>OZ010791.1:276672248-278156373 GCA_963932465.1 Maratus speciosus | reverse complement strand
GATGATATCCTTGGAAGAGACTGGCTTTTGGCCAGTGGTACAGTATAAGTATTGTTAGATGCATTCTTAATAAAATAATGTCTAGTTTAGTGCTGTTTAGATATGAATGGTTGCTATTTCCAGCACTTCTCGTCATGTTATCATATTTCACAGAAATTAAAGTAACTCTGTTGACAATATAGTTACCATACCTTCATTATTGTTAAAGTAACAAAAGAAAATTAAAGTTTGGGGATATACACTGTATTTCTGACTGTATAAGTGAATTGCGATCCTGATTTACTGGACAAAAAAAAATTGCTTGTTTATATGCTTATTATTACCCCTGGAATTTTCTACCATTTTGTTTAGAAACACCCTGTTTGCGAAAAAGCAAGAAACGGATTATTTACCAGACAATACTCAGTAACTTGCATTTCCACATTTATTAATTCCCATGAACAAATGATATGTCATTAATGGTTAATTTTTTTAAGTGACATTTTTAAAACAACAAATAACATAAAATCATTCTCTTTTACTTAAAGATTCAATTATTCTGAATATCTTTATTAATTGACAGTTGAAAGTAAGAACTTGTGTAACATTTAAAAAAATATTTTGAAGAGGTTTTTTAAGTATTCGGGAAACCGAATAGTTTGATATTCGGCCTAACCGAATATTCGGTAGTATGGCCGAATAGCGAATAGATACCGAATATTCGGTGCATCCCTAATCAAATATCAGATTCAAACAAATATTAGAAAATTGCTGAAACTCTAAAATAACTCATCAGATTTTATTGCAATAAAAACATATGCATTAAATAAATGCTTATGCATAAAAATTAATAATTATCAAAAAAATTTCCTAAAGCCTTACTATTTGAACTCCCTGAAGGTGAGACATATATCATAGGTGCAAGTTTGAAATTTGGCCAAGACTGAAAATATTTTGAATCCTCCCCCTCTCCTCCCCCACTGAATGAGCACATACGTACGTGCCAACGCACCACCTACACAAAACCCAACACGTTAAATATTACATGCAATAAAATTCAATTATGTTGAAACGAATAAAAAAAAATAAGTGCAAATTCGTAGGGGTGATTCAAAGTCAAAAAAAATTTCTGAAACTCACAGCAAATTTTCTGAAAAGTTACAGCAGACGAGGGGAGGGGGAGGGGAATCCACTCCTGGCACTAATTATGCATTATTTCTGCGATCTTTTGCGAAATTTGCGTTTTTTTCGCGATCTTTTGACGAAAGTTGGTTTTTCGCGATCTTTTGACGAAATTTGCTGTTTTTTCGCGATCTTTTGACGTAATTTACTTTTTTTCGCGATCTTTTGATGTAATTTATGATTTATTTCACGACCTTTTGACGTAATTTGCGGTTTTTCGCGATCTTTTGACGCAATTTGCGGTTTTTTCTCGATCTTTTGACGCAATTTGCAGCTTTTCCGGGATCTTTTGACGCAATTTGCGGTTTTTTTTCCGCGATCTTTTGACGTAATTTGTGGTTTTTCGCGATTTTTGGACGAAATTTGTATTTTTTTTTTCCGAGATTCTTTGACGAAATTTGCATTTTTTTTTAATTTTTGGAAATGAATGCCTTAAATTTTCGGAACAGAAACCTCCCTATGCAAATACATGTAATCTAAAACATTCATATTCATGTAAACAGTATTTCAAAAGTTTAATTCATACAGACTACAGCTAAAAACAATAAAGTTGACATGCTGATGCTATAGCACATAAAATTGTGAAATACTCAAGAATGTGCATGGGCACACTTATATACAATGTTTTTGTAATTTTAAAAATATCTTCCCATAAATGACATTAAATATATATATATATATATATTACCTCAAATATCTGCAGATCAATCTTGTTAATTTCTGTCTATTTCTTTTTCTTTCTTTTTTTTTAAATCTTTGATTACAAAACACAACAGTTTGAAAAATATCCCATTCGTATCTAGTTTTAGATTACAAATAAAATTAACTACCTTAACAACTAGTAATTAACAATATGCAGTTTAACATATAAATTGCAGAAAAATTGGTATGAAGCAAAAATTTTACAGTTTACTACATGCAAAGGTAAGAGTAAAAAAAAAGGGGGGGGGGGCTCAATCATTTCAGGAATAAATATCAAACTAAATAAAAGTACCTTAAAAGAAAGTTTAAAAAAAAAACTCAAATAATACTAAAATACAAATTACACTGATGTGGCGTGTCCTAAGAAGGCGGGAGCGATGGTCGAGGGTATTAACTTCGAAGGCTTAGCAATTTATATTCTCTTAGAATATGTTAACATGAAATTTATTTTATAACACAATCAAAGATATTCTGGAGTAATAATAAGTTGCTATGTACACAACAATGTAATTCTTGTTGAACTAAAAGTTTATGCATCAATCAGAATAGTGTCTATGAGAAGGTGGCAGCTAGTCTATTAAGTTCACAGGCAATGCATTATAAATTGGAAGACGCTTGTCTTGTCTCCGAGATCAAGATCTCTTCTCTGCGATGGCACCCCGGTGCCCTGTCGCCGCTGATTCAGGTATCATTCCCCGGTATCAGGAATCGTAATTCCCGGCCCTCTCGGCCTTCAAACTCTTCCACTCCAAAAGTCGCTCTTCCAACTCTAGCCAAAATCTCATCTCTCCTCCGCATCCTCTCGTATATATATCTCAATTATCTTCCTCTAAAAACAATAGTGAGTTTCTCAGCCACTAACTGTCCGTTCTTTTTAAGAACCTCCCAGGGACCTTTACTGTTGTCTCCTGAGTGGACACCTTAAGAAACTCCTCTTTTTGCACGTGGATCCTGCGATCATATGCTCTCGTGAGAACGTATGTGAGTTCTCTTACCACGCTCAAAGATCAAAAAAGTGCCGGCTGCTCCTTAGCATTAGCAAACTGTCACCGATTGTCAAATGTCCAAGAGCGATGGTGACTGGGTAGTATCTTTCATCTTGCCGTGCGTCTTACTGGACTTTAACATATTTTTACTCTGTTTTAGAAAAGCATTAGTTCTTTCTATATGGCGAATCTGATATAGTTCAGATCTTTACACTGATGATAGAAGTATAAATTACAGCAAATGAAATTGTTCCAGTTTTATTATATTTTCATTTTATTTCTGCTAGCATTAACAATTTTTTTGCATGTGGAATTACCATCAATCAGGGATGAGAATTGCAAAAAAGCAAAAAAACTGAAACCACGCACAAACAAATTGTACCACATTTTATCCGTGAAAGATACTTTAAGAAATAAAACCAGGGTCTGATTTCCGGGCAAATGGAGAAAAGCGCACAAGCCTGTATACTACATTACAGGAGTGAAAATACCCAAATTACACACAGCTCTTAAAACATTGAGTGTAGGTCATATGAAATGCTCGACTTATCAGAATCATGACCACTCCTGAAAATGAAATAATTTAATTAAGAATAGAGTTTTTGTGTGTCATAATTTTAATAAATTTTTTAGCAAAAAATATGAAAAACTCAGTGAAAAATCACAATGGTTAGCTATTTTTCGTCACACGGGCTAATTGGACCAGGACCTACAGCCAGCTTAATGTGAATTCTGAATCAGGAGTGATTCTGAGCAACAACAAAAAAATTTGAAATTCACAGCAAATTTTCTCAAAGGTTACAAAAAGAGGGGGGGGGGGAAGAGGAGATACACTAAAAGCACTACATACATGTATTTTTCGCGTCATTTTGACGAAATTTGCCTCTTTTTCGCGATCTTTTGACGAAATTTGCAGCTTTTTCGCGATCTTTCGATGAAATTTAAAGTTTTTCACGAACTTTTGACGAAATGTGCCGCTTTTTCGCGATCTATTGGCGAAATTTACCGTTTTTTCGCGATCTTCTGATGATATTTGTAGTTTTTTTCGCTATATTTTGACAAAATTTTCTGGTTTTTCGCGATCTTTTTACGAAATTTTCTGCTTTTTCGTGATCTTTTGTACGAAATTTTCTGCATTTTCGCGATCTTTTGACGAAATTTGCCGCTTTTTTGCGATCTTTTGACGAAATTTGCCTTTTTATCGCGATCTTTGGACGAAATTTGCCGTTTATTCGCGATCTTCTGACGATATTTGTAGTTTTTTGTGATCTTTTGGTGACATTTACCGCTTTTTCGCAATCTTTAGACAAAATTTGCCGCTTTTTCGCGATTTTTTGACAAAATTTGCCGCTTTTTCGCTATCTTTTGACGAAATTTGCCGTTTATTCGAGATCTTCTGACGAAATTTGCCGTTTTTCCATCACCTTTGAATGTTTTTACAAAATCGGAAGACAAGCGGAATCGATAGGAAAGTGAAAGTTTCGGAAAATAACAAAATTTTGCAGGAGAAAAAATACGGAATCTTCGGAAAAAAGGCGGAATTTCGAGAAAAAAAAGCGGAAATTCCTTGAAATAACAAAAAAGCGGAAATCCGCCAAAAGACGGAAAATTCTCATCCCTGATTCAATTTAACAAAATTCACCAGATTTATAAAAGAATTAAGTCAATTTATATCTTTCTATAAAAGTAGGAAACATTCATTTATGTTTTTCCACAACCATTTAACGAAAATCGCATTTTTCTGCAATCCTTTTAATGAAATTTGCGTTTTTCACCTCGATCCTTTGACAAAATTCGCGTTTTTTCATGATCATTTTAATGAAACTCGCGTTTTTCCCGCTATCCTTTAACGAAATTCGCGTTTTTACCTCGGCCCTTTGACGAAATTCGCGTTTTTTACACGATCTTTAGGCGAAATTCGCGCTTTTTCAACGATCTTTAGGCGAAATTCGCATTTTCCCCACGATCTTTAGACGAAATTTGCGTTTTTTTCCACGATATTCACGTATTTTATACGACCTTTCGACGAAATCTGCGTATTTTACAGAATCTTTAAACGAAATTCGCATTTTCCCGTTATCTTTTGAGGAAATTCACATTTTTTCCGGGATCATTTGATGAAAATCACGTTTTTTCCGCAATCCTTTGACGAAAATCGAGTATTTTTTGCGATCCTTTAACGAAAACCGCGTCTATTTCGCGATTCTTTGGCGGAGATTGTGTCATTTTCGTGATCCTCTGACGGAGACCGCGTCATTTTCGCGATCTTTTAAAGGAAATAGCGTTTTTTTTTTTTTGCAATCTTTTGACGGAAATCGCGTCTTTTCCGCGATCCTTTGATAGAAATAGCGTTTTTCCGCGATCCTTTGACAGAAATAGCGTTTTTCCGCGATCCTTTGACAGAAATAGCGTTTTTCCGCGATCCTTCGACAAAAATCACGTTTTTCCCGCAATTTCTTTTTCTTTTTTTTTTTGCGATCCTGTAAGGAAAATCGTTTATTTTTCGCAGAAGGCATTTTTTCCGTGATCCTTTGACAGAAATAGCGTTTTTTCCGCAATCATTTGACGAAAACTACGATTTTTCCGCAATCCTTCGGCAAAAATCTTTTTTTTTTTTTTTGCTTTGCGATTCTATAACGAAAATCGTATCTTTTTCGCGATCCTTGGATTGAGATTGTGTCTTTTTCGCGATCCTTGGACGGAGATCGCGTCTTTTTCGCGAACCTTTGACAGAAAGCGTATTTTCCGTGATCCTTAGACAGAAATCGCGTATTTTCCGCGGAAAAGGAAGATTGTCTGAAAAAAAATATGAGCTGGGATTTTCAGATTCTAACCAAAATTTTAAACGGAATGGTCAAAAAGTGGAGTTATTTTAAGACCGATTCTCAAACATTTTGTGCGAATCTTGAGAAATCTAAAAGCGGATTTTTTTTTTTTTTTTTTTTCGTCCTCGGAGATTTTTCCGGCCCGCTTCCGTCCTCGGGAATTTTCAAAAGCCGGAATTCCGGCCTGTGGCCGGAAAACTTGCAGCCATGACATATATCTTTAATTAGTACTTTGATTAATTTAAAAAATACATGTGAGAATTTTTTTTTATCAGTTGCTTCTCAGCTGTGTGCAAATTGATCTTGGAAAAACTCGTCAAAATCATTGACGAGTTTTTCTAATCACAATAGTTTTCTTCTAGCCAATTCTCAAATAAGCACAAAGAAAATAATAACATTTAAATCCCACTGATGACGGTCTTCTGATGACTGAAAACGTTGTGGGGTTTTCTAATGTATTTTAAATAATTTTAAATTATATGTATGCACATGAAAGTAATTCTTGTACATTTATTTGTGCTTTTTATATGAGTATTAATTAAAAATTTTACCTTTTCTGTAGAAAAATAAAGATATATACATAGTATTCATTAATGTTCAAATATGTAGTTTTTTATCGGAAAAAAATCAGAATTTCTTTGAAAAATCGGATTAACATGAAACTATCTCATTATAAGGAAAACACAATCCGAAAAAAATAACGCTTTACCTTCACTTGCAGAAAATCACTGACGAAAATTTTTTTATACTTACAGATCACAAAATTTGCAAATTTCGTGACCTATTCATGACGTTCGTTGGCTGATTATCTCATGACTGATTGAATTTCATGATTTTTTTTCGCGATCATCTGACAAAATTTGCGACTTTCTCCGCGATCGATTTACGGAATTCACGATTTTTTTCCTGAAAGCCTTATACGAAATGGATTTTTTTTCGCGCGAGCACTTGCCAAATTTCACAATATTTTTCCGCGACTAACTGACGGAATTAGATATTTATTTTCGTGATTTTTTTGACAAAATTCACGATTCCTTATCACTAACATTTATTGAAATCGTGATTTTGTTTCTACCACCGACTAATAATATTTGTGATTTGTTTGCGCAAAATTTTGGACCTTATTACAAGATCGTTTGACGAATTTCTCCTCGATTGTTCGACTAAATTTTCGGGATTTTTTGCGCAATCTTTTGACGAAATTCGCTATTTTTTCGGCAATCCTTTTACGAAATTCGCGATGTTTTTTGACAATCCTTTTACAAAATTCAAGATTTCTGTTTGTGCAATCATTTGACGAAATCTGTATTTCTTTTGGCAATCTCTGATGAAATTAGTGATATTTTCCATGGTCGTTTGAAGAAATTAGCGATTTTTTAAGCGACCATTTTGAGATTTTTTTTTCAAAATTTTCAAGATTCGCGATTTTTTTCTGCGATCCATTGACGAATTGATTTTGCGGATTTTGAAAGAAAGAAAAATAGCGGAAAAATTGTGGAATAATCACATGCTTGTGAAAGGGCAATGAGAAGGGCATGGAGACAAAATCACGTAGAGCATGTTTTATTGTGCGGTATTTTTTTTTTCTGTGTGATTTGTGCAGTTCTGCAATTTTCCACGTTCCCTGTTCCTCAAAGAAAAAATTTCCTTGTCCTTCGTCAGGAAACTCATGAAATGGCGCCCCTGTAAGTAAAACTTCGAAAGGGACTAGAAAAATGCTCCATTTAAACAGGTTTTAGTCTTAGCAAGTATAATTGTATAATGTTTTTTCAACGAAATTTGATTTTTTTTTTCCTTCTAGAAAGAAATCTGTTATAGTCAGGTTTCGTTTTCACAAGTTTTACTCTAATACATCTCTTTTCAGAGCTATACTATAGAGCGGATGATTTAACAGTCAGTGACGGTACCTGTAAAAATGAAACCTGTCTATAATAGAATCCTGTCTAAAAAGGAAAAAAAATCATGTCTAATATATTAAAATTTTATCTTCTAAGACGGAAACCTGTCTAAAACGAAATATTTTATTGGTTCTGAGTTTCCGTATTCAAAGTTTTTACTGTTATTGTAAGCATAAGTCAGTAAACGTCTCTCATAGGGGGGGGGGTGGATTTAGACCCCCTGGATCCTACCTTTAGCTATATAGCATCCGTCAAAAAATGTTTGCCCCCCCCCAAGAAAATTCTGAAATGGCGCCCCTGAACCCAGCAAAGAGGAAATTGCTGGCTAGCAGCAAGATAGGTGCTGGCAATGATGGAAAAGTTCTGACTGATGGTCTACCACTGCATGACCACTGCTGGACAGCTTCAGTCAACTTTGCTGTTGGAAATCATCAGATAAAATTCTGGTGGGCATCCATTTTATCTCATGTGCTGGCACACCACTACATGGAAGTGCACGAACTGTTGCAGTATTATTGCTGGGAACCCTTAAGTTGGTGGCGCTGTGAATATCGAAGACATTGAGTATCTGAACACAAATCTGAAATGAATATCTTAACACAATTTAAGCTGTGAAGCTAATTTTTTTTGAAATTGTAAAAAATATAGCACCACTGCCACCAACAAAATAAATCAGTAAATGAATATGTGGCGTCGCCATCTTGCGCGGTCAGTAAAACGAGTTTCTTGCAGGAAGCGATCGAGCTAGCCTTTTGCTCGGCACATAAGATCTCGCTTTCTGACCGTGGGTTCCCCGGTTCGATTCCTATCGCCACACCTCTCCTGCATTGGTGACCTTGGACAAACGAACACGCACCTACACAAACATCATCATCTCCTTTCGAGACCAACAGATGGCAGCACTGAAAACACCCCCAGCAGCAAAAAGCCTGTGAAACGCTCACAGCACGCAACCAGCAATCAAAGCCTGTGAAACACTCACAGCACGCAACCAGCAATCAAAGCCTGTGAAACGCTCACAGCACGCAAAGCCTATGGCAACTCTCATAGCACAAAGCCTGTCACGCCGCGCATCTTCGGGGGCACACACATGCGCACGGCAGCACGACAGCATCACTCTGGCAACCGCCAGCGCAACACGAGTGCACATCGCTCGTACAACATCAACAAGATGTTCTTCGGGGGTGGAGTACTGTGGCGTCGCCATCCTGCGCGGTCAGTAAAACGAGCTTCTCGCAGGAAGCGATCGAGCTAACCTTTTGCTCGGCACATAAGATCTCGCTTTCTGACCGTGGGTTCCCCGGTTCGATTCCTATCGCCGCACCTCTCCTGCATTGGTGACCTTGGACAAACGAACACGCACCTTCACAAACATCATCATCTCCTTTCGAGACTAACAGATGGCAGCACTGGAAACACCCCCAGCAGCAAAAAGCCTGTGAAACGCTCACAGCACGCAAAGCCTATGGCAACTCTCATAGCACAAAGCCTGTCACGCCGCGCATCTTCGGGGGCACACACATGCGCACGGCAGCATCACTCTGGCAACCGCCAGCGCAACATGAATGCACATCGCTCGTACAACATCAACAAGATGGTCTTCTCGCTGGGGGTGAAGTACTGTGGCGTCGCCATCTTGCGCGGTCAGTAAAACGAGTTTCTCGCAGGAAGCGATCGAGCTAGCCTTTTGCTCGACACATAAGATCTCGCTTTCTGACCATGGGTTCCCCGGTTCTATTCCTATCGCCGCAACTCTCCTGCAAATACATAAATAAATGGACTCTATTCAGGTGACGTCAGACGCCAGAGCTGGCGGTATGATGATCTGTTATTCTAGTTACTGCACCGGCAGAATGCCAGTATGCGCAGGCGCAAACACCACTAGCAGACGACTTTAGCCTTGACCCAGGTTGATTGCATACATTTTAACTGAAAATTTGCAAACTTAGGGAATTTTCTCGCATACAGAACAACATTTTGAATTTAGATTACAATATATTAAGCATATGCTGCTGCATCGAAGAATTTTTTTGCGGTATTTTTAACAAACAAGCATTAATAACTCACACTCCATAGACTGCTATGCTAAACACCGCCAGTAAATACCGCCAGCAGACGAATTTTAGCCTCGACCTCAGGTCGCGTGCATAAGGTCCATTCTTTATTTCAACGCACTTTTTTTTTCTCCTTAAATCTGGTTTTACTAGGTTACAAAGGATTTCGGTTTTCATGATTTACACAGTTCAGAATCAATAGTAAAATAAAGCGTATGAAATATATATGATTTCTACGCAATAGAATAATTTCTATACCAGTTTAATGATTGGGAACGTAAATCACAAAAGAACAAACTTGAAATAGTGTAATGAGAGCTTGAAAACTACGAACAGTCGTAGCGTACGCTGAAAGTACTTGTTCATGTCCGATCACGAAAACCAAACAGCATCGAGCGCGGTTAGTACTTGGGAGGGTGACCACGTGGAAACCGTTGGAAATTCGAATATTTCTATAGACATTTCTATCATAGACACTTCTACAGATATTTTTATAGCTCTTAGTGAAACTAGGAGCTTATAGAAAAAAGAGCCATAATTCTATAATACTTTGTTTTTTTATAGAATTCTATAAGAAATTTTTGTAAGGGAAAGTGCTGGGCCAGCAAAGGAATAGCAGTGGGATAGGTGCTAGCACTGCAGGAAAAGTGCCGGATTGAAGTAATGTGATGGCATACCAATGCTGGCCTTCTGTTGGCCATCACTGATGGGTCAGCTGCATTCTACTCGGATACTTTTCGACAGGTTTAAGTAATGGCACTATTGCACTTTACCGCTAATGGCAGTGCTGGCTGCCATCTTTTTTCCAGCTGATGGCCCACTGTTTCTTTCTTTGCTGGGAAATTGGATAATTCTGCATTAAAATCCATTTATCTAAATTAAGGGAAGGGGACCCCCCCCCCTTTTATACCTAACCAATGAACCTCCAAATCTAATGAAGGAAGCGCTATATCGGAATAAACCGGTATATCAAATTTAAAGCAAATCGAATAATTCTGCATGAAAAACCCATTTATCTAAATTAAGGGGGGACTAGCCCCCGTTCTGCCTTTATACTTAACCAATAAAAATCCAAATTTAATCAAGGCAGCTCCTTAACATAATAAACCGGTATGGTATACCAAATTTGGAGCAAATCGAATAATTCTGCATGAAAAACCCATTTATCTAAATTAAGGGGCGGTCTAGCCCCCTTTATACTTAACTAATGAACCTCCAAATTTAATCAAGGCAGCTCCTTAACATAATAAACCGGTATGGTATACCAAATTTGGAGCAAATCGAATAATTCTGCATGAAAAACCCATTTATCTAAATTAAGGGGCGGTCTAGCCCCCTTTATACTTAACTAATGAACCTCCAAATTTAATCAAGGCAGCTTCTTAACATAATAAACCGGTATGCCAAATTTGGAGCAAATCGAATAATTCTGCATGAAAAAGCCATTTATCGAAATTAAGGAAGCGCCATATCGAATAAACCGGTATATCAAATTTGAAGCAAATCGAATAATTCTGCATGAAAAACCCATTTATCTAAATTAAGGGGTGACTAGTCCCCGCCCCAACCCCCTTTATACTTAATGAATAAACCTTCAACTTTCATCAAGGCTCCTTAGCATATTAAACCGGTATACCAAATTTGGAGCAAATTGAATAATTCTGCATGGAAAACTCATTTATCTAAATTAAGGGAGGAAGCCCCCTTTTATACTTAACTAATGAACCTCCAAATCTAATCAGAGAAGTTCCTTAACATAATAAACCGGTACACCAAATTTGGAGCAAATCGAATAATTCTGCATGAAAAAGCCATTTACCTAAATTAAGAGAGATTGCCCCCTTTCCTCCTTATACTTAACTAATGAACCTCCAAATTTAATCAAGGTAGCTTCTTAACATAATAAACCGATATCCCAAATTTGGAGCAAATCTAATAATTCTGCATGAAAAATCCATTTATCTAAACTAGGGGGGCTTAACCCCCCTTTTCCGCCCTTTATACTTAACTAATGAACCTCCAAATCTAATGAGGGAAACTCCTTAACATAATAAACCGGTATACCAAATTTGGAGCAAATCGAACACAACTCTGCATGAAAAACCCATTTATCTAAATTAAGGGGGGTGCTCCCTCCCTTTGTACTTAACTAATGAACCTCCAAATCCAATCAGGGAAGCTCCTTAACATAATAAACCGGTATACTAAATTGGAGCAAATCGAAATATTCTGCATGAAAAACCCATTTATCTAAATTAAGGGGGGACTAGCCCCCGCCCTCCCCCTTTATACTTAACTTTATACTTAACCAATAAATCTCCAAATTTAATCAAGGTAGCTCCTTAAAATAATAAACCGGTATGGTATACCACATTTGGAGCAAATCGAATAATTCTGCATGAAAAATCCATTTATCTAAATTAAGGGGCGGTCTAGCCCCCTTTATACTTAACTAATGAACCTCCAAATTTCATCACGGCAGCTTCTTAACATAATAAACCGGTATACCAAATTTGGAGCAAATCGAATAATTCTGCATGAAAAAGCCATTTATCGAAATTAAGGAAGAGCCATATCGAATAAACCGGTATATCAAATTTGAAACAAATCGAATAATTCTGCATGAAAAACCGCTTATCTAAATTAAGGGGTGACTAGCCGTCCCCCACCCCCTTTATGCTTAACCAATAAACCTCCAAATTTCATCAAGGCAGCTCCTTATTATATTAAACCGGTATACCAAATTTGGGGCAAATTGAATAATTCTGCATGGAAAACTCCTTTATCTAAATTAAGGGTGGAAGCCCCCTTTCCACCTTTTATACTTAACTAATGAACCTCCAAATCTAATCAGAGAAGTTCCTTAACATAATAAACCGGTATACCAAATTTGAGGCAAATCGAACTAGTCTGCATGAAAAACCCATTTATCTAAATTAAGGAGGAGGTCTAGCCCCCTTTCCCCCTTTATATTTAACTAATGAACCTCCAAATTTAATCAAGGCAGCTTCTTAACACAATAAACCGGTGTCCCAAATTTGGAGCAAATCTAATAATTCTGCATGAAAAATCCATTTATCTAAATTAGGGGGACCTAGCCCCGTTTCCGCCCTTTATACTTAACTAATGAACCTCCAAATCTAATCAGGGAAACTCCTTAACATAATAAACCGGTATACCAAACTTGGAGCAAATCGAACAACTCTGCATGAAAAACTCATTTATCTAAATTAAGGGGGGGGGTAGCCCCCCTTTATACTTAAGTAATAAACCTCCAAATCCAATCAGGGAAGCTCCTTAACATAATAAACCGGTATACTAAATTGGAGCAAATCGAATAATTCTGCATGGCAAACCCAATGGACTTTACTCACGAATGGCAACAGCCACGCCTATGCGGGGAAAATCCCTCCTAAAAGGACTGTTTATTGGACGAAGGGGGAGCAGTTTTAAAATGTTCTTCACGACTATTGGTGTTTTTCTTCTGTTTACCCGCGAGGCTAACGAAAAAGACAGGCTACCGCAGTCTATTCCACGTATAAATTTTTACAGACCGCTGTAGTCACGTGATCCTCGAATGCACCAATCCAAGTGAACGAAAAGAGCAACACGTCACTGTAGCGGTCTGTAAAAAAAGATACGTAGGACGCACCACGGTAGCCTGTCTTTTTCGTTAGCCTCGGTTTACCCGCATCTGACGTCACATGGTTAAAGTCCATTATCTAAATTAAGGGGAAGGACTATCCCCCTTTCTCCCCTTTTTCCTTTACCAATGAACTCCCAAAACTAATCAGGGCAGCGCCTTATCAGAATGAACCTGAAAAAAATGTTTTAGAAGGATAAAGAAATGTTATCATTGATTGTACCTGTTTTGAAGCATAAAAATATGAAATAATTAAATTATTTTAAAATTCCTTCCTTCGATAAGACCTACTTCATCGCAAAACCCTCTGAAATATCACAAGCCGCAGCATACGCAGCTTGAGCTGCCTTTTTGAACAGACCCAATGACTTTTTACAGCGTCCTCTATCCGCTGTTTTAATAAGAAATTATTGGTTTTTCGGTACATTTGCAATAGAAATTTTGCCAGTATGTGCTTGTTATAAATACATAGTTTGATGGAAGTGATTTGTTTACAAATATAAGGGGCGTGTTTGCGCTTCATATTGTGTTAATTTTGAAGTTTATTCTTTGTCGTTTTATAAATGTCGTCTTATACCAGTCTAGACAGTAAAAAACGTCTAGTCAAGAGTAGAAGTGGTTTAAAGGTTGTCAACGTAGATGAAGACAAAACGAGCCCCTTTGAATTAAAAGAGCCATTTTGGGTTCCAGATGGAGAGGTATTTCAATTCTCCTAAAAATTCTGCTTCTGTTCGATTTATTTATTTTTGTTATTTTGCTGTTTGAAATCATGTATAAAAATAGTCGTTACTTTAAAAATAGCTATAAAAACATGTTTTCAGTTTATGAAAAATAAAAAACTATGTCTAAGATTATTGTAAACTTTGAATATTAGAATGCATTTTTCCTTTTTTCATTTCAGTCACCATTTTGTTCGAAATGCCAGACAAAGTTTGACTTTTTAACCCGACGGGTAAGTGTAAAACCTTAAATTATTAGTTGTTTATGTCATAGGAGTTTGAGTAGGTATACTATCTATTAAGCCTGCTGCATGCAAACAATTAGGACAGAAAAAACAGCGGGATGAGTTCCATATCCTGTGCCGGAAGATTTTTGGTGAAAAAAAATCTCGCCAAAATGCCGTTTTGACGACATGAAAATTTTTCCAAGATTGCAGAAAAACATCATTTTAAAATCTTTATATTATTTATAAATCAATGATTTTGCACCATTTTTAAAGATAGAAAATGATATAAAAACATGGATTTATAAATTACACAAAGATTTAAAAACGAAGTTTTTGCGCCATCTTGGAAATTTTCTTCCGATACAATTACACAAATTTTAGCAGCATTCTAAATAAATGTCCTTTTTGAGATGAATACTTGTTATTGTCAGGGGGGGGGGGGGCTCTGCCCCCCTGAACCCCCCGTTCTTAAAACATTTTCGACAATAAAAAAGAGAAAAAAACTGGCCAGAAACTTTTTATAATTTCAACAATATTTCAAAAACTATTATTTTTAATGCAGGTAAAATACCGCTCACAACTGGCAAAAAGGAAAAAAAAGTATTAAAATGTATAAAAATAATTTTAAAATGTTTACACAACAACAACAAAAAAAACAATCAGCAAGAATTTAATGTTTATAAAATGATCCCAGTTAGGGTCTGAAACAGGGTAGCAACTATTCATCTGAAAAAGCGCATGTATAGATTTATTTAGAATGCTGCTAAAATTTGTGCAATGGCATGGGAAGAAATTTTCGAAGTGGCGCAAAAACTTCGTTTTTAAATCTTTATGTAATTTATAAATCCATGTTTTTACATCATTTTCTCTAGAGATGGGCAATATCGTTCCTTTTAAGGAATCGTTCACCGAAAGGAACGAGTCCATTGGAGTCATTCCTTTCGGAATCGTTCCGAAAAAAAGGAACAAATCCGAGAAAAAGGAACGATTCCGAGAAAAAAAGAACGATTTTGAAAAATAAAGGATTCCAAGGAGAAAAAAACACTTCCGAGATAAAGAGAACCACATGCAATCCATAATATTTTTTACTAATTTATTTTCTTATGTACCCATCCATTTTCTTAGGCATCCAGTCGCTTTAATTTTGTAATGTTTTGGACAGATGATTTTGTTTTTAAGAGTTCATTTCATTGATCAGTGTGTGCAATTAATTTGCAGTTATTTCTAACTTTATGATTTATGGTATAAAGCATAATTCCTCTTGGAAATTTAAGGGCGGTGCAAGGTCTATTCGATTTTCAGTGTAATCATTGGTTTCTCTTGAAAATATATCGTCAAATGACCGTCCATTTATATTATTATTTTATACAGTGTGTCTTTACTCTCAACGATGTTCAGTGGCTAAGTCCTAAACCGTTAGTCATAGACCTATAGTTCCAATTACAAAAATGTTTTAAATAAGGTAAAAAATTATTATGAAAGTCGTTTGGATGAATAAAAATATTTCTAAAAAAGTTACGAAATTTAATTTTTTATACGGTCCTCCGCCCTATAAGAGATATTTAGTAAAAATTTCTTGTTCTCTTAAAAGAAAGACAAAAAAAGTCCCATTCATCTAACACTAAAATTCATGAAGTTATACGAAACTTTGAAATGCAAGACTTATGCCACTTTTCTGCATCCGAATACACATGAGTTTAGCCATGCTTCTAGGGGTCGTAAACAAAGTGCTTAAAGTATTTGAAGGATTTATTTCATGTGTAGCTGCGCTTTGAAAGAAATCGTATTACGACAGATTTTTGTAAGGATTTGAAGCTGTTTCTTTTCATGATTTTTTTAACAAAAACTATGCTATTTTTATAAGCTTTTATTTAACCTATTAACCGCCAAAACTATAAGTAGGAATTTTCAAATTTCTTGTTGAAAGTCGCTTGTCACCACAAATTCAGAAAGGTAATTTCCGCTTTATTAAAATATCAAAATTTCTGCCAATAAATAAGGCAATTTTTTTAATTGTAAAATAGTGGTGACAAAGTAATTAATGTAAGCATGAGCAATTATTTTGACCGTTGCGTGAACGCAACACCAGCGGGTAACAGGTTAACTTGAAACAATCGTATGTATGTCTTTCCAGTTCAAAATTTGTACTTGAAATTCAACTCACTTTAAAATATGCGATCGAGGTTAAATTTTATATATTGACGCAAATCAGATGACAATGTAATATTATTATATATCAGATGACAATGTAATATGATTTTCAGTGCTTACCATTATGTACTTATTTTACAGGGTAACACAAAAAATTTCGGATAGATTACTGCCAACAAGTTTTCTAAAAAGTTTTAGATTAGATAACACAAGACTGCTATGGTTGTGTTTTTTTATTTTTAAAATTATGTATTTTTAAAATTATGATTTTTATGTATTTTTTAGCGCTGAATCCGAAAATTATCTTCATTTTTAACCATCATGTCAGAATTTTTCGCAAATAGTAAATTTCAAAATTGAACAAATAGCTAATACTATAAAATAGAGTCGATGGTTGTATTTTTTAACTTTTACGACTGATTTATATGTGCTTTTTAGCACTGAATGTAAAAATTACCTTCATATTTAACCATCATGTTAGACTTTTTTGTAAATGGTAAATTTCAAAGTTAAAAAATAGCGAAAATCTGATATTATAAAATGGATGTAAAACTTCTTTTATTCAATTTAATTTTATTTAATTCAAGAATTTACTCAATTTTTGGCTTATACTGGGATTCTTACAGCTAAACAGCTCGGGGATCCGATGATGTGGGAAGGGAAGAGGTTCAATTAAAACTTTGAACTTTTAAACTTTGAAATTTACGATTTGCGAAAAATCCTGACGTGATGGTTATAAATGAAGGTCATTTTCGGATTCAATAGTAAAAAATACATAAAAATCAATTATCAAAAGTTAAAGAAATAACAATCACATCTATTTTATACTATCAGATTCAGATTTCCGAAAATTTTTCACTTTTTAGCTTTCAAATTTACGATTTGCAAAAAATCTGTACTTTGTGATAAAAAATGAAGGCCATTTTTGGATTCAGTGTGTAAAGAATCGAGGCTGTTGCTTTTCAACATTTTATTTAACGAAAATTGTATTATTTTTTTCCTGTTATATGTTTAGTACAAGCTGTATATTTTGCATTAATATTTCAGAATGATTATAGATTTCAAATTTATAATGCAATTTTAATTTTACTATCAACTATATTTTTTATATATCTGAAGATTATTTATATTTCTAGTAAATTTGTAAATGACCCCTATTTCGCAGCAAAAAATATGCTCCAAGTTAAAACAGCCATTACTTTGGTCAGTTTTAGTCGTAGAATAATAGGACTTTTGTTTGTCTTATTTGTAAGTGTAATAGGAAAGTTTTACTAACTATAACTTGAAGGACCGGGGGATCGTATAAAAAATTAAATTTCATAATTTTTCAAGAAATGATTCTATTGACCCAAATCACTTTTTAAATACTTCTTTACCCCCATTTAAAACATTTTTGTAATCAGAACTATATGGCTATGACTAACGGTTTAGGAATTAGCTATTGGACATTGTTGAGAGTGGACATCCTGTATAGGAAATTTTATTATTGCTCTGATATTTGTCACCAGGGTCTAGGAATTTTTAGTCTCATAGATTCCTCTTCAAAATCTACCTCTAGGTAATCTTAATTTCATTTTTCATTCTGAATCTCATTTTTCATTTGGATGGCCCTACTGGTTTGGATATGTAACTAGTTAAAGTAGATTACATTTTTGTTCCAGTGTCCGTACTTTCAATAACTTTATGCCCTTTATCGTCTTTCTCCTCAGCTGCCTAACTTTACGCACACAGGATATTTCGCATAATTCATCAACATTATTATCACCGCCTTCAGGATCTGGTTCAGAAGTGAAACACCCTATTCTATAGCAATCATCTTGTAGTGCAATTCAGTGATATATATCAATTTTAATGCATTTGAAATAGCTTAATGTCATTAAAATGCGCTGCAAACGATTCTTTCCCGTTGACCATAATGTAACGAAATACTTTTGAGTGCCCCTGTAAATAAACTATTAATGCTACACTCTTCATATTGAATACCAAACATCCCATGGTAAACATCATTAACATATATCAATTGCATGGGAATCCGAGTATATTTATGGGAGTTAGGTATATTACACACTGAGACCACAGAACGACACAAAGCGCAACATGAAGTGTAAAAACCGATCGAAACAAAGAAGGAAGTTGTTGCAAACTTGTTTTAAACCAGTTTTTCTAGCGAATTCAAGCGACATGTCTTATGTGTCGCCTTAGTGTGTGACTTGCCTTAGAGCGTGAACAGACGCTCTGACGGACAGACAAACCGCATTCATAAACACTAACTTTATTGGAAAGAGTTAAAAAATAAAGCACGTTTTTGCACACTGTCTTTCCTGAGTGACTGATGTATGTCTTGTCTTTTACCCTAACATCGCTATTTGTGAACTGCTGTTAACTACGTAGAATTTCAATAAACTTACAACTCTTTTTGAATCTCCAATTTCACGAGAACCTACAGGAATTTCTCTAATTTCACACCCTCATCAGCCGTCACCCTCTCTCCACTTATATCATACAGAACCTCAGTTCAGTGTGAGTGAATTGCAATGCTAATATGTTTGTTTGGATTGGGATCTTTGGAGCTTCATAACTCATGAAGTCGTGGAACACTTGTGTTACACGAAAGGGTAAAAGTTCCTTCAGATGATTTGTAAACAGATTCATTAGCAGGGCTATGGCTAGTGATATTTATAAGATAATATTATATGCATTAATATTATAATATATATATATACATAGTAATATATATGATTTTATTCATATATAGTACATATTATCTCCGCCAAAAGATATAGTGATTCACTAAACTTCAAAGTTCTATTTCTTTAAATTTGAAATTTGCTAACATTTTAACTGAAAAACGGTTTATTGGTTTAATTAAATTAAACAAATTAAAAGTATGTCCATAATTATTACAGAGTGTAGTAATATATAAAGAACTATCTTTTTCACGATGTTTCGGTCGTTGAATGAAAGATATCTGTTGCAAACGTGTTATGGATAATACCAACCTTAATTTTTTGAGAATTTGACTATTTTTTATTCGGAGTTAAACTTTTTATTGTCAAAACTATTTAAAATAGATAAAACATTTTGTTAAATTCGAACTTTTCAGAAAACTTTATGTAACTTAAGAAAAAAAAGAAAATAAATAAATAAATCTTCTAAGTGAAAAGAATAACAATAAGAAAGGAAAATACATAAAATTTAGTATCGTATTTGCAGTAAATTTTACCTCAATAAAAACGGAAATTTGGTATTAGGCTTGATACATTAAATTTAGTTTAGCATGAAGGGAGCCTCGATTTGATCGAAATTAAACTCAGATATGTATTATCCATCACCACAGTAACAGGCATTAATCGTGGCATTGATTTCGGGATTTATGAGTATCAATAACGATCAAGAAATCTGAACTATTATAAGAAATTATTACGATAAACGATTTTTTGTTTGCTTTTATTTTACGTTGAATTAAAACAAAGTCACAGTTATTTAAATTCTAATTATTTAGCAAGAAATAGGAGTAAAATAACAATTGAAAAAACTGTACAAAATCACAACGTGCATTCTTTGGAAACCAATAATTAAATTCGTATATTGTAAAACTTTTTAAATGCAATATTAACCTTCCGCATACCAGACCGGTGCAACAGACCCGATAGATACATTCAAATTGATTTTTCACATTTTAAAAAATGAAAATTTTGTAAATATGTGACTTTTTCTGGAATGTTCTACTCAAAAGAATAGAACATCCCAGAAAAAACCCATATTTACAGAAATTTCAGTTTTTAAAATAAATTAGAAATATGATTATAAATGTACCTGTCGGGGCCATTGAACCCCTCTGGTAGGCGGAGGGTTAACATAAATCTATTAAACCGAAACAAGCATAAAATATGCAGCTTTATATATGTCGCAGTGTTGGAGAAAGTCCGATAATCTATATGTAGCACGTGATTTTTCTTTCCGTTTTTATACTCAAAACGGCCATTAAGAGAGCGAACCGCGGTTAAATTATTTTAATCCCACTCACCACTGTTACTGTTATCTTATTATTATTATTAGACATTATGCTTTTTGAAATATTCATTATCTTAAGAAAGAAAGAAACGTTTTACAAAAATTCCTTGTTCTAACAGATTTTACTCTATGTAATAAACCTCAATGTAAGTTGATTAAAACAACAATCTTAGGGAGTTTCGAGATATTTTTAATCATCTTCTTCAGGAGAGAAAAACAAGACGCCAAACTGTGGAAATAAAGTGGTACTCGAGCGCTCGTCGCTGGTCATATATTTATTTTGACAAAGAGGATTCTCAAATTGAAATTATGTTTGAGGAAAAAACTGTAACTCTACAATTATTAAAATAATTGAAAATCAGTTATTATTATCCTATTAAAATGCAATTTTTATGGCCTAGTGATATATTTCTTACATTATTCAAAACTGTTTCTAGTCAGATTTAAAAAAATATTTTTTCACTAGTAATTAAACAAGCATTTTCTTTGTTTTTCTTAAGGCTGTTCTTAAGTGATCTGCTCAACAAGCGTAAAACGTTTTGACACATTTACAAATTCATTTTTTAACGGAAAGATATAAAATTTGATTGTTTGACCATGGAAGCGATTTGGAATCGAACTGTGTTTTCCATCTTTTGATCAGTAAATTACCTATTGAGTTATAATCGATTTTGATCACGTGACAAACATGTTTTTCACCCATTTTTGAGAAATTATGCCTCTTTCGCGTGGAAATTCGGTTCAAAACGCCCACTTTGACACTATTTTCTGAAAGGCCTATTGCGTTTGCAAAAAAACGGAAAAAACAGCTCGATTACATAGTTTCTGAACAACAACACCTGTTCGTTTCATGCATTTCCGAATAAAAATTAATTAAAACTTTTGTCACAAATTTATTCTTTTGGATTTGAGAACAGCCTTAAGAATTCATTTAGAAAAAATTCATTTCGTATGATACATTTACCAATTAGAAAATGTATTAGTGTATTAAAGTATACATGGTGTTTCATTACCCTCGGGGTCCAGGTACTCAATCGGTAAAGCACGTAAAGTTTCTGGGTTTGAATCCCATCTCGGGCACTTTTTCACTCAGGTGTAAAAAATCCAATTCGCATAAAATATTTTTTTTAATTATTTCTTTCAGATTAATTTAGCACATGAAGATGAAATAGTAATGTTTATTAAACGCCCTACTCCGCCCCACACTTCAATTTCTTTTTTCTTTCTTTCTTTACTTTTCTTTTTTTTTCTGATTTTTTTTGAGGAGGGGTGGGGGGTGAGGGGCACACACATTAGAAGGATATTTTGGCAATAAAGTCAGCTTTAATAGAATCAAAATCTGTTATTTTGAAATAAAATAGCGTATTTTAATTTATTAAAACTGGCCAGTCTACAAGAAAAGAACCGATTCCCGAGGGATCGGTCCTTTTCGGAACGGTTCCTCGGATTCGGTCCTTTTTGGAACGATTCCTCGGATTCGGTCCTTTTTGGAACGATTCCGAAATGGACCGACTCCGAGGAATCGGTCCTTTTCGGAACGACTCCGAGGATTCGGTCCTTTTCGGAGTCGGTACATTTTGGACCGATTCCGAGGAGTCGTTCCTTTTCGGAATCGTTCCAAAAAGGACCGATTCCGAGGAACCGTTCCAAAAAAGGACCGAATCCGAGGAACCGTTCCAAAAAAGGACCGAATCCGAAGAACCGTTCCGAAAAAGGACCGAATCCGAAGAACCGTTCCGAAAAAGGACCGAATCCGAGGAACCGTTCCAAAAAAGGACCGAATCCGAAGAACCGTTCCGAAAAAGGACCGAATCCAAAGAACCGTTCCAAAAAGGACCGAATCCGAGGAACCGTTCCAAAAAGGACCGAATCCGAGGAGTCGTTCCTTTTCGGACTCGTTCCGAAAAGGACCGATTCCTTTTTACAGAATGGAATCGTTCCTTCAGTTTCACTGCCGGAATCGTTCCTTTGGAGTCGTTCCTCAACAAATGACACATCTCTAATTTTCTCTTTTAAAAATGGTGTAAAATCATTGATTTAAAAATAATATAAAGATTTAAAAATGATGTTTTTCCGCAATCTTGGAAAAATTAACGAGACTACTTACATCGACTGGCACAGAGAGTAATCCAAATGTGAGTGTGGAGTCGGCGTGGCCGCGGTAGCAAATTCTTATCTAACCGAATTCAAAATTTGCTGACTAACAGTTCCCGTGATACTAGTAAACCAATAAGCTTCAAGATCCACGTCATCCAGTTGTCCAGTTTTGAAAAGGCATTTCCGAAAAAAAGCAACCCTAAAGCCGTTCGAACGATCTGAAATCCGACGAACAAACTTAAACCAGATCCAAACATTTATCGCCAAACAAAGCGCGCCAAAAAAATCGCCAAATCTTCCGGCACAGGTTATGGGACTCTTCCCACAACGGTTGCATTACATCTGCAAAAAGAACAAGTGGAATGAGATACTTAAAAGTTGAATAAATTTCAAAGAGGAAAAAAAAACAAAAAAAAAATATCCCTAGTCAACATCTTCTTTTGAATTCATTTAGGTACAATTGCCAAAGACGACAAGATATCTCAAACCATATCTGTAGGATCTTGTGTGTTGGTGAGATAATGAAATAAAGACAATAATAAAGCAACTTATTATTGGGAAAAGGCCTGATTAAAATGAGGATTTTATTTCTTAAAGTATGTTTTAAAAAATCCAAATTTGGCAATCATTATACTTTTCCAGAATCAGATGCGATTAAAATCCTTTAAGAACCAAATTTTAACAACAAACAATTTTAACACTAGAAATTTACACTTTAATAAAATAAAAGGACAAATAAAAGTTATTATAAAGGTTGTTTAAAATGTTTGTAAATAATAAAATGTCACTTTTTACTCATTACTTTATTTTTTATTACACTTTTTCAATGTGACCACTTTACCCCATGCACTACTCACTTTACCCCACCCCCTGGGGTACAGTGGTCATAAAACATGATTGAAAAAGTAAGTTGTAAAAAGGTGTTATTCCCCTAAAATATTTCTGAAAAGGATATGGATGTACTCTAGAGTAATGTAATGTAAAATAGCACCCAAAATTTTAGGAAACATTACAGAAATTCTGATGTTTATATCCTCAGAAAGTTAGAAAAGCCTGTTTTTATGACCACTTTCCCCCCACCTGACCCTAACGTTTTTCTCATTTGTCTATTTTTATCTATTTACTTACATCCAATGTTGAATATTTGTTCAATTTATGGGGAATATCTCAAGGAGAGACTTGATCCCTTTTTCTGTGTTTTATTTTGGAAAAAACAAAATTAAAAAAAAAAATGTTTCCAGTTATTATTAAAGGCTCATGTGTCATTCTTGTTTTGTTTTTTTTTTTCTGAAAAACTATTTTTAAAATAAAGGTAAATTGCTTTCCAAAAAATAAAAAAAGGATCAAGCCTCCCCAATTGCAAAGAGAGTTGATCCCTTTCCAAGGGAGACTTGATCCTTGAAACAGATGCATTGAAATGATTCAAATTAAGTAGTAAAAATCAAATTTATTGTTGACTAACATCTAACATGTAAAAAAGGGAGAAAAACAACAACAAAAAATCTACATTTGGTGGAAATCACTGTTTTCCTATGAATGATTATTATTGCTGAAATTAATGATCAAAAAACATTTTCAAAGGTTGAAAAATCGAATGTGAATGTTAAAATTGTTGCAATTCAAAGAATTCAACTAAGTATTGTTGGTTTAGGTTATAGGTAAATTTTTGACAATGTCATCATCATTATCCACAACACTAACGTCAACATTTTCTGGATAAATAAATTGGTCAGAACAGAATTAAGTCGTCCTTTTTCGGAGAAAATTGATTTTGTATTCAGATGATGAAATCTTTTCAATTTGTTATTGCTGAAATTAATGATCAAAAAACATTTTCAAAGGTTGAAAAATCAAATGTGAATGTTAAAATTGTTGCAATTCAAAGAATTCAACTAAGTATTGTTGGTTTAGGTTATAGGTAATTTTTTGACAATGTCATCATCATCATCATTATCCATAACACTAATGTCAACATTTTCTGGATAAATAAATTGGTCAGAATTAAGTCGTCCTTTTTCGGAGAAAATAGATTTTGTATTCAGATGATGAAATCTTTTCAATTTTTCCTACAAAATGACTAATTTTCTTCTTTCCTAGAAATCTCACAATGACAGTCATTTTGATCAATCGGCAAATTTTGTGAATCTTCAATGATTTCATCAGAATATTTATCAAGTGAATCTTGCTCGGTTGAATCTTGAACAATATAAGTGTTCTCACTTTCTGAAAATTCAGGGCTTTCATTTTTAATGTTTTTACCTTAATTTCCAGTCTATAATCCACAGTTGCAATTTTTAGTCCTTATAAAAAAATTTCAGCAAATAATCTGCGGATTATAATCCCTATTTATTTAGTTGCTCTATTTAAATGATAATTGTAATAAAATAATTGAAAAAAAAGTAATAAAATAATGACAAGTTAAAAAATACAAACATTTTTTTTCATTGAAGCTAGACGACCTTCCATATCTAAAACGTAGAAAGTCTTGTGAATACAGATAATTCTGTAATAATTGCTGTTTTTAAATCATCTTCTGCTTTTTAAATAACGTTCTGTTTAAATTCTGTAGCGTTAAATAACAGGTTTTCTCTTAGACATTATTATAACTTTCAACGTGATATACCTTGAAATAAGTTTTGGTTTTTAATATAAATTACAAGGACGTATGTATTTTATTATTCTATCCATAGAGGGCAGCAGTAAATCCATAAAACTGTGATACGATAATGATTCATTCGATTAATTTGTGATGGATTCCCATTGGTTGCATCGCAATCAGTAAAACTACCGTAATTTTGGGAGGAGCTTATAATAAATGATTGAGATTGCAATTTTTGAAAGGGATGAGTTGAGAAACGCTTTGTTCTTCATAGAAACATGTTACCAAAAGGCTAAAAAAAAATAACATCCTAATCAGAAGCCACTCCTATTAGCACATACACGTCATACATGAACCAATCACAAGCAACTCCACGAACGGTCGATAGCAGACAATCGTTTGATATCTGTTTACATTTTTATTTTATGACTGCCGATAGAAACTGGATGCCTGCCCTGAACTTCTGCTTAAAAAAATTTTAGCAGATAATCCGCACTTCAAAATTTTTAGGTTTTTTAACAGATAATCCGTGGATAATAGGCCGGAAATTACGGTACTTTTCTTAGGTGAAATGAGTTTTTCTTGATTCCTGTTTTTTATTCAGTTGGCGCTTTTGTATTTCTAATTCAATCTCTTTTAGTTGGTGTGCTTGTCAAAATTTTTGAAGATCCTTTTTTCCTTTCTTTAGATTTTCCCGTTTTGAGTAATGAAACTTTAGGGAAGGCTTGTATGTCTTCTGGTGTCACTATGTTTCGTTTAACTGTAATTGTATTACTGCTTGTTGGAGTTAATGGTTGATCTGTGACGAAAGATAATAAAAAATCTTTTCCAGAAAAAACATTCCTGTTTAATGGTTATATTCCAGTGATTTTAAATCCATTTATTATGTTAGTTGGCATCATGGCTTTAGGATAGGGACTTCCGATCAATTCAGCCATTTGGTAAATTGTTATTCTTTGAGCATGATGATTAGTTATCCAGTCTTGAGCAACCACATTAAAATATCTCTTAAGTGATCTTAAGTTAATATATGGTACGATCGAGAGGCTGCAATTTGTGAGAAGTATTTATTGTATTGTTAACAAAATTATTCCATTTTCTTTGGCATAATTCAAACTTTCAATGCTTATATGGCCATCATGATTATCCATTACGATTAATATTACTGTTTTGATTATATCTTACATTCTTTACGAAGTGCTGTAAAAATTTTGCAAAGTTAGGTGCATTCATCTACTATGTGCTTACTAACCATCATATGCAGCCACAATATTAACTTTCTATCTTTGTCATCCATCTAAAATCAAGGTAACCATATTCTAACTGATACTGATATTATCTAAATGTCACAATGAAGAGTAGGGGGTAAGGGGGTTAATAAAATTTAACATTAATTTAGCTTAACTTTGGGGGCTTTTGATCCCCAGGATCAAGTCTCCCCATACAACAGGGATCATGTGTCCCTAATGTGTATGTGTGGGAAAAAGAATTGCTTAATTCAAAAGTAAAGAAACTATATTGGATTAAAATTAACAACATTTAAGCAGTAAGGAATGTTAGTATATTATATCAATAAAATTACTTTAGTTATATTTAGCAAAAAATATGAAACACAAACTACCTTCTCAAAAAGAAGTTTGATTATAAGAAAACAGAGATTCCTTTCTTTCAACAAAAATATAAATGGCTGAATGAAATTCTGTTGCCAGATCTATTGATAAGGAATAACTTTATTAGTGTTTCCAGTTTCAGAAATTTAATTGCATTTTTTCTCTGGTTTTAGACATATGGATCAAGTGTCCTAAGTCTCCCCTATAGATAGATATTTCTAGAAATAATCTAAAAATGAAAAATATTAATAAAATAATGTTTAAGTGGCATTTCCGTGCGGAAAGTTTAATTCGCGTGTTTTAGTGAGCATGATTTGAATCAGAATTTAACAATTCCAAAATTAGCTATGAATTAAGAGGGTGGTCCGGGCAGTACACCCTCCCAAAAGTTTCAAATTTTTTGTGTTTATTAAAGGTCTAAATCAGCAGTTCCCATCCTTTATTGGTATGCGATCCACCTTTAAGTAAAAGAAATTTCGTAACCCACCTAATATGAGGATGTGTCTAATATCTGTATGGAAATCATTGTATTACCTCTATAAGCTGTTGGCTATCCTTTCATATGAAAAAGCAAATTTTGGTATGAAGGATGCACTATTAACAAAATCAAGGGAGCAGATGCTGTATTCATCCGGAGTCTGCCATCTTGTCTAAGAGCAGGGGTCCAGGGTTGCAATAACGACTGCTCGGCTATCGCAAAATGAGGTCATAGCATAATACCGACTAACTGTTTTCTCACAAACTTTTAGTTTAAGTTAAGCTAATAGCTTTTATGATTATTGCAGTTGTAAAATATTGTATTTGTTATAGTTTTTAAACAGATCAAATAAAAGATATATTTTTGTGGCAAACTTTGATCATTCTGCCACTCATCAAAACACCGGCTGCTACCCACTGGTGGGTCATGATGTGACCCATAGGTTGGGAACCGCTGGTCTAAAAGTTTAATCCTCTCCATCCCCAGTAGCAGAAAATGCGTGACGTGTGATGTGCGTCACAATTTTTTTTTTGGCTCTTGCAGACACCGTGAGCAGATTACCTTTTTCAGTGACAGGAAACAAATCGCAAACTACGTCAGCTGCAAGGGCGGCGCCAGAGGGGGGTCCGGGGGGCATATGCCCAGGGTTGTAAAAAAACCCGGGTTTTTTGTTAAAAACCCAGCCCGGGTAGGTTTTATTAAAAAACCCGGGTTAAATGGGCAATTTTCCCTGGGTAAATTGGGTTAAAATGCCAAAATGTGGACTATGATTCCACCTTCCTCACAAATAATAATCTTCAGCGTTGCCACTGTATAGGGAAAACTGGAAAAAACTGAAGAACTTTAAAAATGAATATTAAAAACAAGAAATTTTACTAAATATTGGTACTTTGCAAAATTTATCTGTTGAAATTTTGAAAATTCTCAGAGGGATTACTCAGGAAAAATTTAATTTTTTGCTTAGTAAAACACAACGAATTTGATTGCCGAAATAAGTGGCAATCCTGATCTCAAATACAATCTTTGTGAACACTTCACAGTCTAATAGATGGGAATGACTTCAGTCTTAATAAGGATCTCAATATTTTTTTTCTGTTCTTAAAATACACACATATATATATATGATCCTTTTAATTTAAATAACAAATTTTAAATTGCAAAGCTATCAATTGTGTGTTATTTAATAAAATAGAAATATAACTTAAAAAAACTTGCTCCTTTGAAATTATCATAAGATAGCAAATGTTGATTAAAAAAATATCTTACAACAAAAATTTTTCTTGTATGTATATACACATACAGGGTGTCCATGTCCACTCTCAACGGTGTCCGATGGCTAATTCCTAAACCGATAGTCAGACATATAGTTCCAATTACACAAAATGCTTTAAATTGAGGCAAAGAAATATTTTAAAAGCGATTTGGGTCAATAAAAACATTTCTTAAATTATGAAATTTAAGTTTTTATACGGCCTCCCGGTCCTATAATTTATATATAGTAAAATTTTCCTATTACACTGACAAGTAAGAAAAAAAAAAAAAAGCCCCATTCATTATAACACTAAAATTAACTGAGTTATGAAACTTTAAAAATGCATGACTTAACCACTTTTCTGCATCTGAACACAAATGAGTTTGGCCATGCTTTGAGGGGTCATATACCAAGTGCTTAAAATATTCGAAGAACTTTTCATGTGTATCTGCACTTTGAAAAAACATAGTACAAGTGTTACAATTGAGTTAACTTTTACTAAGTTTCGGATTGGCTAAAATTATTGTATTTTAACATATGTTTTAATTTGTAAGGATTTGAGACTATTTCTTTTCATGATTTCTTTTAACAAATAGTATTATGTCATTTTATTTAACTTCAACGATCATATGTATGTTTTCCCAGTTCAAAATTTGCACTCGAAATTTAACTCACTTTCAAATATCCGATGACAGTCTAATATTATGATTTTCGGTGGTAACCATTCATACTTATTTTACAGGATAACACACAAAATTTCGGACAGATTACCGCTAAGAAGTTTAAGAAAAAGTTTTAGATTAGGTAACACAAGACTCTTAGGTGATTTTCAAAAAGTGTCGTGTTTTACTGTCCTTTCACACTTGCACAGAAAAATAGTTAAATGTCATTATTTTAATTATTGCATTTTAATTATCACGTTTTTTAATGATAATTTACAGATATATTATTATTTATAAAAAAACTTTAAAATAAGAAATGTGTTCTTTCACAGTATAAATGTCATTACCGTAGGCTGTCCCAACAAGCAATTAATTTGGTAAAAATTTGACTAAGTTCTATTTAAAACAGATGGTTATAATTTTTTAATACCTTTCTATTTATTAAGATGCTACTAATTAAAAAAATATTTATTTTCATTAATTAAACTTATCTATAATTCTTAATAATTATTTAAAACCGTGTCCCAAGAAAGAGTGTCATTGCCATGCTTCTGACAAAAAGTTCATCTGGATTTTTTTAGAAGGCGGCACGCGCCTTTTTATCAAGGCAAAAATATTCCTTAAAAGTCAACTTGTTATCGGGTTTAGGTGAATAGAATAAATAGTTTTATAGCAGTGATGTCACTGTACTTGAAAAAACCTGGGTCCCTTTTTTACAAAAGCGGGTCCCCATCAATAATAATTCATATTTTAAAGGAATAAATGAAACTTGGTTATTTGGAAAATATAAAATAAATGCATTAATTATTGTTTTAATAATAATTAACTAATGAATTAAAACCAATATTATTTGCAGTCAAAAAGATTTTTTTTTTAAATACTAAGAGAAATTTTCTTTACTTTTTTAAAAATAAAAATGCAAGATATAATTTTAATTGCAAAATAATGCTTATTTGAGAGTAGAAGATACCAAGTTCCACTAACAAGTATCGCTAATGTTCATTTTCTTTTAAAAAGGGGCAAGACGGGTTTATTGAAAAAGATATTTTTGCTGAAAAAAGAATACTTATGGCAGAGATGCCGCGGACGCGCTATAGCGCGTAAATTACGCGAAAAATCGGAGATGGGACGCAAAAAAATAGCTCTTACGCGTCCCGTGGGACGCGTAATTTCGTCAAAAAATCGCGGAAAAAAGCCGATTTTCGACAAAAGAATCGTGAAAAAAGCACAAATCTCTTCAAAATATCGCACAAAAACAGCGATTTTCGTAAAAGGACCGCGAAAAATTAGCGTATTTTGTCAAAGGATCGCGAAAAAAGCGAATTTCGTCAAAAAATCGCGGCAATAAGCGCAAATTTCATCAAAATATCGCGGAAATAAGCGCAAATTTCATCAAAATATTGCGAAAAAAACGCGATTTTAGTAAAAGGGCCGCAACAAATTAGCGTATTTCGTTAAAAGATCGCGAAAAAAAGAATTTTGTCAAAGGATCACGAAAAAAGCGCAAATTTCATCAAAATATCGCGGAAAAAAGCCAATTTTCGTAAAAGGATTGCGAAAAAATAGCGTATTTCGTGAAAGGATTCCCCCCAAAATAGCGTAAAAAAGCCGATTTTCGTCAAAGGATTGCGAAAAAAGCACAAATTTCATCAAAATATCGTGGAAAAAATGCTATTTTCGTAAAAGGGCTGAGACAAAATAGTGTATTTCGTCAAAAGATCGCGAAAAAATAGCGAATTTTGTCAAAGTACCGCGGAAAAAACACGATTTTCGTGACAGGCTCGTGAAAAAATAGCGAATTTCGACAAAAGGATCGTGGAAAAAAACACGTATTTCGTCAAAGTAACGCGGAAAAAACGTGAATTTAGTCAAAGCACCAAAAAAGATGTGCAAACTAAACTTATAGGTAGAACATTCATAAAATGGGATTTAATTTTTTTTTAATGAGATTCTTAAAAATACAGCATGATTTCAATGTACTTTGATAATGTATTCAGTAGGTGGACCAGTGAAAAATCCCCCCCCCCCCCCTCCTTCTTACTGCATTGAAATTTCTCTCCCGCCATCAGAACATTTAGGATTTGATGCTTATTAATGATTTAGATGTAAATTTCCCTTCCAAGGAAAATGTCCGATTCCAACACAGATCCATGCCGACAAATAATTCAATGGGAAGTATAATGAAAGCACCCATTCATTCAACAAAAAGTAACCTTTACTTAACATAAGTATTCTTTTTTCAGCAAAAATATCTTTTTCAATAAACCCGTTTTGCCTCTTTTTAAAAGAATTGCGAACATTAGTGATACTTGTTAGTGGAACTTGCTATCTTCTACTCTCAAATAAACATTATTTTACAATTAAAATTGTATCTTGCATTTTTACTTTTAAAAAAGTAAAGAAAATTTCTCTTAATAATTTTTTAAAATATCTTATTTGAGTGCAAATAATACTGGTTTTAATTCATTATTTAATTATTATTAAAACAATAATTAATGCATTTCATTTATCTTTTCCAAATAAACAAGTTTCATTTATTCCTTTAAAATATAAATTATTATCGATGGGGACCCACTTTTGTAAAAAAGGGACCCAGATTTTTGGAAATCCTGGGTCCTGGGGACCCAGATTTTTTCAAGTACAGCGGCATGTAAAGGTGTACTTTTTGTTGAATGAATGGGTGCTTTCATTATACTTCTCATTGAATTATTTGTCAGCATACATCTGTGTTGGAATTAGACATTTTCCTTGGAAGGGAAATTTACATCTAAATCATTAATAAGTATCACATCCTAAATGTTCCGAAGGCGAGATATTTCAATGCAGTAAGGAGGGGAGGGGATTTTTCACTGGTCCACCCCCTGAATACATTATCAAAGTACACTGAAATCATGCTGACTTTTTAAGAATCTCATTTAATTAAAAAAAAATCCCATTTTATGAATTTTCTACCTATAAGTTTAGTTTGCACATCTTTTTTGGTGTGCTTTGACTAAATTCACGTTTTTTCCGCGTTACTTTGACGAAATTCGCGTTTTTTCCGCGATCCTTTTGTCTAAATTCCAAATTTGTTCGCGAGCCTGTCACGAAAATCTTGTTTTTTTTTTTTTTTTCGCGATACTTTGACAAAATTCGGCTTTATTCCGCGATTTTTTGACGAAATACGCTATTTTGCCGCCGTCCTTTTACGAAAATCGCGTTTTTCCGCGATATTTTGATGAAATTTGTGCTTATTTTTCGCCATCGTTTGTCGAAAATCGGCTCTTTTACACGATTTTTTAACGACATTAGCTATTTTTGGCGATCCTCTGACGAAATACGCCATTTTTTCGCTATCCTTTGACGAAAACCGACTTTTTTTTCGCGATATTTTGATGAAATTTGCGATTTTTTCGCGATCTTTAGACAAAAATCGGCTTTTTCCGCGCTTTTTTGACGAAATACGCTAACTTGTCGCGGCCCTTTTACGAAAATCGCATTTTTTTCGCAATATTTTGATGAAATTTGCGCTTATTTCCGCGATATTTTGTTGAAATTTGCGCTTATTTCCGCGATTTTTTGACGAAATTCGCTTTTTTCCGCGATACTTTGACGAAATACGCTATTTTTCGCGGCCCTTTTATGAAAATCGCGTTTTTTGCGCGATATTTTGATGAGATTTGCGGTTTTTTTGCGATTCTTTGACGAAAATCGGCTTTTTTTCCGCGATTTTTTGACGAAATATGCTAATTTGTCGCGGTCCTTTTAAGAAAATCGAGCTTTTTTTCGATATTTTGATGAAATGTGCGCTTATTTCCGCGATTTTTTGGACGAAATTAAGCTTTTTCCCGCGATCCTTTGACGAAATACGCTATTTTTTCGCAGCCATTTACGAAAATCGCGTTTGTTGCGCGATATTTTGATGAGATTTGCGCTTTTTTCGTGATTCTTTGACGAAAATCGGCTTTTTTCCGCGATTCTTTGACGAAATTCGCTATTTTGTGACGAAGTACGCTAATTTGTCGCGGCCCTTTTACGAAAATCGCGTTTTTTTGTGATATTTTGATGAAATTTGCGCTTATTTCCGCGATATTTTGTTGAAATTTGCGCTTATTTACGCGATTTTTTGACGAAATTCGCTTTTTTTTTGCGATCCTTAGACGAAATACGCTATTTTTTGCGACACTTTTACGAAAATCGCGTTTTTTGCGCGATATTTTGATGAGATTTGTGCTTTTTTCGCGATCCTTTGACGAAAATCGGCTTTTTTCCGCGATTTTTTGACGAAATTAAGCGTCCCGTGGGACGCGTAAGAGCTATTTTTTTTCGTCCCGTCTCCGATTTTTCGCGTAATTTACGCGCTATAGCGCGTCCGCGGCATCCTTGTTATAGTTTTAATAAAACAAAGCAAAGACTTTGAATGTTTTGGTGAGTATTTTTTTGTACGTCATTACCGTACCCACTTCTAATTGATAATTAAATGAACTTTTATTTATTAATCTGTTTTTATTATATAAGAAATAGAAAATCATTGTATGGGCCAGAAGATATAATGGCTGCCATTTATGCCGGGGGGAAAAATAAAAGTATTTTGCTTAATTTGTCATTACCGGGTTCACTTATCTCATTACCAAGTTAATTAAAATTAAAAAAATAGTTTAAAATGTTAAATTAGTAATTGTTGTCTCTGCTGATGGTTGTATATTAATGTTTTTGAGGTAAGGTAATTATTTACAAAAGATTAAAACTTTCTGATTATTTCTAAAAATTTGATTTTGCTATTCCAAAACATGGACATATTTTGAAAATGACCATCTTATGGTTGTGTCTTTTAACTTTTATGTATTTTATAGCACTGAATCCGAGAATTACCTTAATTTTTAACAGGGGCGTGCCGACCCAGTGTGCAAAGTGTGCACTGCACACAGGCGCCAAATATTTTAGGCGAAGCTGAAAAATTCGAAAAACTTTTATCCAATTTAAATTTATTAAAGGGGTATTTAAAACGAAAGTGTGTCATTTCTGACACATTTGAGTTCATTTTTACTTATAAGATATATGAAATTTGCAAATGCTTATCATTTATCAGATTTAATATCAGCGGAGTAGCTTCAGGGGGGGGGGGGGGAGTCTCAAATCGAAAGGTCACGGTCATAAGGCACCACGGAAGGCTTACGGGCGCCGTCAAGGCCTAAAATAAATTCGAAAAAGCTAGAAACATAAAAAATTCGGAAGGGCGACCGCGAATGCCTCTTTTGACATTCCTGCTGTAGATTAGGCCTGTCCCACTTTTCAGAAAGTAGGAGCGCACTACAGGTGGCGGCAAACATGGAAGCTCCATTATTCAAATAATTGAAAATATATAACACGTCTATCTTACTGTAGTATTGGTAGTGATAGACGTACTGACAATATAAAAACGAGTAGTATATTATATTGCACAATGGTAAAGCAACATAAGCCTCCAGGTTATGGACGTCCATGTAAAAGTAAATTGCCGAAAAAGCACAAATCAATCACAACAATCGGCTACCTTATAACAAAAACAATAAATAAAACAGGATGTGATGTAGCTCAAAATGCAATGCGTTTAAAAAAAGAAATGAAAAACGCCATTCGATTCCAAACAAATTTAATAGTCATGCCTATCATTGTATGCTTTTACGCATAAAAGTTTTCATGCCATTTATAGTCGGGAAACATGTTTTTGAGAACAACCTCAAAATGAATTACGTTTTATTGAAATTTTAATTGTATATTCTATAGATTTGCATCGAACAAAGAATAATCGGCCAAGTGCGAGTTTCACTCGCGTACAGAGAGTTCATACAATAAATTTATTAATTACTAGCTGCAATCTTAGAAAATATAGTTGTTAAACCAATAATAAGGCTTTGCAAATAAATTGGAATTATTTTATTAAATATTTTTCATTAATTGCCTTCAATAATTTAATTCAATCGGGATGTAAAACGCTGACTATTTATCATTGTGATCCGTCTTACTTAAAGACCATGTACAAAGTTTAATCTTGCCATTGTGCCAAGTGTGCTTCGAAGTGAGGTCGCAAAATTGCATGGCCACTTTGGTCTGTGCACGTTTTTTTAGATAGGTTTTTAATTAATATCGCGGCTAATTACCGACAATTCTTTTGGAAAATCATTATCGACAGTCTTGGATGCTTTCGCGTCGATAGGTACCTCGAATTCCCCTCAACTCCCCCCGCTGAGCGCCCGCGAAATAAAATTTATGTATCATGGAAAACTGCTATTTTCTGAAAAACTGTATGAGCTAAGATAATCGCTATAGTTTTCCTGCAAGGTTTAAATAAATGCCAACTACTACTAATTTTTTCGTAATTTTATTTTCAGTAGATTCGGCAATAGGATGGGGGGCATAATTTTGCCTTACATTTTCGATGAATTTCTAAAAATATATTAGTATTTCGTAAAACAAATACATTTTTGAGTTCTGTATTAAGAGCTTTTTCAAACGATACCCGATAACCCCCCCCCCCCCCCCCAACACACACACTTTGATGATTTTTAAATGAAATTAAATTTGTATGATTTTATATCTGTAACTCGATTTTGTTTGAAATACGTACCCACTCACTGTAGAAAAAAAAAGGGGAGAAGTTGCTAATTGTTCAGATTTGTTATGTAATTTTTTTTTCATGATTTTGGAAAACTGTATCGGGTAGTAATGAACAAATTAAAACTTTAAAATGACCTCTACTTACTGATGAAAAAATGAGTTGAGATAAGTGAGTGCTTAGTAATGTACAGTCCAAAAGCTTTAAAACAATATGTCACATGATGAAATTCATTTTCTCCCCCTCTCCACCCACGGAGGAATGACCCCTAATAATCTGGTGTCAAACATAGACCTTACCAATCGAAGGCCCGTGAAAAAATTCACCTTCGGTAAAGCCTTCAAATGAGATTGAATCTTGCTGCAGCTTAATTAGGAGCTTAGTTAGAAAATTGATCCCCCAGGGGGAGGGAATCTGAGTGAGGGGGAGTAGAAAGGTTCATAATATGAAAGAGTGGTTGGAGAGCCCCAAAGCAGAATATGCTTAAAAGTGCAACGTACGTCGCAGAACAATGACATGTGCTGCAGAACATTTTAAAATAAATGTTACTTTTTTTTTTTGTTGTAAAAAGTCAAGTGCACATTGATGTGAAAGCAAAATGAATTCAGGGGGTGGGGGGGGGGTACTGCTTTCGATCAGAGGTCATTCTAGGCGTTTTTCGCGGGCGGGCCGCCCTTCCTGTCCTTCTTTACAAAATTTGCTGCCCGCACTGCCCTCGAGCCCCACCCCGTGAGCCCTATCACTCGAAAAATCGGTCGAAAAAAAAGCCCTTTAAATAAATTTCATCCCAGCAAACTGTCAACTATTTGTAAACATCAACGATGTCCCGGACGCGAAAAATAGAGGTGGCACGTAAAAGATAACTCTTACTCGCCCCGTGAGATGTGTAATTTCGTTCAAAAATCGCTGAAGAAAGCCGAATTTTGCCAAAGAATCTCAAAAAAAGCGGCACATTTCGTCACAATATCGCGAAAAAACACAATTTTCGTAACAGGGTCGCGAAAAAAATAGCGATTTCGTCAAAGAATTGTGAAAACATAGCGAATTTCGTCAAGAAATCGCGGAAAAAAGCCGAATTTCGTCAAAGGATCGCGAAAAAAGAATAAATTTCGGCAAAGTATCGCGGAAAAAAAACGCAATTTTCGTAACAGGACCACAGAAAAACGCGGATTTTGTCAAAGAATCGCGAAAAAATAACGAATTTCGTCAAAAAATCGCGGAAAAACACGATTTTCGTAACAGGGGCGCGAAAAAAGTAGCGGATTTCGTCACAGGGGTGATTCTGCTCCGAATTTTCCGAAAAATTGAGGCAGTCATTTCTGAAAATTAAAAAAAAAAATCTGTCATAAATCCGAACAAAATGTATCGCAAATTTCGACTAATGATCGTCGAAAAAGATCAATTTCGTCAATCGTTCGAAGAAAAATCGCCAATTTCGTCAAAGGATCGCGAAAAAACGGTAAATTTCGTCGAAAAATTACGAAATTTCGTCAGAAGATCGCGAAAAAATGGCAAAATTCGTCAAAAGATCGCGAAAAAACGGCAAAATTCGTCAAAAGATCGCGAAAAAACGGCACATTTCGTCAAAAGATCGCGAAAAAACGGCACATTTCGTCAGAAGATCGCGAAAAAACGGCACATTTCGTCAGAAGATCGCGAAAAAACGACAAATTTCGTCAAAAGATCGCGAAAAAAACACGTAATTAGTGCCGGGAGGGGATTCCCCCCGCCCCCTCTCTGCTGTAACCTTTCAGAAAATTTGCTGTGAATTTCAGAATTTTTTTTTTTTGCACAGAATCACCCCTAGAGCCGGTAGAGTGTCTGCTATATCTAGTAATAGTCTTCTAACTTCCTACTGCCACTTGCCAAAATCCTCACACTCCTTGCCATTTGAAAATTTAAAACTTGTATTTACAAAAATTAAACCATTCAATGAAAAATGCATATTAAATAGTTTATTAAATTTGTAGATCCTTAAACTTGTTTGATTTTTATTTAAAGAAATGTGTACAGACCCTGTATTATAGATTAATGACTAATCATCTGATTTGATTTAAGAATAAAATCTTTATGCTAATGATAAAAGGTGTGTCAAATATGTTGTAAATTCTACTATTTAACCTTTTGCACTTATTTGTTGAGTGTTACTTTGCATGGTAATGGCTCATACAGTGAATTTAGTGGTCACCTTTTTTGGCTACTACAATTTCTAAACAATAATCTCTGTGGTAAATTTCCACAACATTTGCAGTGCAAATTACTATGAAGATTATTGTTTAGAAATAGTGGTAGTTAAAAAGGCAACCACTCAGATCCCTGTACAAAAAGTGGTCATCAGTTCGTCCAAGTCCACTAAACATAAGTAAGTAAAAGGTTAAACTATGTCAATAGTACATTCAATATATCAATAAAATCGAAGTTTGTAAATGTATTTTACATATATAGGGCATTCTCACAATCTTTTGACTTTCATGTCCCTGAATAATAATTTTTATTTAATACACTTTTTTGTGTTTTTTTTTATTTCATATACTTGGGAACACCACATTGCATGATTGCACAACAATATTAACGAGATAAATAAGTTTTGGACGATGTTGGGGGTCCAAACACATGGAAAACTCATCTACCGTCCCGTGTCCTTGATGCTGAATTTTAAGTTTGGAGCTGTCTGGATAAAATTGTTTCAATAAAAATAATTCAATGTAATTTTTTTCTGAAACTGGAACTATTGTTTTATATAAATATGTAGCTAAAAATTAACCTGCACACATTTTTAGGGTTGATATTATGTTTTGAACTCTGTCCCTGGGTTTTAGATTCCTTACCATCCCTCTTCTAAAATTATACAGAAAATCACTTCAGATGCATCGACAGAATTTTTTTCAAGTTTTTGCTAATGCAGAAGTATGCTAGAGAAAGAATATCTAAAATTCTATGACAGGAAATTTACTACAGAATATAAATCAGCATTTAAATATCAATTTCAAGCACCGTGGCTTTATTGATAGTCTTACCGTCCCCAAGGTTTATTTCTGCATTTTTCGAGGTAAATTAAAAAAAAAATAATAATAATCCAATGTTAACAACTGTTTCTAAAAATCAATGAACATTGCGGCTATCACTTAGTCTTAACATGATTTTCCTAAAAATAGGTGGTAATTTTCCTTACCGTTCCATCCTTACTGTCTCTTTTTTTTTTTTACCATTTCGTCCCTTTTTTTACTTTACCGTCCCTTTTTAATACCCCTTTAAGACAATGTTATGCAAAAATTCTGTATTAAAAGTACTACATTTGTATTATTTCTTATTTGAATGTCCTGTGGGTACTATGCAAATTCATTATAAGTAAAAATTTAGAAGAATATAAAAAGTTATAGGGGTAAAATGGTAAGGAAAATTAAACTCGCAAGTTTAACTTAAACCTCAGTTAAATAAAAAAAAAATTCGCTGCTGACCATTTTTTCTTTATTTTGAATCATTAAGGCATTCATCTGTCAGATTAAAATGTTATTTTAGCAAGTTTAATTTTGCCAGATTTTTCCCCAAAAGTCAAAAGATTGTGAGAATGCCCCATATAGGTACACACACACAAACACTAGACTATGTTTTTATAATTCATGAGTGTGCCCCTTTTTAGGTGCGTTCGTAATTATATAAATACGTAGCACTTATAGTCGTCATTCAGTCCGTCCGTCCGTCCGCATGTAACAGAGCAAAAACTACCCAACCGAATGGGCTGAAATTTTAAATATATGATTGTTGCAAAATTTTGTCGAGCCATTTCAAATTTTATGAAAATCGGATGTATAGTTTAATTACAGGGACAGTCAAAAGTTTTCCGTTACATTAAGGCCAATGGAAAAAAAAATTCAAGTGCATTTTAATGATGTTACAGCCTTTCGAACAGAACCCAACCGAATAGTCTGAAATTTTAAATATAAGATTGTTGCAAAATTTTGTCAAGCCATTTCAAGTTTTATGAAAATCGGATGCATAGTTTAATGACAGGGACAGTCAAAAGTTTTTCTTTACATTACGGCCAATGGGAAAAATTATTGCAAGTGCATTTTAATGATGTTACAGCCTTCCGAATGGGCTGAAATTTTAAATATATAATTGCCGCAAAATTTTGTCGAGCCATTTCAAATTTTATGAAAATCGGATGTGTAATTTAATTACAGGAACAGTCAAAAGTTTCCCGTTACATTAAGGGGAATGGGAAAAAATTATTGCAAGTGCATTTTAATGATGTTACAGACTATGCACTTATGAAGTGCAAACAAATACACATTCAGTACAATATCGGGTGCAAAAAATAATTATAAAACTAGTTATAGTACGAACGCACCTCATTTGCCACGTTTGACGAGCAATTTCCAACTTGTTTTCTTTGAAGTGCCTTTTTATGGCAAAGTGTGCCCCTTTTTTTTCTTTGAAGTGCCTTTTTATGGCGAAGTGCACCCTGCCTGCCCTTGATCCTAGAATGAACTCATCATATTTGAGTTATGAAAATATTATAACGGAATTTCACAATTGTGGAGCTTCTGTTGGTAATAAAAATCATTCAAAGGAATTCCCAAGACTGTATCTATCTCATATATATTCTGCTTTATCAAAGACTATTTCCTCATACATTATAAATGAGGAACTTCCAATTGAGATTGTTGCTGACAAAATGACAGTAAATCTCCGAACTCGACACATTGTAGGACTTAGAATTCCAATTTTTTACATTAATAATCTAGTTTTGTTCACAAATATATATCTGGAACATCATTTTTGAACGGATGTCACTGGTAAAAGATTGAGTGACAGCATCTTAAACACACTAAAAAAATTTGGAATAAACTTAACATACTTAAGGAAGAACTTAGTTTATCTTGCTGTTGATGGCCAGTATGTGCAGTTAGGGGTTATTAACCATATTAACCATATAAAAACAGCACTGGTTAGAGAAGAAATTCCTGTATCCTGGGACCCTATGCACAGACTAGAGTTGGTTCAGGTACATTCAGATAGTAAAATTGTGCAAGATTCCTTAGCACTTATCAATACTTGCTTGAAAGAATTCATGTGGGGGAAATCCTTTGAAAGTCTAAATGAATGTGCAGATTAACTGCAAATGTTTCTCTACAAGCCTAAAATTTTTAAAACTATGAAATTTGTTTCACATGCTTTTAATGTTTTTCAAACATTCCTAAATGACTTCAAGGCATTAGTCGCAATGTCGCAAGAAATTACATCCTTACATATGTATATAAACATTCTCCCCCTTTCCCCCCCCCTCTATCATCGCGCTTGCAGAACCTTTTTGATCATCTGAAATTCCGTAGCAGAACATTGAGAAGTATTCTGCTTTGGGGTTGGATATTTTTCCGATGATATATCACACGAGGGTTTTGCAGGCATATGCACTAGGGATTCACCGAATATTCGGTATCTATTCGGTATTCGGCAATGTTACCGAATATTCGGCTTGGCCGAATAGCAAACTATTCGGCCTGCCGAATATTTCGATATTCGGCCCAACCGAATACTTAAAAAAACTTTAAAAACATATTTTAAAAAACTTATACCACTTCTACGTTTAACAGTAAACTTATAAAGATATTCAGAATAATTAGAAACAGAATCATATATTTAAATAAAAGAAAATGTTTTTACATTATTTATTTTCTGTTTGTTAAGTATTATTTAAGAAAATTAACCAATCACGATGATTTTCATAGAAATTAATTATGTACAAATGCAGTTCCTGAACATTGTTCAGTAAATGATCTGTTTCTTGCAGATTTTAAGAACAACATTTACATTTACAATCTCGGAAAGTGATTGCCCACTCCAGACATCGATCTAGGGTGCATTTAAAAACTTCCTTGCTAAATCAGAGGGAGTAGAACAGTTATTCTTGCTGAGTTGCCACCATATAAAATTTGAATAGATTGTATTATTTATTTGCTTTTACTTTAGTCTCTTCCTGACAAACAAATAATATATGATCCTGTACAATTTTTCTTCAATTTTTTTCACAATTACTCTTTGATTTTAAAATGTTTGTTTTAGAATTTAAGAAAACTTTATTCATTTGTTTTAATTCACAGAAGAAGCTATGAAATTAAATTTTATTAATTAAAAAAGTTTTATAACTATCCTAGCTATATAACTATAACTAGCAGATTTTTTTCAGCATAAAGTTTATTTGAAAAAAGCTCTTGATTATCAAAGTGAAAGTTTGTTTTAAACATTATGTAAAATTGTTGTAAAATTTAATATTTTAATGCCTTTAAACTTTGAATAAAATTATTCGACAAGCCGAATATTCGGTATTCGGTTCGTCTGTAGGCTGAATATTCAGTATTCAGCCAAAACCACTATTCGGTGTATCCCTAGTATGCACAGCAATTCTTGTAAAAAAAAAAACAAATCTCGAATCTTTTAGTTCCACATTCCAACACCAGGGGCAGAACTCTATTCTTAACAAAACTGTTCCTGGACGAAAGTTCGTTAAACAACCTACCCATAGTTAGTATATATTAGTCATTAGTATATATTAGTCATTAGAATATATTAGTCATTAGTCATATATTAGTCAAGGGGGTGGAGGACTTAAGCAAGAATTTAAGATATTTGCTGAAATTACTATTCGAAAATAGTGGTAACTACACTTTTGAAATTTTTGTATTAAAAGTAATGTTTATCCCAGGGCTTCGTCAAAAATCCGCATCTCAAACGGTAGAAAGTGGTATGGTTTTAAATATTTGATCCCCCCCCGCCCCCCCCATGAAATTTGATGCCCCCTACTTTTTAAAATCTTTATGTGTTATGAACTACTATCTGAAAGTTCCAAATCGATCGGTTCGTCAGTTTTCTTAATTTTAACAAATTTGCGTTTCAGCAAAGCATTTCTTTTCCTTTTTAAAAATCAAATTTTTTATAAAAGAAAAAGTTGCGGATAGATTTGTATAAAATTCAGATATTATTAAACAGCGTTTAAAGATGGGGCTAGATGCATATCTTTAAAATCTCTAAATGGTGTATTTTAAAAAATTCGATGGCATTCCAAAGAATCCTCGTATAAAAATTATTTGTGGTTTCGAAAGATTGACTTTTTAATTGAGAGTTTGAAAGGAATCATCCAATTAATGAAATAATAATTAATATCCAAGATTTCAATTGAGAGACCACGAAGAAATTTACATGTGTGAAATCAGCAAAAAATTCTATATCTGGATGCATAAAAATTAAATCTATAAATTTATATTTTGAAAATTTTATATTTGTTCGAAAATGTCCACTATTGAAAGATGTCGGTTGTCTGCAATTTTTCGTGGATTTTTGACTACCTGAAACCATACCGGAATAATTTGTAGAATTTCTGAAAGGAGGGATTTTTTTTGCGTCTGGCTGTGCAATTTTCGAATTGTTAGGCCCAGTAGAATTTAAGATACAGTCCTTTTTAAAAAAGGCACAGTACATTTATCACCCTAGCAGCGCTGTAATTCTATTAACCCCTCACCCTCTCTTCGAGTTTTCGAAGAAATTGTCTACGGTTGGGAAAAAATCCATGCTCCTGTTGAATTATGAATACTTTTCCATTCTTTTAATTTGAGCTGTTTAATTAATTTCTCAACTAGTTATTAAAGATTTAAAATTCTGAAACTTAAGTGCAAGGTGCACCAGGCGAGGCATTCGACTATGCTAACAAAAAGTTTGAGCCTTGTATGTGCCGTAGATTCTGCTAGCCATCTCACACAGACAGAGCGAAACTTTGTTTTATTAGTATAGATATTTTTAATTTAGAACTCGTATTCATGGCACGAAAATTGGAAAATTCAAAAAATAAAAAAACTGACAGAGAAGGAAGGGTTAACAGAGTGACAAGGTAAAGATACGCTTAGCTTCTTAGCAATGTAAACGTCGAGATGAATGTGCATTTTTCATAACAATTGTTGTATAGGCATAGGGTTTCTATATTTACTAATATAAAATCAAATGTTCCGGGACTGGTACATTTTTTAATGCACCCCTAATTATGATCTACGTGTGGTAATTGTTTAAAGGCGCATCTTAATTGATGTTATATTATTTTAAAAGAAATAAAAGTACTATAATGCGCTCCGGTGTATTACAGACACCATAATTTGAGAAAATATTTTTCCACTTTTATGTGTATTTACCGTATTACGAGAACCCCTTTCTTTGTATCATAGTCCTACCATTGATTAATTCAACACAGCTATATTTCCAAATTAAAGTTTATTTGAACTGTTTTAAGTATCAATATAAATAAAGATCAGATCTTAAAAATTCCGGGAGTGATGGAGGTAAAAGAAGCTGATTTACTTGGGAGGTATGCCATTGTGGGGAGAGGGAGCAAACAGCTGAAGCACCCACCTTTTAGAGATGTCCTTTATTTGCATAGCTGCCAACATTCCTTATTTTTAAAGTCAAATAACAATATTTTTAACCAGAAATTTAATTTAATAAATGAAATAAAAAATAACCCTGTAGAAACAAGACATATTTCATTTAATGAATTTTCTGGTTCCAAATTTGTTTATTTGATCTGCAGAAAACTCCCGGAAGGTTGGCTGGGCAGCTATGCACTTATTCTCATTGAAAAAAAAAAATTATATACAGTGTAACTTCAAAAATCCGGCATCAAAACCATCATTTTCCCTTCCTTTTGCTTTTAAACTTTCGAGTTATGGTAGAAGAAAAATAGCAATTGTTTATGAATTGAAAACTTCAAAATCGAAAGTAAAATTTTTAAAAAATGACTTTTTTCATTTGTCAGACGCGATTATTTTCTGAACAAATTTTCTGGGAGCTGCACTGTTGCTCAGCAATGGCGTGGAGACTAGTACACAAGTTCTTTTTAGTCTCTCTTCTGACACTGTGCTAAATAGAACTGTCGGTAACGCTAGTAACCGCTCCGAAGGCGAAGATAAGGCAGAAGAAAAGGTGTCACAAGAAAAATGCATAAATTTAACTTTAGAATTAATATCTGCTTTAGAGAACAAGACTGTAATCCCGAAATGGATCCTCAATAGAAATTCTTAATTTGTATAAAATACAAGAAAAACTTGTTAAAGCAAATAAAATTGACATTGATGTGTCCGAAATTACACGAGAAGAAATAATTTCACTCTTTGCTAGATTTTTTTTTTTTTTTTCTGTAACATAGAAAATATCAATTAATGTAAGTTTATTTTTATATTTAATTTTCTCTTTTTCTTACATAATTATCATTTAATAAGAAATAAATTATGGCTAAAAGCACCATTAAGAGTATACTACTTTTGATATTCCTAGTTACTTACTTTTGACATTCCTTCAAAAATCCGGCATAATCTCGGCCTCCATGATTCCGGATTTTAGAAGTTATACTGTATATATATTTATAGGAACATGGGGCGCCAATTGAAGTTCTGCACACAGGCGCCGGATACTGCTGGTGTGCCCCTGATTTTTAACCATCATCTCAGGATGTTTTGCATATCATAAATTGTCAAAGTTGAAAAATAACAAAAATCAGATACTATAAGATAGAGGAGATGGCTGAGTTTTTTAACTTTTGATAATTGATTTTTATGTACTTTTTAACACCGAATCTGACGTGATGGTTAAAAATGGTCATTTTCGAATTCAGCTGCAAAAAATACATAAAACAATTTAATAAATAATAATAAGTTTAGTAAATATAATACTCTTGAAGCTAACTGAAAAGCTTAAATTTACTTTTTAAATTAAAAGCTAAAACTTTTTGAAATTATAGGGTTCCCAATCTAAAAGTGCAAGTAAATTAGTATAAATATATTTTCTAAGATTCAAAGAAGTGAATAAATAAAACAAAATAACCATAAACTGTTAACAGATACATCACGTAACATGTACCCGGGCAGCTACCCACTACAACCCTGCATATGCCCTCCCCCCCCCCTCCGGTCGGGCACACCTGCTTGGGAGTTGATTCGAGTGCGCCAAAATTTTCCAAAGAAAAGTCCATCCCACCAGTGGCCGAGAGGTTCTGTGCTCTCGAAGCTGGTAGATGGGGGATGCTGGGTTCGAACCCAATCGTTCGGAGTTTTCGTAGTTTTCTTCGAACTTTGGATTTCCATGCGTAAATACGGATTAGGTTCCCTTAGAAAGACCCCCCCACCCCCTTGAGCCTATATTCCTCAAGTAGATAATCGGCCGTCAAAAGTCAACCCAACCCAAAGAAAAGTCCAGATTATTGTTTCAAATGATAAAAAAAAAATACTTGTATATGAATAAGTAAATGTATGCATTCATTTTTTGAAATATAAAATTGATTTTAGAGATATGATTGCAAACTATTTTCCAGAATTGTTTTACATTTAGGATTGATTTTTTTTTTTTTTTTTTCATTTCCTGCTTAGGATCAAGTTGCAGGTTCAGAAAAAATATTTTGTCGATTTAGGGCCGGGCATAACTCGAACCGTGCAGGGTTGTAATTAACAATTCATGTTCAGGGTTGTAGATTCGTATTTAGAAATTAAAAAAATCGTAAAACAGAATATCGACTTACTTGATAATTGAAACTTGATTGTATTGTTAGACTGAACAATTTTAATTTCTACTAAGCATAACTTAGTTATACTTTGTAGAGTTCTGTATGGGCCGAAATTTCCAAGTTCGGGCTCGGCCCGACTCGTAGAAAGAAACGTTCGGCCCGGCCCGGTATTAAAGTTAAAACTTTGGCCCAGCCTGGTCCGTACAAAAAACAGTAATGGCCCGACCCGGTATAAAAAGTTAAAATCTCGGCCCGAGTCCGACGGAATTTTACGTCTATTTTGTTAAAAGGAGTTCTGACCAAAAATACTTATTTTAGCTCTTTTTTCATGTTTATAATTTTCATTTTTAAAGAAGGTTGCAATATACATTTTTTTTTAATGAATCTCTCTTTGTATGTTAATGTTTGAGGTATAATTAATATCGTTAATCAAAAAATTACGTATTGGAGACTTAAAAATCTGAAAAATGCTATACAGTAAAATCTTCTAAGACATCGCATAGGAAAGAAAAAATGCGTTATAAACAAGTTCCCTTCTTAACAGGTGTAAATGTATTATATTCTTTTCTCACGTATTATTATATTCATTTTGCATGGATCAATAAATTTTTCCATATGAGACAGGATTCCGTCATAGGCTGGTCCTTTTTCACACGTTTTACGGTATTTTAATATTATTGCCTTGAATTCTACTATTCTTTAAAACGAAAAAATTTTAATGGTTAATTGTAGAATAATATCAATTTAAAAAAATATACGCTTTTTGCAAAAATTTTTGGCCTGGGCCAAATTTTACTGATTTTTGCACGGACCAGGTCATGCCGAGACAATGATTTCATACAGGTACAGGCTGGATCAAGATGGGACTGAAAGTATCGGCTTATGAAGACCTAGGAAGAATGAAACTTGCTTCATCTTGGTACGAAAAAAAGAAGTTAGGCCTGACCCGGCCCGAGTACCATGAATGAAAATAGGCCTGGTCCCGGCACGTGCAGACCTCTAAACTTTGGTTGTTTCAAAATAAGCATGAATTTAAAGATTTTTTTTTAGCATCAACAAGACTTTGATTTATGATTGAGCTGAACTTTTACATTCTAAGCTATTTTACAAGTTTTCTTCAGAATTTTGTATTTCAGTTTTAATCTCAGATTTCAATTTTGTATCTTATCAGAAGTTAGAAGACAATGCTATCTGATTTCGATCAATATACATTCTAAAAAAATACGTGAGTTGAAGGTGTTTCTTCAATTGCTTTTATGATTATTATTAAAACACGAAAATTTCTGTTTTGATTTGCCCATTTCCCCACAAAATACAGAAAATTCATTATTTTAAGGCTGTTCTCATATCCAAAAGGGCAACTTTCTGACATGAGTTTTAATTTATTTTTGTTCGGAAATGCATAAAACTAGCAGGTGTTGATGTTCAGAAACTATGCAATCAAGCTGTTTTATCCGTTTTTTTTTTTTTTTTTTTTTTTTTTTTTTTTTTTTTTTTTTTCTTTGTAAATGTAATAGATTTTTCAGAAAAAAGTGTCAAAGTGGGCGTTTTGAACCGAATTTCCCCGCGAAAAGAGAAAAACCAGTGAAGAAAGGATGAAAAACGTGTTTGTCATGTGATCCAAATCGCTTCTAACTCAGTAGGTAATTGATGGATCCAAAAATGGAAAACACAGTTCGATTCCAAATAGCTTCCCTGGTCAGGCTTTCCAATTTTATATCTTTCCGTTAAAAAATGAATTTGTAAATGTGTCAAAACGTTTTGCGCTTGTTAAGCAGAGCAGTTGAAAACAGCCTTAACGTAAAAATTATCTGAAGTTGCATTTTCGTCAAATCGCAGGGCTGTTCCCGTAACTGTGCTGCATGTTACTTTTTTGTATCAGAAACTGATTTTTTACGTATGTCTCTTTTCCTCCAAAAACACGAAAAGTTCGCGAACTTTTTTTTAAATTCTCCAGTCAAAACACGGAATTTTCTTCAAATAATAATAGAAAAATCTGTTCCAACCACAGGCGTGTTCCGGCAACTTGCTGTTTATGCTTTTTATGTTTTAACGAAATGTTTTCTTGAGAGTGTACGTAATAATAATTGCACTTTTTCTTAAGCTGCTGAAAGGCAAAATAATGAAAAAAATAATAAAACGCGGTATTTGTAAAGTGAGCATTATTGTCATAAAATTACTGTTAATTATTTCGAAAACTCTAGTTCGATTAATTAATTTCGCACCATTTCTTTATGGATAAAGTATAATTCAGTTACATTCAATACGATGAAAGGAAGCTATTTAATACAGCAACCTGTTAAGGTAGAATGACAGGGTTTTTAGGTTTCGAATTGACTTTAAGTTGAACGTTTGGGTCGGGTATAACACAACCCGCGCAGGAATCTATTTCAGATGAAAAGCTACGTATTTGAATATGAATGACTCCTTGCATGTTTATGTTTCCACATAAAAGATAACATTAATATTGGAGATATGATTACAGACTATATACAGTGAGCAAAAAAAGTATTTGCACGCAGACGATTTTTTGCATAAGTAACCATAGAAAGCAAATTTGATACTATTCTCTTAATTATTCATTTATTTAAATAAGAAGAAAATACAGTCGGACCTCTATTTAACGAAGTCGCTACATCCCGAAAAAAGTTCGTTATATGGAAAATTCGTTAAATAGAGAGTCACATTTTAAAATACTTTAAACTACGTAAAACACATTTTAAGTCCATAAACAGTAAATATAATTAAAAAAAAGTAATTAGTCACAGTTTTTTTTATAAATTATATCTATTTGTTTTACTTATTTTACCCATCAAAAAGAAATCTGCAAGGAAAATAAGAATGAAACAAAACATTGTCTGGAAATACATTGTATCTTCAGTTAAAAAAATAATCTTACATTAAAATCACGATTTTTTATTATGGTTGATGAGCTGTTTGGAGGAATACCAAATTTTAAAGCAGTATTCTTTTTCTTCATGCCTTTATCCACCTCATCAAGAATATATTTTTTTCTTTGAGGCTCAAGCATTTTTGCTTTGACATTTTCGAGCTAAGAGAAACGAAATTACCAACACGATTGATCATGATCAACAATCTAGAAAACAGGATGCTCTTCTCTGATGGAAAGCAAAGAATCACAACGATTTTACTGCTCTCGGTGAGTTAGGTGCCTGGTAAAACCTGTTCATGGTCATTGATCATCATAAAATGTGTTAAAAGAAAGAATAAGTTTGAAATGTCCAGTAATATTTTAAGAAATAGGGAGAAAAAAATTTAGGTCCCAAGGAAAAGTTCGTTAAATAGAGATCACACTTCACTATTTGGAGGTTATTTTACGAAGAAATTTTCAAAATGTTCTTGGTTCCAACTAAAAGTTCGCTAAATAGAGGTTCCTTAAATAGAGGTCCGACTGTAAAAATAACTACCCATTTTCCTTAAACAGTAACATTACACATTTTAAAAAATAAATTAATATTTTCTCATACCTAAAAAGTATTTGCACAAGAAGCATTGACTGTTAAAAAAGACATTAAATGTGAGCATTATGAAAATGTTTAGCATATCAGTCCCGCAGTACATTAGCTCTGCACTTTAAAGTCATGTAATATATTAACTGGAGCAGGGATTCTGGGGAGTTTTTGTTCTAATGGCGCTGAAAACGTGTGAACTGTCTGTTGCTACCCGTGAGAAGATTATATTTCTTCACAATTCTAGATTAAGTTATCGAGAACAGGTAAAAAATTAAATCTAAACTTTTCTAGTGTTCGTTATGTAATTAAGAAGAAAAAAGAAACTGGTTCGACAATAAATAAGCTGCAAACTGGGTGTCCAAGAAAGCTAAATACCAGGCAAAGGAGAGCCATCATAAAAGAATCTTCAAAAAACCCTTTTCTAAGTGCTCGAGAATTGGCTGTTGATGTCGCTTCAACGTTGGGAACAATAGTTACACCACAATCAATTAAAAATATTCTTCATGATGCAAATATTCGAGGAAGAGCCCCTCGAAAAAACCATTTATTAGTGAAACAAATAGCGTGAAAAGACTTGAATTTGCAAAAGCTTATGTCAGCAAACCACTAGAGTTTTAGAAAACTGTTATTTTTTCTGATGAAAGCAAGTTCAATATTTTTGGCTCAGATGGTAAGAAAACTGTATGGCGAAAGGCAAATACTTCTCTTCAAATTAAAAACTTGAAATCAACTGTAAAACATGGCGGTGGTTATGTAATGATTCGGGGATGCATGTCTTTTAATGGAGTTGGCGAAATGACCTTTATTGAAAGCAATATGAATACTAAACAATATATTAATATATTGCGAGATCATTTATCTAATAGTGCTCTGAAATTAGGAATTCCTAATTCATATTATTTCCAACAGGATAACGATCCGAAACACACTGCATATATTACGAGGTTATGGTTGCTTTATAATGTAAAAAATCAATTGAAAACGTCACCACAATCACCAGACCTCAATCTGATTGAAAATTTATGGCATATTTTGGATGTGAAAATAAGGAAAAAGAAAATTTCTAACATCAAAACTTAAGCAAGCTCTTAGGGAAGAATGGCTACAAATCAGCAGTGAAGCATGTCATAAATTAATAGAATCAATGCCCAGACGATTACAAGCTGTAATTGAAGCAAAGGGCATGCATACTAAATATTAGCACTGTTTTTAACTTATAAATAATTCCTCTAGTTCTATTTTTATTGCTAGTGTGCAAATATTTTTTTGGCAGTACAAATGCTACTCTTTTATGTTTTCATATTTTAAATATAATTATTAAGTCAGATATTAAATATGTTTATTTCTTTTGTAAAAGTGTTGGTATTTTTAATTCTTAGTTGCTTTTTATTTATTTATGCATATGCTACAACAAATTTACCTGGTGTGCAAATACTTTTTTTGCTCACTGTATATATATTTTTTATAATTACATTATATTGTGGATCAATTTTCTCTGATTCTGGGTTTCAGGTTGGGATTGGAATTAAGTATTTCGGGTTCGATCGGGTTGTGAGTAGACAGAATATTTTTGGCAGGGTTCGGTTCGGGTTACAGCTTTGTTTTAAATAAAATTTGCAGGGATTCAAATTTTATTTATTACCCGGTAAAGACCCCTAGTTAGGTGTAACATTTAACTGCCAGTTTTCACGATGGCACTTTCACTAACAAATTTAAATAATTTTATTTTAAAATAATTTTTGGTCACTTTATGCATGTTGATAGGGGTATGTCAACTGATATTTTTCAGTTGCCACCGACATTAAAATACATGGTCAACCCGGCCGGAACACGAACCGCGTTTCGAAAAAAATTGGTTACCCACCTTACCTGATGCGCGACTCTTTGGTTCGACTCATAACCGGAGAACTGCTTCATTCTTTGTCTTTCACACACTGCTGTGTATATGCCATATATGTGCATGTAAAAATCTGTAATATTGAATGACCACTTATTGGGAGGTTGCTGTGTGGGAGAAGAGTACAAAGCACAGTTTTTTCTTTCCGGTAATGCTCAAAAGTGTGGAATCTCTTTCTGTTGTGGATTCATCCACCTATGAAGATTATGCGACTAGTGAGGCGTTTCAGAAATAACTTTAAGAGCTTTTTTTCATTTTATTTATCTACCATATTCTTTGACAAGCTTCGAAATTTGTTTCGAGTAAAAATTGTTTAGCTCTCTGCAGTTTATCTCTAATTTAAATAGCAGTGTGACTGTTAGAGATCTGCATGTTTCGGGATATGCCAAATCCGGACGCAAAAATTTTATGTTTTTCACATGATTGCAGGGCCATCGCTAAGACTTTTTCTTCGGGGAGGAGAGGACCTTAAATTGCCAAGTCAAATTTCAGTATTTGCCAACTAGTTTTATAATTTTGCCAAGTTATCACAATTAAAAAATGTAATATAGTTCTTATTTGTAAAAAGTTTAATAATATTTCCAATTACATTTGTAACTTTTGCCAAGTCTATTGGAAATAGAAAGTTTATTATAGTTTTTATTAAGTTTTATAAAATTTGTCAGCTAAGTTTGTAAATTTGCCAAGTGTAACAGCATTTGCCAACGTTTTTTTGGGGGGAGGCTCCCCCCCCTTAGCGAGGCCCCTGCGTGATTCATCAACATATTCTTATTTTAAAAAAAAGGAAAAAAGAAACAAAAAAAAATGTTTTATTGTTCATTTGCTCCAATAAAATTCTGAAGTATAAATACAGTCCCGGTTCGACCCGAATCTACAGAAAAAATGCAAGACCCGGACGTGTCCTGGGAATAATGAAGTTCAGGCCTGGACCAACTTTTCAAAAGCTAAAATTTAGCCCAAGCCCGTACCGAGTTTTCAGATAAAATTAAGCCAAGCCCGAGTTTAATGAAGGAAACTTTTACTGAGTTCGGGCTTCGGAACAGGCCAGGGCTCATGGAAACCTCTAATATATATTTTGAATTTGACCCCCCTGTCGGGCATAGTGTGCCCCCCCTCCCCCCCCTCCCCCCCCCCCTACATGTAGGCACCTCAAAATGCAAACATATAAGGTTAGTTGGGGTAACTGGGCCATGATTTTACAATGTGACTCTGGAGCTTCTGACAATTCAGTTTCAAAAAGCTAATGTTCATTTGAATTAAAGTCTGAACTTCTGTAAATGTGTTCAATTAGGTTCCCTCTATCAGACAGAAATGCTCAGCTTCATATCGGATATAGGGTCCTGTTTGAAAAAGTGTAAACAACTTAAAAAAATTTAAACCAGGCAGATCATGTAAATTATATGTCAATAAACAGCATTGTAAGGGAAACCTTTGCTATCAATATGTCTAAAAAAAGCGCTAAAAGTGAAAATGTTAGATTTATTTATACCAAAAACATAAAACTTAAGTCACTTATGTACTTTAGTATAGATAATAAATATAAAAGTCACATGGGTATTTTAAGGAAAAAAATAGCAAGGTAAATCTATGAACAAACGGCTACGTAAGTACTTTATCCAGGAGTCGCATTATATAGGGAAAATTTTATTGTTCCTACCAGAACCCTTAAAGAAAGGTGCGATGAAGATATTATTTTCAAAATAGTGGTAGGAACGATAAGTTTCCCTATAGAATGCGACCCCTGGTTACAGTACAATTTCAAGGTCTGGCTATCTCACTTTCAGGGGCAAGGTACTTGCATTTACAAGAGAATCTATCTGAAAACAAGTAAAAGTATATTTTCGCGTACTTAATAAAGGTGAAATTTTCATTATAAAATTCAGGTGCCAATGTGGCAATTAGGAATTAAAATTAAGTGGCGCCATAACAGCAACACCGCCTCTCAAGGGGTCAAGAAATTTGGCTTGATACCACTCAATATGCTTTTTTTAATTTCATTACGTAATTTTAATAAGGTATTCTATCATTTTCTTTATTGTGATAAAAAAAAACGGATAAATTTACTTCCCATAGTAAGAGAAACACAAAAATTAACTATTGGGGTAACTGGATCCAGTATGCTCCAGTTACCCCGGATACATGTCCCAGTTACCCCATTCTTGAAAAATTTATGGGGTAACTGGGACATCGGGCTTACATTTGAAACATGAAGTAAATATGTATAGATACCTAATAACATTAATGTAGTTATATGTTAATCTTTAAAAAAAAAGATTGTTTAATAAAAGTACCTACAATATTTTAATAAAAAGCCGAGGAAGTTCAACCATATTGACGTTGTTTTTAAAAAAAGAAATGTAAAATTTTGACAACCTATCACAGCAAAGTGAGAGTTATGATTGAATTGATATATGCTGTTTTAGGAAGTAGAGATTAAGGGGCATTGTTCACAAAAGCTAAAACTTAAAAAACACCAACAGTTTTTCATAAAATAGCCTATGGCCCAGTTACCTCGTGGGTCCAGTTACCCCAACTAACCTTACTATTTCCATTACTAGTTTTATGATAATTACAATAATTTCCTTACACAGTATGCGTATGGAAAAGTAAAAATGCGATTGAACTACACAACTTACTTTTTCAGGAGTTACAAAAACAGAGCTATATACATAGATGGAATAAGTGATATAACAAGGGCTATTCTTGTATTATAACATTTATGCACAATCATAGGCTGTATAATTTTTATTTACTATTCTTACAGTTATTATTGCACTGGGATATAAAATTACCGTTGTTATTTATTTATCAATAGATTTATTTTCTTAACTCACCAGTACTCTTACTGTGTTAACAAAATTACAGGAAAACAACTCTCAATAAAAACAATAAATAAGTCTGTAAATAAAGCAATTCCAAATAATGAAAAATACAGCATTAAAACATGAAGACTTAATAACAAGCAAATAGACAAGTGTTGCCAGCAAGAAAATTAATGCTTTTTAGTTGGTTAGTACATGTTTTTAGCGGCAAGTGCCATTCGGAAAACCTGTGACTTCATGCGATACATTGTTTGCTATTCCCAGATTATGCAAATTGTTGAGCAGAACATTGCACAAAAGAAGCAAGTTATGCCTCTGTGATTTTCAGAATGACATTCTTTTCCCCTTGAAATAATGCTAAAGATATTATTTTGGTTCTTGCTACAAAAACTGATTTTTTTATTTTATGGTACTCGTTACACTACATTGTTAAAATGTAGTGCACTATACTACAAACTAGTACCATAAAAAGTGGCGACTAAAGAAAGCAATTTCTAGAAGTTGTAGTTTCGCTACTTTCTACCCCTTATCTAAAGTAATGAAAATTATATGAGAACAAAAAACCCATTATATCCAAACAAAGTAATACAGTAGCGCTCAAAAGTATTTTGACAACATTAAATTTACTCTTATTTTGTTTAATATAAAAATATAAAAGAAAATATATTCCCTATCATTGAGAACAATATGATTGCAATTATTCAAAGGTATCAAGTTTCAACTTGTTATTTTAAATTCGGCACCACGAAGAAATGCGACTCGTCCTTAGCTCAAAAGTATTTTGACAATTAGTTTGCATTTAATTCTTGAAGGTGTTAGTTGCTCTATAGCTTCAATTAGCGTTTATATTGACTTATTTTGATTATTTTTAAATGCCAAAACGCAAAGAATATCCTAGTGATTTTAGAAAAGCCTTTGTAAATGCATTTAAGAAAGGAAGGACGCAAGCAGAAATTGCTGGTTCTTTTATCATGTCTCGGCAGCTTACATTGAATGCTTAGTTCATGTAATAAAGTTTTTAATGCACGGAAATACATCAAAAATAAGCTTTGAAGTGTCTGTCCAAAAAAAAAAAAAAAACGACTTGCAATGTTGACCGTATTATAAAAATGCTATTTACAAGTGATTGTCGTAAGTCAGCTGCAGGAATAAAAATTGAATTGAAAGAAAATTACGGCATAGACATACATGTTTTAACTGTCAAATGATGTCTAAACCTTTATGGTTTACATGTCTGAAGACCATAAAAAAAGTTTTTCTTATCTCCTAAGAATAGGAAAGCTAGACTTGCATTTGCAAAACATAAATCGTGGACAAGTGTAGGGTGGTCTAATGTTTTATGGAGCGATGAAAGCAAGTTTAATTTACTGTCATCTGATGGAATCAAGTACATTTGACGTCTTACAACCAAAAAAAAATATTATGTTTGATACCAAATACCCACTGTCAAACATGGAGGTGGTAATGCGATAGTTTGGAGTTGTTTTTCACACAGCGAAGTTGAACCCTTAGTTCGAATTGATGGGAATATGGATTTGTTCCTGTATGTTGATATATTAAAGATTCATATGCTACCATATGCTATACAAAACATGCCTGCTTAGTGGTATTTCCAGCAAAATTATGACCTGAAACACAAATCCAAGTAACGTAAATGATTTTATGAAACGCAGAAAAGTCAAGGTTGTAGAGGGCCAAGCCAAAGTCCGGATTTGGACCCCATAGAGCTTGTGTGGGAGGAGTTAGAACGTACTGAGATAACAAAATTTTTCAAATAAGGCGGTTTTATACTAAGCTTTTAAAAAAGAGTGGGGCCGAATTCCTTTAGATCGAATATAAAAATTAGTCGGCTCAGTGCCCACGCGTTGTGAGGCTGTCGTAAAGACTAGAGGGATATGCTACTAAATATTGACTGACTCATTACTAGTATATTTGGTAATTATTGTCTTAAAACAATTTTTTATTATATTGTCAAAATACAGTCAACTCTGTGAAATCCACCGTTGTATAATCCGCAAATATCTGTTATCCGCACTACATGTTGGAATGTAAACAATTAAAATTGTTAGTAAAATTTTAGCTCAAAAGCTAAATTTGGTACATATTTTTTTCAGTTATCAATTTTCCAATGAATAAATATTTAAATATAAATTTGATATAAGTATTTAAATTTCCTTTAGTTACAAAATGTTATCTTTAAGCAAGAAGTAATAAGTGTTCATAGACTAATGAAAAAAATTATTGACAACAAACCAAAACATGAATAATCAGTAAAAATTCTATATAATTTAACTTTTCTTTAATCTTAATTATTAAATATGTTAAACCAATGTTGCATTATGTTTTTCTTATCCATTGTAATTCTTGTATAGTTGTTCCTAATTTATAATCAGACTTTAAAAAATAAAATGTAAACAAAGGGATGATCTATAATCCGCTAAAATGTATAATCCACAAAACCCTCGGTCCCTAAGGGTGCGGATTTCACAGAGTTGACTGTATTTTTGATTTATAATTTTTCTGATTTTTCTTGGGTTTCATGTTATTTTCTAGCAAATGATACTTAATTTATTAAAATTCTCTAAAACATTGAATATGAGATTAAATAAAATAAGTGATTGATTTTTTTATTTTATTATTCTTTTCAAATAAGGTAATTATTATCTTTGTCAAAATAGTTTTGAGCTATACTGTATTTTAGAAAAAAAAAAAAAAAAAAAACCTCCACACACATAGAGGAGATCAATTCCCATTCGAATATTGAGGTCATGAAGATTAAACTTTGTTCTTGCCCATCTCAAAAATTACTGACCATCTGGTATTTTTCTAAATCAGATAATCATGTTTGGAACCAGATATTTCACATAATAAATGGAATTAAGGAAGTACCGCGTAGAAACAAGACATATTTTATTTTTTGTTTCAAAATATGTTTGGCGTGAAAAAAATCACAAAGTTGGCAGATAATAGTTCAGTAAAAACTGAACTATTATAAGATCACTCCTGTAACTATGAAACGTGGAAAGTTCAAATTTGGTGAAGCAATAAAAACTATTGACCCACATATTTACAGATTATTTTAAGTAAAATATGATTTTACGATCTTTAATGCACTCATTAGTTTCTGACATATAAGAAAGTAAACATTATAGGGTAACCTGGGGGTAATTATTGGTCAGAAAACAATAAGATCTCAATATCTAAAAAATATAAAGGATAAAGTTTTCAAATTTGGCATGGAGTTGACTTAGTGCTGTAGCTTTTGTACAAAAAATTCATTTTACCCCCCCCCCCCCCAAAAAAAAATATATATATATATATATAAAGTTTCCTAAATTATCCCAGCAATGGGGTAAATATGGGTCACAACTGGGCCAATTATGGGTCATTTGTCATTATGGCGTATTAATGCATTCTTTTTTAATAAAATGTATTTGAAGGTTTTTGGAAATTACTTGGAGAGAAATTTTCATCATTAGAAATTAAATAACTTTAAAAGACCTATAAATAAAATAAAAATGCTATTTTTATGAGATGTTTAAGAAAATCTCATTTTTCTGTTACACACAAACTTTACTTTGCATGCACTTAGCAGGGTAATTGAGGGCCGTTCGAGGTACCTATAAATGTGGAATCATCCAAGGATTGTTGTTAATGTTTTTTAAAAAAAAATATCGGTTATTAGCCAAGATATTAATGAAAAACCTATCTAGAAAACACACCATTTGAACCTCCTTTTGAAGTGTGCTTGGCTTTATGGCAAGTTTAAACTTTGTAAAAGTTCATTGTTAGAGATTAGGTGAATCATACTAATAAATAGTCAATGTACAGAACCCTTTGTGCACTTTGTAAAAACATGTGCATGACCAATTTATATAGGTTTATAATTTCTGACCATTTTGAATCAAATTAACTGCTCCACACTATAAAGATATGAATCTAGCACGTGTGTTTTACCACGTGCTAACAATTAAGCCTAACGCGTGATATTTAAGCAATTACAGTTAGTTCACGTAGCCTGCTGTGGTTAAAAGTTAAGTAGGAAAAATACTTAAAAACATTTTACTCATTTTTTGAAAAATGAACTTTGGTTTAGAATACTTCTTTCAAGCAACAAAGATTCTTTTTGGGGTTTATAGTTTCTTAACATTTTGTATCAAATTAACTTATCTACACCATAACAATATGAATCTAGCACATGTGTTATACCATGGTCTAACAGTTAATAGTTAAAGTTTAACCCTTAAATGCATCCTGTAGGATATCTGCATGTGTTTTGCATAGTTTAAAAAAAATCCACATAAAAAAGGGTATCTAGATTCATACTTATTAAAATAATTACTAATTTTTCACTATTTTAGGCATGACAGTAGTTTTTGCTTGTGTTGCAGATGTGCAAGTGCAACATATGAAAAAGATATCTCTTATTTTTTTTTTTTTCATTATTTTTTTCTGTGTAATAAACCTTTCTTAGAATCGTATGTAATTTTTTTGAAACAAAATAAAAAAATATGCGTTTAGTTTAAGGGTTAAAAAAGAAATACTTATAAAAACATTTTATTAGGCATAGTTCAAAAGTTACTTTTGATTTATAATTTACTGTATACTTATTTTTAAAATTAAGAAAAACTTGTGAAAACCCTAAAATCATTAATTAACGATTGCATTGCATGTCTAAAATTTAAAAAAACTGCCATCTAGAATGGCAAATACAAGCTGACCCAGAATTGCCCCAGTGACTCATAATTACCCCCAGGTATCCATGGTCTAATAGGGTTTACATTTAGAGACTATTTGAAAACAAACAGGAATAAAAAGAGCATGTATTTAAAAACCTTATAGTATCTATATTTAAAAAGGGCATAAACCAAAAAAAAAAAAAAAAAAAAAAAAATTAAACACTTAAGTACATGTGACATGTGGATCTTAGTAAAAAGTGTAATTTTTGAAGGCAATCTCTTTTGAAAGATGATTTTGTAGCATGTTACGAAAACATTTCAACTCACATTCTGCAGCAAAGTTAAAATAAAAAATTATTATACGAGGGTGGTTCAATAGTTATTGTCCCAAGTGTGTATAACTATTTGTAACTATTTGTTTAGTTGATGTGGAATATTGAAGAAAGACCAATGTCTTAGATGCCTATATGCTCAATTTCAGAACTGTAGGTGCTATGTTAGTATTTTTTTTTTTTCGTTTTTGGTGTGAGAGGTCACACCTAGCTTGAAAGGGGGGGGGGTGACAGTGAATGAGACGTGGCTACTGTCATTTGGACTCGGGATTATAGTAATGTAGCCATGTCTCATCCACTGTCACAAATCTATCACAGAACTGATTCAGGTCTGGCCCCATAAGCTCCAAATCAGCTTCTCCACCCCAACTCCAACCTTCCAAGCTATGTGCCACCTCTCCCATCTAAAATGAAAAAAAAAAAAAAAATATTAATATACAGTTCTGAAATGGAGTATATAGACGTCTAAGACATTAGGCTTCAATATTCCACATCAACCATCGTAGTACAAATATTTTATACATACTCGGGACAATAATTATATTGAACCACCCTTGTACATAATAAAGTAGACTAATTAGAGAGCCTATCCATTATTTTAGAATTTGCTCTAGTAGATACCATACTGATAAAAAACTAGATGACCCATAATTACCCTGAAAGAGAATGACTCATAAATACCCTTTGTCACTCTCTGCAGATTTCTAATTAGTATAGATTATATTATCATTGCTCTACTAAATGTTTTTCATTACAAAATCTATGTGTCTTAACTTGTCCTTTGTCATGATTTTAGCACCACTGCAGACGATGTGGAAATGTTTTTTGCAATCATTGTTGTGAAGATAAAGTTTTACTTCCAAGAATGTGTTTCGTTGATCCTGTGCGGGTGTGTGCTGCTTGTAGTACTGTCACTAAAAAAGAAAATGAATTTTATGACAAGCATTTGAAAGTATTATTAAATGGTGAGTATTAACTATCATAATGACTTTAAATTCTTTATTGAATTTTGTGGTATTATTATGTAAAACTTAATATTGTGTATTTTCAAGTTCATGCATGCTTGAATTTATGTGACTAATTGAATATATGTATATGTTGTGGCCAAAACCTGAAATTGGCCATTTCGCAAAATGGCTGCTAGAGGCTGTCGGCCAGATCACAAAATGGGTAGAAGCATGTGGCCAAAGTCTAAATAAAAAGTAATGAGCTGATTTTGAGTCTGTGTAGTTTCTACTTAACCAATCATAACATTTTTTCTTTTCAATGAAAGCTGTTCATTTTCAGATGAGCCCATGCAAGATTTTTATTTTTTCTTAAACTTAAATGTTTTTAATTAAATTTCTCCAAAAGGGTAAAAAATGGGTTCCTTCCATTTTTCAAAAATAAATAAAGATAAATTAACACTTTTGCATTTTTTTTTTTTTTTAATTTTGAGGTTAAAGTTATTTTCACATTAATAGTAGCTATCAATTAATAGTAGCTATACAAATAAATTTACTGAAGTTTAAAGAATGTTATTGCCTGAAATATAATGAATGTAGTTATTTTGTGTACTATTCAATTTATAATCATGTGAGAATAGGCTAAGGAAGAGTTTTTGGAGATGTTTGCAAAATATCGTATCAAAAACATCGATTTGACAGAAATTACAAATTTCTAATACTATTTTTTACATTTTATCATACATGATTCATTCAGAAAAGTAACTTACATGTTAAATTTAAAGAGCAAACTATATGTTTTCAAAAAAGAATTGCCAACAGTGTAAAGAGAATTAAGCAAACTTTTATTATTATTGTTATTACTAAATGCCAAAACATAAAGAAAATCATAATAAGAAATGCATAGATATATACTACCAAACTACATGTAAATAGTAACAAAGTAATTGCCAAGACAAAATAATACTCAAGGAAAAGACATGTACTATTAATAGTACGCCAGATTCAAACAGGTTAATCGAGATTATAATATTATATTGATGCTATTTTTTTCCCTTACAATGAAAAAAATATTTTTTTTTGTTTGGGGAAAAAAAAAAAAAAATTACGTTTGAGATTATCAAGGGTTAAGTTGCCTCAAAAGTAAATTAATATCATTTATCAAAGAAAACATGATTAGCTTATTAACAATGTATGGTCATGAAGAACGCAGAACGGCGATATAATAAATACAAAAACTGATACTCTAGGATTTTTTGTTGAAGCTAGAAAAGAAATGTAAATAACAGAATAAATTTAGCTTTCAGATCCTCCAAGGCTTCATAAGAAAACTTTCTTTTAGTAGAGAAAAAAAAAAAAAAAAAAAAAAAAAAAAAGGAATGAAAAGAAGCAAGGGCAACACTCATGTTCTAAATTTAATGTGAATGTGTTTTTCTTTATGTTGGCATTACTTATTCATCATAGAGCTAATTATACACACAAAACACTGGATATACAGTACTCTCTCTCAAATCCACAACCCTAAAATCTGCACATCATCACAGATGTAAACAGTGAAACTTTCAATTTAGATGTAGGGTCAAAATTACACATTTTTTTATTTTTATATAATTCTGTTCATATTTTAAATATAATTATCATTAATATGACTAAATTCGTGCTTTTTCATGAAGGAAGTATAATTTATTTCCGAAAAAATTCAAGATATTGCTGATATCTTTGGCAATCCCAATCTTTTACCAAATGTATTTGTATTAATGAAGCTTTTTTGATTAAGTCTGGCTAAACCTGAAATAAAACTTCCTTATATTTTGTTATTTTCATGTGAATTAGTAAGGTATCTTTATGATGCAAGTTGTATAGAAAAATTCAAGAAAAATGTATATTTATGGTGAATATTTAATTAAACAGTATTATTTACTTGACATTTACTTTTAATAATTTAATCATTTTTAAAATCATCTTAATTTTTATTATTTTAGATAATTACTTTACTTAATTATTGTAATATTCTACTATATTTTAAGCATATATTATAATTCCGATTGTGTTATTATATTCAAATTATGTTTAAAAAAATAAATCAATGACCAGAAATCTACAAAATTCTAAAATCTGCAAAACCTCTGATCCCAAGCAGTGTGGATTTGAGGGAGTCTACTGTATTTGTTTGTCAATATGGGTGCCCACAGAATAGAATTCAAGAAGGGGCTAGATATTCAAACAGATTTAATTGCAATTTATTTTTTTTCTTCTTTTAAATGGAAAATATAAACATTAATTAAATAAATTAAACTGAGATTTTATTTTTATCGAAACATGATGCAAGAAACAATTTTTAAGTATGTCAGCATAAAAGCAATACAATAATATAATAACACATATTAGAAAATGGCGAATTGAAAAAGTTTATTATTTTTCTTCATTTGGAGAGATGGGAGGGGGGCATGCTGTGTCTTCTGAAATCCCATTTAAAATAATTGTGAACACATGAACATAAAAGAAAAATTAATTCCTAATCCTTTTAGTGTTTAATTATCTTAAAATTTTTGAGAAGAATAAATTTTATTCATAATTTTTAAAATTACAATCGCTGAAGAATTAATAAAATTCGAAGATTGATTTTGGACAAGGGATATATTCACATATGAAACATAAGTAATATATATATTTTTTAAAACCGCAGGTTCTAAAAACATACAGGGTTCCTACGCGACTGGAAAACAGGGAATTGTCAGGGAAAATGACAGACTCAAAAAGTCAGGAAAAATTAAAAAAAAAATTCTAAAACCTGGAAAAGGTCATGGATTTTGTGTGTGTGTGTGTGTGTGATGCATGTTTCAAGATTCTCCAGAGTTCTGAAGTCCATCTGCAAAAGCAGTTCGGATTTTTTACCTGCAATTGCAAATAGAATTTTTGCTAAATTAACTTTGTTAACATAAAGGTGTTTTAGCTCTACAAATTTGTCCCCAAACAGGCGATACCTATGCAAAAGAAATGTTGAGCCATGTTAATGTGGCTAGGATGAGATTTCATGAATATTTAAATAAAAAAACGAAAGAAAATTATAAATCAAGCAAAAAAGAAACAGAAAAAAGAAAAGCTGTAGCTGAAATTAAAATGTTTAAAGACAAAAAATTGAAATTTACACAACAGACTGCTTCTGAAACAATGCAGATAAATGACTTGTTTAAATTTTTTTAATTTATCATTTTTTATATTTTAAATGTCAAATGATATAGATTTTTAGTTTGTTTTATTGGTTATTTTCATTTTCAGAGGAAGTTTACATTTTATTCTTATTAATGAATCAATGTATTCTCTTTTGCTGTATCAGTTTAATTATTATAATCTAGAATTGTAATTCGTATTTCTAAAAATAGCGTTAATTATGGCCAGGGAATTGTAGGAAATATGATCTGGAAAATGTGGAAAAGTCAGGGAAATTTGTTATTCAAATAGAGTATAAATCCTGGCATACTAATTTGCTCTGTTTCAAAAAAATTATCCAATTACGTAATATTGAATGATATTATCACGACCAGTGGCAATCTTCTATAATCAGATTTGTCTGAGAATCAGATCAATCTTTCTGTTTGGGAAATTTTTTGGTTACCAAGGCCGTATCCACTACTGCCGTGACAGTTGACAAATGATTTCAAGAATCCCACAAATGCATAATACTTTTCTGACTCGAGTGCAGAAAAAGAAAGACATAAGATTCAGATGAAACTGAGGCTTTTGTGGTATACACAGTACCTGTATATTTTTAGATTGAGTTTACTGCAGTACTGTTGTTTTTTTATTGGTGATTTCAGGCGCTTGATAGATTAATGCAGAGACTTCTTTTAAGTTAATTGCGAAAATTAATGGATTGGTTAATCGTTTCGCTAACAGTGAAAAATATATCTGGGTTCCTACCTATTATTTTTTGAAATTTTGGAATTTTTCAATAAGTCTTCGCATGCCACTTTTAAAACTCTGCCATGGTATACTGTGGCACGCGTGTTTTGGTTTGGCCATCTCTGATTTATGTACTTAAAAATCAATACTGTGTAGGCGGGATGTATAATACAACTGCAGGGATATCAGCTGAAACTTTTTTTTTAATTACAGTGCAGAACCATTTATCCGGAATGCTTGGGGTCAGATGTATTCTGGATAACTGGTTGTGCATTAAAGCAGCATCCATTTGATAAGTTTTGTGGAATATGTGTGGTTGTGGCATTATTTCTGATTTTAAATTATTAGATTACTTGGATTAAAAATCAATGCAAGAAAGATAAAATGTTAACCAGAGTTTAAAAGAAGGTAATTTATGGGAATCCCTTAGGAACAAAAATTCTTCTGTTTCCTCTGCATAAAAATTAAAACATCTAAAATACAACTTAATATGTTTTCTTTTCAAATACTAGATGTTGTCATCAAATTATACAATTGTTTCAAGCAAAGTCTATGCCAAACTGGCAGTATGACACCTTTTTCTGCAAAGATTCTGAAATCAATCTATCAGAAATATCCTTCCGGATAACTGGTTTTCTGGTTAACTGGTTTCCGGATAAATGGTTCCATAGTGTATTATTATTATTATTATCTGTACTAGTAATTTAACAAATGTAACTGAAAAATCATTTCAACAGAGACGTGATATAATAAACAATGGTGTTAAATTAAGTGAGAATTCTGGGAAAATTCTGAATCTGAAAAAATTTTAAAAGCTGTGCTTGCCCCCCACCCCCTCTTTTTTTGGAGGTGGGGGGGGTAACATATAAAAAAAAAGTAAAAATAATTTTCTTCTAGTGTGTATAAATTAAAAAAATGTTTAATATTTAATATGCTCTAGAAAATATACCTTATTTTTGAGAAGCATTTGTGATAAATCATTTTATCCAGAGAAAAACTGTTTTTTTTTTTCTGCCGCTTCAACTTTTCCAGAAAATTTACATATCTAGGCATGGACCAAATGTTGCAACTTCATGACCTCCTTTTGAAGAACATTTAACAGAATGGCAAGTTTAAACGGAACTTTTCGGTTAGCCAGGCGCCAGTGTTATATATACACATATCTTATACTATAATGCAAGCAAAAATTGTGTGTGTGTGTATGTAAATTTTATCTTAAAAACGGCTCTAACGATTTTGACGAAATTTTGTATTTTACCATTTTCAGGCCTGATAAGACCATTGGGCTAGGTCACGTGTTCGAGAAAATTCGATTAGTGGGTCATTTTGGGTCGTAATGGGTCAAAGTCAAGCTAATTATATCTAAAAAACGGCTCAACCGATTTTGACCAAATTTCATATCCAACCGTTTTTCGACACGAAAAAGCTATTGGGCTAGGTCACATGTTCGAGAAACTTTGATTAGTGGGTCATTTTTGGGTCACTATGGGTCAAGCCAATTTTATCTAAAAAAACTGCTCTAACGATTTTCACTAAACTCTATCTTACAGTTTTGGATTACGAGAAAACTATTGGGCTAAGTCACATGTTCGAGAAAATTCGATTAGTGGGTCATTTTTGGGTCACCGTTGGTCAAGCTAAGTTTATCTAGATAACGGTTTTAACGATTTTGACGAAATTTTGACCTCTACTGTTTTCAGGCACGAAAAGACCATTGGGATGGGTCTCGTGTTTGAGTAAATTCGATTAGTGGATCATTTTGGGTCATAATGGGTCAGGGTCAAGCTAATTATATTTAGAGAACGCCTCAATCGATTTTGACTAAATTTTGTATCTAACCATTTTCGGGCACGAAAAAACCATTGGGATGGGTAATGTGTTCAAGAAAATTTGATTAGTGGGTCATTTTTGGGTCACCGTGGGTCCAGCTAAGTTTATCTAGATAACAGCACTACAATTTTACGAAATTCTGTAATCTATCGTTTTCGGGCACGAAAATACCATTGGGATGGGTCACGTGTTCAAGAAAATTGGATTAGTGGGTCATTATTGGTCAGGGTCAAGCTAATTGTATCTAAAAAACGGCTCAAGACATTTTCACAAAATTTTTTAATATACGGCCGTTTCTGGTCATGAGAGGACCAATGGGCTAAGTCACATGTTCGAGAAAATTCAATTAGTGGGTCATTTTGGTTCACAATGGACCAGGGTCAAGCTAATTGAATCTAAAAACATGCTCTAAAGATTTTGACCAAATTTTATATTACGTATACCGTTTCTGGGCATGAGAAGAGAATTGAGCTAAGTCACATGTTCGAGAAAATGTGATGTTTGTCATTTTGTGTCACAGTGGATCAGGGTCAGGTTAATTGTATTTAAAAAGCGCTTCAAAATATTTTGACATAATTTTGTATAATACCGTTTCCGGGAATGATAAGAGCATTGGGCAGGGTCGTACGTACAAGAAAATTCAATCAATGGGTCATTTTGTGTCCTAATGGATCAGGATCAAGCTAACTGTATCTAAAAAACCGCTCAAAAGATTTTGACAAAACTTTGTACTACACCGTTTCTGGACAAGATAAAACCATTGGGCTGGGTCGCATGCTCAAGAAAATTCTATTAGTGGGTCATTTTGGTGATAATGGGTCGGGTTCAAGCTAGCGGCATCTCAAAAAGGTTCAAACAATTTTGGCAATTTTTTTTTGGCAGTAGAAAAAGACCATTGAAATAGCTCACATCTGTCAAAGAATTTCGGTTAGTGTGTTTTTGAATCAACGTGGATCAAGCTTATTTTATCTAGAAAACGACTAACAATTTTCACTAAATTTTGTATTCCATCGTTTTCAGGCTCGAGAAAAGCATTGCATTAGGTCGCATGTTCGAAAAAATTTGATTAGTGGGTCATTTTGGTTCACTATGTTTCATGGTCAAGCGAATTGCATCTAAAACAGCAAGAATGATTCAGTGGGAAAAATATATCGAGATAAACAGAAAGCTAATTTTGACTGAGCATAGCTCGGTCATTCCTGCTAGTATGTATATATACATGTATGTACATATACATACATACATATATATACACACACACATACATATATGTGTGTATATATACAGTGTATGTATATATATACTAGGGTGTAAAAAAATCATGATTTTTTTTAAAAAATCAAAAAAATCTGATTTTTTTTATTTAAATCGGATTTTTATGATTTTTTTCCCAGTGTTCAAATACGGAATAGCTACCAAGAGTTTCAGGTTTCCAAAACAATTAAACCACTAATTGCTAACATAATCTATTGTTTTACACTTTAATTAATAAAATTATAATTATTAGTTAGTAATTACAGAAATTATAAAAACTGCAAATTAGTAGTTTCATTAGGTAGTATCATACATTAATGTTATATACATTAATATTGTAATAATTATGTAAAACTTTATAAATACTAATAATGTTTAAGATTAAAATTATTAACTGCATTTTATATTAAATAGTTAACACTACTTCAAATTAATAATTATTAAACAATTAACTCTCTAATTAGGAACATATTATAAATTTTAAAGACTTAATTATTAAAATGATAATAATGTAGTATTCATTTTAGAAAGGAAAAGGGACAGGATGCTAGTTCCAAAAAAGGGTACTATTTCATGAGGAAATATATTAATAACGTGTTTGGTAATGATATAAGGAAAAAAATAAAAAGAATAATTTTTAGTATGATGAATAAAGTGTCCTTAATTTTTAATAATTTTATGAATAACAAATTGAAAAATACAATTAAATAACATATTTTAATAATATCCTGTATTTTCTAAAGAAATAAAGTTCTATGTTTTTGCGAGATCTTGCCCACATGAATTTAGAAATACTGTTGAATAGGGAAGTTTTTTTACAAGAAATCTCTGGCTACAACTACAGGTGAATTTCAACTATTTTTTTTAACGCATTGTGCCTTTTGCCAATTTCAAAAGGGGCATGGTGCGACACCATTTTAAAAAGTCCTAGAAGAAATAGTATAAGTAATTACAGGATTAATAAAAACTGCAAATAAGTAATTCATTAGTTAGTAACACAAATAACAAAACTAACAAATATTGTTTGCAGCTCGTTTTGCATTTGTATTTAGGAAAATTACTGTAAACCACCAAAATCTAAACTTACATACATGTATGTGTATTATAACCAAAAGAATTATGAAAAAGAGTTAAACCCATTCATATAGGATAAATCTAAGTTAGCCACTTATATCTGAAATCCTCAAAATATTTAAGTAACAGCATTATTACCTCTCAGTGTGGATTATTAGCTATCAATGGTTCAATTTTTTTTTCTTTTTAAGAAAAATTTTGCTGCCTTTTCAATTCCTAATCATTATTTTTTATTTAGTATTATGTGAGTTACAAAGTTAAAAACATTTATTCAACCTATACCGAAGAACTTCTTGCTTAGCTTAGCATTTTTATACCAATTATTTCTTTTTCTCTTATGCATTCATTTACAATTTAGCTTTGAAAAGATGTCATTCTTTCATTCTTCTTTAACTTGAGATTGCTATTAATTACTATTTATTCTTTTATTTGTAGAAATGTATTACACTTGCTATGTGTAATTTTATATAAAATAATGCATAAATTGATTACCTAAAGGAATTTATGACATTGCAAATTATATTAGATTTAAATATCATTTTTAAATTAAACTGTTTTAATTTGGGTAGAAACTTAAAAACAATGCTTTTTATAAACTCAACTGTTTTTAATTTTTTACAATACTCATGAATTAAGCTTAGAAACAATTATTTAAAGCTCTTTTTTTGTTTATTCATAAGTCAAATTACCTGTAGAAACTTTCAAATTATGTTTATGTTAGATTTTAATATATTTTTTGACATTTTAAACATTTAGAAAATTTTTGATTTAAATCAATGATTTTTTTTAAAAAATCGGTTGATTAAAATCATGATTTTAATCGCTGATTTAAATCAACTGATTAAAATCGTTGACACCCTAATATATACATATACACGTATATGAATGTGTGTATATATATATATATAAACACTGGCACCTAGCTAACCGAAAAGTACCGTTTAAACTTTATACAGTGTCTTTGTTTCAGATAAGGCAAATCATAGTGATAAATACTCAGTTTTTCATTCCAATTGAATTTAATTATTGAAGACAATTATTGAAAAATAATTCATAGAATAATTTCAAGTTTTAAATTTATTTGGAAATTTTACCATTTTCATGTATGACTTGAGAAAATGTAGATCTTTTATCAAGTTTGTTATAAAAAATGCAAGAGCATGATTTTGATAAACTTGTTCTCTTTTAAATAATCAGATTCATTTAAAATATAATCTACTTGTATCAGTATCTTCATTTTTAAGTAACTATTTATAAAAACAATAATTTAAGGTTTAATATAGAGCTAAGATATTCAATTGCAAGCTTGTGGGAGGGGGAGGGAATCTTGTATTGTAAGTTTCATAAAATGAATAAATAATTTCTCGTATTTCATGAAAGTGTTTTATTTTCAATATTATGTAACTTAAAGTTTGTTATTTAGATTAAATAATGCTTTAATCGAAATAGTTTATGTATTTCTGTTTTCTCAACATGATGCTGAAGTATAACGTATATTTCCAGATATTGTAAATGTTTCAATTTTATTTTAGCTGCTAACTTTCACGTGGATGAAGGAAATGGATCTGGGACCAAGATACCTGTTTTATGTTATCTGTCAAAAGATCATCAGTAAGTTTAATATTAAGTTATCATATTTATATAAAATTTATATGGTGTATTTAAGAAAAAAAGTTGCGTACCAGCTTTTTCAGCATTTCATAAAATGATCTTTCTAACTGCCGAAAAGGAAGTGCAATATATTTAAACAATTAATGTCTTGATATTTTGTTTTCCCTGTTTAACAAAAAGTAAATAATCATAAGTTTATGGTTATGAAATGCCGAGAAACAAAAAAATAAGAAATATTGCAGCTTCCCCCCCCCCCCCTCCTTTTTGAAATCTTAAAACATTGCAAGTATATTCATTGCCTCCAAAACACTTTTTATCCTTTGGTCAAGTCTGAAGAAGAGCTATACTACATGTTTGCCAATCTTTATGCATATGTTTTGATTTTGTCAGAAAATTTTAGTAGATTTGCCAATTTAGACAAATGAAGTCTTATTACAGTTGCATGCTTTGTCTTGTTGTGATGAGATTTATAATGCCAAGAGAATTTGAATATAGTGCTTATGTCAAAAAGGAAATCCAGTTTGTTTTTTAATAAATTGCTATGGGAATTGTGCTAAAAAGTATATAACACTTAATAAAATGAATTGTTTTTAATGTCATTATAAATCATCGATTTTTTGTTAAAAGTATGTCTATTTCTTTTCATCTCCTTGTGTATTTTGTATAAATTGTATATTAATTTTTTTTTCTTTAGTTAATGCAATTAATCTTGTTGCAATTAATCTTGTTCTTGTTTCCCTCAAGAACCAGTTATGCTTATGACATGACTTTATAATGATTTTTTTTTTTAAACCCTCAATCATTAGTAGCCTTTGAGATAAAATTTCATTTTGAAATTTAAGTTTATTACTAGGAGATACATTCATTTTTCATTGTGCCGTGCATAGTTTTTAACCTTCCCAGAGTCTTGAACTGATATATCCGTTTACTATGCTATAGATTTCACTGCAATAGGAGCATTATTTAAATTAATATAATTCTACACATATAATGAAGATTTAAAACATTGAGTAGTGATTAATACTTTCAAGTATTATAGTCATATACCTAATTAAGTTTTTTACATCATGTGGAAAAATTACTCTTTTTTAATATTTAAAAAAAATTAGTGAAAACATTATAATTTTGCCTTTTTGTTGGGCATTCAGGGGATTAATTATTCAAGTGATTTAAGAGTACAGTAGATTTTCAAATTTGACAAAATGGTCCCCGAGGATGAATCACCAAGCAACTAAGATTTATCGCCAAACAATAAAACATACATGACATAATATGACGTAAATAATGTTTTGTGATGCATATAATCCAGTCATGTGTGACATGTCTATAAGTTGTATCTGGCATATATATGAACATTTGGGCACATAATACAAGGTTATATTTTACTATCTCAAAGTAATCCTCATTGTTTTTTTAATGTTATTTATATACTCATTTTTTATTTTATAATATTTGTTTTAAAAGGGTTAATTTAATCAATGCCCTTTTATTTATTTATTTTATATTTACTCAGTACTAATTAAGTCTATTCCTATTTTTTCATTCTATTTTAAATAAATGTTAATTTAAGTCATTTCTTGATTTCTTCAATTAATTTCATTCTTTTTATGGGTGTAGATGGCAGCAATAAACATTATTTAAAAATCTAGTTACAATATAGTTTTCCTTTTTCATGCCAGATGGCAGCAATGTTTTGATTTTCAGTGACTAACTGCTGGCCACATGTTTTAATAGTATTAAATCTGATTGCATCCTCATATGTTATAATATAGCGGGTCAACTTTCTGAAGTTTTGGATTCTAGTATATAATTGAGGTATTGTGCTCTAATCATTTTTCAATTTTTAATATCCTGTGTGAGGTGTATCTTTCTTTAGATCTCTTGGTTTTTTATCAATTATTTTGTTTTATGATGCGCTATTAGGAGCTAAATTTTGTCATTATAGGCTTAATGTCGACAAAATTGGATGAAATAACGCATCTTCACTATGAATTAAACCTGCAATCTCCTCTGATGATTCTGTGGGTTATTCATAGTTTCTTATTTTACATACTGTTTTCCTATGTTCATATCTTGTTCATCTTTAGAATTTTACCAATTTATTCATATATTTGTGATTTCATCTTTATTATTTATATATATGAAAGGATAAATGAAACCTTTTTATTCAAACTTAAAATTAAAATTTCCAGCTTTCTTTCTTAACTTTAATTCTAAAGCTTAAAGCTGTTTTCCCCCTGATAACTTTCTTTTCCAACCTAACATTTATTACTTTCAGACTTCAATTTCGGATGGTCTTTATAGATTAATTTTGCTTAGCTTTTACTTTGTAGCTGTTTGTGGTTAGTTATGCATCCAGTGTGAGCAATCTTAATTTCATCATTGAGCCCCAGACAATCAATCAATAGCTAATTAACCAGTAAAATTAAAGTGTTTCTTCCTTTTTTGATAACTGCACCCTCTGTTGGGAATAACGTAAACTACACCTTTTTATATGCAAGACGGAACTTTTTGTGTAGCTTTTTCCCATTATGACTTGCTAAAAATATATCTTGTTGCTCGATTATGTGACAACTAATGTCTGTCAACCAAGTTTCACCTGATTTAAGAAAAAGAGACATGTAACAAAAAATATAATAAATCAGCTCCTAATGTCTATCTTGTATTTCCTCTGCATATGTCATCTGTGAACATTTTTAAATAACACAAATCTAACACCCAGCCAGAAGAGAGCAGTGGTTCTCAAACTTTTATTTTTAAACTTCATTTTTGTTTGTTTTGTTATGAAAATAAAAGAAAGACATTTTAAAAGTTTAAAAGTTAAAATTTTTATTCTTTTTTTTTCTCCTCTATTAAAAATTATTTTTACAGTTATAAATTTAAATTTTTTATAATTTTTTTATTGTTAAAAGCACATTTTCAGTTTTTTTTAGTTATATTTGAAATGTTGTAGTATCTTATAAATTTTATGATCTGCTTTAAATATATTTTATGTATTGTTTATATTTTTATTCTATAAAATTGTATAAAATGAGTAACACAAAGTCTGATAACTCTTGCCAAATAGGAGATTTACCAGAAAATGCAGTTAATAACGATAGTTAGGGTCTTAGTAATGATATCGGCAGTAAGATCCAAACACCTAGTCTGCCAGTTTTAAGTGAATAAAACCCCTCAACTCAAGCTAGTTCTGTTCACACCTCAGTCATCACCAAACTGACAGTTCACAGAGACCCCCAAATTATTCAATTTTCCCCCGAATCAAAAATGGAGTAGATACCTTGACTTCATTATTTTGAGGCAATATGTGTAGACAAGAAGAAAGATGATGTTTGAAAGATCAGACATGTGGGTCATTCCATGTGAAATCAACCACAAAAATAATAAAAAAAACACCTACCATCACAGATTTTATGGAATTTTTGGTATATACTTCTCTTCTTTATGGTTATAAACAACCCCCTAATTTTTTTCCTCTATCTCAATAATTTTTTATTTTGTAGCCCTTCGAAATTTTGCGATTTTGCATCATTTGTCTTTTCCAAGATGCTCAGAATGAACTGTTATTGTTTATTTAAAAAACTTGTTTCTTGAAGATTGAAATTTTTTATATAAAATGTTAAAACATTAAAATGTAAGGAAAAAATATTTAAACAGTCTAAGTTTATATTAAGTGATTAAAAAAAAAAAAGTTGCAATTTTGAAAATTTTTTTTTCCAGAATTTTGAATTTTCAACATGAGGGTCAAAATTAAATTAATGGTTTCTTTTTTAAAAACGATTATAAATATGTACTCTAACTTACCCAATAGAAAAAATTGTGGCACTTTGGATAGGGGGGGGGGGGCGTCTCTCCTCTCCCCCTCATTTGAAAAAAATACTATCGTGAGACAATTTTTTTCGTTTACTTCACTAAAAAAAATGACGTCATTTCATGAGTTTCTTTTTTCAAAATGGTCACAAATACATCCTTTTTTGTATCCATTGACAAATTTATAGCTTAATACTTTCATAATGAAGCGAATTTTTTGCTATATTAAAAAAAAAAAAAACTCTTACACCATTGATTATACCGCCAGAAATCAAATATAGTATTTTTTTTTTTTTTGCTCAATATTTAATTAGTTAAATAACTATATTTGGCTCCCTCTTTTATCTAAGGAACTATTTTATTTTTTTATGAAATTTAGAGAGAAAATTGTTTGGAGAAAAAATGTTATTTAGAGAAATTTATTTTATGACATTTACCATATGATACTACCACATATATTTTCTTTACCTATGCTTTGCAATTCATAATTAATTACTTATTCAGTAAAATATCATTTTTATCATTAGATGAAAGAAAATATTGATCAGAATATATTTTAGGGTGAGGAGAAGATGTTGAAATTTAGTTCCCAAATATGGTGCTTATTTTTAAAGATTAAATTCAATTTTTTTTTTTTTCATAAAAGATGTCTGGTTTTAAATTAATCCTATCTTAATTCAACATTCAACTGGAGCATCTTTACATCTAATATCGCAGTTAACCCTTTGAAAAAATTTTTTCATAAAGGGTCGTTCTACCGAAAAATGTTTTCCCTCTTAGTGCAATGCCACTCGAGGCCACAATTTTAGAGGTACCGACAAACTAAAAATATTTTCTTAAAGATGAAAGCTTCTTCTAATCGAAGGTGGAATTGGTTTATAAAAATATTAATCTTAACCCTTTCAAATACATTAGCAAACTCAGGTCACTTCGTGCCTCACAGAAATGATAATTTTTCTAAAAGTAACTAAGCGTCCATATTTTAACACAATCTTTTTAAAGCATCTCAATAGACCAGATTTACATCACCTTCAAAAAATTTGAAACATTCGGAAAGGGTAGAAATATTTTTTACAAAATAAAATGTATGAAAATTTCGATGAAATCAATAAAAACCTGATTGTTTTGCTCGTTTTCGGTGCACATAGACTCCAAAAATAAAATTACTCAGAAAATAAAATATCAAATAGCATATACAGTACTCTCTCTCTCAAATCTGCGACCCTAAAATCCACACATCATCGCAGATGTAAACAATGAAACTTTCAGTTCAGATATTTTAATTACAAAATTTATAGGCAAAATTACAGAACTTTTTAGTTTTATATAATTTTGTATGCGTTTCAATAAGTAATTCTCAATAATATGACTGAACTCGTGGTTTTTCATGAAGGAAGTATAAATTTATTTCTGAAAAAAAAAAAAAAAAAATCAAGATATTGCTGATATCACTGATAATCACAATCTTTTTACCAAAAATATTTATGCATTAAACAAGCTTTTCTCATTATTAAGAGTGGCTAAGCCTGAAATAAAACTTCCTTACTTTATGATTTTGGATGTGAATTAATAGAGTACCTTTATGAGGAAACAGGAAAGTTTCATTGAATAATTCAAGAAAAAAAGTATCTCATCTGTATTATTCATATTTAATTATACATTATTTATTATTTACTTGACCTTTTCTTTTAATAATTTATTCATTTTTAAAGTTATCTTACTTCTTATTTTGATTTATTGCTTTACTTAATTATTTTAATATTTTACTATGTTGGAAGCATTCATTATAATTTTGATTGCATTATTACTTCAAATTACTGTTTAAAAAATTTAAAGCAATGAATGGCCAGTAATCCGCAAAACTCTGAAATCTGCACAACCTCTGGTTCTGGTCCGAAGCTGTGCCCCAGCTAGTTTTCAAATTAAAAAAGCTTACACATTTTGGAATTTAATTTTAATTCAACTTTTACTTTTAATGTTTTTTATAGTTTAATTTTTATAGTTATTATTAATAATTCAGTTTTTAAATATGTGTAACATCGTGTCTAGGGGATGATGGGGTGAATTAGGGGGTGAGGGGAAGGAGAATCCCTAAAAAGGCCATAATTTTTTTCATTGTGTAAGTTAAAGCATATGTTTATGATAATTTTTTATAAAAAAAAATCATGAGTCTAATTTAAACCCTCATGTTGAAAATTTAAAATTTTGAAAGTGACTTTTTTGACAAAAAAAAAATCTAAAAAATTCAACTTTATTTAATTTTTTTAATTATTTAATGTAAATTTAGGCTGTTGGCATATTTTTTTTCTGAAATTCTTAATATCTTAATGTACAATGTCAAAATTTTCAAAAAGATTTTAGCATAACCAATTGAGAAATAATTTTTTTTGTAAACAGCAGCAGCTGAATCTGAGAGTCACACGAATGACAAATGATGCAAAATCACAAAACTTTGAAGGGCAATAGAATTAAAACTAACTGAAATAAAGAAAAAAGAGTATAAAAGGGTTACCTATAATCATAAACAAGAGAAGTATACAAAGAATTACGGTCTTGTCTTCATATTCCTTCATGAAAATCTGAGATGGTGGGTGTTGGGGTCTGGTTGAATTAACATGGAATGACCTGTATTCAAAAGTATTTAAAAGACTGCGTTTACCCTGGTCATCAATAATTGTTTACATGTACTTCATTGGTTTTAATTTGTTTTATTGTTTACTGGACATTTTCCTCACCCCCAGTACATTGCCTTTAACGGATGTTTTGAGCATCCGGTTTAAATTTGGGGAAGATTTGAATGAATATTACCAGAAGAAAACTAAAATGGGATGTACATTGGGTTTGGGCCATCATTTCATTTTAGAAGGGTTAACGGAAGGCTTGCCCTTGGAGATGAAAAAGTTGGTTGTCACAAATACCCCCAGTAATGCAAATGAATAGAGAGAATTAGTGTTTAAATTAGGTAAACTTCAACTGGAAAGAAAAAGTAATGAAAGTAAATATGAGCCAGCCCTACAAAACCAACATCAATTTAGACAGTGGTGACCCTCACAAATTTTGAGAATAGGAAAAATAGGTAGAGACCATGGGATTATTATTTCCCATATCAGTCGCCCCAAACTCGACCTTTTGCACCGAATCAACAAAGGAACTCTAAAAAAAATAACTTTAGGCCAACACAGGCTTTTCAGCTAAGACCTAATGTGTTTCGTCAGGCCACTTTCCCGTTAGCAGAGTTTGCCTTAATATAGGTATACCAAATGTGTATCATTTGGTCAGTGATTGCCTAGTTTTAGAGGCCACCAGTCCATTTCTAATACTCAAAACCAAACGTCTGATCATGCAACTAGTGATTCATTCCACAATGCAGATAGTAACTGGCAGATAGTGATGGCTTATTGTCCCCCATCATTGACCTATTGGGCACATCAACAAAAATGGTACCAAATCAAGAGCAAATGGAAGTTTTCAGAAAGTTGTTACTCTGGTATTAAATGGGGAATCGCTACCTTGCTTAATCGATTCAGGAAGTTCTATTAGTGTTATCCTTTTGCACTTAGCCCATAAATTCAACCTAAAAAGATGTAAAGTTCAAAAAGGTTTGCTGGTCACTCAAACAAAAGGTTTCTTGCCTTAACGAAAACTCCTTTGTGAATTTGAAAATTGGCCGTATCTCTAAGCAAATGGAACTTTTTATAATTAATAATAATCTATCATATGTTTTAATTGGGCTACCCCATTGTAAATTATTTAAATTATACATAGCTTGCACCATTCGAAATCCTTGGTGCTCCGCTGGTCTGAGACCACCAAAATTTCAATCAGACCACTTATTTGAAAAATTTAGTGGCCTGCAGGACCAGTAACTTTTTCCCCTCTTTCACAGGTAAACTTAAACTTTCCCGTCCCTAAGAAAACTGCAGCCAAACAAAAACCACACAATTATAAATAAAAATTGCACTAAACCTTAGTCAGTTGAAATAAATAATCAGAAATAAAATATCTAATTAATAATTTTATAGTTTTTCTTTATGTACTGTTTATGGGGGAGTGTCACTCAAAAAGTTAAAGGGACTTAATAGAATTTTATGTAGTGGGCCAGTGATGATGACTGTGGACCAGTAAATTCTCATTGTTACTGGTCCATGGGACCAGAGACTTTTGTTTTTATCAGTTCTACCGCTGGATTGTGTTCAAATGCAAACCTTTCAAAATGACAAAGAAGTACTTCTCATGGGCAATATTCAAAGTAAACCATCTCTCAATACCTTACATTTGTCAGAATCATATAACAACTTTTCAGAAAGGGAAAAGGCAGAGCTATTTGATGAAAATTATGAATTGAAGTTTATCAAAACCACTGACAATGTACAAAAATCTGTCTGCAAATGATAAATTACCTGCTCTCTTAGCCAAATATGTCAAAGAATTCATTTAACTTCAGATCTCCCAGTTCCTGTTAGAGCTTATCACACTTTCCCTAAAGAAGAGGAAATTAGATACCAAGTTCAAAATTTGTTGCAGGCCAGTATAATCAAAGAAATCTATTTCCCTTATTCATCACCCATGAAGAAAGGAAGAAAATGCTATTGTGTATAGATTTTAGAAAATTGAATGCCATTATCAAAACAGTTGCAGAACCTTTACCTCGAATTGATACCTTTTTAGACAAATTGACTCAAGCTAAGGTCTTTTCCATCCTCGACTTAGACATTGGATATTGGCACATACCTATCCACCCTAGAGACACTAAAAAATTGGCATTTGCAACAACATTTGGTTTATATGAGTGGAATAGACACGCGTTTGTATTAAAAAATGCTTCTGCTATATTTGACTGTACCCTCAGAAGCAAGGTTCGTTGATATATATCAATCGATATATATCTTGATATATATCATGATATATATCCAATATTTATTTTCAAAATATCACTGTGCAAGATATTTTTGATATTTTCAGTCAAAACAAGTGCAAATGAAATTTCCAATTGTTATTCACTGTGTTGTTCTGTAAATAAAGAATCTTTGTCTCTGATAGTGACTTTTTTAGCCAAAGAAGAAAACAAATATCTTTTTCAAGCTTTGTTTGAATTTTTCACTTTTAACTGTAAATTATGAGGGACATAATTAATTCAGAACAGACACTGAAAGATAAACTGTCTAATTTAGATACTCAGTTATATATACAGCTTCATTTAGAAATAGAAAAGAATCTGTTCTGGTATTGATTTAGTTCAGTTTAAACTGTACAGCATAATAGGGAATAAAAAGTAAGATAAGCTTACATTTATGTTACAAATTTTCAATTAAAGCAATATTTTGTATTTAAAATTTTGTTTTATAAATTTCTGATTTATTGATAGTTGATACTGAATCCTATTAACATTTTCTTTCTTTTTTTTTATATGTAAGTGTATAAAGGAAATTGTTTCTGTTTTCAATTAGTTGATCTTCATTTTTGTTCTATGTAAAAAAAAAGGGGGAAAAGAAAAATATGCTTTTAGTATATTGTTTAAGTTTTCATGTTAAGTGCAATATGTTTTAGTTTCTAATTTATATTATGCTTGAAAATATTTATTATCAGCAGTAAGCTGACTATTTTGAAAATATTGGATATATATCGAAACTATCTGATATATATCAAAATATTAGATATTTTTGATAATATCATGATATTTACAAACCCTGCTCAGAAGAATCCTTAGTAAATATAAAATTGACTTTGCCTGTAGCTTTTTTGATGACATAATTGTATTTTCACAAGACAAGGAAGAACATTTACAACATTTAGAGCTGTTATTTGATGTTTGTGTCAAAGAACATCTTAAATTGAAGTTAACAAAATGTAATTTTGTCAAATAAACTATTACCTTCTCAGTTATGAAGTCTTATGGTTGTATCACAACTGACAACCAAAATATTGAAACCATTAAGAAACTAAACCCCCCAACCAATGTAAAGGAGCTTTTTGAGATCTATAAACGTTTATAATAAATTTATTCTAAAGTATGCTAAAATTTGAAACCCTCTCAACAGCTTATTAAAGAAAAATGTCCCCTTATATATGGAACCAAAATTGTCGAAATTCTTTTGATGACAAGTTGATGAAAATGGAATTTTACATCCTGTAGCATATCATTCTAGAAATCTTCGTGATTATGTAAAAAATTATGCAATTACTGAATTAGAATGTCTGGCAATTGTGGACGCCTTAGACAAATTTTATCATTATTTACATGGTCACAAATTTGTCATTCATATTGACCATGTGGCTCTTACCTGGCTCAAAAAATTAAAAAAATTAAGATGTCTTTTCCGCTGGTCCCTTAAGCTTAGTATGTTTGACTATGAAATTAAGTTAAGTACCAAAAAGGCTCTGCTGACATTGAAGCAGATATGCTACCTAGACAGCCTGTTTCAGAAGACTTACCCTATATTATACATCTCTTTGACTTAAATGAAGTAAGAGACAATCAGAAAAAAGAAAATGTAATGGTTGATGGTAAAAAGTATACTGAAATAAATGATGTTGATGTTATTAAAAAGAAACATTTGTGCAAGATGTTTCTATTTCTTTGTTTACCCCTCTTAAAAAAAAAAACTCCACACTATTTTGACGTTCTGGAATTTACAAGATGATACATTTAATCACTTTTCAGTATTGGTCTAATATTAATAAAGATATTGAAAATTTTCTGAAACATTGTCATACCTGCTAGTTAAAGTAGAAAGTATTTGGCCCATTATGGCAGGTTTTCCAACCAATAAATCTTATTAATGTTCGATGTTAGGTACTGTTGGCAGAATTATTATAATTCCACTAAAAATTATTTGAATTTAATCATAAATTATGCAACTCACTGTGTGCAAGGCTTTCCTTCGAAAAGTTAATTACTGAAACTTATACCAACTTTTTGAAACACATATTTTAAATAAAAGTACCAGAGAAATTGTTAATGGACAAAAATGCAACTTTTATATCTTTAAGGCTTAAAAGATTTCATTGTAATTATAATGTGAAACACCTTTAGATGAGCAGTCGTGTTCAGGTCACCATTTGAAATTAATGAAAAACAGAACTACTGAATCTCAAACCAATGTAACTAGGTTAAAATGCTTCTTTAGCCAAAATATCATGGACATTGATAGAGTTGACACCTAGTCATTCATTGTTGCAAAAATTTACCTTATGATTATCTTTTGCTGAATAATATTTATTAGCCTCATGTTGATGAAGCTAGAAAATTGGCTAAAAAAAAAAAACCAATTACTTACCATAACAAAAATAAAGTCTGCTATAAAGCTTTTTTTCCTTCCTGTAAAATTTAAAGTTTACGATGTTGTATGTATATATATATATATACAAAGAATTCCATTATTCTAAGATGCATAATTTAAGTCCACCATATACCATTTTAAATCAACTATCTTAAGTAAATTTTGAAAGTGATAAACCCAGTCCACACTTTAAAAGAAATTCAGTAATTGCCCATGCATTTAGTTGAGATACCATAACCTATCTCAAAATTTTAAACTAAATTATCAATAAACCCCCATCTCTCTTTCTTATCTTTCAATATTTTATTTTTGTTTTCCTATCCTTCTATCATTTTAGTGTTTAGAACAGAACCCAGCGGGGTATGTAATCCAGTCCTAGTGATGTGGTTGAGAAGAGCAGTTTTAAACACTTCTGAAAATTTTATATTGTTTTTTCTTTATTAAATGACTTGTGAACGCCCATTATTATGTTCTGTTTTATATTTATTATTTCCCATTTTACACATATTTGAAAATTTTTATTTTTGGCATCCTGTTATATTTTTAAATAATGTTATTGAATATCTGTTTTTTAAGTATTTTTATAATTTTGTATATTTGAATATTTGTCAATAATTCTGTATTTTTGAATAAGTGTCACAAATAACAAAGATCGTAGACTTAACCATAAATTATTGGGCTTCAAATTTATTATAAAATAATCATGTGATATTCCCCAGAATTTGTGCTAAAGGACTGTTGAAAAGTAGCACATAAGACTGACCACAACACTATAAACTTTTAAAAATTTGTGCACAAAACAATTTTTTTTCTCAAGAATATTTTACTGCGATATTTTTTTGTCATACTTACTTATATTTCATGTAATATTTATTGTATAATGTTATGTAATGCTTTTATAACATAAAATGTTATGTTATAAAAGCATTACATAACATTTCCCATTTAAAATTTACATAAATTTAAATTTTCATACTTTGTTTATTAAAATAAACAACTTCAAATTTGATCTATCAAATTAACAGCAAATTTTACTAAGTTTTTTTATATTAAAAATCTAAATTCTTTATTTTTAATTATTTTAATTTGAAATCACATTTATTAAATTCTAATATTTTTTCTCATTCATCTGGTAAAATTTCAGCGCAATTGCCTACCTTACCAGATAAACAAGAAAATAGTTTTTAATCTTTTCTGTCTTTTAACATGGCAGAAGCAATATCTTTCAGAATTCACATTTCGCCTAAATAAAAAGCAGCTTCTAGTTCAAATAATATTTCTTATCGCAGAATGCAGCGGAAATTCCAATCCACATCACACAAGTAGCAAGTGTCCCTTTTTTATACTGCTCAAACAAGTGTTGCCATTCCACAGTTGTAATTCTAGCGTGAAAACTTTTTCATCGGCTGTGCTATCGACAAGCCGCCTTTTCGCTTTTTCTGATTGGCTCATTTTGCTGAGAGCATATATGCCGATTTCGGCAGGCGTTTCAAAAAAGAGCTCCAAAGATTCATTACTTTGTTTATATAAAAAATATAAATTAATTGTGCAGGATCCTTGCAACAGACACATGTATTTATTAAAATATGTTTATATTGAATATTATTATGACATAGAGATTTTTCTTGAGATATCATTGCACATTCTATTTGCAGTAAAATTAAATAAATAATTATCTTTCAATATTAAATTGCTGATGCATAATACGATAGTACGATGGTAATGAATCGGTTTGAAAATCTTTCAATCGATGTTATTTGTGAGGGAGAGTCATTAGAGTTCGAGAAATTGATTAGAAAGTTATATGATGACAAAATGTTATTAATTACTCCAGAAACACTTGAAGGACATCAATGCGATGACATCGAAACTTGGCGTAATCCAGAACAACTAAGATTCGCTTTACGAATTTCAGTCCATTCAGGGGAAAGTGTTGATTGGAATTCACAAGTAGTGAAATTTATGATTCGTCATGAAAGGTAGAAGAGGCAGGAATACTCTATTTAAATTTGGTAGATGTTTTCGTCGGGCAGAAGATATGAAAAGAAATAATCCACGTCAAGTGATTGGGAATAAAAAGGCTCAACACTTGAGATCACCATCAGCATTCCTAAAATTGCATCCAGGATGAAGTATCATCTCTTTAAAGCAATTTCTAAGACATCCAGAAGGAATGGAATCTATGATAGCAGTTCTGGAAGTTTCATAAAAACAAAAATTTTCTGTAATTAATATTAATAAATTTAATTGATTCTCCTTTTGAATAAAACGTTACTAATGGGAAACGCCCATTGGGCCAAGGGCCCAACGGGAAAAAAAAAAAAAAAAAAAATCCCAATCCGAAAAGCGATGCTATGTCTTTAGACAAAACTAACTGAACTCTTTTTTGAAACGCCTGCCGAAATCGGCATACGCTCTTGGCAAAACGAACCAATCAGAAAAAGTGAAAAGGCAGCTTGTCGATAGCACAGCTGGCGAAAATGTTTTTGCGCTAGAATTACAACTGTGGAATGGCAACACTTGTTTGAGCAGGATAAAGGGACGCTTGCTACTTGTGTGGCCTGGTGACGTGGATTGGAATTTCCACTGCATTCTGCGATAAGAAACATTATTTGAATTAGAAGCTGCTTTTTTTTAGGCGAAATGTGAATTCTGAAAGATATTGCTTGCGCCATGTTAAAATACAGAAAAGATTAAAAACTATTTTCATGTTTATCTGGTAAGGTAGAAAAGCAATTGCGCTGAAATTTTACCAGATGAATGAGAAAAAATATTAGAATTTAATAAACGTGATTTCAAATTAAAATAATTAAAAATAAAGAATTTAGATTTTTAATATAAAAAAACTTAGTAAAATTTGTTGTCAATTTGATAGATCAAATTTGAAGTTGTTTATTTTAATAAACAAAGCATAAAAATTTAAATTTATGTAAATTTTAAATGGGGAATGTTATGTAATGCTTTTATAACATAATATATAATATCATTACTCTTATGAGACAACCGTATAAATTTATCTATGTAAAAGTAGGCCAAGTTGTCCTAAGAGTCTTATGCCAAGGTCTTAAATAATAATAAGAAAACTGACTTAGCTAAAATTGTTTATCCCCTGTGTTCCAGTTGAGTCTTACCAGTCTGGCAGGCAGGATTAATGGCCATCATTATGAAAGATTCGCGAAAGGGGGGTGGGTATGAAAGTAAAACTTTTTTTTAAATTAAAAATTAAAATACCCAGATTCTTTTTTTCTAACTAAAATATATTGCTTAAAACTAATTTACCCCTGTTTAGTTTGTTTCTTAACCCAGCACTTTTTTACTTCAAGAGTCCAAATTCGAACTAACTTTAAGATAGAAATTGCTGAGCTAGGCACATTTCTCCTTTTTCTGTGGTCAGTTCTGTTGGAAGCAATTCCTGAGGACTTCTGCACATCAAGAGCATCTGTTGGTTTTATGTGTTTAAGAAATAAAAATTAACTCAGGCAAGTGTCAGACAGTAGCTAGTCTGAATTTAAGAACAGCCTTAAATGAAAACTATTACTAAATAATAAATTAATAAGGAAAGATTAAATGACCAGTAAAAAGATTGTTCAATGTAAAATGGGTCGATGAGGAGGAGAGAGAAGAGATTTAAAAAATTTAATGTAAAACCAAACCCATGCATTCCGAAATAGTCTATATACCTCTGTATAACGAAATACTGCCTTAAATGGAAAACATTACCTAATATTTATTATTTAAAAAATAATTATAAATTAGTAGATGAACATCTAATTATTATTAATAGAAATAAATACTCATTAGTTACTGGATGCAAAAAAAGGCTGTTAAAATGAAATCCCTCTATAACAGAATACTTTTCTTAAAGTTTAAATAAGTAAAATATAATAAAATACAAATAAATAAATAAATGACCAATTATATTAATAATAGCTAATTAAAAAAGTTATCTCATAGAAATAATTTATCATTCCTTAAACCTTAAGTACAGCTAGAATGAATATTTTATTTAAATTATGAGCAATTTTAATAGATTAAATGCATAATTAGTACAAAATCAACTAAATTAGTCTTAAAAGAAAAACAAGTACATCTTGGGTACGTATTACTTGGACCCATGTTTCCTTTTTTTTAAAAAATACATGTATGAAAATTTTATCTTGTTTAAAATAATCAATCATGCTGCCTCTGTTTAAAAAATGCATCCAATATTTCATATCTATGAGGTAAAATGTGTAATCCCTAAAAGAATTAACTATCTCATAGCAATCGTTCATCTAAAAACAGTTTGTTTACTATTGACCACATGATTTTCAAAAGCTCTCTTCCAAAATTCACATGAATGTTTTTGGGGAATGAGTGGGTCTTTAGGATCATATGTGGATCTAGGTAAAAGTCAAGTCCCCAAATGAGCTTTGTTTTATCAATTAATCCACTACATCCAAAGCTATATCAATATGATGATGAAAGTAAGCCAAGGATGTATTACACACACACACACATATATCTATATATGTATGTATAAGTGTGGTGTGTGTGTGTGGGGGGGGGGGGGGGGGGGGGTACATGATTTTCATAAGTCATTAAAATGTTGTTGCTTAAATATATTGTGGCAATGTAACTCTTGGATTTAAAAATTTTACTAAATTTATTTTGTAGAGAAATAATACTAGATGGTGGGAGTGAGTGGAAGCATGACCCTATTAACTTGTTGAATATTATCTCTGTTCGACTAATTGGATCTAGCAGTGGCCAAGGTAAATGAATAAAAGTCATTACTCTTTATTTTGTATTAGTAAATTGCATTTTCCTTAGTTTTATATTTTCATTAAAAATTTATTTCTGTAAATTGCCTGTGAATTCGGCATGTTCATTGACTATTACTGTAATTAAGGAAGGGGAGGAAGAAGAAAAATCTTAGAGTTTTGTTGAATTGTTAAAATTAGAAAAGTTAATGCTAATAAGAATACACATCAAGTTATTGTCCTGATTTCTACTTTTTATGTACTTCTCAAGGAAAAGTTTAAACATGTTCTTGTAACATAAACTTTTCAAAATTCCCTTGACACGCTAGAAACTAAAGAATCTTGATTCTGAATGACATTCATAGGCTTTAGTAGAATGTAGAGGTCATATTCATGAAAAGATCAGTTTTCTTGTTTTTTATTGAAAAACTTCTACTTGTTGATGCAAAAGTAGTGTGACTGATTTGTAATGTCTTGATCCTTTTGAATTTTAAAATTTCATTTCACACTTAATGTCACTGAAATCATTAAAATTTTAAAATGAAATGTGTGTCTTTTCTCATAATAAATTATACCATGTAAATTGGAATCTGATATGAGAGCAGAATTTTTTGCTCTTTTTGAATTTTTTAAAAAGATTATGTAATAAATAAAATTTAGGTATTATTTAACAGGATGTTATCTAACTAAGAAAAAAAAAGAAAAAGAAAGATAACTATATCCCCCTCCTTCTCCCCCCCCCCCCCCAAAAAAAAAAAAAAAAAATGCTGAAAAATCTGCATGAACAGAAGCACTACTCAGGGGTGGGGGATCCCATGAACCTCATCAGCCAGAAAGAAAAATATCTAAAGTTTTAAAAGTTCACTAAGCTATCACATAAGAAAACTAGAATTGAAACTAGTTTTTAAAAAATGTCATCAGGTTTCTACAACATTAAAAAACATCATAAAACACAGTTGGAATTTATATCTGAAATAACTAGGAATGAAAAAAAAATAAAAGAAAGACAGGGAAAAAAGTCGTCAGATTTCTGCAACACAAGAAAAAGATCATAAACACTTAAAATTTATATCTGAAATTGCATGAAAATAAATACAGGAAATGATTAACATCTTATAAGGCTATTTAATTTCAGTTTCTGAGGGTAAAAGCAAATAAAAGTTTCATGTGAGCAAAGGAACAAAAAGCATTCTAAAATGCGATTTTTGTGATACTGAAGTTGCCTTGAAATTTGAAATTTGGCATGGCAGTTACTTATTTGATGCTTTCTAAAAACAGTTTCTAAAAAATTAGAAATTTAAAAAGAGTGAAAATGTGTGAAAAGAATTCTCAAAATGTTCTAAATTAAGATTTCTATGGAATCCCAGGAAATACCAAACAGATTTCAAAAGTAATGGTTGCAAATTGATGGTGATAGACCCTGCTCCTACATAGGCTATATTTTATGTTTGTGCCACTACTACCAAGGGGTGTGGTGGTCGTGGCAAAAAATGGTCTAAAATTGCGATCTATGCTATACTGAAGGGATTAGAAACTTGAAATTTGGCATGTTAGTTATTTATAAGATGTAAATGCTCTCTAAGAACAGTCGGAAAAAAAAAAAAATTTAAAAGGGTAAAATGAACGAAAAGCATTCTAAAAATTTTCTAAGTTATGATTTCTAGGGAATTGTTAGGTAGAAACTTGAAATTTGGCGTTGTAGATACTTATAAGATAAAAATTATCTCTAAGTACAATTACTAAAAATTTTGAAATTTAAAAAGGTGAAATGAGCGAAAAGCATTCTAAAAACTTTCTAAATTGAGTTCTATGTAATCCTTGGAAATGCTAAACTGATTTAGCAATGGTTGTAATTTGATGGTGATAGTCCTGGTCCGACATAGGCTACATTTTATGTCAGTGCCACTACCAAAGTGGGAGAAGGTGGGGGGGGGGGGGGGTTGTACAGGAGTGAAAAATGTTCTAATATTGAGATTTTTGTAATATTGAAGGGGCTAGAAACTTGAAATTTGGCATTTTAGTTAATAAAATGTAAATGTCATTCTAAGAACAGTTTCTACAAAAATAAAATTTAAAAGAGTGAAAATGAGTGAAAGGCATTCAAAATTTTTCTAAATTTCGATTTCTATGGAATTGGTCAAAGATAGAAACTTGAAATTTAGCATGGTAGTTGTTACTTATAAAGTGTAAATGCTCTCTAAGAACAGTTTCTAAAAAATTTGAAATTTAAAAGGGTAAATGAGAAAAAAGCATTCTAAAACTTTCTAAACTATGATTTCTATGGAATGTCAGGAAATACCAAACTGATTTCAAAAGTAATGTTGGCAAATTGATAGTGATAACCCCTGCTCCAACATAGGCTATATTTTCTGTTGATGCTGCTACCACCAGGGGTGTGATAAACTGTTACTGTTAGACTAGAAACTTGGAATATGGCATGATGGCCACTTTTAAGATGTAAATTCTTCTTAAGAACGGTTTCTAAAAAATTTCAAAACTTCAAATAAAAACTGAAATGAGCATAAAAGCTTCAAAATACATTCTAAATGATGATTTTTTTTTTTTTTTTTTAGAATTAGTTTTAGTTTTTATCATTAATTTAAGTCTCATTTTCACCTAATGCCATGTAATAATAAAGTTTAGTCAAACTGTGGCTTAATTAGTAATTTTTGAATTATCTGTAGCTGTATAATTTCTTCTAATAAAAATAGGCACGCAAATACCACCTGGCCTATTTCAACTATTACATGAGCAAAGCTGCGGGATTTGCTAGTATTTTAATGAAACTTTGTAATATTTTGAATGTTCAACAACACACTACTTTTGTATCAATCTGTGTCAAAATATTGTTATGCTGAAATCCGACTACTTTAAGAGTTTGTTTGATCTTTGAGATTTGTTTGTCTATCCTGAATTTTGCGTTTGAGCTTACTCTTCATCCAATTTTGTGATGGTGAGGCAAATACGACTCATAAAAAGTGACAATACTTATTCTAATATAATATCTGAATTGTCTCATGCAACAAGAATTGTGCAATCTCAATCATTTTAATTTCTTATGATAATAGTTTGTTTGTGTATATCTATGGATTTGTCTAAAAATTCTTAGCTTTATAATAATGACTACAAAATTATAATGAATTTTTGGTGTCAATAAATCCTTATCAAAAAAGTTAGACTTATAGCATTTATAATTCTTTTAATGTTGCAAAAAATATTTTGAATACATTATATATCAACTATGGTTATTTCTAAAATAGCTGTATTTGAAGTATACTTCATTGACTTGCCATTTTAAATTATGTGAATTTTTGGACTACCTTTTGCAATGGTGTAGTCGTAAAAAAAAACAGAGGGTATACGCTCAAGGCAGAGTGTATACTCTAGAGCAGTGGTTCCCAAACTTTTTGACTGGCGGAGCCCTTTTTAGAATGAATGTCTATGGCGGAGCCCCTGAAGCCTACCGTACCCTATGTTACGAGGTAACGCTTTTTTAGATGCATTGCTACTGAGCATAGGAAGGGGGAATGGGTAGTAATCTAAACAATTGTGATTTGTCCCATAAATAAAATTATATTTTTAAACTGTTACTATAATACTGAATTTATTTTCAATTACCATCAATACAGATGGAATTGTCAAAAGTTTACAAACCTACAGTTAAAAAACCCTCCAAAACTAAAGAAATCGTAACATTTGCCTTATAATAAAATTTGCATTATTAGAATGACGAACAATAATGCATAAACGCTTAATGTGATTGGATTGTTTTGCACAAATATCTGAATTCAAGTCCAGTTGATAGTAATTGCAGGCGAATGTTTGGTTCTGCATTTAAAAGACTTCTGTATTTCGATTTGTGTTCTAAGTAAGACCTTTAACACTACTACATATAACCAGGAATTTTACTCAAGTTTTATAAAAATATTTCAGACCAATAATTTTTATTTAAAACTATTTAACTCTTTTTTTTTTTAAACTTATTTCTGTTTGATTTTATATTTATTTTATGAAACATTTCTAGTTCAAATTGAAATATTTTCATTTGGTATCACCACATAACAGGTTATTGTTGGTATATTACGTGTAAATTGCTATGAGATACAATATCAATGAAGACCTCAGTGTTTCACTGAGTTTAAGCTTGATTTTTTTATATATATGTCACGCTGAACACATTTAGAGTCATGCAAAACCTTTTATATTCAGCTGTTGAAAAATGTTTTTTGAAAGATTTTTCAAAGCTGTACGATGCCCTGAATATTTATTTGTATACTTTCTTTTATCTCGTGTTGTTTGTATTTTTTTTTAACAAGAAGGACGTAATCGATGTCATCGTTTGACTCAGAATCCGACAAATACACGTTTCACCTTAAGGCTGTTCTCAAATCCAAAAGGGCAACTTTCTGACATAAGTTTTAATTTATTTTTGTTCGAAAATGCATGAAACTAGCTGGTGGTGTTGTTCAGAAATTATATCACCAAGCTGTTTTTTCCATTTTTTTGCAAACGCAATAGATCTTTCAGAAAATAATGTCAAAGTGGACCTTTTGAACCGAATTTCCGCGCGAAAGTAGAAAAATCACTGAAGAGCGGGCGAAAAACGGGTTTGTCACGTGATCGATATCGCTTATAACTCAGAGGGTAATTGATTGATCAAAAAATGGAAAAAACAGTTCAATTCCAAATCACTTACATGACCAGGCTTTCCAATTTTATATCTTTCCGTTAAAAAATGAATTTGTAAATGTGTCGGAACGTTTTGCGCCTGTTCAGCGGAGCAGTTAAGAACATCCTTAAAAGAAGCACAAGTTTGGCAAATGAACCGGAAATTGTGACAGATTTTCATTGCAATGATAGATACATTTATTTCATTTTGCTAAACATATCGGGAAAATACGCAATTAGAATTCACAATCTTCATTAGGTAAAAGTTTTGCCAGTTTAGAGTTATGGTTCTTCTAATTTCACCTCTGCAGTTGCAACAATCGTGTAAAAGCTCCTCATAGACAATGCCATCTTACTTCGGTATATAGTAGGAGGAGCGGATGCTGGCATCCAATAACTTCATACATTAGCTTAAACGGTTTGCTTTTAAGAGTTCGTGATTTTATATAGTTTATTATTTTAATGGCAGCATTTAACCTTTTCGAAAGTTCAGAAGACATTTTCCCGGGGATAGCGTGTATCTATAAAGAACGCAATAGATGGTGCTACGGTGCTTTATCATCTTTAATTTTTGCAATGGCATTGTGACCCACCATTGCTTTCGCATCATCAGCGCATTCATGTTCAAATGTGTTTTCCTATGTATTAATCAAAAAATATTTCGTCCCTTAGTGTGTTGGTTTGTAGTGATCTACAAAAAATATGATACTGATAGCTTTGTGAAACCTCTTTCAAACTGGCGTTAGTAAGGCGCTAAATTTTAATCAAGTTAATGTTCTCAAACACCGTAATAATAGAAAAGTAAAGTTAGGTTCCGGTTGCCCATTTCAAAAAAGTCAGTTAAGACTCTTCACTTCACTGATCTGAATGGGATATTAGTATATGTAACTGAAAAATACTAACAAAACTGCTAATCCAGTGACGTTAGAAGATTCATTCATTTGTAGTGTAAATTTTGTACATCTGAAGAGGCTGTTAAGTGTTCTTTTACGTCACCTGTTAATTAGTTAGAGTTAATAAAAAAAAAAAAACAGATCTATGTGACAAGGAAATATTGACACTAAATTAACAACTTTTTCATAAAGCAAATTCATGACAATGTCAATTTTACGAGGTTTATTAAGAGTCTTTGCAATTATATGATCTTCAAAAACTCAAGCGACTCGTTAAAATATCAGGTAAGCGTCGACTTAACGGGGGCGTCGGTGTCTAACAAGGCAAACTGCTATCACTAATTATAGAACATTATTTTTTTCCTAATTAATCACACTGATTAAACAAGACAAAGGGAAATTTTTAAATTAGTTATAGAAGTATTTCTTATTGCCTATTTCGCACCCGTGAAGTCTGCACCTATGTTCAGGACATTTCATATTTGTTTTAACAAGTGTTGTGATATTTTCTTTTGAAGCATACATACATTACTTTGCCTTTCATACTGAAAAAAAATCAAGCGGTTTATCTTTCAAATCACACTGATTTCTTTCGGAATGATGACGTTTTTGAGCATGAAACGTGGAGTCATTGGATAATACCTCAAGTCACACTGAGAGCAGGAGTTGGGAAATTCAAATATCCAAATTTTCCTTCTCTGGCTTTCTTACAGAAAATATACATTTACCTCTCCATTTATCGCATTTTTTGATTAAAAACGTAAAAATAGAGCGTAAATTAATATTTGCACCAGAAATTTTAAAGGAAATAAAAAAATTTAGTTAATTAAGAGAGTTCAGATTGTTGAAGATAGCTATCATCAATGTATAAATACTTTTGTAGCAAAAGAATCAGTTCCCATTTTTGAAGGAAAAAACCTTGCTTTAAATGTGGTGGTTTCGTTCAAATTTTCATTATTTTCCTAAAGCCAGGCGGAGCCCCTGGAAAGTTAACGCGGAGCCCTAGGGGCTCCGCGGAGCACAGTTTGGGAACCTCTGCTCTTGAGTGTATGTACTATAGCTTTCATGAAAAACAGAGGGTATGCAGTGTTCCTTAAAAAAATCCAGAATGTATATGGTGTATAATATACCCTCCCCTACATACCTGACCTTTTGAAAAGTGTGTTTGGGTTTTCTTTTGTCTGTGTCTGCTTGTCCACTTTTTTCCCTTAATATATTTTTATTGCTTGGGAATTAAAATGTTAATGAAGAAATGAAGTGTTATACAGCATGCTTGTTTTTCAATGTTAAAAAAAAAATTAAGTATATATGAATAGGTTTGAATACATTACTATAAATTATACACTGGTTATCAAAAATTAAGGAAAAGTCACAAAATGCTAATTTTCAAATACGCGAATTCTCAAAAGGAAGTAATATAATGTGAATAATTACTGTCTCTGCAGAACAGCTAGTCCATATAACATCTCATTCAGGTCACACATGGTCACAAGAGTCACAGTCACTACAGCGAAACAAAAAATAGGAAATTCCATAGGTCTCTTTTATGAGTCTCAAATTACTACTATATGTGACTCCACTGACAGGTCACTGTGACTGCTGCTTTGTGATGAGTCACCAGGTGACTTTGCAATGTCGTTTCATTGAGACTCTCGTGTGACTCTCATCTGGAGATTCAATTTCAAAGTCATTGTGCATGTTGCATTATGATAAATCACCAAATAATGTCACATTAAAGTCACATGACTTTGTCAAATGGTGACAGAGACCCTACTGTAAAGTCACCACTGTGAAAAGTGGTGAAAAGTCACCATGTGACTTTAATTTGACATTATTTGGTGATTTATCATAATGCAATGTTCACAATGACTTTGAAATTGAGTCTCCAGATGAGAGTCACACGAGAGTCTCAATGAAATGACATTGTAAAGTCACCTGGTGACTCGCCACAAAGCAACAGTCACAGTGACCTGTCAGTGGAGTCACATATAGTAGTAATTTGAGACTCATAAAAGAGACCTATGGAATTTCCTATTTTTTGTTTCGCCGTAGTGACTGTGACTCTTGTGACCATGTGTGACCTGAATGAGATATTATATGGACTAGCTGTTCTGCAGGAATAGTAATTATTCGAATTATATTACTTCCTTTTGAGTATTCCCGTATTTAAAAATTGGCATTTTGTGACTTTCCCTTAATTTTTGATAACCAGTGTATATGAGTGGTTATCATTTCATATGTGTTTTTTAGGCTTATGCTTGTTCATTGTCTTTCAAAATTGGTTTTGTTCTGACTTTTGTTTTTCTTTTTTTCGTGTAGGTAATATAACAGTTTAAGTGTGGAGCAATCTATTATATTATTTTATTTGGCAGTTTTATGTATATAGGCTCAGTTTCTTTAGATAGTCCTTTATGTAATGCTTCTCTTCCGATAGCAGATTACTTTGAGTTCATTTGCAAATTCAAATGTCTGAAACCCCTTCAAATTAGACCTCTCGCTCACGAGTTGTTCTTTAAATTTGTATAATTAAAATGCTATTGTAGATTCTATATAAAAAAGTAAATTATGCCATACATGAGGCATTGATGTTTTAATAGGTTTCAATCAAACTAAAATTTAGTTCAACTAATTTTAAAAGACTGGTTTTTTATATTTTAAATGAAAAGCCTTTTATGAGGTCCAGGTGAGCAAGAGGGCTAATCTATTTTAACCTTTTCTGGAGTAAAGTAATTCTGTTTCTAAAACTTTGAAAACTTACTAGAATTTATGAACCTATTCTTTTGAAACATTATGAACAAAATAAATTCAAAATAAATGTTTTTTCAGATATCAGATTTTTTTAACAAACCTGGTGCTACAAATTTTGGCAGTTGGAGATTAAAATTAACCAGTAAAAATTATAAACCAGTGTCCTTCAAAAGGCTAAATCTATAATATCTCTCTGTATTTCAAAATGAATTCTTTGATATGTATACTATTAAATGTTATCACCAAGGTGAACATGGGGCAGTGGCATAGCCAGGATTTTATTTCGAGAGGGATCCAGAATTTTTCACTCAGGTTATATATATAGTAAAACCCGTCAAGATAAAATCGCAAATGTTGGTGCAAAATTCCGTTTTATGCAGGTTTTTGTGTTAGTAGATGTAATTGTATAATATTCTTTTCAATAGCGCTATGGAACATTTTCGTTTAAGACAGAATTCCATTTTAGGCTGGTTCCATTTTTACAAGTTTTGTGTATTTATATAAATATACTTATGTATGTTATATGAATAGTGAAACCTGTCAAAATAGTAATTATCTATAATGGGATCTTGCCTTAAGCAGAAGCATTACATGGTCTTAATATGAATTGCCATACAATTAAATTTGCTGAAATTCTGTCTAAAAGAGGATTTTCACTGCTCTTTAGTGAAACTCTGTAAATCCTGTGATTACTGTGTGAAAGTGGAATCTTTTTATAATGGAATCCTGTCTCAAACGAAAGAGTTTCAGGATCCCGATGAAACGAACAATAGATCTTATTGAGGTAATGTATCTTGGAAGTATAATTAATTACTCTTTAAACGGAAGCCTGTCTAACTTTTATCCAGTCCCATGCGATCACGTCTTGACAGGATTGACTGTGTACGTATAATAGAAGTATTTCGAGTAATTTTAAGAACTAAGATATATCCTTATTTAATTTCTTAATTTAAAAATTAGCATGGATTAAAAAAAGTAAGATCAATCGCTATAACTGCAGCTAATAATACTAATAATACATTGAAGTTACATTAATATTTACCAGTGACAAAGATTTTACATACACTATGATATAAAAAACTGAGCGTATACTGAAGAGTTTAATGTATTTAAATCAAGTTTCATATTACATAACATTTGCCTACAATAAAGTTAAGACCAAGTGGTTAAGTTTAAAACAGCAATTTCAATGTTTAATTTCTTGCCTTTGAATTCAGAACTTGTGCTGATAGATGTTGGATAATGATATCACATAAGTGTCAATCACATGAACCGTTAATTCCTCATGGGGATTTTTGAGGTAAGGTTTTAATCTTTAAGCAAATGATCTTGCAATTTCAGCTACAGAAACTAGTAGTGTAAGAAGCACACGCATGAAATATAGTTCATGCTGGAAAAAAAAAAGTCTTGTTACAATTGTTTATAACAGCCATAATTCTTTTGGGTTTCTATGTTTCATATCTCGCAATTTTTGATGCCATATTTAGTCTAATAGTTGCTTCTGATATCTGGTCGTCTTTAAGGAAGTTCAATTTTTGTAACAAATTTATTTGTGATGGATTAGCACTTTTTTGGAAGTATTACATTGTGGAAAAAATAATGGTGGTTTCTGTTATTGTACTTTCCAAACAATTTATTTTAGATGGTTCGAAACAGTTTTAGAGCATTCTCCAAGTTCAGCAGTAAGCTTCTGATTTTGGTGTGTGGATTAGCTTCATTTTATGATTTTGACTTTTCATTGTTAATGACAAAATGATCACCCAAGATCTTCTCAATACACAAAACTCTTATTGCTATCATGAAATTTTTTGAAGCAGTGTTAAACTGGGCATTCACAAGTAGTCATTGGGATCAAAGGTAATGTTGAATCCAGACATTTTATTCCAGATGGGATTTCTGCACCTCTGGAAGGGACACTTTGAAGTTCCGTGGAGGGGGATAGCAACTCAGGATCATTAATAAGCATAAAATCCCAAATCTTCTGATTACACCCTTAAACAACTTGACAAGGAAAATCAAGAACCTCATCTCTGTATATTTCAGCATTCACAGTTGCACATGTAAAAATGTGTAGGTTAGTGCGGCCATTCAAAATGATGCCTACCCATACTACGATTCCACAACCTTTGAATTGATGCCTTTCATGGATGTTTGCAGCCTTATTGCGGGTATTTTCCCCCTGGATATGGTAACAAGTCTGCAATAACTCTCCAAACAAAATCAGGATTCATCGGGAAAGATAACTCGGCCTGTAGTATTCTAATGACGACGATCTCTGCACCACTTTAATTGGGCACATTTTGCTGCCGGAGTTAATACAAATCATGGGTTTTCTTGCCTGCAGACCTTTTTTATGTAGCCTGTCACTCACTGTAAATCTGGATAATCGAGTTCCTTTTACTGCAGCGAACTCCCTTGCCATCTGAGCTGATGTCAGTTGCCTGTTTCTTTTAGGAGTCATTGCCAAATAACGGTGCTGAGGGTCTATACTGGCAAGTTTTTTGCCTTGACCTGATGGTCTGTGCACATTACCAGTGTCTTTAAACCATTTCCATATTCTTGACATGATGCTTTTGGCTATTTTTAAGTCTTTAGATACTCCTGAGAGTTTGTCCTGCTTCTATTCTCCTTATCACACACCATTTTTCACAATCGGTCAAATGTCTTGTGAACAACATATTCCACATACTACAGGCGAACTTTTACCCAACTACACGTACACCCCTTAAAATTAGACTTCAAATCACCCATGTACACTCTTTTTCACACGTGAACAGAAAGAACGGGCTAAAAAATTTGCATATTTTTCTGTGGCGAAGGCTAATTCCATTGAACTATGTGATAACCTTGATATCGAGTTACCACCAATCATCTTTCATTAAAGTTCCTTTAATAGAATTAAAATAAAGCATCTTTTTATGGTTGTTCCTTTAATTTTTCTCGCCAGTGTAATTTGGAAATGGTAACAAATAACCAGTTAAAAAATAAAGTTAATACTTTTATTAATTGCAGGCAGCAGATTTAAAGTAATTAATATTTTCCATTATAAAGTGAACAAAGATAAAAGTCACAAAACTCGACCATAATGTGCCGTTATTGCATTCGTGTAAACTCGTCTTTTCCCGTGTCGGCAACAGTTGGCCTCATCGAAGTTAAACATATGAAGTTTTACGTTTTATCTAGTTACATTAAATTTGTGTAAATGGAATAGCAGGTATACTTGCATAGTTATCCTTGCGTCTCGGGACATTAAAATGTTTTCGTTCACGTGAGGATTTAGTGTTCACAGAAAATCTGCCAGGAAGGAATCACAGTTGGAACGAGTTCCATTTCAGATAGGTTTCAAATGTTAGCAAGCATAAATATATAGTGTTGTTTTTGTCGAATCTTGAATTTTTTCCCTTTAAGATAAACCATCTTTACAGATTTTATTGTAATACATTTATGCTGTTGAGAGGTGTACTGTAGAGTGAGTACGTTTTAGCAGTTTTAAATGGATGTGAAATCAGAGTGTTTATAATGGAAACCTGTCTAAAACTGAAAATTCATAGTGCCAGCGAAAGACATACCTTTTATTTATACTTTCTAAGATGAACACCTGTAAAGCTGAATTTTTCAGTTTCTTTGTGAGTCTGTCTTAGCTGTTTTTACTGCTGTATCCCTGATTCAGTAAGATAGTTTTTCGTTCGGGAGGGATCCGGACCCCCCCCCCCCCCTGGCTATGCCACTGACGTGGGGGTAAATTAACAATTTTTTTTAAACTCTTTACTATTGTAATGTTCTTATTCTTCTGCTAGTCTAATATTTTTTTGAGATTTCTGTTTATTTTAAGAAAGAATAATCGAAAATTTCTTCCACTACAATATTGATGCAGTTTTACCAGCTTCTATGCTTTGAAGATGCAGATAGATTTTAAAGAATATTTATTTTTTATCTGCTATTCTGGCTGTATTTTTCTTTCCTTTTACTCTAATTTTAGAGCATAAGGTGATCATTTTTCAAAATACTTGTGTGAAAAAGAATGTTATTGACCTGAAATTAAGAAAAATGTCAGTGCTTATTAAAATGACCATATCTCATTGCAAGAATTTCCTTCTCTACCAATAAAACTTTATTGATCATAAAAAAAAATAAAAAATAACAGGATCCAATTAGCATAATTTTAATCTTTCAGCCATGCCATCCCTTTAATAGTCTCCTGAATATGCATATAATTGTGTATTTTTCAGATTTTAGTATTTTTCTTAAATTAACATCCTTCTAGTGTGACATGAAATTTATCGATTGGTGTACATTTAAATGTAGATGGAAGGTCCAAAGAGAGCCATTATTATTGTACTGAATTACTGCAGAATTGATAACATTGCAAAGTGCGTGGTGAGAACACAGTTAACCCAATGCAACACCGCTGCTGTCCTTTTAGGCCATTTAAAATTATTAACATTGAAGAAAAATAAAAAGGTAAAGATAAATTTTAGATTAGAAGGTGTCGAATGATGAATACACAATGAAGAAATCTTTTTGATTGAAAACATCAAAACGTCTTTATTTTCAGCTGATTAGTATTGGAAGGTTAATAAAAAGTATTGCTGTTGGTGACCTGAAATATTTAAATTGTCCAAATACTTATAACAGGTGAAAAAAAATAAAAAAAAGAATTTGTTGATCTATTTAATAAATTTAGAACAGATGCAGCACAGTCCAGTTAATTTATTGAGACGTGACAAGCAGCTCCATATCATTATGAATTATATTATTTTTAAAGTACGATAATGCACAGTTTAAGCAATCATTTAAACGGCATTCGAACGGCAGGCAAGCCGTCCGCGCTCTGGCAAAAGCAACACAAACTTTTACATGTTTTTAGGACCACATCAAACCAAATTCTTAATTTAAAATTAACGTGTTTTAGAATATAAGTGAAAACTACCAGGGCTAACAAATTAAGCATAAAGATTTAAATTGATTAGCTAATTAAAACAATAATGAAGTGGCAAGAAAACAAATGAAAATCGGTAATTTAAAAAAGTAATCCTTGATTCACAAAGCAAAACTGAACACACCTTTTCGGGGAGAGACACACAGGACGTCATGGTCAGTGATAGTGCAGCAGGGATTCCGAAGAGGAGCAAAATGCTGCATGCACATTTAGCATAATTTATGGCGATGCTCATAGAGCAGTAAGACGAAGAAAAAAATCGCTCCAAGGAAATGCCAAGTAGGTAAAAAGCGAAGAGAACTAAAGGGGGGGGGGGGGTGAAGCAGACAATGAAAGACTTCAGATTGCGCTTAGAAATTCATCACTAAAGCTAAATAAATACTGATGCTAATCACTGAAAAGAAACAAGAAAATATAGAATTTATAAACTGTGAGAAGTTACTCTCATCTAGAACTTCTGTTTTTAGTATTTTTTTCTCATTTTTCATAGTTGTTGAATTTTTATGATGAAATTTGCTTATGTCGTTTAAAAGCCCATTTACATTTTGAATTTTCTTTGTAAAACATTACCAAATCTGATGTTTCCCTCTTTTTGTTAAAAGTTTGTAACTACTTTTATGGATACTTGTAATTATCCAAGAAGTACACACATCCCTTCAAAAAAAAAAAATTGTTTTGTATCTTCAAAGCAAAATCATTAAACTTTCTCATGTATACACACATGTTGCATTATTTTATGCATTGTATTGTATTTTAATAAGCAAACTTTTTGTACAAACTTAAATTTTTAGTTAATTTTTATATTGTTTTATCTATATTCCTACTAATAGGATTAACCAATATTGTGGGATCTGTAATCAGATTTCTAGATTTTAAGAAAGATGAACAGGAGTTGCATCTTGTTGTGCCTGATGTTCCAAATCGTAAACTGTCATCCTCTTGGATATATGCCTTACAAAAGGTTTTTATTCTAATTTGTTTCTTTAAACTATTTCTGTGTTATTTTATATAGTGTTGTGTGTATTATTATTATTATTTTTAAGTTGATAAAAAATAATTTCCAGCACTTTATCTCCTGGTCTTTGATGCTTTTCCCTTTTAGTTGTTCCTTTTGTGTGTTATTAAAATCTGAAATTGCGGGATATTCTGCTATTTATGAATTATTTAAACAAAATCCTTATTCATAAATAAAATTCATTTGTAATTCCTTGCTTATGTAGGGAATTTATCCAATTGATCAATTTCAGATTGCAAATTTTTTATACAAATCTGTTTTTTTTTTTTTTTTTTTAATTTTCAAATGCAATTTTTACTTTTCTGTTGCCACAAAAAGAAATTGCGAATGGACAATGTTTAGCATGTAAATTAACTGTGTCAAAAGAAATCCAGCACATCTTTTTTTTTTTTTACATAAAGGCCTTAAAATAGCATTGGTGTAGTTTGGGCTTAAGAAAATGAGGTTTATTGCCAAATGTTATAATTAGCTGTGAAAACAAAACTGATGAACTATTGTGCCTGTTTATGTATGAATTTAAAAGAAAATGCTTATGATTGATCTGTGTATGTACATATATTGTTCATCTTTAGAATTTTACCAATTTGTTCATATATTTGTGATTTCATCTAACACAGGAATAAAATTACTTTCTACTTAAAAAGTTTCTCAGATCACTCTGTACTTAAATTTTCAACCACTTGCCATAGTTTATACCAATATTTTTTTAAGATTTTCTAATGCAATTTTTTCTCTTCTGTTTCTAGAAAAAGAAACTGTGTATGGACAATATTTTTATAAACCAATAAACATTCATACTTACTCACTATGTTTTAGCATGCAAAATTGATCACAACTAAAAGTGATTAGAATATGGCATCATTTTCGTGTAATCATTGCAGATTTAATTTTTATAAATGAAAATTCAAGTTTTCGTTTAAAACATATCTGTATCTCCCTGCATGTGTTTCCCTATCATACAGTTTAACCCTCCCCCCCCTCCCCCCACCACCACCACCACCACGCCAAAAAAAAAAAAAGCATTGTATTGAAGTAACAAAAAATGATCAATCATCTAACTCTGCCTGCCTTGAAAGTTATGTTTTTCTCTGTCCCTACCAACCAATACAAATTTTAAAACTTTTAAAATTCTTTAATTTGTAACAAATTTCTTGTCCTATTTTTTACTCTGCAGAAAGGATAAATAAATAAGCTATTATTTAAATTCCTCTGAAACGACCATATTTTTCCCTTTGTCTCTGTGTCAGCACACAAAGTTCAAAATCTTTGAAACTCTGTGAAATCTTTTTAAACTTGCAATCTTTGCTATTTACTTGGGCTTTTCATTTATTAGTTATTTTTGTTTTCATGTTTCAGTCGCACTATTGTAATGAAAGGAAAAATAATAGAAAATTCCTAACATTGAAAGATTCTTTATTCAAAATTGCTGTGTGTCTATGTAAGTAGTAATGAATAAATTATAAGTAATATGAATCTATTGGTGTGTAAGTTTAATTGATTTAAAGTTCAGTTTTATGGCATGCCTTGTGGCAGAAACATAGTGACAATGTCGCGAGATGCCGAAAGTCTGTTTCTCCTGTAGATAGAAAGATTCTTTATTTGGAAAAAATTCTAATTTTGAGAGTGGAAGATGATCCATGCAACAGTATAAAGATCTTCTGCAGAATGATATTGATAAGGGGTGACAGTCTTCCTAGTTTCAGTAGACCCCCATCCCTGCTCCCTACCAGCACACTAGAAAATCTTTAAAATTCTTAAGCTTTATTTTAAAAAAATTGTCTCATTTTTACTTTCTTCTATCTTTACAAGAAGAAAGTATTGGATTCATGAAAATTTTCGAATTCCGGTTTTCGACGGATTTACACGTTTTAGGGGTCAGAGATTCCAAAAAACATGTTTTTACAAAATGTCTGTCTGTGACTCTGTGTGTCTGTCTGTCTGTCTGTGTGTATGTGACACAAATTTTGTGGGCGCTCTATCTCAAGAACTAATGCACGGAATTTAATAAAAATTGATATTCAGTTAGTGCCTAATACAAATTGATGCTGATTAGTTTTTGGTGTAAATCGCTCAACAGGTGGCGCTGCAATGCTGCATTTTTCACGATTTTCGCAATAGCTCTATCTCAAGAACTAATGCACGGATTTTGATCAAACTTCAGATTTAGTTAGTCCTTGATATGAATTGATGATGATTTTGCTTTGGTGTAAATCGCCCAACAGGTGGCGCGGTTATGATGAATTTTGCAGGATTTACACGATTTCCCCAATAGCTCTATCTTAAGAACTAACGCACGGATTTTCATCAAACTTCAGATTAAGTTAGTCCTTGATATGACTTGCTACTGATTAGGTGTTGGTGTAAATCGCCCAACAGGTGGTGCTTCTCTGCTGCCTTTTCCACGATTGCCTCAATAGCTCTATCAATAGAACTAATGGATCAATTTTCATCTAACTTCAGATTTAGTTGTATGTTGACACAAGTTGTTGTTAATTAGGTTTTGGTGTTAATCACCCAATAGTTGGCGCTGCTATGCAGAAATTTTCACGATTTTCGCTATTGCTCTATCTCAAAAACTAATGTACGGATTTTCTCCAAACTTCAGATTCAGTCAGACGTTGACATAAATTGCTGATTAGGATTTGGTATAAATCACCCAATAGGTGGCGCTGCTAGGCAGCATTTTGCTGAATTTATACGATTTCAGCGATAGTCATATCTCAAGAACTAATACATGGAATTTCATATCGTTAGAATCCTCATGAGATGCATAGATTGCCATTTAATTTTGGCAGTGTGATAGCGAATTTTCAAGTATTAACATGTATGCGATAGAAGAAAGTTTTGGGATTGGTACATCCGACTAGTTTAATATTGTTTTGCTTTAGTTGCTTTACTTGTCACTTTGAAGTACTAACACATAAATAATCAATGATCTAAATTTCAAATCTGATTTCCTTTTCCTTGTCCTCCCCCCCCCCCCCCCCCAAGCACATAGTTTAAAATATTTTAAATTCTTATTCACAAAAAGTTGTGCCTTATTATGTTGAAGTGGCAAAAATGAATGATCAATTTTCTAGCTCTGCCTCTTCTGAAATTTATGCTTCTCTCCTTCCCTGAACCATTGCACAAAAAATTTCAAAGTATTTAAATTTTTTAAATTTTTAGGTTTTTTTTTTTTGTCCTATTTGTCATTTTGCAGAATTGATAAATACATAAATTTATTATTCAAATTCCTCTGAAATGTCTATTTCCTCTTCTTTGCCCCTTCCCCAGCACACTAAGTTCAAAATCTTTAAAACTCTTTCACACACACATTTTTTTTTTTTTTTTAACCTTATTACATTGAAGTGACAAAAATGAAAGATCAGTCATCTAGCTCTTTGACTCCCTCAAATCCATAACACTAAAGCCTGCAAAAATCTGCATATCATCACTGAAACAATGAAATTTTCAATTCAGATGTAAGGGCAAAATTACAGAATTTTTTAGTTTTATATCATTCCGTATGTATTTTAATATGTAATTCTTGATAATATGACTGAACTTGTGTTTTTTCATAAAGGAAATAAATTTATTTGTGAAAAAAATCAAGATATTGCTGATATCACTGGTAATAACAATCTTTTTACCAACTATATTTATGTATTAATCAAGCTTTTTTATTTATTAAGACTGGCTAAACCTGAAATAAAACTTCCTTACTTTATGTTTTTGGATGTGAATTAATAGAGTACCTTTATGAGGAAAGTTTCATTGAATAATTCAAGAACTAGTTGGATGTGCCAATCCCAAAACTTTCTTCTATCTTATACATTTTAATATTTCAAAAACTAGTTACACATGTTAATACTTCAATATTATTAATTCAATACTATGCCAACTTTGATTTTCATCTTAAATTTCTGCTTCAGTCAATTAAATGAACTAAAAACGAGTTAATCTATATCATGATATTTATTAAAATTAATAGTGTTTCCTTGTTCTGTTGTTATCAGATGTTTGTGAATAACCGGCTTAGCAGGAAGCGAGTTCCTGCCTTTGCACAAGCCGCCGATGGACAATAGAATACAAAAAAATCAAGAAAAGTATACAAAAATTGCTATCACAGAGCCCCTTTGCCGCGCGATATTTCCAAATTCAAGGAGGACTTGTTGGCCAAAGCCAAAAACATGCACAAAAAATTTGGATCAATTGTATGCATAATTTTATAAACTTTTCGATTGTACAATAAAGAAAATGTCACAAACATCATTGTTACAGCACCCCCCCTTCCGGCAGATTTTTTTCAAATTCAAGCAGGACTTGTTTGCCATAGCCAGAAACGTACACAAAAAATTTGGTTCAATTCTATGCATAAATTCATACACTTTTCGATGGTACAATAATGAAAATGGTACAGATATCACAATTATAGCGCCCCCTTCCGGCAGAATTTTTCCAAATTCAGGGAGGACCTTCATGCCATGACCAAACACAAAAAACTTGGTTCAATTCTATGCATAACTTCATACACTTTTGGATGGTACAATATTCAAAATCGCGCAAAATTCGCTATTACAGCGCCCCCTACTGGCGAATTTTTTCCAAATTCAGGGAGGATCTGCTTGCCATAGCCAAAAACTTAAGATAAAAATTTGGTTCAATTCTATGCATAACTTCATACACTTTTTGATGGTACAATGGCGACAGACGGACGGACACATGGACAGACAGACATTTTCTATAAACATGTTTTTTGGGATCTCTGACCCCTAAAACGTGTAAATCCGTCGAAAACCGGAAGTCGAAAAAAATTTCGATTACAATACTTTCTTCTATTGAAGATAGAAGAAAGTAAAAATGTATATCATCTTTATTATGCATATTTAATTATGCATTATTATTTATTTACTTGACCTTTATTTTTAATAATTTAATCATTTTTAAAATTATCTTACTTTTTATCATTTTAGTTTATTACTTTACTTAATTATTTTAATATTTTACTATATATTACAAGCATTCATTATAATTTTGATTGCATTAAAATTATAATGAAAAATTAATTACATTCAAATTACTGTTTAAAACAAAGCAATGACCAGAAATTTGCAAAATTCTAAAAAAAACGTACAACATCTGGTCCTAAGTTATGCAGATTTGAGAAGAGTCTACTGTGTGTGTGCATATATATATATGAGGCATTCTCACATAATTTTGACTTTTATACCCTGAATAATAATTTTTATTTTAGTACATAGTCTTGGGATTTTTTCTTTCTTATACTGGGAAACATCCCATTTCATGACTGTATAACGATATTAACGAGATAAATAAGTTTTGGACGATGTTGGAAGTCTAAATATATCATGAAATTCCTTACCATCCCGTGTCCCTGATGCTGATTTTTAAGTTTGGAGCTATCTGTATAAAATTGTTTCAATAAAAGTAATTAGGTGTATTTTTTTTCTGAAACTGGGACTATTGTTTTATATAAATATGTAGCAAAAAATTAACCTGCATACATTTTTACGGTTGTTATTATTTTTTTAACTCTGCCCCTGGATTTTAGATTCCTTATTGTACCTCTTGCTAAAATTATACAGAAAATCACTTCAGATGTGGCAACAGAATTTTTTTCAAGATTTTTCTCATGCAGAAAGAAGTATGCTAGAGAAAGAAAGGCTAAAATTCTTTGACAGGAAATTTACTGCAGAATTTAAACCAGCATTTAAATATCAATTTCAAGCATTGTGGCTTATTGGTAGTCTTACCGTCCCCAAGGTTTATTCCTGCACTTTTCGAGATAATTTTTTTTTTCTTTTTAACCCAATGTAAATAACTGTTGATAAAAATTGTGGCTATCACTTAGTCTTAACATGATTTGCCTAAAAATAGGTGGTAATTTTCCTTACTGTCCCCCTTCTTCCCTTACCATCCCTTTTTTTCCGTACCATTGTTTACTATCCCTTTAACACATTGTTATACCAAAATTTTGTGCTAAAAATATTACATTATTATTTTTTATTTGAATGTTCTATGGGTACTATGCAAATTCATTATAAGTAAAAATTTAGAAGAAAATAAAAAGTTAGAGAGGTAAAACAGTAAGGAAAATTAAACTTGCAAGTTTAACTTAAATCTCAGTTAAGTACATAAATCGTCACTGTTGACCATTTTTTCTTTATTTTGAATCATTAAGGCATTCGCCTAAAAGTTTAAAATGTTATTTTAGCAAGTTTAATCTCACCAGATTTTTATTTCTGAAAGTTAAAATTTTGTGAGAATGCCTCATATTAATTTTGAAATCCTATTTATTACTTTGAAGTAACTATAAATAAATGATTATTCATAAAAATTCTCCCCCTTAAAACACAAGTTAATATTTGTTGCTTTGCGGAAATTATCAATAAAGAATCAATTATTTAAATAAATTATTCCATCGTCCTCTATTCCCTGGTGCTGTGGGCATTTTACGCCATTTATGATACTCTCTGTGCTTTGCAAAATCATTTAAATTTTGTCTAGCCCTTTCTTATTTACTCAGCATATTATTTTAAATTTCATCTGCTATTAATTTGGTGATTCCCATTGTGTTCAATCATGACTTGTTTTTATCTGACTAAAGTCAATTGAGCTAAGAAAGTTTGAATGTTCTATGGGTACTATGCAAATTCCTTATAAATAAAAATTTAGAAGAAAATAAAAAGTTAGAGAGGTAAAACGGTAAGGAAAATTAAACTTGCAAGTTTAACTTAAATCTCAGTTAAGTACATAAATCGTCACTGTTGACCATTTTTTCTCTATTTTGAATCATTAAGGCATTCGCCTAAAAGTTTAAAATGTTATTTTAGCAAGTTTAATTTCACCAGATTTTTAATTCTGAAAGTTAAAATTTTGTGAATGCCTCATATGTATTAATTTTGCTATCCTATTTATTACTTTGAAGTAACTATAAATAAATGATTATTCATAAAAATTCTCCCCCTTAACACTAGAACGGCGGAAAAATCTTAGCTACTGGAACGGCGGGAAGGGGTCATTTTGACCCCACGATCAAACTACTGAGATAACAATGCTAAAACAATTTTAAATGCCATTCATTGGTAAAAATATGTAATTTCCGTGTATTTTATAATTTATATTTAATATTACTTTATAATTTATTGAGTTTTGAAAGTACTGTATATGTAACGCCTATAGGGCGATCAATTGGATCATACTACTACTACTACTAAAAAAACTCATTAATTTTATATAAAACTTGATTTAAAATAAATGTTTTCACAAATTAAAACTAATGTTAACTAAAATAAAATACAATTTATAAAATAATTTTTTTTCATCTACTTACTCGCCGAATGATTCACTCTCTAAATCCATAAATGAGAAACGTGTTCTGTTGTTTCCATTATTTCATTATAAGTGTAGCTGAATGGTTAGAATGTAAAACATTTCGTTTGAATTTTATTTATTGCTTAAAATACTTCAAATTAAACACACGGATTAGGAATTAATGCAGTTGATGCAAAAATAATTTTTAACTATTTTTCCAGTGAATTATCTGGACACAACTTTGGAACACGATCCACAAAATTCTTGAGATTTGTTTCCATTGCATCTCTGTACTTGACACTTTTTTCTCTTTATATCTACTTTATTTTCATGTGTTTTTTCTGAAGACTCAGGAAGGATCTTTGAGACTTTTCAAGCCATAAGAACCATCCTTAACTTCTCTCCTAATTTTAATAGAAAATCTCTTTTACTGATGGGCTTGCCTGTTACACTTTGATAAATTATCGCATTCAAAGCTGCATGATCCAAAATATTGTAAAAGATAGGTAGAGGCCATCGTCTAGAAGCCGATTTAACGGAGTATTTTCGGCACATCTGATTACGAATATCCTCACGATATTTCGTTGCGTTGTAATATATTGAATCGTGCAACTTCTTGAGACTGTCTTCAGATTTGACAGTAGAATGTAATGAGTTCAGTAGAAAGACACTTTTGTTTCTTTTGGCTTGATAGATGGTAAGTGTCATATTGTCATGTTCCACTATCTTCGATGAATAAAGAGTACTACGCATATTTTTCAAAGATATAGGAATATCTTTTCTCTCCTTTTTCATTGTGCCAACCAAAGTTGTATTTTTAGCGTTTAGCATTTCTGCTAGTTTGATGCTAGTAAAATAGTTATCTGTCATAATATTCCTCCCTTTGTTTAGATGGGGATCTGTTAATTTAATGAAAAAAAAAATCAGATAAACTTAATTGAGGATTTGCGGTTTCATCTTTTCCTAGAAATGGAATTCCATTCAAGAGGTACATATTTAGTATCAGCGTCAACAGGTAACCAACATTTTATCCCAAATTTCTCCAGTTTATTTGGCATATATTGCGTAAATTTACATCTAGATTTAGATGGGAACAATTGTTCATCAACTGTAATATTATGTTCTGTCGGTAGCATGTTTTGCAATTTTGAACAAATTATATGTTCGGAAATGTTCAACTGTCTGCCGTTCGAACAATATTCATACTCTACTTATAAAACCCCTCCCCTATGTTTACCACCTGCAGTGATCAATCTGAACTAACAAAAGTAACAAATGGGAAAATACTATTTCTGAAAAGAAATATAAGCCTGAAAAACCTTACACTTTCTTTTTTTGAAATATTGTGTTCAAAGCATAGCAAAATCAAACAAAGGAATTATAACATACAAATTACAGATAATAATGTTGTGACACCACACCGGTTTTTATCTCTCTGGGAGACAGTACGAATGCAATCGAAAATGGCTTATCACTGAATTTTTCTCATGGGGTCACAATCCTTCGAGTACAAAGAGTATTTTACTAAAGAGGTCAAAATGACCCTTTCCCGCCGCTCTAGGGATACATACCAATATTTCAAAAACTAACAAATCTAGAAAGCTGAATTTTTTTTTAAAGAAAAATATGTTATATATTTAGGAAAAGTCAAAAAATTTCAAACGATTTCTTCCAACCAAACTAAAGTTATCAATGGACGAAAGTGCTCAGGTGTCAAAATGACCCATACCGCCATTCTAGTGTTAAAACACAAGTTAATATTTGTTGCTTTGCTGAAATTATCAATAAAGAATCAATTATTTAAATAAATTATTCCATCATCATCTACTCCCTGGTGCTGTGGGCGTTTTACGCCATTTATAATGATCTCTGTGCTTTGCAAAATCATTTAAATTTTGTCTAGCCCTTTCTTATTTACTCAGCATATTATTTTTAATTTCATCTATTAATTTGGTGTTCAATCATGATTTGTTTTTATCTGACTAAAGTCAGTTGAGCTAAGAAAGTCAAAAGTGGAGGATGTGTTTTCATCTTCAGAGGATGCCATTTCAGTATTCTTTTGCAGTGGGAAGAATTTGTCGTTTAGCAGAAGTTAGGTTTTTTTAAAATTATTATTATTAAAAAATGTATCATGCAATCCCTCTCTTCTTTTGGTTTGATTGCACACTGTTTTCACCGGAATCTCTTGAGAATGTAAGTATATTTTGTAAGTGGCCAAGAAGAAATTTTCTCATCATTTTGTGGATTAAATAAAGAAATGTTTTTTATTCTAAAAATATGTTGGAATTTATATTCTTCTAAGCAGACCTCAAGTTACTGGTAAGAATGAACTTTTTCTATATTTCATTAATTTGACCTCAAAGAACTTTTAATAGAGTTAATTGCAGCCTAATCATAATGCCTATGTATTTTACTGTATCATTAATTTAAGATAAAATATTTTGATATCAAGAGTAAAAAATTTAATTAAGAGTGAATTTGTAATATTCTGATGTTTTTATAACTTTGCATTAATCCATGCTTTTAATGTTTTCATAAAAACTGTTCTACAAATTATCACCAATGTTCTTTACAACTCCAACTTTTAAGAATATAGTTGGAATTGTGCTTCATTTTAAGATGTTCCTTATTGAAAATGGAGTCTGTAGCATTTATATTCCACTTACAGAGACACACAAAAGATGAGGAGAAAAAATTGCTAGCAATGTTACATTACTTCAAACGTAATAAAGTTGATATGCCTTAGTGGGATGCATTATAACATGCTTTGAATAGAATATGGAATGTGTATCATTTATTGTTCATTTATAGGAACATACAAAAGAATTTCGTTATAGTACTCTCCATGAATGATAATTGCTAGAAGTGCATTTTTCGTTGTTTTATGTGTTTTCTAATTTAATTAAAAATTTAACAGGATATACCTTATCTATAAAAACTGCCGATCAAATACAAGACTGTGCAAAAAAATTTCAAACACCTTTTCATCGTGGGCAGTAATTGTAGAAATCTGGTTTTAACTTGTGTTATGTATTTTCTAAATTGTCTGTTTTATATGATATCTGTAATCTTATCAATAGATTAAATTTTTGGGGGATATTCTGGAAGTGTTGGAAAGTTATTTCATAATCAATGTATAACACATGATCTATTTTCTTGTTTTTGAAGTGATATTTTATTTGAATATTTATTCTTTGGTACTTATAATTTTTCTCTTTGAAAATTTGTAGGCCTTGAAATATGTAACACCTTAATGTGATGATAAAGTGCCATTTGAAATTTCAATTATAAAAAATCGAGCTTAAAGAAATATTTTGACAAAATGAAGATATTACCTGAAAGCTTTTGGTAAATTAAATCTCATTATTTACTGGTATGTCTAGACAAACAGAAATTTTATATGTGCTTTTTTTAAAAAAAATGTGAATTTTAAATTACGTGATGTGTATGTTTTGCTTCCTTTCAATCGCGTATGTCTTTAAAAAAAAAAGTAATAATAATAATTTGTAATTTCTAAGTGTGATAAGATGAATATTTTCTAATAATTTTTGTGGATCAAAGAAAACTGTCAGTGCCTTAAGACTTTTATATTAAACAAAACCTTCTGTCGATTTTGTAAAGTTGTAGTGTCGTTTTATCCATGCTTTTCTTTTGAATATGTAGTTTGAATTGTGGATTTTAGACCATGTTATCTTTACTTTCCTCTCTCTCGTATAAAACTGCTATTGTTAGGAATTACTAACTACTTCAAATATACAATGATACTGATGAGAAAAAAAAAAGCATTGATAAAATTTTCTTTATTTGTATTAATGTAATGTACTGTGTAATATATTAACAGGTGTGGCAGTATCCTATATTTTAAAAATACTCGCAATCACTATTTCAATAATAATAATAATCTTCGTGGTTTTCTTTTCACATGTTAAAGACAACTACGATGAAATTCATAGTTTGGATATACTGGTAGAAATATTTATGACACTGCAAAACCTGTATTTAGTATCTTGAATTTAGAAATTTAAAAATAAAGACGATTTTTATTACAAGAACAAGTTATTTACCTATTATTATAAGTAGAGATAACAAGTAATAAAAATTTTAGATAGTTAAAAGTTTAATAGAAATAGGTTGCAAATAAAATAAACTTCATAAGCAATTTTGAAGTTTCTGCAAGTTTTGATACCATTACTAAGGCTTACTTTCCATAAGTTTACAAGTAATAAATTATATATATTACAAGCATAATTTATTTAGTGATACATATTTTTACAAATATTAATAAAAATACTGCAAATTATCATTGTCTTAAAAACTTTCAGGCCTTACCTAAATAAGAAGTGTGATTTCCTGCAACTATCTGTCATTATATTACATTTTTGTATTTTTTAATTCTGCAAGCAGTGATGCTGCTGTACTTGATAAAACCTGAGTCCCCGGGACCCAGGATTTCCAAAAATGTGGATCCCTTTTTTACAAAAGCGGGTCCCCATCAATAATTTATATTTTAAAGGAATAAATGAAACTTGTTTATTTGGAAAAGATAAATGAAATGCATTAATCACTGTTTTAATAATAATTAAATAATGAATTAAAACCAGTATTATTTGCAATCAAATAAGATATTTTTTAAAAATATTAAGAGAAATTTTCTTTACTTTTTTAAAAGTAAAAATGCAAAATACAATTTTAATTGTAAAATAATGTTTATTTAAGAGTAGAAGATACCAAGTTCAACTTATAACAAGTATCACTAACGATCGCATTTCTTTTTAAAAGGGGCAAGACGGGTTTATTGAAAAAGATATTTTTGCTGAAAAAAAGAATACTTATGTTAAGTAAAGATGTACTTTTTGTTGAATGAATGGGTGCTTTCATTATACTTCCCATTGAATTATTTGTCGGCATGGATCTGTGTTGGAATCGGACATTTTCCTTGGAAGGGAAATTTACATCTAAATCATTAATAAGCATCAAATCCTAAATGTTCTGAAGGCGGGAGACATTTCAATGCAGTAAGGAGGGGGGCGGGGGATTTTCACTGGTCCACCTACTGAATACATTATCAAAGTACACTGAAATCATGCTGTATTTTTAGGAATCTCATTAAAAAAAATTAAATCCCATTTTGTGAATTTTCTACCTATAAGTTTAGTTTGCACATCTTTTTTGGAGCTTTGACTAAATTCAAGTTTTTTCCGCGTTACTTTGACGAAATTCGCGTTTTTTCCGCGATCCTTTTGTCGAAATTCGCTATTTTTTCGCGAGCCTGTCACGAAAACAGTGTTTTTTTCCACGATACTTTGACAAAATTCGGCTGTATTCCGCGATTTTTTGACGAAATTCGCTGTTTTTCGCAATATTTCGACGAAATACACTATTTTGTCTCAGCCCTTTTACGAAAACAGCGTTTTTTCCGCGATATTTTGATGAAATGTGCTTTTTTCGCGATCCTTTGACGAAAATCGTTTTTTTACGCTATTTTGGGGGGATCCTTTGAAGAAATACGCTATTTTTTCGCGATCCTTTGACGAAAATCGGCCTTTTTACGCGATATTTTGATGAAATTTGCTCTTTTTTTGCTATCCTTTGACAAAATTCTGCTTTTCGCGATTTTTTGATGAAATCCGCTATTTTTCGCGATTTTTTTTAACAAAATACGCTAATTTGTCGCAGCCCTTTTACGAAAATCGTGTTTTTTCGCAATATTTTGATGAAATTTGCGCTTATTTCCGCGATTTTTTGACGAAATTCGCTTTTTTTTTTTCGCGATCCTTTGATGAAATACGCTATTTTTTCACAGTCCTTTTACGAAAATCGCTGTTTTTGCGCGATATTTTGATGAGATTTGCGCTTTTTTCACGATTCTTTGACAAAAATCGGCTTTTTCGCGCGATTTTTTGACGAAATTACGCGTCCCACGGGACGCGTAAGAGCTATTTTTTTACGTCCCGTCTCCGATTTTTTGCGCTATAGCGCGTCCGCGGCATCCCTGGAAGGTAAGATCCCCCCCCTTTTTAATTGTCTTTAATATAATGCTTTATTTTAGACCTGGTGCTAAGCATAAAAGTGAACTGATAAATCTCTTAAGTTTTAGAATGTTGAAATTTTTAAAGCATCTAAGCTGTTGCTTATTAAATACAAATTTCACAAAGAATGTAATACAAAACAAATGTTGCAATGACTTAAAATTATTAAATAGTTTGAATGTAGGTATCATTGTTTGAAAATTAGGATTGTTTGAAAGAAGACAGGAAAAGAGGACTTTTTTTTTTTCTTCCAAAATTTGCTAGAGGTTGGATACATATCAGAATATAAATAAAAAATTAAGTAACAAAACAAGTACATTAAAATATAGGTTTAGTTATGAAACAAACCAATTAAATGAGAATGTTTTAAATACAATTTACTGGCTATACTTGTGTTATAATGTAGTAAATTTAAAAAATAAATTGAAAATTTTTGTTACTTTTTTATTTACAAATGAAACTCAGAATTTCTTTGCTCATTTACTTGGTTATTAGCATTATTTTTTAAAATTGTATATTAGAAGTCCTTTAGATATATTTTTTCGTTCAGTTGCAATATATTTAATGTATCATGACAGAAATGTGCAATATTGAAAAATGCAATGATAAATGTAAAATGGGATTTCAATGCTTTTCTAAAATTTGGAAAATCATGTTTAACCACTTTCATAAATTGTATTTTATTTTATCAGAAATATGTGCTACAAAATTCTTAAAATACCAGTATTAAGTATCTGTTTAGAAATAGTTTGGGTGCTATAAATGACACACACAATTATTAAGGACATAAAGACCTTCACAATTATTTTAATCTTAAAACAAGACCTTTCATAAAAAAATCTCAAAACAGGACCCTTCACAAAAAGTTTTTCTTCGACAGAACCCTTCACAAAATTGTTTGCGCCTAAAAAAGGACTTTCTCAAAAATATTTAATATCAAAAATGGATCCTTCATGTATTTAATCATGAAAAGGGAATCTGACCTGTCTCAAAACAGCTGGAATTACAAAAGAACTTATTATGTAGCTATATATATATATATATATATATATAGTAAATATAAATGTATATACCTAAATATAATGTATTTAGATATAATTGTTCATTAAAACAGGAGCTTGTTAAAATTCAAATGTCTAGAAGCCCAAATATAACTCTAATTTCAGATTCACAAAATTTTGGTTAGATATTTCACAAATATAAGAAATTGTTCAGTTTTCACAAAAACAGGACCCTGTAAGAAAAGTCTGGATAGACCCCTGAGTATAAAAATAGCTATGGATTTTTTATTTGCATATAAATAGGAAGAAATTTATCAAGATATGTATTAAATTGCTTTTGAAAGTATCGCATTATGGACAGATTTTCTGAAATATGAAAATTTCTTGTTCACAATTTTAAAAAGAAAATGTAAGGTAAAACTATTAAAGATAAAACTGGTTTAAAATGTCTGAAATACAAGTCAATTCCTTTTAAAATATATATACCAATCTGCAACTATCTTTAATCTGCAACTTATTCAAATGTAAACCATGAAATATATATATTTAAGATTTTGAAGAAATTCGGTGACTTTGTTTATCCATTTTTCACAGGTAGTTTTATTATTATTATTGATCTAATCCAGTTTTTAGTTTAATCCTTTCTTCTCTCTGAAACTTAAACAATAATTAAATCTTTTATCAAAACAGTTTTCCAGTTTGACGAGAAAATTACAATCTTGCAAATTACAATCTTGCATAACGTGCAAAATGAAATTTCCAAACATAAATCTCAAGTATTAAAACAAACAACAGTTATATAGTGTTTTAGGAAATTAAATGTAATCTTGATGAATATGCATTTGGAATTGTATATTTAAATGTGTACAAATATTTTATTACTGTATATTGTTTGATAACACTTACATTATTTAATTTTATTTTTAACAAGCTTTTTTGTATGTTTAAGAAACATTTTATTGGAAAACTCTTTTTAAATCATTATCTTTCAATTTTAACATTCTCTGATACATTAATAATCATAATTGTTATTGCATCTGCAAAAGAAAAATGTAAACAATGACCTATAATTTGCAAAATTCTGTAATTCACAAAACTTGGGACTAAAAGTTTCAAGGATTAGAGGGAGTTGGATATATAAGATGAATTTTGTAACTTCATATTTTGAATCTTTTAATTGGTAGGGGTTATTAATTTTTCCTTTTAGTCTTCTGTTTTTTCTAATTTTTATTAATTTTAGATGTCTTGTTTAAATATGGATTAAATGAAAATTTGAACCTGGTTTTATTCAGGGTGTCTACAGAATTTGGAAATCAGGGAGGTTTATCAATCTGGAAAAGTCAGGGAACTTTGTAAAAATACTTGAAAATCAGGGAAATTTGTCTATATGCGAAAATATTTGCATTTTCACCTTGTCAACGAGACTGATTCGTCTATTTTATATACCATATTTTTTCTTATGCTGATTAGTCTTTCTCAATATTTTTAAAAAGATGCACATGGTATGAGTTTTTGATATTTAACACAAATTAAGGTGTTCAAGATGTTCTCATTTTCCGTATATAGCACTTATATTGACAGCAATTTATCCATTTTTAAGAATTTTAAATGATACATTAGCATGACCTGACCATGTGGCCAGCTTATCCAATTAGCTATCTCGTCAGATGTAGATAAGTCTTAGAATTGAAGATTTTCTGGTCACCATATATCCATTAGCCACTATATGAAGTTGTTGGACTAAATTTTGAGTTCAGATTTATAAAACTGTCAGCCAATGCTTATTGAACATTAGGCAATTTTTGTTTTTCTCCCAAATGAGATATTAGCAAGCTGGATAAATGTGTTATATGAATAATCGGCATACACGAAAAAATACTGTATGTATATTGTTAATAATAAAAATCAGGGAAGTCTGATAAAGATAGTCAGGGAAATCATGGAAAAATCAGGGAACTCTTTTTACAATTTCTGTAGACACCCTGTAATTACATATTTACAGGGTATTGTAAAACTAATACATTTCATATAATTATGATTAAAAAAATAAGCAAAGCCTTGCTATAATAAGCCTTGTTATACCCAGTGAATAAAAGCTTATTTTTGGGAAATGGCACAAGGCTGGAAACCTCCAATTACACTGTCACAAGTTTACCTCAAAGTTGTCTTGCTCATACCTCTGTATGAATTTCGTCAATAAGGGTTTGTTTAAATTCTTGAATTATCATGATGCATCTTCAGAACACAAGCTTATAACACTTTTGCTTCAAATTTAAATAATTAAATCTGTTTTAATATATCAATCTGCTGAGTGTGGGGTTTGAATTCCCCCCCACAAACTTTTCTTTTCTACCATGTAGTTGGAGTATATCATGCTACCTTAAATCCATATTTTTATGTTTTATGCCATATTTTAAACAAAAATCTTCTAATCTATTAACTCAGGCAAAGGGTTAAAGAGTATCTAGAGTAAAGAAATTAATACTTGAAGTTGAGACTTGACAATCAATTAGGCCAAGTGAGCTGCCAAAACAAAAGATAGATTTTTGACCATTTCGTAATCAGAATTATTCCTTTCCATTGTGATAAATTATATGGAATGGCATCTTCTTTTCTGCCATTATTTTTTGTCAAGGTGTTATTCCAGAGCAATAAACAAATTTAAAATGTGTTTGTCAGCTCCTCAAAATCTGTTGGATAAAAGTCAATTCAATTTACAACAATAATTATGGGACCAGTAAAATCAGGGTTGTAGTGGGTAGCTGCCTGGGTACTCACCTGTGCTATTTTTTTTTTTTTTTTTTTTTTTTTACTTTGATTTTTTACAACCCTGAGTAAAATATAGTAGAATCCTGATAATACGAGCATATCAAAATATCAGATAAGTCGAACTTTTTAATAATCCCTGCAAATCATAACACATTGTAAGAAAACTTGTAATAATGAAATCAGCATAAAATGAATCATTCAGCTGCTTCCTTCAGCTTCATTATAAGTGGTTTCCAGCATTTTTTTTTTTTTTCCTTAGTCTTTTCATCTCTTGTACTACAACTGATTTTTCAGCCTTGTATCTTTGTCTTTATATATATATATAAACATATGTATGTATGATGTTTATTTTATTCGAATGGGACATGCTCAATTATTTTACTTTTAGCTATTGATTTTTGAGCATTTTTTGTTTATGCTGCTTATAATATTACATTTGTAATTGAAGTCTGATTTTTCGATTGCTGTAAATAATGTTTACTGTTGCATAATGCTTTAATTATTGAATTTGTATATTTTGTATAATCTTTGTTTTGTAAATATTGATTCAATTTTATGTGTGCAATTCTTCTGTTGAATTGTTAAAAAAGAAAGAAAAAGGAACATAGTATATCCATAAATAGTTCATTTCTTTTGCTAATTTTAAAATTTTAAGCTAGTATTTCAGTAAACTTGGAATATTGGTGTATAAAAACAATTGGAAATTTTGTTTCATCTTTAATCATTTTTTCCAATGTTTTCTCATTTACTTTTTAGCGTATTTTTAATAGCATTTTGCTTCTGGCTTAATAAGCTGTGCAAATTTAGCATAATCTTCCTTTAAATTTGTAAAGTGTCATGTTTTTATTGTTGTTGATATTAAGTATAATAGGTTATTCTGATTCACGTTTCTGATTTTAAGCTTATAAATTTTATCTTTAGAAAATATAAATACTAAAAAAATAAAAAATTAAGGCTTCTTATACATGCTTATTTTATTATTTCTTGTTGAAACTATGTGATCAAATACTGTGAATTGTTTTGTTATCCAGTTTTAAATTTTATTTTGAAAGCAATGTAGTCTTGTATTGAATATGATAACTTAGATTTTCAAATATTAACTGTAGCTTCTTGTTGAAATATTCTGTAAGGAATTGCAGCTTATTGAAATATTCTGTAAGGAATTGCAGTATTACTCGTTGATATTTTACTTACTTTTCTCAGTTAGCTAAATTATTTTCCAATGCTTGACTGTTTTGCTTTTACAGATACTATTTCAAAGGGTACTCTGTGCAATTCTGTAGTGTTCTAATTGTATATGAAGTATACATAGATAACACGGATATACTAACTTTAAGATGGCATAACAATGCTATTGAAATTGAAAGACTGTATATAGTTTATAAATTTAATGTTTTTTAAATTTGTTTTAAATTTCTGATTAATCAAAAATTTTTGTAAATTTTTAGGTAAATTTTATGTTTGAAATATTAAAAGTTTTATTAAAAACTATTAATACAGAGAACTTTTGTGCTCCTTTCATTTGAAAGAAAGCTGTTAAACATATTTTAGCAGAATGTTATAACATCAATGAGTAAAATTAATCCAATGATTATCGACAAAATAGCTCAATTTTCATTAATTTGAGGTTTTGATTGAGAAAAAGACTTGAAATTTATTTCTAAATTCTTTAGATTATTTTTATTAATATTAACTGAATGTTAAAACATCTCGATGCATTAAATGTTTATATGTGAACTTAATATTTCTGTTTAAAGTGTACAAGTGTTATTGCATTTGGAGGGGAGGGGGGGGGGGAGAAAATTTCATCATTATTTTTGAAATACAAATGTTTGAGACAAAAATTTTACAGAATACAAAAAATTGAGAAGAAATGCTTTTTCAGCTTCCGTTGATAAGTTCTGTTATATGCATTGATTTTTCACTATATTAACTGTGACAGAAAATTTTACAAAGTACAAAAATTAAGATGAAATGCTTTTTCAGCTTCCACTGATGAGTTTTTATGTATTGATTTCTCACAAAATTGATTAAGTTAAATGACTTGATTTTTAGTTTTTGTCACCACTGTGATTTAATATTCTATTTTCTTCCCCCTTTTTTTTTTAAATTAAGAAAATGAAAAAAATTTTTTTGAGCTTTACAGTTAGAACAACTTTAAGGAATGTAAATATACTTTTAACTGAAGGCAGACTTTCCCTGGAAAAACATTTTTGTATTTAAAAAATATTCATTATATTAATCTCTCTCATCCATGATTCAACACATGTAGTATACGCAGTAAATAATCAAAATCTACCCATGCTTTTAACAGTAATATGTTTATTTAGGTTTTTTTTTTTTTTTTTTTTTTTTTACTTGGAATGAAAGGTGGGGCGAAAATATTGTATTGCCATCAGGAACATACAAATGCACAACCCCCCCCTCACCCCCCAATAAAAAAAAAGGCAGGAAAAACCCACCATATTCATTATAATCACAAAATTGCCATAGGAGAAAAGAAAAAAATAGCCATTTGATTGAGAATGTCTTCTTTCAGTTTATTATTATTAGGACTTAGGAGTTTGTCTTCATAGAGAAATTGTAACAAACTTTAAAAATTTTGAATATGAACACCTAATTTTGACATCATATTTGGATTCTTTGAAAAATTTTATTCTATTATAGACAATTTTTGAACTTTTAATGTTAAATTCATTTTTAAAAGTTTTAACTCAAACACTATTTGGTGGAATGAACTACAATTTTTTATTCACATATGTGAAATTTCTAGAAATAGGTTACTTTTAATGGGTTTTTAATACCTATTTTCATTTGATAATAATTTAATTTAAAGATATATAAAATAGGAAATACATGTTTTAAAAAAAGTGTATTGTAGACTATACATATTTTAACAGAAATCTAGTTCTAGATTCTTCAAATATGTGAATCAAAAGTTACAGCTCATTCCACCAAATAGTTTTGAGTTATGCTTAAAAACTACAGACATTGCAGTTTGTTTTACAACTTTTAAAAGTGAATTTAACATTAATAGCTTAAAAATTTAAATCTGCATGATTTCTAAACTATTTGACCGGTTGACTTCCCATTTAATATCTTAAAGTAAAATTGTGCAAAAGAGCCAAATATGTCAAAATTAGATGTTCAAATTGAAAAATTTAAAGTTTGTTACAACTTTCTCTATGAAAACAGCCTCTAAGCCTTTTTTTTAAACAGAAATTGGCAGAAGACAAAATTCCCAATGGAATGCTTTTCCATATTTACATTCATGACCCAGGTTAAGTTAAATAAAAAACATGTAAAAAGTTCTATTATGTCCTAAATATTAACTGTAAAAATTGATTTATTATTATTTGTACAGTAGACTCCCCATAATCTGCAAGTCATTACGAACATAAACAGTGAAACTTTCAGTTAAAATGCAGGGGAAATTTTCAAGATTTTTTTATTTTATATCATTTCATACGCATTTTACTAATTCTGGTTATTATGATTGAATTGCTTTCTCATGCAGGAAGAATAAATTTTTATCCAAAAAGATTCAAGGTAGTGCTGATATCAGTGACAATCACAATCTTTTTTACCAAATACATTCATGTATTAACCAAGCTTTTTTGGTTATTAAGTGTTTCATTGAATAATTCAACAAACTTTTATCTCGTCGTTTTGTATATTTAGTGTTATTTCACCTTTACTTTTAATATATTTTTTAAATTTTCATAATTATTATTATTTTACTATATTTTAAGCATTCATTATAATTTCGAATGTAATATTACATTCAAATTACCATTTAAAAAATTTAAACAAATCATTGACCAGAAATCCACAAAATTCTGAAATCTACACAACCTCTGGTCCTAAGTTATGTGGATTTGAGGGAGCCTACTGTACGCGTTTATATTTGTTATGTTTGTAATTAAATATATTTGTGTGATATTGAAAAAAAATTTCCTATCATAAAAATAAACAAAAATTTTTTATCATTAAATTAACCTCTTCTTAAATTTCAAATCAAAATTTCTTAAAGTGTAGAATAGTTAAAACATTTTATGAAATGCATATTTACATTGATTGCTAACTGGAGAAATGACTGTTGACATGAACACATTTTTTCCCCTTAATATTAATCCTTAAATTTATATTGTTGTGCAGTAATGCATATTATGCGACACAGAAGCTGGCAAAGTATTGCATTCAGATATCAATGTTATAATAAGATAGATCAGTCAAAGGAAGGGATGCTTTGAAAATCTGAAAAAGAGACCTTTAATGCTGAAAACATCCAGAAACATAAGTAAAATACTCAGATATTTTTAAATGTGTTTTTATCTAATTTTGTATTATAATGCATGAGAAAATGTGCAGTTATTTTGCAGATAAATACTTTAAATAACTTGTTTTAACTAAAACATGAAGCTATGTTTTTATTAGTATACTGTTTGTTTTTAAATACAATGCTCATACTGCAAGTATATTCCATAAATATTAAGAATGAAGTGAGATTACCGTGCACAACTCAAGGCAGTTATAAATAGTGTGAATTTTGTTAACATTTGGTTTCTTAATGGAGAAATAAGATCTCTGTGCCAATTATTTTACACCACCTGATTCATACAATACTTGTGCTGAATTTTGTATGCTGAAAAAAATGTTTTGATAATATTTTTTTACCAGTTATTGTTGACTAATTATACATTTGCTTTATGAGAATCTTATTCGAATAAAAGGATTGAAAATAATTATTTTATCTTTTCTTGTTTGTGTTGGTAGCACATTACATTTTTCATACAGATTTTACTGAATCACATGGATGTTTATGAAACTCATAGCTGCCACTCTTTCACTCCCCCCCCCCCCCCCCCCCACACACACACACCCAATGTTAAACTAACCTGTTTCAAACTATTTATTTATTTTTTACAAAATGTACTTTGTTTCTGTTTGATTTGGTACTTCTTTACTGTAAGCAGGGACAGCTGTTAGTTATTAAAATTTACACTTTAATATTGAGATTATTAATTGGAATTCACACCCAAAATATTAATTTAATTTAACAAATTTTACAAAAAGTAAAAACATAATTAAGAATTATTAAAGTAACAATTATCCCAATATATTATGATGTTACATTGATTTAGTAGCAATTTATATTTTAAACTTTTATTTAATCTTTTAATCCAATAATCTTAATATAAAATGAACTTATCTGGGGATGAGAATCTTGATTCTATTATTAAGCACATACCCAATGTAAGAGTTTAACATACAGAGTCACAATGTATGGTCCACTTAACACAGTACATGGTCACAATGCTCACACATTGATAATTTCCAGTTTCATAAGACATTATCATTTTTGACATCACCATGTCGACACATGTTGAAACACATACATAAGAAGCACTCAAAGGGTGACAAGCAGATTTGAAATCACCATGTCAACAGCCGTTGAACTGCAATTTCAGTGTACACACGAATGATCACAAGCAGAGTCTCAAACTTCGGCAGCTCCAACAGGTAAAAATTGGGTTGTAAGTGAAAATAGCATGTTGAAGTGTATTTTAACTTTAAAGAAATTCCTTCTTATTCTTTGAAAGGAAATTCAATAATATTAACTTGAACATGTGTGTTTGAATGCTTAATTATAAAAATATTCTGCATAAAAGGTACCTGGAATTTATCATTTAAAAGATGACTGTAAAAGATAGCATCAAATTTTTTTTTCTGTAAGCGGGTACGTTTCTACAGAGTTATAAAGCAGATTTTGAGCGTCATTTGTGTCTTAGTGTGTTGATAGCAGATATTTTTTTAGTCATTACAAAAGTACTCTGCAATTTTTTGACAATTGAAAAATTGGTTAAACGAAGGCTTTCCTTAAATTTTGTTTTAAAGGGAATTTCCTGTTCCTAATATCTTAAAAATCCCCGAAATTTCATGTGGACTTTGCACAATGATAATGCACAATCGCACATTATCTCTGTGCAAAAGATTTTGACCAAAAATGCAGCGATTATCATCGACCAAGCATCGTAATCGCCTCTTGCCTGATATGGCCTGTGTGGCTTTTATCTGTTTCCAAAGCTAAAATTACTACTTCAAGGAAGGCGTTTTGAATAAATTGGAGCCTAAAAGGGGAAAAAAAAAAGATTGGAAGAGCTATAGACCATACCTCAGTCTACCTACTATAAATGTATGGAGGATTGGGTCGAACGCAATATAGTTCCATTTCTCTCTATAGGCCTACTTTGAAGGCAACAAAATAAATTTTCTGGATAAATTGTTTTGTGTTTTTATTTCACAATTCTGGGGGCTTTTTACACAATGTATATATACACTTATGATTTGCTATGACTAAATTACAAGCATCAGGTGGAACACAGTGTAGTCTTAACTTAAATTTTAAGTTTTAATATCAAGGAGTATAATCAAGTAATATAATTTAAATTGTATTTAATTTATCTTATGTAGTGATTAATGGTTTAATAGAAAGGAATCACTATGACCTTATTTCTAATAATCATAACCAAAGAATTAATATTCACTTATGCAAATGTTCCTTTATATATAAGTATTTTAAATATATAAATCATAATTAACATTTAAAAGTAAATGAAAGAGAAATGTGAAAGAGAAATAGTCCCCGAGCCAGTTACAAATTTCGTCAGTTATTTCCTCCCAGCTGATAATTTGTAAAATGCTTCAGAGAGTTGTATCATGAAGCTCTGTGAATGCGAGCTGCGGTTCCGTGAGTGGGTTGAGCAGCGGTAACCTCCCACACACATTAAAAAAAAAAAAAAAAAAAAAAAAAAAAAATTATTCATTTTCTCCCGATTGAAAATTTGTCAAATTATAGCTAACCCAATATCTTGAAGAAAAAAAAAGTCAGCTGATTATGAAGTGGTGGTTAATACGTCAGCTGGTCACACAAACATGAAAAAAATATACAGGGTGCAAAGGAAAGTCCCTTTACCAAAATACTTGCGAACGGAGAGAGAGCTACAGCTATGCAAGTGAGATAATGGTATAGTAAAGCAACTACGCCCAACCTAACGCAAACGACAACAGCGTTCTCTAGTGGCGAAATTTGGACGATAGCTATTGTAAATCGCAAACAAAAAGAGAGAGAGCAAAATTTCCAAATAGAAAGTTTTAGAGCATCAATTAATTAATACGAAACGATATTTGGTTCACACGGATAAGATCAATAGTCGCCTGTATACCCAAAAATGTCCGAAATCGATGAACGACGATTCTACTTTGCATATTCACATTCCGTAAATGTAGCAGTGCACAGTTTCAGATTGTGATGTTGTACTGTGCTGTAATGTCTGTAAAAATTTAATTTCCAATGCATTTAAAATTTTAGATTAACCCTTTCAGGGGCAGAAGAATTCTGTTTGTAAACTGATGAAATAATTGACTGACACCAGAATATTCAAACGAATTTTTTAGAAAATAAAAACCCGCTAATTTTCACTTTCATTACAAAAGCAAAATTTTATTAAAATATACTTGCTGCCATTTGTCTGTTTTGGAATTAAAATTAGGTGGCTAGACCGTCTAGCCACCGCCCTTGAAAGGGTTAAATCTATGTTGTCGTATTGAAGAGGCTTTCAATAGACGTTCCATGCTGAGAAATGTGCATGTAGAATTACTCTCACGAATACAAACGTATATCATGAGCAATGGCGAACTTTTCGAACATACTGAATATTAACTTTTTATTATTGTGTGACAGTGTCTTTTTTGTGTGTGTGTGTGATGTTATCAAAATGTATTGAGATAAGCACATATTTATACCATAGATTGTACGTATTTCTTCATACTTCTGGCTATTCCATTCAAACGTTTACACAAAACAGAGTGCATCGATTTTGGGTATACAGGCAAAGATTTATCTTATCCATGTAAACCAAATGTCGTTTCACGCTAATTAATTGATGCTCTAAAACTTTCTAATTGGAAATTTTGCTCTCTCTTTTCGTTTTCGATTTGCAATGGCTATCTTCCAAATTTCGCCAGTAGGGGCGCTGCCGTCGTTTGAATTAAATCGGGCGTAGTCACTTTACTATACCGTTACCTCACTTCCATAGCTGTAGCTGTCTCCGTTCGCAAGTATTTTCAGGGTCCTTTGCACCCTGTATATATTTTTTTCATGTTCGTGTGACCAGCTGACGTATTAACCACCACTTTATAATCAGTTGACTTTTTTTTCTTAAAGATATTGGGTTAGCTATAATTTGACAAATTTTCAATCGGGAGGAAATGACTAAATTTTATTTTACGTGCGTCGGAGGCTACCGCTGCTCAACCCACCCACGGAACCGCAGCTGACGTTCACGGAGCTCCATGATACAACTTTCTGAAGCATTTTACAAATTATCGGCCGAGAGGAACTTGGTCATCAAAATCTGTTGCTGGTTCGCGGACTAAAAGAAATGTAAAAATGTTAACTTTATTAAACTTTTAACAAGATAATTTTTTCGTTTTACAATTAACGATTTATAGTATCTCAACATATTTTAAAACTAATAACGTGTAAAACATGTCTTATTCAGATCATAAAATATTCATTATTGATTCACTAAAAATATTTTTTAGTCAGTTAGGTGAATATAATCTATACTAATATTATAAAGAAGTAAAGTTTGTTTATTTGTAAGAGGTAAGCTCTGCAACTATCGAACGATTCCAAAAGTAATGGTATCAAAATGATGGTGTTAGTCCAACTTAGAACGTAGGCTATATCCTATGTCTGTGCCACTGGCCAAAAGGGGTACAGAAACCAAAAATGTTCTAAAAATGCGATTTTTGTGTTACTGAAGGGTTAGAAATATGAAATTTGGAATATTAGTTACTTATAAGATATAAATGATGTCTAAGAACATTTCTTAACACTTTGCCGTCCGCACGATTCGTAAATATTTATTCGCTTGGCTCCAGCAGTGCTAATACGGATCACTTGACTTGTCGCCGGAATATATCTTGAATGAAGAAATGTATCCCGTAATCAAATCGCACATCATCCGAATTAATAAAATTTTCTTTAAACTTTTTGGTAAGGTAATCAATTATGAATTGCACTTTGAAAAGCCGGTCGGCATTATTCGGTTTATTGTTGTTGTCAGAAAAATGTAAAAATGATAATATTTGTCTGAATCGGTTGCGGGACATCGTTTTGCGAAATATCGGTGTGTCTATCAACGGATTCGTTGACCAATAATCATCTATCCTTGCTTTTTTTACAATACCCATAAGGATAGCAAGCCCAAACCATTTTCTCAGTTCGAGTGCCGTAACATTAAAAAATTTGGCATTTTTTTATTCCGTTTCCTTTTATCACAATTTTGACTGTGATACTTGTTGGTTTCATTGCAAATATATTCAAATATATCGTTCCCAATATATAATCCTGTGATATCCTCGATGCTCTGCGTATCCTTGGGAAATATGTTTGGACCCGGAGATCCTAAAGTGCTGTCGCCGACCACTGAGCGAAAATTGGGCTCACGACACCACTGTGGTGTCGCCAGCCGTTGGCAGCTAATTTGCGCACGATACCACTGTGGTGTCGCCAGCCGTTGGCAGCTAATTTGCGCACGATACCACTGTGGTGTCACCGGCCGTTGATTGCTAGTTTGCGCACATCACCACTGTGGTGTCGCCGGACGGCATAGTGTTAAAAAAATCGAAATTAGAAAGGGGTGAATATGTGCGAAACGCATTCTAAAAAACGTTCTAAATGGAGATTTTTACGCGATCTTAAGAAGTACCAAACCGGTTTAAAAAATGATGGAGACAGCCCTTGCTCCAACATGGGCTATATTTTATGTCTGTGCTTCTACCCCTAAAGGGGGTGCAGGAGCAAAAAAAGTTCGAAATTGCGATTTTTGTGTTACTGAAGGGCATGGTATTTGGCATGGTAGTTACTTATTAGATATAAATGATTTCTAAGGACATTTCTTTAAAAAAAATCGAAATTTAAAAGGGAGGAAAATGTGCAAAAAACGTTCTAAAAGACGTTCTAAATGGCGATTTTTACGCAATCTCAAGCAGTACCAAACCGATTTCAAAAATAATGGTGTCAAAATGATGGAGACAGCCCTTCCTCCAACATGGGCTATATTTTATGTCGGTGCCACTACCCCGAAAGGGGGTGCAGAAGCAAAAAAAGTTCGAAAATGCAATTTTTGTGTTACTGAAGGACCTAGAAACATGAAATTTGGTATGGTAGTTACTTATAAGATACAAATGATCTCTAAGAACATTTCTTAAAAAAAATCGAAATTTAAAAGGGGTGAAAATGCGCTAAAAGAGTTCTAAATGGCGATTTCTACGCAATCTCAGAAAGTACCCAACCTATTTCAAAAGTAATGGTTGGAAATTGATGATGACAGCCCTTGCTCCAACGTAGGCTCTATTTCATGTCGGTGTCACTACCACCTAGGGGTTGCAGAGGCAAAAAAGTTCTAAATTGCGATTTTTGTGTTACTGAAGGGCCTAGAATTCTGAAATTAGGCAGGGCATTTATTTATAAGATACAAATTATCTCTAAGAACATTTCCTAAAAAATCGAAATTTAAAAGGGGTGAAAATAAGCGAAAAGCGTTCAAAAAAACTTTTTAAATTTCGATTTCTACACAATCTCAGGAATTACTGAACTGATTTAAAAAATACTGGTGTGAAAACAATGGTGACAGCCCTCTGTCCAACATAGGCTATATTTCATGTCGGTGCCACTACCCCAAAGGGGGTGCAGGAGCAAAAAACGATCTAAATTGCGTTTTTTGTAATACTGCAGGGGCTAGCAAATTGAAACTAGGCATGGTAGTTATTTATAAGATATAAATGATCTCTAAGAACATTTCCTAAATTCTTCGAAATTTAAAAGGGGTGAAAAGAGACGAAAAACGTTCTAAATTGCGATTTCTATGCAATCTCAGAAAGTACCGGACCGATTTCAAATGTAATGGTTGGAAATTGATGACAGCCCTTGCTCCAATATAGAATCTATTTAATGTCGGCGTCACTACCACCTTGCGGCTGCGTTTTAAAAAACGTTCTAATTTGTGATTTTTGTGATACTGAAGGGGTTAGCAACTTGAAATTTGGCATGGTAATTACTTATGAAATGTTAATACTCTCTGAGAAGAGTTCCTTAAAAATTTGAAATTTAAAAGGGGTGAAAATAAACGAAAAGCATTCTAAATAGCGATTTCTATGCAATCTCGGGAAATATAAACCGATTTCAGAAGCAATGTTTTGAAATTGATGGTGACAGTCCCCGCTCCAACATAGCCTATATTTTACGTTGTTGCCACTACCACCTGGGGATTACAGGAGAAAAAATGTTCTAAATTGCGTTTTTTGTGTTACTGAGGGGGTCTAACATTTTAAATTTAGAATGGTAATTACTTCATAGATGCAAATGCTTTCTAAGAATTTTCGAAAGAAAATTCCAAATTAAAAAGATGAAGTGAGCGAAAAGCTATAAGCGTATCGAAATAAAATAAAACTTGCTCAAAAGGTGCATTTTTATACAACAGATGTCACAATATAAAAGATGTTAACACATATTACACTTTTTAAAAACTTAAAAAGAGTTTACAAATATAATACACGCGCCGAGCGCTTTCGATCAAAACCTTGATCATCTTCTGGGCCGCTTTGAGTACAACTGATACGTCTCTAACGCACTTTCATCCTCGGTCGGACAACTGGGCAAGTCAACTTTACAGTGGAGGGGAGACAACAAAACAGTTCCGAAAAATGGAGGGGGGGGGGGTGAAGTGAGACGGACAAAAAGTTGAGCGTTACAAACCAAAACAACATCTATTTCAAAAGATTTAACCATATATTTGGAATGTTATATGACATATTATCATTAATAGCTTTATTATTCAATATTAAGATTTCAATGGACTCTTTTATCAACGACAAATGATAATGGGATGAAGGAATAATTATTCTTGCTTCATTAAAACGGATATTTAAATTATGCTGTAAGTTATGTCTTGCTAACGCTGTGGAGGCTCTATTAAACTTAATGTCACTCATGTGCTCTTTTAATCTATCTTTGAATTTTCTTCCCGTCATTCCGACATAAACTTTTTCTTCTTGTTCTTCCGTTAACAATGGAATAATGTAAATGCCTGCGGTCTCTTCATTAGGAACAGGGTCAATCTTGCTATGGATAACGTCTTTGAGTTTATTTGTTGTTTTAGCTACTAAATTGATATTGAACTTTTTTACTGCATATCTTAATTTCTCATATAAACCAGGAATATAGGAAAAATTATAAAATTTAAGTTTATAAACTGGATTGTTCTTCTTTACTTTATATTTCATTTCGTAGACCAGTTTATTGATAAAATGAAGGGGGAAACCATTTTCTTTGGCGATGCATTTAATTTTATTTATTTCACTATCAAGAAAATTGTCAGTGCATACTTCAAAAGCTCGCTTAACATAAAAATTGTAGGCTGCTATCTTGTATCCAAAAGGGTAAACGCTGTTATACGGTATGGTATGGTTTGACCTGTTGATTTTTCTATAACCATTTCTATCTAGTTTTCCTTCATTTCTCGTTAACTCAACATCCAAATACGGTAAGGTCTTTTTATTTTCTATTTCCAAAGTGAATTTTATGTTTTCGTCTATTGTATTAATTTCCTGTTGAAATTCATTTAATTCAACAATACTATAATTCCATATGATAAACACGTCATCGACATATCTAAACCAAACCTCCGGCTTTAACCTACATGTATTTAAAATACGATGCTCTAACGGTCTTAGTTTAATCTCTGTTAGTAATCCCGATATAGGTGACCCCATTGGGGCGCCTTTTATTTGCTTATAGAATACCTGGTTAAATACAAATACGTTATTTTCTAAGATCAAATTGAATGCAGATTTTAAAGTTGTTTTTATATCCTTGTTAAAAGTTCTATTGGCTCCATTCAAAATCTGCATTCAATTTGATCTTAGAAAATAACGTATTTGTATTTAACCAGGTATTCTATAAGCAAATAAAAGGCGCCCCAATGGCGTCACCTATATCGGGATTACTAGCAGAGATTCAACTAAGACCGTTAGAGCATCGTATTTTAAATACATGTAGGTTAAAGCCGGATGTCTGGTTTAGATATGTCGATGACGTGTTTATCATATGGAATTATAGTATTGTTGAATTAAATGAATTTCTACAGGAAATTAATACAATAGACGAAAACATAAAATTCACTTTGGAAATAGAAAATAAAAAGACCTTACCGTATTTGGATGTTGAGTTAACGAGAAATGAAGGAAAACTAGATAGAAATGTTTATAGAAAAATCAACAGGTCAAACCATACCATACCGTATAACAGTGTTTACCCTTTTTGGATACAAGATAGCAGCCTACAATTTTTATGTTAAGCGAGCTTTTGAAGTATGCACTGACAATTTTCTTGATAGTGAAATAAATAAAATTAAATGCATCGCCAAAGAAAATGGTTTCCCCCTTCATTTTATCAATAAACTGGTCTACGAAATGAAATATAAAGTAAAGAAGAACAATCCAGTTAATAAACTTAAATTTTGTAATTTTTCCTATATTCCTGGTTTATATGAGAAATTAAGATATGCAGTAAAAAAGTTCAATATCAATTTAGTAGCTAAAACAACAAATAAACTCAAAGACGTTATCCATAGCAAGATTGACCCTGATCCTAATGAAGAGAGACCGCAGGCATTTACATTATTCCATTGTTAACGGAAGAACAAGAAGAAAAAGTTTGTCGGAATGACGGGAAGAAAATTCAAAGATAGATTAAAAGAGCACATGAGTGACATTAAGTTTAATAGAGCCTCCACAGCGTTAGCAAGACTTAACTTACAGCATAATTTAAATATCCGTTTTAATGAAGCAAGAATAATTATTCCTTCATCCCATTATCATTTGTCGTTGATAAAAGAGTCCATTGAAATCTTAATATTGAATAATAAAGCTATTAATGATAATATGTCATATAACATTCCAAATATATGGTTAAATCTTTTGAAATAGATGTTGTTTTGGTTTGTAAAGCTCAACTTTTTGTCCGTCTCACTTCACCCCCCCCCCCTCCATTTTTCGGAACTGTTTTGCTGTCTCCCCTCCACTGTAAAGTTGACTTGCCCAGTTGTCCGACCGAGGATGAAAGTGCGTTAGAGACGTATCAGTTGTACTCAAAGCGGCCCAGAAGATGATCAAGGTTTTGATCGAAAGTGCTCGGCGCGTGTATTATATTTGTAAACTCTTTTTAAGTTTTTAAAAAGTGTAATATGTGTTAACATCTTTTATATTGTGACATCTGTTGTATAAAAATGCACCTTTTGAGCAAGTTTTATTTCGATACATTTTCAAGGTGAATGTGACATTCCCAACAATATATGATTATTCATATGTATATATATTTAAGCTATAAGCGTTCTAAATTACGATTTTTATGCAATCGTAAGAAATACGTAACCAATTTCAAACACAATGGTTGCAAATTGATGGTGATAGAACCTGCTCAAACATAAGCTATATTTTATGTCGGTGCCAGAACCCCTAGAGAGTTGCAAAAGCCAAAAACTTTCTAAATTGCGATTTTTGCGGTACTGAAGAGGCTAGAAACTAAAAATAGCACAGTAGTTACTTATAAAATATAAATGTTCTCTAAGAACAGTCGAAAATAAATTCGAAATTAAAAAGGGGTGAAGTGAAGGGAAGAAGCGAAAAGCATTCTAAAAGAGTCCTAAATTACTATTTCTATGGAATCTCAGGAAATAATAAACCGTTTACAGAGGTTATTGGTTGCGAATCAAGAGTGATAGTCCCTGATCCTATACGGGCTATATTTTATACCGGTGTCACTACCACCTGATTGGCAGGAACAACAAGAAAGCCTTTAAAAACATCTAAATTCCGTTTTCTGTAGAATATTACGAAATACCAACCGATTTCAAGGTTAATGTTGGCAAATTAATGGTGACAGTCTCTGTTTCAACATTTTTCGAGACATTCGATTTCAACTCTGTTTCGGTATTTTATGTTGTTGCCACTACACCAGAGAGGTGGTAGACTGTTAGACATGAAGCTTGGAATTTGACATGATGGTTAATTTTAAGATGTAAATGTGTTAAGATGGTTTCTAAAAAATTCAAAGCTTCAAATGAATACTGAAATGAGCATAAAAGTCTCAAAATACTTTCTAAATTATCATTTATTTGGAATTAGTTTTAGTTCTTATTATTAATTAAAATCTCATTTCTGTCTATTGCACTTTTACAATGAAGTTTAGTCAAACTGTGGCTTAATTTGTAATTTTTGAATTATTCCAAAAGGTGTTCTTATAATAAAAAACAGTCATGCAAATATCACTTGGCATATTTCAGGTATTACGCGAGCAAAGCCGCGGGGTTTGCTAGTTTATAATAAAATAGAAAAAGTTATATAACTAAATGTTTAACAAAACATAAAATATATACAGGGTGATTCATAAATATCGAAACAATAGGCTATTTCCTTAAATATTGTTCCTAGACCTATACTTCCAATTGCAAAGTTTCATAAAAAAAGGTGCAAAATTTAATGACATAAGTTGCAACTCCATAGAGGGTCTATTTGAAAAAATACGAAAATTAAATTTTTATACGGCCCCCGTAGTGTAAAAATTCCAATCAAGAAAACTTTCCTTATCCATTCCTGAATTAAGCACTAAAAATTGCATCTTCATATCTGAAAAACTCGCAGAGTTATGGCCGTTTAAATAATTCATCAGGTTTTAAGGGATTATATACAAATTGAAATGCGTGCAATCGAAGAAACAATGTTAGTTTAAGAGTTCTAGGAAACATGTAAAAAATATATTTGTTGAGCTAGAATTTTGATTTTTTTTCTTTTTTAGGGTTTCGTTCATCTGACGAAACCCTATTCGTCTCGCTCCTCTGTCTGTCTGTCTGTCCGTCCGCCTGTCTGTCCGTCACAGAGCCCGTTCTCAGAAACTATACATGTTGGAGACTTGAAATTTTGCATACTTATAGATGAACACCACACATCAAACAACAAATCATAAAATTTTGAAAAAGTTGGTAATTAACCTAATTACGGGCTAATTAAATTCTAAATTTAACCAATCAACCTTTTGAATGCAGGTGCGAACACACGTTATCGAAATCCTCCTCAGTTTCTCCTAAGGGTTGCCAGTAAATTCGGCGGATGCTCCGTCAAATCAGCCGGTGCAGGGTTACCACGGAGTAATTTAAGCAATAACTGAAGTGGACCTTTAAAAAGCAAAATCGGATCTGCCGAAGTATCGGTCGTACAAATTCGTAACAGGTGTAGAAATACGTACGCGGAAAAAATTCTACTTTATTTTGGTATAAATTTCAAATTTCTGCGTAGGATAGAACGCAAAAAATCCACTAAAAATCGATCGATAAAAATTTAATTTCTGTGTTTGGAAAGACAATGAAAACAGATTTCCATTCACCGGAAAGCAGCTGTCGTCGTCTCTCAGACATATCGGCGCGGGAGAAATTTAAGGGGAGGGAAGTCTAATACGAAATTTAAACTTTTTAAATGTTAAATTTTTCGATTAAATTTTTTGACATCCGGGCTGGAAATTTCTCGCAGATTTCATACATACCCGGTTCGAAGAGATAGCTTCATTACGAGCTGAGATATTAATTATTATTTCATTAATTCCTTTTATTTCCATCAAATGCCAGATTAAGATGGAGGCACGTGCTTTTTTAACGGAGATTTCATTTAAATTAGGAAATCTAACAATTTGCGTGGGGTGTTTCGACGGCGCTCTATGAGATAAGTATTAATAATTCAATATGAAAAAGTTTATAGGTTTATAAGTGTTCATCCCACTATTTCCGAATAGCAATTTCAGGAAATATCTTAAATTATTGGTTAAGACCGCCACTGGATGTGTTCGAAACTTTAAGATACTTTATAACACATAAGAAAAAGTGTAAAAAGAATGGAGTGTGATATTTCGAGGAGTGGAGTGGGGGGGGGAAGGGGGGCTAGATTTATTTATTAAATCTTAGCGTTTGTTATCGCAGAAAATGTTTTAAATTCTTGGTTAAGACCGCACCGCCACCCTCCCGACCATGTATCTACGGAGAGATTGCGCAAAGGAGTTTCGTTCAGATATGCTTTTATTAAGACTATAGTACGCTCCCTGGTGGTGGAATGCGGAACTAACGTAAAGCGATTTTGTTAGAATTAGGAAATATAACAAGGCGATCCCTTTGCAACTTTAAGATACTTCATGACACATAATAAAAACCTTATAAAATAATGGTGCATGCAATTTCCTGTTAAGGGAGGGCGGGGAAGGGGCGCTGGATTTCTTTTTTAAAAATTAGCGTTTACGACCTTTTTAGATGTCGTTTTTTGAGGACTATGATATATTCAGACACGTGCTGCTTATGAAATTTTAAAATGTCAAAATTTTAGTTACCACTATTTCTGAATAGTACTTTCAGCAAATTTCTTAATTTCTCGCCTAAGGCCGCCACCAACTCGAGTAACACATCCACTGATAGGTTGTTTAACAGAGTTTCGATCTGATACACTTTTGTTATGAATAGTGTGCGCTCCCTGGTGGTGGAATTAGCTACTAACATAACGCAATTTTGTTAAAATTATGAAATCTAACAAGTCGATCTGCTGGAAACTTTGACATAGTTCATAACACATAATAAAAGGCTTATAAAAGAATGTTCCGTGCAATTTCCTGGGGCGCCTACCTATCTCGGGTGCTATAGACTCGATCCCCTCGACTAATATACCTACGGATAGGTTGTAAAACGGAGTTTCCTTTGGATAAAGGTTTGTGTAGAATAGAATGCGCCCCCTGGTTGCGAAATGTGGAACTAACAGATTTCGCAAAAGGATAAAGTGTTTTAAAGGAATATTAAACGAAACCCTCTGTGCGATCTGTGATCACACTTACCCACTTGTTTGTGATGGTTAACCGTATAATTTGCAAACAAAATCACATCCTAATATTTCGCATAAAGTTTTTTAAAAATTTAAATGTTTAGTATTTTTTAAGCGGATTTAATTTAAAATCTTTATAACTCGAAACATTTTTCATAGGATTTAAAATTTTTTTCATTTAATTAAAAAGGAAAGTATAATTTTAGTTTTGTTTCAGGAATTTTTTTTATTTTAATTTTAAAAATATTAAAAATATTTGCTTAAAAAATATGTAACTTATTTTTTAAAAAAGTCATATTTTCAAAAGTAAATTTTTTTTCAATTTGCCGAAACAAAATTAATGTAAAATAATCAAAAAAGACATGTTCCAAGTTTGCACCTTTTTAATTTAAGATTAAAAAAGCATCATGCAGAAAAACGCATTTAAAGTTTTAAACATTGATTGGCTCCTAATAAAATATTTAAATGAATTAAAAAAAAAAAAATGCACGTGAAAAAGTCACTTCTTTCGGTAGCTTAAACTTCCGATTCAGTTTAACTTTTGCCGTTACCACCACCTTTTTGTACTACTTAAATGTCCATAAATAAATGTTTAATGTAGAATTTGAAACAATGCTTTTTCAAACATGCCGATTAAAAGTTTTTCATAATTTTAGCCCTTACAAATTCAGGCTTTTTAGCGCCCCGGCGAGGCCGATAAAAAAGTCTGTATACCGGGTTCGGGCCAGACCCGGGATTGGCGACTTTTTTCTGAAGATTGGGCCAGGCCGGGCCGATCGTATTTTTTCATACCGAAGCGGGTGTTGGTGTGATTTATGACGGCCAATTATCTATACGAGGGATCTGGGCCCGAAACGGGTGGGTGCTTTTCATGGAGGTCTTTCTAAGGGAACCTAACCCGTATTTACGCAAGGATATCCAAGGTTCAAAGAAAACCACTGAAAACTCCGAATGTTACGAAGGACACGATTGGATTCGAACCCAGCATGAGAGCAGAACCTCTCGGCCACTGGTTATACCGAGCCGGGACTGGCTTCCTTATTCCTAGGTCCAGGGTCGTACTGGCCCACCGGGCAACGAGGCAAATGCCCGGTGCGCCCATCGTCACTTTTTTCTTCTTTTTTTTTAAGCACGCATTTTGAAAGGCATAAAATTTTCAAAGATTTTCATTTGGAAAATTAAAAAGTAATGCTTTTTATTTTTTAAAGTATAGCATAAGCAAACTATGTGTGATCAAAGACAATTAGATAAACCAATTTCGAGATAACACAAGTTATCGACAATCAGATATGCCATTGTTACACATTGTATCCAGGACCAGACTGTTTCAAAGCCTGTATTAATGATAAATTCTAAGAAAAATAATATTAAGTACTCACTTATTTAGATATACGCCTAAATAATTTCTGTTCTAGGAATGCTTCTAATAAGTGTCTAATAAGTTTGCGTCTAATACGTTTGCATATTTTCTGCGTCTAAGTATTTAGCGCCCCTGGTGTTGTGAGGTATATGTGCAAGTATAAACGACAAAACACTGTATAAGAAACATATTCTCATTTTAAATGGATTCATTCACAGAGACTTTGATAGTCATGGCGCCCTGGTCCAGATTTTATTCAGTACCCCGAAGAATAGTAAATTCTACATAAATTAATATTGGTATTAATGATGTATTGGGTATATTTTCTGTCAAATATTCAGCGCCCTGGGTGGCTGCCCGGTAGTTTGGTATTTATGTTTTTTGTGAAAGTACAAAAAACAAAACAAAAAAAAATGCCAATTTAATACAGGAGATTTTCATTTTAATTTCATTTGGTCCCTTTGAGAGAGGCGGCTTTGGTAATCATGGCGCCCTTGGACAATTTTTTTAGCGCCTCTGTAAAAATAAGTTTAAAAAAACTAATATTGTGTTTTCGTAATAATGGCGCCCTTGGTCAGATTTTTTCAACGCCTCTGTAAAAATAAATTTCAAAAAACTAATATCGTGTTTTTGTAATCATGGCGCCCTTGGTCAGATTTTTTTCAGTGCCTCTGTAAAAATGCCTTTCAAAAAAACTATTATCGTGTTTTTCTAATCATGGCGCCCTTGGAGAGAATTTTTTCAACGCCTCTGTAAAAATAAATTTCAAAAACTTAATATCGTATTTTTTAATCACGGGCCCTTAGTCAGATTTTTTTTCAGCGCCTGTGTAAAAATCCCTTTCAAAAAACTGTCATCGTGTTTCTCTAATCATGGCGCCCTTGGACAGATTTTTTTAGGGCCTCTGTAAAAATAAGTTTTAAAAAACCAATATCGTGTTTTCTTAATAATGGCGCCCTTGGTCAGATTTTTTCAGCGCCTCTGTAAAAATAAATTTCAAAAAACTAATATCGTGTTTTTGTAATCACGGCGCCCTTGGAGGGATTTTTTTCAGCGCCTCTGTAAAAATAAATTTCAAAAACTACATCGTGTTTTTGTAATCATGGCGCCCTTGGACAGATTTTTTTTCAGCGCCTCTCTGTAAAAATAACTTTCAAAAAACTAATATCGTAATTTTGTAATCATGGCGCCCCTTGGTCAGATTTATTTCCAGTGCCTCTGTAAAAATAACTTTCAAAAAACTAATGTCGTGTTTTCGTAATCAATGCGCTCTAGGTGAGATTTTTTCAGCGTCCTGTAAAAATAATTTTCAGAAAACTAATATCATGCTTTTGTAATCATGTCGCCCTTGGTCAGATATTTTTGCAGCGCCTCTGTAAAAATCCCTTTAAAAAAACTATCATCATGTTTCTCTAATCATGGTGCCTTTGGACAGATTTTTTTAGCGATTCTGTAAAAATAAGTTTAAAAAAACTAATATAGTGTTTACGTAAATAACGGCGCCCTTGGTCAGATTTTTTCAGCGCCTCTGTAAAAATAAATTTCAAAAACTAATATCGCGTTTTTGTAATCATGGCGCCTTTAGTCAGATTTTTTCAGCGCCTCTGTAAAAATAAGTTTTAAAAAACTAATATCGTGTTTTTGTAATCATGGCGCCCTTGGTCAGATATTTTTTAGCGCCTCTGTAAAAATGCCTTTCAAAAAGCTATTATCGCGTTTTTGTACTCATGGCGCCCTTGGGCAGATTTTTTTTTTCAGCGCCTCTCTGTAAAAATAACTTTCAAAAAACTAATATCGTAATTTTGTAATCATGGCTCCCTTGGTCAGATTTATTTTCAGCGCCTCTCTGTAAAAATAACTTTCAAAAAACTAATGTCGTGTTTTCGTAATCAATGCGCTCTTGGTGAGATTTTTTTCAGCGCCCTGTAAAAATAACTTTCAGAAAACTAATATCATGCTTTTGTAATCATGGCGCACTTGGTCAGTTTTTTTCAGCGCCTCTGTAAAAATAATTTTGAAAAACTATTATCGTGTTTTTTTAATCATGGCGCCCTTAGAGAGATTTTTTTCAGCGCATCTGTAAAAGTAAATTTCAAAAACTTAATATCGTGTTTTTTAATTACGGCGCCCTTAGTCAGATTGTTTCAGCGCCTCTGTAAAAATAAGTTTTAAAAAACTAATATTGTGTTTTTGTAATCATGGCGCCCTTGGTCAGATATTTTTCAGCGCCTCTGTAAAAATCCCTTTCAAAAAACTATCATCGTGTTTTTGTAATCATGGCGCCCTTGGACAGATTTTTTTAGCGCCTCTGTAAAAATAAGTTTAAAAAAACTAATACCGTGTTTTTGTAATCATGGCGCCCTTGGTCACTTGGCCAGAATTTTTTCAGCGCTTCTGCAAAAATAACTTGAAAAAAAGTAGTATTGTGTTTTTGTAATAGCAAGTAATAATTTTATGAAGTAAAGAATTGATTTTTAAAACTATTTGAGTTTTCTTTGAGTATTCAGAAAACAAACTGAAAGGAATTGGTAAGAAAAGGATATTTACTTGCCGTTTCACCATAATTAACAATAGTGAAACACCTGAAATACCGCGATAACATTAGTTCCTTCAGATGCATAGATTAGTTTTACTTGGAATTTTCTAATCGAAAACTATTATCCTCCTCCTTTTCCTAACATAAAGACCACAAAAGCTCTTTGAAAAAGATCTTTATACACAGCAGTCCCCGTTTAAAAAATATCCAGATGTTTCAGTTTTGAAAGACTGGCCATGTTTTTCTCACATGGTAATTAACAACAGCTTGTTTCCATTAGTCAGTAAATAAGGTATTTAAAGACGTTCGGTGTAATTGTCATACCTGTCACATACTGTTGGTTAGTAGGGGTCCTCAGATGACTGGTATGGTGTCTGCAATCGAATACAGAATAAATCAACAAAAGGGACACTAATGTAGACCGACAACTTCTGATATATTGCAGTGCCAAGAATCCCACAAAATCATTATCCCCCTTTCTCCTATCTTCCTATATCATTCACATTGACAATATTTCTTGGTTTACTATTCGGGGATTACTTCTTTAGACAGGAATAAACTACAAGCATTGGATTATTTTGAATTCCAGCGAATATCTCTGAAGTATCTGTTTTTTAAATTCTAGCCATAAGTATTTTGCATCAAAATTTCAATTTTTGAAGGAAAAAATAACAATGAAACGATATAGGCAGCCAAAATTGGAAAGTTTTATAATTTCTTCGAAACGTTAGTCGTCAATGATAGTATAACAATGCCGTGATGATAGATACGAAATTATCGAGCACAATTGAAGATCAAAAGTCCGATGCAAGAGAATCGTAAGCATATTTTGAGTTTTGATCAATAATATTTTTAATTATATGCTATGTTATACCACGAATCTTTGATAAGGGTTTCATATTTTCCAAATATCAATATGTTTTTGTATAAAATTATATCTTTTGTACAATGGGATGGAAAGGAAACATGGGTGCCAGAAATGGTAGTTGAGCAGAATTGCCCCTCTTTAGATTTTCAAATTTAATTAACTAATTTTTTTTCCCTCTCGAAAATTTCAAAAAATAACAAAGTTTGTTCTTCGCATAGGATTTAAAGTAATTGAACAGTAAAAGAAAGGATATCAAGAATTATTCATCAGGGAGAGGGTCTGTCTTCCTGAAGCCCCCGTAAAAGACTATTTTTAGTTCTGTGTTTCTTTTATGTTTGAGTATTTTTTTTCTAAACCACCGATTAAAATATATCAGGTGTGCAGAAAAAAAAATAGTAATATGTTTCACTAGCTCCTTTTGTAAAAAAAAAAAAGCTGATAGAAGTTTAATTTAGGAGTTTTTAATATGCGTTTTATTTGTTTCTAAAATACTTTGTTTTAAAATAAAATATAGATTAAAATATAGATTTTATTTAATAACGGCAATATTGTTTGAAAATGTCTGCAATCTCAATAAAATTTGCAGTAGCATAAACAATACAAAATTAAACTACACCATTTTAACACTTTCTAACATAGTTGGAAAAGTTTATGACTTTGGTTCGTCATTCCGATTGCCCGTAAATAAACTTGGATTGCCACTCTATTTATATACATTATTATGATTTACTATTTACTACAAAGATTCTTTAATGAAAATGAAGTGTTTAGCACTTATAGTTCGTTTGCAGGTATACATAAAAAGATATTCCGTTAAATTATGTCCTATGGAAAGAAAATTCTTTATTTTGTATTTTAATGATGTTGCACTACTTCAAACATAAAGAAATTGATATACATCACTGAAGGGCACAACAACACACTTAATATAGAATACGTATCGTGTAGCTTCTTTCGTTTATTTACAGGGATATAGAAATAAATTACATTGTATTAATCTCGGATTACAATAATCAGTGTTGAATTCAGACACTTTCCTCGGGGGAGAAGGGATTTCTGTGGCTCTGAGGGTGACATTATAGAGTTCCGAGGGGGATTGCACTTTTTGACCATTCAAAACACGAAATCTCAAATATTCCGGGGGAATGTCTCCTCCTGGACACCTCCTGAATTCACTAATGACAGTAATTGTTTGAAAAGCGTTTTTTGAAATTTATATACGTTATTGGGGAAGGAGATAACGTCAGATTCCACAGAAAGAATAGGGAATATATCATATCAATTTTCTTTAACAGTCTATATGCAACATTGTAAGATGTGCTTTTTCAATATCAACTAATTTTTATTAAATTCTGTGGAATGAATTCTACAAATTATATGCAGTGCAACAATTCAAAATATTTAAATTGTGTGGGCGAGATTTGATGAAAATGCATTTTCAAGAGTGTTATTTGTTTTTTAGCACAACTAAGTCTTACTGTGTGAATATAATATAAATAAATTCATACATAGGACTGCACAAAAGACATGGATACACAAATATTGTCGTCAATGAACGGTAAAAACCTTTTTTTTAGTGAAAAGCGTTGTTCTATTTAATTAGACTTAGTTTTACTGTGTGGTATGCATAAAATACAAGGATTATATTACTGAAGATTTTGCATGTTAACACTCGCAAATTCTTCACACCCGCTTTCTAATGTTAATCATATGGAATTTTTTTTTTTTTTTTTCTTGTTTGACTTTTAATATTTGTAAAAGATTTTTTCATTAGATAGCTGAGGCCAATCTCTACAAAGGCCGAATCTTTTTTTTTCGATTTTGTTTGTATTTTTTTTTTTTTTTTTCAATTTAGATAATTTTACTTTCGGAACCGGTTTCGAAAGTCGACCTATCCTCATAAAAAATGACTGCGAACAAAATCGAAAAAGTAAAAAACGGGCATTATGAAAATCGACCTTGGCTATCCAATGCAAAAAAAAAAAAAAAAAAAAAAAAGAAAAAGAAAAAAAATCATTTAAAAATTTTGACATGCAAACGATATATCTTTAAAAAAAATTCTCCCATAGGATTAACATTAGTAAGCGAATTCAGTTCCCGTGAGTGAAGTAGTCCCTTAATGTCTTTAGGGACTACTTCAGTCTAGACAGTAATACTGAGATAAGGCTTTTAACTTTGTTAAGTATTTTCTAAAATGTCTATTAGCGCATCGCTGTTCCTTGTATGAAAAAAATAATTATAATAAAATATTTTTGATAGTATTAGAAAATATTTCATATTCTATGCATGGCGCATGATTTTTATTCTAGTTAAAGTTGCAATTGGAATAAAAAGTATAAAATCGTTGTAACATAAATTACGTTAAATGAATTTCTTTTTCATTTTGAATAACTGTGTATAAAAAAATAAATTATTTATGTAAACAATATGTACCATTTTCAAAAATTTGAAAGAAAATCTTATCTATAGTACGATGTTTAAAACTAAGATTGAAGTAACAGATGTTATTAGTACTAAGAGGCGCAAAACTTATTTATTTTATTAAATGGGAATGTAGTAACAGATCTTACTTTTTTCTATTGCAAATGCTGAATTAAATTGCACAAAATAAAAAAATAAATATTTTAATTAATCAGAACACATTTATGAAACTATTGAAACTGTTAATTACACTGAAACCGAAAAAGATGGTATAACTTTTATTTAGTAATATAGTTTATTAAAGTTGCGTCTAGGCATTTGTGATTTGCACCACGGGTTTTAACTTTTAAGCATCGCATATTTTCAATTTTTATACCGTCGTATTGGGAAAAAAAATACTTTTAAACGAAATTTGTTTGTAAATTGCATCTCAATTTATTTTTAAAATATTAATTTTTCTGTAGTTTTTAGCGCATTTGTTTAATCTTGGCAGCTCAAATATTCCATTTATGTTGAAAGTAAAGGAAAAATAGTTGGAAAATAGCAATATCTTTTTGTTGCCATTTTCCCATAACAACTTTTAAAAAATGTAATTAAAATACGTACTATTTTGAAAAACTGTAGATGAATGATTTCTGATAAAACATCGAGCTATTATAAACCAAATTTAATTTTAAGTATCTATATTAATATTACAAACAGATGAAGGCATATGAATCATTAGGTAGCTGATTTTTTTTGTCGAGTTTCTTGAATGACATCTCCTTTTTTGAGATTTGTGTTTTATTCAGGGATAGTGATGTCATATGCGTACTTTATTATAGCTCATAGATTAACATACGAGATGGGACATTTATGGCGAAATCTGTAATGACAACAGTATTAGCGTTACTACGGACCGAAATTTACATATGTTGAAGAAATATGTTTACGCTTTATGTTTTGAATATCTATTCTTTCCAAACGAAGAAGAGGCAGATGATATTGTATTTACGCTTTATTTATTTAGCTGTTTTTTTTTTTTTCTTTTTTAATCGTGCTTGTATTGTTGTTACTTTTAATTTACAAAACGATAATTAGAGTAATGATATAAAAGAAAAACCCTAGAAAATTCTGTTAAGAACGGAAATGTGTAAATTTATGAGATTAAATTGTAAAAAAATCAAATTCAGGCATTGTGTTAATTTATTCATATCGAATAAAATTTTACTGAGTGTAATGTTGGTACCTCTATTTATTTTTAACTTTTAGATTTATATAATTCTAAAAATTTGTCGAAAGAAATTTTTCAAAATCTGTAATTTTATTATTATTTCTTATATGTCTACCCTATATATATAAAATCCTAATGAATCGATTTGAAACGAATTTATGTAACGATTCTAATGATGGCAACTTAAATTTTAATCAAACACATTTTTTTTTTTCATATTCCAGAAAAGGTTACCTTAAATGTATGCTAAGAAATGCATCATGCTACTTTTATTCATAATTCAATTTACTTGAACAATCTTTCGCCAAATCGAAAGATTCTGATAGAGAAATCAATTCTGACGGTATTTTTATGTTAGCGAGACGCAAGTGATAATTCGCCAAACATTTTTCCCGTCGCATTTCTTCATATTTCATTCATTTCATTTAAAATATAATCATTTCATTCATTTTATTTAAAATACACAACTTTCATTTAAAATTGATGGTTTTCACTTTTTTCTTTTTTTAAAAAACAAAACGAAAAGAAAAAAAATTAGGCACAGATGTTATCTACACACCGGGGTACCTAATTGATGCCAAAATGGCATTATTGTGATTGACATGGTAACACAGCTATTGTTGTTTATTTGATAATAAATGTGTATTTACTTTTATTTCTTTTTTTTTATTATTATATAGATTATTTTGTTCTATGATTATTAATTATTTTTTTTATATTTCCTTTAGAAAATAATAGAAAATAATTAAAAAATGCGGTACTACTTAGTTATTCCGTCGACCAATTTCGCCAAATTATACAAATTGACATAATTTTTTTTCTTTAAATAACGAAAGAGCAAATAAATTAGTATAATATTAATAAATAGACAAATAAAACGTCAAAATAAAAATCACTTGATGACGTAAACACGTGTAACTTGCTTAAAGTCAAGTGAATGTGACATTTACGATCAACCATTATTGACATTTAATCTTATAGTTTGGCAATAGATTTTTGGTCGACGGGATATCTAAGGAATACCAAAAATGCATATGTAACTGGTATTTGAAAACGAGGTTTTCGCCAAATTTTCGTAAAAAATAAAAATAAAAATCACGCCAAACCTGGCCAAATATTACCACTCGAAAAAAAAAAAAATGCTAACTGGCGAGTTGAAAAAAAACTATTGGCGAGATTTGCATCCGGCTAGCGTAACAGTACCTAGAATTCTTTGCGACCATTGCAACTTTTATGTAGTTTTATTCGGGAAAAAAAAAATTGATTTTTTAATAAAAATGGAAAACTTACGGTCCCATATTGGCGCGATTTTTTTCTGACGCCAATGTCATATACGGAACGGGTACATAACTGTCCCCAAAGTATCGTTATTTTGCTTGATATGGTAAGCCGGATGTTGCTGTTTATGCGTTCCCCAAATTGGCGTCGTTAAAAATCGCGCCAATATGAGACGTATATGACATCTTTGCCAAACTTTCATATGAACGGCGAAGGGATCAGACCGTATTTGTTTATGGCAGTTGATGACTTGAACTATTATAATATAGATGAAATGATGACGATAGAATAATATTTGGCGACTTATCACCTGTGCCTGGCTAACATTAAAGAACCAAAATGGCACCTAAAATCAAAAAAGCGAAGTGGTCCACCTGGAACTGTTGATGATAGTCACATGACTTAGGCTATTGTTATAGAGATTGTTTTAAAATACCGGGAGACAAAGACTCTGTATACTTAATTTATTTTATTTTAGCTTCTTTTCAAATGTTTAATTGATCCTCTTTAATCAAAAACGAAAATAGCTATTGGATGTCTTAACAGCAACTGATTCGCCCTTACATTTTTGCCATCAAAGGGAATTGAATGGAAACCCTTCTACAGGGAGATCTGCACAGCTTTCTTCAGTATAATTCAATCTTATCTAATATTTTTAAAACCCATCAGATTAGCGTGTTTTTAGATTCTGCGGTGTCTGAACGGGGGTTGGCGAGCGTAGCTTGCAGGGGGCAGAGCCCCCTAGTTAATATTATAAGTATTATTCAATTGGTTGAACGTTATTTACATTAAAAGCAATATTTTTACTTTATCTGTAAGAAAGTGAAAATGCGTAAATTTTAAAAGATTGTAACCGATTGTTTAATACGTTAAACTTCATAAATTAATAAAACATCGGCTATAAAAATTTTCCTATTAAATGGGAATATTTATGAAATTTTCTGGGACTTGTAGAGTGCAATATTTCGTATAGTCTTATATTACACCATTGCTTTTGATATATAGCATTCAAGATTAAATGTTTCTTTGTTTTTCGTTGCACTTAAATTATTCACGCATCATGTTAAATAAAATAAAAAAAATGCGTATATCAGTACATGAACATAGAACAGATATGAGATATATAAAATAGAATATCTATTCTTTATTCATGTATCGGTGTAAGATTCTATTGAAAACGTAAACATGCAACATTAAAAAAAGAAAGATCCCAATGAGGTAGATACTCAATAATAAAATACTACAGGGATGGGGAGTTTATTCCCCATTGTCACTAAAGGCGCTACGATCGCAATCGCATCGCATTACCATTACGCTCTATGGAAGTGTCCCATCTTGTATGTTAATTTATCCTATAGATGATGTTTAAGACTGGATAGTAAAGGAAGAATTCTCTAGCGGATGCGGATTACGTCATTTTATATAAAATAAAAGCGTGTATTTTAAGTCTTAAAACTGAAATATGTTTTTTACTATCTATATTTATATACATATATATTTTTTTATCGGGGGTGACACTAAATCCTGAAAGTGTCATTTCTTTTGTTCAGACATGAAAAAGATTTCAATTTTTTTAATTCTACAGTAAGCCAACAAAAAAAAAGAACCTTTAATTAAATTAATTTTAATTAAATTTAAATTTTTAAATTTAATTTTTCATTTACTTTTTAATGCAGTTGAAAATGTGAAAAGCAAGAAAGTTTGCCCTATGGGTGATGTAAGACCCTAATGTTCGAAACTATGAGCTTCCCCCACTTTTTTTTTTTTTCCAGGACTACATCACTGGTATAGTTTTTGCTCCAATAAAACTTTTTTAATGGAACGATTTTGTCCAACTTTAGCATTAAATATCTCTTAAAATAATTCTTTGATTTGAAAACTGTCTGCATCAGCGTGTTTATCAAACATTTTTCTATAATACCACCGATATTCATATTTTTGTTTGAAACAGTTTTTTTAATATTAACGAAGAAAGGCCATGCTTAAGCATTCAAATTGGATGCCGATCTACCGGGAATATCTACGTAGATTTTCATTGGTCCATTTCCAATTCAAAACTTTTTTTTATATATAGAAGGAAAAAGCTGACAAAATTAGAAGTGAAAAACAATTCAGTGTTATTAAAGTAATCGTGCAGTGGTCATCTATTAAAAAATGCAATTTTGAGAAAAAAAAACTAGTTTCAATTTTATGTTATAATTATAATAGAATGCTTATTTTTTTGTTTTTTTTTTTTGTTTTTTTGTTTTTACTTACATAGAATTGTCTATTCCATATTCTGGCCACATAAAGAAGTCTCAATTCCGTTGATAAAGCCGCTAAAATAAAAAACTCGATTTTCCGAAATTTATAAGTTATGATTACGTGTAAATCCTTAAAGCGGTTCTCAAAAAAAAAAAAATAAATAAATAAAATAACGTTCAATAATTCGAAAATTTCTGCTCATTTACAAGCATAAAAATAGTGTTCGAAAGAAACTGAATTTCGGTTACCTTCCTAGTAACGACTGAAAACGAAAGCGAAATTGTTTTAAAAATAAATTCAAAGTAAGTAACATAAGCATATATATACGCATGTTATCTGAATAATGTTTTGCGTAGAAACGGCAGTACATAATTAACAAAATAATTTGATTGAAATAAAATTAAATATAAGGTGCTATAAACATAAAAAATATATTAAAAAATAATTTAATTTAAAAATAACGAATTTAATCAATATTAGTAATACCTTCTAGATTTATCTCCTTGTATGTGAATATATAGTATGTACGGCTCTTTGGATGGGAGTGCCGTTTGGGGGAGGCTAGGGAGGGGCAGTTATAGTAATACCGAATATACGGCAGTATTTTCGCCGAAACTAGGATTTTGGGCTGAAAACGAAAATGAAACCGAATATTCGGCCAAACTCCACATAAAAGAATGAGACTTGCAGGCTTGGTTATTGAAGTGATTTGTAATACAATAGATTATGTTCTTTAAATTAATTACATCTTGAGTTAAAATTGATTGTTGTCTCATGACAACGGTTTTCTTTCGCTTCCTCCACTGTCGCGTCCGGAAATTCGGTTCAAAACGCCACATTTGGCAGCCTTTTCTGAAAGATCTTTTGTTTTTCTCAAAAAATATAAAAGACAGTTCGATTAAAAAGTTTCTGGTGGGCAATAAAAAATAATTGGTATTTTCAGCCAGGTAAAGCAGTCAGCAGTTATAATGAAATTTAATGAAAACCTTTAAAACAAAACTATCATGCAATAAAACTCAAGTAATACTACTTTTCAAATTAATACATTCAACGTAATACTTTTAAAGAATGTATTACTTTTCCAAAGATTTTCTGCCCCCCCCCCCCCCCCCTACCCTGCGTACACACATGAATCGCGGTAAAAAAGAACAAGATCTTTGAAAAACAGAAAAAACTCCATTATTGGGCACAGCCTTTGTAAGTTTGCTGATTTGAAAGCAGGGCCGAAATTAAGGGGGGGGGCAGAGGGGGCATGTGCCCAGGGCGCCAAATGGAGATTTTGTTTGTCGATTTTTCTCGCATCTGCGTTTTGCACGGCATTGTTAAAATCATTCTGTATGGCGTATGAAAAAACATAGTAGAATCTAAAGATGATATGGCATAAGGATCCTGTATAAAGCGGAATTTTTTTCGATTCCGTTTCCGAGATTTTAATCAATCAATATTCGACAAAGCCAAGGACGGATTCAGCTCATCATTTAGAGGGAGTCATGGATTTCCTCTTTTGAGATGAGGGGCGATCACATCCTCGTTATGAGAATTTTTTATATTGGAAGCTATTCCCAAATCCAAACTAACTACTTTTCTGATACTTTCGCGAAGTCATTTTCATTCGTAAATACAAAAAATTTGCATTAATGTTCGTAAAAATATAAAATTTGCCGATTTTGTTCAGATACCAGGAAATTAGAGTTTCCCATTTTCTTATAAAGGCAAAGATTCATTCAGAAAATGTTGTCAAAGATAGCACTTTTAGCCAAGTTTTACGAGTTGAAGCCACAGAAATGTCGTCGCAAGGGAACAATTGGCTGTCACTTCCGAAATTTCAGTTTAAAAAGTCTAACAATTGTCAACGATTAAATATGGCAAAAATTTGTGTTAAATTTTAGAGGTAACTAAACGGTACACATTGGCAGCTATGGGATTCTTATTAGTGTCATAAAAATTGCAGGTGTAGCCTCTTCTTTCTGCTCAAAGTATTAAATAGTTTTTTTCAATCAAACTTATACCTTTGGAATGGATCATTTTCTTCTGATGGACTGGTGCCATCCATTATTATGAAACAACCGTTATAAATGAAGTGTTAAGTGAAGATGAAAGAGCTGTCGTAAAAAGTTAGAACTCTGATTTTCTGGTCAGAAAAGGAAAAAAAAAAAAATGGTCATAATTTTTTTTTCTGATCAGGATGAAAAAAAAAAAATGGCCATAATTTTGTTTCTGGTCAGAATGGGAAAAAAATGGCCATAATAATAAAAAAAAAATCTATGATATCTTTTGAATGTTGAAAAAATAAAGAAATAAAACATATTTTTAAAATAATTCACGTAAAATAGATGTCACTCTTGAACTAAACAAAAATAACTTTCCTGAAATTTTATACACCATAATTAGTATTTGTATTCTAAAGATTGTATTATATAAAATATTATTGAATTGTATTAAATAATGTTTTGCACTTTTGAGTTTTGACCCAACGAAATTGTTTTTGTTTGTTTTATTTCAATATTTTATTTTCCATTTGGAGATAATTGTATGGAGATTATTATTCAAATATTCGGGGTAAAGTTTGAATTAACTCATTAGATATGGTGAGCGAAATTCGAAAATAGAGATAGCTTTCTTAGAAAAGTGTGGTGGAAAAAAAATACCTCTAAATTGGCAACACTGGTCTAACATCAGATTTTTTTTAAGTGCAATGTCTTGCGGGGAACTATTTTTGTGCATATTACATTTCTGTAGTGTAAAATACTAATTTGAGTGACATAATTATTTTAGGAATAAAGTTTTCGCTACAGCAATATACTCGTATATATTTTTAAAGTGATTTTTTATACATAGTTTATATAGTATGTGCGTGAATATGTGTATGTATATATATATATAAGCATTTGCGCCCTTTTGTAAGGCAATCGGCGCCCTTTTTATCCATTTTGCCACCGCCCTCTCAGTTATGCCAGTACGACCCTGCCTAGGTCTCTCCTGGGCGAAATTTTCAGTCCCGGTCTCGAGACAACCCATATTAAAATCATTATCTCTCACTGACCTAACCCGTGCAAAAATAACTAAAATTTGGCTCAGCCCAAAAACCTTTGCAACAAATGCATATATTTTTAAAAGGGCCATTATTTTACAATAAAATTTTAAAATTCATATTTTTAAAGGATAGTAGATTTTAAGGCAAAAAAATTTTAAATACAGTAAAACTAGTGAAAAAAATCTGCCTATGACGGAATCCTTTCTTAAACGGAAAAATCTGTTGATCCATGGAAAATGAATATAATAATACCTGAGAAAAAATAAACTACATTTACAACGCCTAAGAAGGGAACTTGTCTATAACGCTTTTTTTTTTTCTTTCCTATGTGATTCCATCTTAAAAGATTTTACTTTGTAGCATTTTTCATTGTCTCTAACACATGGAATATGGATTAACGTTATTAAAGAAGTGAATCATTTACATCGATGTAAAAAACTATGTAGAAATTCAGTCAGGTCGGGCCAGGCTACGATTTGAACTTTTTTCCAGGCAAGGCCGAACTTTTTTTCCTATGTGTCGGTTCGGGACTGGACCTAGATATTTCGACCCGTGCAGCATGCAGACCTCTAGTGCAGACCACCAGCATACTTTGAAAACAAGTTTAACGTAAAATCTATACGTTGCTTATTTTATGTCCAAAGGAGAGGCACTGTCTTATATCAACTTTTAATAATGCACAATTTGTGGCTGATCCCTATCTTGCATTCAAAATGAGTCAAAAACTTGTCGCTCAGAGGCATGGATAAATGGTGTAAGTCACGAATTTTGGATTTTGATATCTCTGCGAATTTTAAAGATATCGAGATGGATTTTTTTGTGTTTAATTCAGGAATAGATAAGGAAAAATTTTCTAATTGGGAATTTTACTCTGCGGGGCCCGTATAAAAATTATTTTTGTATTTTCTCATATAGACCCCCCATGGAGTTGAAACTTATCCCATCAAATTTTGCACCTTTTTTTATGAAACTTTTCAATTGGAAGTATGTGCCTAGGGGCAATATTTAAGAAGATAGCCTATTGTTTCGATATTTATGAATCACCCTGTATAATAAAATATGGATGTTAATAATAAAATTGTACAATGTTTTATGTACTTTAAAGTTTAGTTTTGAATGTTTAAAGAAAGATATAATGATCAACAAACTACTGATAATTAAAAAGATTGTCTCTCTAGAATTAAGAGTAACTAGCAGGAATGACCGAGCTAAGCTCGGTCAAAATTAGCTTTCTGTTTATCTCGATATATTTTTCCCACTGAATCATTCTTGCTGTTTTAGGTGCAATTAGCTTGACCATGAAAAATAGTGACCCAAAATGACCCACTTATCCAGTTTTTTCGAACATCCGACCTATCACAATGCTCTTCTCGAGCCTGAAAACGATGGAATACAAAATTTAGTGAAAATCGTTAGTCGTTTTCTAGGTAAAATAAGCTTGATCCACGTTAATTCAAAAAACCACTAACCGAAATTCATCGACAGATGTGAGCTATTTCAATGGTCTTTTTGTACTGTGAAACGGTATAACAAAAAAATTGCCAAAATTGTTTGAACCTTTTTGAGATGCCGTTAGCTTGACCCCGACCCATTATCACCAAAATGACCCACTGATAGAATTTTCTTGAGCATGCGACCCAGTCCAATGTTTTTATCTTGTCCAGAAACGGGTTAGTACAAAGTTTTGTCAAAATCTTTTAAGCGGCTTTTTTAGATACAGTTAGCTTGATCCTGATCCATTAGGACCCAAAATGACCCATTGATTGAATTTTCTTGAACATGCGACCTAGCCCAATGGTCTTCTCGAGCCCTAAAACGATAGAATACAAATTTTAGTCGAAATCGTTTAAGCCGTTTTTTAGATACAATTAGCTGGACCCTGACCCATTGTGAGCCAAAATGACCCACTAATCGAATTTTCTCGAACATGTGACTTAGCCCAATTCTCTTCTCATGCCCAGAAATGGTATACGTAATATAAAATTTGGTCAAAATCTTTTGAGCATGTTTTTAGATTCAATTAGCTTGACCCTGGCCCATTGTGACCCAAAATGACACACTAATTGAATTTTTCGAACATGTGACTTAGTCCAATGGTCCTCTCATAACCAGAAACGGCCGTATATTAAAAAATTTCGTGAAAACGTCTTGAGCCTTTTTTTTTAGATATAATTAGCTTGACCGCCCTGACCCATAATGACCCACTAATCGAATTTTCTCGAACACGTGACCCATCCCAATGGTCTTTTCGTGCCCGAAAACGATAGATTACAAAATTTCATCAAATCGTAGTGCCGTTATCTAGATAAACTTAGCTGGACCCAAAAAATGACCCACTAATCGAATTTTCTTGAACACGTTACCCATCCCAATGGTTTTTCGTGCCCGAAAATGGTTAGATACAAAATTTAGTCAAAATCGATTGAGCCGTTCTCTAGATATAATTAGCTTGACCCTGACCCATTATGACCCAAAATGACCCACTAATCGAATTTTCTCGAACACGAGACCCATCCCAATGGTTTTTTCGTGCCCGAAAATGGTTAGATACAAAATTTAGTCAAATATGATTGTAATTTTTCATCTTCCTGTATCTTCTTTTCAAGTTTCTTTTTCGGTCTCCTCACCAAGTCTTTATCGATGACAATATTTTTATTCCTGGTTGTCACAATTCCTGCATCCTGAAGCACAGATGAAGCTCTTAACGCAGTTTACCTATATGATATACCAGTTCTAAATCTGGTGAACACTGTGTGAGAAAGGGATATGCGTTTGGGAGTGTCTGCTTTTGAATGCCCTGGTTCAAATTCTGATTCAGACGAACTGCCTGCTTCAAAGTTCCCACCTTTTTTAATCTTCTGACAAATAGCTGTATTTTAGAGCTGAAAAATAATTAAAATCCCATCTTGCAGTTACTCCCATCTCCAATTTCCCCTCTCATCCTTGTGATGACTGATTGCGTTTATCGCGACTGATTGCTACTCCATATCTCCTCACCTTACAGAATTGCTGTCAAGACATGATGTGGTCCGCCATTCAAATATGTGACTCTGAACACATCGAGAAACCGAAGGAAGAGCGGGGAACATAATAAAGACAAAAGAGAGAAACCGACGAACGAACCAAACAGTACTTACAATTTTTTCTGTTATACTCGAAAAGACTATAAAAATCGCCTAATTCAAAATACACATAACTAATAAATAATAGATAGTCAGAGCTTATTTAATCATTTCGTACACTAAACATGACATTTCAAGTAAATTCAGCGAAAACAAATTTAATTTTCCATTTTAACAATTTTTGCTAAAAAAGTTCAAGTTCAGCATTTGAGCAAAGCTTCAAGCCATTTGCGGCAAATGAAGGAATTGTCCGAAAAATCTCAAATTTTTTGTGTAAACTTAGTGCCACCAGTGGCAACTTTTCCGCACTATCCATCATCGAAAATCGAAAAAAAAATTTTCGGTCAACCCTATTATATAATAAGAGGGTTCGTTAACCAAATGTGTCGATTAATTGAATGTCGGATAATCAAGAGTTTATAGTAATTTTAAATAGCAAAAATTATTTCATATTCATATAATAATTAACTGCAAGGAATGATTTAAACAATAGAAACTATGACTGTGTTGATTATATATCATCCATCTGGTATCGCCCCCCCCCCCCCCCCAAAAAACGAGTCTCTGGATCCGCCCTGGTTCTAAGCTGGACTAACACCATCATTTTGATACCATTACTTTTGGAATCGGTTCGGTAGTTCCAGAGCTTACCTCCTACAAATAAACAATTTTTACCTCTTTATAATATGAGTATAGATGTAGCTAAAAATTAACCTGCACACATTTTTACGGTTGATATTATTTTTTGAACTCTGTCGCTGGGTTTTAGATTCCTTACCATCCCTCTTGATAAACTTATACAGAAAATCATTTCAGATGCAGCCTCAGAATTTTTTTCAAGTTTTTTCTCATGCAGAAGTATGCTAGAGAAAGAATGTCCAAAATTCTTTGACAGGAAATTTACTACAGAATTTAAATCACATTTAAATATCAATTTCAAGCATCGTGGCATTATTGGTAGTCTTACCGTTTCCAAGGTTTATTCCTGCACTTTCCGAGGTAAATTATTATTATTATTATTTTTAATCCAATGTAAATAATTGTTTCTAAAAATCAATGAACATTGTGGCTATCACTTAGTCTTAACATGATTCCATTTCCGTCATTAACATTTTCCATTACCGTCCCTTTTTTCCTATACCACCCCCCCTCCTTTTTTTTTCCTTCCGTCCCTTCTTTAACACCCCGTTAAGACAATGTTGTACCAAAATTTTGTACTAAAAATACTACATTGTTATTATTTCTTATTTGAATGTCCTGTGGGTACCATGCAAATTCATTATAAGTAAAAATTTAGAAGAAAATAGAAAGTTATAGTGGTAAAATGGTAAGGAAAATTAAACTCGCAAGTTTAACTTAAACCTCAGTTAAATAAAAAAAAATTTTGCTGCTGACCATTTTTTCTTTACTTTGAATCTATTAAGGCATTCGTTTATCAGATTAAAATGTTATTTTAGCAAGTTTAATTTCATCAGATTTTTATTCCCGAAAGTCAAAAGATTGTGAAAATGCCCCGTATACGGAGTTATCCAGAAAGTATACGGCGTATACCACTGTATACACTCTACTACATCCCTGGATTTGAGTTCGTAAAAATATGGGAACAAAACAGAAAACAGAATGAAAAAAAAATTACTTAAATTTTACTTTTCAACATGTTTAACAATTTTACTAACATTATAGGTATTAAAAAAAAATTATAAACTTTAAAAGGCAGTAAGGTAACTAACTCCCTGAAATATATATTTGTTTCTTTTTTCTTTTTGGGTATTGCTGTGGCACAGTTAACTAAAAAGACTGCAGAGTTTAACTGTGAAACCGGGCTTTCCGGAAGAAAATATGATGGTTGACAGCCCTATTCACAGTGCATAAATATGTATCTTTATCAATATGAATTTCATATGCCAGTGTAATCTGTTATTTCATAGATTTTTATTAACTGCGTCTTTCTCAGTTTCATGCATACAAAAAGCAAATAAATAAACAAATAATTATATGAAATTAGTGTGACCATTTAACTTGCCAATTCAATTCATAGTCTTTGCAATTCTTGGGAAAATCCTTATCAAAATAATGAGAGGGTTTACCAAACTTTTAAATAAATATAATTACCTGTTTTAGGATTCTCCTTGTCCACTCCACCTCATCAGTAGCGTAGCGAATAATTTAAAAATACAATATTTAACACTTGTATGTGGTATTCTCTTTCTTTTTTGCTGGTGGCAATATTCCGTGATCAAAACAGCCTTTAGTTTTTGACTTGCCCACGATGTTTAAAGAAAATGCCAAAATCCATATTATATAGAATATAAATAAATGAAAAGATTATGCGAAAAGGACATATCATAACAAATATGAATGCAAAGTAGAAAATTTCATATTTGTGTGCTAAAAAACTCAAATAGCGGCGAAATGAATATAAACAAGTGGGTAACTGTGATCACAGATCGCACAGAGGGTTTTCGTTTAATATTCCTTTCAAAACACTTTATCCTTTTGAAAAATCTGTTAGTTCCACATTTCGCAACCAGGGGCGCACTCTTTCTAAACAAACCTCTATCCAAACGAAACTCCGTTTTACATACTATCCGTATATATATTAATCGAAGGGATTGAGCCCATAGCACCCAAGATAAGTAGGCGCCCCTGGCGGTAAAAAGTGGAACTAAAATATGTAAGGCTATGGTGCATAATATGAAAGAATGGTCAAAGGGTTGTCGGCAAAAGTTGGAAAAGTGCTCCCCGGGTGAAAAGGGCGGAGTTTAGAAAAATTGCTTAAAATATACAAGTTAGAGCCCGGAGCAGTAAATAATGTAAGACTTCTTGAAAATTTTATGATTTGTCGTATGGTCTGAGGTATTCCAGCTATACGTATGCAAAAATTCATGTCCCCAACTTAATTAGGGGCTCTCTTATAAAGAACTGCTTAAAATACATATGTGGTAGCTCAAAGGGTTAAACGTAAGACTTTTTCAAGATTTTATGATTTGGCGCCTGGCCTCAGGTGTTCTGCTATAAGTATGCAAAATTTCAAATCTCCAACTTAATAAGGGGCTCAGTTAGAAAGAATTGGATTTATTACATAAAATACGCATGTGGGAGCTCAGAGGGTTAAATGTAGGACTTTTTCAAATTTTTATGATTTGTCGCATGAAGCTATAAGTATGCAAAATTTCACGCCTCCAACCTAATTAGGGGCTCACTTAGAAAGAATTGTTTAAAATACACATGTGGGAGCCCAAAGGGTTAAATGTACGACTTTTTCAAAATTTTATGGCTTGTCATTTGATGTAAGGTGTTCAGCTAAAAGTATGCAAAATTTCACGCCTGCAACCTAATTAGGAGCTGACTTAGAAAGAATTGTTTAAAATACATATGTGGGAGCCCAAAGGGTTAAATTTGCGACTATTTAAAAATTTTATGGTTTGTCATTTATGTGAGGTGTTCAGCTATAAGTATGCAAAATTTCACGCCTCCAACCTAAATAGTAGAAACTCCAACCTGAATAGAAGAAAGAACTGTTTAAAATGCACATGTGGGAGCCCAAAGGGTTAAATGTACGACTTTTTCAAATTTTTATGATTTGTCGTTTGATGTGGGGTATTCAGCTGTAAGTATGCAAAATTTCACTCCTCCAACCTAATTAGGGGATCACTTAGAAAGAATTTGTTTAAAATACACATGTGGGAGCCCAAAGGGTTAAATGTACGACTTTTTCAAAATTTTATAGTTTGTCGTTTGATGTGAGGTGTTCAACTGTAAGTATTTAAAATTTCACGCCTCCAACCTAATTAGAGGTTCACATAGAAAGAATTGTTTAAAATACACATGTGGGAGCCCAAATGGTTAAATGTACGACTTTTTCAAAATTTTATGATTTGTCGTTTGATCTAAGATGTCCATCTATAAGTAAGCAAAATTTCACGCCTGTAACCTAATTAGGGACTCACTTAGAAAGAATTGTTTAAATAACACATGTGGGAGCCCAAAGGGTTAAATGTACGACTTTTTCAAAATTTTATGATTTGTCGTATTATATGTGGTGTTCGTCTATAAGTATGAAAAATTTCAAGTCTTCAACATGTATAGTTTCTGAGAACGGACTCTGTGACGGACAGACAGACAGACAGAGGAGCGAGACGAATAGGGTTTCGTCAGATGAACGAAACCCTAACAATACTTTTAAAATTGAGATCCTTATGAAATACAATGCGGTAATTTTGTATATACTTGCTCATTCTTTTTTTCTTTCAAGGTCCACATTGTTTTCTTGTAATTTTTTTTTTTCATTTCTTTTATTTTCTTGGTTAGCGCATTGAAATTTTCTTTTTTTAATTTAAAGAGAAAATAAAATACACCCAGACGCATCATTGTTACAAATGGCAATGACTCTAGCATGATGCTGAATGGGCGCTTGATATAAATGATCCTAAAAAAAATTTTAACCTTGAAAAATCTCAATAAAATACATTACGTGTTACCTGTTATTAGGTAACAGCTGAAAATAAAAATAAAAAGATATCGTTTTTATTCTAATTTTTTTCATTTCTTTTCTTTCTATTTTTCTTTTTTTAAATATCTTATCTGTATCAAGTGTTCTCGAAAATGCTTTTCAAATGGCATATATATTTTTTTTTTTTTTTTTATTCAGTTGATTGAAATAATAGATATTCCTGTTATCAGGTTGATTATATTGAGTAATATCGTTGACTTATGATTTTCGTATCCTATTGTATGAATAAATCTATCTAAAACAAAGGGTTTATCGTCTTGGATGTTTTTTTTTGTTGATAGTCATGAACTAAACTCTCAGTCTTCCCTCTCGTCTAAAAGATTCCCTGATCTTGTATCAGATATTATTGATACTAGCTGTTACTCGTGACTTCGTTCAAGTAATACTCAACGTTAAATCAATGCATAATTATTTATTATAATATTTTAACATTAATATTAATAATAAAATTACCGCGATAATAATAATATTATAAATGTGAAAGTGTGTGGAAAAGTTTGGCTGAAATCAGCGTCAATGATTTAATGTCTTTGTAACTTTGCATATGGGTGGTTTATAAACCAGAAATGATCATAAGCTTTTTTTTTTTTTTTTTTTTTCGTTTATTTTATTCAAATGTTTTTTGTAATAATTCAAAATCTCATTATTTTTATCGAGAATAAAATTTACATTAATATACAGAACTTCATAAAAATCGATATTAACCCTTTATGTACTGAATTATGAATTCATGAAAATTTTATCTTCTAAAGCATTTTTCGTGAATTATTTAAGCTACATTAGAAGATTTACATAATCACTTAATAAACTTTAAAACGATTGAAGGATTTAGAAGGATTAATTAAATTTGAGTTTATAGGGATTTTGTGCAACATTTATAGCCACATTCAAATCTTTTATTTTAAATAATTTTCTTAGTATTTTGTAGAATTAGGAAATGTACAAATATAATGTTCTTACAATAGAAATATTTCCGAATTGAAAAATTCACCCCCCCCCCCCCCTCCCCAACTCCAAGAAAGCTGAAAAGATGCAAAGGCAAAAGAAATCATCCTTTTAAAAATATTTTTGTTTTGTGTAACCTAAAACAGTACGGTAACAGTATTCTAAACTGTGTTACAACTAATCGATGTATTAAATAAATTTTATAACAAGTTATTTTAATGGTACTCATAAGTACCGTCAGTAGATAAAGGATTAAACATAAACAAATTTTACTCACTGGGCTTATTATTTAAAAGGAAAGAAGTCGCATTTAATCGAGATCACGGCATTTTTGTCAAACACAAATATAGCAGTATAAGCAGTTAATTATAAACAGTAATCAAGCAAATTACTAAATAGAAAAAAAGGGATCTTTTGTAGCGAAAAGTATATTATGACTATATGTAGCTTGATCACGATACAAAGAGTTTTACAAACATTCTTCGAAGAAAAAATATAGTATTCTTTTTGCAGAAACGAAAGCAAGTATCAAAGGATTACAAGAAAAGTAATAACAAAGCAGTCTAGAATCATGCGAGATTTTCGCACTACAATCTTTGAGATTATTTGCTATGGTTTTTCTTCATTAATTTTTAATTAATTGAATTTTTTTAAATCAAATAACATGTTTTCATGAAAAGTGAGTGTACTATCTCAAAATCCTCTTTAAAATATCTCATATGATATACTTAATTTATCGTTGTGCGTTTTGTATGTGCATAGAAAAAGTATCTTGCATTCAGATCTGGCGTAAATTTAACTTTTGTCAAGGTAATTTAGCCCTACACATCTTGCTTTATTTCTTTATTAATACAAATAATTAATCGTTATTCTTATTACTAAATACTTTATTGTCATGAAATATAATTCGAATCGTCAGACAATAATACGGATGAAAAATACCCGGCAGTTCTATGGGCTGTGCACGGGTTCTGCTAATAAGCCATCTTTTATGAGATCGGACTATGGTTTCGGTATGCACCAAAGGTACGGCTGTTTTTCCACCAAAACCGAATCTTTGCCGAAACTGAGATTTTGAATCGAAAACGAAACCGAACTTTTGGTCTATGTGTAATTTTGATGTTAAACTGTTTGAAACATATTGAACACGGAGGTCACTATACAAGATGCCTAACTATAGAATAGGGTGGGCATAGCATTTATCGTTCATTTATGGGACACCGACCCCAGGGGATACTTTCTTCAAATATTCGCCTACATAGCAATTTTAGTTTGCAGAAAATTTGCAGCACTCTTGCTTTACAAACCTGCAAAGTTGCAGCAAGTTCAGCATGACAAGACTGAAAGTTTATAACAAGACTGCAGCAAGATAACTCTAACGCCGAAGTCACCACACTTTGAACTTGCAGTTAACTTGTCGTGCAAGTTAACGCCAAACAAGTAGAAAATTTAGTTTGTTATTATTAAAGTACTGCAAATCCTTTGCAAGCTAGTAGAAAATTTAAGCTTGTCAAAAATACTGCAAATTTATTGCAAAGTAGTAATATTGTCCCGTCAGAAGGTTCATGCATCGTAAAGCGTTTAAAAAAAGCTGTGCCAACCGAATAAAATTTGTGTAAAGGATGCAGTCCCGAAAGGGTTAAAAATCATAGACTCGAATGGGGTCAAAAGCAAAAAATAAATAAATATCAATTAAAACGATATTTAAAAAAAATCCAGTAATATTGAAAAAAATTCGTTTAAAATTTCAATATAAATTTTAAATGGCCGAAGACGTAAACATAACTTAGTAAATTAACTAATTTGTAAGAATTTTTATATGAAATAAGTTGTAGATTATAGATAAAATGTTACTTTACAAAAAATAACTACATTTGAACAGTTAAAATAATATACCTTTTTCTGCGCTCCTTAACTTAACCCCACGGTCGGCAACAGGCGGACCGCGGAATAAATAATTTATTAATATTTACATATAATACATACGTTTAAGCGATAGCCTTATCAATGTTTCTTATATTTTACAAGAAATATGCGCGATTAATTTGATTTTTTAAGTGATGCATAGTTGCTATGATGATGTGAAACGTAAAATATTGCGTTGGAGCACATGCGCGAGGATTATTCTGGGGCGGGCGGGGATTCTCCGAAGATTCGTCCACATATGTATGTGCAGGGCCCGGCTTATGCGGGGCAGCTGCCCCGGGCCCCCCTTTTTAAGGGCCCCCCATGAGAGTAGTCAGGATTTTCATTAAAATGTACCAAATCATTAAAATTAGTCATAAGTGACCAAATTCGTATATTTTCAAACACTTAGAAAGGGGGTGCAGTCCCCCTTCCCTTCTCTGCTTCCAGTACTTTCTCCACCCATGCAAAAAACAAACTATATCATTAGAAAACTAATGATTAATATTTTATTATGACAACTTAGTATTCTATTATTTTCAAAAGAAATTCTTTATTAACGATTTCCTCATAACGTGGCAAGTTAAAACCATTAATTATGACCAATTTGGGGCATTTTCTTTCAGACATCTTATAACGTATGTAGATAAACAATGTAAAATTTTCCAAATAAATACTCGTATCAACCAATCTATCATCCTACTAGCATTTTTTCTTACAGTTCTGACCATCTTTTTGTGATGTTCTGTTATACAGATGTGAGCAGTACCGGGTACAAAATTTATGCATATAATAATAATTATAACCATGGCGACCAATCCTAATTTCATCATTGAGCCCCAGACAATCAATCAATAGCTAATTAACCAGTAAAATTAAAGTGTTTCCCCCTTTTTTGACAGCTACACCGGTGTATGCAAAAATAAATTAAGGGCGGTGTCTAGCCCCCCTTTATACTTAATTAATGAAGCTCCAAATCTAATCAGGGCAGCTCCTTAACCCAATATTAGATTCGTTTGGAAAGATTTTCGTTTAAATATATAAAACCATTCAACTTTGACATTAGATATAATTTATGGTTATTATCACGCACCGGGAAACGCTGGGTGGGTCAGCTAATATCTATATACACAGGGCCGAAACTAAGGGGAGGGGGCATGTGCCCCGGGCGCCAGAACGAAGGGGCGCCAAATGAAGGATTATACCTTTGAAATGGATCATTTTCTTCTGATGGATTGATGGCTTCTATTATTATGAAACAGCCATTATAAATGAAGTGTTAGGTGAAGATGAAAGAGCAGCCGTAAAAAGTTAGAACTCTGATTTTCTGGTCAGAATGGGAAGAAAAAAAATGGCCAGAATTTTTTTTTCTATCCATGCCAGCATGACGGCCATGTATCCAATTCTTTGCGCAGCCCTGTATATCGTTTTATCTATATTCTACAAACATTTTTTAGTAAACTAAATTCAGTTCAGCGTAAAAATGCATAACTCATTTAAAACCCCACCTTTAAACAATTTACGTTCATACTCAGTAACCTATTACGAATTGTTTTCTGTAGCCCTGTATATGAACTATAGCATTTATACACACTATATAGTATGCATAAATATACTGAATCTTGAAAGTGCATATCATAATTAAAAATGCATTTCGTGCAATCATTGCTAATATACAGTAATTCGGGTACAATATAGCATCTGAAATCATCTGCGTGTCCCTGTAAATGCTATGCACTTCGTATTATGCATGAAATAACTTATACTAAAGCTCAGCGACGTATATCAATTTCATTATATATGAAATAGTTTAACATAATTTAAATACGCCGCAAACAACCCCCCCCCCCACCCTATACCATTATGTAACGGAATTCTTTAGTGTGGCCCTGTAAATGAATAATAACTATTCTTTGCCCCGCATCATATTCTACAGAATGCATATTTTAGTGGGCTTCATAAATACATATCAATTTTACTATGTTTGAAAGAGTGCTTTCTTTAAAGAAAGCTATGATTTCGCAAGTGTGCCCAAATGTATTCTCAATCTGTCCTCAAATGTGTTCCCAAGTTTTGATCCTGAGCAGAATACTTTTGGTACACTTTCGGAGCACATTCAGAATACATTTCAGCACACATTAAGGTAACTGGAACACTTTTTTTTAAATAAAAATGTTCCAAGTGTATTCTCAATGTGTGCTGGGAATTTGCAGTGTAAAATTTAGCTCAGTTTAAAAGCATGTAGCAACTTTTAAAAACCTTTCATTTCCCCAGGCAGGCTGGCTGGAGCCTTTTTTTTCATTTTTTTTTTTTTATCCCGCCCCTTGTCGTGTTTTTGGTGGGATGTCTTGTAAGATGACTTGCTAATCAATGCTTTTCTTTTGGCTGTTCTCAACTGCTCTGCTCAACAAGCGCAAAACGTTTTGACACATTTACAAATTCATTTTTTAACGGAAAGCTATAAAATTGGACAGCCTGAACAGGGAAGCGATTTGGAATCGAACTGTGTTTTCCATTTTTTGATCAATCAATTATCTATTGAGTTATAAGCGATTTTGATCACGTGACGGGGCATTTTTCTCCCCTTATTGACTGGATTTTCTTCTTTCGTTCGGAAGTTCGGTTCAAAAGGCCCACTTTGACAGTATTTTCTGAAAGATCTATTGCGTTTACAAGAAAATGAAAAAACAGTTCGATGACATAGTTTCTGAATAACAACACCTTCTAGTTTCATGCGTTTCCGAACAAAAATGAATTAAAACTTATGTCAGAAAGTTGACCATTTGGATTTGAGAGCAGCCTTAATAAAGGAATCTGGGAGGGACATTATGCTCTACAGACTTGGTTTCCTCGTCTGAGCATTCACTCTTGGGCTATAAAATCAAATAATTACCCATGGATAACAATTACCAATGAAATGCCTCAATACACTATACATTTTCAGATTGAAACCAGCAAATATAAAGTCGAATTATTTTAGATATCCTATGCTGAAAATAACTTTATATTTATCATGCTGAAAAGTATTAAAAATATATCCTAAAAGGTAATATATTATTTCATATAGTTAATACTTTAATAAGACAATAAAGTATGTAGAAAAACTATAATATTAATACAGAAAGGAATTTTGAAATATTAAATAACTTGTGATATTTGGGATATTTACATATAGCTTCTTGATAAGCATCTTCATTTTCAATTTGTCTTTACTCGAACATTATCTGATGAGTGTTTCTGTCTTAGCATACATTCACTATGGAAGTAGGAACCCATTCCTTTAGAGGTAAGCCAAATGGCCTAATCGTCATCACTTTTGATATAGTGATGATTTTATTTAAAATATGCAATCATCAAAGAAATATCAGTTATAAAACATGTAGGGCATTACTTCTTATCGCTGACCAAGAACAAATTCCTAAATTGTTAAATTTAGAATACTTCTAATTTAAAAAATAATTCAAATGTTGTCCTTCATCATCAGGGGCGTAGCGACAGATATTTATTGGGGGGAGGGGGGGGGGATTAAAAAATGTTCCAACTTGAAACAAATTAATTTCCAACTATGTGCAATGTATGTATGATAATATGATTTCAACTTATTTTAATGCCATTTGATATCAAAATGAAATTGGAAAGAGCCATCGTGGTTTTCTTTTCTGGTATTAGAATATTAGAAGAAAATTTGTGATTTTTGCGTGATGTCTGGCATTGATGGCAACGACTAAGGACCTTATCTAACCGTTCTCACAACGACATGTTGCTATAGCGCCAATCGGAAGATACAAGAATAATTTGTTGTCTGATTTTTGTTTGCCACAATAGGATATTTTTTATTGGAACGTTTTATTTTATTTTTAGAGATTTAACGTGAAATGACCCTTTTCTTTTTATATTTAGTCAACTAGTATTAGTTTAAGGTTTGTGAATTAAGAATCACTGATATTATTTTTAAATTGTTGAGTAAGGTACACAGTTTTGGAGGAAATAAAACTGTTGATAACAAGTTGATAACAGGGATCATTCTGAATGTTTTCAAAAGAAGCAGCCAAAGCGCTTTTTATTTGAATATAAGTAGTTATTGTAGAGTTGAATCACCATGCTATCTAAGTAGAGTTAGCCTAGGCTTCCGATTTGGATCCCAAAATTCTTCAAATCTTCAATTTTTTTTTTGAAAATGAAACATTAATTTATTTAATGAAACAAGTCATAACATGTCACAGTGTTATGTTTAAAAAATGTTTAGATAAACATTTAAAGAAAATAAATTAATGTAAATGTGAGTTTAATTTAACAACAGGTTTTAGAAAATGCTGTTGTGGAGATAAACATTTAAAGAAAATAAATTAATGTAAATGTAGTCTCATTTAACAACCGGTTCGCCGAACTCGATATAAATTAACAATCGATTCTACCGAACCGGGGCGAACCGGCTGAATCCCACCACGGATGATACTTGCTGGCATGGATTACTGAAGTGCTTTGTAATCAAACATTTATTTTTCATTTTCCGATAAATGAATTTCAAATTGAGTTATAAGCAATTGTTTTCTCAGGACGGCAGTTTTTTTCCCTTTCCTGCTCTGCCGCGTCCGGAAATTCGGTTCAACTTCGCTAACTTAGACATTTTCTGAAAAATCTTCTACCTGTACCGAAAAACGGGAAAAAAACCCAGTTCGATTACATAGTTTCTTAATAAGAACACCTTACCAATTTCATACATTTGCGTGCGTAAATACGGGTTAGGTTCCCTTAAAAAGACCCCCTTCCCTCCCCTAGGCCCATATCCCTCGTGTCGATAATCGGCCGTCATAACAACACCCAACACTCATACATTTCCGAACGAAAATGAATTTAAAAAATGTGGCAAAAAGTATTTAATTGGGATTTGAGAATAATCTTAAGGTTTCAAGTAGCCATAAAATGTCCCATTTTCACTTTTAACGTTCTCTAACTTTGATTTTTGACATTACTTTTTAAAAAATTCTTCTCAGTTTGTTCAAATTCATAATCCAGAAAAGAAATTCAAATAGTTTTTTAATGTCCTCTTGGATCAAGCCACATTATCGATAATGGAGTGTTGATGAAAACATTTAATTCAACATTTGATTTTCTTTTAGACCTAACGCAAATCCATAATATCCCTGATGCTGATTTATTAAAAAAGTGCAATGACCTGCAAATTTTAATGAATGAGTAAATTCTTTAAAATTCACAGCATTAAAAAGTTTACGCCGCGAAGTTCCATGTGCATGTAAATTCTCCATTAGAAGCCTTGAAATATTTGTTCAGCCATAGAATTTAGCAGTGGCGTACCCAGGATTTTATTTCGGGGAGGGGGGGGGGGGGTGACTTAAATTTCCATAATGTTCTATATCTTACGAAACGCGTTGAATTGTGTTGTAAAGATAAATCATTTTTGACAATAAGGCCGTAGCCAGAGGTGGGGGGAGGGGGGGAGTAGGGATGATTCTGTTCCGAATTTTCCGTAAATTTTAGGTATAAGGTTCCATTAATTAAAAAAAAAAAAAAAAAAAAAAAAAAATCGGTCATCGGTCCTAAAATTCGGATTTAAAAAATGTATCGCGATTTTTGACAAATGGTCGGCGAAAACCATCAATTTCATCAATCGTTCGAAGAAAAAAAGTCTCAAATTTCCTTAAATGATCGCCGAAAAAACCGGAATTTTGTCAAAGGGCTGCCGATAAAATGCGAATTTTGTCAAAGGGCCGTGGATAAAACGCGAATTTTGTCAAAGGGCCGTGAAAAAACGCAAATTTTGTCATAGGATCGCAAAAAAAAAGTCAAACGCAGAGAAAACGCGAATTTATTCTATTGACCTCTGAAAAAAACACAAATTTCGTCAAAAGGCAGCAGAAAGAAAGGTAACTTCGACAAATGATCGCGATAAAAAAAAAACACGTGCTCCGTCAAAGGGTTGTGGGAAAAATGTGAATTTCGTCGAATGACCGCAAAAAAACCGTGGATTTCGTCAAAAGGCCGCAGAAAAAAATCGTCAAAGGACCACGGAAAAAACGCAAATTTCATGAAACAGACGCTGAAAAAGCGCGAATTTCGTCAAAAAGCCGCTGAAAAACGCAAATTTCGACAAGGGATCGCGGAAAGAAACGTGAAATTCGTCAAATGGCCGCAGATAAAACACGTATTTCGGTAAAAGACCGCGAATTTCGTTAAAAAGCAGCGGAAAATGAAAATTTCGACAAAATATCGCGACGAAAACGCGAATTTCGTCAAAGAGCCGCGGAAAAAACGCAAATTTCGCCAAAGAGCCGCAAAAAATTAAGCGAATTTCGTCAAACGATCACGGGAAGATGCGAATTTCGTCATAGGGTCTTCATAAAAACCTGAATTTCATTAAAGGGTCGTGGAAAAAACACGGCGGTCTCTTTAGAAAACGGCACATATACAAACAACTATGTTTATTAATACAGGTATAGTTTTTAAGCGGAAATAATATACTGAACTAACGTTTCAAAAGTCTGGTTAACCCGAACCCAACTTACAGGAATGTACATTTAGCCTGAAATTGACCAGAAATGAAAAACCAAGTTAATGAAAACCAAGAAACAGAGTTTACCCAAAGTGCAACAAAAATAATTAGTGCCGGGAAGCTTTTTCAAGAAGGCTCACGTTTTCAGCACCAGCCTTGGCGAGTTGGCGAAAGCGAGAGCGTTCAGCTAGCTCTAACGCCAATCGTCGTCTTGTGTTTTGTTTTGAACCGAAATGGCGGAAGACGAACTAGCATATTTTAGTCCTACCTAAATTAAAGAAATATTTTCAGTTATGTGTTCTAGATGAAAAGAAATCTTCTTCGAAAGAAATTGTATTACGAATTCTTATACTCTGTTTTATCGAAGGCCTTTATTACTTTTGATGATATAGACTAAAATTTTGATTATTTGATCCCCTCAAAAATCTAAATTTTCATTCAATTGAGCATTATTAATTCCATACCTCTTAAACAAAAACTCATTACCTTCATATATTTAGATATTTGATTACATATAAAGATGGATTTATGGGGATCATGAATTAATGCCGTTTCAGTGCATTTTGATGTATATATAAACACAGATTTTAAAAAATACCTGTGGCAGAAAATTACTATATTTTCTGCGATGAGCTTATATAATTAATTTAATACCAAATCATTCTGCAGAAACAGCCCCCAAAGTCGAGTGAAAATAGACCAAACCAAGAAAGAAAAAAAACTTTCACACCCCCAAACAGGATGTTTAGAAATTGCCTTTTCAATGTGAGATGAAATTCTTAAGGGGAGGTGGGGTAGAAGGAAGATTGAATGACTATCTTTTGTTACTTCAAAGTAACAAATAAAATCATTAGAGAATTTTTTTTAACTGTATATGATAGTGAGGGGCTATAGATTTAAATAGTTAAATTTATCAATTAACAAATAGAAAAAACAAACCAAAAAATTAAAAACTTGGAATATTTAAGTTTTTTTTGGGGGGGGGTGGGGGGTGGGGGGGGCGTAGAATTTGAATAATTGGTCTTTTACTTATAGTTACTAAACTATAAAGAATTAAAAAAAAAATGAAAGCGTGCGCACAAAAGGTTAATCCTTATTATTATTTTTAAAATCTTTCATTCTATTTGTTTCCTTATCTTTTTTTATGGTAAATTATTTATTTGTTATTTAAAAATCAACAGATAGAGAAAAACAGTAAACTTTATGCACTGTTATGCATAAGCGAAGGAATAGTTAACATTTCAGACGCAATTTTAACTAATCTTTTCTGTAAGGCAACAATGAATTTTAAATGGGCAAAAAATAGTGTGATGGAGGAGAGGGGGGTGGGGGGGGGAGAGTAAATTCGAAATGGGAGGTTGCCTCAGACGATTGAGCATTATTTTATTGCCACTTCAACTTAATAAATAGAGCAATATGTTTGCAGGGTGACGAAATATAAAATGTGTGTGTGTGGGGGGGGGGGGGGGATTTCATTCGAGAGAAGAATTTACATGATTTATTCAAATATGACGAATTATTATTTTTAAATAATAAATAAAACAACTAAGGCGAAATAATATTTAAAAATATGGCAAAAATTTTAAAATAAAAAACTGAAGAATTTTAAAGATTTTTAATTTTGTGCACTAGGGACAGACCGATGTCTTTTTCATAAAAACTCAAATAATGATAAAATTTTAACAATATTAAAATGTAATAGTAATTGATTTAATTCCATGCATCAACTTGCAGTTATTTTAGCTGATAGATTTAATTGTAGGATACGGCTAAATAATTTATGCTTTATCGTTCAATCTAATTATAATCGAATTGATTTTAGTTTCAACTTCCTATTAACTTCTAATCACAATTAAATAAAAAACAATTCATTTTTAATGAATTATTTCAGTGAAAATGTGTTTTATTAATGCAATCAACACGTCACATAATTATGCCGCTTAATAATTAAAAAAAACTAAATTAATTCAGTAATAATACTAATAAAACATGTTCAATTGTGTCATAAAAACATGATCAATACAATTATATTTATTAAAGAAAATTTTTACGTCTGTTTTTAAAATACGTTCTCAATTTCTTCGAACATATAGCGAATTAATGAAATAAATGAATATTATAGAACTGAAAAAAATAACTTATGTTTGAATTATATATATTTGTGCAATTAAAAGTTATTTTAATCCGAAAAAGATCTTTGTTTTAAGCAAGGTTCTAATTGCAAACCACGGTGAAATAACATTTCGTCTAGCTTTTTACATATGCGGAAAAAACAAATGAAAAAAAGCACATCTCTTCCTCTCAGCAAAGGAATGGGGTTGCTGTTCGCTACGCGTACGACGTCACGAACAAAAAAGGGTGCGTAGCGTTGAATTCATCCCCGCGCCAACCCTTACTCTGGCGATAAGGTGCTCAAAACGTGAGCCTTCTTGAAAAAGCTGCCGGCTTGGGATCCCCCGGTACCCCCTCTGCTGTAACCTTTCAGAAAATTTGCTGTGAATGTCAGAATTCTTTTTAAACTCAGAATCACCTACGGGCTACGGGTCCGATCCTGAGGCCTCCCTAGTCCGAAATAAGTTTAAAAGTGTTAATGGGTTTTATTTTATATACCTTCATTTAAAAGAAAGTCATTGTAAGTCCCCTTCCCCTCGTTGGGTTAACTGTAGTGTGACTGTTCGCTGATATGGGACTAACCAGAATGGGTAGTTCTTTATATTGCAGAGAACAAAGTTACAAATTTATCTTAAACAAAATGAAAAAAAAATCAGCATTTTTTTTTCATTTCATTTTCAAATATTTTGAGAGGGGGCTGCAACCCCATTACCCCATTCCACTTCTTTGAGTATAATGTGGTGTCACTGCGCACTAATATGGAACTAAAGAGAAGAGAGCGGCTAGTCTGTTGAAGGGTAGGGTATAAAATACAAATTTATCTTAAACATAACGAAAGAAAACACTATTTTTTTCATTTCATTTTCGACTATTTTGGAGGAGGGGGCTGTAACCCCATCAGCCTTTTTCACCTGTTAGGGTATAATGAGGTGTCACTGTGCACTAATATGGAACTAAAGAGAAGAGAGCTGCTAGTCTGTTGAATGGTAGGGGAAAAATACAAATTTATCTCAAGCAAAAAGAAAAAAAAACAAGCACTTTTTTCATTTCATTTTCGACTATTTTGGGAGGGGGCTGCCACCTCATTTGCCCTCTTTCATTTTTTTTGTGTATAATGTAGTGTCACTGTCTACCTATACAGAACTAAAGAGAAGTGAGCGGCTAGTCTGTTGAATAATAGGAAAAAAATGCTAATTTATCTCAAACAAGAAGGAAACAAAAATCAGCACTAATTTTTTCATTTCATTTTCGACTATTTTGGAGGAGGGGGCTGTAACCCCATTAGTCCCTTTCACCTGTTTGTGTATAATGTGGTGTAACAGTGCACTAATATGGAACTAAAAAGAAGAGAGCGGCTAGTCTGTTGAATGATAGGGGGAAAAATACAAATTTATTTCAACAAAAAGAAAAAAATAAGCATTTTTTTCATTTCATTTTCGAATATTTTGGGAGGAGGCTGCAACTCTATTAGCCCCCTTCCATTTTTTTTAGTATAATGTCGTGTCACTGTGTACTAATATGGAACTAAAGAGAAGGGAGTGGCAAGTCTGTTGAATGATAGGAGAAAAAAAGGCAAATTTATTTCAAACAAGAGTAAGAAAAAAAATCAGCACGATTTTTTCATTTCATTTTCGACTATTTGCGAGATGAAGGGGCTGTCATTCCATCAGTCCCCTTCCCCATCTTATAGTATGTTGTGATGTCAATGTAGACTAATATGAGGTTAACGAGAATGGCTATTTCGCTGTATGACAGAAGAAAAAATTACAGATTTCTCTAAAAAAAGTAAGGAAAAAACATTTTTTTTCACTTAATTTTCGAATATTTCAGGAGGAGGGGGTGGGGCTGTAGCCCCATCAGTCCCCTTTCTCTTCTTTGGTGTCAATGTGGACTAATATGGGACTAATGGAAATGGCTAGTCTGCTGTGTGACAGAAAAAAATTAAATTTTTTTCCAAAAAAGAAGGGGAAAAATCAGCAATTTTTTCATATCATTTTCGAAAATTTCGAATGGGGGGGGGGGGGGAGTACGCCCATGGAATGTAGGAAGTTATGCCGAATATTGTTATTGCATCGAGAATTTTACTATTCCTGTAACCATTACTGTTGCAGAACGCTCTTTTTCAAAGTTAAAACTTATAAAGACTTGTCTAAGGTCAACTATGATGCTGGATGAACGCCTCTCTGCTCTCGCTTTTATTTCAATCCAAAACGATTTGGCCAATTCAATAATTTTTTCAGAACTAATAGATAACTTTGCTACTAAAAAAAAAAAAATTGCTTTATGATGTATAAATAGCTAATTCAGTATATTCCACCAGTTTCGTTAATAAAATGTGTTTTACAAATAACAAATTCTATTGTGCAGTTACTTTATTTCGATTTCAACTGCTCGGGGCAGAAATGGAGTTCTGTTTATAAATTATCTGCAAATGTGTGTGGCAAAAAATCTACCCATCGTGCTATTGGTAATGAAATAAAATAAATTTCTGATAGATGTATTATATTACTTACGATTTATGATACTATAAATATGTGATAATATAAATATGATACCCCTAATATGTATGCAGTATTCTTTAAAGGAATCTTAATTATATGTTAAGAAAAATCTGAATTTTTTTGTAGAAATTGAGTCGGGCCAGGCTTGTTTTCACTGATTTCTGTACGGGTCGGGCCGGGCCGTGAACTGTGAAAATATTAACGGGCCGGGCCGAACTTTTTATTTTTACACCGGGCCGGGCCAGTATAGCTTTCGTTCGGGCCAGGCCTAGAAATTCAGGCCCGTGCACACCTCTAGTTGAACTATCGGTAAAACCGGACGATTGCCCAGGCCCTCGCGCCAGTTGGAGTCTTGTTACGGGCCTCGAGCGTCTCTACACAATTTGAAATAACCTTACCCTGTGTGAAATAATGATATTACTGCTCTACATTTTTCTTTAAATGGTTTTCGCGAAAAAAAGTTAGCAATAACTTTATTTCTTACATAGCCAAAGTGTATATAATTCCCGGAGAATGTATAGATCTGAGGATCCTGAAAGTAACCGTAAGCGAAAAAAATAAATATTTAAATATTCTAAATCTAAAGGTTTCAGATTCTGATTTTCAGAAATTAAAAGTAATTAATTATACAATACACATTACATGTGAAAGAATTCGTATGTTATTTTTCATGCATTTTATTCTCTATATTATAAATTATTCTATGATATATACAATTTTTAAAAATTACTAGGGGGCTCGGCCCCCTGCGAGCTACGCTCGCCAACCCCCGTCCAGACACCGCAGACTCTAAATGCACGCTAATTTGATCGGCTTTAAAAAGATTTCGAAATATTGAATTATAATTTAAAAAACAGTGGCGATCTCCCTATAAACGGATTTCTATTCATTTCTCTTTGATTGGGGAATTTTAACGCCAAATCCCCTGCGGTACTACTTGATTATCCAGTCGACCAATTTCGCCAAATTATATAAATCGTCAAACCACTCGCCAAATTATACAAATTGACATAATTTTTATTTTAAATAACGAAAGAACAAATAAATTAGTACAACATTAATAAAAATACAAATAAAACGTCGAAATAAAAATAACTTGATGACGTAGACACGTGTAACAACATTTCAAAATAAGCTAATATAAAAGGAATTAAGTAAACAGAGTCTTTGTCTCCTGTTATTTTTTTACAAAGCGAAAAGAAAGTTCTTTTAAATGAGACATTTTAAATTAATCGTTTTTAATCTGACGTAATTTTGACCAAGCTATTCTTTCTCTTTTAAATATTCACGTGAAAATACTTTTGTTAGAAAGAAATATTATTTGCGCTTTCCTAACAAAAATAGTTGAAAAGATCCTCTCAAAATATCAAATAAATGTCTAGCGCAATTTCTAAATTTAAACTGTTTTCTAATATTATTTTGTGTTCATTTTATGTAATAACTGTAATGTGTAATGTGACGTACATATGACGTAATTTTCCTATTTAAGACTTCTGACGCATGTTAATGAATTTATTATTTTACAATATCCTTTCTCTTTTAAAATTCACGTGTATACTTTTTATGACGTAATTTTTAATAAGTTCCTGCTTTTTGTACATAATTATTTAATTCTAATTCCAAATGATTTTTTCTGTTTATAATAGTCACGTGTAAATAAATTTTTTATTTGAAGCAAACATTATTGTTTGCGCTGTTTATACATTTGGCAACAGTATAAATTAATACCATTTTCTAAAATAATGTAAAAAATATCTCTAGAAATGCTGAAAATTTGAATTTAAAATAGAAATAAAACCTCCAAAAATGAGCCAAATTAAAAAAATTAATGCAATCTGCGCACCGGCAAATTCTAACGCATAAAATGATCTAAAAATGATTACATTCCCATGTATAGTTTTTGATGCTATAGAACTTTTTTAATGGAACGGTTTTTGTCCAACTTTAGCATTAAATATCTCTTAAAATAATTCTTCGATTTGAAAACTGTCTGCATCAGCGTGTTTATCAAACATTTCTCTATAATACCACCGATTTTCATATTTTTGTACGCAATATTTTTCTCAATATTAACGAAGAAAGACCTCCTGTCACAAAAAATTCAAAACCGGCGGCGGCGGTGACAGCGGTAGTTACTTTTTAGTGTTTCGTTCATCTGACGAAACCCTATTCGTATCACTCCTTTGTCTGTCTGTCCGTCACAGAGCCCATTCTCAGAAACTATACATGTTGGAGACCTGAAATTTTGGGTACTTATAGCTGAACACGTCACATGAAACGACAAATCCTAAAATTTTGAAAAAGTCTTAAATTTAACCCTTTGGGCTCCCACATGTGTATTTCAAACAATTCTTTTTAAGTCAGCCCCTAATAAGGTTGGAGCCATGAAATTCCTCATACTTATAGCTGAATACCTGAGACAGCAAGATAAAACATAAAATTTTGAAAAAAGTTTTATATTTAACCCTTTGGGCTCCAACTTGTGTATTTTAAGCAATTTTTTCTAACAGAGCCCCTAATTAAGTTAGGACATGGAATTTTGAATTGTTATAGTTAAACACATGAGCCCACACAACAAATCATAAAACTTTGAAAAAGTGTTATATTTAACCCTTTGGGTTCCAATTTGTGTATTTTCAGCAATCCTTTATAACAGAATTCCTAATCAAATTGGAGGCATGCAATTTTGTATTCTGATAGCTAAACACCTCAGATCACACGACAAATAATAAATTTCGAAAAAGTTTTATGTTTAACCCTTTGGAGTCCAGCTTGTGTATTTTAAGCAATTCATTTTAACAGAGTCCCTAAGTGAATTGGGGACTTGAAATTTTGCACACTTATAGCTGAACGCCTCAGATCACACGCCAAATAATAAATTTCTAAAAAGTTTTATATTTAACCCTTTGGACTCCAGCTTGTGTATTTTAAGCAATTCTTTCTAACTGAGCCCATAATTAAATTGGAGATTTGAAATTTTGCATACTTATAGCAGAACACCTGAGGCCAGGCGACAGATCATAAAATCTTGAAAAAGTATTACATTTAACCCTTTGAGCTCCCACATATATATTTTAAGAAATTCTTTTTAAATGAGCCCCATAATTAAGTTGGAGACATGAAATTTTGCATACTTATAGCTGAACACTTCAGATCACACGACAAATAATAAACTTCGAAAAACGTTTTACATTTAACCCTTTGGACTCCAGCTTGTGTATTTTAAGCAATTTTTTCTAACTGAGCCCATAATTAAATTGGAGATTTGAAATTTTGCATACTTATAGCAGAACACCTGAGGCCAGGCGACAAATTATAAAATCTTGAAAAAGTCTTACATTTAACCCTTTGAGCTCTCATATATATATTTTAAGGAATTCTTTCTAAATGAGACCCATAATTAAGTTGGAGACATGAAATTTTGCATACTTATAGCAGAACACCTGAGACCACACGACAAATGTTTTTTTTTTTTTCAAAAAAGTTTTATATTTAACCCTTTGGACTACAGCTTGTGTTTTTAATCAATTATTTCTAACTGAGCTCCTAATTAAATTGGAGACATGAAATTTTGCATACTTATAGCTGAACGCGTCAAACCATAAGACAAAATATGAATTTTTGAAAAAGTCTTATAATTAACCCTTTGGACTTCAACTTCTGTATTATAAGCAATTATTTCTAACTGAGCCCTAATTAAGCTGGGGATATGAAAGTTTGCATACTTATAGCTGAACACTTGTGATCACACGGCAAATGATAAATTTTTCAAAAAGTCATATTATTGACTCCTCTGGGCTCTAACTTGTGTTTTTTAAGCAATTTTTCTAACTTAGCCGCTAATTAAGCTACAGCGAGCAAGTTTCACTTGAAGGCTCCGGGAAGGGGGGGGGGTAAATTTTTCCCCAAACCCCTCATCTAATATATCATTTGATGACCCTTCGGCCACTCTTTCATTTTATGCACACTAGCCTTTCACATTTTATTTCCACTTGGCCAGGAGGGCTTTCCTATCTTAAGTTTTATAGGTCCAATTTCCTGGACTAACATAAGTGCGAATAGGTTTTAAAACGGAGTTTTGTCGGGCAGACGTTTGTTTAGAATAGAGTGCACTCCCTAGTTGCGAATTGTGGAGCTAACAGATTTTGCAAAAGGATAGTTTTTTGAAAGAAATATTAAACGAAACCCTCTGTGCGATCTATGATCACACTTACCCACTTGTTTTTAGAATAGAGAGATTTTTATGAGTCGAATATTGCAGTCAGAGACATTATAGTCTAAGAGATAGCAACGTCAAAAAACACGTCATTTTATCAAGGCTCATTTTTCTATATGTTTTTCCGATTTGGTGTAGTACGTTTGCGGCCAGTCTGGCAGCCAGGAGACGTTGCGTTTACGAGCGGGATAAGGGGTTATGCAGGTAAAAAAAAACTTCAAAATTACGTCATTTTATCAAGGCTCATTTTTCTGTAAGTTCTTCAGATTTATGGTGTAGTACGTTTGCGGGCGGGGCGGCCTGGAAGTCAGGAGACATTTGCGTTTATCTGCGGGAAAAGAGGTTATGCAGATAAAAAAAAAACTTCAAAATTACGTCCTTTTAGCATGATTTTTGTTTATAACATCTGTTTCTACTAACTATTTGTGATATTAATCCATTATTACCAGACGTTACCAATGTCGCTAAGACCCTGCCAGCTCCATATTTATAGGTAAAATATTACTCTTTAGCTAAAAGACAACCTATAATTAATTTTCCAGACACAAATTCGGTTGCAAAGTTAATGCCAGATGCAGTGGCGTACCCAGGATTTTATTTCGGGGGGGGGGGGGGGCTGACTTAAATTTCCATAATGTTCTAAATCTTACGAAACACGTTGAATTGTGTTATAAACATAAATCATTTTTGCCAATAAGGCCGTAGCCAGGGGGGGGGAGGGGGGGGAGTGACTTTGTTCCGAATTTTCCGAAAATTTTAAAAATTTTGCCTAGTCCAAAAATTCGGACTTAAAAAAATAGCGATTTTTGACATGGTCGCCGAAAAAAAAACAGTTTCATCAATCGTTCGCAGAAAAAAAATCTCCATATTTTTTAAAGGATTCGAAAAGGAAAAAATCGAAAGTTTGTCATAGGGCCACGGATAAAATGCGAAGTTTGTCAAAGGATTGCGAAAAAACAGTCAAATTTCGTCAAATGCTCGCGGAGGAAACGCTAATTTCGTCAAATGGGCACAGAAAAATCCCGAATTTCGTCATACGGTCTCAGAAAAAACGCGAATTACATCATACGTTTGCGGAAAAAATACGAATTTCGAAAAAAGATCGCTAAAAACACGCATACCGTCAAAGGGTGCGAAAAAAAAGCTAATTTCGTAAAGGATCGCAAAAAAAGCTAATTTCGTCAAAGGGACATGGTAAAACGTGAATTTCGTCAAAAGGGCGCAGAAAAGCGCAAATTTCACTAAAGAGAGGAGAAAAAACTCTAATTTTGTGAAAAAACCGCGGAAAAACGCAAATTTCAACAAAGGATTGCGAAAAAACGCGAATTTCGTCATACAGCCACCGAAAAAGCGCGAATTTCATCAAATGACCACAGAAAATACGCGAATATCGTCAAAGGGCCTTAGAAAAAAACGCAAATTTCGACAAAGGATTGTTAAAAAAACACACATTTCGTCAAAGGGAAGCGAAAAAAAACGCGAATTTCGTCAAAAAGCCACAGAAAACCGCAAATTTCACCAAAAAGACGAGAAAAAAAGCAAATTTCATCGAAAAGCCGTAGAAAAAACGCAAATTTCGACGAAGGATTGCCTAAAAAACGCAAATTTTGGCAAATGACCCCAGAAAAAATGCGAATTTCGTCAAAGGGCCGCAGAAAAAACGGGAATTTCAACAAAGGATCGCTAAAAAAAACATGCATTCCGTCAAAGGGCAGCGGAAAAACGCGAATTTCGTTAAAGGATCGCAAAAAAAGAAAAAGCAGTGTCACAAAGAAGGGCGACCGAAAAACGTGAATTTTCTCAAAAGGCTGCGGAAAAAAGCGAATTTCGTCAAAAAGCCGCGGAAAAAAACAAATTTCGACAAAGGATCTCGAAAAAAACGCGAATTTCGCCAAAGGGCCGCAGAAAAAACGCGAATTTCATCAAAAAGTCGCGGGAAAAACGCGAATTTCGAAAAAAAGATCGCTTAAAACACGCATTCCGTCAAAGAGTTGCGACAAAAAAGCTAATTTCGTAAAAGATCGCAAAAAAAGCGAATTTCATCAAAAAGACGAGAAAAAACGCGAATTTCGTCAAAAATCCAAAGAAAAAATGCAAATTTCGACGAAGGATTGCGTAAAAAAAACGCGAATTTAGGCAAATGACCTCGGGAAAAAACGCGAATTTCGTCAAAAGGCCGCAGAAAAAACGCAAATTTCGGCAAAGGATCGCTAAAAAAACACGCATTCCTTCAAAAGAAAGTGGAAAAACGCAAATTTCGTCGAAAGGACACAGAAAAAAAAACGTGAATTTCGTCAAAAGGCCGCAGAAAAACGCAAATTTCATCAAAAAGACGAGAAAAAAGTGCAAATTTCATCAAAAAGACGAGAAAAAAGTGCAAATTTCATCAAAAAGCCGTGGACAAAACGCAAATTTCGACGAAAGATTGCATAAAAAAACGCGAATTTCGGAAATGACCACAGAAAAACGCGAATTTCGTCAAAGGGCCCCAGAAAAAACGCAAATTTCGACAAAGGATCGCTAAAAGCACACGCATTCTGTCAAAGGGAAGCGGAAAAAACACGAATTTCGTTAAAGGATCGTAAAAAGAAGAAAAAGCAGGGTCACAAAGAAGAGCCACAGAAAAACGTATTCGTCAAAAGGCTGCGGAAAAAAGCAAATTTCGACAAAGGATCTCGAAAAAACGCAAATTTCGTCAAAGGGCCGCAGAAAAAATGCAAATTTCATCAAAAGGTAGCGGAAAAACGCGAATTTCGGAAAAAGATCGCTTAAAACACGCATTCCATCAAAGGGCTGCGAAAAAAAGCTTATTTCGTAAAGGGTCGCAAAATAACGCGAGTTTCATCAAAAAGACGAGAAAAAAAAAAACGGAAATTTCGTCAAAAATCCGCTTAAAAAACGCAAATTTCGACGAAGAATTGAGTAAAAAAACGCGCATTTCGACAAATGACCTACGAAAAAACGCGAATTTCGTCCAAGGACCGCAGAAAAAACGCAAATTTCGACAAAGCATCATTAAAAAAACACGCATTCCGTCAAAGGGAAGCGGAAAAAACGCGAATTTCGTTAAAGATCGCAAAAAAAAAGAAAATCAGGGTCACAAAGAAGAGCCACAGTAAAACGTGAATTTCGTTAAAAGACTGCGAAAAAAAGCGAATTTCGTCAAACAGCCGCGAAAAAAAACGCTATTTTCGTCAAAGAAAACGCGAATTTCGTCAAAGAGCCATAGAAAAAAAGCGAATTTCATCAAAAAGACGAGAAAAAAAATCGAATTTCGTCAAAAAAGACGCGGGAAAAAAGCAAATTTCAACGAAGGATTTCGTAACATAAAACGTGAATTTCGGCAAAAATCTGCGAAAAAACTTGAGTTTCATCAAAAACCCGTCGAAAAAACGCGGAAAAAACACAAATTTCGACAGGATCACGAAAAAAAAACGCAAATTTCGACGAAGGAGTGCGTAAAAAAAACGCGAATTTCTTCAAGGAACTGCGGAAAAAACGCAAATTTCGTCAAAAAACGTGGAAAAAACACAAATTTTTGCATGGAGATACGACTGAAAAATGAAAATTAATAAGCTACATTTAAGTACTTAAGTACAGTCAATTCTTCCGCACCGGATTTCCGATTTAACCGAAATCGACTCGTGATTAGCTGTAGTGTTACTGTACATTAATATTCTTCCGCATTGACAATCTTGGCACCCGCCGACTGTGAGCGAAATTAAAAAACTCCTTAAATTAAACTACTTTTAGATTTGTCGAATTTACTTGTAGGTCTCTTGAACTGACTTATATACGTTTTCCTTTATCCAATAAAACAGGCATGGAGCTATTTTTCAGTCATTTGAAAATTGATTTTGTGGTTTCAAGTAAATTTGGTCGCAGGACTGAGGAGGATATTGGATTAACAAAGAAAGAAAAATTAAGAAAGGAAGAAAAATTACAAATTTATCTCAAACAAGAAGAAAAAATTCAGCCTTTTCTTTTTTCATTTCATTTTAGACTATTTAGGAAGGGGGCGCCCCATTAGCCCCTTTCACCTCTTTGGGTATAATGTGGTGCCACTGTGTACTAGTACGGAACTAAAGAGAAGAGAGCGGCTAGTCTGTTGCATGATAGGGGGGAAATACAAATTTATCTCAAACAAAAAGAAAAATATCAGCACTGTTTCATTTCATGTTCGACTTTTTGGGGAGAAGGCTGTAACCCCATTAGCCCCCTTCTATATTTTTGGGTATAACGTGGTGTCACTGTACACTAATATGGAACTACAGTGAAGGGAGCGGCTAGTCTGTTGAATGATAGGGGAGAAAATGCAAATTTATCTCAAGCAGACAGAAAAAAAAATCAGCGCTATTTTTTCATTTCATTTTCTACTATTTGGAGAGGAGGGGGGCTGTAATTCCAACAACCCATTCCCCATCTTTCGGTATGCTGTGATGTCAATGTGGACTAATATGGAGTTAACGAGAATGGCTATTTTGCTGTATGACAGAAGAAAAAAATTAGATTTATCTTAAAAAAGTAAGAAAAACCACTTTTTTTATTTAATTTTTCGACTATTTCTGGTTTGGGGGGGGGGGGGGGGCAGTAACCCCGTCAGCCCCCTTTCTCTTCTTTGGTGTCAATATGGACTATTATGGAACTATATGGTGAAGGAAGCGTATAGTCTGTTGAACGATAGGGGATAAAATGCAAATTTATCTTAAACAAGCAGAAAAAATTCAGCACTATTTTATCATTTCATTTTCGAACCTTTCGAGAGGAGGGGGCTGAAATTTCATCAGCCCCGTCCCCATCTTTTGGTGTGCTGTGATGTCAATGTGGACTAATATGGTGTTAACGAGAATGTCTATTTTGCTATATGACAGAAGAAAAAAAATTACAGATTTCTCTTAAAAAAGTAAGGAAAAATTACTTTTTCATTTAATTTTTCGACTATTCCGGGTGGAGGGGGGGGGGGGGGTGTAACCCCTTCTGCCCCCTTTCTGTTCTTTGTTGTCAATGTGGACTAATATGGGACTAATGAGAATGGCTAGTCCGCTGTATGATTGAAAAAAATTAAAACTTTCCAAAAAAAGAAAGAGGAAAAAGCAGCACTTTTTCATATCAATTTCGAAAATTTCGGGGGGGGGGGGCTGTAGCCCCATCAGCCCCCCCTTGGGTACGCCCATGGCCAGATGGCTTTAAATATGGCAACGAAAGTGCCTGTTTCAAGAGTGTTTTATAGTTCTAAAAAATTATAAGCCATCTTTACGTCATTTTATCAAGCTTAAAAATTACAAGCCTCTTTGGCTAGAAGATAATTGCAATTACAAATTTGCCCAACTCTGTTAATAATAAGAATCTATTCTATTCTAGTAAAAAATAAGCTACTAACTCTGACTCCGGTCTTGAATCTACCGTGTCTTTTTCACTTCCTCGATTTATATGTTGCAAAAACTATTATACTTAAAATCATGAAAATTGGTTGTTTTATAGAGACTATGTATGGTAAACAATGTATGTAAAATAAATTAACATAAAATTAACTGATTGTTTATTTTCTTTCGCTATTTTACATTTGCAGCAATTGTTACTGTCAGTTGCCTGTGGATCCATGCGAGGACTTCGCACTACAATTTTCGAGATTATTTGCTGGTACATTTTTTCATCAGTATTTATTTAACTGAAATTTTTGATCAAAAAACAAAATCGTTAGGGGTCTGGTACCCTTTGAACCAATAAAGTACATGGAAAAAATACCTCTGTAAGAATTGCAGCCACTCTTTAACTAATTAACTTTTTATAAAATTGAAAACACATGTTAGGAACGATTTATTTTATCAATTAAAGCTATTAAAAAAGGTATACACATATATAGTTTTTTTTAAATTTATTTTTAAAGATAATACAATTTTTACGAAAGAATTATTCTTGCATGCATTGCGCGCATGATTTTTTCCATTTGAATGGCTGAAACAAGCCAAGATTTTTTTAATGAGTGCAGATATAATGTGTTTTCAAAATGACCTACAATAGAAAAAATAAAACTTGTAGATCCCGAGAATTTTTTTTTTTTAAAGAAATTCGAAATAGCGAGAATTTTTTATACAAAAGTAATCGTGAATTCTAAACTTCTTACTTGAGAAACATAATAATAGGTCATTTTGTGCTTCTGTACGTTTAATACATCCACCAGAAATTTCGTGAAATTCTAGATAACCGTTTTTCAGAAATCGTGCGTGCAATGATCAAAATCACTATTTTGAGAAAACTGGCTTTAAAGATTGAATCACCCCACGTAACTTCTCTTCTAATGCGAATTTTCGTATGGGGTTTGCTTTAAATGTTTCTAAAGAATCATATTTAATTATAAGCTATTAAAAAAAAAATCGATTTTTGGACGGTTCAAAGGTTACCTGACCCCTTAACGAAATGCGGGAATGCGAGTGTACTATCTCAAAAGTCTGTTGTAAAATCTTCCGTTTGCTATCTCATTCATCGTTGCGTGTTCGTTTTGCATAGATACATAGAAAAATCCCTGCCGGCTCAGCCTACAGGCGGAGATACCAACAAAAACTAAATCAAGGTTAGAGATAAACCCAGTTTAACAATTTTATCTGGCCGCTTTTGACGAGTTTTTAATTTCATTTTTCTGTAAGAGGTGGTTTTATCAGAATCACATTAATACGATAATTTTTTCTTCAACCCCTATTTTTGTTTAATTTGTTTTTGTCGTAAGAGTTGGTCCTAACAAAAACTTGTCAATATAAAAGTTGTAGACAGTATTAAGAAGATTATTATAATAATTTTAAGTGAATTTCATATATAAATAGATAGAAAGATAGATATAGTATATATAAAGTAATAAAGTTTTGAACTGGGAGTGGTGTTGGGTCCTAGGTGCCATGATCGGCATAGATCTGCAAAAATTTTTCAGAAATTCCAACATAAGGGAGAGGTAGCATTTCTTACGAAATCTACCTAAAAAGGGATGTTGACATCATATCAGAACTAATATATATAATGATTATTCAAAAGATGTTGTTAAAAAAAAAAAAAAAAAAAAAAAAAAAAAAAAAAAACATATTTAAATAGGAGATCAAATTAATATGAATATTCTTTAAGACAGCCATTAAAAACCAGTTTAATTAATTCTGTTTGCTTCTCAATTTCCTTTTTAGTCGCTTTTATTTTATTTCTCTTCTCTTTTTTTTTTTTTTTGTCTCTTACCCATTCTTATCTCCTTCTCCTCATGATACTCCAAGGATCAATACCTGATAAATATTCTATGATTACGTATATAGATGGCACCACATGTGCATGGAGATTTTTTGTATATAAACAAAAGTTTCATCACCATCGTAGTTTCACTTTAAAAAACTGTACTTGTTGTGAAGATGAAATTTTTAATAATATTTAGTATTATTTCAGTTGTTTTAGGCACCGGACAATGGGAAGAAGTGCCACAAAATGACGACAGAATCAGAGTTGCTGCTAATTTTGCTGTGAAAGTTCTTTCTATGCGTTTGAACTCTCCTTACCATTCGAAACTAGCTCAGATTCACAAAGCGGAAAGACAAGTATGTTTGAAGTTACCTTTTTGAAACCGATTAGTTTTTCATTAAGTTACTGAAATAGTTAGAATATACCTTTTTTATTTTAAATATTAACCTAACTCTCTGCAGTCGCAGATTTATGGATTATTATTTTTTTAATAGTACCTACTACTTGAGATACAATCTATTTTAATTTAGTTTCATGTATGTATATGTATTATTATTATTGTTATTTATTATTTGTTGAAGAGAATTAAATAAAAATTATCTAAAAATTAATGTTTATATTTTACTTACTACAGTTATCCGTATAATTATGCAAATGAGAATTACTACTCGTTTTTTTTTTTTTTTTTTTTTTTTTTTTTTTTTTTTAATTTTAAATATGACGAATCGCGAAAATTTATATTATACTTTTTTCTATTATTGATTTTCATATTTATTAGGTAAATGATAAAAAATAAATGCATGCTTTTAATGTTTAAAGATTTATTTGTACTAGGTATTTAGAATTATGCAGTCTACATGAAAATGCATTTTAGGACAAACATAATATTTTTCTTTATTTATTTCTTCTTTGTAACTTTTTAAGTAGCTTATTATTTTCAGCCATTTCTTTTCATCTACTCAAGTTTTGGGGTTCACTCTATTAAACATTTGATTATTTTGGGGTTCATTCTATTAAAACATATAAATAAATGAATTAATTGTAGAAGCAATGAGGAATATAACTTTTTTTATTATATTATTTTAACGTAACTCTCTGCAGTCGCAGGTTTATATTTATTATTATTTTTTTTTAACAAGTACTACTTGATATACAATCTATTTTAATTTAGTTTCATATATGCTTATATATATATATATAGCATATATATAATTATTTATTTGTTGAAGAGAATTAAATGAAAATTATCTAAAAATTAATGTTTATACTTTACTAACTACAGTTGTCTGTAATTATTTACATCTATATCTAACTTAATTATGCAAATGAGAATTACTCTTGTTTTTTTTTTTTAATTTTAAATATGACGAATCATGAAAATTTATGCAGTGGAACCTGGTTAAGATGCGTGTCAAGGAAGTGGACAAAAGTCGCATATAAACGTAATTTGTATAATGTTGCAGGAAATAGGCTTATTTACACATCTAAATGAACTTTAGACCTTTCATTTACTACATGTTTAAAGTAAAAAAATTGTTGCTTTTACATATACTTAGATTAAATTTAACTGTATTAAACTTTAACACCTTATTCCTTTTTACAGGACCGACTGAAATAATAACTGAAAATAAATATTAGTGTTGACTCTAGAAAAAAAGGGGCGCCGGGCGGGAATTTTTCAAAAAGGGAGCAAACACTATTCTAAAAAAGGGTAATTTTTTTCAGAAAGGGAACACTATTCTAAAAAAGGGCACACTTGTACCTTGTTCACAAAAATATTTTGAACTGGTTTGTTTAGAGTCCCTAGAATTTGCGATATTTTCCTGGGATCGATTGAATTACCACGGAGATCATAGGAAGTGTTAAAAAGGGATGCCGGGCGCATCGGAAGGGCTTAAAAGGGCCGCCGGGCTCAAAAAAGAAATAAAAAGGGCCGCCGGGCGCTGCGCCCTGCTAAAGCGGCTTAGAGTCAACACTAAATATAGATTCAAACATGCCTTTAATGTCGGTTAATATGACTACAAATAAAACAACAAAATTATTTTCCTGCTAGACTAATTTTTTTTACACAGAGAAAAAAAAATTAAATCTATGAAGCACAACCCAGTTATAAAAATCATATTTAGCACTTGTGATAATGAGTAGCATTATAATCTGTCATTCAATTTTAATATAATAAGAAAAAACAGTACTTTTCGGTTAGTCAGGCGCCAGTGTTATATATACACATATGCATGCATATAAATATGTATACACACACACACACTTATAGGGTAGATGTGCCAGTAATGGACACCCCTTGATGTTTTTGGTTCATAAAAAAATAACTAATAAATATTTAGCTTTAATTATTTTTTTTATAATTCCTCCTTGCATGTTTTATAAAACTGGGTTATTGTTGACACTTTTAATCAAACCAATCAGGAAGCAGAAAATAATGTTTCAAAGTTTCGCTGTTTTTCTGTGAAAATCTTAATGAAGAGGCTAAGAGCTGGCTTTGTTTAATTAGTTTATATATTATTCATTTTCTTGCAAAATTTGAATGTTTTTGTTTGAGTAGCAATAGAGAATTTAGAATTTTATATACTAACGGCCATTTACAAAATTTCATTTATTTTTAAGGTTTTAAGAGGGGGGTGTCCATTACTGGGATGGTTAATTAGTCATTTTCCAGTAATGGACACCCCTTGTCGACATTGCTAAAAATGTAATTTCAGTAATGTTTCTAGTGCATAAAATATTTTCGCAAACCTAAATAATCAAATTTATTTTTAAATTATACGTACCAAAATGTAATACAGTAGACTCCCTCAAATCCGCACAGCTTGGACCAGAGGTTGTGCGGATTTCTGGTTATTGATATGTTTACATTTTTTAAACATTAATTTGATTGGTAGTTAAGCAAGGGAAATTATAATGAATGCTTACAATGAAGTGAAACATTAAAATAAGTAAAATATTAAAATAATTTATTAGTTTAAAAGTAAGTAATTATTAAAATAATTATGTAAAATAAAAATTTAGAAAAATATTAAATTATTACGAATGAAGTCTATTCAATTCGATTCCAAAAGTCCTATGCTGCCATCTAGTGATAGCAAGCAGAACAGTGTTAATGCTATTATCAGTATATATAGCTTATTGCGCTCACTGTAACTTTTTCATTGTTATTTAGAGTCTTTAATGCTTTTCTTATACTGCTTTGTAAGTTTAGAAATAAATTTGACTATAATTTAAAAAAAATTCCGCGAAAAATAATTTTAAAATAGCGTTCCAGTTCGTGGATTTTTCCATTTCGAAACCTGGAATTTTTGATATAGATATGCTAATTTATATCAAAATCAAAAGTAATGTAAATTTATTTAGTAATAAATCAGCTGTAATAGCCAGAAGAGAATGATTAACAAAATATTAGTAAAAAAAAATTGCGGTAGTCGCTGATTTCGGCGCCATCTTGAATTTTGTTCCTGCAACTTAACTGTAAATTTCATTGTTTACATCTGAAAAAATACGCGGATTTTAGGGTCGCAGATTTAAGGGAGTCTACTGTAATACCAAAAATTTTCTTTTTGTCCTGTTTCTATATGCCATTTATAATAATAAAATTATTTCAAATTACTTTAGAAGAGTTTATTTAGTTTTTTAAAAAATAAGCTAATACAGAATTCTAGCAAAAAAAGAGCTTCATTTTCACAGTTTTTCTTGTTATAATACGACATGTTACAATGATGTACATTAGTTTTTAGATGCTTTTATGTTAAACCATTAATATGTGAATAAAATGCACCATTTTCACCTGATTAAATTATGTTTGGCTCAGTTTGTGACCTTTTGAAAACAGAGGTAAAAAAAACCCATGCAGGAACAAAAAAACTCCCACTTTTTTATCTATAAATAAATGGTGAAGCATACATTTTTTCTTTAAAATATTAATTTTAAAGGGAAAAGAACAATAAATTATGCAAATTTAATGCATATTTTGCATTTCTAAGAATCTGTACAAGTTATGTCATACCTCCCCCCCCCCCCTTTGTTTTTGCAAAAATAAAACCCATCCACTTTTTTTTTTATGTGCACAAAGATATCCTTTTACTTTTATGTCATACATTGTTTTAATCTTTACAAGCTTATTTTATTTTAATCATTATTTTGCTTTTTTATGCAAATTTTATTAGGCAAGTCTCAAGTTCACTGTTCAACAAGCACGAAACTTTGTGACACCTTTACCCATTTGTAAACATAAAGGTACAAAATTGACAGGGCTGACTAAGCGATTTGGAATTGAAATGAGTTTTATGTTTTTGATAAATTACTTATTGTGTTACAAGTGATTTTGGGTCCCATTATGACTGGTTTTTTGCCTCGCTTTGGGTGGGTTTTCTCCTTTTGTCTGGAAATTTGGTTCAAAACGACAACTTTGACATTATTTTCTGGAAGATCTTTTATGTTTACCAAAAAATGGAACATTTCTGTAGTTTCTGAATAACACAGTGCTGTTTTCAGGCGTTTCTACTTTCTGAACAAAGATTAATTAAAACTTGTGTGATTAAGTTGTCCCTTTAGATTTGATTGCAAAAAAACTAAAAAAAAAAACTTTTTTTGCAGAATTGTGTTTTAAAAATAATTAATAATGGAAAAAATACTTTGCTGTCTAATATTTTGATTTCTAGAAGTGTTTTTACATGTGGGTTTTTTTTAGGTAACATGGGTTATTTTTAGGGAAAAGTGGGGGGTTTTCAAATTCTTCTTTAATTGACTGCCATTTTGTAATATATTGACCGAATCAAAAATATGATACATTAAAATCTTAGTCAGAACAAGCTGTGAAAATGTAGCTACTTCAAATTGTTTTGTTTTTTTAATTAAATTTTAAATAGAGAAAAATTCAAAAAGTGGGTTTTTTTTTAGAGGACAGCACAATACTTTTCGGTTAGCCGGGTGCCAGTGAAATATATACATATATATGTATATATTTATGTGCGTATATATACATATATGCATGCACATATATATGTATAACACTGGCGCCCGGCTAACTGAAAAGTACCAAATTTATTTTTCTTTTCAACATCTTGATTTCGCAAATTATCTACAGAAATGTTTTTTTCTCACCCCCTCGTTGACGTAGTGACTGAGCTATTTATAGATTCGCGATTTTGTACCATTTGTAATGAGTTGTTATGTAATTTCTTATTCTGAAGTTCCATTAGATTATTATAAACATAAAGAGTGATTAAACAAGCAATACTTTTTTTTCTGAAAGTCGTGCCGGATTATCCAGCATGGACCTAAGGATGCCGGTTTAGAGGATGTTTACTGTACTACTGAGTACTTATAACTTACATTTTATTTTAGCAAACACTTTTTTCTTTTCTATTTTTATCAGAATTTCGGGTAATCCAGATTTTTTGTAATCCGAACAGGCACTGGTCCCAATTAGTTCTGATTAGCGGTTCTACTGTAGTTTTTAAAGCATATCTAAAGAATTACTTGGCGGGATTGTAATTTTGGATTCAGGTATTTAAAGCTTATAAAATAGATTTCTGTTAAAAATTCTTAGATTACAAATCATATTTGTTTGCAATTTTTTAGCAAAAATTTAATTTCTAAAAGCTCAAATTGGCAAATCTAAAATTACAGTTCATTTTGTGGTCTTTTTACTTGGCTGAATAACTTTCTATTTGATATCCTAAAGTAAAATTAAGGAATACAAATATGATGTCAAAGTTGTTAGTATTGAAAATTTTCAAGTTTGGTACAATGTAGATATAACTAGTATTTAATAGTATGTTTATATGATAAAAAAGTAAAATATTTATAATTTACCATCATTTACTGTTTGCATTATGTGTATGTACTTTACAGCGTTCGAAACCCTTCGTGGTCTGCTCCTTCAAGATCACCAAAAATTTAATCGGACCAATAATTTGAAAAATTATTTAGTGGTATGCAAGGACCAGTAGCTTTTCCCCTCTCTCACAGGCAGGTAAACTTAAATTTTCCTGTCCTTGAAAAAACTCCAACCGAACACAAATCACACAATTATATTTTATTTAAATAAATAAATAAAAATGTATTAAAGCTTAGTTAGTTGAAATAAATAATCAGAAATAAAATATCTAATTAATAATTTTATAGTTTTTCTTTATGTACTGTTTATTTAATTTTTAATAAATTATAATTTTACATTTCATTATGCCAAAAATTCTGGATAACTGCAAAGGAAGTTTGGTTAATATTCTACGAGGAAGGGGTGGTGGGAGGGTAACTCAAAGGGTTAAATGGACTTAATAGAATTTTATGTAGTGGGCCAGTGATGATGACTGCGGACCAGTAAATTCTCATGCTTACTGGTCCTTGGAACCAGTGACATTTTTTTAATCAATTCTACCGCTGCTTTATTTCTTGATCAATTTATTTTATTTTAATTAAAGGATTTTTTTTTTTTTTTTTGAGGAGGAGGTGTTTTTTTCTTTTTCTTTTATATCTTTAGTAAAATCCACTTTTAAAAAGTGTATTTATTCAATTTTAAGTTACATAGTTTCAAGTTTTTATTAAACTGTTTTAACTTGGTTTAATCCATTCAAATCTTTATTTTTAAATAATTTATTTAGTTTATCTAATCTTCATACACCAAATTGTTTACTTCTCAGAATTATATCTCAATATTTTTTGTTTTCTGTTTCCACAGATTGTTGCAGGCATTAACTATCGTCTGCAATTATCTATTGGCTATACTTCATGCAGAAAAAATGAAGTAGAATATGAAAAAATTGACACCTGTAGTTTACAAGATGTAAGTATATTTAGAAAACTTCATAAATTAAAAGGAAATTTATGTTTTTCTCATCTAAAGGTTTCTTATTTTATAAAGAGTATTCAGCTATTTTAGCTAAATTCTCAATATGTTGTTTCATTATAATTTAAAAATATTTTTCTGTTGACTAAATTAATAAAATTAAAAAGTTTATTGTTAAGCTATTTAATTGCATCAGTGGAATTGGAAAGGGAGGGACTCAGGGTGCTCAAACCCTCTCCATTCAAATGAAGATACATTTTTTTAATCGCATGAGCTGCCACAAAGACTATTATTTTCTATCTTAAGTGATAATTTATTTTTGGGACCTCCCTCCCCCCCCCCCCCAAAAAAAAAAAAATAAAAAATAATAAATAATGATAAAAAAAATAAATAATTGCATAAAATGTGCGCCATAATTAAATATTATAAGGCAAAAACATGACTGTGAGTAACACTGATGTCATATTGACGATGGCAACACCTAACCGATAATTTTTTTTTACTGTTATTTTTAAAAACTTCTAGCATTGTATAATTTCAATTTTTGTGCTGCTGAATAGGGAAAAAGTTTTTATTCAAATGCAATTTGTTTGAAAACTGTATCACAATTTACTGATTTATCATAGTTTTAAAATTAATTTTCAAGAATAACAGATTTTAAAAATCTATAATCTCTATTGCCGATAATGAAAGATTAATACGTTTGCATTGAAAACAATATGTATATAAGTCCAGCATTTGTTTCTGGCTAATATTCCACAGAAAAATTAAAATTTCATTGATAAATAACTATTATAGATAAAACATAAATTTAACAGATATGTGATTGAACTGCCACTTAAACCATTGACATGATCAGAATAAAAAAAGGTTGCTGTAAGTAGCGAAATCTTTGGTGATTTTTTTGGCTATTAATTCCTGGCATGCGAGTAATACCAAAGTATCACTTTTAATAATAAATTTCAAAACTTTATTTGAATTCATATTTTATTGTTTTCATATAAAAGTGCATTTTGATGTTTTTAGCCTGCAATCTAAGCAGATATATTAAAGTTCTTTTAGTAAATATTAATTAAATTTCTAACATATAAAGATCTAATCATCTTCAGCCTGATCATCAGTTCCTTTCATTTTAATTTTGAACTCATTTAATTTAATGTTTATAACTCTCTACCTTTAGTTTCTTTTCTTTTCTATTAGTATTACTAACAAGGAGAGGGTCCGAGGTTGGTGTCACCGAATGCGATGAACATTTGTGTATCGATAGAGTATAGTTAGTATATAAATATATGACTGCCATAAAGCGCAACTCCCAAAGGGTCTTGAGAAAATAAGTCACAAAGTTTAAGCTACAGTTTATAATTGGATAAATTTCCTTCTTTGACAAACAGTTCAGTAGCATGGTCTGCAGCATTCTGGATTTGAGATTTTTCGACCCTGATTTAAATCTTGCTCGGACTTTTGTTTTGGAAAGAAAATTTTTATCAATCATTTTTGAACACCAGTTGAAAAAATATGTATAATAATTGAAATTTACGAAAAATATGAATTAAATGCATGTTTTGTGTCATATAAGTGCTTTTTTAACTACAAAATTTTGCATGTTTAAATATATAATGAAAAGTAAAAAAAAATGCATATTTATATGTCTATAGACCAGAAATTTTTTGTTGTTATTTAAAATTATTTACAATTATTCCAATGAGTATCTACAATTTTTAACAGAGAAATAAAATAACTGAACAAATATATTATTTTCATTTTGTTTCCTCATTCAAATACTTCAAATGTTTCATGGTTTATTAAAAATATGCTTTTATATTTTTAATATGATTTTTTAAGGTCTGTGATTCTTGATTTTTAATTTGAATAAATGTCTACATAGTAATTTCTTTCGAAACTCAATTTTTTTTTTCTTGTTTAATATTTTTATGTAATGCAATTTAATTATATAAATACAATTTTAACTGTGAATCTTTGCATATTTATATATTTAATGAAAAGTGAAGATAAAATAAATAAATGATAATAATAACAAACTAAAAAAAAGTCAGTTGGAACTTTTATAGACCATAAAATTAAGCTAATTTAAAAATTTATTTTCTGTTACATAAATAAGTTACTATTTTTCACAGTGAAATAAATGTATCGTTTTATAACAACTAGCTTTTTAACTTTTGAATTTTTTAAATCTTGGATTCTTATGATTATAGTTAGAATAACTGTCTATGTGCTTAAAAATATGTTCTAAAAAGATATGGAATTGCTGAAAATAGTTATTACGTAGGCAATAATTACAAAACCAAAAATCTGAAATTAAAAAAAAGTCATTTTAAGAATTTTAAAAAGTGTATTAAAAAAATCATCAAATATTCAAAATACTTTTATATAGAAACAAAATTAAAATAATATAATTATTCAAGCATTTATATCACGTTTCAATTTATTTCTCTGTGAAAAATAGTGGATTATTCATTGAAATAACTGTAAATTTTAAATAACAAAAATTTTCTGGTCTATAGACATGTAAATATGCGTTTTTAAAAAAACTTTTCATTATATATTTAAACATGCAAAATTTCGTAGTTAAAAAAGCACTTATATGCTACAAAACATACATTTAATTCATATTTTTCGTAAATTTAAATTATTATACATATTTTTTCAATTGCGGTTCAAAAATGATTGATAAAAATTTTTGTTCTGAATAACAAGTGCGAGTGGGATTTGAACCAGGGTAGAAAAATCTCGAATCCAGCATGCTAATTTCTCCAATTATAAACTGTATCTTAAACTTTGCGATATATTTTCTCAAGACCCCCTGGAGGTTGCACTTTATGGCAGCCATATATTTATATACTGACTATACTCTATCAATACACTAATGTTCAATGCATTCGGTGACACCAACTTCAGACCCTTTCCTTGTAAGAGTTTCAAGAGATTTAATTCTTGTAAATCATGACGTAAAATATGATTACTGATACTCAAGAGCTGCTTATTTTCTGTTAAACCTTTTTATTATATTAGGGAGATACTGCCAACCTTAATTCTCTGTTGTCTCTTTAATTTGATAGTTATTTTCTAGAATTCAGTATCATAAATCTTTTATCTAAAGTAATTAAATTATTGTGTTTATGATGATGGCATTAATAAATTACCTGAACTATTAATTATTTTCATAAATATTTTATTAATTATCGATAGTGACTGGCTGAAAGTTTACTTTAGTTTTTGACATGTTTCAACACAAAATCTGAATTTCAGTAAAAATTTAGTTTTGATGAAAAACAGCAGAACATTCAATGCATACCACAACTAATCAGATCCCTTAAAGATGTGCCTTCAAAAGAAACCATCCACAGCCTATAGTAATTTTATGCATCGTTTTTTGTGGTGCTTTACATTCATACTATCATTGTTTGATGATTCAAACAGTATTGTACCAATGTACCAATGCAGTGGTATTGAGTTCCTACAGGAGTCGTTATGCTTCTGTTTATCTCAGTCGAAGTTGATGAGTCGATTTGTCTGAATGCTTCGATGTTAAGCAAAAGTGGAATTCCTTGTGAATTCCTGAGCACTCGAATGGTATAAAGTAAGCCAGGGATCGTGGGGAAAGAGAAAAAGGCCCCAGAGCCATACATTTTTTTTTATATATAAATTATATCAAAATAAATAAGATAGGATTCGATAAAGTTAATAAAAATAGAAGTTTACAGTTAAAATAATGAATTTTGAAAAGAAAACTGCAAGGATTTGATGGCTAACTTCTTCAACCAATGAAGAAGCGAAGTGCAGTGAATCAAAGCTGCTGGAAAAGATCGAGAAAGAAAAAGGATTGAAACTCCAGAGAACTGGATGTCTCAGAAAGCTATGAAAGTGTTCAGCCAATCAGCAAGTTCTGTGCAATGTCAGAAACAGGTGATGAGCGGGTCGGGATGGGACAATCTCATCGGATTTGACGGCAAACTTCAGCAGCCAATGAGGAAGCAAAGTGCAACAAATCAAAGTCCTTCGTCTAAAAATGAGAGAGAGGGGGTGCTGAGGAGCATGAAATCATGAGAAATACATGAAAACAAGATAATTTTGATAGAAAGTGAATGTTTACCTTTGCCAACTGCTTGGGCAGAAACGATGTCGAGGAAATGAATTGAAAAATATGAGAATAGAGTTTAAGATGAAAATTTTAAAAACATGGTTAGAATTTAGAAAAACCGCAACAATGCATTTAAGGTGGTTCATACCTCCTTCTTTTGGAAGGTGGAACAAAACCGTCATCTCAACTAAGGATGACAAGCGGTCTTTTTTTACCAGCAGCATTATTACTACTGTAAGTTCTAATCGACCGCAACGCTTCGTTGGGTATAAGAATACGATCTCTGTGGAAATTTTGAGCGAGTTTTTTAATAACTTGCGAAATTGGTCGAATATTGAGATCCTTGTGAATGACATCGTTCCGGACAAACGGAGTTGCATTAACAGCCTGTCTTAAAATGGTATTTTGAGCAATTTGAAGTTTTTGCATTTTAGTTTCACAAACAGATCCCTGAACAACTGACCTGTAAATCATGGTGGATCTGATAAAGGATTTATAGAGCAACTAGGGGGCTCTGCCCCCTGCAAGCTACGCTCGCCAACCCCCGTTCAGACACTGTAGAATCTAAAAGCACGCTAATCTGTTCGGGTTTAAAAAGATTAGAGAAGATTGAATTATACTGAAAAAACCTGTAGCGATCTTCCTGTAAACGGGTTTCCATTCAATTCCCTTTGATTGCAAAAATTTAAGGTAGAATCAGTTGCTGTTAAGACATCCAATGGTTGTTTTCGTGTTTGGTTAAAGAAGATCAGTTAAATATTTGAAAAGAAGCTAAAATAAAATGAATTAAGTAAACAGAGTCTTTGTCTCTCGGTATTTTTTAACAGCGTTATAAAACGATTGACTTAATACAATTACTAAAATTTGCTGCTTTAACCCCTTCAAGGGTGGTGGTTCATTTTTGGACCACTTAATTTTAATTCTTAAATGCCACATTAGCATCAGAATATTGGGATGAAAATTTCCCTTTTATTAAGTAAGTGAACAAAAGCATTTTTGTATTTCGAAATTTGTTAGTAAATTCTGGTGCCATTCACTGATTTCAAGATTTTACGAATAGAAGTGCCTTGTCCGTGAAAGGGTTAAACGCATATTAATGTATTTATTATTTTAAAGTTTTCTTTCCCTTTTAATATTCACGTATAAATACAATTTTCAGGACATAATTTTCAATATTTTCCTGCCTTTAACACGTACTCATTTAATAGTAATTTTAAAGTTTTCTTTTCTGTTTTTAATAGTCACGTGAAAAAATTTTTTTAATCGTTAGGAAATATTATTCTTTGCGCTGTTTTTAAAATTGAAAACAATCTCTATAATAATAGCCTAAGTCATGTGACTATCATCAACAGCTCCAGTCGGATCCCTTCGCTTTTTATATTCCAGGCGGCCATTTTGGTACTTTAATGTTAGCCAGCCACAGGTGTGATAAGTCACCGAATATTATTCTATCCCCATTATTTCGTTTATATTATAATAGTCCAAGTCATGTAACTGCCATAAACAACGGGCTGATTCCTTCGCTTTTCACAAGAAAGGTTTCCATTGTGATTAAAGAATGAAAATTATTTTTTCGAATAAAACTACATAAAAGTTGTCATGATCACAAAGAATTCCTGGTACTTTTATGTTAGCCGGGTGAAAATCTCGCCAATAGCTTTTTTTTAACTCACCATTTAACATTTTTTTATTTTTCAAGTGGTAAATTAAAACGGTGCTACTTGGTTATCCCATCGACCAAAAATCTGTCGCCAAACTATAAGATTAAATGCCAATAATGGTTGAATTTAAATGTCACATTCACTTGACTTTAAGGAAGTTACACATGTTCACGCCATAAAGTGATTTTTATTTCGACGTTTTATTTGTATTTTTATTAATGTTATACTAATTTATTTGTTCTTTTGTTATTTAAAATAAAAAAATATGTCAATTTGTATAATTTGGCGAAATTGGTCAACGGGAGAAGTAATAACATTAAAACGTTGCTTTGAAGTGGAAATTAAATCTCATGATTTGTTACATTGTCACATACGCACCGGGTTTGGCGTGATTTTTTTTTTACGACAATTTGGCTAAAACCTCGTTTTCAAATACCTGTTACACATGTATTTTTAAATTATTTTCTGTTATTTTTAAAATGAAATAACAATAAATAAAAAAAATTAATAACTATAGAACAAAACAATTTATAACATTTTTTGTAAATGAAAAGAAAATAAATTCAAATAAAGATTTATTAATAAATAAGCAACAATAGCCGGGTTACCATGTCAGGCAAAATAACGCCATTTTGGCGCCAATTAGGTACCCCGTTGCGTATATGACATCTGTGTCTAATATTTTTCTTTTCGTTTCGTTTAAAAAAAAGAATGAAGTAAAAGCCATTTATTTTCAAGGTTTCAATTTTAAATGAAAGTTTTGTATTAAATAAAATGATAATGAAATACAAATTGAATTCTGAATAAAAGTAACATGATGCATTTCTTAGCATACATTTAAGGGAGGCCAAACTCGTCGCCAAATTAATTTAAAATAACCTTTTCTAAAATATGAAAAGAAATATCTGTTATGATTAAAATTTGAGTTGCCATCATTAGAAAAAATGTATTTAAAATTAGAAAAAAAATTAATATTTCGAAAACTAATTCTAATTTTAAAATTCTAATACCAGTTTTGAGATCTGTGGATCAATACGGATTTTTGGTGTTAATTTCATCGCAAAGTATTCCATATTTTAGGAGAAATCGCCGTGAAACGTAATCAGTCGTTTCATAGAATCGTTACATAAATTCGTTTCAATTCGATTCATTAGGATTTTATATATATAGGGTAGATAACTTGTTAGAAATTGACAGACAGCTATGTCTAGCTAATAAAGATTTGGGCGAGGACTTGGCAGCAGTAGTTTTAGCATGTACATCTTGAATCTGCCTTGTCCAGAGTAATTTAGAATCTAGGTAAATTCCTAGATATTTATAATCGTTAACCCAGGGTATATCTTCATTATTAAGAGAAAGGTTAATGTCTGGGGTGATAGATCTTTTAGAGAAAATCATGGCAGCACTTTTCGCAGCATTCATTTTAATACGCCATTTCCTGAGCCAGATAGAAAGGGCCTGGAGATAAGATTGGAGTTGTTCAATCACAATGTTTAGTGAGATGTTTCTGAAGAGGATGGCCGTGTCATCCGCATATAATGCTAAGAGGATGCGGGGAATCTTGGGTATGTCGTTTATATATAGGTTGAAGAGCCAGGTGCTAATCAATCCCCCTTGGGGTACGCCCGTCTCGATAATGCGAGAAAAGGAGATAGAATGGTGAACTCTGACAGAAAAGGATCTATTTTTTAAATATTTATAAATAATGAGGATAAGTTGAGGGGGTACTTTAAGAAGAATTAGTTTATAGATTAGAGCTTCATGCCAAACTCTATCGAAAGCTTTTGCAATGTCTATGAATACTACACTAGTTTTTTGCCTACTGAGGAAACCCTCATGAATGAGTTCAGTTACTCTCCAAAGTTAGTGCTGCGTAGATAGTTTGGGCTGAAACCCGAACTGCTCCGGGATAATAATCGAATTGGCAGTAACGAACTCTTTCAGATGGTTTGAAAGTATGTATTCATAGACTTTAGAAATACAGTATTGATGACATTAAAGTAATTAGTAATAAAAATAAATGTTCATTGTTTCCCAGTAATAAAAAAATAAAACAAGATTAGTATGACTAAAATATATTAACAAAAGTTAAAGTTGTAGTGAATCAATATGTGAAACAATATGAAAATTTTTATGAAACAATAGGATTTTTTTTTCAAAGAATATTTAAATAACTTTGTAAAATTTTTTGTCAGTTTATAAATCGAAATTTTAATTGCTTTTTTTTCACTTTATTTCTTTATTTTGTTTTTTTATTCAACTTGGCTAAGAGTTGTAAGACTAACAGAATGAAAAATGTGTCCAAACCTGGATTCGAACCAGGTTCATTGACATTACATGGCATTGACCTACCACTGAGCTACCTGGATGATATCCAGCTTAGCTCTTCTTACTCTTAACTGTTGACAAGGCTGCACCCAGAGCTTACAATGAAATACACTGCAAGTGCAGCTTTGCCAACAGTTCAAATGTGACATGTGATAACTTGTCAAGGACCTTGGTTCGAATCAGTACCGACACTTTTTCACTCTGTTGGTTTTATGCCTCTTAGCCAAGTTAAATAATAATAATAATAATAATAAAAATATTGGCAATTAAAGTTTCAAATTACTTAAAATAGGCGTGCAAAATTTTCTACAAATTTCCATGAATTAGATGTATGTTATAAATATTCATAACATGTTTTATGATTTAAAAAAGGCCTTTTCTCTTTTTGGTAATTTACTTGATTACCATTTATTATAATCAAATGTTACAATCCCTGTGTATACTGCTAAAAAAATTAATTAAACTCAACTTACCTCTATTGATTAATAATAAGCTCATTCAGTTTTAAAGTTTATATTTAATATTGACTTTAAAAGTATAATACTTTAGTATGTATTCATACATTAATAACTTAAAATTTCAGTTGAGAGAGCTTCGTTTGTGGCTGAAATCCGAAAAAACTCTGAAATTTGGTTTCAGTTCGGTTTATGCCTGAAACACTTGTTTTGGTCAGGCACTAAATATTGATAATCCTAATAGTCCAAGAGCCGACAGCACAAAAACCTATGTTATCAAACACAAGAGAAAAATCTTTATTTTATGGAAGAGTAGAAGTAGGAGAATCTAATGATCCATGTGTGCCAGAAGTGAAGTGGTGCATAAGCCAAAAATTAATACCACCAGTGGTTCACTCGTAGGTGTATCATTGTGCTTGTCTTACAAACAAAGGTATGAAAACAAGGAGGACTGGGAGCAGGAAAACACAATGATAAACCTACGAGTGAACAATTGGTGGTATTAATTTTTAGCTTATGCACCACTTCACTTCCGGCAGACATGGATCATTAGGTTCCCCTACCCCTACTCTCCCATAAAATAAAGGTTTTTTTCTTGTGCTTGATAACATAGGTTTTTGTGCTGTCGGCTCTTGGACTATAAATGAATACAGTTGAAAATCTTTATAACATAATTCTTCATATAACGCACAACTTTTCAGACGTAAACAATGAATTTTGGACTGAAGTAGCATCTGAATTCCCACATTGTAAAAAATTGCTACTCTATAAAAAACTAAATTTAATACATTAGTTCAACTTTATCCTTATTTTTGAACTTTTTAATGAAAAAATTTGCTGTTAAACGTTTTTGAAAATGAGCAATATAATGAATGATTTGTGTCCAGGTATATTTGGACCATGTTTATAAAGTATATTTAACAATATGTGGAATGATCTACATTATGCAAAAATTTATAATCTGGATAAGTCCTGTGGACAAGGAATGCAGTATAAAGATACTCTAATGTATTTTGATATGTTTCAGACCTATTTAGCCATATTTATGAGGTAAATTTAATGATGTGTGAAATGTGATCCATATAACGCACAACCTTGCATTTTTAGGTTTGCATTATAAAGATCTTCTACTGTAATTTAATTTAAAATGACAACTTAAGCTCCTTCCAGAACTTTTGTGCTACCCAGTTGCATAGTTTATAACTTTTTAATAAGTAAATGATATATTTAGAATTATGCAATCTACATAAATGTATATTAATTCATTATTAGTATTATTATTACTAAAAGAATAAAAGTGTTTCTAAAGATCAAAATTAAAAAGAATTACAAAATTTTATATCCTTTTTTTCTAGGGTCCTTTGAAGATTTGTACTATCAAAGTATACCATGATTTACAAGGTGAATTTAAAGTTACAAATTTTGATTGCTCATCACACACGAAGAAAAAGGTAAAGTGATTTTTTTAATAATCACTCATTCCACCACCACCAACAAAAATAGGTACAAAATTAGGGTACTTTCAAAATGCACAGTTAACACTCACTAATTCAAACTCTCAGAAAGCAAGAAAAAAAGCTTAAAATGTGTTATTCTAAAATATAGAATGCCTTTTCATGCTATCTCTAAAGAAAAAATTCTTACCTAACATTAGAAATAGATATATTTTCTGTAATTTGAATTGTTTAAAACACATTAAATTATAAAAGTACATATTACCTTCTAAAATTAAAATTATTAGAAACATTTTTAGTAGATATATGTCAACATGTCTATTTTGAAAATCTTACAATTTTCTCAACATATTTAAGCACACAGCATAAATAATAGTAATAAAAGGTGTATTCTAATTATGTGGTTTTTGATATCCAGGTTATTAAAAAATACAAAGATAGCCTGTGGCATTCAATCTTTATTATTGGATAATACTGGTAGTTAGAGCTTCCGATTACCAATAATTTAAGTTTTTTACTACTATTCATATTAGAAGAAACGAATAGAGGAATCTTTTCAAGATTGTGTGAACGCCATGCTACAGTGTAGGCTAAGTGGATAGCTATGTCCTATGTAAAATGACACATGTGAAACTTCATATGTTTAGTTTACCAGTTAACCGGAAACGTACCATCTGTGAGATGGTTGCGTCTACATATCTGCCCTTAATATTTTCTCTCTCCGACATTCAAAACTTATTTTTATGCTATTATATTAAAAAATTGGTCCTGTTAATGCATTACTATTAAAGATTAAATGTTTAAGTTCACTATTTGGTAAATTATTAAGTGTTCTGTTTGTGAACGGGATTTTCATGTTTTCGGTTAAAGGTTAAACTAGCTGACCCGCCTGTTATTGCCTGGGCTCATGGTAATATTTTTAAATGAACCTTAAATTTTTATGGTTTTACATCTTTAACTCCATTTTGTCTGAAATACATACCTGTGCGTACCTGCTTACTGTGTGAAAATGGGGGGGGGGGGGGGGGGCTGCTAATTGTTGAGATTTGTTATGTAAATTTTTTTCATGATTTTTGGAAAATTGTATGGGTTAGCAGTATTAATGAACAAATTAAAACTTTAAAATGCCCTCTACTGATGAAAAAGTGAGTTAAGAAGAGAGGAGTGAGTGCTTAGTAATGTACAGGCCAAAAGCTTTAAAATGATATGTCACATGAAAAAATTCATTTCTCCCCCCCCTCCCAACGGGGCGAATGCCCCCTAATAGTATGGGGTCAAAAATAGGCCTCACCAATCGAAGGCGCATAAAGAGTTTCATCTTCAGTCAAGCCTTTAAATAAGGTTGAATCTTGCTGCAGCTTAGTTAGGAGCTCAGTTAGAAAATTGACCCGGGGGGGGGGGGGGGGGGAAATTTCAGTGAGTGGAGTAGAAAGGTTCATAGTATGAAAGACTGGTCCGATTTTGTGATTCAACAACTTCGATTTGAAAAATATTTAGTCAGATATTAGAATACATCATTTTAGGCCTGTAAAAAAAAATATTTATGTAAAAAAGTTTAGAGCTTAAAAATAAAAAATTATTGTCTAAAAGGTGCTTTTTTTCACAGCTGCAATAAATAAAAAATTACATATTTCTCATAAATATCGTCAATGTTCTAATACAAAATTGTAAAGTATACGAAAATACTTTAGCAAAAAATCTATTTTTGGACATCTCCAGCTTTTTTAAGTTTATAAAATTTATGAAATTAATTTTAACAATAACATTGCAAAACTGCTGAAATAATAAATAAACTTTGGAATGAAAAAATAACTCAGTATTGCTGTCTGTTGAGAATCCTATGAACAGTTTATATTAACTGTGGAGTTGGGAGATGGCAGCAATAAATATAATCGTCTTGTAAAGCCCACTGTATAAGTAACATTGTTTTTTGGGTATGTTGGAGATATGCAACAAGGTAACAAAGGATTAAATGAAGAATATTTTTATTTTTAAAATGAATGATTTTTAATGAAACAATGATAAACAAGAAATAATGTAAGTGTAGATGTGAATTTAAAACTTTAAACAAATTTATGCTTGAATTAAATATCTATAAGTAATGATAGCTGATAATTGTTTTATATAAAGATGAATAATATTCCTTATATGTAGAAAAAGATGCATACATTATTAATGCATCACAGTATGTTAGTAGTTTATAAAATTAATAAATATGGTATAGAAAAAAGTTTATACGTTACATACTTCTAATTACACTTGTGATATAAGAGCCCTATTTCTGAAATATGGCACAAGTTGACTGTTTCTAAAAAGAATCAATGTAACATATTAATAAATATAAAAGATAAGCAGATATTTAAGGTGACCAGACATCCTGGTTTTTGTAGGATAGTTCTGATTTTAGATTTGACATCCTGTTGTTCTAATACCTTTCTTGATTTCCCTGTTTTTAATAAAACTCCTAAACTATTCTGGTTTCCACAAATTAAACTTGTAAAAAATTTAAAAAAACTTGATTCTTTTCTTTAACAGAAATCATTAAAAGAAATCAAATATCATCTCTCTGTTGACAAATCCTCTTTGTATTAAAAAAAAAAAAAAATTCAGCTGAAAATTAAAATAAATGGAATTGTAAAATTTAAACTGAACCTTTATTTGTATATAAATATATAAAAAATTTAAGTACAAATCCAAAGTGTATTTAAATTTATTACATTTTATAAATACATGGGTGTATTTATTGCATAATTTATTTGTATTTGGTTACCTTGCAGATTTATGTGTAATTTATACCTAAAAAGTACGTTTTGAATTATAAAACAGTTTTTTTTTCTTTTTGAGGGGTGGGGGGTGGGAAGAGAACAATCTTATGCAAAAAGGTAATGAAAATTGAATTAAAAATCATTTAAATTATAGGTTGTTGTACAAAATGCTCAGAATGATCATGCTGAAAGGATGATGTTTGAAGATTTTATTGATAAACACAACAAAGTTTACAAGGATGAGAAAGGTATGTATATATATATATATATGTATGATTTATTTTTTTTTTTTTTTGTGTTTGTTATAGGGATGCACCGAATAGTGATTTTGATCGAATACCGAAATTCGGCCAACAGGTGAACCGAATACTGAATATTCGGCTAGCCGAATAGTAACTGCTAGGCCGAATACCGAATATTCGGCTTGTCGGATGCTTTTATATCTTTATGCTGAAAAAAATCTGCTTTGACTTATTTAAGAAGAGGATAGTTAAAAAAATTTTTATTAATAAAATTTCAAATTTAATGACCTCTTCTGAGAATTAAAACAAATCAATAAAATATTCTTAAATTCTAAAACAAACTTTTTAAAATCAATGAGATTGTGAAAAAATTGGAAGAAAATTGTACAGGATCATATATTTGTTTGCCAGGAAGAGATTAAAGTAAAACTTAATAAATAATACAATCGATTCAAATTTTATCTGGTAACAACTTAGCAAGAATAACTGTTTTACTTCCTTTGATTAAGAAAGGAAGTTTTTAAATGCATCCTAGATTGGTGTCTGGAGTAGAGGTCTGCACGGGCCGACATTTCCAGGCCCGGTCCCGGCCCGACTGAGAGAAAAAAAATTCGGCTTGGCCCGGCCCGTACAAAAAAAATATTGGCCCGGTAGAAAAGTTAAAAGTTCGGCCAGGCCCGGTTCGTAAAAAAAATTTATTGGCCCGGCCCGAAAAAAAGTTAAAATCTCGGCCCGAGTGAATTTTTACAAAACATTGATTTCTATGTCGATTTGGTTAAAAATTTGTCTCGTACGAGGAGTTCAGGCCAAAAATATTTATCTTAACTTTTCTTTTCATGTGTATAATCTTCATTTTAATAGAAATGCCACAGGGTGCGATAGTTATTTTTTTAATGAATCTCTATTTCTTGTATGTAAATGTTTCAGTTATCATTAATATTGTTAATCCATATTCCATGTATTGAAGTATTAAAAATCTGAAAAATGCTATACAGTAAAATCTAAGATGGAATTGCACAGAAAAGAAAAAAAAAATGCGTTATAGACAAGTTCTCTTTCTTAGCAAGTGTAAATGCATTATATATTTTTTTCTTACGTAGTAGTATATTAATTTGGCATGGATCAACAGTTTAAAACAGTCATTCTTTCAGTTTAAAACAAGATTCCGTCATAGGCAGGTTCTTTTTTACACGTTTTACTGTATTTTAATTTAACTATATTTTAATAAGCGTAGAAATCTACTTTTCCTTAAAAAGGGTGAATTTGAATGCTTAGTTGTACTAATTCCGATTTAAAAATGTATGCCTTTTTTTTTTTTTTTTTTTTTTTCTTTGTGCCAAGCCTAATTTTACTGACCTTTGAACGGACTAGGCCACGCCGAGACAATGATTTTCATACGGGCTGGTGGTTCAAAACTAGGAATGGAAATTTTTGGCCGTGAAGATTAAGAATGAAACCAGTACTGGCTCTCTGCAGAAAAATAAGTTAGGCCCAGCCCGGCCCGAACTATCAGGAAAAAAGTAAGGCCCGGCCCGTGCATATCTCTAGTCTGGAGTGGGCAGTCATTTTCAGAGATTGTAAACGTTGTTCTTAAAATCTTAGCAAGAAACAGGTTATTTAATGGACAATGTTCAGGAACTTGCATTTGTACATAATTAATTCCTATGAAAATCCTCATGATTGGTTAATTTTCTTAATATTTTCTTTTATTTAAATATTATTCTGTTTCTGATTATTCTGAATATCTTTATAAGTTGACTGCTAAATGTAGAAGTGGTATAAGGTTTTAAAAAATATGTTTTAAAAGTTTTTTTTAAGTATTCAGTTCGGCCGAATATTTTGATATTCGGCCAAACCGAATATTCGGCATGCCGAATAGTTTAATATTCGGCCAAGCCGAATATTCGGTAACATGGCCGAATACCGAATAGATACCGAATATTTGGTGCATCCCTAGTTTGTTACTAATTGTATGTAATTTTTAAAGTATCTTATTTATGATAATTTCCGTTTTATTTAAATTATTTTTTGTGGATCTTTTTATTTTTATGCAGTACTGTATAATATTGCCTGTTTCGATATCGTGATTTCTTACTGGTAATTTTAGTTTCAGTCTAATCATATTATATTCTTGTTCCAACTATAGTTATAATTAACTGGCTCGAATGATAATTTTTCAACTTTTAGAATAGAGAATTAATTTTTCCAGCACAATTTTTTTTCTTATTTAATTGAAGGGAAGAATGAATAAGAGGCAGTTATGGATGGGATATAACAGAAAATAAGCCTTTTTTTTTTTTTCATAATGGAAATATAAATAAGATGCAGAATTTTTAACTATTAAACACACACACATATATATCTCCCCCACCCCCCCTCTCAGTATTTGAAATATAATAATACCTAATTATTTAAATGCGTGTTTCTTAAATCAGGTGCTTTTATGAATTATATCATTAAGATAATATGGATTGGATATTATTTTTTTATTGATGTTTATGAGAATAAATATCTTATTGCATTTCATTCTACTGATGTAGGTATGTAAACGTGAATTTTGGTAAACAACAAAGGAAAATTATTGAAAAATTTGTCGAAAGATTGCAGAATCACATAGCAATTTTTGCCAATCTATTTATGAAAAATATCGCAAACTTCGACAAATGGTTGCAGAAAAAAAAATCGGATTTTCATCAATCGATCGTGCAAAAAAACGTGAATTTCGTCAAACGATCATTGAAAAAAAGAGTGAAATGATTGTAGAAAAGAACGTGAATTTTGTCAATCAATCATGGGATAAAACGATGATTTTGGCAATTGATCACGAAAAAAAACTTAATTTTCATAACATATCCAATTTCAATGTATATATTATTCTTTAAATATATAATTTCTTTAATAAATGAGCTTTTATGGATAATATATTAAATTATTAGATTTCATATTTATATTATACTATACTGAATACAGTATAAAAATGTTCTCCAGAAAAAATAAAATTACTCATATTCCACACACTACTCTGTAATCTGCACAACCTTTGGTCCCACCTTGTGTGGATTAAAGATCTTTGCCTGTATATAATTAGCTTTGGGTAAAATATTTAAAATACAGTAGCCCTTCATTATATTGTACATTCTGGAACACATGAAAAAAAGCATGATATATATGGGCATATGCAGGATTTTCGTTAAGAAGGAAGTGGGTGGAATATGATGGGGGAGGGGCGATGCAACCCTCCCCACACTACTTCCTTTTGCATATGCCCTTGATAATATATCTAAATGCACAATATAACTGAGTGCATTTAAAAATTAAAAAGATAATAAGCAAGAAAATATTTTATATTTTGTCTTCATAATATTATATGTATATTACAATGTTTTCAATAAAATGATGATAAATAAACTCCTTCTAGTCAAGTTTTATAATTCTAGTCAATTTGCTTAAAATGGTTAAAATAATACCTTATTTTTTTGGAGACACGTAAAGAGAATATTTCCAAATGTAAATATTTGTGATGTAATGGGAGGCTAATTGAAATATCACAAAAATATCATATTTATTTTGAAGATTTGTGATATATATTGATAAATGAGTATTTGAATTGCCTATAGGAATTTACTCACTTATTCAACTTTTAAATAATTCTTTTTCAAGATTAGTTCTCGGCTACAGTACAATATGCACAAACTAGTGGTGCAATATCTATCACACACACACACACACACACACAAAAAAAAAAAAAAAAAAAAAAAAAAACTCTTGTAACTTTTCAATGCATTTATGTAATTTTAAGGTTTCACTTCTAAAGATGTATGTGTTGTAGTTAATATGAATTAATGGACTACATTTTTAGAAGTTTTTCTTTTTAAGTATTTCACATACAAAAAAGAGGAAAATTTTAGTCTGGAATATAACTAGAAAAAAAATAATAATAAGATGATATTTTTGTACCCTAACCTAAATCCCAAGTAGGTTTTTACACTGTTAGTTTGTATTTATTGGAATTTTCTTTTTTTTTAATGCATCTATAAAGAATTGGGTTTTCTTTAGATCATTGCAATCTTTATTTATAAATCAATGGATTAGTTTTCTATCTAAGCATTTAAATATATTTGTAAAGGTTAAAATATATCATTATACATATTTGTTTTAATATTCATTTCTTTTAATTTATTGATATTATGGAAAAGTTATTCACTGATTGATTATTTAATGCAACTTTTTAAAACTTCTTTTCTTTGCAGAAAAATTAACAAGATTTAAAATTTTCCAAAAAAATCTGCAGAAGATTAAACTTTTGAATGATCATGAGCGAGGAACAGCAAAGTATGGAGTAACTAAATTTGCCGATTGGACTGGTATATTTTATTACTATATCTAATAAAATATTTTTATACTTTTAATGAAAGATTACTAATTATATAAAAGTTAAAATCAGATTTTATAACATGATTAAAAGGCTGATGTTAGTGTATCAGATGGTAAATTTGTCATGTTAAAATATGCATACATTTCACAACTAGTAATTCTAATAATATTATAAATGTGAAAGTGTGTGTGAATGTTTGGCTAAAGTCAGCATCAAACCAGCTGATTTAATGCCTATGTAGTTGGATTTTTACCCAGGTATGACTATGGACTATGTTTTACAGTTGGACCTCGTTTTCCCGACGCCCGGTTTTCACGTCACTTTGCTAATCACGTCAGTTTTTCAAAGTCCAGATTTTCTGTATATGATTTTAATGTAAATAAATTCCGGATTTTATGTCGTTGAATAATTTTCAACTCCGGATATCCCAACGGTTTAGAAAAATTATCCATTTTTCATAATCCATCTTATAAGCACAGCAATTAAAGTGGTAAGAAATGTCTTAGCCAAACTTTTCACAAAAGTCTTTAAAATACCCATTGAGATAAATGGGAAATTTTACTTCAATCCTTTATCTGAATAAATAAACCCACACACTATTAATGACCCACTTAAGCTCCAGATAGACGTATCAGTCTACCCGCGGTCTTTTTGTTCTGGTCAGGTGGTGCTTTCCTGTGGCTACACAGCATTTTTCATCCGACTAAAACCGAAGCATTGCATTGCATTGAAACAATCAAAAATTATCTAACATCCATTTCTGAAACAACGAATATTGATTACAATTCATTGCATAATATTGAAAAAATAATTGTAGGAAGCACATCTAGGGATAAGCAAACCTTAATTAATTAATATTTCATGTAGAGATGGGAAATATAGTTATTTTTGGTTAACAGGTTGCATCGTTCCACGCTTGCACAAGTAACAGGTTCCAACAACCTGTTATTTTTTAACGTATAACTAATGGTTGTATGATGTCAATGGGTGTTTTAATTAGAAGGCCTTTAAACAAAATGTTTGAAATAATTTTGGGACGTACATATAGACACTGTTTTTGTTAAGGTGAATCCACACCATTAAAATCAGTTTTTGTTTAAAAACTTAATTTTTACAGGACAAAACTTGCATAAAATTAAAAGTATCATAATTAGGTATCTTCAGCTTTTCTGGCACTAAAAACCCTTTTTACTTTCTTCTATCTTTACAAGAAGAAAGTATTGGATTCATGAAAATTTTCGAATTCCAGTTTTCGACGGATTTACACGTTTTAGGGGTCAGAGATTCCAAAAAACATGTTTTTACAAAATGTCTGTCTGTGACTCTGTGAGTCTGTCTGTCTGTCTGTGTGTATGTGACACAAATTTTGTGGGCGCTCTATCTCAAGAACTAATGCACGGAATTTAATAAAAATTGATATTCAGTTAGTCCCTAATACAAATTGATGCTGATTAGTTTTTGATGTAAATCACTCGACAGGTGGCGCTGCTATGCTGCATTTTTCACGATTTTCGCACTAGCTGTATCTCACGAACTAATGCACGGATTTTGTTCAAACATCAGATTTAGTTAGTCCTTGATATGAATTGATGCTGATTACGTTTTGGTGCAAATCGCCCAACAGGTGGCGCTGTTATGATGACTTTTGCAGGATTTACATGATTTCCCCCAATAGCTGTATCTTAAGAACTAACGCACGGATTTTCATCAAACTTCAGATTCAGTTAGTCCTTGATATGACTTGCTACTGATTATGCGTTGGTGTAAATCGCCCAACAGGTGGCGCTTCTGTGCTGCCTTTTTCACGATTGCCTCAATAGCTCTATCTATAGAACTAATGGACGAATTTTCATCTAACTTCAGATTTAGTTGTATGTTGACTCAAGTTGTTGTTAATTAGGTTTTGGTGTTAATCACCCAATAGGTGGCGCTGCTATGCAGGAATTTTCTCGATTTTTGCTATAGCTCTATCTCAAAAACTAATGCACGGATTTTCTCCAAACTTCAGATTCAGTCAGACGTTGACATAAATTGTTGCTGATTAGGATTTGGTATAAATCACCCAATAGGTGGCACTGCTAGGCAGCATTTTGCTGGATTTAGACGATTTCACCGATAGTCATATCTCAAGAACTAATGCACGGAATTTCATATCTTTAGAATCCTCATGAGATGCATAAATTGCCATTTAATTTTGGCAGTGTGATAGCGAATTTTGAAGTATTAACATGTATGAGATAGAAGAAAGTTTTGGGATTGGTACATCCGACTAGTTTTGTTTATGGTGACAAAAACGTCGAAAATTCATAAAGTTCTAAGTATCATAACTCAATAAGTTTTAGCTGTAGGAAAATAAAATTTTTACTGTTTTAGTGGTTAGAACATGGAGAAACTTTTTCTGAATGAAGCTTATAAGACCCAGACGTTGTGAAAAAAATTTAATTTCTTAACTATTTAAAAAGCACTTATTTTAACGCAAATTGGATTTTAAAGGATGCATACCAAAATCTGAAACATTTTTGAAATTGGAACAATACCACTAAAACTAACGATTTAGAAATCAGATTTTGGTAAATGATAAGAAGAGATACCCTGTATAAAAATAAACAAAGTTTTAACAACATGATTTGTAAAAATAAATAAATAAATAAATAAAATGAAATTTTATTCCCGATTTCGTTTCTGCCATGTGTATCAACGCATATGCATAGCGGAAACTACAAGAACATGAATCATTACATTTATCAATGTAATACTAAAAACTTGTTTTTTCATATTTGGTGACTAAAAATCACAAAATTCATTAAATTGCAAGTATCTTAACTCAGTTAGTTTTGGCCATAGAAGAATAAATTTTTACTGTTTTACATCTTAAAACATAGAGAAATTTATAAGCCCCAGATACTGTAAAAAAAAAATTAATTTCTTAAGTATTTAAAAATCAGCTATTTTAACATAAATCGATTTTTATATGATACAGAACAAAATTTGAAACACTTTTGCAGTTGGAAATACACCTCTAAAACTAATGGTTTAGAAATTAGCTTTTGGCAAATGATAAGAAAAGACATGCTATATAAAAATAAACACTGCTTTAACAACTGATTTATAAGAAAAGAAATTTGATCCCCAACTTCATTGCAGCCATATTTATCAACGTCTATCCCAAGATAATCCACAAGAACCTGAAAATGTTATTTATGCACTTTTAATTAAAAGCAATTTATCCGAAGAGATTTTTATTACGTTTTTCAAATTAGTTACAATTGTATTAAAATTAAGTGCTCGCACAAATAATGCGATGCTATTGTCTTTCTTTTATTTACAGTGAAATAAAATCACAGAAATAAAAATGTTTCTAGCTCTTATTTTCTAAAAACACAGTATTGTGAAACTAATAAATAAATAATAAAAACACATGCCCCCCTTTCTAAAAAAAAAATCCACTGTCAAATAAAAAAAAGAAAAAAACCTGTCAAGCTCCATGAGCAATATCCCTTTTAAACATTCAAATTCAAAGAAACCACTAGCACTACCCAATCAAAAATGGCTACTGCAATAACTCTGTCAAAAATGCAACGAAATCAAAATCATTCCCATCCTCTAATCCCTTTTAAACATTCAAATTCAAATAAACCACTACCAGGTCAAAAATGGCTAACGAGCTAACTCTGCAATGCAACGAATTCAGAATTATTATCATTCTCTGATATCCTTTATTAAAAAACGTGTTTTACTTTTCATTCCAATAAATCTCATCTACTAAAATGATGTTATTCAATACTATTTATCTGTACAACAAATTACAACAGTTTAATGTATATCAGTGCGATGTGTTAAAAAATATTTTTTCTTCATATTGAGTTAAAGCAGTTACAGTATTAGAATCAACAGTAGAATCAACAGTAATGAATATTTGTAATAAAATAACTGTCAAGCTCTATGCGGTTTCTTGGAACATTTTAACAGTGGTAGCTTTTTTTTTCTAGCGAATGGCAGGTGTTTGCTATTGAATTGAGCTCTGATTGGTTCATTGCGAATTGCTTCATAGCCACTAAGCTTTACTCATTTTTTTTCAGTGAACAATACATTCTAGCCATTGAAGGCTACTAAAGACACGAAAGGAAGATTTTTGACTGTCTGCGGTTGTTAGTGATTTCTTTCTATTAGCTTTGGTGCATCATAATAAGCGTTCATAACCATTTAAAATAGGACTTTTTTTATTTGAAAGTACATTTTTAAGCTCGTTTTTTTTTGATAATATCGAAAACAAATTTTGGAAATTTTATTTTTATTATAATTTTAGTATATATTTCTTAAAAACTATTCTTTCAGCTTTTTCTTTTCTTTTTTTTTATATACTTTGCAGGTAATGCATTCCAAATTTAACAGGGACTTTCCGTTAATCTGTTACTAAATAATGCACTATAAACGAATAACATTGTTATTTATCCTAATACGTTAAATAATGCCCATCTCTAATTTCATGTAACAATAAAAAAAAACAGTCATCATAAATCTGATTTTTATTCTTTTCAATTTTGTTTTTGTGCTTATTTAGTTTAATAATTATGTTTTATTAATTAAAACTCCAAGAACAGTTATGAATTTAAAACTGTCTTAAATTAATTAAAAATACAGTGTTTATAAACATATTTTTCTCTAACTCCAGTTACCGTGACACTTCGCTTATGCCGACACTTTTTCCTGGACATTAAAGTGTCACAATAACGAGGTTCGACTGTATTTATTTTATTCAAATATATTTTTTAATAATTCAAAATTTCATTATTTTCATAGAAAAACAATGACATTTTGCCTATAAAAATTAACCATCTTTCTTTATCGTTGCCAAAAAATCCAAACCTGAAGTAATTTTTCCTCAACAATTAAGTTTCAGTTGAAAGATTTCTACATGAAAAATGAAATAAAACATTTAAGAATTAAAAAGAAGATGAATATGATGTTATATTGGAAATAAAATGCACATTTTCAAGTATTTGTTAATAATAGGGTTGTATTTTTACATGGTTATCATAAAGATGCCATATTTTTAATTTAAATTTTGAAAAGATTTAAAAATAAACTTTGAAAAGAAAATCAATAGTAAATATCAGTAATATGCAAACAAAATTATGTGTCAAACATCATATTATGCTTAGCAGGAAGTAGTTATTTTCAAGATAATATCCAATTTGTTAACTTCATTGCCTTGAAAAACAATTTTTTAAGAGTGTTAATTCTTAAAGTCGGTTATCTCAGAAAATCTGAATAAAAATTACTTTCTTTTAAAAAGTAAAGTTGCAGTTTTGTTCATAAAGCCTAAAGATTTAATATGATTGTATCAAAGTAAATTCTGCCAGTATTAAAATTAAAGCTTGAAATATATTTGTACAATCCACAGAGTATGTTAGATATGCACTATACCGTTAAAACGGCTTGCAATATGAAGCCAGTTATCGCTAAAATTATTTGGCCTAAACAAGACAAACACGTGGAACAAGGGGCATTGGACAGGGAGGGGTTTTCTAAGTAAGCCGCAAGTGTTTGGGCTGAATTGTGACTGGTTTAAACTGGTTTCAGGGTTGCATTTTTAGCTTCATGCAAAACCGACACATTTCCTCTCTATCTTTCTCTGAACTCTGTGGTACAATTGAGACACATTTGTAAATTGTGGTTTGGCAACCAGATTTTAATTCCACTTTTCTTTAAATTTTAAAAGAGTAAAAGTTTGTTGTCATTTTTAAAAATAGCTTTTGTTAATTGTCTTTTTTATTATAGAATTTTGTAAAATTTTATGGGATGTGAAAAATTGTATAGCTTCTAACGCAGTGTTTAAGCAAATTTTCAATGTTTTAAAAAACTTATAAAAAACAATGTTATCGTAACAAAAATTAAATTTATCGAGAAATTCGCATAATGCAAGAGCAAAGAAGAAACCAAAAAATAATGAAACTTTTCATCAAATCGAATTGCACAGGCTTGAACAAGCCGATCATGCCAATTCCTAAAAATAAGCCATTTCCTAATATTATAAATGTGAAGGCATATTGTATATAGTTGAAAATTTTTTATATATATGTAGAAAATAGCCAATAATGTGAAGTTTAGGCTTTGTAATCGGGTCCATGTCCAGTTTAGTTTTTTAGGGAGGGAAATTTGGTGCAGAAGTAAATATATTGTTGTAACCAGGTTTGTTTTTTGCATGGTAAACACTTAATTGTATTCTAGATGATAATTTCCTTGCTCACCTTTGATGACTGTAAAACGTATCTATATAATAAAAGCCTAAGTCATGTGACTGTTATCAACAGTTCTGGGCTGACCGCTTCACTTTTTATATGCCAGGCGGCCATGTTGCTACTTTATGTTAGCTGGGCGCAGATGATTTAAATTTAAATCGCCAAATAGGGTTCCATTGCCATCATTTCATTTAAAATATAAACCTAGCATTAATTTCATTATGATCATTAATCATATTTGCGGTAAGTGTGTAACAATTTCTGAGTGAGCTTATCCAGAACCTGATAATATTTCGTTAAAATCAGCCATTTTATTTTAATTTTCAGAGATTGGTGAAATAGAGAAAAGTTTCTTGGCAAGAAAGATGTTTGGAAACATATTTTCTGACAACCTATTTACTGATTCATATTCACAAGCGATTTTTTCCATATGCATACAATTTATTTAATAAAAAGAAGCTATTTATCCCTTTTTATAAAGAAACAGAAGTAATTTGTATATAAAAAATACCTTTTATATATTTAGATATAATTTTTTTATGTATATAAATACATATGTAAGCAAAAATAAAAGTTTATCAGGCTTGTTTTCATAGCTGTTTATATATTTTGACAACATATCTCACTTCCTGAAGCACGAATTGAGCCAAGTTTTTTAAAAAAATGCAAAGGGCCCTACTGTGCAAAAGTACCTAAATATATTATTATTATTATTAAATATATATAAACAAAAATAAAATTTATCCGGTTTGTTTTCATAGCTGTTTATATAATTTGGCAACATATCTCCCTTTCTGAAGCCTGAATTGCGCCAAGCTTTTTTTAAAAAATGCCCTGTAATGGAAAAGTACCTAAATAAATAATTAATTGAAGTAACCAATGAAAAAAAAAAAAACCCATTTTATTTTAAGATCAAAACATTGTTTTTAATTTAGATTTTAAAAATATATGTCCTAGGATAATTTCAATTGAAAGTAGGTTGACAACTTAATATCTCATTCCATAAACCTAAACAAACACAAGAGATTCATTCATCGTGAATAGCAAAAAATATTAAACCATTGAGGTAATCATTCACAAAGCAAAAGTCCTCCAACAATCAGTCGACAATATTCTTATGACATCATAGTAGGTAAAATGGTGACGCTTCGTTTGTTTACAGTTTGCATTCACAAAGGTTTTATTTTGTAAATTCTCTTAGTTACGTTACTTTATTGTCACCTTTATGAACTCAGAAATCAAATTAATGAAAACAAAAACATATTTTTTCATTATTTAATTATTAAATAATGAAAAAATTCATAAATGCATTTTTTTTTTAATACTAAAAAATAACATTAAAGTAACAGCATGCTTAAGTTAAATAAGTTTAATTTAGATAATTTATGAACAAATCTCAGTTTAATCACTTAAAATTTCACAATGCTCGCCAATCGTCGTTGTTATTTTTTGTTTTTATTTAAATTAGAAACAATGCTTTGGTACTGAAATAAAATGTTTTTGTAATTTGCACTATATAATCTTCAGATTTTGTGAAAGATTAAGCAAGTAAATTAAATTAAGAATAAAAGTAACATGAAGCAATGCTTACCATACATTTAAGGGAGACCAAACTAGTTGCCAGAGGTGGCTAGTTTAAAAATATCAGCTTATAATTTTCTTGTTATTTCATGATATAAAGAGATATCCTAGTTCAGTGTATAAAATTGTGTCAGTCGTAGCACTGTTGTCCAGTTTTCATTCCTAATCTTAATCCTATCCTAACCTAATCCTATTCTATCCTAATCCTAATAATCACTTTAAACAATTTTCTTTGACACAAATACATAAATTAAATCAAAATTCATAAACAAAATAAATGTAAAATAGTTTAAATAGAATAATAAGAAAGTAAATTTGTTCGACACTTAATCTTAGAGAAAGCGTATGAAATTTATAGCTCATAAAAGAATTTTATATAATCCTATATATAAAAACATAAATATGCAAATTGGGATCATCAGAAGTATTGTCGCTATTTCTTTATTTATAGGAGCCTTGGGACGATAGTGAAAAACCCAAGATTGAACTGGGCAAAATTTTAAAAAGTACTTTTGGCAACCTTTATTAACAGTTTAGAATCTTATCAGATTAAGAACAAAAAATCTTCTTAAAACACCATAAAAAATTTTGTAGAATTTTATGGTGTTTTAAGAAGATTTTTTGTTCTTAGTCATTCACACCAGTTTTAACTTATTTTCTCATCAGATTGTCATATCTTTATGAAATAATTATTAATGTATAAAACTCACAAGCAATTTTTTCACTATTTACACCACATATTCAGAAGCAATTTATTTAATATGTACATAAATAAGACATAAAGTAATAATGTAGTATGAAGTATGTAACATAAGCCTACACAAATAAACTATGTAACAATGCACATTTAGCAATGCATACATATACAAATTTCACACCAAATATCACCTAAAATACATTGTTATAGTAGAATTCTGTCAGTGTTGTTATTTCATTTTACGAAGAGGGATTTGTCATTTCCACTTTTTTACTTGGCGTTCCTTTTTTCGTTGGTTGCAGTTTCATTTCCGTGATTGTTTATGTTATTTGGCACAGAATTACACATTTTTTAGGACTAAGTTCTGCTGAGAGTCCTATAACAAAGAAATATCTTATTGTCTCCTATAAAATGTGATGGAATTGGTTATGTATGTTTTTAATAATCGGGAGTGAAATGTTTTGCTGAATTAATGCACTTATTCTTCTTTTAATGTTACATGAATAAAGTCATAGGTAACAGCTAGTGGTAAATAAATAGCAAAACTTTAAATGAAGCTTCTGTGAAATGTTAAATAATTATTAGCTAAAATATGGATCCAGTTATGGAAAATTACTTAATAGATTTAAAAATCTCTCAATAGGTTTAAAAATCTGTGCATTAGTGAATGTATTGCAACTGATAAGCAAACGGACATGAAACTTAAATATCTAAGTGAGTCAAGTGGTTTTTGTCAAGCTTTATACCAGAAAGATGAAATGCATAACAACAAAAGATATATGAAATGCTGCCATGATCGCAAAGAGCTTTCAATTTCTCTATCTGAATCTTCTGTTTTGGCAAAAGATTAAGCAAGTAAATTGATTTATGAATAAAAGTAATATGTTGCAATGCTTAAACATACATTTAAGGGGAGACAAAGCTGATCCACTAGTTATCAATAATAACCACAGTTTTAAATACAAAATTTTTTTTGAAGGAATGCATATCACTTTCTAATATGATTATTTACTGTCATCAGTACAAACGGCAGTGGAATTCAAACTGTCTTTTTTATAAACATAGGAGTGGGTTTTGTGAGAAAAAGGGATTTGGAACTTCATCATGATTTGCACGGATGACCATTGATGCTGGTATGCATTCATGCAAATTATTTTGATGCTTAAAAAATGGTTATTATTGATAAACATAATATTTTGTATCAAGTCTGAACTTTCTTTACTTATACTTGTTGTTTTTATTATTTTACACAAGCTGAATACCATTACACAAAACATCGTTTTTCTCTAATTGGTGTGTACTTTCACTTGTTGTGAATTGATTGATTTGAAAATTCCGGAAATTCTTCTTTTTTACCCAATTGTCTCAGGAAATATGACACATAACTTTTAAAAATTTGATAGTTTACAAAAACTCACCCATGTAATCCTTTTGTCAATATTATGTTGAAAATAAATTTTTATTTTTGTTCCAGATATGATTGTTTTTTAATATTTCTTAGACACTGATTTGGTCTTTGTGTACTTACATGCACACACACTTGGGAAAGTGTATATAATTATATATATTGATCTCACTCTTTAAAAAAAGTGTTTTATATGCATGGATACACATACATTAACTATGCTTTTCCATTAAGCTACATTAACTCCTTAATGCTCACATTAAATTATGGTTTAAAAATCCAAATTGCTTATTGGCACCACTTTTTGGAAAAAGAAATATTCACCTTATGTAATGACAGGTAAAATGATACCATTATAAAGCAAAGTACACTATTTTATAAAACTGGTAGGAATTAAACAATTTGAATAAAGAAAAAACAGCCCGTGAATATCACGGGAGCAAGAATTAAAGGGTTAATGAAAAGTATGTATTCTTTTCCTAAAGAAAAAAATTCTAAACAACAACAACAACAAAATTCCAAGTGTTTAGTTTTAATGTCTTTTATTACAGTGGATGAGTTTCGCCAGAAAGCTCTTGGTTTGAGACCAGATCTTTTAGATACTAATGATGTTGCTCCAGCTGCTGAAATCCCCCAGATTTCAATTCCAGATTCTTTTGACTGGAGAGACCAAAAAATTGTTACTGAGGTGAAAAATCAACAGCAGTGTGGTTCTTGCTGGGCTTTTTCCACAACTGGAAATATTGAAGGACAGTGGGCTCTTAAAAAAAAGAATTTAGTGTCATTATCTGAACAAGGTACAGTTGATTATCGCTAGATAAAAAATATATACCTATGTGTGATATTATTTTTTAATTTATATCTTATGTGATTCAGATGTTATAAATAGTGAGTATGTTATGATTATTACTTATGCCTAATAAAATTAACAGAGTTGATAAGAAATGTCTCCTTAAAGCACATTCTAAATAATTTTAAAACAGTAAATAAATAAATAAAAAATTTGAAGATTTTACATATGTATAAAATATAAGACCAAACTAAATAAGTAACTTTGATTTGTAGCCGAAGAATAATATCCACCATGATTTGGCAAGCATTAAATAGTGATGCCCATGATTCTAATGCAGTTTTAAACTACTTATTAAATGAGTATTTTTTTATTTGTTTCACAATTAAAATTTAATAAAGGATTTAGTTTATTTAAGTTTATATAATATATGAAAGTTACATGTGGTATTTTGATAAACTTAATTTTGTTGGTTTTCACTTATTTATTTAAACTTTTTCAGATACAAATTTATTTTAATTAACAGTCACACTGCCCTTAAGTTGTTCTGAAAATTAAAACTTTTTTTATTTTCTTATTATTGTAAGAGTAATGGTCACCTCTATGTTATTCAAAGAATATATAGAAAAATGTGGCGTTAAATGCTTTAGAAAAAGAAATTAAATGAAAGATTATATTGCATGAATTGTAAAACAGTATCAGTGTCCAAAACACATTAAGACATATAAAGAATGTGAAGAAATTTTTGAATTATTTGGTGAAAAATATCTGAATGTTTCAATCACTTTTTTATTGATTTTCATCTATATTTAAAGTCTGAACATAGCTGTAGAAATAATTTTTCTGTATTAACTTCAAAATTATTTAATTTTTCAATATTTTTCAGTTCATATCCTTTAAACTGAAATTAAACTGTTGGGCTAGCTCAAATTAACTTCACACAGAAATTTCACATAATTTCAAAATATCAACTTCTCAGGGCATAACTTTTTAAATATTTTTCTATTTAATCTTAGTAAGACAGCACATCACAAATAGAACGGCACATAACACATATACACAAAATAATAACTGGCACTAATATAACTTTTACATGTTAGCACAACTCAAAACAGAACAGAACTCTAACGAACTAACAGCATTTCTTATTCGGCAGAGCTCACAGAAGCTAGTCACGTGATTGCCGGTAAAGTCTATTTTTGGAACAGGTGGCGCGTGTTAGATCCTCCCCATCTGTTTCCGATTTACGTCTCGGAGAGGAAACAGGATACTTTCTGGGTCTTCCTCTTTTTCTCAAGGGTGCAACTGAAATAGTTTCAGTATCTTGAAAAGGTGACAAGGCAGAAACGTGATAAGACCCAATTCGCTCAGTAGGATTGTCCAGGCTAGCAATGTCATATGTCACCAGTGACTTTTGAGTCAAAACTATGTATGGCCCATCTCTCTTAGGCATAAATTTTGCTGTTTTATTTTTACTTGCCTTGCTCACAGGGTCTAGGGTAACCCATACTTTATCACCAGATGTGAAATACACTCGTCAACGATTTGTATCATAATATTTCTTCCACTGATCTTGTTTCATTTCAACACGCTCTTTCACACTTTTTGAAATATTTGCAAGGCATTTAAGATTTGGGTTATTTCCAGAACAAAATTGTCATTTTCCACATCAGCTCTAAAATCGTTCACCACATCATTGATTGTTCTTAGTTCTCGGACCAAATTGCAGATAGGTGGCAGTTTGGCCTGTTGTATCAGATTTGGCAGAGTTCATAGCAAATCTAATAAAAGGAAGTTTATCAATCCAGCAACTGTGTTCATCCCCAACAAAGATTGCTATTCAAGGTTTCAAGTCTCTATTTTTGCATTTGACTGGATTAGCCTGAGAATGGTACAAAGGTGTCAACGATTGGTCTAATACACCAATGCAGTTATTATTGAGTCCCTACAGAAGTCATACTGCTTCTGTTTATCTCAGTCAAATTCTGAATGTAACAAACTTGTTGCAGAACAGCGCTCACAAACTGAGTGCTGTTATCACTTATGAGTTTTCTTGGAATACCATAACGAAGGAAGATCTCTTCAATCAGAGTAGTCGCACATTCTTGTGCAGTGGTAAAGGCAAATAATTCTACCCATTTAGTGGCACAATCTTCTACTATAAAGATCCAACTGTGCCTATCTTTACTAAGAGGCAATGGACTAAAGAGATCAATGCTGAGGGTCTCAAACCGCTGAGCATAAGCAGGAAGGTGTTCGTAATAAACCGGCTGATTTCTGATTTGTTGTTTTATAATGGGCGCACTCTGGGCACTTCTTCACATATTCAGAAATGTATGCTCTCATGCCTGTCCAATAATATCTCTTAGCAATTCTCTGATAAGCTCCTGCTTCACCATAATGTCCGGCTGAGGGGTCGTCATGATGAAGTTTCAAAATATTTTGCCTTTCTTGTACTGGAATGACCAGTTGTGCTTCCTCGCATCTGATTCAGGAGCATACCTAGATTCATCAGGAATCCTCTATCAGTCCAATAGGCGAAATCTTCGCTTTTCTGTTCATCTTCAAAAGAATATGATCTTTTTAAGATTTTCATCTTGCAACTGTGCTTCTCTGATATCTTTTGGACTTCTTGTTGGCATGTCTATGCTGACAAAATTGCATGTCTCACAGATAGCAGATTGGTGATTACAGACAGGGCATGACAGCATGTCAGCCACAACATTAGGTTTTCCACATTTATAATCTATTTTCTTCTTAAGAATTTCTTTCTTAGCAGGAGTCATCCGATTAGGTGGTGCAGCAATAGGAGCACTATCATGTGTATTGATACGATGCTCCACAAATGGTGTTGTCTCTCTCCCTGGTTGAAAACATTTTTCATACCTTTTCAGAAGATCATTAAGTTTGTATTTTTCATCAGAATTTAGATTTTTACCTTCATCTTCACGTAAAGCGTACGGACTGACTTCGACCGCATCAACTGACGTACCATTTTCTTCTTCGTATTCATCTACAAAACAAAACTTTTCCTGGGGTTTATCACTGAAATGCCATGTTTTGTTGGCAGTATCTAACACTATGTTAGCATTATGCAAGAAATCCATATCTAAAAGAGTTCTATTACCCTTGGCATCTGGTAATACAATGAACTCCGTTTCGAAGACTCTGCCTTCAATCTCTATGGGCACAGTGGCAGACAAAGTGTCTCTAACCATCGTAATTCCGTCAGCTAATGTTACATCATGAGTATGAGGGTTCAGGGTAACACCAGTTTTTACAAATAATTCATACATACGTTCTCCCGCAATAGAACGATTCGCTCCTGTATCTGCACAGGCCAACACCTTCTTATTGCAGATCGTGATAGGCACATTTGGAGCTGAAACTGCTGATATTTAAACTATATAGCTGAAGACGATGTGCTTGCATAGTTTGTTTTTTAGCCGTAGGGGAACAATCTCGGCATTTCTTTATAAATCCCAATTTACCACAATCATAGCAAACAATATCGGATTCTATGTGTCAATTAACAAACTTACAGGGAGATCTGTCTTCTTTTGGAGGCTTACTTTGCTTCCAATTATTTTCTCGATGAGAAAACTCTTTTTTATCTTGTGGTACAACCGGATCTCTTTTAAGGAATGTAGATCTTATAATATCATACGCATCTAATTTTTCGGCAAGGTCGACTGGCGAATTTAAATTTTCCCAATCATCTAACATATGTTGTTTGCATTGAACAGGCACACGCCTTTTCATTTGATCAGCTATGATAAGTTCCTGAAGAGCTTCAAATGACTGTACAGTTAGTTCTTTAAACCAGTTTTCAAAATAAGCTCGAAGTTCGACATAATAATCTCGCCAAGTAATTTCCTTGGCCTTGTGATGAGTAAAGAACAGCTGTCTAAACTTTTCGGCACTAATTTTAAACCTTTTTAGAAGTAAATCTTTAACATGTGAAAACTTTGAAGTGTTTTCTTCTGATTTATGAGCGATAAGCGTAGAGATAGAAGATGGTACAACACTGAGTAAATAAGAAACCCATAGATGCTCTGGTACATTCGAGAGCTTTAGCTGACGTTCCAGGAGCACCAAAAACAAGATTACATCATCAGTTTTTGGCCTGAATGTAGGCAACAGCTTTTGGATATCTATCTTACTCTCTGGGTAAGACATTACTCCTACTGCATTACCACCTACCGCTCCACTGGAAACACTTTGGCTCTGAGCCTGTAACTTGAGCTTCTCAAGCTCAAAATTCATCTGAAGCTTTTTTAACTCTAACTCTTCTGCTCTATGCTTTTCTTCTAATTCCAGTTTACGCTGTACTAACTCTGCTGCTTTTTGTTTTTCCTCTAAGTCTCGTCTGCGCTGTTCTTCCTCGCGAGTCGAAATTTGGTTTCTGACTAACAAATTTACAAAATCAACTTCGTACGAGGGGGAGGATTTAATTTTTTCACGCAATGTGACAACGGTCATGGAGGGTTGCACATCTAAATTCATTTCTAACGCAACCTGATACAAATCCTCTTTACGAGCTTTATTAAGTTCAGACATTTTAAACTTTAACAAAACAACAAACGAGTACCCCAAAAATGCCGAAAATTCGTTTAAATTATTCCCAAAACGTGAGCTTTACCATTTCAACTCATATAAACAAGACTTTAATAAAACAAAATACACTCATTGCCATAAAAATTTGCGCACCAAGAAAAAGACGTCCAAATGAAATGAAATTTTACACGCGTGTGTACTACTGTGATATAAGTAAGTGAGTAGAAAACCAAAGAAAAAGGATAATTTATTGCAGAAAAAAGTACAAATGAACGGAAATTTTAGTACTCTGTTGGACACCCTCTAGCACAAATGCACGATGCGATACGAGCGGGCATTGAGACATAAAAATTCCGTATGATGTCCCGAGACATCTCGTTCCACAGTTGTTGTAAACGTGCCTCGAGTTCAACGAAACTCGTAGGGTGTCCAACTTGCCTTCCCAAATGATCCCACATATGCTCGATTGGTGACAAATCTGGGGATCGAGCAGGCCAGGGAAGTGTGGTAATGAAGTGGAGGCAGGCTTGTGACATCCTTGCTATGTGTGGCCGAGCATTATCTTGCTGAAAAATGGCTCCTAGGAGACCTGCCGCAAGTGGCAACACATGTGGCTGAAGGATGTCCTGGATGTACCGCTGGGCTGTCATTGTGCCACGGAACAATATTAGGGATGACCGTGTATCGTAAGCAATGGCACCCCATACCATCACACCTGCTGTGGGAGCGGTGTGTCGCTGTAAAGCGAAGGCAGGATTGAGGCGTTTACCACGGGGCCTCCACACATGAACACGATTGTCATCGCTGCTCAGATTGAATCTAGACTCGTCGCTGAAGATGACCTAGTTCCATTCCGTTGCAGTCCAATCCCGTCGTGCGCGACACCACTCCAAACAGAGGCGTCGGTGGGTGGATGTCATTGGCAGCACACGTAAGGGCGCCGCGATACCAGATGTCCTTCAGCCAGACACCTTGCGATGTTTCGAGAAGACACAGAGGTCCGTAGTGAAGGTGCTGCCTGTGTCTGGATAGCGGCCAATTAGGCAGTTGGCTCTACGCATGCGTTGCGTGTGATGTGACGGTCTTCTCGACGACTGGTCTGTTGAGGGCGTCCCGAGCCTGTTCGCTGTGTAAATGACGTCTCTTCAGTTCTCTGGTCCCAACACCTCCTCACAGTAAAATCAGAACGGCCTACTTGACGAGTTACTCGCCGAACTGACCACCCAGCTTCCATCATCCCGATGATTCTTCCACTCTCGAACTCTGACAACCGCTCATATTGTCTTCGATGACTGCGTAAGGGCATGTCTACCTCAGCATTTCCTTTGCAAAAGAAAAGGTACACTCAAACAAGTTCTGCTTACCAGTTTTATACTCCAAGGAGGACAAAGTTCAACGCCCTCTAGTGGCATTACTCAATGCGCAATCACGCTGCATATCTAATCATTTGCATATCTGCCTGATATGTACCTTCATGCCAAGTTTCGTTACAATCCCACAATTTTTTCTTGGTGCGCAAATTTTTATGCAGTGAGTGTAGTAAGCTTTAACCATAACAAAAATTCTTACTAAAAACAAAACAAACTTTAATCCCTGCTGGTATAAATAAACTGGGTGGCCATAACGTGACATTTAATTAAAACAATATGTTAACCAATATAAAAACCATTTACTGAATAGTTAACACTTACAAACAATATTCTAAATAATATCAAACACATAATTGAATAATTAAAATTTCAACCATTATTATTATTATATTACTAAGACTACTTAGTATCAGTTTCATCCAATATAACTTTAAAAGAAAAGAAACTTTCTTTTATAAACAAACAATAAATGCAAAAACTTACTCATATCAGTTTGAAAAACACATTCAAGGCTTTTTTCATCAGTAAATCAAAAACTCAAATATTAAATACTTACGTTTAGCATTTAAATAATAGCAAACACTTAAATAAAAATAGTAATCAATTCTCTTATGAAACCAATAAAAAAAAAAATAAATAAATAAACACGTTATCTTTATGAGAGTTGCGATAACATTATAAATACATTTTAACTTCTATTTGACTGACAGTTTATTTTCCTCTTTTAAAAAGAAAAGAAAAAAAAATCATTGAATGTAAATAAATACTTCTTTTGCTTTTTCACTTTCTCTCTCTCTTTTTTTCTTTTATGAATTAAAAAATATCTTACTTAAAGCGAAGTAAAAATTAAACATACATGAACAGAATCAGAAGTAAATTGCAGAATAATGGGTAAGGGAAGGGGAAATATGCAATACATAAATGAATGGATGATTATAAAATGAATTCAAATTAATAATGTCAAATATGTTAAGAATTTTCAGAATATCAAGAAAAATACGTATATGAAGAACATCGAGAATGTTACGAAGAATAATGTCAAGAATTCATTCTTTTTATTCAACAACATATGGATCCATTCTATTTTTTTTAAATATATTCTTGAATAAATAAATTTTGTAGAATAAGTAACTGTAGGCATACCTGAAGTGAATTGAAAGGTTTTTAAAAACACTCATATCGTAGCATTTTTCTTGGTCGTAAACAAAACAATTTGCAGAACTTTAACTTGCGAAAATAAGAACACATATCACATGGTGTAAAGACGATGCATGAAAATGGCAATGGTAACGAAACAAAAATTAATCTATAGAACATGGCGAACATACCTCACAAGCTTACGATGACTGGTCGTGCGATTTTTTTTTTTTTTTCTGCATGATTTTTGAAAACGACACTGATTAAAATATCATGCTTTTTGTAGAAATAAGATGAGAACATTTTCCTTCGAATTCATGGCCAAACGTTGGGTAGCCAATTGTCAGGCTAGCTCAAATTAACTTCACACAGAAATTTCACAATTTCAAAATATCAACTTCTCGGGGTATAACTTTTTAAATATTTTTTTATTTAATCTTGGTAAGACGGCACATCACAAACAGAACGGCACATAACACATATACACAAAATAATAACTGGTGCTAATATAACTTTTACATGTTAGCACAACTCAAAACAGAACAGAACTCTAACGAACTAACAGCATTTCTTATTCGGCAAAGCTCACGGAAGCTAGTCACGTGATTGCCGGTAGAGTCTATTTTTGGAACGGGTGGCACGCGTTACAAAACCATTATTTTAAATATGAACAAACCTCTTTTCTTTTATAAATATTCAAAATATTTTTTATTATAATCAATTTTAAGTTGTATATAGGTCATAGAAAATTTCATGATGACTATGACTACTTAGAACTAGGGTGTAAAATAATCAAGATAAAAAAAAAAAAGTTTTCAAATTTTAAATTAGACTAAGCATTATAAGTTAAAAAAACAATTAAATCTATAATTAGTTTATATTAAGGAACATAATTCATATTTTTATGCTTTAATTAATTAATAACATAGTTAGAAATTATAAAAATAATAAAAACTGCAAATTGGCAATTCTTTGGTAACAAAATTAGAATTCAGAGATTTGTAATTTTTTACTAGAAGTAACACAAAGTTATTATTTTTAAATTTTGATACCTACCAGTACATTAAATACAAACTGAGAAATTAAAATTTGCATTTGTAATTAATTTTAAAGAAAATGGATATATATTTTTTAGAAATTTGTAAATGCTTGGTAACTGAATTACAGACAAAAGACAAATATATTTGTGATGTTTGGTTAAATTAAATTTTTCTTTGAATCTAACAACATTTTTTACTTGCATCTTTGAAATTGAGTTAATTGCATACCATACCTTCAGAAACATTAATTACTTTAAAGATATTCATTAGCTAATTCTTTTTATTGTAATTTAAATAACAATAACAGAATTATGTTATTGGTAATATAATTACATCTTCCAAGAAATCAGAATATTTAAATACTTAATTTTATCTCCACTACATTTATTTTACAGAAATTTTATTTTGCATTGTACTTATGCACAAACTCATCATCTTTAAAGGCTAAATGACCCCTACTATACATTTCAAGTTTGCATAAAGTCATTAAAACATCCTTCTCTTCAACATAGTCAAAGTCTTCTTGAGAGGTTCAGATAAAATGTTTCCATTTTTCTTTTCTTTTCTAAAATACTATATTTGAAAGGATAAAGATTAATCCCTTTTTTAAACTTAAACTTAAAAATTGATTAGTGTCCGGACCATTGCTCGTTACTCGCTAGTCGTTCGTAGATCTAAGTTTGATTGTCCTTTTAACTTAACATGTTCAATGAGTTACCCAACACAAGAAAACACAAGACAGAGTCTGTTGGGACCTGGTTTATTATCGTTTTGTTTCATGGTTCTTTTTCTGAAACCAGTTCCAGATGGGTTGAGAAGTTGTGCACGGATGCTCCCCAAAATGCTCAATTGAGTGGCACAAGTTTATTTAGTAACTCAGAATGGAAAAAGTCCCGAGAAAAGTTTGCTCCCACCTATAAAAATGAGTAATTTAAATTGTTTCTGGCAGAGGGCAGACTTGTCAAATTTTATTGGTTAGAATACTCTTGATTTGATTGTTCGTGCCAGAACTAGACTTGGTCAACTTGGGTGCAAGCTAACTCACAAACAACTACAAACTTGAAAACTCAACACTTTTAATCTTAAGGATTGTCTGAAAATAATAAATGTTAGGCTGGAAAAGAAAATTATCAGGGGCAGCACAGCTTTAAGCTTCAGAATTAAAGTTAAAATAGTACAGACTTTTAATTTTAAACTTTTGAATTTTAAGTTTAAGTTTAAACAAGTTGGAAATTGCTCGTCAAACGTGGCAAATGAGGTGCGTTCGTACTATAACTAGTTTTATAAATATTTTTTGCACCTCATATTATACTGAATGTATATTTTAGTGCACTTCACAAGTGTATATCAATTTCATTCTCTTTGAAAGGCTCTAACATCATTAAAAGGAGCTTGAAATAATTTTTTCCCATTGGCCTTAATCTAACGGAAAACTTTTGACTGTCCCTGTAATTAAACTATACACCTGATTTTCATAAAATTTGAAATGACTCAACAAAATTTTGCAACAATTATATATTTAAAATTTCAGACTATTCGGAAGGCTGTAACATCATTAAAATGCACTTGCAATAATTTTTCCTCATTGGCCGTAATGTAACGGAAAACTTTTGACTGCCCCTGTAATTAAACTATACACCCAATTTTCATAAAATTTGAAATGACTCAACAAAATTTTGCAACAATTATATATTTAAATTTTCAGACCATTCGGTTGGGTAGTTTTTGCTCTGTTATATGCGGACAGACAGACAGACTGAACGACGATTATAGGTGCTATGTATTTATATAATTACGAACACACCTAAAAAGGGGTCAATCTTTATCCTTTCATATACATATATTTTAATATCTTTTCATTTTGAATATCAACAGTTCATTTTGAACTTTTTTCTTATTAATTATGGCATCTTATATATTTTTAAAAATATATAACATTGGTGGCTTAATGTTTTTAGCAATCTTTTATATATATATATATATATATATGTGTATACTTTGCATGCAGCTAACCAAATGATGTATATTCAATTCCATTTTCTTACTAGAAGTAGCAGGAAACTTATATATATGTATACTTTGCATGCAGCTAACCAAATGATGTATATTCAATTCCATTTTCTTACTAGAAGTAGCAGGAAACTTTAATTTCTAATAGCTTATTGCATTATATTTTATTCTGTTGATTGTATTGAAGTTATTTAATCTACAAAATGATGTATATTCAATTCCATTTTCTTGCTAGAAGTAGCGGGAAACTTTAATTTCTAATAGCTTATTGCATTATGTTTTATTCTACTCTAGAACTTGTTGACTGCGATAAAGTAGATGAAGGCTGTAATGGAGGACTTCCTAGCAATGCTTACAAGGAAATTATAAGATTAGGTTTGACTTTTTTTATTATTATTTATCTTTTATGTATATTGTTTATTCTTTTCAGGTCACTTTCAATTTTTCAATTGTTTCACAGGTAGGGAAACGTATGCATTCACCTTTTATAAAATATCAATTGTGCAATATTTAATATAAGGAAAAAAGTAATATTAATGATGATTACGATTTTTATTACTTTTAAAAATTGATTCTAGATATATTTTCTCTTTTTTTATGTACTTCCACAAAAATATTTAATTAATGTAAATCATTAGAGTGGTTAGTACCAGTGCATAAAATAATAGGACTATATATAAATTTTATTTATTAAGAAATACCTTAATTTATTTTACTGTGAAAGTAATAATAAAGCTCAGATAAACTAAATAGACCAAACACCCCCCCCCCCTCTCCAAAAAAAAAAAAACAAAAAAACACTTAGGAGCATAAAATTGCTTACAAAAAGGGAGAATATATACAATGATAATAAGAATTGGGTCATTCCATACAAAATGAGCAAATGAGCTGTGGCTGACATGCCCCAGATTTTAATGAAAATCAGCTTATAAGTAGATCATATTCATTTATGAGTAAATGCAAAATAATAGATTTCAAGATTGTTTTTTTAACTATTAAAATTTACATTAAAAGTTTATGCAAAATGAAGATTTTGCCTACATGCTTGAAATTTCAATTTTGATTATTAGCCTTAGGAATGGAAGGACTACATTAAAAATGATTTATCTATAATAATGAATTATAAGTAATATATTGGTGTAAGTTATTAATTGTAATTTTATTCTATAATGAGAAAAAAAATAAATATTAAAAAATTTAGAGTGAAAAATGAATATTTCTATTATTCATTTGAACACAAAGGAACAATCTTACAGCTTCAAAATTATTTGACATTATAGCTAAAAGTATACATTTCAAATATTGAAAGTTTAATTCTTGCCTTTTTATTCCTTAATGAGAAAAAAAATAAATAGTAAAAAATGTTGAGGGAAAAAAATCAACGTACTATCTCTTGTTTGACCAATCAGAAAACCTCTTAAAATGTTTAAATTATTGGACATTATAGATAAAAGTGTGTATTTTAAACATAGAATTTTTTATTCTTGCTTTCAGTTTATTTTTGACTGAAGAATATTTTAAATTACAGTAGAAAGTTGATTGAGTAGAACAAAAAAAATATAATTTGATCTTTGATCAATGTAGATGGCAGCACTATACATGTTTTTCTTAAAATCGTTCACAATGTTGTAAAAAGACTGCACAAATTTGAAATGGAATGTAATAAATATTACCTTTTTTGAACCCGATTTTGTTATGTTGGGAATCAAAAGGCAATCTTGAACTTTTTTTAAGCATGTTACGGGCTTATTGATCTTTACCCTTATTTAATATTTTTATTGTCTGACTTTTCCTTTATTTAAATGTTTAAACATATAAAAGAGGAAATATTGGGATTTTGCAATTATTTTTAAAGTTTCTAAGCTATTTTTAAGATAAAGAGAAAAAATAGCAACCTACAAACTTGAGCAATTCGATCTTAATATGTAACACTGCATCAAGCATCAATTTCATAGATGTTTTTGAATTCCTTTCATTTTTATAACGTTTTTAATTTTCTCAAAATTGATGAATTTTCAATTTTTACAACTAATTTAAGATAATTCATAGCATTACCAAATTATTATTACTAAATAAATATGAAGATAATTTTCCAGAGGTTAAAACACTATAAAAAGATTTAATTTATGTTAAATAGTTTTTAAGATACGGAACTTCAATCTTGCAACTTTGATTGATTGCACACATGCCATTCTATGTCACAAGTTTTTTAAATGCCCAGAACTGCTAAAATATTTTACTTTTTGTCGAAATATTTTGCAATGCTCTATTTGAATATAAATTGAACCAGTGTACCAATTTTTTAAAAAATCGGTACCTATGTGGCCACGACTTTTTTTGAATATTTGCTCATTTTGTGTGGAATGACCCAATTGCAAAAAAAAAAAAAAACCCCTTAATCTGCTCTTGTTGGTCAAATAAAGAAAGTACAGGGTGGTTAAAATTAAACTGACGGTTCTCAGAGGCTCATAGCTCCGGTTCTACTGAACGGATTTGAATAAAACTTCAAATACATGTTATGTAGATCATGCAGCCAAGATTTTCATAAAAATAAGTTTGAAATTTTTTCACCAGATAATGTTGTACTGGTGAAACCATATGCAAATGAATAGTTAATGTAATTTCGCTATAAAAGCAATATGGATGGTTCAAAGAAACCATTCGTCTGCAATGAACATGCCGCTGACCAAGAAGGAATGTGCATTGATCAAAAAACTTTTTAACCAGAATGAGAGCAGTGCTTAGGCAGCACATCTTGCTTATCGGCAGATGAAAGACTTAACCAGAGGACTCATGTCCGTGAATGCAGTTAAAGGCATAATTTGTAAATTTGAAGATTCTCTGGGTGTTCCAACGGTAAGAGGACAATGTGTAACTGAGCTGCCAATTGTGGAGGAAGTTGCAATGACAACAGCTGAAGCATCTGTAAGTTCTTCAAATGCTACTGTAAGTTGTCACTCAGTAGCAAGAGCACTGAACATTTGATGGGAAACCATGCACATGATTTTGCGTAAAATTCTGAAGCTCTATCCTTACAAGATGCATTTCATGCAACAGTTGAAACGACAAGATCACTCTGCACGTCTTGATTTTGCCTTGCGTTTTCTGGCGAGGATGCAAGTGGATGAGTACTGGCTGTCACATATGAACATACAAGGTTCATTTTCACTTACATGGTGCTGTAAACACAGAGAACTGCCGCATGTGGGCTTCTACCAATCCTCATGCCATGCAACAACAGCCGCTACATTCCCCATACGTCACAGCATGGTATGGATGAGAGATCTGCACGGGTCGGGCTCAGACCTATTTTCATTCACGGCACTTCGGCAGGGCCTGGTCTCCATTCTTTTCGGACAGGGCCATACTTTTTTTTAAGGCTCATGCCTAGGTCTAGTGACTATTTTCTATGGCCGGACCAGACCTAGTGACTACACTTTATGGCTGGGCCGGGTTCAGGCCTTACTTTTTTCTTGAAGGTTCAGGCCGGGCTGGACCTAACTTATTTTTTCTGTACAGAGCTGGGACTGGTTACATTCTTAGTCTTTACGGCCCAAATTTTTGGTCCTAGTTTTGACCCAGCCCATGTGAAAAGCCCATCATTGTCTTGGCATGGCCTGGTCCGTTCAAAGTATGGATGCACCGAATATTCGGTATCTATTTGATATTCGGCCATGTTACCGAATATTCGGTTTGGCCAAATATCAAACTATTCGGTATGCCACTATTTGGTCTGGCCGAATATTGAAATATTCGGCCAAACCGAATACTTAAAAAAAAAAAAAAAAATAATTAAACATATTTTTAAAAACCTTTATACAAACTTCTACTTTAACAGTCAACTTATAAAAATATTCAGAATAATTAGAAACAGAATCATATTTAAACAAAAGAGAATGTTTTTGCATTATTTATTTGCTGTTTGTTAAGTATTATTTAAGAAAATTAACCAATCACGGGGATTTTCATAGGAATTAATTATGTACAAATGCAAGTTCCTGAACATTGTCCAGTAAATAATCTGTTTCTTTGCTAAGATTTTAAGAACAATGTTTACAATCTCTGAAAATGATTGCTCACTTCAAACTCCAATCTAGAATGCATTTAAAAACTTCCTTGCTTAATCAAAGCTAGTAGAACAGTTATTCTTGCTAAGTTGCCACCATATAAAATTTGAATAGATTGTATTATTTATTTACTTTTACTTTAGTCTCCTCCTGACAAACAAATAAATCCTGTACATATTTTCTTCCAATTTTTCCACAATTTCTCTTTGATTTTAAAATGTTTGTTTTAGAATTTAAGAAAATTTTATTCATTTGTTTTACTTCTCAGAAGAAGTCATGAAATTTAAAATTTTATTAATTAATTTTATAACTATCCTTTTGTTAAATAACTCAAAGCAGATTTTTTTCAGCATAAAGTTTACTTGAAAAAAGCTCTTGTTTATTAGAATAAAGTTTCTGTTTTAAATATTATGTAAAATTGTTTTAAAATTTAACATTTTAATTAATGCCTTTAAACTTTGAAATATAAAAGTATTCAACAAGCCGAATATTCGGTATTCGGCCAAATAGTTGTTATTTGGCAGACCGAATATTCGGTATTAAGCCTAGCAGTTACTATTCAGCTAGCCGAATATTCGGTATTCGGCCAAATAGTTGTTATTCGGCAGACCGAATATTCAGTATTAAGCCTAGCAGTTACTATTCAGCTAGCCGAATATTCGGTATTCGGCCAAATAGTTGTTATTCGGCAGACCGAATATTCGGTATTAAGCCTAGCAGTTACTATTCAGCTAGCCAAATATTCGGTATTCGACCAAAATCCCTATTCGGTGCATCCCTAGTTCAAAGGTCAGTAAAATTAGGCTTGGCCCAAAAATTTTTTGCAAAAAATGCTTACATTTTTAAACCGCCATTCTTCTACAATTAAACATTAAAAATCATTCTTTTTAAAGAATAGTAGATTTCTACACTTATTAAAATATAGTAAAATGTGTGAAAAAGAACCTGCCTATGACGGAATCCTGTTTTAAACTGCTAAAATGTGTTGATCCATGCAAAATTAATATACTAATACGTAAGAAAAGAATATATAATACATTTACACTTGCTAAGAAGTGAACTTGTCTATAACACATTTTTTTTTCTATGCAATTTCGTCTTAGATTTTACTATAGAGCATTTTTCAGATTTTTAACACTTCAATACATAGAATATGGATTATCAATACTAATGATAATGGAAACATTTACATACAAGAAATAGAGATTCATTAAAAAAATCAATATCGCAGCCTGCTTCACTTCTATAAAAATGAAGATTATAAACATGAAAACAAAGTTAAGATAAATATTTTTGATTAAAACTCCTCATATGAGACAAATTTTTAACCAAAATGATCTAAAAATCAATGTTTTGTAGAAATTCACTTGGGCCAAACTTTTAGCTGTTATACCGAGCCGGGCTCAGTCCAAACTTTTAACTTTTTTACCGGGCCAGGCCAGTATTTTTTTGTATGGGTTGGGCCAGGCTCAGGCCGAACTTTTAATTTTTGTATTGGGACGGGCTGAATTTTTTTTTCTATGAGTCGGGTCAGGCCCAGGCATGGAAATTTCGGCCTGTGCAGACCTCTAGTATGGATTCATATTCATGGCAAATTTCATTTTGGGCCGTACTTCTTCGAGGAAGCCACAATGAATAGGTTTGTTAGGTGTACGAGTGACCAATATAGCTTACTCCTGTAGATTCATGTTGTCCCGGCGTTATGAGCAACTACGGCGAGACATGTAAAAAATGTGATTCAAACTAACTTCCCTGATGAACTTGTCATCTTGCATACTTTTCCGATTGCCTGACCAGCAATATCACCAGATCTGAACCCTTTTGACTTCTGGCTTGGGGTTTTCTCTAAGATTGTGTTTATCAAGGACATGTAACTAGTGAAGCAGACTTGAAAGCTAGCATCATATGCCATGTCTCCCTCATTCCTACTGATAGTCTGCGTGCAGCTGTTGATAATGCGGTGGTATGCTTTCAGCATATTGTTAACCAACAAGGTATGCACATAGTGCACACAAGTATGTAAACAAATAAAATGTTCCATTATTCTTTGATTTTTGAACTGTTATCTTTCTTATGTCGTTATGTTTTTATGTACCTGGTGGCAACAATTTTTTTTTTACAAAAACCTCAGTTTTATGATCTACATAACATATATTTGAATTTTCATTCAGATCCATTCAGTAGAACCGTTGCTATGAGCCTCTGAGTACTGTCAGTTTAATTTTAACCATCCTGTATATATATAAGTTATGAATTCTTACCAGTCTTGGAATGAAATAAGTGAAGTATAGACAAATAATGACTTCAATTAAAAGGAAAAAAAAAATCTTTATTTGATCAGATGACTCATAGGAGAATTCATCTTTTGGCCATAAAAAAATTAGGTTAAATAATGCCAGGGGATTATTTATGAAGGAATCTTTAGTGAATGTCTTTGATATGAAATTTTAAAACGGCAAGTTTTTTCACCAAAACATCACCGTCACCTCACTGAACAATACAATCTTGACTGATTCTGATCTGCATGAACAAAAATCAAATTTTATTAAAACAGGGTTTCGAAAATAAAATCAGGCAAACTTTAAACTGACATGTTGAGAGACAAAACTGCCACATGTGAAGAGAGCAATAAAATATCCTGAAAGCGCACCGTCATCTGTGGTGTAATTAGCCCACACAACGAGCCTCATCCATGACATAATTGGCTATGCTGTGCATTTGGAGAATGTACTGCTGGAGATAGAACAGATTACTCGGACAGTGAATTAAAATGCCGATTACAAAACAAAAACAACTAAAGAAATCTCATAATAGTTACTCGATGAATACTTCATTCTGCAACCATAAGCAATAAAAAATGCTGAAATTAAAAGAAAAATTGATGTGTATCTTATTTTTAAAGTTTTATGCAAAGAACATGTTTATTGCTAATAACAATAAAAATGTTATATTTGTCATAATTTTTTAATGTTGTTATGAGTTTGTCTCAATATCATTTGTTTGTAATATGTATATAATTTTATTTGTGGTTTCTGATTTATTTATTTAAAAATGTAACTATAATGGGGTAATTTTTTTTCTGTTTTCTTTTTAATATTCAGGTGGTTTAGAAGGAGAGAAAGACTATCCATATGAAGCAGAAGGAGAGACTTGCGAGTTTAAAAAGGACAAAGTTAAAGTTTACATCAATGGATCTGTGACAATATCCAAAAACGAAACAGGTTTGTGATTATATATTCCTGTTTGATGTTTTTGAACTCTTGATTTTTATTTAATTAAGAGTCTTTAACGTTTCATGATGAGGGCCTCATCAATAAATTCTTAAAATTCTGCCGGCTACTAACAAGATAGTAAAGTAATATAAGTATGCTGTGTATACATGCCTAGAATACATCGTCAGAGTTCTGTTACGTGTAGGCATAGTATAATTCTAAATTTTTTTTATTAATAAAAAATATTTTATCTATTTTTGTTTGCTTACAGTATTTAATTTTATAACCAGAAATTCTGTAAAATTATCTTATTCAATAATAATAATAGTTGTTTGAGTGAAGTGAAGACTAACACACAGTGCAACATTACTTTGGAGGTATAGCTATGGTAGATATTGAAACTTTTTGTCAAGCATAACTCAAGAAATATTTGATGGATTTCATTCTAATTTTCACAGAAAGTAACTATAAGGTTGACAAGGATTGTGGCATATTACCTAGAAATGAAAATTACATTAAAAAATAGATAAAAATGCTCAATTAAAGTACATACATCAAGTAAGTTTAGTATGGACATCATTTTCACAGTAGAAGATTTTCATAGACAACCAGATTAGAGCACACCAGGAGTGATTGTGGGTTCCTGAAATTTTAGCGAGAATAGTGCTGATTCTAGAACAAAAGAACTCCATCCCGGGGGGAGGGGGGGTTAAATAAAAAGGACACTGTTTAAAAAATATTTTGCACTGTTGTGTTTAGAGTACTCTTTTATCTGTAGTACTCATCCATGAATACATGCTGGTTTAATCCTTTAAATGATAAATGTTTAATCTCAAACCTTCCATTTTTATAGTGTGATATTTGTGATGTTTACCCACAAATAAAATCTGATTTTTTTGTTTTTTCTTCTTTCATTTTATGAAAAAATTTCACATGAGAAAGCATGGGAACTAAGATAAATAGAATATTTTGTCCTAAACACTATATGAAACTAGTTCAGATCTGCCAACTGCTACAAAAAAATCGTAGTTGCTACGATTTAGACCTATAAACTACGATGCTACGAAAATCAGTCTTAAACTACAATTTTTTGCAAAAACAAAAAAAAAACCAAGCGCATTTTTTGTTTCTAGTTGCGATTTTTATCCCGAACTTTTTCAGGAGGATTCTGTTCAGAGATTTCTAAAATTTCAAAGTATTCATTTCCGAAAGTTTTAAAAAATTGGCCATTAGTCCGAAAATTCAGTCATTAAAAATTGCTCATTGGGAAAAAAATCTGGGCTGCAAAACAAACTTCTTAACATAAAACACTCTCTATGTACATAAACCTTGGGTGAATCGTGTTTCTGTAAATATTTATACAGGAATTCCCTTTCTTAGAAACAAGGGTACTATTTTAAGAACTTCTGTAAGTGGGGGGGGGGGGGGGGTCTTTGAGGAGCAAGGTTTGAAATAGTGTACAAAATCGCAAGATTTACGATAAACTATCGTGAATTTTGACAAATGACTATGTAAAAAAAATCAATTTCATCAATTGGTTGCAGAAGAAAATTAATTTTGTCAAAGGATTGTGGTAAAAACGTGAATTTTGTCAAAATATCACAGAAAGAAAAGAAAACGTGAATTTCGTCAAAAGATCAGTAAGAAAATGCAAACTTCATCGAAAGATCAGTAAGAAAACGCAAATTTCACTGAAAGATCGCAGAAAGAAAACACTAATTTCGTCAAAGGATCATGGTAAAAAACACAAAATTCATCAAAGGATCGCGGTAAAAAAAGCGAATTTTGTCAAATTTCATGGTTAAAAGTGCAGATTTTAAAAAAGAATCGTGATAGAAAAATGGGAATTATGATTGTCGGAAAAAATTGTCAATATCCTGAAATGATCGCAAGGAAAAAAAATTGCGAATTTCGTCAAAATTTACTGCACTGGGCTAAAAAATTGGAACCTGGCTCCTTTTACAAATGTAAAAGAAACGCTGCGAAACGAAAAGAAACTCTAAAAATCGTATAATAATTTTCAGAGGAAAAAAATTACTATATTGAGTTGAAACTGAAACCTAATTCCTTTTACAAATGTCAAAAGATGGCTGTGTAACATGAAAAACCAACCAACCAACCTCCAGATTAATTTAAATTTTGTGTGCTACAATTTCTCATTTTCAAAGGTTGGCAGGTCTGCTAGTTGAATGTGCCAGTCACAAAACTTTCTTTTATCTCATACATCTTAATATTTCAAAAAATAGTTATGCATGTTAATACTTCAATATTATTAGTTCAATACTATACTAACTTTGATTTTAATCTTAAATTTCTGCTTCAGTCAATGAATCGGAGTAAAAACGAGTTAATCTCAATCATGATATTTATTAAAATCAATAGTTTTTCCATATTCTGTTGTCATGAGCTGTTTGCTAAAAGCCGGCTTAGCAGGACGCTAGTTCCCATCGATGCACAAGTCGCTGATGGACAATAGAACTACGAAAAATCAAGAAAATCATATAAAAATAGCTATCACGGCGCCCCTTTTCTGCAGAATATTTCCAAATTCAAGGAGGACCTGCTGGCACAAAAAAATTGGTTCAATTCTATGCATAAACTTTATACACTTTTCGATGGTAAAATAAAGAAAATGGCACAAAAATCGCTATTACAGCAACCCCTTCTGGCAGAATATTTTTAAATTCAAGGAGAAATTGCTGGCCACAGCCAAATACATACACAAAATAATTCGTTGAATTCTGTGCATATTTCATGCACTTATTAATGGTACAATAATGAAAATGGCACAGACATTGCTATTACAGCACCCTATTCTAGCAGAATATTTCAAAATCGAAGGAGGACCTGCTGAACATAGCCAAAAACATATACAAAAAAATGTGGTTTAGTTCTATGCACAACTTCATACATTTTTCGATGGTACAATAGTGTAAAAAGCACAAACTTTGCAATTACAGTGCCCCCTCCCGCCAGAATATTTCTAAATTGAAGGAGGACGTGCTTGCCACAGCCAAATACGTACACAAAAAATTTGGTTCAATTCTATGCATAACTTCATACACTTTTCGATGGTATAATAGCGATACACAGACAGACAGACTTTTTGTATAAAACATGTGTTCTGGGATCTCTGACCCCTAAAACGTGTAAATCCATCGAAAACCGGAAGTCGAAAAAACATTTCAATTACAGTACTTTCTTCTACTGAAGATAGAAGAAAGTAAAATTCAGGGTTCAAACTCAATTTTGGAAATAAAAATGTAGGAGTTTTACAGGAGAAAAATGACATATTTTAGGAATATTTTCGAAATTATATGTAGAAACAATCAATCAATATATATGTATAATCAATACGTATGTGGTTTTATGTCATGATGGTGTAATTTGTGCGTTTTAACATTGCAAATTATGCTTATTAGAATTGACTTCCAGATTGAAGATTGAAAACTATGTGTGTGGCTTTCTCCCTGTTTTTTTGGTCATTTTTTTCTCTAAAGAAAAAATTTCCTCTAATAAGAGTGTTTCTAGATGTTGCAGAAAACTTTTGTTTCTTAATATTCAAAATTACATGGTGGGCCACCTGTTTGATTCAACAATGAAATATGCAATTTAGTGGTAAAACATCTTTTATTATTAATTGAATATAATAAAAAAAACCACATTAAAATAAATTGGTAAACTTTTACATTTATCTTCCATTGGAGTTGGGCAAACTACGAGGTTTCTAATAATACAAATTTTACAGAATTAATTGCATGACTAAACTTTTTATTTTATAAATCTTTTCTACATAAATATTTTCTCATGATGGAATTTAAGTAAAAAAAAAAAAAAAAAAAAAAAAAAAAGGAAAAGTACCAAATTTCTATTAAATAAAATAAGCATAAACTGCATAAAGGCACTCTCTTCAAAAACATAAAAATAAAAAATAAATAAAAGAACAGGGCTATGAAAATTACATAGGGTTTGTAATAACATCTTATGTTTGCCCCTTGCACCATTTTAAAGATTGAATAGGCTGAGATTTATGTTTTATCTTTTTAACACAATCAGCTGGTTTAGAAAATAATTGTAAATTTAAAATCTTAGATATATCATCTATTATCTCCCCCGCCCTTTTTTTTTCAAATCTTTTTATTTGTTTTTGATCAAGCAATCTATTTTCCTGACCTAATGTTGAAAAATGTGTTTTCCTTTCATACCTGAAAAATGTAAGATTATTTTTATTTGTTTGTTTTTAATGTCTTAATTTTAAAGTGGTGTTAAACAATTGTTAACTTCTATTTTTGTTTTTTCTTAATTATTAAAAACATTTGTATTCTAGAGATATTTGTAAAAAACTTGAGAATTATTGAGCATATGTTGTCTTACATCTTTCTTATGATCTCTTACAATTATAAAACTTTCTATTTTTTTACACTAAAAAAAAATTTCCTTTTGTAAAACTGAAATTTTTCCCTCCGATGTTAGTTGCATAGATTTTACCACATTTTGATGCTTTTTATTTCGTGATATTGTTAAAGCTTACTTTCGTGGTGAAGCATAGTGTTGCATTGTATCTACATGTACATGTAGTAGATGAGAATCAATCTACCCAAACTGAATTGCAGTTAAATAAATTGGAGAAATATTCTAAAACAGTATTAAACTTCATATGGTACATAATTAAACTTAAAATTATGAAACTCAAAATTACTTAACTATCTCTGCTATAAAAGAGAATGTAGATAAAACAATCATTTTAAAAATTTAAATAAAACAAAGCTTATTTTGAGTTTGATATTATTATTGATTAAATGGTCAGTTGCCAAGACATTATGAATTTCTTAATCGTATACAAATGGACTGAAGTTCCGAGTAGATGGACATATTTCACATATATCGTTTGGTATTAACACATTAGAGCAAACATCATTCTTTATCGATTTGAAACCTAGATAAACCAGTAACACTCGCATCTTTTTCATCATCATTGGCGCTGGAACATGCCACTTTTCCGACATTCTGCTACAAGTCTGGAATCTAGAGCCTATTTTCCATTTGTCTCCTTCCTTGGCGAATCTGCCTCAGCCCCAAATGTGACGTGAATATTAGAATATTCACAAATTGTTGTGATCGTATTTTGGAAATAGTTTGTTGTAAAAAAATTCTTCTTTTAGAAATGGAGACAATAACCCTACACTTAGTTCTTTTAGGTCATTTTAAAAGGAGAAAATTGAAAAGATCTTACTTGAAACAAGCAGTGTTGAGGAAAAGACAGGAACTACACTTTCTTGAGATTAAATCAATCTTTATTTAAGTATATTTTTAGATGAAGATGAATAATTTTCAATTTTGATCACCCGTAAATTGTTCTTGAAAATACCAGCACTTAGATTAAAAAAATTCCCGAGAGAATATCGAATATTTAACTGAAGAACAAAAACTTCGTTGATAAAAAAAAATGGCACAACTACAACCAGATATCGACATCGTTGTTTCGGACATCCCGTCAGAACTTTAACTGCCTAAAAAAATTAAGGGAGACAGTATATAAACATCGCTACGGGGCCCGTAAAAGTAATTAAGCGAGAGGTTTAAAACAATTGACCAAATTCAAAAGCCACCGGTATTCGGAAAACAAATGAGAAAGCGAAACCAAAAGTAACGCAATCTAATTTGTTCGTGAAACGAAACGTCACTCGTTTGAAATCATAGCAAGCGCCCGTTTTCTACTGAGCATGCGCACACTTACAGCCTCGGATGAAACACGGAGAGAAAAAGGAAGGGAAGAATAATGAATGAATGGCGTGCGTATGCAAGCACTGGGGGAAAGCCAACTTACAGGTCTACGCTAAGATTGTCAGCGAGAGAGACGGGAGAAAAAAGAAAAGAAATAAAAAAAAACAAAAGCACGGCCGCGACACCGTCACAGATGCAGACCGGTGAATAGGTGGAAAAAAATGAGATTTCATCTCACACCAAAATCACCACCCAACAGCAGAATATGCAGTCAAAATCAAAATCTCTGACCACCGTGCTGCTTCTTCCTTTTATGCACATGCCTTCTCACTGAATCTACTGTGCACATGAAGCACCGTGCACTCATGCTTTGTAAATAGAATTATTGATTATAGATTTTAATACATGAAGCTTTCACATTTTGATTATTTATTGTTTCATTTACATTTTGCCCACGTTTCTTTTTCAGGAATAATTTAGTTTAAAAAAAAATTATTCATTCTGGATTTACTGATTGTTGCGAGCAAAACAATCACATAGCCGAAACCTTTGAAAAAAAAAGTTAACTGAAATTTCAAAATACTTTTTCAAATACTTAAAATAATTAACATAACATAGTATATAGCTCATATCAGATTATATATATGTAAACAGTAGTAGTGTTTTTATTGATTTATTTTTCTGTTAAAGGAAACAAATAGGGTTTTCTAAAAAGATAATACTTCTACTAAAAATCTAAGTTAGCAGTTAAAAATGAGTACTTTAAAAAATACATATTGTACTTGTTAATTGTTATAGTATTGGATATTATATAATATAAATTAATCTCATTTTTTAAATTTCAGAAATGGCTCAATGGCTTGTAAAGAATGGACCTATTTCAATTGGTATCAATGCTAATGCTATGCAGGTAAATGTAGAGGAAAGCTGATCTTTCAATTTCAGACATGAAGTTATGTTAAAACCATTCAATAATATAATGCTCAATTTTTTCAATTTTTAGTTTTACTATGGTGGTATATCACACCCATGGAAAATTTTATGCAATCCTGGCAATTTGGATCATGGTGTATTGATTGTTGGTTATGGTGTACACAGTAAGTATTGTTTAAAATGGAATGATAGAGTAAAATAAATCTTTTTATGGAAATATTAGTTGATATATTGCATTTAAATCAAACTGTTTATTTGTATTTTAAAATTAAAATAATTCTCTGTTAAATAACCACATCTATTATTATAAAGTTAACATGATAAGAAGGCTTTTAAAGTGTATTAAAAACTGTTTGAAGAGATTAATTGTACAGTGATACCTTGGCTAATGACAACAATCAGTTCCAGAGTCACATTTGTTAGATGAAATCTTTTTTCACGAAAACAGGGTTTCCCATAAAAAATTGTAAAAACACACTATAAAAGGGCAAAAACTGTCAGATATTCATGAACAGCTTTTCTATCAGGTGAAGGTGAATGGAAAGTAGAATGCAGAACTAAAGACCTTTATTTTGCACTTACTTAATGTTTTTAGAATTCTTCCAAAGTTTACTCTGGGTATATATCCTATTCTTCCATAGCTGGTCTGGAACTTCTCTCTTTTTTTTAATGTTTTTAAGGTTTCAGGCAAATGTCTCCAATCAAGGTACAAGATTAATTTTAGTTTGTAGTCCAAAACTTAAATTCTTTTCTGTAATGTGGCAAATTTTTAATGTCACATGTTAGCATTCTTTCCTTTTTGTCATTGTTTTTCTCCTCCTCTGATAAGCATTTCGTTTTTCTTGACCCTTTCCTGATCAAATTGTTTTTTCATCATTTCAAGATATTCTGTTTTCCTACCTTTTTAATTTAACATATTATTCAACATTTTTATTTATTTCTAAAGACCCCCCCCCCCCACCCCACCAAGGCTACTTATCTTGTATGTCAGCATTTTCAACAGCATCTTCATGATCATAAACACCAGAAACAGCATTTTTACTTACCCATCATACATAGTATAGAGTAAGTCTTGTAACCGTTTTAAAAATCAAAATTTTTTTTTCCTGTTTCAGACACTGGAGATTCCGAAAAACATATTTAGAAAAAAAAAAAAAAAAAAAATGATGTCCGTCTGTCTGTAAATGCTCTATTTCCCAAACAAACTGAGATAGAGACTTGAAATTTGGTGTGTACCTAATATGTAATAATGGGAAGAAGCCTATTGAATATCAGTAACCTCAATTATCTGAAACTATTTTTTTCAGACTCTCGAAATATTTGTTCTGATGAAAGGTATACAAAAATTTTCGAAATTGTTTATTTTAAGGAGTGAATATAAAAGACAATACAAAAACATAAATTTTGCATAAAGAATGAAGTCTTTAATTGGATAATTAGTTACCGATATTTGTTCTTTCATTATTTTAAATAAAAATTATGCCAATTTGTATACTAATTTTGCAAGTAGCTTGGAGATTTATATAACTTGTCGAAATAGGTCGACGGGATAATCAAATAGTACCCTCAATTCAGTAATAGAGCATTACTATGTATTAAAAATATTTAAATATACGTTTAAATTTTATTTTGGAATTGCAATGTATTTTATAAATAGTTAACACATGTTTTATTTACGTATTTTATACTATGCATATCCATGATGGGTAAGTATTATGGTGGCCCCCAACGACTAGTTTTATCTTAGTCCGAGCATAATTTTTTCCAGGCTGCATTAAGTGTCTTAATTAGCACTTTGTCCTATGACATGACAATAACCTGAATAACATAAAGCATATTATAAGACCTTTCCAGAACTTCTTCAGAGTCAGACTGGTAAAAGAAGTTGCATCAAGACATCTTTGGGAATATGAAAAAAGTTTTGAAAAATGCTTTTCAATTAGTACACATTGACTCCATTACATTAGCATGCACCTATAAAACATTCTTTATTGGAATCCATATTCGCTAGTCGAGTCATAAAAAAGAGAAAAAAACTTTTAACTAAGATTTGTTAGTCAAGGTATCGCTGTACATATGGAAAATATCCCATTATCTATATATAATACATTTTAATTATGGTGTTTCTAACTATTAGTTTCTTTTGATTTCAAGAACCAAAAAATGTTTTCTAAATATAATACAAGAGACAGTGTAAAAATTTAAATTTAGTAACCCAGTAAAAAAATAAAATAAACTTTTGTTGTTAATTGGCTTTAAATATCAAGAACTATATTTGAAACATTTTTAGAAATTGAAGTAAATCTCTAAAGCTACTGTAATATTCCATTAATCCACCTCTTTGGATTAAACACCCTCCCCCCATTTTGTAAACAAATTCGATATTTTAAAAAAAAAATCTTGAGAAAGCCTAAAAAAAATCATGCTAAGTACTGTATACTTGGAATGACCATAAAACAGTAAAGGAATCATCACTTTCTGTCTTATCCACTCTTCCCTACCTCTCTAATTCGTTATATCTCCCAGATCACTGTGCGCAGCTGAATCATGTTGAAGCAAGTGTTCCTCCCTTTGTTCATTCTCCTGATTGGCCGAATTGTGGGTGCACCTTTAGATGACATTAAAAGTCGGAGCTTGCCATTATCATGAAAATTAGATTTTTGATCTTCGAAAACTTGTTCTAAGAATTGTGGGTGATGTTTCGAAAATACTATTTTTCTAAAGGTTAAAATTAATTTTTTTTTTCTGGTATGGATTTTGGCATTTAAAACAGAAAAATACGAAATTTATGAATTTCTAAAGGTTTTGCTGATGCAAAGTTATAAAAATGATCCAAAAAAGAACACATGTCCGATGATTGCGTACATCTTCCGTGGTAATGTGATAGCTGGGCCTCGTTTGCAGGGAGAGTGCCTTTTTAATGCTTTTAATGTTATGTTTTTTAATTATCTCGGTTAATTTATAAAATAGGAAAAATCTGAGTATCATGGCAGGCTTTGGACTACCCTTATACACATTCTCAGATTTCTATATGTGGTAGATCTTGATAAACATCGCAGACAGATAAACAACTTTTTTTTTTATTGGTATAGATTTAGTCATTATAATACATACTCTTTTCTTCTTTCTTAAATTTATTTATGAAAAAAGGCATATCGATCGGCAATTAGTTAATTATTATTACATATCCTTTTAATCCTGTGTAAGTGTCACCTCTGATTATTTTATGATTTTTCGTCGTGTCCGGGAGTGCGGATTAACAGGATTTTATGGTAATGGTTTAAGAATTAACTTATTGGTTAGCAGTAAGTGCAAACACCTTGTATAGTGTGATTGACATTAGCCAAAGTTTGAATCTTTAACTCTCTAATTATGGGCTTAAAATACTATATTTGATTACAGCAGCCACTAATTAAAAATATAACATGACTGCAGAGTTGGGCAATATCAAAAATACATGTTTTTGAAATGCTTTTTCGAAGTATTTTGTATTTTCAAGATACGAAAAACACATTCCTCCAGATTTCAAGTTGTCATATTTAAACCGCAGATCCGGATTTGCAACAGCGAAACACATGCCAATCTGTTTTGAATAGTCTTTAATCCGTTTCTTGAAGTTTATTTATACACATTGTTTAACATTTAGTACGATATACGATAAACATATTAATGAATCGGATGTTTACTTCTGCAGGAGCATTTTTGCCGAGTAGTTGCAAAAATAGTTTTTATAATACATAACATTGCAAAAAAATTGTTGTGTGATAGGCAGGAAGGGTTATTCACAGTTTTGCTGCCTATTTAAAATACATTGGTAGTATTGTGCATTGGAAGTCCGACCATGCATTGCTCTGTGATTTCCCTATCTCTCCTGCAACTTTGTAACTGCTGTGCTGAACACCCTGTATATAATAATGTAAGTCTTTAATTCCTTACTAACTTGTGTATTATTTATAGCATATCCAATTTTCAAGAAAACTTTGCCTTTCTGGATAATCAAAAACAGTTGGGGAGCATCTTGGGGCGAACAGGTAAATATTTTACTTTTCTAATAATTTACTTCAAATATCATATACATTCATTGTCTTTACTTAATAATGTAATTACTTGATTTTCTATGTAAATTAATGCTGTGAAAGATTTTAGTCAAAAATTATCTTTTAAGTTGATATAACAAAAATATTTGAGATTTTCTTTAAGGGGAGATTGGGGGGAGGGGGGTGGCAACTTAAGATCTTGTACAACAAATGTAATAGTAATCAAAATGCTTCTGGAAGTCCGTCTTTGCAATGAGCGTCAAATAGTTGGTCGCAGTTGTTAGAATGTCTGTAATGCCATTAAAAGTAGTCCCCTTTAGGTGCAATTTCAACTTGGGGAACAGGAAATCATCATAGGGAGATAAATCTGGGGAGTAAGAAGGATGGTTAAGCACAACGACTCCTTTAGAAGACAGAAGAAACTCTTGCACTTTTTTGGTAACAGACTTTAGGGCTCAGAAGCTTATGGACTTGGAGCTTCATCTCTGAAAACTTTTTGCAGTGTTTTGCTAGCTGTATACCCAAGCTTAACATCTTCATTCGTTGTTTGGCCTTCGCAAGCTCTAACATAAATCTCATTACACTGTTATAACAAACTAGTTGCACTTAGCATCACATAACAAATAGCAACGTGAAATTATGCCACTTTACAAGACGAAGTGTAGTCATGCTTTCGATATAACCTGTGGACATGCAGCACCATCTATTGGCTGCTAATTTAACCAGGTGGGGAAATTTAGAGACAAACTATGTAGACTCCCTCGTTAGTACAAAATAGTGTTATTAATTGCATTGACTATTAAATGTATTTTAAAACATATTATTAAAAATCACATTTTCCTGCACAGTAAATGAAGATTTTTTTAACATTTATATCACATTATTAATATCATTATTCACATTTGGATTTCTATGACTGATTTTGCAAATAAGTTTTGTTTATGTTGCATGTATAAGAGGAGAATTTTATGAAAGCTTGCCTTTTTTGCATGATAGATTACACAAAAGTTTCTGTATAACCTACATATCAAGTCTGTTGAAAATTTTTTTTCAAGTAAGTTATTTAGCAATAAAATTTGGGAACCACCGTCTAATATATTAATTAAAATAGCATGTTACACACTATCAGTTATGACTTATAGTGAATTTCTTTGAATTTAACTTGGAAGTTACAGTAGTCACTGTATAAAAAAAAGATATAGTTCAACAGCAGTTCCTGTTGGGTATTCAAATACAAAATTGTACCAACATATATATTTAATTAATAACTTTAAATATAAAATTTGATGCATTTTTACCATGTAGAAACTGAGATACTGTTCATCCTAAAAGTATAGCATAGCAGCACTCCTGTTGGTTAAACAAAGTCAAAACTGAAACAAAATAGTTTTTAATGTCTTACATATTAAATTTGTTGAAATTTCATACCATAGATGCTGAGATATAGCTATCACATTCACAGAAACTGAAAATCACAGCACAGTAACATTATCAGTTGAGCAAGATGCATCCAAACCTAATCAATACCAATTTATATCAAGTTCTAACTGAATATGAAGTTTGACGAAATTCCATCCCATATATGATGAGATATAGCTATCAGGGAAATCATGAAAAACACAGTGGCAGCAGCATCACCTGTTGAGCTATGTATAAAAAAACGTAAGGTCTAAATAGCAAGGTTTAACCTTAATATGAAGTTTTATGAAATTCTATGCTTTAGTTCTTGAGATAGAGCAGCCACAAAATTTATGTCACACATAGACAAACAAACAGACATTTTCTAAAAATAATACATCTCAAAACTTGTAAATACGTCAAAAAACAGAAGTAGAAAATTTTCACAATTCCATTATTTATGTATATAGTTAAAAGTAACAAGGAATTTTGAAAGAGGAAAAAGTTAAAAACAAAAAAAGTAAATATAGAACGATTTTTTTTTATAAGTGGAAAAAATAAGGAAAACTTACTTTTGTTTTATGAAGCCTGTTATCTTTTATTAATGTTAAGTATGACTATTTTTATAGGGATATTACAGAGTCTATCGTGGAGATGGAACTTGTGGAGTGAATCAAATGGCTACATCAGCGGTTGTGAATTAAATTGCTAAAACTGTTTCAGCAGTGTTCACTTTAATTATTTTTAGAGTTTGACAGTACCAAGCTTACTTAAATTACATTGAACATGATTGTTATTAAATTGTCTCAGAGTTGTAGAAATGTTCTTCGGGTTGTTTTATATGTAATTTTTATATGGTGTAATAAAATAACTTTTATGTAAGCTTATTTTCTCTTTTGCAATTTATACATGATATTTGAACAAGTAAATATCTAACTCTCTAAAGAAAAATTCAATGACAAATAATTTCAAGGGGCAACAACACTTGTGAAATCCTATAGAAAACGTCTGATATTGAAGTACTTTTTTCTTAGAAATTACTGAAGCAATTTCAACAATTTGTTAATAGGTTTGGCAGTAGTTAACTATAAATTAATCATTTAGCAACAAATACAAGTAAAAAATGCAATAGTCACAAGGCTATTAATCTAAGTAAAAAAAAATACTAAAAAGGAATTGATTTTTCAGAAAAATAAAATGATTGAAATATAGGCAATTATAACACACACACACACACACACACACACACACAAAAAAAAAAACCCTAAAAAGAATTTTTTTTTAAATGCTATAATATTTCTCAAGAAAATGGTACATCAATATCAGCAGTTAGGATTTCACAATTGTTGTTGCCCTCTTAAGATTTGTTTGAACAGCGAATGTAATTGAGCTTACACATGCACAAGCTTATGCTCTCGCCCCCCACCCCCACCTCTCTCTCTCTCTTTCAGTTTCAACGTAAACTTTCTAATGCTCTTGATATAAGTTATTTTGCACTTAAAAAAATACAGTGAAGTTGTCTATAGTGATACTGAAAGAACTAGAAAAACTATCATTGTAGACATGTTTATGTTATTTTATAATCAAGGTGGAATGGATTATTAGAAATAGAAAGTAATATATTAATATGTAGATGCAAGAGAGAATTAGCATTCTATAATAATTCTAATTATTAATATAAAAAATTTTGTTGCCATTTAAAAATTTCAACTATTAAAAAATATATATGGCTGGTACAAATTGCCCCTAGAAAATGTTTGTTTTACAGAACAGTACAGGAAGAAATAAAACGATTGCAATTCGTACCAGTAACATTTAAGAAATGAGATAATCACAGGAGGTGCTGGAAATGTTCTCCCTAAATCTTAATATATAGTTGAAATGTATACTTCCTGTATGTTTTCTAAAACCAACATTTTCTGGGGTTACCTTCTATTTAAACATGTTATACCATAAGTATAAATGCCAACATTTTGGTACTCTTCCAGAGTCTGACCTATGCCAAACATGTTTTGAGCCAGAAAATGTATTTAAGGTGTATATGTCTTGTTTTTATGCAATACTTAGATTATATTTTAGAAATTCTTGTTAAAAAAAATTTCTGGTTTAAGACATGATTGAATGAAATTAGACTCTGGAAGGATACCAAAGATTACATTTTAGAAATTTTTGTTAAAAAAAATTTCTGGTTTAAGACATAATTGAATGAAGTTAGACTCTGGAAGGATACCAAAATGTTGGTATCTATGCATAAGTAGGGTTCTAATATTTAAAAAATTGATTTGTAATAATTATCCAAATTTAGAATTATTATATGTTGATTATTTTCTATTTTGTAAGAATCGATACATCAAATCGCTTTAGACAGAGTTGTAAACTCCACCACATATTATTGATGGTTCTTTTAATTTTTACACTAAAAGATTTTTTGTGCTGTTTAAAGCTCTTTAACATTCATTTCTCTGTATTCTGCCAGGAATTGCAAAGTGTTATCAACAAATGCTTATCTCAAAGCATCGTTTGCAAACAAAGCTAATGCAACTTTGACAGCCCAGAATTGGCTTCATTATGGCCTTCTTTATTCCTGACAATTTTTAAACATTTCATGAAATATATTTCTTGAAAGTTTTAGTATGCAGGATTGCTATATTATTTTCAGAATATACTATTAAATGTGCTAAATTAATCATTGTTAAATATTTGCTATAAATCATCTAATAATAAAAATATACATTAAGATGGTAATATTTTATGAATTCTACTAAGCTTTCATGATTGAGGCTCAGTCATAAGTATTTCTTATGCAGTAATATGTAGGGCTGTGGAGTAGGGAGGAACTTAAGTATAGGTTAAAAAAAAAACTTTTTTGTTTTAATGTGAAAGTGAAAACTTTTTTCCTTTTTGGATGTCTAAACTATTGGCTGAAAAGGTTTTTTTAAAATTAATTTGTTTTCCGGTTCCTCCAGGGCGTCAAAGTTTTAAAATTTCAGTATAAAGTAACAAAGTAAACAAAGTAGCTGTTAGCTCATATCTACTGATATTTAGCAAATACTACCCAGAAGTCACCACGAGGAGGTGGCTAAATATCGACTTCCACCCTCCTTGCTTCCCTTTGTTATGGATTAATTCAGTTGGATATTTAACCTACTGGTTTATAATTCTTTTTTGGCAAACTTTGTCATACATTTCAGGAATTCAACTTTCCCAAGATAAAGCAATCTCTTGCTTAATATCTAAAGACGGTTGATGCAGCTCGTGAGACAATTTTGACACACGTTTCCACAGTTTGAGTATGACAAGAAAAATTTTAAATTCAGGTATTTCCCTTGTCTGTACTTTTAGGTAGCTTTTTTACAAAAAGCTACCTATTGCAGCCGTTCGGAGGAAAGCGATTTCAAAAAATTTTGGTATATTTTCATCGATCGTGACCCCCAGACCCCGAAACCACCCTCCGTTCAAAATTGATATATATCAATATATATATATATATATATATATATCTGACCTATGTCACACTGTAACTCTCGTATTTATGAACCGATTTGGATGTAATTCGGTGTGTACATAGTACATACCAATGTCTCGACCGAGTTCGTTGGCCAGCTTCATCGCCATTTTGTTTCAAAATGGCGGCCATTTAAAGAATTTAAAAAAAATTTTAATTTGAAATGTGGTACCAAAAAACTGAAAATGGAAAAATATTTTTTTCTTATGTATTTGACCTTTATACAAAGACTCCGTAGCAGTTTTTGTTTCGTCTATATCTTAAAAAATGGCTGAGTTATAGCATTTTGAATTTCTAACGAAGCTGACATTTTCAAACGTCCTGAATTTTGTAACGCGATAAAAGGCGTATTTATGAACCGATTTGGATGTAACTTCGTTTATACATAGTACAGACCAATGTCTCGACCGAGATCGTTGGCCAGCTTCATCCGCCATCTTGTTTAAAAATGGCGGCCATTTAAAATTTTAAGAAACATTTTAATTCGAAATGTGGTACCAAAACATTGAAAATTGAAAAAATATTTTTTTCTTATGTGTTTGACCTTGATAAAAAGATTCGGGAGCAGTTTTTGTTTCGTCTATATCTTAAAAAGTGGCTGAGTTATAGCATTTTGAATTTCTAGCGTGGCTGACAGTTTGAAACGTCCTGATTTTTGCCACGTGATAACAGACGTATTTTTGAACCGATTTGGATGTACCTTGGTGCGTACATAGTATGTACAAATAACTCAACCGAATTCGTTGGCCAGCTTCATCCGCCATCTTGTTTCAAAATGGCGACCATTTAAAAAAATTTAAATTTAAAATGAGATACTAAAAAATTGGAAAATGAAAAAGATTTTTTTCGTATGTGTTTGACCTTAATACAAAGATTCCGGAACAGGTTTTGTTTCGTCTATATCTAAAAAAAGGCTGAGTTATAACATTTTGAATTTCTATTGTGGCTGACATTTTAAAACGACCTGATTTTTGTCACACGATAACAGGCGTATTTATGAACCGATTTGAATGTAACTTGGTCTGTACATAGTACATACCAATGTCTCGACCGAGTTCGTTGGACAGCTTCATTCGCCATCTTGCTTCAAAAGGGTTGCCATTTAAAAAAAAAAAAATGTAATTTAAAATTTAAAATGAGGTATTAAAAAATTGGAAAATGAAAAAGATTTTTTTTATGTGTTTGGCCTTGATACAAAGATTCTGGAGCAGTTTTTGTTTCTGAAAATTTGTTCTTTTGTTTATATCTTAAAAAGTGGTTGAATTATAGCACTTTGAATTTCTATCATGGCTAGCACTTTGAAACGATCTTGTATTTGTCACGCGATACCACACGTATTCGCCTATTTCGATGGAAGAAGGCATGTGGATAGTATACATCAATATCTCGACCAAGTTCGCTGGCGAGCTTCATCAGCCATCTTGTTTCAAAATGGCAGCCATTAAATAAAAAAATATATATTTAAAGTGAGATGCAAAAAAATTAGAAATTGAAAAAGATTTCTTTCTTAAGTATTTGACCTTGATATAAGGATTCAGGAGCATTTTTTGTTTGTCTTTATCTTAAAAAATGGCTCAGATATAGCAGTTTCAATTTCTAACGTGGGTGACATTTTGAAAAATCTGATTTTTTGCCTGCGACAGCACTCATATATATCAACCGATTCCGATGTGAGTGATCATGTGCACAGCAATTACTAAGGTCTCGACCAAGTTCACTGGTTAGCCTCATCCACCATGTTGTCTTAAAATGGAAGGCACTATAAGAAATCGCCGAATTTGGCAGCCAAATATAAGTTACTTTAAATAAAAGCAGCTTGGATACAGCTGACTAATTTCGCGAAATTCTCATTCATAATGATTTAGTATTGATAAAAATTAGTATTGAATCTCCTACATTCGGTTTCCACTTAATTGAGCTTCGTGTGTTTGAATAATATAAATTGGCTTTTTTAAAATAAGGAAAATGAAAGCTACCTCTTCCTCCTGGCACTGGCCGGAAGGACTTTTTTTCTTAAGTTCTTCATCCGATCAGTCCGTCAAGACAGGATCCATTTTTTTTTTATATAGTCTATAATTTCAATATGTTCACATTTTTTTCAATTTGCTTTCCTATTGGTCCAGAAAATCTTTTAGTAACCGTAGTTTTTCCAGCAAGATGTTGAAATAAGTATCTAAAAAAATTTCATTTGCATGTAATAAGGAAATTATCCATTGTAAATGTTTTACAGTCTTACTTCCTATGTTTTGACAACTCCATATTTGCGTCCTGCATTGATGGCGTTTCTGTTTCACCCTATAAATTTCAAACTTGAAATGTCAGTACTATTATTTTGAAAATACACCAAAATTGCAGTGGTTATATTAATATAAGAAAATGTCAATGAAATACGGCCAATATATTTCAATCCTGGTTTTTGAACTATGATCATGTGTTCTTCGTTAATGATTTTTCGTTATACTTTATTGCGTTTGCTTCAGTTATGATAGTGTTAACCTTTCTGCCATCAAAATATAAACCTTCTAAAATTAACTCATTTTGCCTTTCTTGTGCTTTAAAATTCTTCCTTTTCTTTTCTCTGTGTCTTCTTAAAATCCTTCTTTTAGTTGTTTTTTCTTTATTATCATCAGAAATACTCATATCTTCTAGAATGCCGTTTGCAATAGTATTTGCAGTTCTGTCTAATACTCCGGTTCTTTCACCTTGTTGATTGTCAAATTCAGGTTTAGAAGAACTACCGATTGAACTATTTCCTTCCAAACTATTTTCTTCATTTGGCAAGTCATTCAATCAAAACATCACTTTTTTGTTATAAAATAACTTTTTCTTTCCTTGATATTTCCAGTCTTGCTACACATTTTTTTTTTGCAGTTTTTATATCTATTGATACTATTCCCATGACCCCAATCTCTCTTTAGTCTTTGAGAAAGTGACGTTCTTGTTCTGATGCACGATAATATTTAGTGCATTTACACAAAGAAATGTTTTTGCATGATTACGTAACATTTTGCAATTTTACATTGGATGTGGGATTATTCGTTCTAATCTTAATATTTTTCTTCAAATTTTGACATTTCTTATGATAGTCTAACCATTTTTTACGATTTGTGTATCAGAAACAGTTGGAATTGAAGGTCTCAGCAATACACTTTTAATTGTATCAGCAACAGATTTAGATATTTCAGAAACACTGTGTTCCAGCAGCTGGATTACAGATGGCAGACTTTAAATTAAATTGAATGAAATAATGTTTCATAACATCTTCATATGTTTGCCAAAGATGACAGTCTAATGTTAATTGTTTTGGTTTGCGAGGTACTGCAACAATTTTCTAGATTTAGGCACGTTAGCAGACATTGTCACATTTGACACCGACTGTTCATTGAAAAATAATAGAAGAAACTGTTAACGCACTCTAAATCGGACTAACTTGTTATGCGTCGCAGCCAAATATATCAGAGACAATGAAAGCTGATGCTCGCTGATGATGATGAAAGCTGATGAAAACTTCGTTTTTTAGTTCCACCCTACTATGGAGTCGGTGGTAAGAATGGATGACTCCGACTCCGGGAATTTTAACAGATCCGACTCCGACAACGCAGACCTGCTTGTAAAATGGACGACTCCAACTCCGGGAATTTTAACGACTCCGACTCTTTCGCTCAAAAATGGGCCCGACTCCGTAGCCCTGGTAATATGTAATATGTTACATATTATTGCAAAAAGAGTCTTTTTATTTTTTCTTGTAATTCGTAAAATGTGTGAAACATTGTTTTTAAAATGGTATGAAAATTTTGCTTTAAACAAGCTGGAAAGCCCAAGAACAGACCAATTTTGTGATGAAAAGAATAACCAAGATTGCTAATTACATTTTCATTATTTTTTAGTCTGTGATGCTTTAACCTTTTATAGTCCAAAATTATGAATTAATAAAAAATTCAATTTCCAAATAATTTTTTCTGAATTTTTGAAAATATGTTAGAAGATTTGTGTATTGCCATTAAGATTAAATAAATTTTTAAAAAGACCTTTTTCTATTAAAATTAATAAACTAAATCCATATTCATAAGGGTTTTTGTTCGTTTACAACTCTACTCAAATAATTTCTTTAAGACATTAAAAATATACACAGATACACAGTAAACCTCCCTAAAGCAACCATGTTCCATTCCAATAAAAATTGGTCGCTCCGAGAGGTGGTCTCTTAATGGAGGTCATGCTTAAATCTAGATTTCAATTGTTGAAAAAAGGTAATAATTAATGTTACTAAAATTAATTTTTCACATTAGAAAAATATGAACATTTAAGTATCAAAACAAAAGTTAATTACGTAAGTTAATTACTGCAGAGTTTAAAAAATGAATACATTGATGTTTGCTTTGATTTTACGGTTTTATCTTTTATAAATTTTATTTCCCAGTCCTTTCAAAGTTTAGTAAATAAATGCAATTTTTTTTGGACGGTATCAAATAATGACGATTTCATTAATTTATCTATTTCTTTGAGAGTTTCCCGACAGAATAGGGCTGGGGAGTTTATTAACCTTAATTCTTAATTTGTCATCAGAGTTAAATTCATTGCCTAAAAAGGCACAAAGGGTTTTAAACACTTAAAAGTTACTGGAATAAAAAAAATTCTAAACTTAGTTCAGAAGTTTGATGAATAATATGCTCTCTGGAATTATTTTTCTAATAAAACCTTCAAGCCACCAGAAAAAAATCAGAATTTGTTTCATTTTATTCAAATAAATTGGTCGCTCATGGAGGGAATTCAACTGGGATGGTCTCTGAATGGAGGTAAAATTAGTATTCAGCCTATGGGAATAAATTTCGTTCCATGAAAAAATAGTCATTCAGGGAGGTTGTCGCACAGGGAGGTTTCACTGTATATTTTATAGAAGTAGAGAGCTCTGCTTTCAACACACTACACTTGCTGCTGGCTCTGAAAATAGGCCAATATTCTCTGCTTTAAACCCAATGGAAGGTTAAACAATATATTATCATGACAGCTGACGGCTGGTTTTGCAGGTAAGATCAATTACACATTTGAAGATCAGCTTGTATAAAATTGTTAAGTAATAAATGTAGCTATTTCACTGACTTTTATGTCGACACTATAAGAAAACAGTTTTAAACATGACAGAATTTTCACCATTAAATGGAATCTGCAGATAACAATTTTTAAGTCTTTCTTTCTTTTTTAATATTTATGTGTAAATAAATTTAAATTAAAAAAAAAAATAAATATTATTTGGACTTTTAAAAATCTGGCAACAGTAGATAGAAATTGGCTATTTCAAACTATAAATTAAATCCCTATTCAGATTATGAAATTTCCAAATAAATTTAAAAAAGTGATTGGACACTGCACACCGCTATTTAGTCAAAGTGTACCTTCAAAAGCTGATTAAATTGCTATGCATGTTTTTAATGTTATAAAACGTCTTTAACTGAACTATCTTCACAGATTTCAACATTAAATAGCACTTAAAATAATTCTTTGATTTAAAAACTGCCTGCTTCAGCATGTTTATCATACATTTCTCTATAAAATTAACAGTTTTCATGTTTATATATGCAATAGCTTTTGCAGTATATGCCAAGAAAATGAAATGGTCACAATAATTTCGATTACAGCAGCAGTAGCAGCAGCATTAGTTACTTTTCTTTAGAATAGAGAGATTAGAAAATGGTACAAATATAATTTACATGTATATAAAAACTTTCCACATAAGAAAACTGAAAGGAATTGGAAAAGAAATAATACATTTGAGATATTTTTGCTTTGTATAATGAATGCTTTTGGAACATGCAAGTAAAGTATGTAGAACTCATCTTAAATTATATTACTGCCAATTGATGTGTTATTGTCTGAGTATAAAAGATAATAGGAATTTTGAACAAAAAAAGCAAAATGCCAAAGTTTTTAAATGCATGCAAGAAAACATGTATGAAAAGTTTATGAATCAAATTATGTTAAAATGTTAATAGGTTGAAATATAATTAAGCATTTGTTTCACAATCCCATTTTATACAAAAAAATCATTAAAAGTGTAAAATTGAAGTAATTATATTTGCGTTGCTTTTTTGCACAAAAAAATACACATCAGATTGAAGAAATATAAATAAAATTGAATTTAACTAAATAACAATTGTTTGAAGTTTATGAGAACTAATACAAATTGAAAAGTAATAGGAGTTCAATTTACATATTTCAGCAATAATGATATACATTCCAATTATCTAGGCTGATATGTGGATAGATTCCGGATAATTAGGGCAATTATCAAACTAGCCGGATGTGCTAATCCCAAAAAATTGTTCTATCCCATACATGTTAATACTTCAAAATTTGCTATCACAGTGCAAAAATTAAATGATATGCCCATCATGAGGATTCTAAAGGTATAGGTTCATTGAACTGTGTGTATTTAAAAAGAATTTATATGCATCACATTTTTTAAACAAATCATTAAAAATTTCAGCACCTACACTCTTAGATGTCTGCAACCAAAATTCCCAACTCAAAAAGCATAAAAGTGACACCTGTTGGGCAGTATACACCCAAGCCTAATAAGGATCTATTTATATGAAAGTGTAACATACTATAAAGTTTGATTAAATTCTGTTCATTAGTTTTTGAGATACAGCTATCGCAAAAATCGTGAAAAATGCAGCATAGCAGCATCACTTGTTATATGATTTAACCTCATCAGCACCAACTTATGTCAAGGTCTAACAGAATATGATGTTTGATGAAATTCCGTGCATTAGTTCTTATGATACAACTATTGCTAAAATCGTGTAAATCCTGAAAAATGCAGCATACCAGCACCACCTGTTGGGCGATTTACACAAAAACCTAATCAGCAACAACTCATATCAACGTCTAACTGAATCTGCAGTTCTGAAAATCTATACATTAGTTCTTGAGGTAGAGCTATTGTTGAAATCATTAAAAATGTAGCATAGCAATCTCACCTGTTAAGCAATTTACACCAAAAACTAATATGCACCAATTTATATCAAGGTCAAACTGAATTTAAACTTTTATTAAATTCTATGCATTAGTTCTTGAGATAGAGTGCTCACAAAATTTTTGTCACGTATAGACAGACATTTTCTAAAAACAGTCAAATCACGTTCAGGACCTTCTAAAACATATAAGTCCATCGAAAAACAGAAGTAAAAATTTTTCACGAATCCAATGTATTCCCTTGATTCTTGTAAAGATAGAAGAAAGTAAAAGGGTGCTGGTGGTGAAATATTTACCTAAATTATTTTACTTTAATATCTTCTTAATATATATATATATATATATATATATAATAACCTTAATATTTATTTTACTCTAATAATATTTATATAGAAAATAAGATCACTTTTACAATATAAAAATATTAAAAATTTTACAATACTTACATTTAAAGATGTTAATTGAATATACCTAACAAAACTGTAGAATATCAGAATAGAGAAATAATACCAGATCTCTGAAATTGTTGAAATACCAGAATTATCCAGATATAGGGTTCCAAAATTCCAATTAATAGCAATTCAAAGGAAATTATATTTTCATGTATGTATGCTTACAGTTTGCCTTTCAGAAAATTTAACTTCTTATTTTTCAAAATCAGTTTGGATAATTGGAGTTTTATTGTAGTATGTAGTTTAAACTTAGAAGAATCTACTGAAAAAGCAATTAATGTAATAAAGTATGCATTTGTAAATATTATCTTTAGTAAAGCAATAATAATAATAATAAAAAATCAGCACAATTCCTTATAAAAAGTTTAATGGTAACATTGATTTTACAAACAATACCACAGCTTATGCATTTAGCATATATTTGAATTTGCTCAAAACAGCAGACATTAAACAATAAGTAAACTTTAACATAAATATTTATTTTGAACATCTTGTAAAAATTCAAATTGAAGCTCTTATACTACTAATATATTACAGATTAAATCAAGATAACACATTACAAACATGTAATTCATTTGTCATTTAAGGCATTTAAAAATTCTGCTAATTTTTAAATATCTATTTTTATTGCAGCAAAGCAATTTATCAACAATTGATTTATACATCACATCCATCATTTTTCATCTACAGTCTGATTTATTCAATTAAAATAACAAATTCAGTTTCAGCTAATTAAATTTTGAGAAAATTTGTCATAAAAACATTTTACTGATACCATTTTTTAATTAATGTACAAATTAATTTAAATCAAAAAAGTGTTAAAAGTGTGTAAAAAGTGTTTTGTGACTTTACAGTCACTGTAAAGATTTATTTCAATTTAAGTGAATATGTGTTGGGTTATTCTAATTAATGAGTGTCTCTATACACAAACATAAAAAATGAATCATAGTAATAAATTATAATAATAATAAAAAAATAGACATTGAATTAAATATGTATTGAAGTGACATTATTGAATTCTCCTTGGAAATTTATTTTACTTTACGGGAAAAAATGGCCATTTATTTGAAAGAGATTACAAAGTATATAACATAATTAGATAAGATTATGCAGTTTCAGAATCCAGTAATGGCTGCTTTTTCAACAAAATTTTAATTTGAACAAAAATAGTAAAACAAAACAACAGCATTCACCCTAGATTTAAAATTGGGCAGGGTGCTCATTCTACATTTCCAATAAGAGACGATGCTCACAAAAACAAGGGGCAAATACAGATGTCATAAGAGGTAAACTATCATGATGAAAGGTATTCATTTCGTAAATATGATTATAGTTCTTTTTAGGGTTCCATATTTAAAAAGTAAAAGTGGAACCATTATAAGATCTCTCGTGTGTCTGTCGGTCTCTGCCACAGCCGTTTTTTCTCCAAAATCTATGAAATGTGGAAAGTTGAAACTTGGCAGAGTTATAAAGGCTATTGACCCATATATTTATAGATTATTAGCCACTCATAAATATTTTTAGAAAAAACTTATGGCCAAATTAAGTTACTTAAAAAAATGTACATCGTGCGGGGTATCATTCGAAAGATTTCATAGCACTGAAGTAAAAAATATGTTAATTTTAGGTATTATATTTTACAGATATCATCGAAAATGTCCCCCCCCCCCCTTATTTCTGAATATACTGATTTTTTTTTTTTTTTTTCCCCCAGGCACACGAGGTACCTATTGACACAGAATCATCCAAGGATTGTTTATAATGATTTTTGAAAAAAAAAAAAAAACTTTTGGTAATTAGCTGAGATTATTAAAACTTATCTAGAAAATAGTGTCACAGACCAAGGCAGCATTGCAGTTTTTCGACCCCCTTTCGAAGTGCGCTTGGCACAATGTAAAAAGGTCTTTGTTTTGGGTAAGACGAATAACAGTGATAAATAGTTAACCTTTTTTATTTCAACGGAATTCAGTTATCGAAGGCAATTATTGAAAAAAAAAATTCTAAGTCATTACAAGTCAGTAGTCTTAAGACAATGATTGCTTATAACTCAATATGTAATTAATTTATAATGAAAAAAACTTCTCAATTACAAATCACATCTATTTTGTAATATTGCAGTTAGTTATTAAAAAATTTAACAGTGGGCCCCATGCGAGGATTTTGTACTGCAATATAATATTTTTTACCAATATTTAATATTTTTTAGATGGAAGTTTAAACTTCTAAAGAAAAATTAAGGATAAAAATATATGCAAACAACATTAATCAAGCCAGAATATCATCTCATTTATTCCATTAAAGTTACAGTAAAAACTGATCAAGGATAGCAGCGCACAAAAAAAAAAAAAAAAAAAAAAAAAAAAATTAACATTATAACATCATTCGCTTAAGGAAAAACAAGTGCACAAAAGAAAATAAATTTAATGCATGGAAAATACAACTTAAACTAATATAATGAAGCATACCTTTTAAACTATACATGAGATATACCACTGCTTCGATTTATCGATGGTGCCTTTTTCTTCTAAACATTTCAATTTTGATTTTTAATCATAAATACAAAATAAACCCGTGTAGTGACATCCACGCTGTATTTTTTTTGTACTTTTTTTTAAATTTATAATCATTGCTGAACAGAATATAATGCAGTATTTTATTTTTGTGGCAACAATGATTTGAGAATAAACCTTTCATTTCATTTATGAAAACAATGCTGATTTAATTTTTAATTAGCTGTAATTTTTAATCAAAAGACACGTTTTAATGAAATGCGAGCATACTATGCCAGAAGCTGGTTCAAAAACTTTTCGAATGATACCTCATTCATTGTTTTACATTTTGTAAATGCATAGAAAAAGGGATGCTGACAATAGAAATAATATATATGATTATACAGAATTCTTTGAGTGCAAGTAATACTCTCACTTGACCGAATATTTATTTAAAATTTGGTTTTTAGAATGTTATCTCCTTTGGTCAATTCTATAATTTTTTTCCTTTCCCTTGGACTTGCACATCATGGTTACTTTCTATGCCTGTCTGATGAGAGGACACCGGGAATCAGCAAAATTCTTGATAGTCATTACAGGGTATTTAATTTGAATGAAATATGTAGTTCCAAATTGATGTAAACAGGAGAATTTCTATAAGGTTCATGAAATGTATTTACAGATGTCTTCACTAACTAAATCTGGAATACATGCAGGCTTGGTGCAGATTATGCTACTGAGTCTCTACTTCTCCTATATATGCATATACAGGCAAAGTTCTTTAATCCGCACAAGTTGGGACCAAAGGTTGTGCAGATTATGGAATATTGCGGATTATGGAGTATATGTCATTTTCTTATTTCTGGACACTATTTTAATTCCATATTCAGTTATAACATGAAAAGAAAAATATGAAATACAATAATTAATTTTTCTGGACACTGTTTTAATTCCATATTCAGTGTAATATGAAAAGAAAAATGCGAAATATAATAATTAATTTAATATGCTATCTCAAAAAATGCATTTTTCAAAATCTTGTATTAAAAAACTGATAATATTCACTTTTATATTTAAAATTTTCCGATATTTCTTTTAAAAAATCATTTTTGGATCAAGAATTTGCAAATTTGTTTAATTGTTTACATTCATTAAGCAATGCGAATTATAGAAAATTGCGGATTATGGGTGTGCGGATTATGGATCCTTGACTGTACTTAACATGAAATTAGCCCTTTAAGCTTAGGATTTAACTGTTTTCCTTGTACCTCCCATGAATACACCTCTAACAAATGCATTTCATTGGCAATCTTCTTCAAAATATAATAATTCCATTTAAGAATCAGAAGGGAAAAAAATGATTATTTTTTTATTACATACGTCGATTAACATGATCAAATATGAAGAATTGTACACAATTAAAATAAATGTAACTGAATATGTTATGACTGATGAGACTGCCTCCTCTTCGAGGAAAGAGGATTGAGGGCCTTTAATCTTCAATGAAAAGGACACATTTTTGTTCTAAAGGGTCAATTAGGACGAAACTATAATTTTAAACGAGCACATAAGCTGCAGTTTTTTCCTAGGTTGAATGCTGCATGAGATTTAATGGTATCTGTAAATATCTACTGACACTGATGCATGTTAAAATTTAACTGATTTAGAAATCACAAGTGAGATGAGATAATAAAATTACACTCTTCAGTACATTCAAAAGCATTTGTAGACATGCATTAATCTGGTTAAGTTTAAGCTCTACCTATAAAGAATATCATTATCAAGAATTTCGACTTTCTCTCATTTCAAATCATGTTATGTATACATGATAACACAAAATCACATTTAAATTGATATTTCTAAATGTATTCAGGAAGATTTTCTTGAAATGCCTAAAAATTTGATATCATATAATAGGTGTGAATAGTATACAAAGCTCTTTTGTACTTTTTTAATACTTGTTTAAGTATAAATAAATAGTCTTTTATTGCAATATTTTATTTTTAACTAGAGTTCAACATCACCATGAAAACATCACATAATCACTAACATAAAATCTGGTATCTGTAAAATAAATTAGGATTTCCGCTGTCAGGTCTATTTTTTAACATATATTAACATATAGCACATTATCTGGTGTCAGAGTATAGAAAACATTCATTTTTGAAATACTTGTGATATGAAAGAGGTACTTTTTTTTTTAATACTTAAAAAAAAAAAAAAAAAAAAAAAAAAAAAATTATATACCACATGTTGCATTCACATGAACTAAAAATATTTTTCACTAGTTACATTACATTTATCTCACTAATTAAGTTATATAAAAAAAAAAAAAAATCCTATAAAATTTATTTTGTAAATACTGCTGATTAAGGAAAAAAAAAATAAAGAATTCAAAACATGTTTATAGAAATATACTCATTAATTTACAGCTGTTCTCAAATCCAAACAAGCAAATTTTTGAGAGCATGATTTTCATTTCTATGTGCTTGAAAATTTCAAATATTCTCATTCAAATACTAAAGAATCAAAGCTCCCCCTCCTATAAAGAGCATATATTATTTATTATATAGCCTTAAAAAATCTGCAAATCATTTTGCAATGTACACAATGAAAGTTTCAGTAAAAGATTTGGTGGTATGTGTGTGTTGGGGGGGGGGGGGAGAAATAAATAAAGATGTTTGTAGTTGATTAGGGGATTCTAATCTGGATGACTTTTGCTGATGAAGTATTCAGCCTCTCACAGATGAAGAAATTATAAGTGGTATACATATAATACAGTCTTTTTTAGTACTCAACAGATACTAAATCAGGGAAAGAAAGAGTAAAGCTTACTTTTGATAAGAACTTGATGATGGAGATAAATATTTGAGTTTTCTAATAACATAAGACTTTTGTGACAAAACAAGAACTGTTGGTTGTTTCCTGATTGCAAGAAAAGATTTTAAAACAAAACACAAATTTCCTAATCAAACTATTATTCATCAAAAATTTGACAAATTTTAATTAAAAATAATAATTACAAATTATCAAAATTACTCATTAAATAGTTTTTCCAAAATGGCAGTTTAAGCTTACTGTAAAGACGCAAAAGTTTTTGGTTTCTGTCTGTCTGCCTATTTCACGATAGCTGCCGCAAAAAGCATCCAATTAGTTTGATATTTGGTAGGTATGTTGGCAAGGTACACAGCTTTAGCCGTATAGTTTTGGTTCGTTAAATTTGGTTCATTCGTTTGAAAAATAGGGAACATTTCTTTTTATGTCATGTTTTTTTATGGCAATTTAGACGATTTTAAAATTTTCCATACTTTGAAAAGAAAATGGCACATTTGATTAATGGATTTAAATGGTAAATTATGGGTACTAAAGTTTCCCAATGGGGATCTTAAATTGTTCTGACTAATTTGAAATTTTGTTAATATGTTTGTGAAATTTTTTAAATTAGACATATAACATTTGACGGTATTGTATACATCTGTTCGAATAATAAAACATTTTGTTTTATCACTTTACTTGTTTGACATGATACATATTTCAGCTTTTCTCTCTTTCTTTTATCAGTTCCCTAACAACTGTATTTCATAGCCTATAAAAAATCATTCAAATAATCCTGATTACGAAAGATTAAGCAGAAAGTCTGGCTAAGGGAAATAAAAGTTAGTATGTCTTTTTTAAACTGCTCTGCAACATAACCTTGTTTTAAATATGAATGATGTTAGTAATATTATGGTTGAAATTAAATGTGGATACTATTAAAAGGCTGCACAGAAAATACATTATAGCACCAAATCATGTTTTCTATTTAATCAAATGGCAGTGGCCACAATTTTGAATGATTACCCAATATGTCTTAAAGTTTGCAATGCAAATATGCCTATATTTTGGGAGATTTTAGTATGCCATTGCTATTCAGTTAATTAGGATGTATTTAAATAAGATCTTACATCTAAATATTATAGAATGACAACCAAAACAGTTTTTTCAAAACAAAAACTGCAAAAAAAATTCATTTCTAAATTAGATATAGTATGTTCAATTTAAATTTCCATAAGTTCCCTTCATACATGAGATTTTATTCAACTTGTCTATCCGATGCAGGTGTTTTATGGTTGGCAGGTAAGTGAATATTACTATTTGGATAACAAAATACTGTCTAAAGTGTTGTTTATCCTAATAAAATCACAGTGTAAAACAAAATCCAAGATATATTATAATCATTTGCACAATCAATAGAAAATTACAAACGTAAATTTAATGAGACTACAGGAAGGTCGGTCAGAATATAATTGCATAAAACTGTGTTTAAATTAACGCTTCTAATTTCCGGAACCTTTGAAGAATTTTATATGCTCATAAATATATATGTAATTTTAAAAAATTGTGGATTGTAGAATGTTAAATATTATGAAAAGTAAGATTAGAAAACAATGACTTGGGGAGCGCGATCTGCAGATTTACTAGTTTAATGACTTTTTTTACTTTTATTAGACAATCATTCTGGTGAGTTTTTAAAATGTTAAAGTAATGATCTACAATTTTCAAAGCTCTTGGTCCTAAGCTGTGCACATTTTTAAGTGTAGTGTTGTTGATTACTAAGAATTTCAAGCTTTGAAAATTGACTTAAAACATAAAGGTCTCTCTCTCTCTCTCTCTCTCTCTCTATATATATATATATATATATTAAATTACTCTATTTTTTAGTGAATGAAGTATATCAATTATGTAGTTTCACAACCAGTTGATTTTAATGAGAGTACTTCGGCACATAATTAACTCCATTGTTGTAACTCTTATACAATTATAGGCATATTGCTTATTTTGAAAGAATATTTGGCGATTTATTACCTGTACCTGGCTAACAAAAAAATACATTATAACTTAATTTAATTTATAATTAAGTTCTAGAAATATTAAAAAGTTGTATTATCATCACAAACACATTTGTGCACCTAATTTTTATACTCTAGCACATCAGGAAGCGAGTGAAAAATCAATAGCAAAATACCATCTTTACATATATGACCAAGTTAAATTAAATAAAAGAGTAATTAGACAGTGTTTTCTGAAAGGTAACCTTATAGGAAAATGAAAAAACTAGCACTTGAATGAGCAAGTCTGATATTTTCATGCATCAGTTTGATGCATACAATTTTGTAACTTTTCAACAGATCGGTATTGGTGTTCATATAAAATAAAAGGTCTTAAAACAGCCTTACACTAAGCTGATGAAATTTACCCTTATGAGCATCTGGAGATTTTATTACATTTTCATAAAAAGAGCATACAAGTCAGATTAATTAAATTTTTTTTTTGTAGTTAGGTGATAAAACATTTCATCTCCTTCATCTTAAATACTTTTAAAGCATAATTCTGTTTAAAAAAATTATTTACAGATAGTTTAGGAGTGTTATGAACAAAAAACAGGGCAGCTGCTTAGAGGGTTATCTTAAATGATGTTAGCTTTTAGAAACCTGAAATACATACATTTTGATCATATGTGCGTTTGCATGTTTCAAGATACAAAATGTGCACTAATCATGCAAGAAATGCATAGGAAGGAGATAGGGCCATGGAATGTAAGTGCATTATACCTCACACTTTGGCATTTTTATTAAAAAGATTTTTTAAAAAAATCATATAAATCTTACGAATTATTCATTAATATTTTCAGCTATAATACTTTTGATTCAATGATAACCACTATGGAGTAATATTTCTGCATCTTTACATAAATCATCTACAAAATTTTAGGACTGGATTTAAAAACCAATTCCACTGTAATAAATTCATTAAAAGAGATATGCTACATACTGACGCTAGAAAAAATTTGCGTAAATTAAATTCAAAAGTGCTGTTTTTATTTTGCAGCCAGACTACTGAAAACATCTTACATGCTGAAATGGAATTTATGAGATTCATTAAAAAAGTAAAGTAACTAAAACATGCAAAATTACACAGTGCTGGAAGAAGGCCATTGAAAGTATATATATATATATATATATATATATATATATATATATATATATATATATATTAAATTCACTAATAAGAAGTCATTTTGAAATTAATGTGATAATTCAAAGTTTATTTCTTGAGTATGCAATTTGTACTTATCAGTTATCACTGGTCATCTTATTTTATTTATATTTTTTCTGTGACAGAAATTCTAGATAATTTGGTGATTGAAGTTTAGTACAAAACTAATTTATTTGTATTAAATGTAATTCAAAGCTAATTTTTAAAACATTAAATTGATTTAAAAAAAAGTCTCTTTGAAGTATGCTCAGTCCTCTCTTGCTATGCTAAATTTCATAGCACTGACTTTTTTCATAACGGTGTATGACTGTATATAGATCATTCTCATGAAAAGGTATGAAGTAGCAAGGAAAAGATATGTTTTATAATAGTATGTAAAAAATTGCATGGATCTTTTCATTTACGCTTAAGAAATAACCTTATATTAGTGGTCAAGTTTTCTATTTTACTTTTCAAAAGTTTTTTTTTTGGAATTCTGACACAGCCACGGAGAACACAAAGAGAAGGGACATTTAGATTAAAAAAATTAAATGAAGACATAATTGAGTAATTATTGGGCTTAGTTAGTACATATTTATTTTTTATAATTAATCAGTAAAGGGTCATTCACACAGAAAAGGCAAAAGTGCCTAAAAAATTTAGGGAATATAATATTCTGAAAAACAATGCACATCAGGATTTCATTATTTTTCAATATTCTCTTTGTATTTGAGACCTCTTTATACTGCATACAATGCTTGATGATAAATGACTGATAAACAAGACAATATCAGCAAAAATGGATATGTCAAGTTCACGGAGAAGACAAAAATTAAGTTTTGAATTTTTAATTACTTAGGTTTTCAGGTTGCTAAAGTGGTGCATTTCTTTTTATTCAATGCGATATTAAAGCTGTCTAAAATTTGTATTATAATTATCAATTAGCTTTTTCTTAACTTATTTATGATAACCATGGAGTATATATATACTAAGAACTTTGCAAAACTTCAAATGGAACTAATAAATTGGAAAAGATTCAATAATTTCACACCAGAACAAAGAAATATTTTGGAAAAACAAGAATGTTTTCTTTCTCCCAAAATACCTAATGATGATTTGGCATGTACTGACATCTATGGCCTTTTTTTGAAATTTATTTTTAGTTTCCATGGAGGAAGACAAATTAATTCCTCAGTAAAAGTAAAACTATTTTAAAAAAAGTATTAAGTTAGAACTTAACTAAAGGCTTAATTAGCTATTGTTGACATTTTTTTTATATTGTTTAAACATCAGTGAAATGAAAGTTGTGTTTTAGATGTAGGAAAGTTCATGGAGGAGATTTTCGACATATATTCATTAAAAGATTAAAGATAAATATTAAAATTATTTTGTCAGAAATGTATTTAAGAGCTTACTTAAAACTTACACATATGTAAGAATGAAAATATTAGTAAATTTGCTACATTTCCTAACATTCATCCCTCCTGGACAATAAAATGTACCTTTTCGTGGGAATGACCCATATAGACAGAAATAAACTCTTTCTTTTATTAAATAGATTAAGATACCTTTATTTAATACTGTTTTTCTTGGAATGTATCCTCCATTTAAGCAAAATCATGCTGAAATTAATTTATGCAGAAAATTTGTTTAAAACATTTCTATAACAGTGCATTAATTAATTTTTTTTGTTTTGTTTTGTTTTTGAACGAAGGTAATTATTTTTTTTCAATATTTATTTTTTATTATATTTTATCAAATGAAAATTTAAATTTATAATGTTTACCTAACCATTAAATTTTATTTTGCTACTTATGTGATTTAACATATATATTTTTTAGAAGGTTTTATTTAACTCTGTATGTTTGAAATCTTACAGCGATAATTTCACATGCTTCTGATTAAGCTATTGACTTGGTATTTGGCACGCTTATAGGTCTTCCATGAAAATACAATACAATTTATTTTTGGCCAAATCAGCACATTAAAATGCCTCAAAACTTGTATTTTCACCATAGAAACTTTAATTGTTGAAAAATAGCTCCATTGTTTCAACTCTCATACATTTTAACCACATTGTTGCATGTGTCATTAAGACGTCTGCATTGTGAGACGCGCACACCTGTGCTTTATAATATAAGTTGACTTTTAGAAGTTTCACTTCTATCATATGTTTGTTGTAATCAAAACAGTAGATTCATATCTGCTAGCGTCAAATTCTTGCCAAACATGGTGACATTTGGCAAAATATTGACAAAGTTTGGTAACCGAAAAATTACCATAAATGAAGTCAACTTTGCTATAAGCTGAGTAATTTGGCAAAATTTGCATTTAAAAAAACTGGGAATGAATCTTCTATAATTGAGTTCATCACATTTTAAAATCAAGAAATAGGAAAAATACCTTTTTCTCCCAGTACAGGCCCATAAGACTTTTTTCAGTTCAAGTCTGAATCCTTTCAAGTCTTTTTCATTTACTCATCATTTTTTCTTTAATAACAAGAAATGAATCCACATTATTAAATAAGACCAAAAATAAAAAATAAATATATATTTTTTAAAAACAAGATTTCATATAATTTTTTCAGTTCAAGCAGGATTATTTTCTATATACCCATGATTTTTCCTTTCATCATATTTGTTAACAAGCTTTTTAGATTTCTTGCTAAATGTCTTGGCTCAGAGAGTTATCAATATTTTCTTCTTCTTTAGTAGCAAGAAATGATTCAATATTATTAAATAAGACTAGAAAGTAAAAAATAGTTTTTTCTCAGCCAGAATAAGAAAATTATTTCTGGACATGACATATAACTAAAAATAAAAGCTTGAGACACTCTTCTGTTCATTGATTTGTACAGGGTTCATACAGAGTTGGGAAGAAAAAATCCAAGGAGTCAAAAAAATTTTAAGGATTTGCCATTTTATTTTGTTGTCGATGTTTTTATTTGCTGCACCGTTATGTGGTGTGCACACTCCAATTTTTAATGCCCAATTTGGAGAAAAGAACATTTCAAAAACAAATTTTACTCTATTAGAATCTAATTGTTAGTGCTGAAATTGCACAGTATTCACAATATATTGCTTATTGATTTCGTAAGTTTAAATACAAAATTGACAATCTACTTTTTTATGCAGTGACCAATGGTCATGTCACAGGGGTGATTTTTGATATACAAAATCCTCTTTTCTCATCACTGTCCACTTATTTCCCTACTTTCACTTTCATTTTATTTCTTTATTTACGTTAGTAAAGTACTTTATTTAGTTAAATATCTACTTACCTTTTTACTTTATTCAGTTTCTTTTACTTTACTTAAATCCATCTTTATTTATTTCAATATGTTGAAATATGCTTGTTTTCTGTCTTAAGATATCTTTTTATGTTTCTATATTCTTAAATCCCCATTCATTTCTTTATTAAAGTTTCGTTCAATATCTCTTAAATTCAGCTTCCGACATCGTTTGTTTCACTTTCCATCTCGGCAGAAACAGCTTCGAGTTTCTCGCTGTTTTGCCGTTGTTTTCTACTAGATGGCGTTGTGTGTCCGGAGTGTTAGCGATCGTCGTCATAGTTACCGATTTCACGTGGTTCTTCTTAGAAGCCGGTTGGAGGTTGGAGTGACATGCGTGGTTGCCGTATTTCGGTATACCCGTTTGGAATAAATCGCGATGCTTTCTTGCCATCTTTGCCAGTTGTATTTGTTCTCTGTACCGGGAAGGTGAATAGATGGTTTTGTTCGTTTTTCATTATGGATTCACTTGTTGTTAATAATTGTTCATATGTTTCTGAATTAATGCAGTTTTATTATCGTGATAATTTATGACAGATGGCCGTTTAAATAGTTGTGAGTGCTTACCCGTGAGACTTTTATTATCTTTTAAAGGTATGATTGTTTCGGATGAGACTTCATATCCATGTGGCTGTGTTTCCGGAAGTGAGCATTCTATTCTATCGTGCTACCATCTTGCGTAAAGTTGTTTTCCATTTGTCGTGTCAGCCGGTAGCGATGCTTGGGTATATAAGTGAAGTATTGTCAGCACCTTCAAAGACGTACTTGATATTTTGGGTGGTTTTCTTCTTTGGTGAATTGAGACATTTTCCTATCAAGTGAAATTGACTTTGTTATATCTTTGAGAGTTTAAGACTTGCTTTCGCTTCGAGCCCTACAGCACTACTGGAGTTGTTCATGGATGTAATAACTGAAATGACTTCATTACTTTGTCATATTTGAAGGTAATCGGTTTTTTTCACTTGCTGTCATGATGATATAAAGCTGTTATAAAGATACTGAGATATCAGATAAGTTGTTTTACTATTATACATTTGTTATTTGAATACAGGCTGATAGTTGAGAGATATTGTATTTTTACTTTTATGTTTTTATGTGTCTTTTAAGTTTAAATAAATTTAATTACGTTTTTAATACAGTTGTCTTTATTTTTCCACCACTTATTAAAGTTACTTTTCAGATGTTTAGAGATTATGAAGTTTAGTTTTAATATTATAATTAATAGATCATTTTTCTTTCGGGGTTTTAACTCAGCTTTATACGTTTCTACTGCTCACTAATGCACTCTGCTACCCAATTTAACCCCTAAGCACTATATATTTTTTATAGTGCTTAACAATTTTGAGTAAAAAAAAAATTTCTGAAATTCACAGGAAATCTTCTGAAAAATTACACCAGGTGGGAGGGGGAAATCCACTTCCGACACTAGCTATGCGTTTTCTCCATGGCTCTTTGACGAAATTAGTGTTTTTTTGCGATCTTTTGATGCAATTTGTGGTTTTTTTCACGAGCTTTTGACGAAATTTGTGGGTTTTTTCGCGAGCTTTTGACGAAAATTGTGGGTTTTCTCACGATATTTTGACGAAAATTGTGGGTTTTCTCACGATATTTTGACGAAATTTGTGGGTTTTTATGCGTTTTTTTGACTAAATTTGTGGTTTTTTTTCACGATCTTTCGACGAAATTTGCCGGTTTTTCGCGATCTTTTCACGAAATTTGCCGGTTTTTCGCGATCTTTTGACGAAATTTGCCTTTACTCGCGATCTTTTCACGAAATTTGCCGTTTACTCGCGATCTTTCGACGAAACTTATGGGTTTTTTCGTGATCTTTTGACGAAACTTGTGGGTTTTTTCGCAATCTTTTGACAAAATTTGCAGGGGTTTTCGCGATTATTTGACGAAATTTGCGTTTTTCGCGGTTCTTTGACGAAATTGGCGATTTTTCTACAAACGATTGACAAAATTAATTTTTTTCGCAACCATATGTCCGAATTTTCGGATTGGTGACCGATTTTTTAAAGTTTTCGGAAATGAATGCCTTACATTATCGTAAGTTTCGGAAAATTCGGACTAGAATCACCTCTAGGTCATATAAATAGAGATGTCAAACCCCAAACAGTTATTATGTATATCACATACATGATACATCTTAAAGAAAATTTTTAAAAAGCAAAAAAAAAAAAAAAAAAAAGAATGCTAAATGCAACATACAAACAAGAAAAAATATAACAAGTTGTGAATTTAATTCTTTTAGAACAGCGGTAATCGCTTACTTTGAAGGTGAAATTTTGACGAATTCGCATTGTTTTCGCGATCTTATGATGAAATTCGCGTTTTTTACGCGATCTTCTGGGGGAAATTCGCGTTTCTTTCGCGATCTTCTGGGAGAAATCAGCGACTTTCTGGGTAGTTCCTTTTTTTTTTTCGCGGTCTTTTAATGGAATTCGCGTTTTATTTCGATTGTTTAACGAATCTGAGTTTCTTTCGCGATCTTAATGGAAACCGCGTGTTTTTCGCGATCCTTTGACGAAATTTGCGTATTTTTCGCGATCCTTAGACGAAATTCGCGTGTCTTTCGCGATCATTTGAGGAAATTCGCGTGTTTTTCGCGATCTTCTGGGGAAATTCACGTGTTTTTCGCGATCTTCTGGGGAAATTCGCCTTTTATTTCGATCATTTCGCGAAACTAACGTTTTTTTCGAGATCTTTTGATGGAAACCGTGTGTTTTTTGCGATCCTTTGAGGAAATTCGCGTGTTTTTCGCGATCTTTTGAGGAAATTTGCGTGTCTTTCGCGATCTTTTGAAGAAATTCGCGTTTTATGCGATCTTTTGAGGAAATTGCTTTTTTCCTCGATCTGTAACGAAATTCGCGTTTTTTCGTGATCCTTTAAGTAAATTCGCGTTTTTCGCTATCTTTTAAGAAATCCGAGTTTTCCCGCGATCTGTTGGAGAAATTCGCGTTTTTCCACGGTCCTTTGACAAAATTTATGAAATTTTTCCGCGATCAATTAACGAAATTTGATGGGTTTTTTTTTTTTTTTTTTTTTTTTTTTGTGTGTGTGTGTGTGTGTGTGTGGGGGGCATATTTGCGAAAAATGCGATTTTTACGAGATTCTTGGCTAAATGCTAAACATCGATAAAATTTAAAATAAAGGTCGGCTAACACTGTCGAAAAACGGTCTTTGCGGACCTAATAATTGAAAAACGGACTTAGTGGGAGCCTTGCTATTAAGATTACCCTACCCAATCAATGTTGTGCTTCAGATTCAATGATGTGCATAAAGAATTTACCGTGCGTTTTTCAATCACGATTTTTTCTCCTCGGCAGCAATATCGCTTCCGTCCGAAGCCACAATAGAATATAAGAAGTTTCTAAGTAGTGGTTTGCTTATCTAAGTAGTTCTAAGTACTACTTGGGAGTGTTTTTTTTCTAAGGAGTTTCCAAGGAGTCTAAGGAGTCTGTGCGAACCCTGTTTGTATTTATCATGTTCAATGTTTTCTGAGCATACCAAGAATTTTTAGTCATATGTCACATCCAGAAATGCTTTTCTTATTCTGTCTGAAAAAAAAAAATATTTTTTATTCAGTGTACTTTAATTATTTTTTTTTTCTTTTAGCAATGTTCAATATTAAAAGTAATAACCTCTAAATTAATAGTAGCAAATGAGGGCATGGATAGTTGATCTAAAAAGTTAACAAGAAACTGCATTCAGAGATAACCAATAAGGATAAATCACTTAAGTAGTTAATGAAAATTTTAACTGATAATATATAAGACAGTGGAATTTTAAAAGAAAGGGGTCATCTGAAATAGTTCATTTTCCTTTTTCATACTTTGAAATTTTTTTTTACAAATAAATTACACCAACTTAACAACATTTAAATATTGTATACAGCTATTTTAAAATTGAGAACAATTATAATATACAAGAATTTAAAACTGCACAATAGAAATTATAAACTGCTAACTAAATACTAACAAATATAAAATGAAATATATGGTACAATTTGCAATGAAGTTAGATGATTATATTGATATCATATTGGAAACAATCACATTCATAATGCATAGAAATTAAAATCTGAAGTATAAAAATTATGAATTGGTCTCCATACGGGAACTAATAATATAAAAAAAGATAAGTATAATATATGCAACAAAATTTATAAAACTAAAATTGTGAAAAAGAAATATTAAGAAGATTTAGAGCAAACCAGGAAAATTGTGATTTTTATAACATTTTACAGTATCAAAATAGCCAAAATATTGAACAATTTTACCACTTCAATGTTATTCATTTTGCTTAAGACAGTATTTATTATTCAGAAGGCACTAGGCACACTAATATGAAATTTATTATGCTTTAGTTCTAAGATTAAGCAATATTAATAATCTATAAGATATAAATTTTTTATGCATTAGTAACCAAGTCATTTTAGAAAAACACTATTATCTATAAAAGATTTCAAAGTGAAAAAAAAAAAAAAAAGAACATCATATGTTTTTAAAATACCAAACATACATTATATGCAATGCATTACCTTTTGCAAATGTTTTCTCTACATTAACTATAGATAAATACATTAATACATAGGATAACTTATACTGGCATAATTATTTCAACAAAACTACATCAATCAGAAATAGAAATATATGTAATTGAACCAAAAAAAAAATATATATAATAAAGTAAAACAACTAAAATCATAAAACAAATAACATTCATACACTAATTTATAGATGCTTTGACTAGATTGAATTATATTGCACTATAAGCGGCCTTCTCTAATTGCTCCTGAAGTATTCTTAAGCCCTTCAGACTTTGTGAAATCAATCTCTGCATATAACAAGGTTTCAGTATTTTCTACATTTGATGATTTCTGAACAGTTGGCGAGCGAGGTACCTCTTCCCTTACAGATGGAGTAAGATCTAATGATGCATAGTTGAGTTCTTTCTCACTACTAACTGATGAAGGCCTTGATGTAGCAGGCCTTTGAGGAATCACTACATTTTCATAATGAGAGTCACACGAAGGATAATTTATAGCTCCGCAGTTCTGTGAGATATTTAATGTTTTTGGGCTGCTATGATTTGAGCTAATTTCATCACTTGCAGATGAAACACTGGAAACACTGCTATGATCTGGTGAACGAGATGTTGAAACTCTAAGATGTCCAGTTGTGGAACCTTGAAGATATAGAACTGGTCTGACAAAAGTAGCTGTAGATGAAGGTAATGGAGATTTAATCATACTTGCAGATGCTGTGACAGGACATGAGCTTTTCCTGCCTGGGGATGGTAATTCTGGTCTTAATGAAGGTGGAGCTGCAGGGGCAGACATCTGTTTGCGAAAAGCCGGAAGTGAATTAGGAATGTTTCTCATTTTTCCTGGTATCGCTACACGCATATCACCAGAGGAATTTGTATGATGTACTTTCGCAATTCTGAGATTTTCTGGGACAGCGAAAATCGAATTGTTATTTAAAGGTGGAGTCACATTCTGATCAGAAGATTTCAAAGTTTTATCAGATTTTGTAGAACTAAATGAAGTATCACATGTTGCAGGAATAGGATTAGGAGTGGGACAAAATGGTTTTCCAAATTGGATGTTTGAATAATTAGCTTCCACAGGAGGATCAGGAAAGGACTGAATATTTTTAAATGCAGCAGTATTAGAAGTACTTTGAAATATAGTTGAGCTACCACTCTTTTTAAATTCTAAATTAACATAATCACCACATGAATGTACAACAGAATCTTCATTCTTCCCAGAAAAAACAATGTTATGATTGTGCGATTTTGGTAAAGTATGTGAATTTTGGTTGCGAGTTGAAATTTCTGAATTTTTAAATTTTTGTGGCACATTTTGCAAACAAATAAATTTCTTGGCACTATCACCATGCTTTAACATAGACTGATTTTGATTTTGTTCAATTTGACTATTAGGGGTAGCTTGCTTAAAAGAATTTTGATGAGCTGAGCACATAGAAGCACAAGGCAGAGAATTAGTCACACTTTTTTCATTATGAATAAGGCAACTAAAGTTTGTATTTTGATCTGATGGGGACACTTTATTTACAGGGTCCACATTTACTTGAATATTGCTTTTAATAAATACTTCGTTATCGTCAAAAACAGAATTTTCTTCAATCTGCATGCATTGTGACAAATCTTCATCTTCATACACCCTTCTGCTTAACTGATTCTGATTGTGCTTTAACTTGCAATTGAAATTTTCACTTTTATGATTCTCAACAATGTTAGCATTCATTCGAAATTCATTTCTACGTGTTGGAATAGGTGGACAATAACTGCTTCTATTATCATTTTTATAAGTTCTTTCAGGTATAGGTGGCTTGACAGACAAATTTTCATTTTCAGCAGTTTGTGATTTGTCGTCTTTAATTGTGGGTGAATTTAATACTTGAGTAATTTTTTGTTCTGAAGGAATCGAAGATGTACTTAAATCTTTAAATGGCTGCGAAAAAAGGAGAAAAAGCATAAGTCATATATTAATGGAATCAATATAAAAGAAATTAGCTATGCTAAACAACAAGAAAAATATTGAGTGTTACTTAAATAAAACAAATCAGTGATAGGATTTTGTGATTAAATATATTACAAATTAAGTAAAAAGGCCATAAAATACAAAATATATTCAGGTGTATGAAAAATCTGCAGTTTGAGATTGAATGTTTTGTAGATTATAGAGTTCTGGAAATTGTAAAATTGTTTTTAATTTGCAGTTCTTTTTAATCAGATGATAAACTGCCAATATCTTTATGAAAATTAAAGTGTAAAAGAAATGTTAATAAATTTCAACTACATTTACATAAAAAATTAAAAATAAATAAATAAAATGTATTTTAAAAGGTAATTGGGTGTTATTTAATTTTTTAAACATTGATATAATGTTAGTTTGTTTTTATATTGCTTATGGTTGATAATTTATTCTAATATTTCTTGAACAATCACTGTTTCGGAAATAAAATTTCATTACTAAATAAACTTAATGTATAAAACTTGTCGCATTTCCCAAGTGTAATTTATTATAAGAGTACTGAGTACAAGAATTTATCAAATAAACATGATGTTGAAATTAAGTCAGTTGCTACTGCAGATAACTTTCTTCAACTTAGTTATTTTTCTTTGGCGGACAGCTTAAAACTGAAGCAACTCAAAATTTGCATGTAGTTATTTTATTTTATTTTATTTTATTTAACTAAAATTACTATTTTAGTATACAATATGTGAAATATATAATTAAAAAAAAATCATCTTCTCTCTCTCTCTATATATATATACTAGCAGATTTGTCTGGTGTTGCCTGGATGCATGATAATAACCTTAAATATACTTACAATCAGTGTTATTTTATATTTTCAAATGAAAAATTATCCAAACCAATCTAGACTTTTGGGGCCACATTGCTTTCGGCAGAGTACACCAATCAAATTATGCACACCTTTGTCTGTTTTGATTTTATATTTTAGAATAAAAATCTTTACATACAAACAAAACTAATGTTTGGGGCCCTATTGCCTTCACAGCATACATCCTCAAATTTGTCAGATTTTATATTTTTAAACGAATATCTACTGAAATGAACCTGGAACTGTGGGTGTGTGTGTGTGTGTGTGTGTGGGGGGGGGGGGGTAGTGCTTTTGGCAGAGGACAGCGGGCATATTATACAAGCTCTGGTCTGTTTTGATTTAGTATTTTTAAACAAAAGACTGGCATAGCATGAACTCTGACTGTAATAATAACCTTAAATATACCTAAAATCAGTGATAAATGATTTTATATTTTTAAATGAAAATCTTTTCAAACTAACCTAATGTTGGGGCCCCCCACTCCCTTTGGCAATGTACATTCTCAAATTTGAATGATTTGATAGTTTTAAACAAAAACTATTAAAATGAACCTATAACTGGTAGAAACAAATTTATCGACAGACTACACTGTGCGTATTACATACACTTTAATCTGTTTTGATTTTTCTATTTTTAAATGAAAATCTTTCCAAATAAACCTAATGCTGTGGGTCCATTGCCTTCTGCAGTATACAACCTCGAATTTGTATGATTTAATATTTTTAAACAAAAATTGAGTTGGGGCCTACACTGCCTTAACCAGACGTGCTATGTATGCTCCAGTCTATTTTGATTCAGCCTTTTTAAACAAAAGACCAGGGTATCACGGTGTCATTATACTAACCTTAAATACACTTAAAATCAGTTTTGGATGATTTCATATTTTTAAATAAAAATCTTTCAAAGCTACCTAAGGTAGAGAACCCCCAATCCCCTACAGCAGCATACACTGGATGTGCTATGCATGCTTCAGTCTATCTTGATTTGGTATTTTTAAACAAAAGACTGGTATAGCACAGACCCATGATAATAACCTTAAATATGCAAAAATCAGTGTTAAATGATTTTATATTTTTTAAAGGAAATCTTTCCAAACTTTGGAAAGCAGATGCCGAAAATATTTTTTTTGATAAAGAACACTGTTAGAAGAAGAAGGTACTCGGAGAAGTGGATATTTTTTGTTTTTTGTATTGTGATTTCGAAAAAGGATGCCAATTTCTGAAAATTGCAGGAAAAATTTAAATCAAGAAATTGGGACTTGAAAAATATTTGTTTTGAAAGGGTTAATATTAATATATTTTTTAACAATTTGGAATCTGAAAGGTAATAGCCCTAAGTGGGTACTACTTGATTTTCCGTATTTCAATCAGAAGAGTAGATGTGGACTTGGAAAAAAAATATATTTATTCAATGTTTGAAATATAATTTTTTTAAAATGGTAAAATATATTTTAAATGGGTATTTTTTGTTTTTTTGTAGCTTGATTTGTTAAATAAATGTAAAATTGTAAAAGAGAGGAACTGGAACTTTCCATATTTCTTCCTTTTCTGCTTCAAGAAATTCGGAAATGCAGTTTCAAGGCAAACAACTGTGACAGTGCACCATTTTCATTAATATTTTCGCAAATTAATAAAAAATTTAAAAAATCTGAGGCTTAGATACATCTGCACCTGCTTTGAACAATCCTCATTCAAATTTTCAGACTTTTATGCGCAGTAGATTTCCGATTTATATATATAGACCGTTTCAAAGCTCCCTGGGAAATGGCCTTTGCTGGTCTAACCACAGAAAAGTCAAAGTTGCGCTAACATCAGCATTTTTAATTTTAAAGTTGGTACAAATTTAAAGACTGAACGTAATAACTTATTCAGTTGAGAAAAAACTTAGCAGGGACAAATTAGTTTTGAGCATAAGATTTAAAGTTAGGAAAAAGAGACAGGGAATTTACATTATAAATTTAGAATTTTAATTTTAAGTTTTAAATTCTCATTCTTCCATATGTAAACATACAATTGAACTTGCTTAATACAAACACGGCTAAAACGAGAATCCTGTTAAAACAAGCAATTTGCAATTTAAGAAGGGGAAAGCTTCGGAAAGGGAAAAATCATTTAAACAACAGTGTGACCTCAAAAATCTGGCATCAAAGTCATCCTCTCTCCCCACCTTTTTTTTACACTTCCAATTTATGAGAGAAAGAAAAATGGTAATTGCTTATGAATAAAAAACTTTGGGACTGAAAGCAATGGATTAGCAGGCAGTGAGTTTGCTGATGCTGCACTAAATAAAACCGTCAATAACGATGGTACGAGATCAGAGGAATGAGGACAAGAAGTTGGCAGAAGAAAAGGGGTCACTGGAAAAATGCATAAATTTGACTGGAAAATTAATATCTACTTTAGAGAAACAAGATTGTACTTCCAAAATCAATATTCTTCACTTGTATAAAATTAGGGTGTAAAAAAATCATGATTTCTTTAAAAAAATTAACAAATTCGAATTTTTTTTTTTATTTAAATCGGATTTTTATGATTTTTTTCCTAGCATTCAAATACTGAATAACTACCAAGAGTTTTAGGTTTCAGAAACAAACCACTAATTGCTAACATAATCTATGTTTTTACACTTTAATTAATAAAATTATTAGTTACTAATTACAGAATTTATAAAGACTGCAAATTAGTAGTTTCATTAGTTACTATCATACAATAATGTTATTATACATTAATATTGTAATAATTATGTAAAACTTTATTAAATACTAGTGATATTTGACATTTATTAAACTTATTAACTGCATTTAATATTAAATAGTTAACAGTACTGCAAATTAATAATTATTAAACAATTAACTCTCTAATTAGAAACATATGCATTTTCAAGCTTCAATTATTAAAATGATAATTAATAATCTAGTATTCATTTTAGAAAGAAAGAGGGCAGGATGCTAGTTCTAAAAAAGGACACTATTTCATGAGGAAATATATTAGTAGTGTTTAGTAATGATATAAGAAAAAAAAAAAAAAGAATCTTTAGTATGACAAATAAAGTGTCCTTAATTTTTAATAATTTTATGAATCACAAATTGAAAAATACAATTAAATAACATGTTTTAATAATATCCCGTTTTCTTTAAAGAAATACAGTTCTATTATTTTTGCAAGATCTTGGGCACATGAATTTAGAAATACTATTGAATAGGGAAGGTTTTTACAGGAAATCTCTGGCTATAACTCTAGCTAGCGAAACTATATAACTGGCAAAAATGTCAATTTGGGAGGAAACTTAAATTAAATTGGCTATGACTATTTTTAATGATGGGTTTTCTAACATTATTCAGGTCTTGCATCACACAGAGGTAATTCTAATTTGACTGTTATATATTATTTATGAGATACTACTCATAGTATGAACTGTCAAATCAGACAAAAGTTAATTATGATTTATTGCTCTGAAATTACTGTCATAGTGGAGAAACTTGATTAAGCTTTATGATTCAACTGAGCATGAAACAATCAAATTGTTTATGCTATAAACTATGATGATGCTTACAAGATAATTTAATATGTTTTATAATGACTGTCTTATGTCAACAAAGAGTAATTTTCTTTTCCAACTCTGTTTCATAAATACCAATTCATAACTATCAATTAGTGTCAAAGATTTTTTTATGATGAAGAAAATCTTTTTATCCTTTCATACACACATGTGTATATATATATATATATATATTTATACACACACACACACACACACACACACACACACACATATATATATATATATATGTGTGTGTGTGTGTGTGTGTGTGTATATATATATACATGTATATTATACATATGTGCATATATAACACTGGTGCCCAGCTAACCGAAAAGTACCATCACTTTTAAATGAAACTATTTTATGATGGATAAAAACAATGTTTTTACTAACTCAACTGTTTTAGTTTTTTTTACAATACCAGGAGTTAAGCTTAGAAACAATTATTTAAAATTCTTTTTTTGTTTATTCATAAGTCAAGATACCTGCAGAAAATTTCAAATTATGTCCATCTTATATTTTAATTTTTTTTTGACATTTTAAACATGTAGAAAATTTTTGATTTTAATCAATGATTTTAAAAAAAAAATCGGTTGATTAAAATCACGATTTAATCGCTGATTAAAATTGTTGACACCCTATATAAAATCCAAGAAAAACTTGTTAAAGAACAGCCGAAAAAATTGAAGCATATAAAACTAATATTGATGTTTTGAAAATTACATAAGAAATGACTTTACTGCAGCAATGAATTAAATTAGGAATAAAGGCACCATTAAGAATATCAGAAGTACTTTTGATATTCTTTCAGAAATTTGGAATTTTCAAAAATCCCGACGATGCTGGATTTTCGAGGTTATATTGTATACTAAGATTTTCAAGCTTTTACAAGCTACAAAAGCAGGATCATGACTAATATAAGCAAAACAACTGTTCAATTTAATGTTATGTTCAACAAAAAGGAGGGTAGAATTAGGAAATAAATCCATTTCTTATCGAACACTGTTCTCTCTCAGCGATAATAGTTCAACATTACAATTGTTTGTGAAAATGTAGCAATTTAACAGTTTTACGAGACAGAATTTCAAACTTCAAGAAAACCAACCACTCTCCACCAAAGAAAATGCTAAGGGGTGTCCAGAGGTCCTAAAAGATGGGAAAAAAAAGGCAGAGATAAGGACGTTTAAAATACTGTGCCTAAGATATTTAGAACAGAGCCATGGAAAGGAAGTAACATAAAAGAAAATCTTTCTTTCTTAACAGAGTATTAACTAATCTTTTCATGTCTCTTATTGCACTGCTAAAATGAAAATGGTATGTGAAATCAATAGCTCAAAAATTACAGTGACTGTTGCAATGTTATCAGAGTTTTTTTCTGGGAAAAAGGGAAGTGGTCAGTTGCATTATTGTACATTGTTCATGTCTTTTAGAATTATTAATTCTTTAGAAGCTTTGCCTTCACTAGTGTGATTTTGTCAAATAAAAAAATCTGTATAAAGAAAATAATGCTAAGATAAAATTGAATATTTTATATTAACTTTATGATATTAAGTTAATTTTAGCATTGAGATAATTAAAGCAATTAGTAGCAGTAAAGTAAATATGTGTGTGTTTATAAGATTTTTATTATCTTCACAGGTATTACGAGTAAAGGTTAATGTGAGGACCTTTATAATTCCCTTGCTTCTCATATTAACTGAGTTTACTTATATATATATATATATATACTACTTTAAAGAGAACTTTTGTTGAAATTAATGTAGAAAAGCAGAAGAATCTTTAAAAAGAAATTTATATTAAAATTTTGTATTGCCAAAATGTGTAATGTTTTCTGCGCCAAAATCTAAAGAATCATTTTTCAAGTACTTATACCTTGACCTTTTTTTTTTTCAAGCATGTCCAACTGAATGCTAAGCAATGTCACAATCCATATCACAAAAATAATACAATAACTGTGCAGTTTTTGTCTGCATATAAGATACATAAGCATTACTTTAAAGGTCCACAATTAAGAATTTTTTTTAGCAACAAACTTAAATCAATTTTGTAATTAATTTGTAAGAACAGTGGTAATTACCTTCAATTTTTTGTTTTCTTCAGATAACTTTAATAAAGAAGGTACCTGTATAAAAGAAAATTAAAAATGAAAACATTTTTCTGGAAAATGTTCAGATACTTAAAACATAAATCGTAAAACTTCTTAATGTAAACTTAGTCATAAAATGTCTTTAGGAAGAGGGATGGGAAGAGGACACAATAACTTATGCGTAACTTTTTCAAATGGAAATAATATAGCAGATGAATTTACATATACTAGACCAGCAGTTCTTAAACTGTGGTCCGAACCTCTAGGTGTCCACAACACGTCTTTAAGGGGTCCAGCAAAGGTTTCATATTAAATGTAATGTTTTTACTTATCTGGAACTTCAGAAAACTCTCAAAAGTAAAATCAAAGAAAAACTAAATACTATTACTATATACAGTATCATTTAGTTTATACAGTAAACACATGAAAACGGAATTGCTAGGCCCATGAAAAAAATCAGTTTTAGAAAGGTTTCCATCTGATCAGGCATATTTTTATAGTATCCTATTTGTCAGAGAAATGATTTTTTTTTTTTTTTTTTTTTTTTCTTTTTTTTTTTTTTTTTTTTTTTTTTTTTAATGTTGTATACAGAAAGATACCATTTTCACAGGTTTTATTGCATAGCTTTATTAGTGTATACATCATAACATCATATATTCTTAAGAATTTCAATTTTAAATCCTGGTGATGCATGGAGATGAAAAAAAGGCAAAAAGCAGTCCGTGGTAACTTTAAGAACTGCTGTTCTAGACTCTGTGGTCTTTTGTATATATTAGAACTTTTACTGGTCTTTATATTTCTGTTAGGAGATGGCAATTTTACAATATTTTACCTATTTAGCCACTAATTAATTATTATTAATCACCCTACTTAATAAATATTCATTATTCATATTTTATTATATAATTTTAACCTAAATATTATCTAATCAATTATAAAAATGATCCTCTTTCAGCTTACATCATTCTCACAAAATGACAAAATTTCAATCTTAATTTATTCAATAAAAAATATCGATTTCCTTAATTATTTACTCTTTTAAAGTTATAATTAATTTCTCTTACTTCCCTGATAAATTTTGATCATTTTCGTGTGGAAAATAAAGAATTAAAGGAAAAAATATAATATTCCCCATTTGATCATTAAAAAAAAAAAACCCATTAACTTTTACAAATATGCCTCAGGCCATTTTTTTTCAGCCTTTCTTTCCGGGGAAAACAAGTTCAATGTCACATGATGTCACTTTAGACACCAAACTGAATAGAATTGGTTCTGTAACATTACCACCCACATAGTGATAAAAGTAAACAAAGCTACTTACATTCTTCTGGGCTGCCTATGCTGTCATTCGCCATAAGAACCTCTGCTTTGGAACCCCGGTTTTGGCAAATCAGACATAAAAATTTTGCCGCTTCGGCAAAATACTTATTGGAATTTATCCAGTCTTTTTGAAAGAGATGCTATTGATTTAGCTCTCTTAATGGTAGGACGTTGATGAATGAGGAAGCATGTATCATTGCTCCTTAAAAAATAATAGTTTTCTTTCATTGCTTCCTTGGCTCTAACAGGGGCTTAAATGCTGTATATACCCATGGCCGACATCTTGATTTCTTGGCAATTTTTTGTTGGCGATGTTAGTGATCTTTATTTTCGTTAAGCCTAACATGTCCATAAATAGCTGCTTGGCGACATTTACTACTTGGCAGAAAAGAGGTTTTGACGCCAAGAAAAAATCCAAGATGATGGCCGTGGGAATATATGACATCTGTTCCTAAACAGGTCGAGAACCAATTAAAAAAAAAAAAATAATAATTACATCTGAAAGTTTTTGTTTTATATCTTTTCAATAATAATCCTTGGAATTTCATCTTGTGCTTTAAAAAGCTGAGTATAGTTATACACTAGCATCAATCCTGGAGCTTTAAGATTTCCAAAGACAACTGTCAACAATCAAAACAGATCTTTTTATTCTTACATTTTCATAAGATTCTACGATATATTTATATTCTAAGTGAAAACAATGATTGACGCAATCTTCTGAACTATTATGTGATGATACATTGTGACTCCAGTCTACTACCTCGATGGACATCTAACGGTAATATCTTTTTTTTATAATACTAGGGGGCTCTGCCCCCTACGAGCTATGCTCTCCAAACCCCGTTCAGGCACAACAAAATCCAAAAAGCACGCTAATTTGATCGGCTTTAAAAATATTGAATTAAAATAAAAAACAGTAGCGATTTCTCTGTAAACGGGTTTCCATTCGTTTTCCTTGGATTGGGGATTTTTAAGACCAAATCTGCTGCTGTTAAGAGATACAATGGCTGTTTTCGTATTTAATTAAAAAATTAGTTAAACATTTGAAAATAAGCTAATGTAAAATGAATTAAGTAAACAGTGTCATTGCCTCCCGGTATTTTTTAACAGCGCTATAAGATAGTTCTTTTAAATAATTCATTTTAAATGTATCGTTTTAAATCTGATGTAATTTACACTAAAGTTTTATTTCTCTTATTAATATTCAGGTGAAAATACATTTGTTGTTAGAAGGAAATATTATTTGCGCTGTCTTCGAATTCACGATAATAGTTGAAAAGATTATCTCAAAATATCTTGCGCAAATATATTTTTAAATTTAAATTGTTTTGCCATATTTTTTGGCTATTTTAAATATGACGTAATTTCCTCCATTTACAAGTTTTAACGCATAATTTTTTTATTTTAACATTTTGTTTCTCTTTTAAAATTCAAGTGTAAATATGGTTCTTATGACATAATTTTCCTGCTTTTAACATGTAATGATTTAATTCTAATTTTAAAGTTTTTTTTTCTGTTTATAATAGTCACGTGTAAAAAATTTTTTAATTTGAAATAAACATTATTGTTTGCGCTGTTTATACAACTGGCGACAGTTTAAATTAATAACATTTTCTAAAATATATAAAAAATCTCTCTCGAAATGCTGAAAATTTGAATTTAAAATAGAAATAAAACCTCAAAAAATGAGTCGAATAAAAAAAATAAATGCAATCTGCACACCGGGAACTTATAACGTATAAAATGATCTAAAAATGATTAAATTCTCATGTATAGTTTTTGCTCCAATAAAACTTTTTTAATGGAACGATTTTGTCCAACTTTAGCATTAAATAGCTCTTAAAATAATTCTTTGATTTGAAAACTGTCTGCATCAGTGTGTTTATCAAACATTTCTCTATAATACCACCGATTTTCATATTTTTGTATGCAACAGTTTTTTTAATATCAACGAAGAAAGGCCATGCTTAAGCAATCAAATTGGATGCCGATCTACAGGGAATATCTACGCAGATTTTCATTGGTCCATTTCCAAATCAAAACTTTTTTTTATATATAGAAGGATGGAACGAAGTGTTAAAACAGTGAACGATGCAATAAGCTAAGTCCTTTGTGAGAAATAATCACTTACATATAATATGATGACTAAAGAAAATATCACTAGCACTCATGAAAACTTAGGAGAATTTTGCTAGAAGTTTTCTTGACTTTCGATATAAGAAAAGTTGATCCTATTCCAATGGTTATGATGAAAAACTGATCCTCCAATTTTTATGAGCAAAGTTCCAATAACTGTTTCTGAACGAATTTACCTAATTTTAATTATTCTGTTAAAAGAAATGTTACAGCACATCAATCAAATATCTTTTGTTAAACCTTATCATGAAGCTTTATTATTTAACAATATTCTAATATGAATTATAGTGTTATAAATTATTTAAATAATGATTTGAGTTGTAGAGGTATCTGATCAGTTCTACCTTTCTTGCTTTTATATATTTTAATAAATGATGATTTATTGCATTTTTATATGTCATTATTGTTTATTTTATTTTACATAGAAAATTCATGGAATATAGATAAATTTTATTATAAATAATAAAAAAAAATTCATAAAGAATTTTATGTAATAGGTAGTATGGTGAAGATCAGGTTCGATGAGATGAGGCGGACATCTGGTGGTTCACAGGTTCGCTGAAATGGTGTAAAAAACTCCAACATATAGATGTAAGCACAATTAGTCTTTATTCATTTTTCAATAAGAAGGACATCTCACAAAAAGGGAGCCTCAAATACGAAGCTCTGTAAAAGCAGAGATTAAATATATCTCTATGTGTAGAAGCATATCAGTTACTGAGAAACTGCTACGCAACGCCACAAAAAAAAAAGGAAAGGAAAACAACAGCGGTCCTTTTTGCGGACCGTTCAGCAGCGCGGTCGGGAGTGATCTCTTCGTTGATGCATACTCAAATCACATGCCTTGGCATCTTGTATTATCGCCAACTAATCAAGTTTTTGACGCCGATATTATAGAGACAAAGGATTGGCTGCAGGATTAGCAGACAAATAACGTGGCAGCTCAGCCTTTCGGCGCACCCACCGGATGTGAAGCAACCCTACATGTTTCAAGACTAAGAGCGACAACAAATCTCGATTATGTTTACATTAACAGATTGCAGTTAAATGTGATGAGTAATCTTTAATAAATGTATGTGAACTGTAGAAAGCATAATGATAATTGAAGATATAATTTATAACTGCAATTCCAATAAATACATCTTTTCTTTATTTAATTTTTTTTTTTTTACCCGTCAAGTTCTAATAGGAAATGAGAGTAGTTTATTTATAGCGCAAATGAAATACGTTAAAGAAAAATGAATGGTTAAAATAAAGTGCAGCTGTATGGAGTTAAATATGATCGTGATTACATTTAAATAAAAACCGTTAGGAATGAAAATATAAATAAATATGCGAGAATGAGAATTTTGAATAAGTAGAAAAAAATATGAAACTATAAATCTTTATATGCGTTGAGTAAAGATCCTTGTGAAAGGAAAAAATAAATAAATGAATGCAGAACAATGAATTGTTTTAGGAAAAAAGAATTGCTATAGTGAATTTACTTGTTTAAAGTAGTTTTGAAAAACAAGGGGTGAACTTGATATGTTGCAGATAAAAACTGCCACAGGTAGATACTTGATAATGGAAAAATGAATAATACAACACATCAGTGTAATTATTTAAGAAAAAGTAATTTAGGAATTTCAACATATTATAAATCTCATAGCGAGATATCTTTTATCCCATAGCACAAGATTTCTAAGTTCACTTGAATGATGAATATTATTATATTTTCCATCATGCAGTTATTTATACAATCAACTCTGTGAAATCCGCCGATGTATAATCTGCAAATGTCTATTATCCACACTACACGTTGGAATGTAAAAAATGAAAATTCTCATTAACAGTTAAAGCCATGAATTTTTTTGTTTTGTTTTTTAAATGGTTTTTAATTAACTCCATTTTAATCACTGTGAAAGTATACAAAATTCATTTTGGTGCAGAAAAATTACAGCGTTGGAGCTGTAAAAAATTGTTATCACAGGTATTAGAAATCTACTGCCAAATCCCAGTATTCTGAAGTTCTCATGTATCACACACTTTTTTTCTAATGGTTAATTTAAAAATAGGCAAAATGATAACATTCTACAATTTTTTGTACGGCAAAATCATGAATAAATTTGATAATCATTGGTTTCTAAATGTTCAGATATTAAAAATCGCTGAATACATACATTTTATATTCTTATGCAAACTTTCAAGCCTTATCAGATTAAATAGGGAGACAGGTGTTTAGTGTTAACTAAAATAAAAAAAATACCATAAAATCTTACAGAATAGAAGGAGGATAATTACTAAATTTTTTTATCTCTGTCCACTGCCTATGCTTGTGTCTAGACTCATAAAACTGTAAAAAATGTCCTATCTTTGTCATTAATAGATTTCAAGATCATGTAACAGGCCAGTTTATAAAATAAATTAAAAAATCTTATTATTTTTTAAAGAACATTATATGTGTTGACTTCTGGAGTATTGTCCTATCCATATCCCAGATAAAGGAAAAAAATATATAAATTTTGACAAATGTATTAAGATGCTTGGCTGTTTTCTCTACAATGCACATGTCCTATAGGAAAAAAAAAAAAAAAAAAAAAAAAATTCCATACTCTTGCATTAAAATTCATGAATGGGTAATTGTTGTACAATTGCAGCATCAAAAGTTATTCATCTCTCGTTAGATGTTTTCCCACAAGGAAACAAAATCACAGTATGGCACAAAAATTTTGAATTTTATTACTGAGGTCTTTTTTAAACTTTAGTAGGAACTTCCTTTTAAATCTGTTATAGACACTCACAGTGGTTACTGCCTGAAAATAGACATTCAAGATAAATTGAAATATAGGAAGTTGAAGAACCCTCAAAAAGTTTACTCTCAAATCACTATGAAACTTTATTATGTTATTAAAGGAGAGCACAAATTGTTTGAACATGAAAATGGCAACTTTATCCTATGTAGTTTATATTTTACAGGAACATAAGTTTGAATGTATTATATTATGTAGTCTTCATAAAGACTCAAATTGTTATGAAATTTTAAAATGTTGTTTAAGTAGAATACACAATTTTTTCATTTAAAAACTGTCATCCTATCACCCATAATTCTTTAGAGGAAGATTAAAAAAAAAAGTCTGAATACATTAACATTTACTGTCTTCATAAATAGACGCTAATTACTATTAAACAAAATGTTACTCAGTAAAGCACTAAAGGTTCCTTTTTAAAATTCGTCATTCTGCCATACATAATTTTTTACATGGACACACAAATTCAATCATTAATTATTAGTTTCATGTCTATGTGCTTTATAATATGTTTTGCAGCATCTTCAGGCTCCATGAGAAGTAAAACTTAAAATTAAGTTTACAGTGATCAGTGATGGGCAATATAGAATATACTGACTAATAAGGACTATACATACTGCTGGTTTATTTCTAATGAAAAAATTAAGAAAAGAAAAAACAATTTTATTGTAAAGGATAAATACCATTAAACTACAAAATGGATCATATTTGCAATGAGTTTGCTACGACATTTCCTTAAAAAATAATAAGTTAGAAATAGCTCAATTAGTTAGAAACAATGAATCAAATCTCTAAACAATCTTAAAAAAACAAACTTTACTAATTTTTGTAATTTATTACATTTATTTCCGATATTTAATTAATAAATTATGATTTATTTATACTTTCATTATTAGATTAAATATTCTTTAATATTATTATTATAAATAATACAGATTTCACATTTTCAAACTCTCTGAAAATCAGAGATACACTTTTACATTACACTTTTTCTCAAAATAAAATTTTCATCTTAGAAATAATTTAATTTCTTGGATTCTATATTTATTCAAGAGCTAAAAATATTTCTCCTCTATTCATTATTAAAATTTCACAAAAACTGAATAGAAAATAAAGCAGTTAAGCAAAAAACTATTTTTTCTTACTTTCTGTTATTTAAATAGTGCATGTAAGGTATTCTGACATTCAATGTTTTGCCATTTTAACTTCTTCAAGCAAAAAAAAAAAAAAAAAAAAAAATCTTTAGATTATGTGATCTGTTGTTGATTAGATTAAAGGATTAGATTAAAGGATTTAGATTAAAGGATATCCGTGCATGTTTTAAGGGTCAACAATCACTAGGCATCATTGCCACTTTGAGTAATACAGCTGCTTCTGCAGCAACACTTAATATTATTTAACTTTTTAATACCACAAAAATTTTCAAATATCTTAATTTACAATTGATCTATGAATATCTGCATAGCCAATTTAAGCAATTTACTACTAAGTAAAAGTATTTATAAATTGTCCATGTCATGGATGCCTGAGATGCTAATATTTTCTGTTGTCAATAATCTGGTATGTCATCTACATTATCTACAAATAAATAGGCTTCTTATTTGAATAGGATAGCTGAAACAATCGTGTCTTCAAGAATTAAATCATGTTAATCTCCGATTTTATTTTCTGAATAAAGATATAACAAAAAATTTAGCATTTTACATTTGAAATTATTGGGATGAGAATTGAATTCATTATAGATATGATTTAACTAACTACTATTCGATTTTGGTCTATATTGATGTGTCTGAGTGATAGTTTTGAGATTTGCTAGTTAACTTTATTCTTTAAATTGGTTTACTTTTTCAGCCGATCTCAAACCTACCAATGGGACATTTCAATATAAAGTTTAAAATAAGATACTTTAAAATGTACCTTTTCTAACAAAAAATGCCTGTTATCTTCTTTTTTCAGATCATGGCCACCAGGTAACTCATTTTCATTCCTTTCTACAGATTTATCATCTGAAATAAAAATAATTGTTTAATTTTCTATTTTTTAAATTGCTTAAGTAATACATTAGGTAGAATTGGAGATATAAAATTAAGCAAAATAATGTTTATACCTTTTACAAGTTTTTTTGTTTACTGAATAACATCCAATTATTCTCTTTTACATAGATTAATTTTTATTTGAAAGAGGGAAGCCAAAATATATATGTTATACAAAGCCCTTACAAGGATTAATTAATATATTTTTTAAATTATAGTTTTTGAGCTAGGCTATTCTTATCTAAAGTTACTTGCCTGAGATAAGGAATAAAAACAAGAGACATATCAAACCATAGGAAATCTTAGTGATTATGAATAAAATAAGGATTCACTTTAACTTTTACAGGTTGCATAAAATACAGTAAGTCTACTTTCATCTTTTAATCTACTTTTATTTGTACTAATTTTTAATCCTTAATTTTTACCAACAATTTTTATGCCTCAAATGAAAGTTTTAAAATCATTATTACTGCATTTTGGAATTTATTTCTGCTCTTACAACAATGAAACTGAAAACAAGTAAGATGCCAGAAAGTAATAAATGCATAAATGATTGAAATAAATGCATGGAAAGGAAACACAAATACGGAAATGAAGTATAAATAAACAAGTGGGTAAGTGTGATCACAGATCGCACAGAGGGTTTCGTTTAATATTCCTTTAAAACACTTTATCCTTTTGCGAAATCTGTTAGTTCCACATTTCGCAACCAGGGGGTGCATTCTATTCTACACAAACCTCTATCCAAAGGAAACTCCGTTTTACAACCTATCCGTAGGTATATTAGTCGAGGGGATCGAGTCTATAGCACCCGAGATAGGTAGGCGCCCCAGGAAATTGCACGGAACATTCTTTTATAAGCCTTTTATTATGTGTTATGAACTATGTCAAAGTTTCCAGCAGATCGACTTGTTAGATTTCATAATTTTAACAAAATTGCATTATGTTAGTTGCAAATTCCACCACCAGGGAGCGCACACTATTCATAACAAAAGTGTATCAGATCAAAACTCTGTTAAACAACCTATCAGTGGATGTGTTACTCGAGTTGGTGGCGGCCTTAAGCGAGAAATTAAGAAATTTGCTGAAAGTACTATTCGGAAATAGTGGTAACTAAAATTTTGACATTTTTATATTTCATAAGCAGCACGTGTCTGAGTATATCATAGTGCTCAAAAAACGACATCTAAAACGGTCGTAAACGCTAATTTTTAAAAAAGATATCCAGCGTCCCTCCCCCACCCTCCCTTCACAGGAAATTGCATGCACCATTATTTTATAAGGTTTTTATTATGTGTCATGAAGTATCTTAAAGTTGAAAACGGATCGCCTTGTTATATTTCCTAATTTTAACAAAATCGCGTTACGTTAGTTCTGCATTCCACCACCAGGGAGCGCACTCTATTCTTAACAAAAGCATATCTGAACGAAACTCCTTTGCGCAATCTCTCCGTAGATACATGGTCAGGAGGGTGGCGGTGCAGTCTTAACCAACAATTTAAAACATTTTCTGCGATAACAAACGCTAAGATTTAATAAATAAATCTAGTCCCCCCCCCCCCCTCCACTCCTCGAAATATCACACTCCATTCTTTTTAAGACTTTTTCTTATGTGTTATAAAGTATCTTAAAGTTTCGAACACATCGAGTGGCGGTCTTAAACAATAATTTAAGATATTTCCTGAAATTGTTATTCGGAAATAGTGGGATGAACATTTATAAACTTTTTCATATTGAATAATTAATACTTATCTCATAGCACGGCGTCGAAACACCCCATGCAAATTGTTAGATTTCCTAATTTAAATGAAATCTCCATTAAAAAAGCACATGCCTCCATCTTAATCTGGCATTTGATGGAAATAAAAGGAATTAATAAAATAATAATTAATATCTCAGCTCGTAATGAAGCTATCTCTTTGAACCGGGTATGTATGAAATCTGCGAGAAATTTCCAGCCAGGATGTCAAAAAATTTAATCGAAAAATTTAATATTTAAAAAGTTTAATTTTCATATTAGACTTTCCTCCCCTTAAATTTCTCCCGCGCCGATATGTCGAGAGATGACGACAGCTGCCTTCCGGTGAATGGAAATCTGTTGTCATTGTCTTTCCAAACACAGAAATTAAATTTTTATCGATCTATTTTTAGTGGATTTTCTGCGTTCTATCCTACGCAGAAATTTGAAATTTATACCAAAATAAAGTAGAATTTTTTCTGCGTATTTCTACACCTGTTACGAATTTGTACGACCGATACTTCGGCAGATCCGATTTTGCTTTTTAAAGGTACACTTCATTTATTGCTTAAATTACTCCGTGGTAACCCTGCACCGGCTGATTTGACGGAGCATCCGCCGAATTTACTGGCAACCCTTAGGAGAAACTGGGGAGGATTTCGATAACGTGTGTTCGCACCTGCATTCAAAAGGTTGATTGGTTAATTTTAGAATTTAATTAGCCCGTAATTAGGTTAATTACCAACTTTTTCAAAATTTTATGATTTGTGGTTTGGTGTGAGGTGTTCAGCTATAAGTACCCAAAATTTCAAGTCTCTAACATGTATAGTTTCTGAGAACGGGCTCTGTGACGGACGGGCAGACAGACAGACAGAGGAGCGAGACGAATAGGGTTTCGTCAGATGAACGAAACCCTAAAAAGCACAAAGAAAACAAAGAACTAAATTGAAAATATATATAATTAAGGATAAAAAGTGAAAAATCTGGTATCTCTAGAAGATTCTTATCACCAACAATAATAAATACTGCACATAGCAAATTAAAATGATTTACTTAAGGCTGTTCTCAAAACGAAAGGGTTACTTTCTGACATTTTAATTCATTTATTGTTCAGAAATGCATGAAATTGGCAGGTGTTGTTATTCAGAAGCTATGTAATCGAAAGATGTTTTTCATTCTTTTGGTAAACACAAAATACTGTCAAAGTAGGCATTTTGAACAGAATTTCCAGACATGAGAGTGACAGAAAGGAGAAATACCTGCCACCAAAATCACTTATAACTTTATAAGTAATTTACTTATAAAAAACTGAAAAAATGTAATTAGATACCAAATCGCTTCAATAGTCAGGCTTCTCAATTTCAGGTCTTTATATTTTAAAATGAGTCAGAAAATTTCACTTTTGTCGAGCATTTGAGAACCAACTGCCTTAAAAGGTTCGACTAAATGAAGCTACCAAACATTAGCTATAGCATAGTTATCTCAAACAATTTCACTTAACAAAGTAAAAAGAAAAACAAAGTACTGCTTATAAATTGATTAAGCCACAGCTTATTACTTTTTGATATTCCCTATTAGATGAGAAGAAAAAGTTACTTAAAGCTAAAATAAATAAATATAATCAATTATCTGAGTGACATTAAAAATATTTATGATTCTGCTATATTTTATAACAGACTAAATTATACTTTTTTGGAAATGATAGTGTTATAAAGCTATATTCGCCATGGCGAATCCCTCTTTACTTCCAAGTCTCTTAAATTAACTTTCATTCTGTATCAGTCAGTTCTTTTAAGTATATCTAAATCTCCCACGTAAAAGTTCGCACTTTGTGGACTTTCCTTCTGTTTAAAGTTGCCTCATCTACCTCCTTGGTCTTTTTAATTTAGTGTCCAGTTCTGCTGCTGTGCGCTCAACTCAGTATGTGAGCTCAGTATTTTGATTCATGCTTTATCACCTCATCCAACCAATCTTCTGTTCTCGACTTTCGCCAATGTTAGGGTTACTAAAAGTTGGTTTTATCACTTGGTGATAGGTATAGCTTTTGACCATGTATTTACATTCTCGCCTTGGCGTAACTCAGTGCACTTGGCGCCTTTCACTCTCTCTGGCAACCTCGGGCCTCGTGGCCGATGTCAGTGGAATTTTTTTTCAGTAATATATATTTTTTTTACACTAGAAGAAGGTGCACCAGGAAGGATTGGGGGCTCACCGTGAAAGTAGGGATGCCGGAAAGAAAATGTGATGCTACAGGAATGTAATTAGCCCAGCTAAGTCCTTTTTTCATTTTGTTTTTATTCTTTCTATCGTTACCCTTCCCGTTGAGAAACCCATTAAGTTTTTTTTGTAACAGGATCCCTTTCAGACATTGTAATAATTTGATAGAGAATATATACCTTTTTTTAACTTCACCATCATTGTCTTTGTTTGTTTTCTTTTACATATAACTTTTATGTTATATAGTTTTTTACATGTTTTTTCCTTAGTTTCTTTTCCAGAACACGGTTTCTTTTTGTATTAATTTTTTAGGTCATCCTTTAAATATGTTTCAGTCTGTTTTTTTTTTCCAGTCGTTCTCTCCCACTCATTGTTAACTTTTAAAATATTCTTTTTAATGCAAAAGTGTATGCGATCAGCTTTATAGCTGTTTGGCTACCAGGTTTATTACATATGGTGCCGAAAACCCTTTTTATTCGTTTGTAGTGGATATTAGCATCTTACTGCACGGATTATGTGTTCGGGAAAATCCGTTTCAATCATATCCAAATTCATGGTAAAATTGTATTTCATCGGCATGGCATAATACTTTTATTTATGGTAAATAGTTTTATTCATGTATTTTGTATAATAATATGGTATTATTTAATATTTCGTAATCTTTAAATTTTATTTCAAAATATGCACATGGCGTCTATGAGGGATTGATTCATAGTTTATTTTATTGTTATGTGTCAATTTCTTTCTCCAGTATTATTTGATTTGATATTCCCTAGGTTCAGTTTAATTTTTTAAGATATTTAAGATTTAATATTTTAATATTTTAAGATATTTCAGTAGCATTTTTTTTTTCCTTTTTCACAATGTCGAAGAAATCATTGTTTTTAAATATACAGCCGTTCAACGGCGATCCGAAATTTGTTAAGTTTTTCTTTCAACAACTAAAATCAGCTAGGGTTAGTTAAGGAGTTAAATGAGCTAGGTAACAAACAGATTTTAGCGATTTTCACTAATAAGTTAGAGGGTTCTGCACTTGAATTTTATGTAAAAAAACCTGCTGTTCAAAATTTAAAAACATTGGATGAATTAGAAGCAGCGTTTATTGAATTTTTCACATCTACTGATATTGTGCACTCTTTAAAAGCTTTGGATAGTCTACAAATAAGGGAAGATGAGAAATTTAAGCAATTTGCTTCTCGCTTAGACGTTGCAGTTCGTAATGTTTACCCGAATGTGGATGGAAATTCATTAAGTCAGATTAAGTTCATGACTTTGCTTCGCCTTGCCCCTAACTATATGAAAGTTAAACTTTTGGTAGATTGCATTTCTGATTTTAAAGCTGCTATTGCACGTGCAGATGTTTTAAAAAATATCCATTTGGCAAATTTATCTCCACCTGTTAAGAAAAGTGACAATGCTGTGGTTTATCATAATCAGGTGTCTAATCAGCATAGCTCTTTTTCAAATGATAATTCTTCTGCTGATTTTGTCCCTTCAAATGATTATTCTGTCCCTCAGTGATCATTCCGGCGTCCCACATAAAAATTTCATAAAGGTGACGCCCCACATCAGTGGCATAAGCCAAATGGCAACAAAAACAAGTGGCACAACAACAACAACAACTTTAAACGTAGGCACAATACATTTAAACGTAATGATAATTGCAGATTTTGTGGCAAATCAGGGCACTATATGAAGGATTGTTATCATTTTATAAATCTAATTAATCGTTCTTCTGAATCACATAGTTCTAATTTAAATCACAACAGGCATACAAAACACAACGACAGCAACAGGAGAGATTTAAACGATCGTCGGAAGTAGAAGCAGCTGGCACTCTGCCTTCCGCTAGTTTACCATCGCCAGCAGTTGATAAACATGAAAATCAAAATGTTGATATTCAACACTGCCAACAAAGTGAAGTAATCCTCATGACTTTTGACAACAATTCCACATTACCATGTGTTCTTGCTCACATAAACGGTATTTCATTTCCCATGCTAATTGATTCTGGAAGCACCATTTGTCTTATTGACACATCATTAGTAGATTTTTTAAAAGGAAAAATATCATACAAATTTTTATCAAGACAAGTTAACATCACCACCATTAATTCAATTGTTGCCTTTAGAGGATGTATTGAATTTTCATTCAAATTGAAAAACAATTTTTTTAAACATGCGTTTTACATCACTGACATTGCACATAAGAAATTTTCAGCCATTCTCGGATTCAATTTCATATCAAAATATGCTATAACCATAGCATCTGCATTTGATGCAATGCTATTTAAAGAAGACAAAATCCCTTTTATTAAAGATTCTGATAATGTTCAAGGAACTATTCACCACTTAGACATTTCCCTTAATCAAGTAAGCGATGCTTTCTTTCAAAATAACAGTACAAATTGAAGTAAAGTAGTAAATTCTGTTGAACATGAAGAGTATTATGTTGACAATAGGGAAAACTGTGACCAATATGCTGAACAACCTAATGATAATATTGAACATTTTGAACAACCTGTTAACCATAATTTTAATGTAAATGCAAATTCTTATAATCCAATTCATGAAAATGTTACTTCCAATATTGTAAATCATAATTTCAATAGTAATAATGAAGATGTGTTTAATGTAAATAATAAACCCATTGATGATGTGAATAAAAATAATACCAGTAATCCTTCTGAATTTGAGAATTTTTCTGAAAATGTACTTAGCTCATATCGTACTGTGATTCCTGAAAATGGAATTTCGTATGTTAAAGTCAAAATAAAAAATAAGCCTACCTCATCTGAATTTATATTTAACCCTTTATTGGACAGACCTGGTATTGTCATAATCCTTCCCTTCATTCTCTTGCACATGACTAGTAATTCATTTTTAATTGTAATTGAAAATAAAAATGCAGAACAGTTCTTTTTAAAGAAAAATGTTAAAATCGGCACTATATCAAATGTTCAAAACACTGACATTCAAGAAAATAATTTCTCAAAAAGAATTTGTGTAATTTGATAAAGCCGTCAGTTGAAGTTGTTCAACAGAGAGCAGCTGAATTCAGTGTTGATGACTTTTGTTTAGATCATTTAAATTCTTTGCAAAAAAAGGAAATGATTGTAATTTTAGAGAAATACACACAGGCCTTTTCCAAATCTTTGAACACCATTGGTCATACTGACCTAGTTACCCCTAAAATAGATATCAGGAACTCCCTTCCAGTCAAGACTTTGCCTTATCCCATCTCACAGGCTTTACAAGAAGAAGCAAAAAAACAACTTAATGAAATGTTGGCTGCTGGGATAATCAAGCAGGCAAATTCTTCTTGGGCGTCCCATGTTGTTGGTAAAAAAGAAGATGCTTGACCCTTCTAAACCTCAACAGTATAGACTTGCTCTAGACCTAAGACTTTTAAATGCAGTTATAATGCCATCAACTTACCCGCTTCCTAAAATTCAGACCTTGTTGAGTAGTTTAGCCAACTTTAAATTTTTCACAACTTTGGACCTGCCATCTGCTTATTGGCAAATTCATATGCCTCAGCACTTACATGACAAGATCACATTCACCACTCCATGGGGCTGTTTTTCTTACAACAGATTAGTGTTTGGGCTTCGTACTGCTGCTTCAACATTTCAGCAAGTAATTGACGAGCTAATACAACAGGCTGATGTGGAAGGAGTGTTCTCTTATCAGGATGATGTTGTGATAGGTGCCAATTCTTTTGCAGAAATGAAAGCTAAATTAACAAAGTTGTTGGAGGTCTTCATAAAAAACAATATCACATTAAGTTCAGCAAAATGTCAATTTCATAAATCTAAAATAAATTTTCTGGGTTTTGAAAATTTTAACCATCAGGTTATGCTCATGCAATCAAATGTAAAAAAAATATTGGCCTTTCCTGCCCCTAAAACAGAGAAGCAAGTTAAGTCATTCATAGGACTTTGTTCATTCTACAGATCTTTGATACCTGCTTTCGCTCGTAGAATCGAACCCTTAATAAGATTGACATCCCCTAAAGAGAAATTTAAATGGTCCCAGCTTCAGGAAGAAGCATTTCAGGACTTACAACAGGTGTTTTTTAAAAGACCCATCCTTCATCTTCCCAATTAGGATGAAACCTTTTATGTAAATACAGACGCTTCTGTCACAGCTATTTCTGCCGTATTGATGCAAAAGAAAAATGGTATTCTACTCCCTGTGTCATTTTTTTCAAAACTTTTGTCCCCCTCTGAAAAAAAGTACCCACCTATAAAATTAGAACTGTATGCGATTTTTAAAAGAATTTCAAGTTTTAAATATCAGCTTTATAACAGGGATTTCATAGTGTTGTCTGATGCAAAACCACTAAATCATTATAAAAGTTCCTCGTCGCCAGCCGACATAATAACTCGATGGCTTATGGAGCTATCAGAATATTCGTTCACATTTGAACACATTCCTGGTTCTGAAAACATCTTAGCAGACTATATCAGTAGAATACCTGTTCCTTCTCCATCTGAGGACATAATCACAAACCCTAAGCTCCTTACAACAGATGAAATCATTCCAGTTGAGAAATCTGAGTTAGATTTAAGAAACAATTTACCGCATGGTTTGCAGAAGTGTAACCATTTTGACATCAATCATGATTCATTTTTTAAATTTAATATTAACACTGACAACCATATATCGGATGAACTTTTGTATAGTGAACAGCGAAAAGATTATGCATTGAGAAAAATTATCAATAAAATAGAAAATAATGCATACAATGAACAAGGCAATCCATACTACCTAAATCCAGAGACAAACATCCTATGCTGTGATAAATTTTTTTCATCAGAATTTAATAACCTACACAGAGCAATGTTACCCCCATCTCTACTTTCAAGAGCTCTTGCCCTTGCTCATGTAACACATACCGGATTCAACAAAACCTTAGAAAATGTTAAAAAGAGATTCACATGGAGAACCATGGCTGCAGATGTTTCTAACTACATTAACTCCTGTCAGACCTATTTGCTACACAAAAATTTACATAAAGCACAAGCTCCTCTTTTGCCAACTGCTTGCAATCAAAAGGTGTCTATGGATCTTGTGGGTCCTTTTAAAAATAACTCCCATATTTTGACAATTGTTGACCACTTCTCAAGGCATTTAGAATTGTACAACCTACAAAATATTTCTGCCCCGCCTGTAACAAAGGCTCTTTTGCATTACTGTGCTACCCATGGAAAACCCGATATTGTACAAACTGATCAGGGAAAACAATTTGACTCCAACATTTTTCTTCTTTTAATGACAAGTTGCACATGAAATTGACATTTGTTACAGTAGCCCATCCACAGGCAAATGGTTTATCAGAATCCTTGAACAGGCAGTTGAAAACTGCCATTAATACCATGCTTTCTGATGGTTACGACTTTTTCACAGCCATGAAAACTCATCAAAATCTGTACAATTGAACTATTCACCCTGCCACAAAGTTCACGCCAAACAAAGTGCACTTTGGCAGAGATATGTCAGACTTATATGAAAATTACAAGTCACAAGGTAACTGGACTTTGGATCCCAACACTAGAGACATGCACAAGATGTTTAAAACATTAGACAAGATATACCATCATACATACACCAACAATGAGCAATTTAAAAGAGACACTCTTGATAGATGTAATACAAAGAGGAAGTTTATGAATTTAGAATACGATGATAAGGTATTCATTACATTTCCTAATGTTTTCAAAAAAAGAAAACAGGGTCCATACTGGGTAAAGAAAATTATTTCTCCATCAGTTGTGCAGTTACAAATTTGTAATAATTCCAGTGCTTTTCCAATTCTAGTGCACACTGATAGAATTCTTAAGGTCATCCCCAGAAAAACCCATTTGCACGAACCCAGAATTAAAAATGACATGTCTCAGAACTACTCCTCCCCATCACCTAATACTAATGCTGAACAGCAACAGTTACAAAATTCCTCTGTGTCTGCTCAAGAAAGCAATGACTCTTCGTTGACACATAATGTTTCAGACAGCAACGTCCCTGTTCCTTTCTCGTCTGATAATGCATTACCTGTGCATGATAAAAGGATAACTCTGATGGAAGATTGTGATTCAACAACCAGTTCCTCATCTATGGACAACAGCAATATTAACCTATCACCCGTTCAACCTAATGCGTCATCACCTATATCACACACATCTACTATTGATCAATTGCCACCAAGTAGCTATAGCAATAACAGCCGTCTATCAGACAATACTGCATCTCATCATTCGTCACCAATTAATCAGATCCCTGTCCATCGTGTTTCTCCAAGTCCTACGACTGTTTCTCCGAGAAGATTGCGTACCAGAATCTTTAGGAATCGAAACAGCGACTTTTTTTACTATTAAATTTTATTAATTAATGTCTTACAATTTTTGCAGACATAGTCACTGTAGTAGAGTTGTTCCTGTGTACAGGGAGCAATGCTTTTGGTTGATAGCCTGATGGATCTACAGTACTGGTCTTGAAAGTGTTGTCAACAGGAACTACTGCGGATGAAAATGATCTGTGACAATGGAACCATCCCTTTCTGAAATTTATTTATTCTATAAGTTGACCTATCCTTGATGAGTTTTTCTGGACATCAGTTCTCTACAATTAAATGATAAGTTATTTTTTTTTTTCTCTCTCTTAAATTAATTTATTTGTTTACTTTGATATTACTTATATTGTTATAATATTTAGATAAAGATCTTACAAATGTGTGCTTGGTAACAGTAAATATGATTATTAAATTATAGTATAGGTCACAATATCAGATTTAAAATTTTTATATATACTATAATATAAAATAAATGCTTTAGATAACTTTGAAAAGCCAATAGTAGTATTCTGTGATGTTGCACAATTTGATGCAATTCATATAGTCAAGTAGATAGTCATTGTTTATATAGTGAGGAATTGTTATTTATGAGGCTTATATATTAAAAATGTATATTGTGTGTATAAGTTTTTTTTCATTTAACACCCTTTAATGGTTGGGTTACATGAGAATATTTGAATAGTTACCAGTTTAGATTCTCAAAATATATTTAAGATTTAGGTATTGGCATTTTCCCTTTGTGTATTACTAGGAATAATACTGGAAATGTCATGGTACAGGTACCCTTAATAATAAACGCATGTCATAAAGAAATAAACTGTTGCAATTTAATTGGTGCAGATAGTAATAAATAAATATGTATTGGGTAAAATAATTTAGATGTTAAAGCATGCTAGTGTTAAAATGATCCTTTAGTAAAGGTCTTAAGTTATACATTAAGAATCTAGATTATACTGACTTTGCAAATAAAATGTAAATAAGTATTTTGTTTTTTATTCATTTAATTGGTATGTTCACCTTAAAATGTAATTACTATAATTTAACTCTGCTTCCTTTCATTATGTACTTAGACTCTGGCCAATTCTAAGACATGTGACATCTGTTGATGAAAGGTTTTTCAATAAGTTTCTATATTAATTTGTAAAGATATATATAGTTTTTTTTTTTTTTTTTTTTTTTTTTTTTTTTTTTCCCCTGGAGAGCTGCACTTGGTTTAAGGGAAATAATTTTAGTATATAATTTGTTTATTGTGCTTGGAGATGTGTTTGCCTTCCCAGGTCCTTAAGTGGATAGTACAAAAAATCTGAATTTCTTTTACACTGCTTAAAGTTGTGTTTTGTTGCAAGATAGTTCTTGTCAAGTATTCTTTTCCTTGCTAAAAAGAAAAAAAATTATCAATTTTGAGTGTTGTGTTTCTGTTGCGTTGAAATCTAGACATAGTTTAAACTATAGTTGACTATACTTCCGTTTTTTTTTCTTCATATGGAAAATTAAGTTTTTCGTTTGCATTTTTTAAAAAATTTAAGTATTTATATATATATATATGGAATAATTTGGTTTTTTTATTTACATGAAAGGCAAGGTTTTCACTAAACTGCCTATTGGCTTGAAGAAACTTATAATTGTCCTTTTTGACACTTTTGGACACAGAAAAGTTACTATGCTGAAATGTAATTGAACTGTAATACTAAAATACATCAAAAGATGGTTGTGTAAAAGTGCACTGGTATTTCTCCATAGTTAGGTGTAATATTGCGTTCAATAATAAAAAAAAAAAAATTAAACATTCATCTAGGTATATATGTACATTAATCTCTCATATTACTGCAAAATCTATGTGTGCCATGTTTACTAATTTTTTTTTTTTTTTTTTTTACTTTTATCTCTCTTCTCTTAGATGCCCATCTCTGTAAAGCTCATTCCTAGGGCATGGACTGTCGATTAATCCTGCTAATTGTTAAGCAGAAGTCTGTTTTTTGAGAAGAGTGATCATCACTTGGTTTTGTACATATTTAATGTTTTTATAATATTGTAAATCCTGGTTTCGCGAGCATATGTACTTATGGGTTTTTCATCCTAAGTGCTTGGGTAGCTTCCCTTTTTCTGTTAAAAAAAAAGTTTTTCATCAGGATAGAGGTGATTGCACCCTATCCGCTTCAAATCTTTTTTTTAATTGGAGGTACGGTAATATGTTATAAAGCTATATTCGCCATGGCGAATTCCTCTTTACTTCCAAGTCTCTTAAATTAACTTTCATTCTGTATCAGTCAGTTCTTTTAAGTATATCTAAATCTCCCACGTAAAAGTTCACACTTTGTGGACTTTCCTTCTGTTTAAAGTTGCCTCATCTACCTCCTTGGTCTTTTTAATTTAGTGTTCAGTTCTGCTGCTGTGCGCTCAACTCAGTATGTGAGCTCAGTATTTTGATTCATTCTTTATCACCTCATCCAACCAATCTTGTGTTCTGGACTTTCACCAATGTTAGGGTTACTAAAAGTTGGTTTTATCACTTGGCGATAGGTATAGCTTTTGACCATGTATTTACATTCTCGCCTTGGCGTAACTCAATGCGCTTGGCGCCTTTCACTCTCTCTGGCAACCTCGGGCCTCGTGGCCGATGTCAGTGGGATTTTTTTTCAGTAATATTTTTTTTTTTTTTTTTTTACACTAGAAGAAGGTGCACCAGGAAGGATTGGGGGCTCACCGTGAAAGTAGGGACGCCGGAAAGAAAATGTGATGCTACAGGAATGTAATTAGCCTAGCTAAGTCCTTTTTTCATTTTGTTTTTATTCTTTCTATCGTTACCCTTCCCGTTGAGAAACCCATTAAGTTTTTTTTTGTAACAGGATCCCTTTCAGACATTGTAATAATTTGATAGAGAATATATACCTTTTTTTAACTTCACCATCATTGTCTTTGTTTGTTTTCTTTTACATATAACTTTTATGCTATATAGTTTTTTACATGTTTTTTCCTTAGTTTCTTTTCCAGAACACGGTTTTTTTTTGTATTAATTTTTTAGGTCATCCTTTAAATATGTTTCAGTCTGTTTTTCTTTCAGTCGTTCTCTCCCACTCATTGTTAACTTTTAAAATATTCTTTTTAATGCAAAAGCGTATGCGATCAGCTTTATAGCTGTTTGGCTACCAGGTTTATTACAGATAGTTTATGTAATATTCGGCAAAAGGATTATTATGAAATATGATCTCAGAACATTATACTTTATTCACAAGCTTAAAGACAGTTTGATGATTGCATAAAAATGCATATTCATAAAAATTACCAAAAATTTAAACTTAATTTGAATCAGTCAAGGAAATTCAGTGCTTATTTTAATGCAAATTAAGGTTTAAAAAAGGCTGAATCTAAAAATTCTATATTCAGCTACTACATAATTTATCACTATCTTCTTATTAAATTTATTATTTTGTTTTAATCTTGCTACAAGCAGAAAAATGAGAAAGAAAATATGACATTAGAGATAATTAAAATCAGTTTAATTATCCCTCATGTTATGTTATGAGTTAAAAACATTACAGTGTTTTGTAATGATTAGAACAAGAATGGTTATAAACAGCAAAATTGCATAAACTCTTGAAGCCCATTATAATTAATGTTATAATATAAAGGTTGTTCTATGTGCAATGTTACATGAAGTAAATCACCAATTCCAGTTTTACATTTACCTCATAAAATATTAAAATGTACTTCCAATTTTATGGTATTCAATTTTGTATTTTAGACAATATAAGTTATGTATTTAAATATTTTTAATAATTTTTTTTAAGCCAAATTCATTGTTTGATTTTTGTTTTGTTTTTATTTCACTTATTAAGTTATGATTTAATATTTTAAAAAAAGAAAGAAAAGAACAAAGCACATGCAGTTTCTGCTGAATATGATGCTACTTTTATATGAAAAATAAACATCCTACGCATTCAATTAAGAACACAATATATATTAAGGTTTCAAATTTAATTAATTTTTATCAAAATAATTTTATTTTCAGTTTCTTTTTTACATGGCACAACAATAAAGGGGAAAAAAAGCCATTTTTTATTTGAAAGATTTCAAGCAATTATATGCTCAAATAACAAAACTTTTAAATTTACCTAAAATAATAGGTTTGGGCACAGTGGTAAACCATCCTATTTGGGGTTACAATCTACATATGTACAAGATATAATGGGATTGGTTGTGTTATAATGTGATTGAAAGAAAAGCTCCAAACACTTTCGCAATTGCAATGATACCAGTTATCAAATTTTCTGAATCCACACACACTTTAATATGAATAAGATGCAATACTATACAAAAGCAAGAAATTATTATTACAATAATAAAACATACCATTATAATTTTTAGGAAAAGATTTTGAAGATGGTGACATATTAAGATAACCTTCTTGCATTGAAACAGGGAGTTCTTGATTACCACCAGCAGGTGTCATAGACATGTAGCTATCAGTTTTCTTGCTAAGGCATGCATTTACATCTACGAAAAAAAAAAAAAATTTTTTTTCAATAAAACTACTTTTATTTTTAAAAACCACCATTTATACACTCATTTGAATTTCATTTAATTTTTTTTTATATAGTTAACTTACAATTCACAAAGCAATAGCATTAAATGAAGATAAAATTATACTGTTGTAGAATGACAATTTATTGTAAATTTATAAACTCAGCTAACTAATGTGATTTTATGCATTACCATACATATCAGAACAACAACAACAAAAAAAAAAAAACAGAACTGCATTAAACTCAGTAATCAACCAATATATTTAAAATATATTTAGTCACATTTACAGCAATTGGCATTTTTGTAGCGATTGTACTATCATTGTTAGTCTGTAATTAAAAAGATTGCAGCATAACTAGTAACTAGAGTAATAATTAGAAATTAGGGGCTTAAAAACTAATGTGAAGTAGGAAAAAATTACAAAAACTGCTGAAGTAACTTAACATGTTCTAAATACATGCTTTATTTTGAAATAATAAAAACATTAGGTTTTAAAGCAGGCATGTCAAACACGTGGCTCATGAGCTACATCTGGATTTCTAATAGTTAGTCTGTGACCCAAAAAGCTTTTGACCTTTCGCATATGTTTTATTCAGCTACTAGCAAACCTACACAGTGTTGCATGGGCCCACAGAAAGATACTGTCTATCTATGGGTATTCTTTGTTTTTTTGTATTTCTATCTTAGCAACATAGATGACAATAGAAAAAAAAACCCCTCAAAAGCTTTTTTTTTTTTTTTTTTTGAATAGTAAATATGAATATTTTCTTAAAAATGAACATGTGGTTAGAAAGTAAATTGCTAGTTCATTAGCATTCGATTGTTTCACATCATTTTCCAAATAGGGGGAGGGGGAACCCTCCAAAGTGCCACAATTTTTCCTATTGGGTAAGTTAGAGTACATATAAAGTAAATTTAATTGATAGTTTTTGAAAAAGAACCCATGAATTTAATTTTGACCCTCATGTTGAAAATTCAAAATTCTGACAATAACTTTTTTGGCAACAAAAATTTCAAAATTTCAACTTTGCTGTTTTTTTTTTATCACTTAATATAAATTTAGACTGTTTAAATATTTTTTCCTTAAATTTTTAATGTTTTAACATTTTATATAACAATTTCAAAAAGATTATAACATTAGTTACATACAGGGGAAAAAAATTAGGGGGTTGCTTATAACCATAAAGAAGAGAAGTATACAAAGTTCCATAAAAATCTGTGATGGTGGGTGCTTTTTCCCTATTTTTGCAGTGGATTTGACATGGAATGACCCAATGAGAAATGACAATTTTTAACTTTTATGAATTACAAATTAAAAAACATAATTAAATTACAACATGGTTTAATAATCTTCTGTTTTTTCTAAAGAAATAAAGTTTTTTTTTTTTACAAGGTCTTGGGCACACAGATTTAGAAAGTTTTCACAAGAAATCTCTGGATACAACTAAAGGTGAATTTCACTATATACAGCCGAACTTGGATAATTCGAATTCATGGATAATTCGAAGTTTTTTGTCAGTCCCTTGAAACTTGTATTCAGTTAATGCTAAAAAATCTTGGTTATTTCGAAGTCCAACTTCTTTAATTCGAAGTTTTTACCCTTTCAAAAATGACCAAAATCTAGTTTCAATACAGTTTATTTGAAAAGTGGCCGTTTTTTTTTCAGCTATTGTGGAAATTTCGAAGTCCAACTTCTTTAATTCGAAGTTTTTACCCTTTCAAAAATGACAAAATCTAGTTTCAATGCAGTTATTTGAAAAGTGACCACGTTATTTTCAGCTATTGTGGAAAATTCTTTAGGGAAAAGAAGGGGGTGGGAGAATATTCTTATCTGTTCTAGGAAACAGAGCAGGGATAAAGGGAGGAGGAACGAACGGCCTTTCCCTTGTAAGTGACACATTCTACTCTCGCCAGTGCGATAAATCATAGATGACACGCGTTGCAATTCCTTCGAAACCAGGACTATAATCGCTTGAGTTTTCTTCATTGTGCTTTTAGTTTTTGTGGTGAGAGTTCAGTGCAAGCATGTCGTTGAGTAAGCCCCGTGCCTCGTATAAAACCTTATCTTTCGGTGAAAAAATTGCTGTGATTCGAGAGGTAGAAAAGGGTGTAAAGAAGAAATGCATCATCGCAAAAGAGTATGGAATAGCATCTAACACTCTTTCGAACTTTTTGAAAAATAAAGAAAAAATTTTGAAATCTAATTGAAATCGCAAACGAGCTAGAGAATCCGATAATCCTGATGTGGACGAGTGTGTCTTGAAGTGGTTTAAGCAAGCGCAGGACCAAAAACATCCCTCTCAGTGGAACTCTTGTTTGTGCAAAAACGGAAGAATTTGGTGTCAGCTTAGGAAACAACAACTTCAAAGCAAGCTCCGGATGGTTAGACGGATTTAAGGAAAGAAACGAAATTTCCTTTAAGTCTGTGTGTGGTGAAAGTTCAAGTGTGGACCAAGATGCAGCAAATGAGTGGAAAGAAAAAGTTGTTCAAATCATTGAGCATACACAGGACAGAAACATTTTTAATGTCGACGAAACTGGACTTATTTTCAAATGTACCCCTGCAAAAACTTTGGATTTTAAAGGTGAAAAATGTAGTGGGGGAAAACGCAGTAAAGACCGAATAACCCTACTTGTGAGAGCAAACATGGACGGCACTGAGAAGTTACCTTTACTGATGATTGGAAAATCAAGAAATCCAAGGTGTTTTAACAATGTCAGAACAAAGCCTATAGAATACCGTTCTAACACGAAAGCCTGGATGATGGGGAATCTTTTTGAAGAATGGCTTCTAGATCTCAATCGCACGTACCAAAGAAAAAACAATAAAACCATCCTGTTTACCGATAACTGCATGGCCCATAAATAGATACCTGCTATGGAAAATGTCACGGTTGAATTTTTTCCGCTAATGACCTCAGTGGTGCAACCAATGGATCAAGGCATCATTAAAAATCTGAAGCATTTCTACAGATGCCTAGTCGTTCAACACCTCCTTACTGAATCTTTCCGAAAGCTTCCCATTACCCTCCTCGATGCATTAAGAATGTGTTTAAATGCATGGTCCAAAGTGAGCCAAAAAACAATAGCAAACTGTTTCCGGAAAGCAGGATTCATCAGGAATACTGTCCCTATCGAGCTTTTAGAAGAAGAAAATTTACCTCCCCCAGTTGAATGGGAAGACAGCATACCATTTGATGATAACGTCGACATTGATAAAAGCATAGACATTTGTGGAGAGCTGTCTGATACAGATATTCTATCAGAAGTTCTAAGCAATAAGAACATTACAACAGAAGACGATGAAGATATTGAAAATGAGGTAGAAGAACAGAGAACGATTCCAACTTCAAGTGAGGCAGTCCTTCATCTAGCTGAATATCGTCGATATGTAGAAGGACAATCTAACGTGAGTGAAGCTGTGTTTCGAGCTGTAGATATCCTTGAAGATTTTGTTAAAAAGAATCAAGTAAGCTCTTTAAAGCAATCTGAAATATCTTAATATTTTAAAAAGCTGTAGTTTTTTATTTAAAATTAATAAACACATTTTTTTTCGCAATTTCTGTTGCAATTGATTATTTTACGACATGAAAATAAATTTTTTTGGATAATTCGAAGTTTTGCAGTGGTTCCTTGCACTTCGAATTATCCAAGTTCGACTGTATATATATATATTTTAAAGCAGGGTACATTTTGCCAATTTTACAAAAGGCAGTGTGCCCTTAAAAAAATGGTCTAGAAGGAACAGTAATTAATTACAGAATTAATAAAAACTGCAAATAAGAAATTTCATTGTTTAGTAGTACAAATAACAAAACAAACAAATATCATTAGCAGCTCGTAAAGCATTTGATTTTAGAAAAATTACTTTTAATTGCCTATCTAAACTTACAGACATGTGTACACTAACCAAAAAAATTATGAAAATGAGTTACACTTCATACACACATACAAATTAAATATAAGAATAGCCAGTAAAAAAGAAAAAAAAATCTATTTTGAACTCCTAACTAATTTACTTACTTGGTGAACATGGGTTCAAAAGTAAAAACATTTATTTAATGTTTCTACTACTGTCCTTAACATTTTTATACCTATAAGTTTTTTTCCCCCTCAACACATTCTTTTACAATAGCTGTTGATCAGATGTCATTCTTTCATTCTTCTTTAGCTCCAATTTTCTATAAATTTATTATTACAAAAGTAGAATGAGAAAATAAGGTGCTGGCTATTTATCCTTTTACTAACAGAAATTTATTATACTCGCTATGCTTATTTTATATTAAAGAATGAATAATTTGATTGCTTAAAATCACGATTTAACCACCGATTTCAATCATCTGATTAAAATTGTTGGCACCCTATGTAGTGATTTTAATATATTTTTATTTGTTTCCATTGAAACTATTTAAATGAAAGTTACCATTTATTAGTAATAATACTTTGGTCAGCTTTTGCTTTTGGGAGATTCTCAAAAGGTGGGATCATTAAACGCTAACTATATGTAATTTTTAAAATTTTCAAATTTAAGGCCAAATTTTTTTAATAGTATAGTATTTTGTCTATAAATATAATATATAAATATTTTAATAGTATGTCTACAAAATTATACACAAACATTAAAAGACCGCAACTATTCTGGAAAATTAATGATTAAAACATTTAATTAGCAGTTGTGTACATTACAAATTTTGGACATTTGCAGATTTTGGACGTTGCTCTTAGTATTTAAAAAATTCTTAAGACTAAGAATGTAGTAAATGTGTCTGTATACATATATATATGTATAATTAACTTTTTGTTATCCAGTAATAATAATAATAATAAAATCAAATGCTTTGTTACGTACGTTACTTTCAGCTATAACAAAATACAGAAAAATGCTTTATAGAAAAGTCCTTCTGTCTTCAAAAAAGCAATAAATCAGCCTGCCATCTTTTAACGAAATTATCAAAAAATCATCCGTTTCCTTTATGCATTCGTTGTTTACCATTAGAACCACCTGGAAAAAAGTTAAAACTCTTTTTCTTGGTGGTACATTGGAGCAGTTAACGTTATGAATGTCCGAAATTGGCCTCTTTAGCATAAAATAATAAAATTTTAAGATATTTATACAAAGCTTTTACAATAAATTATGTCATTTTCTATCTCTGAATAGAATTAAAAACTCAGTGTAAAAAAAAAAAAATAAAGTCAATGATAATTAAAGTTATGTTTGAAAGGCTTAAAGTTATGACTTGTGTCCAGTGCCCACCTTTTGAGAATCGTCCTTTTATAGAAAACATTCCATATGATTGCAATTTATCTGTCTGCCTGTTATTATTGCTATTTTTCTTAATTTGCTAAAAATTAAACAACAATACACAACAGTAAATGGATAACAAGAAATTAACTGATTAATTACTAATAAAACCTACCTGGTTGTGACTTCTTTGCCTTAATATCAACATAACTAGCAACATTTGAAGTTTTTTCAGCTTGAGTCATAAACATCCCACTAGTTTCTTTTTTATTTCCTAAAAATTTATTTACATCATAACTAAGCATATAAAAACAGAGATTTTATAAGTTTTTAAATGTATAGATATTTTTAATTTATTATGGAGTACAAATGAAATCTATTTATAACTAGCTGCCTCTGGTGGCCAGTTTGGTCTCTTTTAAATGTATGTTAAGCATTACAACATGTTACTTTTATTCATAATTTAACTTATTTGCTTAATTCTTTGCCAAATCGGAAGATTCTGATAGAGAAATCAAGAACTCTTTGTGACCATGGAAGCATTTTGTACATTTTTTTTTTGTTATGTATTTCATTTTTTATGAATAAAACGGCTTAACTTACTAAAGGATTTATGCTTCATGTCTGTATGCTTATTGGTTGTAATGCAGTGATTTAAAAAACTTTTTAGTAATTGGGTCCACTGCCAATTGGTCTATCTTAGCTAATACGATTTGGTGTATTGAAGTGTTTTTTGTGAAAAGCCCTTAATGATATCCACATTTACATTAAACCACATTGTTGATAATATTTTTTTTGTTTCATGCTAACCTTAGCTTTAAACTAAATTATGGAAGATTAGAAAATCTATCTTTATTCTCATCTAATAGTCTTGATTAATGTGTTATAATTGGGCTGCATGATTTATTTCAGTCAGCATGGTTAGGTGAAACATAGAACTTTTGGAAGCCACTTATAAGAATTACATTATCTTTAAACCATATTTGCTGCCAGTATTGCCGACTTTTGACCTTTGACGAGCAATCCGATTAAAATTCACAGACGTTCTTCTAGATGCCGAACTTGTTTCTCTTTGCTCTTCTTTCTTGATACAATTAGGGAGTTTTCATAACTGCATAACTCACTGACTTTGGCATTTATGCTTAATGTCTACTGACTTTCAAGATCCGCACCAGGTAAGTACACCACACCAACAATATACCTATAATACTAATTACAGAACTCTTTTTTAACATTGTAACTCTATACTTAATATTATGTAGTAGTTAATTTTATGTAATATACTTAATATTATATACAGTGAAACTTGGATAATTCGAACTTGTTTAATTCGAAATTCTGGCTAATTCGAATTTTTTGCTTGGTCCCTAGAATTCTGTATTAAAATAATGTTAAAAAAATGTGGATATTTCGAATTTTAGTTTGGATAATTCGAAATTTTCATAGGATTGCCTTTCGAATTTTGCGGTAAATATTAATCCTGAGACTTTTTTCAGCTAAGGTTCAAAATAGTAAAACAGTTTATTTTAATTGTCTTTCTATTTGGCAAAATTCCAAGACTTAGCCGCACCCTTTCGTCTGGGGGAATCTATTTCACTGCGCATTGAAAGGACCGCAGCTTAGGTGTTGCAATCGCAGATTTTCGCCAACCCTTCCCCTCCCTTTTTTTTTCTCCAGAAGCGCAGCTACATTTCTTTCTATCTTAGAGTCACGTGAGTGAATGATTTAACGCGGTTGTAAGTTTTTGTGTGTATTACTCTGCTTTAAGTCTCTTACTATGGCGTTGTCAAAAGCTAAAACTCCTTATAAGTCATTAACATTAGCTCAAAAGGTAGCGGTGAATAATGAAGTGGAAAAAAGCCTGAAAAAGAAATCGGAAATTGCCAAGGAATTTGGAATTCCACCCAACACATTATCGACATATTTGAAGAACAAAGATAAAATTTTGAATAGCAAAAATGGCACAGGAAAAAATAGGAAAAGAACGAGAGGACCTGATAACCCAATTGTGGACGGTTGTGTTCTTAAATGGTTTAAATAAGCGCGAGATAAGAACATTCCAATTAGTGGCCCTATTATGAGAGACAAGCTGAACAGTTTGCTGCTGCATTAGGCATTCAAGATTTCAAAGCCAGCACAGGTTGGCTGAATGGTTTCAAAGATAGAAACGATATTTCTTTCAAAGCAGTGTGTGGTGAAAGTGGTGCAGTGGATATTCAAGCAGTTGATGAGTGGAAAAACATTTAAGAGAAATTATTCAGAATAAGGAACCAAAAAATATTTTTAACATCGACGAGACTGGACTTTTTTATAAGTGTACTCCAAATAAAACTCTTCCTTTCAAAGGAGAAACATGCAGTGGTGGAAAACTAAGTAAAGAGCGAGTAACGTTGCTTGTTGGGGCAAATATGGACCGGTCCGAAAAGTTGCCACTATTAATGATTGGCAAATCAGCCAATCCACGTTGCTTTAAAAATGTTAAGTCTAAGCCTGTCTCCTACGATTCAAATACAAAGGGATGGATGACGTCCGAAATTTTTCAAAAATGGCTTTTAAATATAAACAAGAAATTTGAAAAACAAAAACGACAGATTGTCCTTTTTATTGACAATTGTTCGGATCACAACAGCATTCCCAAAATGAAAAATGTGGAAGTCATTTTTTTCCCCGGCCAACATGACATCTGTGGTTCAGCCAATGGGCCAAGGAATCATCAAAAACCTTAAACATTTCTACAGGCGTCTGTTGGTTGAAAGCATCCTCATCGGAGATTTTGACATTAAGAATCTCAACGTTCTTCATGCTTCAAGAATGTGTAGGCAGGCATGGGACAAGGTCAGTGAGATAACGATTATGAAATGCTTTCATAAGGCGGGATTTCTAAAGAAAGAAACAGAAGGAGTAAATGCAGTGGAAAACTTTGACAAAATTGATCCTGAACTTACTGTCAATAATTGGGAAGATGTAAAATCGGATCCATCAATCTTGTATGAAGACTACGTCAACGTGGACCAAAATGTGGTTGTGTGTGGCGAGGTAACTGATGCTGACATTGTTGCTCAACTGGCGGAAAACAACCAAGCTGAGGACGGACTATCTGAAGATGAACAGAACAATGAAATACAAGAGAAGCCCTTACCTAGTTGCTTAGAAGCTATTATGCATATACAAGAACTTCGATGCTTTTTTGAAGGTCAGTCCAATGTAAAAGATTCTATTTTTGTGCCAATTGATAAGTTGGAATCATATGCTATGACTCAAAGATTGCATTCGAAAAAGCAATCAAAAATATCTTATTTTTTTCTTAAAAGTAATGAATAATTAAGCTAAATGTTTGATTTAATGAAAAAAAATGTAGCAGTATCCTTAGATAAAGTTTATGTGTTAAATATTTCATTGTGGAGTTAATCTTTTTTTATTTATCTCTTCTTTTTGAGCGAATATATTTAATTCGAATTTTTGGATATTTTGAACTTTTCTTTTGGTCCCTTGAACTTCGAATTATCCAAGTTCGACTGTAGTAGTAGAAATATTAAAAACAATTACAGATGCATTTATATATAACTGGATATTATAATATAAATATTTATATTATATTCATAGATATAATATGCGATGAATATATCTCATATTCATTGGCAAATGTAACATACAGCCAAAATAAAACTACCACTGTAAATATCTTAGCTTAAAGCCATTAATCCCTTGAGGATGAGCAACCAGTACACATGCCATTTAAGGTGCTCAGAATCCTTCATTATTCCCACCAGTTATTTGTAAAGTTTACCTTATTTAATCAGAGCATTTTCGCGATTCAATTACAGAAATTTTTCAGTTTTGAAAAACCAGTGGTAAAAGATTAAAAATTAAGCAAAGGGCTCTCATCGCGAAGGGATTAATCTGATGTTATGTGTTTAAAAAATATATACTAAATTATTGTTTCGTATTATTTTAGCTTGCGGAACAGATGCTGCAGACACTCAGGGACAGATGCACAAATTTGACATGGACATTATTGCAATAAATAAATAACATAAGAGTAAGGTCTGCATTACATCTTCAGACAACAAGTAAAGGATTTTCAACTCGTATAAAAATGTTGTGACCAGTATTTTTAATCTGGTGAGTGCTGTTATGTTCTAAATTTTGTGTCTTGATTTAATTAACATTACAATCAGCATAGTAAAACATTAAACACAGTAAAAGTTCCAATAAATGCTTAAATTATGATTAAGTTGTATTATAAACATTAAAAATTTCCTTAAATAAAATATTTTCAACACGATAGTCAATCGAAGATATTTTAACAATTTCAGATAAGAAATACATAAGGCGAAATGTTCTAGAAATCTGGAGAAAATCTGCTGACATGTAGAATGATATTTAAAATGGATAGGAATTTAGTATGTTTTTTAAGCTGGATTTCTAAGAAGAAGGAATAATAATAATAATAATAAAAAAACAACTAGACAACAATATTATGCAAACATGTGTTACAACATATTTTGAAATTTATCAAAATTATTATAGACTACTAAGCACAGTGATTTTTATTTTTTTTTTTTAATTGTTCTAGCAAATTTTGCAATTTTGGATTAGCAGAAATAATTATACATAAAATGACACTAAGTGTATAACACTTCCGGGGTTGAACTCATCCGTTTCCCGATAATCCAAACGCAGCCACGTTAGGCTTAAGCATTCTGATGCCGTATTTGACGACTGCCTTATTTAATCTGTCTATCTATTCATTGTGTAACATATTCTTCTTCAATTTTTCTCAAACCTTCAAAAAGTATACAATTATAACGCTTTAAGGTCTAATTTAAAAATAAACAGATACCAACAACAGGGTTCTGATGTATACAAGCGATTACCGTTGCCATTCATAAGCACAAATTACAAATCCAAAAACAAATGAATGACTCTTTCAGCTATTCATTAAATGCTCTTAAAATATTTTGCAAAAGCATATTAATATTTTGAAATAAGTTTTTCACTTTTGTGTACATTTATTTACAGTTTGAATTCAGTATACACGGTTAAAAATATCGCGAAAAATTACCTCTGTTTTTCAAGGCTATCTATTTTCTGACCAATGAGAATGCTTCATGGTGTTCAGTGAATATAGCTATATTCTGTGATTCATTCTCGTGAATTATTTTGTACCGGATTAACGTTTCCTTTCTAAAAACAAATGTATTTCAAATTATTTAAAGGCTTTATTATGGTTTTACAAATATTTTAAGAGCAAAATCGGATGTTGACCGTATTTTTTAATGATTCGTTCAAAGAGTCATTCAATTGCTTCTGGATTTGGAATTTGTGTTGTACATGTGGCATCACGAGTGAATGTTGATTTGATTTTCAATCTTAAAACGTTGAGTAAAACGTGCTTTCTTTTCCACTATTCGCAAAAGTTACATTTTTAGACAGATTATTCAAAATAAATTAACATTTAAGAGATTACATTCAATTATCTAATATTCTGCTGCGATAACTTCAGTTAAAATTAGATTGGTAGCTTTATCTATCCCTATATGAAAGTAAGCAAACAATTGATTCATTCGTCTTGAACTTTTAAAATATTAAAACAAATGTTTATATGCTCTGTTGCGCCATCTGTCGGTAGTTAAAAAAAAAAAAAAAGAAATTTTCTATTTAAAATGTTTTTTGAATTCTGAAGACATTGGGGGGAAAATGAATATTTCTTATAAAATGAAATTAGAATATCAGAAATATGTAATGCCATGTATTACATATATATATGTGTATATATATCAATGCAAAATTTATTACAGGTTTCTTTTATGCATGTTTAAAAAAAATCGGGATTTTCTCTGTTCAACTTTTTAAAATTTAAGTTATATAATTAATATTTTGGCAATTAATAAAAACAAATAAACTTTCTGTTGGAATTGTCTTTTATTTTACCCCATACCATCAGATAAAATACAGTCAAGGATCTATAATCCGCACACCCATAATCCGCAATTTTCCATAATTCGCATTGCTTAATGAATGTAAACAATTAAACAAATTTACAAATTCTTGATCCAAAAATGATTTTTTTTAAAAGAAATATCTGAAAATTTTAAATATAAAAGTGAATATAATCAGTTTTTTAATACAAGAATTTGAGAAATGCATTTTTTGAGATAGCATATTAAATTAATTATTATATTTCATATTTTTCTTTTCATGTTATACTGAATATGGAATTAAAATAGTGTCCCGAAATAAGAAAATGACATATAATCCATAATTACTCCATAATCCGCAATATTTCGTAATTTGCACAACCTTTGGTCCCAACTTGTGCGGATTAAAGAACTTTGTCTGTAGTTAATTGACAATATGTTTTAAAATAGCATTATTAATCTAATTTGAATGTTTTTGTGAAATATTTCTTCAAATTTTGTGAGTGAAGTTCATTTGCATACTTTATATCAGTATTTTACCAATTCAATTAATAATTTTCTTGCCAATTAAATTTCAATGAAAACTGGGCTGTTTTTACTTTACCCCACCTGACCCTATAAGTCAGACAAGACAAAATTTATTACTTCACAATTCTTTCTATAATGCAATGCTATATAATTTTTTTGAAATGCAAACACGCCATTCTGACGGGCTATATTCTAGTTTTAAAGAATGAAAGAAAGAATTTACCTTCTGATGTTGTCATCATGAGATATTCACCCGGTACTTCTGTTATAGGGTGGTCAGAACATAGTGTACCATCAGAAGATTTAGTCTGAGAATAAAAACTGTAAATAAAAATATTCTATTAAGATATATACATATTATACTCCTTAAGAATACTCCCCCCCCTCCCCCTCTTAAATAACTATATATCAATGACAGTGTATAACCCAGCAATAAAATACTTTGCAATGCATAAAATGTTCTCATATTATAGTCATTAATACATGTTTTAAATACAGTATACCATTTATTATACAGAATTGTTCTGACCAGACATATTCTGGGTAACACGTTGGACATTGGAGCAACATCCAACTTAATCAGACTTGTAGAATATTTATAAGTAGTTGTGCCATTGCTTCCGATTATAAATTAATTGTTAGATTAATCAGATTATAAGAATTAGTCTAATAAAAATAAAAGAATAATCAGAGTTTGAAATAAGACAGGTTAGTAGAAATCCATTGGAAATAATAACTACATATAAAAATCTATATTTAAATACAGTAGACTCCCTCAAATCCGCACAGCTTGGGACAAGAGGTTGTGCAGATTTTAGAATTTTGTGGATTTCTGGTCATTGCTTTGTTTACATTTTTAAAAAAGTAATTTGAATGTAATAATGCGATCAAAATTGTTATGAATGCTTCCAGCATACTAAAATAATTAAGTAAAGTGATAAACTAAAATAATAAAAAGTAAGATAATTTCAAAAATGATTAAATTATTAAAAGTAAAGGTCAAGTAAATAATTAATGTATAATTAAATATGCATAATAAAGATGAGGTACATTTTTCTTGAATTATTCAATGAAACTTTCTTCTTAAAAATACCTTATTAAATCACATCAAAATCATAAAGTCAGGACGTTTTATTTCAGGTTTAACCAGTGTTAATAACCAAAAAAAGCTTGATTAATACATAAATATATTTGGTAAAAAGATTCTGATTACCAGTAATATCAGCAATATCTTGATTTTTTTCAGAAAATAAATTTATACTTCCTTCATGAAAAACCATATGAGTTTAGTCATATTATTGAGATTTACATATTAAAATACATTCAGAATGATATGAAACTAAAAAATTATGCAATTTTGTCATTACAGCTAAATTGAAAGTTTCATTGTTTACATCTGTGATGATGTGCGGATTTCAGGCATTTGCAGATTTTAGGGTTGCGGATTTGAGGGAGTCTACTGTACTTCCATTTCAAATCCTGGGCTATTGTAATATAAAAAAATCCCTGCCAGCTCGGCCTACGGGCACAGGTAGATTTCAAAGTTAAGTACTAATTTCAACAAAAAAAACCTAAATCCTGTTTTGAGATAAACCACTTTAACAATTTTATCTGGCCGCTTTTGATGAGTTTTTAATTTCCTTTTTATATAAGAGCTTGTTTTAACAGAATCATGTTAAGGCGGTATTCAAAGAAATACTTTTCCATGCTCAACAACTCGAAATTTTCTGACACATTTTCAGAGTAATTTTTAAAAGAAAAAACACTAGACTTGCCGACGTGATTTTTGAAGAGATTTATAAGCGACCAGTTTTTTTTAATTTTTCGTTCAATTAATTAGAACTTGATTTATAAACAACTATTTATTCAGCAGGACAATATTTTTTGTTTCCAAGACAATCACTTCAGGAAATTCTGTTAAAAATGCCCAATTTAACATCATTTTTTAAAATATAGTCTACCTGTAGAAATGTAAAAATAACAACATTAAAAGCACCAAAAATTTTTAATTTTAAGCATACCGGTTTCGGTAGCATATAGCATATCTTCCTCAGTGCTAAGGATGGCGGAAATTTGCTCACATATATGGGAAAGACGGGGATTCAAGTTAAAGGTTTATTGACCAATAGGAAAACAGAGGATTGTAGGTAAAAGCCAATGGGAAAATAGATGGGAAATTGAACCGAAGCAGTGAGAAAATGCTAAAAAGAAAAAAATATGAAAAAGAAGTTTTTATGTAACATTTCCAACAATCTGATAATGGGGGAGTAGCGAATTCACAATTAACAATATTTTGAAAATTTTTATAAATATGAAATGCTTCAAGGAAGTTAATTTCATGTATAGAAGAAGTAGGTTTAGATATATATATATATTAAAAGTATTTTCTGATTATTTTGGTTCTATTTCCCATCTATTTTCCTATTGGCTTTTACCTACAATCCTCTATTTTCTTATCAGTCAATAAACCTTTAACTTGAATCCCCATCTTTCTCGAGAACAAATGTGATGTGAGCAAATTTTCGCCATCCTTAGCACTGAGTAAGGTATGCTATAAGCTACCGAAACCGGTATGCTTAAAATTAAAAATTTTTGGTGCTTTTAACTTTGTTATTTTTACATTTCTATTATATTGCACCCAGCTCCATCTTGATAATTATAGCCTGCCTCTATCAAACAACTGACCATTACGGTACATTATATAGTTTCTGAATAAGAAAACCTGCCAATTGGATGCATTTGAGATCAAAAATGAATTTAAAAATGAGTCAGAAAATAAGCAGTTTGGATTTGAGTACACCCTTAATATGATGATTTTTCCTTCAATTGCTATGTATTTTTAATTTGTTTTGCTGTAAGAATCGGTTCTATCAAAAACTTATCAATATAAAAGTTGTAGATAATATTAAGAAGATTTATAATAAATTTAATTGGATTTGATATGTTGAGAATTATCAATATTATGAATTTTTTTCTCCCCAAAACCCTATTTTTTTCGCCCCTTGAGCCCATTTTTTATTTCATCAAAAATCTGTCATACATAAATTTTTGGCCTGTTTTTTAGAAGTAATAATAACTTTAAACTGATTCAATATGTATTATAATTAAGAAGTTCTGGAGTTTTTTTGGTTTTCACAAAACCCCTCCATATTTCCAGCCCCTGGGTCCGATTTTGCCCATTAACAAACTTGACCGAGATTTTATGCCTCTTGATTTTATGTATCAGTTTGGAAGAGATTTGTGCAGAATAATGGAAGTTATCGTGTCCATAAAAAAGTCGATTTTTGCTATTAAAATTAAAATAAATCTAATACAATAAAATATATCGGACAGAAAATGTTACTATAGTCGGCCCCACTTAATCGGGTAACGGATAATTGCATACCCCTCTTATATGCATAGAATGCCGTGGAACAGAAACGTTCTCCATAAGGCTAATGTTAATTATACTCGTTTTATCGCATAACAATTCCCGGTTAATTGCAATATCACCAATCTGCTAATAATAATCCGGATTTTAGGAATTCCTGTTAGAGTAATAAAGGAGAAAAAAGGAAGAACTTTTTTTTTTTTTTTTTTTTTTTTTGCAACAATGGTTTGTTATATTTACAATCGAAGAGCAGAAATCATCATGAAAGATGGCTTATCTTAATTCTGGAAACTTATGAGAGTGTTGAATTTGGACAATTGTGCTTTTCTTTTAAAGCTTGCCATACATACAGTGGCTTAAGATGCTAGGGGTACTTTTTGAAAAATTCTGGAATCGTGGGAAAATAGAATCGAGACGGTCAAGACAATAAAAGACCAATATTTAGCACTGGAAGTGGAGAAATGTAATGTCGAGATATGAAAAAAAAATTCCTAAAGGATTTTTTGTGTAGGAGAAAAAAAAAAAAAAAAAAAAAAAGAGAGATAAATTGGCAAATAATTGAAAAATAAAAAGAATTTACGCAGAAACTTTTATTTTCAAAGGTATGCTTTAAAAGCAAAATTTTTTTATTTAACTTTCATTTTCATTTTCACATAAATTATAATGAAAAATTATGGACACGATATATATATATATATATAAAGATTTTTACTGAGGGTGGTTTTGGATTCTAGGGGTCATGATCGGTGTAGATCTGCAAAAATATTTCAGAAATTCCAACATGGGAGCAATCGCAATAGGTAGTATTTCATACGAAATCTATTTAAAACTACTTATAATGAATAAGTAGGAAAATGGAGGGGGTGGGGACTTTGTACAGGACACACAATAAAAGTTGTTTATTTTTTAAAAAATACATTAATAATTTTCATCTGTTTAAAGTCTAATTATAAGAATAGCTCTTGATTTTTTTTTTTTTTAATAAACAACCATAATATAAGATTCATCCACAAAACTTTTCTTCTATGCATCTGATCAATTCTTTAATTCAATGCATGTTACACTTGAAATTTTTTACTTTATCTGCACTTTCCTCATTCTCACAGATCTCATTTTGTTGAAGATTTAACCATTTGAACTACTTTTGAGTCTGAAAATTGATGTACTACAGAAAAAACACTGCCAATATGAAAATTTTTAGTAATATCTTTGGTAAAAATGTGGCTTTTTAAAGCAATTTCTAAATATTATTTCAGCTACTGTTGAAGCAAGTTTTCTTTAAAAATTTTTAATACTACAAAATCACAATCATTCAATTTTTCTTCAAGAAATATAAATATGTTATCATCAAGTTATGATATGAGTGTGTTAATGTATCGACCAATACACATGTCAAACTGGCACAACATAATTTTTTTTTTTTTTTTTTTTTTTTTTTTTTTTTTTCTGGAAAGTTTTGAAAGTCAATTATGATTGAAAATAATTCTGGTTAATTAATTTCTGGATAAACAGTTCCATACAATATATTAAAATATAAGCAATCTTACTAACTACACTATGCATAGTTAATTTAAACACCAAACTTAGATCAAAATTGCATTAAAAGTATAATTTAGAAAAGATGTTACTCATTTATAGTACCTTGAAGACTGTCTAATACTATCTACTTCTTCACTACTACTAGCAAACCCTCCACTACTTGACAAAGAGAAAGGGCTGAAAGTAAAATACATCAGCTTCAGAAAATCAGTCTAAAAAAATAACAATATTTAAAGTGATCTTAAATCAAGTGCTATTATTTTATTACCTTAGCAGAAAAAACATTTTATAAAGAGAATGAATATATGAGAAGCTAACTCAACAATATAATATGTGAATTATTTCAATCATTAGAAAACAAACACACATACACACACAAAAACATAATATTTTCATTTTTAAACATCTTAAAAAAGAGCTTCAAAATACATACACAGGGCGTATCTGAAATGCTTCAACAAACTTAGAGGGATGATAGTACTCACAAAGACAAACAAAAAGTGCCATGGAATATGGGGTTGCAAATGACGTTTAAAGGATGAAGATCGAGAAAATGCATCTGGAAATGGACAAACTGAGACAAGAAAGAAACACTCCAGAAAATCATTTATTGCACAGAATAGGTACAACACAGCTCATTATGTCCAGAGAAAACAAATATTTTACAACAATTGTTCAAAGTGTCGACTGCAGACATTATTACACAGAGTACATCTACGGAGGAATGACTGGTGGGCACGCTCAAATTTGCATACGTGGATTCCTGCTCACAGATTTGTTTGGCTTTCTTCAAAGTTTTTGTAATCTCTTTCTGATCGGATATGCACAAAGTGAAAGGAAAACTAGCTTCATGCTACTAGCCAGTTCTGCATAAAAGCAGCATGCGAGATTTCGATATTTTTTATTAGTTTTGCGATTTTCATCCTTTAAATGTCATTTGCGATCCCATGTTCCTTTGCATTTTTTGTTCGCCTTGATGAGTACTATCATCCCCCTAAGTTTGTTGAAGCATTTCAGATACACCCTGTATATGTATTTGTGTAGGGTAGATACATAATATAATATGGTCAAAAGTATCCCAACACTTTTGATTTTAGATGTTTTGTTGAAAATCTAGATAAAACTTGATCAATTGTTCTTGAACTTCTGGGATGTCAAGAACATGTTTGATCTCACATTTTTCAGTAAAGATTTGGTCATGGCGACAATTAAGGGAACAACAACATATTGAATAAAAAATAATTAACTTTGCAATTATGCTGTATCATAGAAGACTTGAAATTATCTGAAGCTATAACAAATGATTAATAGACCTTGTACAATATCTGTATGCATTTATGAAAAACTAGCAAATATACTCATAAAGATGAAAATTTAAAAAGGAGGTGAGTTTTTTGTTTATAACATGCAGGGTTTTCAACCAAATTTAATGCCACTTTCAGAAAATTTGACAAAGTGCAGTAGACACATTATAATGTAGTTAGAAACTGGATACATTGCATCGATTATATTAAAGTCTGTCTGTTTGTAATTTACAGCTACTCTTCCTACAACATACTTCAAATTTTGCTTTCAAACTAATGTCAGTTATTCATATGAAATCGAGGATGTCAAACATATCCCTAAAATGTTAAATAGTTTCCAGGATATTATGATTATTATTTACAAATTTAAATGACATTTCTGTAATGGTGGCACTAAGTTATTTTTGTGGAGAAAAGGGGAAATCAGTTTATCCTAAAACAGAAAAAAATCAACTCTCAACAAATAGTCATTTAGAAATCCATTTTGGCATAGTTTATTTAAAATTTTTAATTCAGTCAAACAGGTTAAACAAAAACAAATTTAAACTCCTTACAGTTAACTCAGAATAATTGGTATACATTTAGAACAAATAAACAATGATTTTCAACTAATTATTTCTTAAAGATGGCGATTAAAGCTTTTCACAAAGACATTACAGGATGGCTACAAAATATTATTACACACGCACACACAAAAAAAAGGAATTAATTTTGATTGTCTGGCAAAACAATTTATCCCTCTATTTCTGTGATTGGCAGATTTATTAGTGCAGATGTTTTTTGCATAAAACAACAATATAAAGATGGAAGGCAAAAGTATGACAGTTAAATAGCCCTTTGATCATAGTAATCAGGTAACATTGTTAAGCAATTAAAATGCCTGTTTACATAGGATATTTATATAGAGAACTGTAAGTCGACTAATAGCCATAAAAATCAAACTATGTCTGATCATCCATGCTCAGCTTGTGAAAAAGAATACATCAAAAGAATTTGTGAAAAGATATGAAGAAATCTGCAATGTTCTGTAAAAAAAAAGAGAGTTGTAGAACTATGAGAGTTATCATAAATATGAGCATTTGCTTTTATCACAAAAGAAAAGTTCAAGGTTTGATTGCTACTTCTGCACAAATAAACAGTTACAAAGATACAAGAAATTGCTAAAAGCAAACGTGTTGACAGCAAATGTTGTTGGTAGCAAACATGTTGGCAGAATGATATTTTCTGATGAGAAGCTATTTTGCATTGAACAATGTTATAAGGCTAAAAATAATATAATCATAAATTCAACAACTGTCGAGATATACTTGAAAACCTCTGAACTGTTAAATATTTTCAAAAAAAGAGCTGTTATGGTTTGAGCTGCAGTGCCAAAGAATTGAAATTTTCCTCTGAAATTCATCCATAAAGGGATAAAAATCAATGTGGAATATTATAAAGGGACATAATGGCAGCACAGTTATTGCCACATGATGACAGATTGTATTTAAAAAAGAAATGGATATTTCAGCAAAATTCAGCACCAAGGCAAATCAACACAGACATCTAATTTCATTCACTTATCTAATAGTGATTGGGAGTCTCCACCTCTGTTACTGCTTTTGAACGAGGGCACTAGAATGTTGTGATCTTGTGATAAACATTGTGAAAATTCACACCTCGTAACTGTATTTAAGTGTTGCCAATTCTCTGTCTATTGAGCTACATGGAACAATAATTGGCTGACAGAATTCACTCATGAGTGCAATGTGTTGTTCGTAATTATATAAATATGCAGCACCAATAGTCACTGTCTGGTCTGTCTGCATATAACAGCGCAAAACCTACCCAACCAAATGGTTTGAAAATTAATATATATATATATATATATATATATACAGTCTAAAGTTCGGAATTCTGCAAAGTTAGGACTTTCAAGCGGCAGTATTCAAGAAAGAAGTGAAAAAACATAATTTTTGAAACAAAAAAGATCTAGAGCAAAGAAGCTTTATTACTGAATCTTAACTCATGTCTACGTACAAAATAAAAGAAGAGCTTCTTAATAATGTACCTAAATTAATAAAGCAGCCCACATTAACTTTCCAATAGTTCAGAAAGTTGCAATTTCTTCTTTTAAATTGTTTGTTCCCTTTAAGGCTGTTCTTAACTGCTCTGCTTAACAAGCGTAAAACGTTTTGACACATTTACAAATTCATTTTTTTTTTTTATTTTTATGGAAAGTCATGAAATTGGAAAGCTTGACTATGGAAGCGATTTGAAACCGAACTGTGTTTTCCATTTTTTTGTAATATATAAATTACCTATTGGTTATAAGTGATTTTGATAACGTGACAAAGACGTTTTTCACCCTTCCTTGTGTGGTTATTCTTCTTTAGCGTGGAATTTCAGTTCAAAACTCCACTTTGACACTACTTTCTGAAAGATCTATTGCATTTGCAAAAACACGTAAAACACAGTTCGATTACATAGTTTCTGAACAACAACACCTGCTAGTTTCATGCACCTCCGGACAAAAATAAATTAAAACTTATGTCATAAAGTTGTTCTTTTGGATTTGAGAACAACCTTAAATAAATGTTTTTGTTTTACTTTTTATTTTGTTATGATTTATTTAATGAAAACGATTGTTTAATTAGAATTAATAGTTGTTATATGCAATTTTTAATATATGAAGGTCATATTTTGCCTTTCTATGTAGTGAATTTTCTTTTCCTTTTTATTGGAAAAGCAATATTTTTGATGACCCAAAGTTCGGAAAAATCTGAAGTTTGAACTTGGTAAAGTCCCGAGGATTCCGGACTTTAGACTTTGTACTGTAATCATTGCAGAATTTTGTTGAGTTATTTCAAATTTTATGAAAATTGAATCAAAACTTAAAAATATATTAATAAAAGATTTCTTCATTCTATTAAATTCTATCATATGTAATTAATTCAATGATATCCCATAATAGGTAATGATTCTAGGTTGCCATGGTGATTATGTCATATTTATGATGGAGTCATATTATTTCCGTATTACTGAATTTAATATATATATTATTGTAATAAATTTTGCATTCATGTATTTTTGCATAAGAGTGCAATAGCTATTGCACCAAGATCTGAATATTTATAAAACTAGTAATAGTACGAATGCACTTCATTTGCCACGTTTGACGTACAATTTCAGACTTGCTAAAAATTTATTTTAACGTATTTTCTCTCATTTTCAGGTACACTTTATCAGTCATACGGATGCATTGCGATAAGAATAGAGATAAGAAAGTTAACAATTCAGACTCCCACCTCCTTCTCACACAGTTTAATCACACAACATTGTTACTGGCTGGAGAAGGAAGAATGGCAATTGGCATTTTCTGCACATGAGAGAGAAACTGGCATTTAAGCTCAATTATTTTGGTAACTATAAAAGAGAAGAGGAAGATCATTGACTGCATTGCACAGGGAGGAGGGTTATTTGTGCTCATTTCTTAGATTGATTTTTCACAGTTCATATAGGCTTGAGAAGTAAAAATCTAGAAAAATTCAAAGTCGTCCAAGAATTTAAAAGAATTTACCGTATGCTGCACCCTCGTGTAACAGATACACCTACCTAATTTTTAATGCCTCATTTGGAGAGGAAGCAGATTTTCTAAAATTACATAGTGTGAAACCCACTTCTAAAATATTTTAGCCGACTCCACAATTTTAAGGACTGAGGCATTACTTCAGATAAAACGGCACTCAGGGATTTAGTTAGAAAACCTTTAATATATGGTTCTTAACTACATGATCTACAATGCTTATTTATTTACAAAATTTACCTATCTGACAATTTACAAATGGATTAATTTCAGAAGAAATCCCTTCTGGGGAAAACATTCCACGTGAAAAGATGCCATATTTGGCAACCTTTACATCTGAGCTTCTGATGAAGACTGCAACAAAGAGCTACGAAGCACGTGCAGGACAGGAATGAGGAGATGCCAATTGGTGCTGCTACCCATTGACTGAAAATGTTTAAATATTTACAACAGTATTTATTCACAATGTATTGCTTAATGTGGTTTTATCAATTTGAATACAAAATTGCCAGCCATTTTATGCAGCGGCCAATGGTCATATATACAGAAGCAAGTCAAATCTGAAATCCACATCATGTATCACATGCACCTAGAATTTGAAGGGGGAAAAAAACAAAAACAAAAAAACAGTAACTTAACTTCATTCCCCCTCCCCTCAATGACAACGACTTGAAACTTACCTTTGTAAACATGAAAATATTTTTATTTTGCTTTCTTTAAAGGTGAAGCTCTTTTATTCATACACACTTAAGAAAGATAATTATACAGACAGTATTATTCATTGTGTAAGTCTCCAATTTCTATTCTTGAATGTTCAATTAAATTACTGATCAATGCTAAATTTTGCTTTGCAATAAGTTTTTTTTTTTTTTTTTTTTTTTTAAAGAAGTACAGTAGACTCCCTTAAATCCGCGACCTTAAAATCTGCGAACGTCTAAAATCCGCATAATTTTTCATATGTAAATAATGAAATTTACAGTTAAGTTGCAGGAACAAAATTCAAGATGGCGCTGAAATCAGTGACTATTGCAATGTTTTTTTTACTAAATTTTTTGTTAATCATTTTCTTCTGGTTATTACAGCTGATTTATTACTAAATAAGTTTACATTACATTTGATTTTGATATAAATTAGCATATCTATATCAAAAATTCCAGGATTTGAAATGGAAAAATCGACGAACTGGTACGCTATTTTAAAATTATTGTTCATGGATTTTTTTTTTTAAATTATAGACAAGTTTATTTCTAAACATACAAAACAGTATAAGAAATGCATTCAAGACTCTAAATAACAATGAAAAAAGTTACAGAGAGCGCAATAAGTTACTATATATACTGATAATAGCATAATTACGTATCGATCTTACAATCCCTTTACCACTAGATGGCAGCATAGGATTTTTGGAATCGAATTGAATCGATTTCGTCAGTAATAACTTAATATTTTTCTAAATTTTTATTTTACGTAATTATTTTAATAATTACTTACGTTTAAACTAATAAATTATTTTAATATTTTACTTATTTTAATGTTTCATTCTATTGTAAGCATTCATTATAATTTTCCTTGCTTAACTAACAATCAAATTATTGTTTTCAAAAATGTAAACAAATCAATGACCAGAAATCCGCAAAATTCTAAAATCGGCACAACCTCTGGTTGCAAGCTGTGTGGATTTGAGGGAGTATACTGTATTATGTTTATTTAAAGAGTTCTGAAAACTCCTTAGAAAATTTTTCATTTCTAAGGAGTTTCCAAGGAGTCTGTATGCACCCTGTTTTTGCATCAAAATATTAAGGGAAAAAAAAAGTTGAAGGTCTAAGGATTTACCAAAAACATACTGATCAGATAAAATATTTTGGTCACCACTGGTGAGCTGGTGACAGCATTTGCCAAGCCCTGCTTTTGAATATATGTAGAAACAGAAATAGACTGAAATTTCACAAAATAGTAATAAATAAATGAGAAAAAGGGCATCCCAGATATTAATTATATTAGATGTCTTTAATTTACCTTGTTATTCTAGCTGAAGGAGAGTTAAATGATGGCCACTCATACATAGAGTGTGGTCGAGAGCTAAGCCTCCTACATGGAACACCACTAGAATGAGGAGATGATGAAGCACTAGATAAAAAAACAAACACTTTTAGATTTCTTAAAAGAAATTATTAACGTATAAAACAAAATAAGAGGACATGAAATACATCAAACATTTGTTTTTACGGCTCATATAAATAGCACATTTTTCACAAGCATGCACTCAATATAGCAGCATTAAAATATAGATTTCTGCCGCAAATTGACAGCCAAAACTTTGTTGTAGGAAATTAAAATTAAAATTGAATGTTGCTTGGTGAATAAAATAGTCACATGTAAACACATTAAAAAGCATTAAGTAAGTTGTCTAAATATACTGTAACTTTACAGAAAGTAATGATATCTAACAAAAACATAACTGTGAAAAAAGGGAGCCAAGTTCTGTAAAGACAATGGCAAGAAAAGGAGTGATATCTAAGTGGGTGCCAAGTTCAAATGAAATTCACTCAAACTTACCTACTGAAGTATTATAGCATTTTTTAAATTGTTTAGAAATAAAAATTATTGATAGCATATTAATAATAAATCCAGAACTTGGCAAGTTTTTGATAAATGTTATGCCTGTCGATTTCATGTCTTAATAAAATGATGATGTTAATATTAACAACAATGTCATTATAAAAAAAAATAATATAGTTATTATTATAAAAAAAAATGACTCATGTTAAAGATTTGGTAAACCAATAAATACACAAATACACTCCCGCTCATCTTTGGTTATCGCTCTAGCACTCACCCTTCGGAAACCTCAATGCAAATAGACTAAAAGGCCTGAGAAAGAGACAGATACCCTTACGCTTCTTCTTGGTCATCCCTCTAGAGACTGTACCTCTTTAACCCTTCAGGGGCAAAGAGCTTTTGTTTGTGACATGCTGAAATGATTGAACCACACAAGAATTTAAAAACAAATTTATTTCAAAATGGGTAAAAGCTTCTTTTCACGTATTTAATAAAATTAAACTTTTTAGTCCTGAATTCTAGTGTCAATGTGACATTTTGCAATTAAAATTAGGTGGGATATATTTTATCCCACCACCCTTCAAGGGGAAGGAGCTCACTCAAATGAAGGCTTCCAAACATGAAATAACAAGTTTAGATATAATAATGTCATTAATAAAAATAAATGACTTGTAGGTAAAAACTTGCCAAGTTCTAGATTTATTATTAATATGCTATCAATAATTTTTATTTCTAAACAATTTAAAAAATGCTATAATACTTCAGTAGGTAAGTTTGAGTGAATTTCATTTGAACTTGGCACCCACTTAGATATCACTCCTTTTCTTGCCATTGTCTTTACAGAACTTGGCTCCTTTTTTCACAGTTATGTTTTTGTTAGATAAATATTATACAGACATACATACAATAACTACAATAAACCCAATTGGAGTGAAAAATTAGCCAGAGCCAGGAATCGAACCTGGGACCACAACGTGCTAGGCTGTTGCTCTAACCATTGAGCCATTCTGGCCGATACCCGAGTCTGCAATTTTTCACTAATAAACCATGTTGGGAAAGTCACCAGCCATCAACCAGACAGCCATGGATGACGGACAACAATGAATAGATTTTACTATTACATCAATGTACAATATATAACATAATAACACACACATAAATAACACCTGCATTGGCAAAACATATAAATTTTTGCAAATTTATATGTTATAAATTTTTGCAAATTTATATGTTAATGAATATTGAAAATTGCATTTCAATCCCCGGGGGAGTGTTTCCTCCGTGCATCATAATTGATAGTGAGAGGGTGCTACTGAGTGCTCAGGACTGCAAGGTGCACAGGACAGATTTCCCGCCAGATGTGTTTTTAGATGTAAGCACAGTGCATCAACCACTGCCAGTCCCATTTGAATCTTTATGTAAATAACTTTTCGTTAAGTTTGAAATCTAAATAATCCGTCGAGTACAAAATACAAATTCATTTAGTATTTTTAAGTAATTATACAGTCCATATTCCGAGAGGATTGGAGCTATCATGGACACTTTGTCTATATAAATACTACAGATCATATACAAGGAAGGAATACACATACAAAAGAATTCAAGTGCATTTCCATTTATTGAGAGAAATTGCTTTCAACTATGTTGAGTTCCCTAATGAAATTAAATTTTTGCATACTATGTAGTATATATACAAATCTATAGATCATATATAGGCTACACAAAAGAATTCGGAAATTTTTCCAACTATAGAGGGTAGTTGCTGAAATTGAGCTTTTGAATGTGTTATGTGTTTTCCAAATTGTTTACTTAACCCTCAGACTAAAAAAAAAAAAAAAAAAAAAGCGTACAAAAATTACAATAATGCATTCAAACACAGTTAAAATTCATTAGTTTTTATTTGATATATTTTAAGATGTTTCTAGATTTCTACAAATTTAGATCTAAAAATATGAGTTTACAAACCAATTTCTTAATGCTATCACATTCAGTTGGATTTTACTGTATTTGAAGTAATTCTGTTTTTCCTGTTGCATCCATTGGACATGTCTGGTAGATAAAGGGTTAAACATAACCTTTTACCAACATTGAAGTTTTGTTACAATATTCTGAATGTGCTGGAAACTGACGCATGATTTTTCATTCTTGTTTTAATGATGAGTGCATTTACAGGGTTCATACTCATTTTCCAAGAAAAAAATCCCCTGATGTATTTTCCAGGATGTATAATTTTTCCATGTCAAAAATTAACAACATTTTTTAAATCAGTATCATGACACTCCAACTCCTCACAATAAAAATAAAATAAAAACAAGGTAATCTCAAAAATAATGTTTATACATCACCTATATAAAAAATATGAACAAAACTTTAAAGGAAAAACATTAATTTGTGTAAGACAGAGATGAAGTCTGCATGCCTTGTGGGGCTATCCTTAAAAGCAAGGTAGCTTACTGCAAGAATTCAATTTAATTTCCACTTTGTGATTTTATTACCTCTTTTAAAAGCATTATGAAAAATATGAAGCCTACAAGTGCCAATATCAATTTTAAAATGTCCCTTATTTTTCTTAAGTTCCTCTTTAACTAGTTGTCAAACCTCACAATGTTAAAAGGTGTGTCTAGTGACTGAATGGATGTCGACAGATGTTAGAAGGAGCATAGATTAAATATAACATACATTATATTTAATCTGTATAAAAGAGTGTTCCAATTCTATATCTCACAATGTTAGAAGGCATGTCTCGCAAGGAAGGTCTCCTTACTGGGCATTACTCAGAATAGGTTGAAAAACATGTTAATGAAACCACTCATGTATGTAATAAAGGATCAGTTAAATTTAGCGGCGCAATTCCAGTAGAAAGTCTGTAAAAAAAAAAAATACTTTCGAATATTTGGCGTAAAAATACGAAAGTGACACGCGATTTGGCGAGCAGGATTTTTTTTCACGATTTTAATGAATCTGAAAATTGCTTGTTAATTGTTTTTTTAGAATGTGCGGTATTTAATGAATTTAAACTTAATCAATAAAAGAGTTTATTATACTATATTTTTTGTATTACACATACCATACATGTTGCTTGTGGCAGTTCTTATTTAATTGTAACGCTGGAAAAATATTTTCTATGTTTTAGAAGTTGCAAATATCTATCCCTATTTTAAGTTATAGCCAGCTGACATTTTTAAAAATTATTTAATTTGTTTCTTTTATATTTTTCAAGTTGCAACTACAGTATAACTAACAAATCTGGCATCATTGGGATTGGGACCGAGACTATGCCGGATTTTCGAAAATTCTGGATTTCTGAAAGAATACCAAAAGTACTTCCAATATTCTTAATAGTGCCTTTAATCAAAATTTAATTCATAACTAAATGATAATTATGTGATTTAAAAAAAATAAATATTGGGAAAAAAAAATTACTTTAAGTGGAATTTTCTATGTTACCAAAAAAAAAAAAAAAAAATCATAAACAATGAAAATTTTCCCTTCATAAGTGCTTTTCCTCGTTAATCTTTCGAGACGTCACTTTTGTATAAAATTGCAGCATTTTTAGCTTCTGTTTTTTAATGTCATGAATTGTCGATAATCTGATTCCATACTCAGCACACATTTTCACAAAACTTTTCTAACTTTCTTATCAAGTCCACTTTATCGGCAATAGACAAATTTAAATGTTTTATTTTAGAAACAACATTCCCAGATTTCGTAAAAGACTTTGAAGTAGCTATAATAAATAAATAAATAAAAACTTCCAAAACTTTTGAGAAGAAAAGTACACATTTTCATCCTGCTATTTTTCTTTCTCTCATAAGTAGTGTAAAAAAAGGGAGGGAAAACATGACTTTGATGTCGGATTTTTGATGTTGAAGGATTTTTGAAGTCACACTTATTTACTTATGAGTATTATTACATTTTCAGAAATATTAGTTTAAAATGTTCTATAAAGTAATAAATAATTCACCTCTTTTATTAAATTTTAATACCGATTTGAATGAAATTTTGCCATTACTTTATCCTCCAATCCAAGATTTTTTAAATTTTTGCTCAAAAATTAAGTTTTTATGAAGAATTCTACCGTTATGCATTTTCATATCGAAGAAGTCGTTTCCCTAGCAACAAAATCAAACTGATAGTGTTCGATCAGACTTATTTTTGACCTTGAAACAATTTAAATCAATTAAAATTTTGTTTTAAATCATAAATATGATAGTTAAATTTCATTATAAATACATATAAATATGTATGAAAAAACTATAGTTAAAACAAACTAAAACTGACAAAACTATAGTTAAAATAAACTAAAAATGACAAAACTAAAGTTATTTAAATTAACCTTATTTAAGCAAATTCAACATAAAAAGTTTTTTCCTTAAAGACTATTCGATATAAAAGCATATATATATTCTTTTAATTTCACTGCCAACCAGTGATAAATTGCCAAATAAGCAAAATTTTCATTATTTTTTTCCCGGACGCTCTATAGAAGTTCCACCGAAATTTTTTTTATAAATTTATATAGCCACATGAGAAGAACATTCTGTAATTTTTTCAGATTTTTCTGGGTATGCCGTATGCAGACCTTCCTTGTTAGTTTGATTTCATTATGATATCATAAAGCTCGCGAACAGAAGCAGTTGCCCTCTATCTCCTAGCGTAGCCAATCGTTTTGCCAGGTTTTTCAAGATTTGGGAAATTTTTTGCATTATTCCCTGAGATTCTCCTGATTTCCCCCTGAATCCCATAATCCACTGATGAGTATGAACCCTAATTTAGTACTGTAACTATGGTGAGACAAAGAAATTTCTGCTTTCTTTCCCTCAAAGGAAAAAAAAAAAAAATACAAATTTAAAGCTTCTAACTCTTATAGTTGGCCTTTGTACCAATAAGCCCCATCAGGACAGAGACAGATTTCGATGAATGCAATAAGCGACTACCTAGCGCCTATCCTATAATTTTTGACACTACTAAATAGAAACAACAGGTTTAACAATTAAAACTATAATGAAAGATTTACACTGTTGTGCCATTTTCTATCAGTGGTGGTGTGTGTGTGTGTGTGTGTGTTGGGAATATAAGGGAGAATGTAATCGATACTAATAAAACACATTGCTCTGTCTGTCTGTGTGTGTGTGTGTGTGTGTGTGTGATGGTTAGCAAAATCTATGGCACATATGAAGCTCAAAATGTTTCTGAAAATAGCCCAAAGTCTCTCCTGATGTACCTGAGATTCAGAATTTTAAAATTCTAATTATTAGCTGAGTAATTAATTAACACTCGCAACTCACTCTCATCAAAGAGTCATTTAATTTGACCTCCGGTCAAGGAAATATGTGTGCATGCGTATAAACTCATTAACGCATCAGAAACTAGCGAAGAAACTTTTTCGACTGCATGTCTGTTTTTTTTTTTTTTATTATTGTATTGTTTTAATCCAAATTAAAACAACTGCTCAGTGCAGTTAAAATTGTAAAACATATTCCGAAAAACCCGACTCTTGTGCCTCAAATGGTGCAATAAATGTTTTTTTAAAAAGTCGCAGGTAACGCTTTGAAAGAAAATTTTCAAAATGGGTCGTTTTTCCGGAAAAAGTTTTTCCACCTTATTGCAACGCCTCTACAGGACGCAATTTTAAAGGTACTGACAAACCAAAAATATGTTTATAAAGCAGAAATCTTCTTCAAATCAATGGTGTAATTGGTTTTTAAAACATGAATTTTAACCCTTTCAAATATACCGTCAAACGCAGGTCACTTCATGGAGAGGATATTTTTCCGACACTAAAAATAACTAAATGTCTGTATTTTAACACAATCTTTTAAGAGCATGTTAATAGATCAGATTTACATGACATGCAAAAATTTCAAAACGTTCGGACAGGTAGAAATATTTTTTACAAAAGAAAATGCTCTGTAAAATTACAAAACTTCAACAAAAAAAAAAATTAGAAACCAAGTGATTTCGGTGCAGTTTCTCTCACTTTCAGTTAAACGTTTTCCCTCTTAAATATGTATATTTTTTGATGAAATTTTAAAAAGGGCTTGGTTTTAGTTATATTTATGATCCATTAAAATTTCAGTGAATTCGGACAACAATAACCATCTATTTTGTTATGCTAGTGAAACCGACGCAAAAAAAAAAAGAAAAAAAAAAAAAAGAAGAAGAAACCCTGTACGCATTGATAGGGAACCTTAATTTGCTGCTTTCATTGCAATATTTGTAGCATAGTCAGTTAATGCGTTGGTTTTCTGTATGAAGATCTCTCGTTCGAAACTCAATAGGACTAAGTTAAACAAAACAAACAAACAAACAAAAAAAAAATAGCAATTGTACATTTTTACAGTTTAAAGGATTTCATTCTTTTTTTTAAGGGTTTCTAAACTAAAAAAAGTTCCGCATTTGTAATTCAATATGGTAATAATTAAATAAAATATATACAGTAAATATTGTTAATTTTAAAACAATTGAATTATTAAAAAAAAAAAGAACAAAAACTACACATAAATGAACCGAATTATAAAAAAAATTATTACATTTTATAAATCTCATTGTTCAACGTATTTGATTTTTTTTAAAAACAATTTTAAGGGTTTCTAATTATTCTTAATTGAATTATTTAAGAAAAAAATTACACATAAATGAATCAAATAATATGAACTACATTTTACATTGTCCAATCGATTTAATTAAAAAAATTTTGATACTTTTTTTTCCAATTAAAAAATTTTTTTTTTATTTATACCAATAAAAACAATTTTTTTACTTCTAAAAACCCTCGCTAGATGTTGCCAAAAAAACTCTTTAAAGATATAAAATTATACAAACTTGGCCATACAAAGAGTCTGCACGTTCAATAACAATTCCAATACAGGGCCCCCACTAGAAGTAAGATACAATAAAATCTGCTTAGACAGAAATGCAAACGACCAGTGATAAATTCCCGATTTATGCAGGCTCTTTAAATTGAACAATCATAGTTGCATTTTTTGGGAAAGGGGAGCTGAAACCTGTTTTTTGTTTTTCAGTTTATGGCAGGTCTCCGGAGTCTGTGGGAAAAACGGACGACTCTGACTCCGACTCTTTCACTAAAAAATGGGCTTGACTCCGAGAATTTTAACAGCTCCGATTCCAACTCTTTCGCTCAAAATTGGGCCTAACTCCAACTCTGCAGCCCTTGTTTATTACATGATTCTGTTATAAACAGGCTTACACTATTAGAAAAAAATTTGCTGGATATTACCTTTTTTAAAAATTTATATAGACGTATTTGCTTGCAATTTTATTATTTCTTTTTCAGTATTACAGTTTGTGATGTATTTGTAATTACTTCTTCATCTAAGGATTTTAAATAAAAATTTAAAATATTGAAAATATAATTAAATTTTAATTGAATTCATCAATTAATTTTGAATAAAAGAATTTAAAGTGTGAGAAAAATAAAAATTCAAAACCTTAACATGCAACTTTACACAACTTTCCAACTGAACAAGATTCGGTCCCTGGTAATTTGCACTGTCCCTATCTCCTCCCCTCCGTACAGACCTGCAATACAAGTTTCAGGTTCATTTAAGTATACAGTAGTCTCTCAAAAATCCGCACAGTTTGGGACTAGAAGCTGTGTGGATTTTAGAATTTTGCAGATTTTAGAGTTTTCCAGATCATGGATTAAATGACTTGTTTTTTTTCAACTTACTTGTATCTATTTACAAGAAGAGCTTGTAGTAATTCAATTTAAGCAAATCAAAATTTTATTTAAAAGGACATTATCATTTTAAACCCAAAATTATATTTTATTACAATTTTTAAACACTTCTTGTATAGTTCTTTGCTTGAGAGCTTTCATTTTCTCTTGAAGCTTCTTTTGAATTCTGTAAACAGTCATTATTTCTAGTTGGTCTATACAACTCAAAGCAAATGCAAAATAATAATGAAATTAGTGTTGCCAACCTGCCTTGCATGAAATATAAAATAAATTTGCTACTTTCTATAGTGGCTGATAGAAATGAAGTGATCATTTACTTCAGAAGAACATAGTCAAGAAATTTTTCTTCTACTCTCACACTGCTGCTTGCACACTACAGGAAAGAAAAAAATGGACCAACAACCATTAATCAACTCAGAGAGCACACAGCCCAGATATATGGAGATTTAGCTTATCTTAAAATCTATCAGTTAGGCATTCACATAAGGTATTATTACAACCCTTTTAACTATTTATTTTTTGAGCTATGTTCCTACTTCCTTTATCTAGTAATGAAATAAAAAAAGAAGCAATGAGATATGTCATTTAATTTTTGACATTGCTTTTAATTACCCTAATAGAAATAGTATTGAAATATATTGAATATAAGTAATATATTGAAGTGACTATGTCCAACTTAATGCAATCAAGAACAGTACACCTAGTGATGAAATTTTGTAATCCTAGCTTTTTAAATGAAATCCAATAGAAGATGTAGCAAAATGTCTAGTTATATAACCAAAGGGCAGAAATTAATCCTTTGATTATGGACAGAACTGGCGACTATTTTTACATTCAATCATACGCTAATTTACAAAATTTTTCTTTGTGGTAAATTTCTCTTGAAAGTATCTTAGTATAAGTGTATGGCAGACATTATTTTTGGAAAAGTTGTACGAACAGAATTTAAAAAAAAACAGTCCACTGGGATGTATATGAATGTGATAAAAAAGTATCCGGAATGTTTCATTTAAAATACATCTATAGTAGATATCGTCTGCAAACTTTTATCAAACATTTTTACGACTTCTATAAACATCTGGCAATAGTCAGGAATTTATTACACTTTATCGTCTGAAAATAAATTTGCTTTTAATGAGAAGAATTTTCCCTTTGTTGATTTTCCGAAATGTCGAATGTTATTGAGAACATTATGAATGTGCATTAAATTTTGTTTTCACAATGAAACTTCTGCAACAAAAGCATTTGAAATGCTACAAAAAGCTTTTAAAAATGACTGTTTATCAAAAATAACAGTATTTGATTGGTATAAAAAGTTTAAAGATCATAGAGAATCCGCCGTAGATGACTTGCAATCTAGTAGATCATTGAATCGATTAATGATCAAGATATCAATAAAAGGTCAGAGAACTGGTGCTTGGTGATAGTTGTTTGACAATAAGAGACATTACTGAACAAGTTCCAATATCATTTGGTTCCTGTCAAGCAATTTTAAAAGATCATTTAGGGTTGCAATGCATCGCTTCTCGAGTTGTTCCAAGAACTTTGAATTTATTCCAAAAATATCGTACTCAAGTCGCCTGAAAGATGCTTTCTCAAGGCGATTCTTTCCTACAATGCATTATTGACAGTGATGAAACTTGGATACCCAGAAGTAGAATTTTCTGTGTCAGTCTGCAGCATACTAAAATTTATCTGCGACCCAAAAGTGCTAGACTAAGCCTACTAAAACAACAATATCCCATAAAATAAGAAAAATTTGCCTCTATAAAGAAAATATAATGAAATTATGAAACAAATACCATAAATTTAGAGACTTAAAAGTAAATTTCAGCTTTTTTCTAAGCCCAGCCTTTCTTTTTAAGCTAGTGGATTAATCTGCAGCGCCCGCTGCTGTGCTGAACAGTTTCTGCTACTGGCTTTGGATATATACTTTTGATACAGAAACAGCTTAACAATCAAGCGGATGGTGCTTGAAAGGTGAAGCAAGACTGAAAGGACCACATCAAAGTCACTCAAAAATCAAGGTAATGTTGATTTTTTTTCTTTGATTGTCAAGGTGTTGTGCATTATGAATTCCTATTAACTGGCCAGACAGTTAATAAAAATTATTATTTGAGTGTTTTGCATTGTTTGCAAGAAGCAATTCGTCGAAAACGGCTTGGAATGTGGCGGTTAAACTCATGGGTTTTGTACCACAATAATGTACCTTCTCACAGAGCAATTATTATTTGTGAGTTTTAAACCAAACATTCAACAAATACGGCTCCATAATCTGTGTATTCATCTGATATGGCACCCTGTGACTTATTTTTATTTTGACAGTTGAAACTGTCTCTTTGTGGTCACCGTTTTGAGTCCATTAATTCGATAAAAGATACTTTTTAATGAACTCTGGAGGGGTTCCACAAAAACGACTTTAAGGCAGGTTTTGATGATTGGAAAAAACATTGGCTGAAGTGTATTGCAGTCGGAGGAGATAACTTTGAAGGTGATACAATAAATTTTGAAAAATAAATTGATACCTTTTGTTTTATGCTACCATTACAGGTACTTTTTTTTTTTTTATCACAGTAGTATGTCCTGACCCATAGGCAAAGGGTTAATAATAATAATAAAAAGGCCACTACACACTAAAATCTGAAATATAAGCATGATGATTCTAATTGTCTATTTCACAATTATGCTAGATTTACATCTATCCAAAATAACGTAACATGTAATGTACTGATGAATGTGCATATAGTGATTCTTTCACAAACACACATGCATAGTATTGTGACTAATGGTAAATGTTTTGATCATGTTTGACTTTAAACTTGTAAATATTATAAATTATAAATATTATTGCCAGCTTTGATGCTTATTTTATACATTTTGTTTGTTTTCTAGTTTCTACATTATGCTTAGTTATACTAAAATATGCAAATATAAATGCTATAAATTAAGAATATTTGCTAATGACTACATTTTTTAATAGAAAGGTAATAATGTATTTTATATGTATGTATCAAACATTATTTTGTACAAATTAACCTATGTTCTATAATTATCTATCTTCTTTCATTTTCTATTTTCAATAAGTCTTACAAATTTCTCTAAACAGAAGCACTGATATCACTGGCATCAAATTAGATATAGTCAGATTATTATATTACTATCTCATTTTCATAGGTGTAACAATCTTCATTTGTAATTTATTTTGGAATCCAACGGCATATTTATAGACTATATATAATGTATTGTAAAAACAGACAAGCAATCTATTTACACCAATCAAATTTTAAAGATTTTTATTTATTTGCCATATCTTTTGCAGAACTGTGCAAAAGTCACTGATTTTTACTTTAAAGAAAACAAGGAGATTAAGAAAAATAAGTACATTTAAATAAGATTCCTTCATCCCCCCCCCCCCCCCTAAAAAAAATCAATTGCATAAAAAATAGAAATTATTGAAGATTCACTACAATGGACACTATAATAATTCACTATAATAACAACAAATTTTACAACAGATACATAACATATAACAGAAACAGAGTTCTAACAGAAATTTGATTTTAATAAACTTTTTTCTATAATAACAGGAAACATTTGTTTTATACATTTAACTCACTTGAAAACAGAATTATGGATTTCACTCAGCGTTTTTGGTCTAGTAGGTAAACTATCACACTTTTCTTTACTATTTGAAAGTGTGTTACTACTTGCAGAAGATGATACTTGAGGGGCTACAACTCCCACTGGACGTCTAATACTACCAGGGTTAGAATTTTCACTAGTAGAGGCACTGCGTGGTCGAGGAACGGGATTACCATCCTCACGAACTTTGGAAGACTTCATTGCACTAAAGAAGAAAAATAGGTATTTACACTTACTTATATGAACTTCAATAATTTTCATAATCAAAGATAATTCAATCATTTTCATAACCAAAGATTATTTAGCAACTTTCATCAAGGCATTATAAAAAATGCTAATCAAACACATTTCGTTTTATTTTAACAGTAATAATATACTTTTTTTAATTGCTAAAAGGTGGATGAAAATTGTAACAATAATTTTTTTTCTTAGACTTAACAAGTTTCTACTCCATCCAATCCATTATCAAGACACATAAGAATATTCTAAAATTGCATGATCTAGAATGAAATGATTTGAAACACCATCATTAAATTTTCCATGTACTCTTTTAGATTACGCACATTATTTTTATTAAATTAATACACAAGGGACTTTAATGTGTTTTAAGTGGGCATAAAATTTTGATTGTATGCAACATAAAATAAAATATATTATCATTATTTATGCAATACATAAATTCAGAAAGATATGAATCAAAGTATTGACAAGCAGTTCACAATTTTTTTTATTCTACCATTTGCTCCATCCTCATAATTTTTCCATTTTTTTAAGTATGCACTTTACTTTTTTTATATCATGCTTATTTAAAATATTTTTATTTCACTCTAAATTAAAATTTGAATCATTAAATATTGAGAGCAAGAAGTAAAAAGTTACATTTAACAAAAAAATAAAAACAGATTGACATGCTAATTGTATATATTCTATCATCTATCTATCTATACTTAATATTACAAAGAAGTAAAGTTTGTTTGTTTATTTGTAGGGGATAATCTCTGGAACTATTGAACTGATTTCAAAAGTATAGTATCAAAATGATGATGTTAGTCATTGTTCTAACATAGACTATATCTTATATCAATGCCAAGAACCCAAAGGGGGAGCAGGAGCAAAAAATGTTCTAAAAATACGATTTTTGTGTTACTGAAGGGCCTAGAAACATGACATTTGGCATGGTAGTTACTTATAAGACATAAATGATCTCTAAGAACTTTCTTAAAAAAAATTCGAAATTTAAAAAGGGATGAAAATGTGCGAAAAGCGCTCTACATGGTGATCTCTACATAATCTCAGGAAGTATCAAATCGATTTTAAAAGTAATGGTTGGGAATTGATGGTGACAGATCTGGCTCTAACATAGGCTCTATTTCATGTCAGTGGTACCATCTGGGGATTGTAGGAACAAAAAACATTGTACATTGCATTTTTTGTGACACTACAGGGGCTATCAACTTGAAATTAGGCATGGTAGTTATTTATAAGATATAAATGATATCTAAGAACATTTCCTAAAAAATTCAAAATTTAAAAAGGGTGAAAATGGGTGAAAAGCGGTCTAATTTGCGACTTCTATGCAATCTCAGGAAGTACCAAACCAATTTCAAAAGTGATGGTTGGAAATTGATGGTGACAGCCCTTGCTGTAACATAGGCTCTATTTCATGTCGGTGTCACTACCACCTGGGGGTTTCAGGAGCAGAAAATGTTCTACATTGCAGTTTTTGTGATACTGAGGCGTCTAACATTTTCAAATTTGGCATGGTTATTATTTTAAAGATGCAAATGCTTTCTAAGAACCGTCGAAAGAAAATTTCAAATTTAAAAGGATGAAGTAAGCAAAAAGTGTACTAAAAACGTTCTAAATTACGATTTTTCTGCAATCTTATGCAATACCAAACTGATTTAAAAATAATGGTTGCAAATTGATGGTGATAGAACCTGCTCAAACATAAGTTATATTTTATGTTGGTGCTACTACCACTAGAAGGTTGCAGAAGCAAAAAATGTTCTAAACTGCGATTTCTGTGACTCTGAAGAGACTAGAAACTTCAAATATGGCATGGTAATTATAAAATATAAATGCCTTCTAAGAACAGTCGAAAACAAATTCGAAATTTAAAAGGTGTGAAGCGAAGGGAAAGAGTGAAAAGCGTTCTAAAAAAGTACTAAATTACGATTTCTATGCAATCTCAAAAAATTATTAATAGATTCCAAAACTAATGGTTGCGAATCAATGGTAAAAGTTTCTGATCCTACACAGGCTCTATTTTATCGGTGACAGTAACACCTTGGGTTGGCAGGAACAATAAACGTTCTAAAAAAGCCTTTGAGAACTTTCTAAATTATGTTTTCTATGGAATATTAGAAAATACCAAACCGATTTCAAAATTAATGTTAACAAATTAATGGTGACAGTCCCTGTTTCAACATAAGTATTTTATGTTAGTGCCACTACCACCAGAGAGGTGGTAGACCATTAGACAAAAGGCTTGGAATTTGACATGATGGTTAATTTTAAGATGTAAATGTGTACTAAGAAGATGGTTTCTAAAAAATTCAAAACTTCAAATGAATACTGAAATGAGCATATGAAATGAGCATAAAAGCTTCAAAATACTTTCTAAATTATCATTTATTTTGAATTAGTTTTAGTTCTTATTAATTTAAGTGTCATTTCTGCCTAATGCAGTGTAATAATGAAGTTTAGTCAAACTGTGGCTTAACTAGTATTTCTTTAATTATTCCTAAAAGTACAATTTCTTCTAATAAAACTTAGACATACAAATGTGGAGCAAACATGCAAACCATGCTTTCTCCTTTAGATACAAATTTTCAAAAAACTGATAAATAAGAAAATAACTTGCATTTAATTCTTATTTTTATTGTGTATTTTTATTACTGTTTATTAGAAAGAATTGCAAGCATACCTAAGATATTAAACATAAAACAAATTAATAAAATGCATTTAATATTTGGAGAAATCACGTTTTGACCGAATTCAGAGGAGGAAACATGTTTTGATTGTTTGACAAGTGGATAAAACGCTTTTTGAATGAAATAAGTTCTAACTCACAAATAATACAATAGCATTATTTTATTTGAATAAGTACCGAATTTCGGTTGATTATTGTTAAAATAAAATGACAGATTATGGTACCTAGTAGTATTCATTAAATATTTACTAAATAAATACTCGTTTGCCAGAAATCCACTTCAAATTTTAAAACCAATATCTTCATCTAGACAGTTATACACATCCCCCTCCTCTTTATTGCAGGCTTATCAATCAGGGATAATGTGGTTGTATCATTTGAATATATAATCAGCTTGATTTTGCCACTGTTCACTATACATTACCTTCAAAAGTTTTTTAACATCTTTGTTCTTTTCAACTGGTATGGCGTGGCTAAGAGGAAGATATTCTAAAACAACCCTTTGAACAAGGCAACAGTAACTCCCTTTTTAAGAAGATTTACATCATATTCTTCATTTAGATCATGAAATCTATAATTCTGGAAGACTTTAACTTTAATAGTTCTCTTATTTTTTTCTAAAACAAACCGTTTCAATTGTGATATGTATGGTAGGTTTCGAAAGAACACATTAAGTGACAACTGTGATTGGCAGACTGGAGAAATCACTGCTTGATTGAATGCAGGCTTTGGAGGAAACACTCTTTGATTGAAACGTCAAGTTTTAAAATTGATTTATAATCTGAGAAAAATTTTTTTTAGTAAAAAATACCATTTATTTCTGTGCAATTTAACACGGAGTTCATAAAACTAACAATAACTCATTTTTTATTTTTTTGTGAGAAAACACGGTTTGAATGTTTGCTCCACAAATATCACTTGGCATATTTCAACGATTATGCAAGCAAAGGTGTGGGTTTTGCTAGTAAAAATATAATTTCATTGATACTCCTATTTAAATAAATGTTAAAATTTATAATTAATTAGAATTTTCAAAGTCTATGTTTGGATAATTCTAAGTTGATAATTATGTCTATGACAAAATAATATTTTTGTAAATCAGTAAAAATATATGTAAATATCTGATTATCGTTGCTACTGTTGAGATTGTCAATGTTCAGTCTCAATTAATAACAAGAATCAAATATGATTGGAACAGACTGGCTTTATTCATACTACTAACATCACGGCTGACAAGAGGCTGCCGTGAACAGCTTGGTAACATAAACAAAACGGTGGTTATGTGTAGCGACATCGCTTGGCCAGATACAAACTCATTTACAGCAATAGTTTTATAGAAAAATGCATAATAAACATGCTGAAACAGTTTTTAAATAGAAGAATTATTTTAAGCTCTATTTAATGTTGAAATTAGTCAAAATAATTCAGTTTAAAAAGTTTTATAGAATCAAAACATATGAGTTACAAAGCATAACATTTTTCTTTACTCCACTATTTCAATTCAAAGATTCTTAATATTTTTCAAAATAATTATAACATTAAATTATATTAATAATCTCACTAATTATTTCTAATAATTTGAATAAAGTATTTACTTCAAAATTCAGTTAAATCAATGATCTGATTTTATCTCTATTTTTAATATTTCAGGTCAAGATTTCTATTATTTTCAAAATATTTTTTTTAAATAAAAGTTAATGATCTCCTTAAATAATTTCAACTGAGTATTAATTTTAAAATCCAGTATTTTCAACGATCATTTAAATCATCCAAGCTCAAAAATAAATTATGTGTTTCACAATTAAAAAAACTGTCATTGAACTAACCAAGAATGCATTATCTAAGTATGTTTTAACTAAATTCATTAAAAGTAATGCTTAATTTATTTTAATATTATTTTGAATAACATCTCATGATTTTTCTTATTTTCCTAATAAAATCTCAAACAGTTTTGTCTATTACTCAGCCTATTTGGACAAAAAGAAATATTTTGTTTATGATTTCAAAATTGACGCTACAAGAAAATGACAGATTTTGTGTCAACTTCTGTTCTTTGCTTTCCTACTCCGTTAAAACAACAAGTCTCAACCTCCATATCCAGGTGATTTCCAATCATTAATTTACCATTTTAGGATTCAGTTCATTGAACCCCTTGGCTAGCACAAATCAAAACAAGTCCACCCACAAGGTAAAGAAGATTCTTTTTCTCAGCTATATTATTCGGCAATAGTTTTGCGATAAAAGGAATTTTCTTCACCATGTGGGTGGGTTTGTTTTGGTCTGTGCTAGCGAGGGAGTTCAATGAACTGAATTCTAAAATGGTGGATTACTGATTGAAAATGACCATATTAGTACTTGATAATATTCTTTCATGTACAGTTTTAAGTTTATAATGAATTTTTGATGCAACAAAATATAATTGTATACTTGCATTGATGTTGTTCCTTTCTTTGGTTTATTACTGTAGTAATCACTACGATAAATATATTTTAAACTGAAGATCCAGTCCACTATGAGGTATAATTTATGAAACAAATCGGAGCAAGTAATCTTCCTGAAAGGTAGTAGCTCTCAAATCAGGTGGAAAATGATTTGGTGCTTGCATATTCCTGAAAAACTTATCAGAATGATGCCATACCATAGACTTAAGGCTCCTGTCCCTGCAAGCGAATACACTCACGAGCTAATGCAAAACCTATGAGAGACTATTTTGCTGATTTCTCATTCTTATATTTTTGAACTTTTCTTTTTGCACATGATACTTGAGATCCTAATAAAGGGTATCCATTGCTTAAATTATTGATTTTTGTTGCTGTTCGATTATGATATGATCTTGCAATCTTGGAACGTGAAAAACGGAGGTGTTTTTTCATTCAAAACTTTGTAAAATGTTACCTATGAAAGATTCTGAAAATTAAAAAACAACGCCCGCTAGCTTAAACCTTGAACTTTTCAGATAATTTTGTTTCACAATTTTATACCAGTTAGGGAATGTAACATCAGCGAAACCAATTGGGACTTTTAATGAAAATTTAAGCAGAATCTCTATAAATTCCCACATCCGATAAGTTCCAATTATGTGACATTGATTGATGAGAGAGACCGCTCCATTCCAGGTCCCTTTGTAAAGGGTGGAGGGTCTTTTCAACTTCCACATCTATTGTTAATACTGGACAACACTAACGTTATCTCAGCAGGGTTTTTTTCCCCCCTCTATATATAATGGTAGTAGTTTTTTTGCATTTAAACAATTTTACCGAAAAATCGACTGTTTCTAATGCTGATTTCACCTGTAGTCCAAGCAAATGTATTGCAATTCATATTTTCTAGATAAAACTATGAAATAAAATTAAAAAAATAAATAAAAAGGATTTTTAAAACATTCTTTTCATTTACCAATTCGTTTAATAAAACTATTTTAATTTGCATTACATTTGTTTTCTGCAAAAAAATTAAAAGCCAAACCAAAAATTTAATTGTCACAAAAGTTAATTAAAATGAACTCAATGATATAGCACAAAATTAGCACTCGCCAATCGTTGAGTAACACTTAAAACGTGGTGATTAACTTTATTGTCCTCACTCGCCAAACGCAATGGTTGAAAGATCGATGCCAGGGAGGAAAAGGGTGAAATTCTTTCAGAATTTTCGGCATCCAGATCGGCGATTCTCCCGAACGTAAAAAAAGAAAGTAGCAGGGGTGTGTCTGTCCTGAATTTTCCGAAATTTTAAGGCATTTGACTCCAAAAATTAAAAAAAAAAAATCGGTCATGAGTCTGAAAATTCAGATATAAAAATATCGCTAGTTTCAATATGGTCGGCAAAAAAATCAATTTCGTCAATCGCTCACAAAAAAAATCACAAATTTCATCAAAGAATTGAGGGGGGGAAAAGCAAATTTCGTCCAAGGATAGCGAAAAAAACGTGAATGTCGTCCAAGAACCATGTAAAAAACACGAATTTCTTCAACAAAATCGCAGAAAAAACACAAATTTTGTCAAAGAATCTCGAAAAAGAATCACAAAACTCTTCAAAGGATCGCAAAATAAATGCAAATTTCGCAGAAAAAATGCAAATTTCGTCAAAAAATATCAGAACCCCCCCCCCCTCCTCTTATGCCATTGGAAAAGATTAAAAATAAACCAATTTATTAATTTGGTGAAAATTTTTTAAAGCTGTTTATGAAAATATTTAAAACCACTTACAAATGACAAATAGCACCACTTACAAATAGCAGATAAATGCACTATGATTTTTGATCCTGAAAAAATTACATAGAAATACAAATCGAAAATTCTTTTTAAAAAATCCAATATCTACGACTATTTCTTTCTTTCCTCAATTCTGTTTGTTCCCAGCTACGTCATCGCGGTTGACTTCCGTCGGCACTTTCACAAATTTAAAAAAAAAAAAAACTGGTGGACCAACTCTTCTTACTCTATAGTCCTGAGTGGGGTTACAACACACGGAGACATGTTTAGTGGTCATAGAAGGAGGGGAGGGGAGGGGGGGGGTAGGAAGATAAAACCTATTGATACTTTACCCCGTCAAGTAGCTTTTGAAAAAACGCACCTTCATTTAAATATATCACTATAAATTGACAGTCAAGCAAATTTTTTTCACTCTGATTGGATGCAAAATTTTCTGAAAACCCAGCCTTGCCCTACAGGACATAGCTTGAACTAAAATTCAAAGAGATCAACTATGAGATATGAGTTTCGGGGACAGGAACCTTAAGTGACTGTTTAGGTGAGAACTTTCAACAGAATCAATTTCTTTTGGTTAATCTGGTAAAAATCCATAAATGGAATCTCAATTATTGTAGGAATTTAGTCTGAAATTTAACTTGAATTCTTAACACCAGCGGATATCGGAAAATGATTCCTTTGGGTGCAGCATTATTCAGCCATCTTTGGAGGAAAATACTGCATTCTGTTATTTAAAAATATGGATTATAAATTAGGATAGATTGTAAAAGTTGCATAGATAACTCAGCAGCAAAGCAGGATAAGAACTCGATACTCGCAGCAATTTTTCAATTGATAAAGTTTAGTGGAGTTGCATGTTATGATAGAGCCTGTGTTACAAGCAAACTTTTTCTCTACCTTTTACTTCAGCGTTCAGGCTCTGAGAGCAATGATCAAAACAATGATGATGAGAGCGAGCAGTCAAAAGTGGGGCTATTTTCTCTCGACTTTTGGCACGAAGAAACAGAATCATTTTCCCATATTCATTGGTACTAAGACTTAAGGTTTAATTTCAGACTGAATTTCTACGATAATTGAGATTCTATTTATGGATTTTTATTAGCTTAACCAGAAGAAATTCAGATTATTTGCCCAGTGAAAGTTCTCACCTGACGGCCACCTAAGTCTATGGCAACAATTATAAAACAGTTTTCTGGGAATCTACAAGTAGCAAACCATTCTCCATTTGATTTGAGAGCTGCTATCTTTCAGGAAGATCATTTACTCTGATTTGTTTCATAAATTAGGCCTCATAGTGAGCTGGATCTTCAGTTTAATATACATTTTTCAAAGTTGTTTCAAAGGTTCTGGCTATCGACATAGTGCCAAATCGTGACAAAATGTTTCATTTGGTGAAGAAACGAAAGACTGAAATCGCCAAATTGCGAGAGTTCTTATTTTTTTCTTTCAGCAACACCCTCAATAATGTTATTGAATGATTAAAAGCTTTTCTATGTAACTTATTTGTAATTTGATTTTTTTTTTTTGAATTTATTCACATTTTTTAAATTTTATTTATTTATTTGTTTTTATTTAACCCACTAACAACATGCTATCCTGCATCCCGAGTTAATTCTGATTTTGTTTCATAAAACTATTTAGAAATAAATCAGGCTAGAATTGTCTTTTCCAACTTTGCAAAGCATCTGTAATACACTTTTAATAGTTTTTTAACCAGCTGTTCAATTTAGATCAATAACTGCTCTAAAAACAATTACAAAGAATTGGAATATATATTGAAAAGGAAAAACAGAATTTAAAGGGCAGGAGTTTAAAGAACAACTTTGAATCAGTGTTTCACAATGAATCTATAACTATCATTATTTTCATTTGGCTATAGTTTTTCTTTGGTCATTAGCCAAATTGCTAAGGTTAATCAAAAACCAGTGAGAGCCCTGGTGGTTACTAGGACTGGACGATATCAGAAATTTAATATCGTAATACATCAATAAGTTAATATTGATATTGGTGATATATTGTGATAACTACCTTATATTGTGCAAAAATCGAAATATTTCTAATTTTGAAACATAAATGGTATAATAGCAGCAATTTAAGTAAAAACAGATGTAGAGAGCAACAAATCAGTGTCTCATACCTATACGTTCACAAAGCATCATTAAAATAAGCATATATATTTATACAAAAAATATTTTAGAAAAGAAACCAATGTTTGATACCTGTTTACACTTATTGTGGTATTACTAATAATGTGCCGTAATATGAAAGGTAAAATTTAAATTTGAAGTTCTTTTTAGTTAACATGCGTTGTGTAGTATCGCAATAAAACCCTCCGTTCTTTGAGGTCAGCAATTGTAAAAAAAATAGAAATAAATGAAACTTCTTACTTGGATCATGTCGTCTGTAAAATAAATGAAGAGGAGACTTGATAATGATATAAATTAAATGTTTATTCCATCTTTTTAGAAGAGAAGAAAAGGCTTCTTGTTGGTCACCGTTCATAAATTAATTCTTGCCAATAAAAGCATCTACTCCACTTGAAGATAGATATTTCTTTTAAAAAATAAAGTGCAGCATAAATCAAATTTAGTATTGATGAGAAACGTAATTAAAATCTTTTCCACGGTATTAAGAAATAATTTAACAGGAGTTGTTAAAATCGTAGACATCGTTTTCGAAAAACTCTTTACCGGATTCCACATCCATCGGCGGCGGCAGACAGACCGGAGCCGAAGCTCGCGGCCCGCGATCTTTAAAACAAGAACTAAATCATAACAGATCACCAACAAAACAGATTCTGATTTAAAATTAACGGAATTTTTAATTTATAGTAAGAATACGGGGACTTCAAAAGTTACTGAAAGAAAAGATTTAAATCTATTAGAGAATTTAAAATATTAGGTAATGTCTTAATAAACAAATCCGAAAGAAAACATTTAAAAAGCTTTATTTTTATTTGCTCCACACACGGCGAATAGACACACCTCCGAAAGATCAACATCCATTCAATGCATATGCCGTGAGAGACTTGCTCCGGTGACGTCATCACAATCGTACTAAACTCAAAGGAGAAGCACTGCGTAACATCGGAGAACTTGCCGATGTGCAGTCGAAACGAATCGCCCGCACAAAAATAAATATGGATTTAAGTTTAAAGAACATCGATGTATAAGGCCAAAAGAAATAAAACAGTAACATAATTTAAACACTGTGAGATTTCATCTCACACTTATACCATTTGTTTCAAAGTATTTTCCTTCAAAAATAGTATGTTTCCTATTATTCTTACTCCATACTTTATTTATCAGTAACATTTTAACTATTTAATTACATTGTGAATAACTGAGAAAATTTATAAAATACAAATTAAAATAAAATATTCTCAAATTTAGGACGTTGACGATCTTATTTTAATTAGCACAGGAAAAGAGGAAGCTCGGGAAAAACTAAAATTAATTTAATGCCACATGTCATGCTAATATATTTGTTATTAAACAGGTTTCAGTGGATGATAGACGCAACAGAAATGTTCCTTTTCAATCTTTCTCTAAGGAATCAATTCATTCTTAATAGAAAAAAATCACTGTAGTTATATCTTCCTACCTATTTACTACAAGAAAACAACATTGAAACCTTTTTTTAAAAATATAAATACTCAAATCACATTTCAGAATAGTTTTGTGCTAATTTAAATTTTGTTTTTTGATAAATATTCATTCATAGCTGAAAAATATCAAGACAGGATATATTAAATTCATTCCAGAAAACTTCGCTCTAACGAAAGTACGACAAACCACAAGGAAAAAAGAACAAAGTACAATATGAATAAGCATTACTGACTGGGAAGCTCTTCATAAAAGCAACCAATCATCGCAGTGGATAGAAGCATCAACTGTTCAAAAATATTGGGTGGGTTCAAACATTTTTGAGCAAAATAACACATACTTTTTTCCCTCTTAGTGTGTATGTGTGTGGAAAGAGAGAGAGGAGGAGCAATTGACTCACAGACGATAATTCGAAATTAAATTGTGTTTTTTCTAAGCAATTTTTTAAATTATTATAAGTTAATTATAATTTTATAATTAAATTAAGTTTTTCCATATAAATACATTAATATTTATTTTAAACAACACAGGAATTGCTAACTATTGAAAGTGCAGAAAACTAAATGTCAAGAAATCAAAACAGATTGCAAAATATGCAGGAAATTTGCTTTCGTGGGAAATTTAACATACATTTGCTGAAGCGGTTTTCAGTGCTAATTGCTAATTGATGCCCTTACTATATTTCAAACAAAATTATTTTGAAAACGTTCATAAAGAAATTTCATTTCAGCAATTAAATAAATAAAAATATAAATTGCGAATTAAATCAGTTGGAATTGGGTGGGTGACTACCGGGAGATCGAATTATTGGGTGCCACTGGCAGTGAATGACTGCTTTGACCTTGAGCTTTTTATCAACTTGGTCGTAAACAAAAGGCAAAACTTTCCCATTAGAGGACTCTGATTGGTTGCTCGCAAGCCGAGCATTTCAGCTGCTCAGGTATAGACTCGATGATAACCAGCTATCTTCTGTATCAAATGTGACAATGAATAACCAGTGCTCATTTTATTCATAAGGTATCAATATCTGGAGTTATTGCAATACTTGGCCAATCACAGTCAGGAGAGAAGAACGGACGATAAGTGTTATTCAGTATTTTACACACACAGTCAAACGAAATCTAGGTTTACAGTGAAGGAAAGTATTGCAATGATTGGGATAACTTCTAACAACATAGATAATCAGCATAAAGAAAGATTATTGAGGTAGATTTTCTGTTTTGGATGAGGCAGGAGGTTGAAGACATTGGAATGGATTTTTTTTTTTTTTTTTTTTTTTTTTTTTTTTCGGGGCTCTGGCAGCGAGCGCAAAACATTATTATTTTATTGAGTTTTGAGATATTTGACGATATTTTTTTGGGGGCTCGTGCTCGTAATTGCAGTGTTTGCTAAACACAGTTACTTTATAAGAGTATATCAACAGAGTCAAAGTTTAGGTATTGTTATTGTGACAGTTAAGAAATATCAATATCTGTCGATATATTGATAAATAATCCAGCCCTAGTGGTTACTATAGTAATAATAAACTAAAGAATGATTTCTAAAAGAACAACATAAATAGAAGTACACAGTTATGTTTTTTACATCAAAAGCTGATTATAAACTTAAAACTGTGCATGAAAACATATCATCAAATATTAATATGTACTTAACAGTACTGTTAAAATAGTGTTAATGTACAGCTTCATAGAAATCTTTGATGAGGCAATATATGAAATATTTTCTAGCTATGTAAACATAATCCTTCATTATTATATAAATGACTAGCTGATCCGCCCGGCATTGCTCGGGACCATAATAATTACTCTAAATAGACCTCAAATTTGTATGATGTTAACCAAAATGACCTTTAACCACATTTTGTATGAGTTTATATTTTTTAATGAAAGATTCGCAAAAAAAATATTGATATTTAGTGGTAAAAAAGCTCGTAAAAAAATATTTTGTATATCACATAGTGTTGTTTCATAGTTTTAAAAAAGTATTTCTGAATGTCCAAACTCTTTGAAATTTTTATCGTTATAAATATAACGTTTTTACAGCTTGTGTAAAAAAAAATGTGTCTTTCTCCTCATCAGGCCCTTTAAAAAAAAAAAAAAAAAATAGTTCTTGTCATTCAAACTCACTGTAATTTTAATTGGTTGTAAATATAACTGTATCTAAGCCTTCTTTAAAATTTTGTGAAAAAATATGTATATTTAGCCACAAAGGCATGAGTTGCAGCTGAGATAAGCTGTGCCAAAACAGCTTAGGTTTTCATCAAAAAATTCTCAGATTTTATTTATTTTTTTATTATTTCTACTAGTTCGTACATTTTGAAATTTTTGTAGATGATGTAAATACCGGGTGTCCCAAAAATGACTGATGGATTTTAAAATTCAATAACTGGCAAACGGTGACAGACATAAAAAATTTTTTTGCAGGAGGGTTATGTAAGATGTCAGGAGTTTTTATGCTGCAATTTCCAGTTTTAGTTACAAATTGCAGCGATAGATGGCACTGCAAGCAACAGTTGCTAAATCCAGGCTCGATTTTTCGGCCTTTCTCTTCTCCCATGTGAAAAAAGGAGAGTAAAATGTTTTGAATGGATCCCAAAGTACCAAAATCGGGTCTGGAAATAGCACCCCTTTTTTTGCAGCGCTATCTATTGTTTGAAATTCAAACTAAAATCAAGAATCACAGTAAAAAAAAACTCCTGGCATCATACATAAACCTCCTGCAAGAATTTTTTAAATATCTGTCATCGTTTGTAAGTTATTGAATTTTAAAATCCATCAATCATTTTTGGGACATCCAGTATAATCTGCCAAGATGCCTTAAAAAGATTGTGTCAAAACATTGATTGCATATAAAAAAAAGATCGTCTTCAGGAGGTGCAAAGTGTGACGTGCAGTTGCAAATATTTTAGAAAGGGTTAAAATTCATACTTTTCAAAACAAATTTAACAATATTCTGGACATATTTTTTAAAAATTGGGTTAACCTGCACAAATCAAAACTCAACCTGAAATTATTAGTTTAGTCGACACGGCTTGCAAAGAAAAAAATAAGTGTAACCTAACAAATCTGCTGTTGAGTCGGGTCAAATCGTAATCTGATTTTCATAAATTAACCTGCACCCGCTTTGACCTCACCTGATGCAGCACTCTATTTCTAAGTCAAAAAAAAAAAAAAAAGAAAAAAAAAAATCACAGAGGAATAGAGAAATACTTCTAAGCAGGCCAAACTAAAATTTTTTTATCAATATAAAACTTATAAAATTATTATTTGCAAAATATAATAAATAACTATTAAGTAGATAAAACATAAGAGAATACCTTAAAACAGTTTCATGCATATTTTGGGCAACTATAGTTCCTTCAGTAGCCATGTAAATTTCACCAGCTCCAGTAATTGCTGAACGGCCAAGTTCTATAAAGAAGTGGTCTTTAGAATGACCACACCTTCTTATGCTCATTAACTGGAAACACAAAAATAAAATTAGAACAACATAACTGAACTTTTGAAAAATAACACATTTAGTTAAATTGCATAAATAAAATGTTTTTTAAAAATAAGTTGAACAAACTGGTATGGTACAAAAATAAAGTAAAAAACATCTTAATAATACCATAAAATTAAGAGATGTGAATGTCTCTTGAAAGAACTTTGTCTCTCTTCATCAGGCATGGAGAATGTGCTACCACTTAGAAAGCAGGAGTAAGACATAGGAAATTGGAGAGAAAAGGACAGGATAAAGAAGACAGCCAATAGGAAAACAGAAGGTATCAGCCAATGGCACAGAAACCATTAGCCAATCAGCAGAAGACAGAGCAGAATGATAAATATGGAGCAAATTGGAAAAACAGAGTAGAGGTCTGCACGGGCCAACATTTCCAGCCCGGGGCCCGGCCTGACTCATAGAAAAAAAATTCGGCCCGGCCCAATGCAAAAATTAAAAGTTCGGCCCAGCTCGATAAAAAAATTAAAAGTTCGGCCTGGCCCGGAAAAAAGTTAAAATCTCGGCCCGAGTAAATTTCTACAAAACATTGATTTTTATGTCAAATTGGGTAAAAATTTGTCTCGTACGAGGAGTTCTGACCAAAAATATTTACATTAACTTTTTTTTCATGTTTATAAACTTCATTTTTATAGAAGTGCCGCAGGCTGCGATATTTTTTTTTTTTTTTTTTTATGAATCTCTATTTTTTGTATGTAAATTTTTCAGTTATCATTAATATTGTTAATCCATATTCCATGTATAGAAGTGTTAAAAATCTGAAAAAGGCTATGCAGTAAAATCTTCTATTTATTTTTTTAATGAATCTCTATTTCTTGTATGTAAATGTTTCAGTTATCGTTAATATTGTTAATCCATATTCCATGTACAGAAGTGTTAAAAATCTCAAAGAGGCTATACAGTAAAATCTTCTAAGATGGAATTGCATAGAAAAGAAAAAAAAAATGCGTCATAGACAAGTTCCCTTCTTAGCAAGTGTAAATGAATTATATATTCTTTACTTACTTATTAGTATATTAATTTTGCATGGATCAACACAATTTTCAGTTTAAAACAGTGTACCGTCATAGGCAGGTTCCTTTTCACACATTTTACTATATTTTAATTTAGCTATATTTTAACAGGCGCAGAAATCTACTATTCTTTAAAAATAATAAATTTTAATGTTTAAGAGTAGAATAATGGCGATTAAAAAATGTATGTATTTTTTGCAAAAATTTTTGGGCCAGGCCCAATTTGACTGACCTTTAAATGGATCATGCCACGTTGAGGCAACGATTTTCATACGGGCTGGCTCAAAACTAGGACTGAACATTTTTGGCCGTGAAGACTAGAAATGAATCCAGGCCCGGCTCTGTACAGAAAAATTAAGTTAGGCCCGGCCCGGCCTTTCAGAAAAAAGTATGGTCCGAGCCCGGCCCGAACAGAGTGTAAAGCAGGCACGGCCCGGCCGGGCTCGGACTTCGGGTGCAGATCTCTAAAACAGAGTCATAAAGGGAAAGGAAATTATACGGAAAATATAGATATTAAATAACTAAAAAAATAATAGCAGAAAAAAAATCTATATACAAATATAAGTATAAATTACAATATACATTTATATATATATGAAATGATAAGAAATTACCAACCTAAACATCTTAATGATTATTAATGTTTGTGAAATCAATCCATCAAAATATAAGTTGATTGACATGTTTATATTAGATGTTTATTGCAAGCCATAAATTCCAATTAACTTTTCCCTTTTACATAGTTTTCTAGATTTCTTTTAGTTTGACCTATATAAGGTAAATGACAAACATTACAAAATATTTTATTTATTTTCGAAATCTATTCTAAAAAACATTTTCCATATTTATTTGTTTCAAGATCTTTTGATTTTCAATTTTAAATGCCAAAATAAATTCTATTAAAATTATCTGTTTTGTAAAATTTTCTTTTATAGTTATTCTAAAAGTCATTTCGCACTTTTACAGAAAGACTAGCTAGATTAATTTTTTATCCACACTTAAAATGTAGTTCTGAGTGTATTCGCGATGTTATTGGCTAAACCACATATCTGTAGTGCAATGAAAATCCTTCCACTTAGATGTTTAAAACGCAAAAACATGAGTGATTAGAGCAGAATTTTCATGTATCTAGTTGCTTTCAAAATATACCTGTCATCTGGAAGCAATTTTTTATTTGAATAAAAGTGATATCATCATATCTTTTTCAAAATACATTTCATGATGACATGATAATTACTAAAGTAGTGAAAACATCGAAATATTCTATGGAACTGTGGCAAATGGTTAATTTTTTTATTCTACTCAACAGATCTATAATAAAAGTGTTTCTGAATGGATAATCTTGTTCTTTTATTAATGGAGAAACCCTATATAGGGGAGACTAGGGCACAGCGGACCACTTTTGCAGTTCACATTTTTTTCTCTTTAAAAGTCCAATCTACCTGAAAATATTCTTGAACATATCTTAAACATTTTTATATGCCTCAGAATTTTTTCAGAACATAGTTTCAAATAGATTTTTCAGAAAAAAAAAAAAAAAATTGTATACGTTCATAAAGTGGACTAGTGTGCCCCAGAAGCTGGGTACACTGGTCCACCTACTGGGGCACAGTAGTTCACTATTAAGTATTATTTGAAATACAATGTAAATTAATTTTTTATTATTTTAGTCCCTCTTTATCTCCCCTCTACCTCCAAAATAACATAATACAGCCAACTCTGTAAAATCTGCCGATGTATAATCCACAAACATCTATTACCCGCACCACATATTGGAATGCAAATAATGAAAATTGTCATTAACAGTTAAACTCAAAGTTAAAATTGGTATTTTCTTTTTTTTCATGAGTTATTATATTATATTATCCGCACCACATATTGGAATGCAAACAATGAAAATTGTCATTAACAGTTAAACTCAAAGTTAAAACTGGTACTTTCTTTTTTTTTCATGAGTTATTAATTTTCCAATGAATAAATATTTAAATATAAATTGGATATAAATATTTAAATTTCCTTGAGCAACAAAATTTTATCTCGGAGCAAGAAGTAATAAGAGTTCATAGAATATAGAAAAAAAATTATTGACAACAAACAAAAACTGAAACTACAATTCTGTTTGGAGTAAGACAGCTAAACAGAAATAGAAAGCTGCTCACCGGGTCCATAGAACGGCCAAATCAACAACACCGCCAACAACCATTGTGTTATGTCAATGTTTAAAACCAGTATGTTGTGGCCATCATAAAACTTTCTTCTATATAAATCACGTCAATTAAATCATTTAAATAGTACAAGAAATAACAACGATTTAGCACCAATTCATATCAAAGTATATCTGAATTTGAAGTTGGATGAAAATTCGCGCATTAGTTCTTGAGATAGAGCTATAGCGGAAATTCTGAAAAATGTAGCATAGCAGCTCACCTGTTGAGCGATTTACACCAAAAATAAGCAGCTCTAAATGATATCAAGGTATACCTGAATCTGAAGTTTGTTGAAAATCCAAGCATTAGTTCTTGAGATAAAGCTGTTGTGGAAATCGCAAAAAATACACATAGCAGCTCCACCTGTTGAGCGATTTACACCAAAAATTAAACAGCACTAATTTATACATCAATTCATGTCAAGAACTAACTAAATCTGAAGATGAAAATCCGTGCAATAGTTCTTGAGATACAGCTCTTGCGGGTATCGTGAAAAATGCAGCACAGCAGCGTCACCTGTTGGGAGATTTACACCAAAAATTAAACAGCACTAATTTATATCAGTTACTAACGGAATCTGATGTTTGATGAAAATTCGTGCATTTTTTCTTGAGTTAGAGCTATTGCGATAATAATGAATAATGCAGCATAGCAGCGCCACCTGTTGAACGATTTTCACAAAAAAGTAATCAGCACCAAACTGTCTTGGACTAACTAAATCTGAAGTTTTATGAAAATCTGTGCAGTAGTTCTTGAGATATAGCTATTGCAGAAATCGTGAAAAATGCCGCATAGCAGCACCACCTGTTGGGCGATTTTCACCAAAAACTAATCAGGTCCAGTTTATATCAAGGTCTAACTAAATATGAAGTTTTGTGAAATTCCGTGCATTAGTTCTTGAGATAGAACGCCCACAAAATTTTTGTCACATACAGACAGACTCACAAACAGACATTTTCTAAAAACCATCAAATCGTGTTCTGGGCATTCTAAAATCCATCGAAAACCGGAAGTTGAAATTTTTCACGAATCCAATACATTTTTCTTGTAAAGATAGAAGAAAGTAAAAATGAATAATCAGTAAAGTTTGTATTGTATATAATTTAATTTTTCTTTAAATTAACTAAGTTATTAAATATATTAAACCAATATTGTATTATGTTTTTCTTTTCCATTGTAATAGTGATTTTTGTGCAGTTGTTCCTAATTTATTGTCAGACTCTAAAAAATAAAATGTAAACAAAGGATGCTCTATAATCCACAAAAATGTGTAATCCACAAAACTCTTGGTCCCTAAGTGTGCAGATTTCACAGAGTCGGCTGTAATGCAAATTTGCAATTAGCATTTTTAAACAAAACATGTAAAAAACAAGACAGAAAAATTATGAAAAGAAAATTACTATATATTTTAAATAATAACAGATACAGGAACAATTGCAAATAAGGTGAAGTTATTAAATAAAATAAAGTCATTGCCCATTAAAATTTGCAAATGAAACTCCAAACTACTTATGAGCCTCAAATTTTTCTGAAATACTTTTGGGTCTGAGGCTGATTTTATGATAACACTGATATAAGCAACAGATTAATAACCATAAAGTTTTGATTCCAAATTTGTTTTATGTTACATCTAAAATGAGTAATAAAATTTCAGAACCTGCCAGAAATTCTTTTAGTAATAACAGGCTACAGTCAATAAGATACTTTTATATTTTCTAAAAGCAGTACAAACCAAAATATTTCTTACTTTGTTAAATAAATTGACATCTTTCTTGTTCACAGTTAAATAATCCTCCTATATATAAAAAAAAGTTTTGATTTGGAAATGGACCAATAAAAAATCTGCATAGATACCGTGAAATGCATCTGATTGGTCAGAGCTTTATGACACTATAAGGGAGGTTACCAATGGGTGACCCATCTCTCTGTCGCCAACTTGGCACTATTTCCATTATTTCGCCAAAATTAAGGGTACTTTTGCATTATACGGACAGCATGCTAAAATGTATGCTAATGCGCCAATTATTTCAGCCCTCATCGAGAAAAGGATTTTTCTTGTAAACCATGCGAAACATTGTGATTTGTTATTTATGAAATGTGAATTACGTGAATGATTATTATTTAACCTTAACCTTGGAAAGCTTTTTAATTTGTTATTATTCGAAATAAAAATGCTTTTTTTTAAATAAAATTATAATTTACTTTTACTGCTGACGCTAAGGTGGATTTTACTATTTGTTAATTACCAGATGATGAGAAAGTTGCGATAAAACTGTTTCAGGAATTTGGAATTCTGCATAATAAAAGGTTGTGTTCAAACAACCATGAAATGAAATTATGGATGAGTTTTGGAAATCCAAAATGGAGATGTAGCTTACGATCATGCGAAGAAAGAGTAGGAATACGACAAAAAACATGGTTTGAAGGATCGCGGTTGTCTTTTCAGTACAGATGTCATATTCGCCCCATATTGGCGCGATTTTTTTCGGTTGCCAATTTGACAAAAACATCAACAGCATAAACAACATAATCCGGGTTACCACATCAAGCAAAATAACGACACTTTGGCGCAAGTTAAGTACCCGTTGCCTGTATGATATTGGCGACAGAAAAAAATCGCGCCAATATGGGGCGAATATGACATCTGTACCCTTTTTGGTACTTTTCCGTTATACGGACAGCATTGTGCCAAGCGCAATAGTTGGCGCAAAATGAAAATCACGTGAATTGAAACATTTGAAAAATAAAAGCAAAACATTATCGATAGTAAAGTGAGCATTTTAAAAATATAACATTTGAAAATTACAGAATTTTACGAACTATTTTATTAAATCACAAATATATAATTAAAATAAGTGAACAAATAACTGTTATACAATAAAGTAATAAAATAAAAAAATCATATTAAACTGCTGCCATAAAATTACAAATCTTTTTGGCACAGATGTCCTATTCGCCCCATATTGGCGTGATTTTTTTCTGTCGCCAATATCATATAGGCAACGGGTACTTAACTTGCACCAAAGTGTCGTTATTTTGCTTGATGTGGTAACCCGGATTATGTTGTTTATGCTGTTGATGTTTTTGCCAAATTGGCAACTGAAAGAAATCGCGCCAATATGGAGCGAATATGACATCTATACCCCAAAAAGCATAGCCTACTATGATATATACGGCCCACGCATTTCGCCGAAAAAGTGAAGTCGGATTCAGCTTCAAATTCTGAACCAAAACGTGCTCTTTTTTGTTTACATTTATACCCTGCCCAGATAACGGCTTGTTTCTCATCGTCGAAGTTTCAGAATCATTGATTGTATTTTCAGAATAATAAATTAAATACTTATATTCTTCAATTTCCTTTGATTTAAAAGGATATTTTACACAGCTTGTAGTATTTTAGTGTTCACATACTTTTAAGACTAGCTAAATTACTTATTGTTTACTTGATCGTTTGGTTCATTCTGTTATTCTTTTTTGAATGTCCCGTATTTACATAAAAATAGCTTGTGTTTCATATACACGTTTTAAAATTAAAATTTGGTTTTTATCAAACTACAGTTCTCATAACTGGATTGAAGCAGTTATTTTTGACGAATTTATTGCTACCCGTAAAATGTTTCTGTTTGATATCGTCCGAACTAAATAATAATAATAATAGCAAAAGAAAAAAAAAAAAAAAAAAAAAAAGACTATCTTCCTTAAACATTAAATATTCTTATTTTTAATCATAGAAAGAAATGGTGATCGCAGATTTAAATATCGTTGCAATATTTTATGTTATCCAATCAATTTTGATTAAATCATGTAAGTGTATTTGTTACTTAATAAATTATATTTATTAATTATTACAAGGAACTTTATGAGTACTTTAATATATTTAAAAGAAATTCCATTAGTTTTATTGTTTCAGCAGTGAAGATAGCAAATAAATTTGTGACATTGATGTTTTTAGACTATGCATGTTTTTATTTATTGGGGTGAATCATAGAATACTCTACTTCTCCCAACCTGGCGATAAATGCACCAAAGTGGCAACCTTGGTATTTAGTATTAACTTGGTATTAAGTAGCAACCTTGGAAGTATTCTCCGGTCGCACCATTTATTATTCCGATAATTGTTAAAATGATAATTTTTTTCTGATGATTAGAGTTAATATTTTTATTAAACTCTTTTGAATCATATCTATACGGAAAAAAAAAAAGTAAACACATTGGAATTCTCTGAACCCTGCCCAGAGCGGTTTGATTGGTTCTCGTCGTTGAAGTTAAGGTCAGAGTCAAATTTCTGTTTTGGGCAGCGTATCAGAGTCCTCTGGCAAGCAACTTCATACATTAAACGCAAATCGGTCTGCCGGTAGTAGTATCTAATAGTGTTATTACACGAGGGGTCAAAGAGGCTTCAGATTCCAGGCGTCTCCATGTATTCCTATGGCTGCAGGGGAGTCGCTTGGAGAGCGAGCGTCTTTTTTCTGTCGGAGCATCTTTGACGCCCGAAACGAGGCAAGTCGCCAGTAACAGCCAATCAAATGCTTGGAAATCTGATAATAGAAAAGCCTTTTTCGGAACAGCCAATGAAATGCTTGGAAAAGACGGACCGTGAGGCGGCTGTTGTTGCTAGACACCTGGGATTCCAAGCGTCTCCGACTCCTCGTGTAATAACACCATAAGTATGCCTTGCAAAAAGTAATGCTTTGGAAATGGAACAATGAAAATCTGCGTAGATACCATGAAATGCAACTGATTGGTCAGAGCTTTATGACGCTATAAGAGAGGTTACCAAGGGGAGACCCGTCTCGCTGTCACCAAAAGTGACGCCAACTTAGCGCTATTTCCAGTATTTCGCCAAATTTCCATAGACTCCCATTGAAATACAATAGGGTTTACTTGCATGCAGGAAATCAACAAATTGAGATATTTCAATGCAACAAAAACTAATATTAGCTTATGAATAGAGCTTAATTGAACTATTTACATTATTTTTAAGCACAAACAATTTGGGGTTGGCTAGAAAATAGGAATTGCTTTGCTATACCGAATGGAATAGTTAAGCGATTACGCGGGGAGTTGGTGAGCATAGCGAGCAGGGGGGCGGTGCCCCCCTAGTTACTTTAAAACAATATTTCTTTGTAGAGAATAAGCAATTATTAAATATTTTGAAAATTCTGCCAGGGATCGATGGAGTTTTTTTTATTGGGACCCATTTTGTGAAAAGTAAAAGTTATTTTTGTGAATTTTATTATATTTTTGTGAAAAATAACATTTTACAATGAAAATTGAAATTCAGTTACTCAAATTCGAACTAAGCGTCATCTTTATCCTGTCTTTTTCTCTCCCATTTTATCTTAATCTTGCTCCTGCTTTCTAAGCGGTAATACATATTTTTTGAGCCTGACAAAGAAAAACAAAGTTCTTTCGAAAGGACTTGTACATCTCTTAATTTTATGGCATTATTAAGAAATTTTTTGCTTTATAAAATTTTTTTAACTAATCAGTTTTATTAACTAATTAGTGTCTCAGAGGATTACATCACCTTAAAAACTATGTAGTTAACCCAACAATTAATGTTTTTAAAAAGTCATGCATATTTACCCTAAACTTGATTACAAAGTTACTAAATAATGAAATTAGTAAATTAAAACCCAATCATAATAATAATTAAAATCACACTTTATTAAAGAAATTCATAATACAATTAGTAAAATAACAAATATATAGAGAATAGTTTAAATAATTTACTTACAGGAAATTCGAGATAAACAAAATCACTAGATGGACTCATTTTAATCAAAGTTAATGCTTTTGAAGATAGAGCCACTCGAAATGGACCCATTAAATTTTGGCTGCAATCTAAATCATGCTTATCAATTTCAACTTGCCATAAATGATCTAAAATTAAAGGAAGGGGAAAAAAATAAAAATGAATAAAAATGAAATGGAAATTGATTAAATAAAAAACTATGTGAATACAGCCTAAAGAGAAAAAACAGTTATGTAAAACATTTTAAAACATGGTTTCAACTTTTGACAATTCAATTACTGAGTGTTGTAAATATTTTTAAAATTTCAAAAGTGTTATTTTTTAATTATCACTACTGTCATAAATTCTTCATAAAGTTAATTTTTGAAATTCAAGTCAAACTCAAAACACAGAAAAGGCCTATGAATAAAATTTTGCCTTAATGCAGTAAAGCTTGCGAAAATGGAATCTCCTACTATTATATCCATGTTATCTAATCTATTAGGTCCATGTTTTATTAATTTTATAATTATCCTCTCATCTTTAATTCTTGTGATGCTTTTTTGTATAAGATGTATCGTGAATAAGAATTTTTTTCACTGTTTGAATATTTTTTATAGAAAAAAGGTAGAAATTTTTGCCATTGAATAAATTATTGGTATTTTGATAGCTTAAGAAGTTAATTAACTTCTTTTCGTATGCTTTAAGTTAATAATTGGCATTCACATTATTTTTTGAAAACAGAGTGTTAAAATAACTTTTTTTAGGCTTTGAGTAACATTTGTGGCATCCACAACAGGACATTTTACAAAATTTATTGAAACAAAATGTTTCAAGATATGAAAGGTTTTAAAAAAGCTGAGTTTAGGGTGTCAACGATTTTAATCAGTTGATTTAAATCAGCCATTAAATCATGACTTTAATCAACCAATTAAAAAAATCATTGATTTAAATCAAAAATTTTCTAAATGTTTAAAATGTCAAAAAAAGTATTAAAATCTAACATGAACATAATTTGAAAGTTTCTACAGGTATTTTGACTTATGAATAAACAAACAAACAAAAAAAGAGCTTTAAATAATTGTTTCTAAGCTTAATTCATGAGTATTGTAAAAAATTAGAAACAGTTGAGTTGGTAAAAAGCATTGTTTTTAAGTTTTTATCCAAATTAAAACGGTTTCATTTAAAAATGATACTTAAATCTAATATAATTTGCAATGTCATAATTTCCTTTAAGTAATCAATTAATGCAATATTTTATATAAAACACATAGTTTGCATTATTTTATATAATGCACATAGCAAGTGTAATATATTTCTACAAGTAAAAGAATAAATAGTAATTAATAGCAATCTCAAGTTAAAGAAGAATGAAAGAATGACAACTGCTCAACAGCTAAATTGTAAATGAATGCATAAGAGAAAAAGAACTAATTGGTATAAAAATGCTAAGCACAGCAAGAGCTTCTTTGGTATAGGTTGAATACATGTTTTTTTTATTTTTGAAACTACTAATTTGCAGTTTTTATAATTTCTGTAATTACTAACTAATAGTTATAATTTTATTAATTAAAGTATAAAAACATAGATTATGTTAACAATTAGTTGTTTAATTGTTTTGGAAACCTAAAACTCATGGTAGCGATTCAGTATTTGAACGCTGGGAAAAAAAATCATAAAAATCTGATTTAAATAAAAAAAAATCTGATTTAAAGAAAAAAAATTCTGATTATGGATAAATGCGCTTCAATATTATATTCAATAGTAGAATCTTGTTTTACTGTTGAATTTTTGAAAGAGTGAGATAGAACCCATATGGCCTCTGTTAGTTCTAACGCAAGAGTACATCTAGATAATTTAATGAAGTTGAAGGAAATGAAAGAATTAATTTGGCAGTGGCAGGTTTTGACTTGGCAAAAAAAAAAGATGATGGGGACCTCAGAAAATAGAAAAGTTAAGTCCTAGTTTTGACCAAGCCCATATGAAAATCATTATCTCAGCATGGCCTGGTCCATTCTAAGGTCAGTAAAATTAGGCCTGGCCCAAAAATTTTTGCAAAAAATGCATACATTTTAAAATCGCCATTATTCTACACTTAAACATTAAAATTTATTCTTTTTAAAGAATAGTAGATTTCTACATTTATTAAAATATAGCTAAATTAAAATATAGTAAAACGTATGAAAAAGAACCTGCCTATGATGGAACCCTGTTTTAAACTGAAAAACATGGTGATCCATGCAAAATTAATATACTAATACATAAGTAAAGCATGTACAGTACAACCTCGATATCTCGAATCTGTGGGGAAGAGAAAAAAATTCGAGATATAGAGGTTTCGAGTTGTCAAGGTTTTGACAAAATTTAAAAATCTAACCCCACAAACCGCTTTTTGCTAAGATTCATCAAAAACTACACTTAATGTACTAATAATTAACAAATTACACTTCTCAAAGTTTTATTAATTTCAGAATTGTGCTACACATAAACTTGTTTTAATTAAATAATATCCAATTCCTCATTAAGAAATGCATTCAGTTGTTTCGGAAGAAAAAGTTTATAATTGAAGTCTCCTGTCTCGCAGAATCTTTTTACAATTGCACAGTTTTCTCTCACATAGCAATGTATCAAATTCTTCAGTTCTAATATTTTCATTTGATTCAAGAAATCTCCGCAGCAGGTCAAATGCCTTTTTGGCTTCTTTCACTGTAACTTTTTTCATGTTCTTCATGATCTTGTAGGTCTTTACTTTCTTCATCAGAAATTTCTGCATTAATGCTCGAAACAATCTCCTCATCCGTCCAAGCTCATTGCCTACATTCAAGTATTCTTCTAATGAAATCTCAGTGTGACACGACTTTTGTATCGTTTCCACTGTTCTGGATTCAGTTCTTCTTCTTCAGTTGCTTGAATAATGGAATCAACTTCCTCTGTTTCACTGGAAGTTACATATGCTAAATATCCTGCTTTTATGAAACAATTTCTTATTGTTGTTTCTGTAACATTCCTCCATGCATAGTCAGCCATTCTTGACTGTAAGATGGTGATAGGTGTGCTAGAAGGTTTACCTTCACAGATATTATTCTGAAGTTTCTCACAATTCGGACTTGATAACTGACTTTGAAGCTACGAATTACCTCCTGGTTGAATGGTTGTCCTGATCTGGTTGAAACTTCGAAGTCGTGTTTGGCGGTAAAAATTTAACCAGCGATAATTTTTAGCGTTGGAAGATTAGAGTGGGCTTTTTAGAGTGGGCTGTGAAGAGGATAATGTGTATTTTACTTTTAGCCATTCTTTTACTGATTCCTATGAGCCAATCAGGAAAAATTGTGTTTGCCATCCAAGCCTTTATATTTGACATGTATAGCATTAGAAATGACTTAATTTTAGCAAAGCACCTCTGCTTTTTAGATAGTCCTATCGTAACAGGAGGAAGTTTTTCTTTACCACTTTGATTTGCTGCCAAAAGCACAGTTACACGAAGTTTACTCTGTTTGCGACGTCGGATTTCTTCACCTTTAAATGCAGGTGTTTTGTTGGAAAAACACTAGTACAATAATACAGTTTCATCTGCGTTAAACACATCATCTGCTTCATAGTCTTTTTAAACGAGAAGGAAGTTCTGAAAGCCACTCTTCACAGGCAACTGAATCACCCGATGCACTTTCACCGCAAAGTTTCCATAAAACGATGTCCCTTTTTTCGGTTTCAAAAGCCTCCTATTCACCGTTTAAGTTCTTTGCATCAACAGAGGGATAAAAGAATGTGAAACCAGCATCATGATCAAACTGGTTCTACAGATGACAATAGCCAAAAGTAAAAAGTCAAACTAATTTCTGTGGAAAACATTTCGACATATCAAGGGTTTTGGAAAATATATTTCGAGATAACTATGGAAAATACATAAGAATTTTGATGGAAATGCAGGGGAAATTTCTTTTTTCGAGATATCAAGGGTTTCAAGATAAGGAGGTTCGAGATATCGAGGTCTGACTGTATAATACATTTACACTTGCTAAGAAAGGCACTTGTCTATAACGCATTTTTTTTTTCTGTGCATTTCTGTCTTAGAAAATTTTACTGCATAGCATTTTTCAGATTTTTAACACTTCAATAGATGGAATATGGATTAACAATATTAATAACTGAAACTGTTACATACAAGAAATAGAGATTCATTAAAAAAGTAAATATTGCAGCCAGCAGCACTTCTATAAAAATAAAGATTATAAATGTGAAAAAAAAAAGTAAAAAACATTTTTGGCCAGAACTCCTCGTACAAGACAAATTTTTAACCACATCGACATAAAAATTAGTGTTTTGTAGAAATTCACTCGGGTCAAGATTTTAAATATTTTCCAGGCCGGGCCGGGCTCAGGCAGAACTTTTAATTTTTGTATTGGCCAGGTCAAATTTTTTTTTTTTCTATGAGTCAAGCCGGGCACGGGCCTGGAAATTTCGGCCAGTGCAGACCTCTAATACAGTCTATATACAGTATTGCAGTCATTACTAATTGCAATACACATAGTATTGTATTACATCATTACTAAGTACTAACTATTTATAGTTATCATTACATATAAATAATGTGTGACATAAAGTAAAAAAATATCACTTACCAAATATAAATCTAAACTTGTTTTCATTTAAAGATAAATAAGACTTCTGAATTTCCAACATATCATCTAACCACAACTCCAATTCTTCAGGGGTTTCAGTAACAACAGAGAAGCAGTCATTTTGAGTGTATAAAGCAATGACATTTTTCTGCTTAGCATGGAGTTTACGGCTAATATTTAAACACTTTTTTAATACAATGCTTCGTCTAGGTTCTGCACCAGATCTCCACTTTTTCTCAGAACTGTAATACTCTAATCTGGCTTCTGTAGCTTCAGATTCCACATAAAGTACAAAGAAACGCCTTTTCATTTTCTAAATTAAAAAGTAATTTAAAATAAATATAACTTGTTGAATTTTAGGCTAGTTTTAGTTATATGCAATAAGAATGACAAGCATGCGATTTTAACTTTTAAAATCTACAAAAAATAAGAAAGAAATCAAGAAATTTTCATGAATATTTTTGACAATATATTTGCTATTTAATATACAAACAATGTTTAATATTTTTACACCAGAAAAGTTGCTTTATTTATTTTATACAGAGCTAAAAATAACCAAATAAAGAGAAACATAACAATAAAAAGAAACAATTTCATAGAATATACTTTAAAATCATCTATTAAGATATGGAAAATTACTTCAGATGCACCAATGAACACATTAACCCCTTAACAGTATTGCAAAGTTCACTTCTCTCTTTCAGTATGATAAGAATATTATGAAAGTAGTGAATTCTATATTTAAATGTCTATCCAAAAAGAAAACTAACTCAATTCAATCTCTGCATAAAAGAATCAAATATAGCGCAAATCAATTAAAATTGTATTTGAATAATTCCAAATACTGCTCATTTGATTTGCTCGAAATATGTTTGGCTAACAAATGAAATGAAAGTTTAAATGCTCATAAAATTCACATGCAAAACTAATTCTCCAATATTTAAAATAACTAGGGGGCTCGGCCCCCTACGAGCTACGCTCGCCAACCCCCGTCCAGACACCGCAGGCTCTAAATGCACGCTAATTTGATCGCCTTTAAAAAGATTTCGAAAGATTGAATTATAATTTAAAAAACAGTGGCGATCTCCCTATAAACGAACTTCTATTCATTTCCCTTTGATTGGGGAATTTTAACGCCAAATCCGCTGCGGTACTACTTGATTATCCCGTCGACCAATTTCGCCAAATTATATAAATCGCCAAACCACTCGCCAAATTATACAAATTGACATAATTTTTATTTTAAATAACGAAAGAACAAATAAATTCGTACAACATTAATAAAAATACAAATAAAACGTCGAAATAAAAATAACTTGATGACGTAGACACGTGTAACAACATTTCAAAATAAGCTAATATAAAAGGAATTAAGTAAACAGAGTCTTTGTCTCCTGGTATTTTTTAACAAAGCGAAAAGAAAGTTCTTTTAAATGAGACATTTTAAATTAATCGTTTTTAATCTGACGTAATTTTTACCAAGCTATTCTTTCTCTTTTAAATAATCGCGTGAAAGTACTTTTGTTAGCAATGAAATATTATTTGCGCTTTCCTAACAAAAATAATTGAAAATATCCTCTCAAAATATTAAATAAATGTCTAGCGCAATTTCTAAATTTAAACTTTTTTGCAATATTATTTTGTGTTCATTTTATGTAATAACTATAATGTGACGTAAATATGACGCAATTTCTCCTAAGACTTCTAACGCATGTTAATGAATTTATTATTTTACAATATCCCTTCTCTTTTAAAATTCACGTGTATACTTTTTATGACGTAATTTTTAATAAGTTCCTGCTTTTTATACATAATTATTTAATTCTAATTTGAAAGTTTTTTTCCTGTTTATAATAGTCACGTGCAAATAAATTTTTAATTTGAAGCAAACATTATTGCTTGCGCTTTTTATACAGTTGGCAACAGTTTAAATTAGTACAATTTTCTGAAATCTGTAAAAAATATCTCTAGAAATGCTGAAAATTTGAATTTAAAATAGAAATAAAACCTGAAAAAATGAGTCAAAATAAAAAAATTAATGCAATCTGCACTCCGGCAAATTCTAACGCATAAAATGATCTAAAAATGATTACACTGCCATGTATAGTTTTTGCTGCTATAAAACTTTTTTAGTGAAACGATTTTGTCCAACTTTAGCATTAAATATCTCTTAAAATAATTCTTTGATTTGAAAACTGTCTGCATCAGCGTGTTTATCAAATATTTCTGTATAAAACCACTGATTTTCATATTTTTGTATGCATTATTTTTCTCAATATTAACGAAGAACGACCTCCGGTCACAAAAAATTCAAAACCGGCGGCGGCGGTGGCGGTGACAGTGGTAGTTACTTTTTTTTAGAATAGAGAGATATTTAAACAAGCAGTTATTTCATTAAAGAATTAATATTTTCATGTTAACCTTAGAACATGAAAACAGAACAAATAACAATACAAGAACTTGTCAGGTAGATAAGAAGGAAACTCACACAAATATGTCATGTACAACAGAGATATTGCTAGTTTTGTTTTTGTTTTTTTATGAGGCATGGAAGTACTTCTTGATTCATTTTGGAGGAGTGAATATAACTTTATAAAAAACTGGCATAAAAGCGTTCCAGTGGGAAAAAAAGGAAGAAGAAAGAGCTGAAGACATAGGGGGAAGGAGACAAATAGGTCTTACAATTCTAAATTTTCTTTCTTAAAATATTCAACTATAAAAAGGGTAAATCAAATATATTCACTAACAGGAAATAGCCAATTTTAATAATATTTTTACTTTCAACAAATTTTTATAATATGACTAGCAGATTAGCCCAGCTTTGCCGATGTTAACTAAGGGTAGTCTTCTGTAACAAAATAAACAAAAGTGTAATATCCTAAAAATACGGCAATCACAATAACAGAGCTCTGTGCATTCAGGTCCATAAATCTTAATAAAATCTTTCAAATTTTTAAAATTAGAATGCACATGTTGCCGTATGTATGACAATACGAGAAAAAACCCAGCTAAATGGCGCAGAATTTTGTGAAATTCTATTTTGAATGGCTTGAAAATAAAGTGTTTACTATATGGATCAGGGATGAAACTACTATTTTTTCATCCACGGCAAGCATGAATTTCTGCCTCCTGCCCCCCTCCTCCTTTCCAAAATAAATTTATAAAGAGAAGTTTTCAATCCATACACTTTAATTTTTATTTTAAACAGAAATTATTGTTAAGAAGTATATTAATTTTTAGACTTTTAGGTTGATTTCTATAGAAATCGACCTATTGCAATTACTTTCTTTTTTTTCTTGTTTTTGTTGCAATGATTTTGTTTTATCTATCTATAAATAATGCAAATCTTGCTATCCTGATAACGTCCAAAATACTAAACCGATTCGAACCTAATTGGGACAGTGTATTGATCTTGCAAATATCTTGGATGAATTTGTTAATCATGCATGTAGAAGATCTTATGGTTTGTATACAGTGACACACAAAAACAAAATATGCAAAATTTGTCAGCACGATAAGGTCCAAAATACTGAATCAATTCAAATCTAATTGAGGTAGTATGATTTTGCAAGTAGCATTGTTGAATCAGTCCCCTAGCTAGACAATGCATCCAGAACGGGCAATCTTTTTGCAGGAGGGGCAAAATTACTTCATTTTTTATTCTAGTCTTTTGCAATCTCTTAAATATTTATTACATATTCAATAAAAGTTTATAGCCCTTCCCAATATAATTTAAAAGTTACTCGTTCACCTCCCTGAAAATATGTTTGAATTATTACCACAAAAGTGATAATTATTGTTGAAGTTTTCTACAGTAGCAGTTACCAACTGGTTGTCCACGGACCTCCTGTGGTCTGCAGGAAAATCTGGACATATGCATTCTTATGTTTCATTAGTAATAATAATAATAATAAAGTTAAGAGATTCTTACACAGTAAAACTTGTAAAAATGGAATTGCAAAAAAAAATTCCAATTTATAAAACTTTCCATCTTAGCAGGTATAATTGCAGTGTTGCATTCAAGGGCTTTTCTCCAGGAGAGGGATTTCTAATGCTCCCGAGCAGGGTTCTCGCTGCCGCTCCCCATTGCGTCAAAATGCTTCATTTGACGAGTAAACAGCACATTTGACTCGTCAAATTTCGAGTGCTCAATTTTTGCTCATTTTTTTTGTGTCAGTCAGTACAGGCAGCACGCTTATTTGCATTACTGAATTATTGATGTTGCTTATCATGTTCAATTGTATCGAACTATTTATATTACCCTACTTATTGAGATACTGATTTAATGTCCGTTCAAATTAGCATTAGTCAAAGCCACAGAAAGGGTTATGCAGAAAATATCAAATTATCAGGGGCCAGCCCCCAGAAGCAGAATTTTCTGCGTCAGTCTGCAGCAAACAAAAATTTATCTGCGACCCAATAAGCCTACTATCATAAGAAATAACAGAAACACTTAAAGTAAGCAAAATTTCCATTTATAAAGAATATATATAATATAAGGATACAACAAATACCATAAATCTAGAAACTTAAAGCAAATTTCAGCTATTTTTTAAGCCCAGCATTTATTTTTAAGTTGGTGGATTAATCTGCAAGGCTTAAAATAATCTGCAGTGCCCGCTTCCGTGCTGCACTGTTTCTGCTACTGGGGGCCAGCCTAATAGAAATTTCTCTCTTGTCAGTTAATCACTGTGTCTGCGACGCCGTCGCGATGATAAAACTCAAACAAAATTTAAAATAGGCTGGGATGCGGCTCTGGAATTAACCATTCACAGCTTAAAGTAATTCAATTAATCATGCATGAAAAAAAAAAAATCACCATTTTGCCTTTACTTGTCAAAATTCCCGTGCTAATAAAAATTGAAGTAAAGCCATGGCTTCTGTTCAAAGAGTTAAAGTACCATATTTATTAAACTATCAGATAATTTTAAATACTGACATTGAGGAAAATAATTTTATGCAGGTGTCTAACAATAAATTGGTTATCACTGCACCCAGGGCTCGCAATGTCCCTAAAATTTTCATACTTTGCTAAAACTATTTTAAAACGACAATCTTGTATAATTCTATTATACATGTTAAGGGATTCTACAACAAAAAGAATTTTTATTTAAAATACTGGTAGCAAAGTGTGAAAATTTTAGGAACGCTGCGAGCCCTCATTATCGGCCAGTTGAATGCATTTGAAAAAACTGGCCGGTACAGGTTTCTGGCATTGATGCAAGACAGCAGAGGCCAGTGCTAGTCGTAAAAAAATCCAGGATATACACTATAAGCAGAGGGTAAACACTAGAGAGTTTATTGCTTTACATATTTATTTGAGATATAGAGGATATACGGAATTCCTTTAAAAAATCCAGAAGGTATACGGAGTGTACCACCATATACTCTCCACTACATCCCTGATCGCTGTTGGAAAGGGTCTACTGAAAGCAGTTATATGTTTCCAATTTGTTGTTGCTTTCATTTCTGTTGTTTTTAATCTCAACAAATTATGCTTAGCTCTTCAAAAGCAGAATATTGGTTTTTCTTTTGAAAATATCAAACTGACATTACAATTAAATGATGTTCTGGTTATGGGAAAAACTATAAAAAAGTTTATGGAGAATGTATATGAAGAAATCCAAGATTTTGTTTTTGAAAATTACTCAGTTCATGATAGTAAAAAAGAACGTGATGTATTAGAAAATTTGAAGAAAGATTTCATAAGGTATGTCCTACAAAATTTGTTGATTCAGACAAACTAGAGATGTTTAGCGCATTTGTATCCACAAAATCAACAGTTAGTAATGGATAAGAGCAATTTCCAAAACTATAGTATAAAAGAAGCTGAATCAGTTTTAGGTAGATTTCGTATGAAATACTACCTATTGGTGTCATTCCTATGTTGGAATTTCTGAAAAATTTTTAAAGATCTAAACCGACCATGACCCCTAGAACCCAAAACCAGTAAAAAACTTTATACAGTGAAGCACTGTTTATACGTTTTTCAAGGGACCAAGAAAAGGAAACGTATAAATGAAAAAAAGGATAAACGAAATTCACAAAAGTACAAATATTTCCATAATTACCAACAATAAAAAAATCATAGATAAATTAAAATACATGAAATACAAGAAGTATGTAATACTAAACTTCTTATTCCAGATATAATTTACAACTTACTGCTATTCATATTCATTCACCATGTACAAAATATTTTGTTATTTTAGGTTGTACGTTATTTTTGGAATGCACAGAAAAAAGTTCAATGTTCAGAGTTAAAAGTGCCATCTTAACATTATCATTCAAATCACTACTAATGAGGTATTCTTGCATGGTGTTAAAACCTGCCAAAGCTTGTTGAAAACTTGGCAGTGGCTTTTCGGAGCAGTTATCCTCTTCTTCACTGCTAGTTTCCTCATTTGCAATCATTTCATCGATTGTTAAAAGAGAACATGTTGCAAGTTCAAAATCACATTGCACAAAATCTTCAAATGTAGTAACATCACTTAAATTTGACCAGTTTTCTGGTGGAGCAAAATGATCAGGTTTGGCGTTTTCAATGGCGTTTGGTGTTAAAAATCCGCCAAGGGCAAAGCAGTTTTTTTATCGTTTTGGGTTATTTGGGTTACATTTTGCCAAGCCATCATTAGGAAATTCATAGCTTGTAAGATGTTAATGTTCACATTTTTGAAGTCACCGTGGTCTAAACTGGCAATAGCAGTTTTCACCAAAAGTTTTCGATAATGTTGTTTTAGGGATTTTATGACTCCTAAATCCAGTGGCTGCAATTTGCTGGTACAATTTGCAGGGAAGAATTTGACAGTTATGTTTTGAAGAAAGTCCATATTAGGTGGATGAGCTGGACACTGATCAATGAATAAAATGATTCACCGCTTTTGGTTTCACATTTTATCATCTAATTCTTTTAACCAATTGGTAAAGAAGGACATTGTCATCCATGATTTCATATTAGCCAGTTACATTGTTGGTAATGTTTTCACATTTTTGAAGCAGCCGGCCTTTTTTGATTTTCCAATAATCAAAAGGAGGCAATTTTTCTGATCCCTCTGCATTCGCACACAATAGCACTGTTAATCGCACTTTAAACTCTTTTTTCCACCATGACACGTATCTGATTTGATTGCAAGAGTTTTAGATGGCAGAAGATTATAAAACAAACCGGTTTCATCTGAATTAAAAATATCTTTTTGTTCATATCCTTTTATCAGATCTGGCAATTGGTTTTGAATCCAATCATCCACTGTTTCGCAATCAACATCTCCAGACTCTCCCCTTACAGCTTTGCTTGTTATACCATGTCTTAATTTAAACTTGTGAAGCCATCCTGAAGAAAATGATGCATCGCATTCCACATTTAGCTTCTTCGAAATTTCTCGTGCTTTCTCCATAAGCAAAGGACCGCTGATTGCAATTTTTACACTATGACACTGATTAAACCACTGTAAAAGCAATTTTTCAACATCAGCAAATTTTCCGCTTTGAATTTGAAGTTTTTTTGAAGCACTACATCCACTTTGATGATGGCTTTCCTCGATGATCTTACGCTTATAAATTAGTGTGTTTAAAGTTGAAACCAGTAAACCTAATTCTTTGGCAAGATCCACTCTTTTTAAATGTTGGTTTTCATCCACTTTTTTTAAAATGCACATTTTTTCCTTCAACGACAGATTTTCTATTACGCGAAGTCATTGTGAACTGCTAGTGAACGATACAAATCCAGGCACTGAAGTTGCCAGGAAAAGAATTTGCCCTGCTGGGTCTGGGGAGAGTGCAGCAATAACCCTTATCTATAGAAAGTGGGATGTTCGCATTCCTTAGGGTATGGCTTTTGTTCAGCTGGGCAGGTGTTGGTCAAGGTCACGTGCCTTTTGTAAAACTGGACAATCGGGAGTTGGGAATATGAGGATGAAATGCACATTTTCTCTCTTCTTGACTTGTTGAAAAAAACATAAATGAAATTTGCGATTTAAGGAAAAATGTATAAATGAAATTATTTAACATTAATATCATTGGATTTTGTTGGGACCATTCAAAAAAACATATAAATGATAAAAGCGTATAAATGAGAAACGTGTATATCTATCTATCTATCTATATATATATATCAATTTCTTCTGGACACGATAACTTCCACAATTCTGCACAAATCTTTTCCAAACTGATACATAAAATCAAGGGGCATAAAATCTCGGTCAAGTTCGTTAATGGGCAAAATCGGACCAAGGGGATGGAAATAGGGAAGGGTTTTGTGAAAACCGTAAACTCCCCATAACTTTTTAATTTTTGTACATATCAAATCAGTTTAAAGTTTTTATTACTTCTAAAAATAGGACCAAAAATTTATGTATTACAGGTTTTTGATAAAATTAAAAATGGGCTCAAGGGGCGCAAAAAATAGGGTTTTTGGGAGAAACAAATTCCTAACTTCGCCAATTCTCAAGATATCAAATCCAATTAATTTTACTACATCTCCTTAATATTATCTACAACTTTTACATTCACAAGTTTTTGATAGGACCAGTTCATACCACAAAAAAAAAAAAAAAAAAAAAGGGGGGGGGGGGGAAGAAGAAAAATTTCCATAACTCCGTCAATTCACAAGATATAAAATCTCCATGAATTTATCATATATCTTCTTAATATTGTCTTCAACATTTATATAGACAAGTTTTTGATAGGATCAATTTTTACAGCAAAAACAAATTAAAAATACATAGCGGTTGAAGAAAAAAATCATCTTATTAAGGGTGTATTCAAATCCAAACTGCTTATTTTCTTAGTCATTTTTAAATTCATTTTTGCTCTCAAACACATCCAATTGATAGATTCTCTTCTTCAGAAACTATATAATGTACCTTAATGATCGCTTTTTTGATAGAGGCAGAATATATTTCAAAAAATGATGTCAAAGTAGGCATTTTGAACAGAATTTCCTGAAGCGATTGTGTTAGAAACGAAAAATATTGCCCTACTGAGAAAATAATTGTTTATTAATCAAGTTTCAATTAACTGAAAGAAAAATGAAAACACAGGTCGCTTATAAATCTTTTCAAAAATCACGTCAGCAAGTTTCGTATTTTTTCTATTAAAAAAGAATCTGAAAATGTGCCAGAAATTTTCGAGTTGTTGAGCATGGAAAAGTATTTTTTTTAATGCAGCCTTAACATGATTCTGATAAAACCAGCTATTATATAAAAATGAAATAAAAACTCGTCAAAAGCGACCAGATAAAACTGTTAAAGTGGATTTATATCTAATCATGATTTAGTTTTTGTTGGTGCAATTAATATACTTAACTGCGAAATCTACCTCCGCCTGTAGGCCACGCCGGCAGGGATTTTTTTTTTTTTTTTTTTTTTTTTAACTTTATACATTTGGGTGATACAGACATTTCCATATCTGAGGTATTGTCAGAATAGAAATTATTTTAAAGTTTCCTGAATTCTAACTGCATAACCATGAATTTAGGAGATACCATAGATTTAATTTGAAAAAACAATTTGCAGAAATATTGCTATTACATTCATTAAACTATGAGATAGGCTTCAGTGGGATGAACACAACAAAAACTAAATTGAGAAATCGGATATATATAAGAAATGTCAAAAATATTACTTTAGTATGTGTTAACAGGTTCGATAGGTAACAGCACAATTTCGAAACTTAAACTCTTATCATCCTGAGTTAACAAAGATTGGAAGTTTTATTTCATAACATTTTAATGAGTTAAATTGGATTTGGAGTTTTTTTCTTGATTACGCAAGCATTTTAGAATATAGTTTATTCAGAATATACTTAGAAAAGTTTTAGAATAAAATGCATTTAAATTATAGTTTTTTTCCTGTAGCAGATTAAATTTAGATGAATAAGCAGTCACAAAAAATTATTTTAGAACATATTAAAAAAAAGGGAGCTGAAGCATTAAGGGGTTAAATATCTATTTTTAAATATTTCACGACGAATTTATTTTGTTAACATTTTTACCATTTGGTGAATGTTTTTTATTTTTTATTAGCCAAATTGCTAACATTGGTAAAAAGTCAGCGAGAACCCTGCTCCTGAGTGATGGACAATATTGAGTTTGGGAAAGTTGAGGGGGGGGGGATAGTTTCACTTCTACAATGTTAATAATCATAAAATCACAAGACTCCCGGAAGAGACATTTCGATGTTCAGGGGGGAATATCCACCAACCCGGTTCCTTCCTGAATTCATCACTTATTGTATAGCATTCCTTTCAACCGGACACACAAATTTTTCAAAACAAAAAAACGTTTACACAGATTTTAATGTATTTATGAAATTTTAGATATTAGATTTAAAATTTAATATAGAAGCATTGGTAATTATGTTACTATGTGTCATTTATTTGCAAAAAAGGTTATTTTTATTTTTCGGCCCTCCACAGAAATTGAAGCATCTCTAATTTTGTTATATTAAACAAGTTCAACTCATACAGGGATGAAAATGCACTAAAGCCATTTTGGAGCAGCTTTGGAGCAACAAAAATCTGATTTTGGAGCAGAAAATCCATTTTTGGAGCAGCAAAAATCTAATTTTGTAACAATAAAAGCTGTTTTTGGAACAGACAAACTCTAATGCTAATGAACTCCTAAAAACTCTTATCTTGAAAATATTTTGACATTTGAAAGAATAAGTACCCACATGAAATTTCTCCACACATTTTGCTAACTCTGGACATTATAAATGACAATTGGTACAGACTGCAATAATGAAAAATTAGCAGCAGGAAGAAAAAAAATCCATTTATTTGGCTTTAAAAAATATTATTTTAGAGCAGTAATTTTAACTAATCAAAAAAAGCATATGAATACAACATACAGGACTCCCACTGAACTTTTGTAGTAAAAAATGATAAAAGGGGACCATTAAAAAAAAAAAACAACCAGAAAAGACCATATATTTTGTATAAAAAGGAACCTTTAGGGACCTATATTATATAAATCACAAAATAAAATAGACTCAAAATCTCCACAACCATTTCACGAAATTAGTGCGTTTTTGCGATCCTTTGACGAATTCGAGTGATTTCACGATCTCTTATGAAAATTTGAGTGTTTTTTTAAGATCTCTTACCAAAAGTTGAGTGTTTTTTGCTATCTTTTACTGAAATTAGAGTGCTTTTCGCGATCTTTCGAAGAAACTTGCTTATTTTTCACGTTCTTTTGACTAAATTCACATATTTTTCGCTATCTTTTGGTGAAATTTGCGTTTTTCGCGATTTTCTGACAAACCTTGCGCTTATTTGAAGAAATTTACGGAATTTTTTAACCACGTTTTGTTCGATTTTTCAAGAAACTAGCGATCCTTTAACAAAATTCATGTATTTTTCGCGATCTTTCAACGAAATTTGCGTGTTTTTAGCAGTATTTTGGAAAATTTTGCATGTTTTTAGCGGTATTTTGACGAAACTTGCTGTTTCTTCGCGACCTTTTGTCAAAATTCGCGTTTTTTCGTGATCTTTTGACCGCGATTTGCTTGTTTTTTGACGAAATTTAACGATTTTGTGACAAAATTCCCATTTTATCGTGATCCTTTGACGAACATGGCTTGTTTTTTGAGATCTTTTTTTTATAAACATTGCATGTTTTTCGCGATTTTTTGACAAAATTTACTCGTTTTCACAATCTCTTGATTAAATCTTGATCTTTTGGCGAAATTTGCGATCTTTTGAAGAAATTTACTTTTAATTTTTTTAACCTTTTTCCTTTAATTTTTTTTAACCGCATTTTGTTCGTTTTTTCAATAAACTAGCGATCCTTTGAAAAACTTCACGTTTTTTTTCGCGATCTTTTGACAGAATTCGTGTATTTTTTGCGATCTTTCGACGAAATTTGCGTGTTTTTAGCGGTATTTTGATGAAATTTGCTGTTTGTTTCGTAATCTTTTGACGAAATTCGCGTTTTTTCGCGATCTTTTGACCACGTTTTGTTTGTTTTTTGACGAAATTAACGATTTTGTGACAAAATTCCCATTTTTTCGTGATTCTTTGACAAACACGGCGTGTTTTTCGCGATTTTCTGATAAAATTCGCACGTTTTTCGCGATTTTTTGACAAAATTCTCGTGTTTTTCGCGATCTTTTGACGAAATTTGCCATAATTTGATCGCGGTTTTTTTCATTTTTTGACGAAATTAGCGGTCTGAAAAAAGTTAAAAATGGAATTTTTTTTTGTTTCTCGGATCGACGAAGTCGTACTAAGTACGTTTTGGCGCAGGTTTGGCGTAAATTTAACGAAAAACGCCATTTCTGCGCAGATATGCGCAGCACTTGCACCCCTGATTCATAATAATAGACTAAAGTTTTCTAATCAATATTGTACAAATGTACTTGCATTTTAAAAGAAAGATCATGTTTAGGGTATGTAGATTTTAAAATTATGAATCGAGTGATTCAAGAGGTCCAAAATGTAAGTGACCACTACACTATAGCATGTTACCTATTAAAAGTTGTGCGTAGCATTTACCTTTTCCGTTATAAGGTCTACATCACAGTTTATTGTATCATTGCCAATATACAAGACCGTCTATAGCAGCCTTTGTTTAAAATGACTTTTTGATGTTATACTTTTTTTTTGATGAAGTCAAGATTTTTCTTGCCATATTTAAATAAGATTGCACAACATTTATGGATTGAATTAAATGGCTACCTATTGCCTTCGATTTTAGAGACTAATCGACACCTTGCATTTCATTCTTCATAAAAAATTTTCTAACAAAATGGCTTGCTTTATTAAAGACTAAGCTTCGAGTCTAAACTATTGTTTCATTATAATGAATAATCTTCATGTTTTCCACGAGTTTCACGTTATTCTGAATTAAATCATAGTTGGGAGAGCAAAGTTCAATATTTTGAATTTATATCACATTAAAGTCAGCCTATTTCACGATAAAATGAAACGTGTCACGTGTTGTTCAATATAAATAAGCACAGCATGATTAAAAACTTTGAAAATTCTATTTTTACACTTTTAAATATTTACAGACTATTTACATCGAAACATTTGGTTAATACGTGTTAAATATATATATATTTCTCACTGGGAATCCAAAAAAATTATTTTATAAATTCAGGAATATTTATTTCTCCCCTTTCGGAAGATCAAGAAATATGCAGCGTGCATGCTGCGTTCGAGTTTCACATTCACTATAAAAAATAAAAAAAAAACTAAAAGAACACGAAAAAATGTTTTTAATATTAATTCTCTGGAAGGGCACTTGATCTGGTGCCTCCCGTTTCACTGAAGGAGGCCCACTCAGAGAGTTGTGAAATATTCCACACATTATGCTTATTGTAATACTCTGTTTTTGTAAATTTTGTCATACGAGTTGTGATCAGTGTGCCAGAGTTTCTCAATATTACCTTAAAAGACGAATATTGGATTTTATTTACAGATCTTCTGTTACAGTAAAATAGAAAAAAATTTCAGAACAACATTTTCATAATGTTAGAAGGTATTTCACAATCTAAATCTATACACAGTACCTTAGTTTTCTTTGTTTAATTATTCTGTCATGAAAACATATACAAGCTTAAAAATTGGACAGACTAAAAAAAAAAAAAAAAATTCTGTATAAATTATTAAAATGAAGTTTTATATTGAAAATCAGAAAGCATTTTTGTCTTTTTAAAAATACAAAAGATTCATTATTATTTATTTGAGAAGCACACAATAAAAATTACTATTGCTATTACCAAATGGAAAAACCACCTCTGTTCAAAGCAAATCATATAAAATTAACAAATACATCTTTATTTTGTGTTTTTTGATTCTGTGACATTTTACCTAAATTCCATTATGTATTTTTTGTGCCGATTGAGGAACACAACCTTATTTTGGCAATCTCTTCTACTCTGGCACATGAAGCATAGAAGTTCAGAAGCGTAGGGGTTCAATTCATATGTCCTGCTTGCTTTCTACTAGTTATCAAGGACTTTCCTGTCCTGTTATGGACATAAATATCAGAAGAGCAAGTGGCCTCCACTGATAAATCATATTTTTTTTAATGAAAACTCCTATTTCCATTCATAAAAATTAAATCTATGATGATTACATGAAAATTAAAATCCTTTTCTCTACTTTTTCTATAAGTGCAAATCCTAATTTAATTTTAAATTTTTTCCCCCTGAAATTGAAATGTTTGTATTATAGTCGATGTTTTAATCACAAATACATTTAGATGAAGATACTACATCATTTTAATGAACTCATGGTAAATTTTTAAAATTTTATATATGAAACTGCTCAGATTGGCAAATTTCTTATGCAAAGATATCAACTGGGTTTGAATTTTTATTGGCTTATTAAAAAACACATGTTTAGATGTGTTTAACATAATTCAACATTGGAAAGAAGCCCAAAATGTTTAGACATTGTCCGTGTACAGTTTTTTTTTCTTTTACGTGTGGAAATAAATAGGAAAAAAAAAATTGCATTTGGAAAAAAAAAAAAAGTGTATAAAGATAAATTATGCCATGAGGTTAAAAAAAAAAATGTGGTATGGGTTGTTCTGGGAAATTTGCCAAGTAGGCAATATTTTCACCAAAAACATATGTATATATTAGGGCTGGATTATTTATCAGTACATCGACAAATATTAACATTTTTTAAATATCGCAATAACAATATTTAAACCTTGATTCTTTTGATATATTCCAATAAAATAATAATGTTTTGAGCTCACTAAAATTTTGAACATGAGCCTAAAAAAAAAAAGGTGTAGAATATCTTAAAACCAAATAAAATAATGTTTTGCGCACACTGCCACAGCCCCGAAAAACACAGCCCAATATTTCCATTACAATGTTTTCACCCTCCATCTTCCCCAAAACAGAAAATCTACCACGATTATCATTCTTTCCGCTGATCATTTCTGGAAATATCCCAAGCAATATTCCTTCGCTGAAAACTTCGAGTTTATTCCACTGCCTGACTGTGTAATACTGAATAACGCTTATCGTACTTCTCTTCTCTCATCGTTGTGATTGGTCCACACATATTGATATAACTACAGCTATTGATATGTCATGAATAATCAAACGAGCTCTGATTATTGCTGAGTTGATACAGAATATAGCTGGTTATCATTGAGTCCTTAGCCCAACAGCTGGGATGCTCGGCTTGTGAGCAACCAATCACAGTCCGCTAATGGTAAACTTTGCTTTTTGTTTTTCACCAAGTTGGGGAAAAATCAAGGACAAAGCACTCATTCACTGTGATGATTTGTTGCTTTTAAAAAGAGCTTCCCAGACTGTAATGTCTACTATGCTACTGAATATAATGCTTATTCATATTGTGTATTGATATTCTTTCTTCTGTGTCGTTTGTTGTATTTTCATTACAGCAAAGTTTTCTCGCATGAATTTAACATATCCTGTCTTGACATTTTAGCTTAAAAGGAATATTTATCAAAAGAGAAATTTAAATTAGTATAAAACTGTCCCAAAATGTGATTTGAATATTCATATTTTTTAAAAAAGGTTTTGATGATGTTTTCTTGCAGTAAATAGGTAAGAAGATATATATACAGTGAATATTTTTGATTAAGAATCCATTCATTCCTTAGAGAAAACAACATGTCTTCTGCATCTATCATCCACTGAAACCAACTTAATTACAAGTATATTAGAATGACATGTGGCATTAAATTAATTTTAGTTTCCCCCCTGTTTTTACTCATTTTAATTATATTAAAATCATCACCATCCTAAATTTAAGAATATTTTATTTTATTTATTTTTTTTTTACAATCTTCTCAGTTATACGCAAAGTAATTAAATAGTTATGCAAAGTAATTAAATGTTATTAATAAATAATCCATAAAGTAGGAAGAAAAGAAAACATACTATTTTTAAAGAAAAATACTACGCAACAAATGGTATAGGACAGGCATGAAAGTGGGAAATGGGAAAAAAGGTGGCATTTTTTTTCAATCTATACAATAAGGCCAAACTTGTATACTAATTTAGATGCAATTCAAGAATTATTCATACAAAAAAATGAATTATAACTGTACATATAATTGTTTGTTCATTTTTTTAAAACTTAAAACAAAAACAAAAAATATATATACATATATAAATAACAATAAATGTATAAATTCATTAAATCAAAAAACAAAATTGGAAATAGTTTGCTAAAAGTATAAATCCATCCAAATGTATCTGATGAACTTGTGTGAAGTACAGAGATTAACTTTACAAATTAAATGTATTAGTTTGAATGTTTAAGACTTTACTTAAAAGAAAAAAAATCTCTATGCTAAATATATGCACTGTAAATTGATCTTTATATACATTTCCAAAAATGCATCAGTGAAATTACCCAGAAGTGCTTTATAAATAGAATAAAATATTCTCTATTCCAAAAGAACCTTATGGAAACTTCCTTTCCCTAGTTAAATAACTTAATTTACATGACTTTCAGATGCTTATAATAAAAGCTTGCCTTTGATTTGATAGTACAGCAATTCAGAAACTAACTCAACAAACAAGGATTTGAGTGGACAAAATGTCTAATTATTAAACTTTCTAGAGCTCCTCCCCTATAGGCTTCTAATATTTTCTTTGCATTCTTGCATCAATCCAGAAAATGTCCAAATTTTCTTTTAAAAAGGTAGAATTCCTCCTTTAGGAGAAACTCTTTCATGCCTGTATAAGTACAAACAGATATCAAACATTGGCTTTTTTTCTAAAATATTTCTATTTTGCATAGACATATACAGTGGAGCACCGCTTATATGTTTCTCGTTTATACGTTTTTTTTTAATGGTCCCAGAAAAATCCAATGGATATTAACGTTAAATAATTTCATTTATATGTTTTTCCTTAAATTGAAGATTTCATTTATACGTTTTTTTTTCAACAATTCAAGAAGACAGAAAATGGGCATTTAAACCTCAGATTCCGAACTCCCGATTGTCCAGTCTTACAAAAGGCACGTGACCTTAACCAACACCTGTCCAGTTGAACGAAAGCCTTACCCTAAGGAATGTGAACATCCCACTTTCTATAGATAAGGGTTGTTGTTGTGCTCTCCCCAGGCCCATCAGGGCAAGTTCTTTTCCCTGGCAGCTTCAGTTCTGGATTTGTGTCGTTCACTAGCGGTTCACGATGGCTTCGCATAATAGAAAAATCTCTGTCATTAAAGGAAAAAATGTGCATTTTTAAAAAAGTGGATGAAAACCAAAAATTTAAAAGAATGGATTTTGCCAAAGAATTAGGTTTACCAGTTTCAACTTAAACACGCTAATTTATAAGCTTAAAGATCATCGAGGAAAGCCATCATCAAAGTGGTTGTAGTGCTTCAAAAATAATTTGTGTCCAAAGTAGAAAATTCGCTGATGTTGAAAAATTGTTTTTACAGTGGTTTAATCAGTGTCATAATGTAAAAATTCTCATCAGGGGTCCTTTGCTTATGGAGAAAGCACGAGAAATTTCGAAGAAGCTGAATGTGGAATGCAATGCATCATTTTCTTCAGGATGACTTCACAAGTTTAAATTAAGACATAGCTTTAGAGCCATAGCGAGTACTCAGTACTCAGCCAATTTGCCGAGTACTCGGTACTCGGCGAAATTTTGGCCGAGTACTCGGCCAATACTGAGTAGTTGTAAGAATTTCATTTTTTAAGCATATGAATTTAAAACTGATCTGTGAAAAGTTATTCGAATATCAATGTATAATATATGCAATAATTCATAAAACTATTTACTCGGTATTTAACAATATGTCTACAAAATATAGAAAAAGTTAAGAACAAAAACCCTCATAAAATAATTCCAGATTAAAATTTAGTTTTACATTTATACAAATAAAAATAAGTTCTTTTTAAATATATAGGAAAACAGAAAAGACTATTATTTTGGATAAAGAAACTGAAAATACAATAAATGTAATAAAAAAAATTAATAATTAAATTTATTATATTTCAAATTATGGTGCAAAAACACTAAACGTTCTACATTATCAGTAGACAGGGCATTTCTTTTACTACTATAAATTTGGCCTACCTCTGAAAATATAAGTTCAGAATAAACAGCGGTTGAAGGTGCACATAAGAATTTTTTTGCAAGGTTGTACATAATCGGAAAACCCCCCCACCATGCAAATGGAGTATCAATTTTACATAAGTCTTCCGTTAAGAAATTCTGTATTGCTTTTTGTACCTCTCTTTGTATTTTTCTGTCTTTTATTTTTAATCAAAAGAAAATAAGGTACAGTTACAAAATAAATATGAAATGTTTTGCATTATTCAAGGAATTGTTAAAGTAACCAATAATTTTTTTTTTTTTTTTTTTTTTGATAGACAGATTTTAGGTACCGGAATAAATTAGAGGGTTGAAGAATGTTTTAATTTTATATTGGTTAATAATTGTACATGTTATGTGTCAATCTCCTTTTTTTTGCTACTGTTTTGAATTGTCAAAAATTGTCTTTAAAAAGGTGCACAAATAAATTTCAAATTAAATGAGTTAATTTATATATATATGTACATTATATATATGTACACACAGGTATATATACATATATATATATATGTACAAACATATATACACCTAAGCTCACATTATATTATCAGCGTTTTTATTCCTTATTACCCAACTACTTGGTACTCGTTATTAGGCCGAGTACTCGGTACTAGGCCGAGTACTCGGTACTCAGCTACTCAGCCAAAGTACTACTCGGTACACCACTACATAGCATAACGGGCAAAACTGTAAGTGGAGAGTCTAGAGATGTTGATTGCGAAACAGTGAATGATTGGATGCAAAACTAATTGCCAGATCTGATAAAAGGATATGAACAAAAAGACATCTTCAATGCAGATGACACCGGTTTGTTTTATAAACTTCTGCCATCTAAAATTCTTGCAATTGAATCAGATACGTGTCATGGTGGAAAAAAGAGCCAAGTGCGATTAACAGTGTTATTGTGTGCCAATGCCAATGGATCAGAAAAATTGTCTCCTTTGATTATTGGCAAATCAAAAAAGCCCCGCTGCTTCAAAAATGTGAAAACATTACCAACAATGTACCTGGCTAATATAAAATCATGGATGACAATGCCCTTCTTTACCAATTGGTTAAAAGAATTAGATGATAAAATGTGAAACCAAAAGCGGCGAATCATTTTATTCATTGATCAGTGTCCAGCTTATCCACCTGATACGGACTTTCTAAAAAACACAACTGTCAAATTCTTCCCTGCAAATTGTACCAGCAAATCACAGCCACTGGATTTAGGAGTCATAAAATCCCTAAAACAACAGTATCGAAAACTTTTGGTGAAAACAGCTATCACCAGTTTAGACCACGGTGACTTCGAAAATGTGAACATTAACATCTTACAAGTTATGAATTTCATAATGACGACTTGGCAAAATGTTTTACCCAAAACGATAAAAAACTGCTTCAGCCTTAGCGGATTTTTAACTCCAGTGGATGTCAATCCTACTGAAAACGCCGACCCTGATCATTTTGCTCCACCAGAAAACTGGTCAAATTTAAGCGATGTTACTACATTTGAAGATTTTGTGCAATGTGATTTGGAGCTTGCAACATGTTCTCTTCTAACAATCAATGAAATGATCACAAATGAGGAAACTAGCAGTGAAGAAGAGGATAACTGCACTGAAAAGCCACTGCCAAGTTTTCAACAAGCTTTGGCGGGTTTTAACACCATGCAAGAACACCTCATTAGCAGTGATTTGAATGATAATGCTAAGATGGCACTTTTAACTGTGAACAATGAACTTTTTTCTGTGCATTCCAAAAATTCCGTACAACAATTTCCAAAATTCCGTATAACAAAATATTTTATACATGGTGAATGAATATGGATAGTAGTAAGTTGTAAATTATATGTGGAATAGGAAGTTTAGTATTACATACTTCTTGTATTTCATGTATTTTAATTTATCACTAATTTTTTTACTGTTGGTAATTATGGAAATGTTCGTACTTTTGTGAATTTCGTTTATACGTTTTTTCATTTATACGTTTTTTTCCTTTGTCTCTTGAAAAATGTATAAACGGTGCTTCACTGTATACATATTTTAATGATGCTGTGCGAACATATATAGGTATAAAACATTGATTTGTTGCTTTCTACATCTGTTGGTACTTAAAATTGCTGCTGTATATATATATTTTTTTCGAAATTAACAACATTTCTATTCTTACATAGTTTAAGGTAGTTATTGTGATATATCACCAATATCAATATTAACTTGTTGATATATTGTGATATTAAATTTCTAATGTCGTCCAGCCCTAATGTATATTGTGTTTTGTGCAAATCAGTTCAAAATTTTACATTAGATTTTATAAGGAACATATACACACACTTTCAGTATATATATATAGATATCAGAAACTCATGGTATTTACAAAATTGTCATCATCTTATGTTCTCCTTTTCAGTGACAGCAATAAAGAGTTAACTAATAAAATATGCTTTTTTTAAAATATAAAATGTGAATATATACATGATTAAATTTTTAAGGCGTATTTTTGATTTTTAATGTTTGAAAAAGAATTGTAGAAGTACAGTAAACTCTGTCTAAGGTGGAATTCATCGGGATCGAGATCATTTTCCGTAGTAGACAATATTCCGCCTTAGACAAATTTTACTCTATGACTATCAATTCGCAAGGACTTGAAAAACTTTCCGTCTTACAGAGAGTTTACTGCATTGAAAATATACTTGATATACAATAGCATGAATTCTACTGATATTTACTAATTAATTACAGTATAGAACCATTTATCCGGAATGCTTGGGGTCAGATGTATTCTGGATAACTGGTTGTGCATTAAAGCAGCATCCATTTGATAAGTTTTGTGGAATATGTGTGATTGTGGCATTATTTCTGATTTTAAATTATTAGATTACTTGGATTAAAAATCAATGCAAGAAAGATCAAAAGTTAACCAGAGTTTAAAAGAAGGTAATTTATGGGAATCCCTTAGGAACAAAAATTTTTCTATTTCCTCTGCATAAAAATGAAAACATCTAAAATACAACTAAACATGTTTTCTTTTCAAATACTAGATGCTGTCATCAAATTATACAATTGTTTCAAGCTAAGTCTATGTCAAACTGGCAGTTTATGACACTTTTTTCTGCAAAGATTCTGAAATCAGTCTATCAGAAATATCATTTCGGATAGCTGGTTTCCCGATAAATGGTTCCATACTGTATTAAGAAGCAAAGAATCATAATATATCATCACAAATGACATGCTAAGTAAGTAAATACATGAAACACATTTTTGATGATTTTAAAATTTATTATTTTTTTCTTTTTTAAATTTACCTATTATTCAGATTTCTCAATTTTTTCCCACTGTTGCTTGGCAACTCTCATAAAATTTAATAGAGTGTTGTAACACTTTACAATATAATTTATGGTAAATTTTAAAATAAAGAATTCAGAGTAATCTCTAGAAATTTTTTATTGCATTCTTTTAATTTAAAATAAATACATACTTTATTTTTTAAAATACATGATAATCCTTTCCCTTGACTACCTAGTACTACCTTAACCTAGTAAAATTTCCTAATTTACATTAATTGCATTCAAGTGATTTATAAACAGTTATAGGATTCAGATTATGGTTTTAATATTTAATACAGATAAAATTTCACATGATAGGGTAACTGCCGGTAATGGACACCCTTAAATGTTTTTGGTTTATAAAAAAAAATAACCAATAAAAATTTAGCTAATATTATTTTTTCATATCTCTCGCTTGTATCTTTTATAATCTAGGTTATTGTTAACACTCTTCATCAAACCAATCAGGAAGTAGAAAATAATGTTTCGAAGTTCAGCTGTTTTTCAGTGAAAATCTTAATAAACATGCTAAGAGCTTGGCTTCACTTAATAAATTTTTTTCTTTATTTTCTTGCAAAATTTGCATGTTCTTGTTTTGTTAGTTAATAGAAAACTTTGAATTTTATATACTAATGGACATTTAAAAAATTTCATTTATTTTTAAGGTCTTAAGAGCCGTGTCCATTACTGGAATACTTAATTAGTCAATTTCCAGTAATGGATATTCCATGTATACATTGCTAAAAATGCAATTTCAGCAATGTTCATAGCACATAAAATCTTTTGACTTAACTGAAAACCTAAGTAATCAAATTTAATTTTTAAATTGCATGGCAATCAATAAAACAAGTCAGGAAGCAGAGAATATTGTCTAAGGGCATAGGGAAAAGAGGGGCTCAACCCCTCCCCATTTAAATAAAAATGATTCAGTTACAGAAGTTGTTAAAAATCAAGTAAGAAAAAAATCATGCGTCAAGCATAGATTATGAAACACTTTCCAACACATTCAGAATAATGTAACAAAACTGCACTGTTTAAAAAATTAAAATATTACGTAAAATTCAACGATATGGAAACGCATAATACATTTCAGAACCCAATTTCAGCTGCTTCCATCCACAATCGGAAAATTATGCGAATTGCAGCCCTGTATATGATTTATAGATTTGAATCTATTAGCTACATGCAAGCCAAAATTTAGTTCACTTAAGAGCTACATATACTTCAGTTGAAAATTTACCTTCAGCAATTTCCTCTAATAAGGAGAACGGTATGTGAATACTTTTTGTGCACCCCTGTATTTGAAGCATAGAATTTATATATAACAGGTAAGATGCAAAAAATAAATTAAATTTAAAAGCGCATACCAAATTTTAAACCGTGCACTCCAGCAATTATTACTCAAAGACAGTACTGTACTGTAACCGATTTTTTTTGTGTATTCCTGTAAATGAATAAAAAATGCTATGAATATCTTGTTCTAACGTGATCGTAGTCAAATTCAGTGATTTATATCAGTTTCAATACATTTGAAATAGCATAATGTCATTAAAATACTCTGCAAACGATTTTTCCCCATATACCATAATGGAATACTTATGAGTGCCCCTGTAAATGAACGATTAATCCTACATACTACATATACAATACCAAACATGCTTTGGTGACCCTAAATAACCTTTATCAATTTCATGAAAATCCGAGTATATTTACGGGAGTTATTCCCCATATACCATAATGTAATGGAATACCTTTGAGTGCCCCCGTAAATGAACGAGTAATCCTACATACTTCATATACAATACCAAATATGCTTTGGTGACCCTAAATAACCTTTATCAATTTCATGAAAATCCGAGCATATTTACGGGAGTTAGAGCGTGGACAGACGGACAGACAAACCGAATGCATAAACACTTTTCAACTTGGTTGGAAACGGAAAGTGTTAAAAATCTATTATTTTCTGTCTTAAATGTTTCCTTATTCATCTCTGACCCCCTCCCCCCCAAAAAAGAAATAAAAATAAAATTGTAATATTAATTAAATTTATAGTAGTAATGAAACTAGTAAATCTGCAGATCAGTGGCCTCAAACATCAGTTCTTCAGTTTCATTTTAAAATTATTTTATTTAGTATTTAAAACATTGAACCTCCAGTATTATTTCTTTCAGATTACTAATTACTACAAGTAATATATCAAGTAGTTTCAGGGAGTTTAACAGTTGGAAATAGTGGAAATATGAATTTATGCACCAATTCCAAATTATTAAAAAATATATACAGGGTGTTTCACTACCAGACCGACAAACTTTGAATGGTGGAATGGATAGTAGACATTATTAAATAGGAAACCATGGGGCGCAAACGTCTTCTGTAGGAGCTAGGGGCCATTAAATTTTAAGGTCCAAAACTTCAAATGATGATAAAAAACTGAAAAAAGGGTCGATTCGTTTGCGGTTTTCGCTAAAATCATTCTTTATATCATGATTTTCTTAAAAAATTTTTGTAAAGGTTACGTTCAAAAATTGTCGATAGAGGGCGCTTTAGACTTTAGAGTTACTACTTTTTACTGCTATTTTTTGTATGGTGTTAAAATTATTCTAATGTTTAGACTTTAACTTAAATTTTAAGCCCAAAATTGAAAACATTGGGATCGGGTAACTAGCAAAAATTGAACTGTGAACAGACGGGGGAAGATTTTAAACGCTCATAAACGTTGAAGAAACTAATAGATTTCGTTGAGATTTGTGTGTAGGTCATTCCCTTGGTAATTATTTTATTCAAAATGACGTACAGCTTTGGTGTCCTCATTTTTTTATAGACGGCGCTTCCAACACATCTCCGACATTACTCCTGGGTGTTTCACTACCAGAACAACATACTTCCAGGAAGTGTTAGGGATGCAAAGACGACTCGAAATAACATAGGAATGTAACATAGGAAATGTCTGTTTTGCAAATTATGGTTAAAAGAAGCAGAGAAAAAAGCAACAGAAAGAAGCAGAGAAACAGCAACAGGTTAATGTGACAGAAAACAGTTTATTGAAAAGTTTTACTACAAAAGGTGTTTGAAATTACGACCAGAAGTAGTCTGGCAAGCTTCACAGCGATGGTAGATGGCACTGTGAAGACCTCGCGGCTCATATTTCTGTAGCTGCTGGAAAGCTATCAGAGATGCCAGGAATCTTCCAGAGCTTGAGGAATTCCATGCGACGCCGCTGTCAAGCTTACTGGACTACTTCTGGTCATAATTTCGAACACCTTTTGTAGTAAAACCTTTAAATAAACTGTTTCTGTCACATTAACGTGTTTCTGTTTCTCTGCTTCTTTCTGTTGCTTTTTTCTCTGCTTCTTTTAACCATAATTCACAAAAAAGACATTTCCAATGTTACATTCCTATGTGATTCCGAGTCGTCTTTGCATCCCAAACACTTCCTGGAAGTATGTTGTTCTGGTAGTAAAACACCCAGGAATAATGTCATTGAAATGTCGGAAGCGCCCTCTATCGAAAAATGAAAACACCAAAGCTGTATGTCATTTTGAATAAAATAATTACCAAGGGAATGACCTACATGCAAATCGCAACAAAATCAATTAGTTTCTTCAATGTTTATGAGCGTTTAAAATCTCCCCCCTGTGTTCACAGTTCAATTTTCGCTAGTTACCCGATCCCAATGTTTTCGATTTTGGGTTTAAAATTTAAGTTAAAGTCTAAACATTAGAATAATTTTAACCCCATACAAAAAATAATGGTAAAAAGTAGTTGTTTGTTACTTTAAAGTCTAAAGCGCCCTCTATCGACAATTTTTGAATGTAACCTTTAAAAAATTTTTAAGAAAATCGTGATATAAAGAATGATTTTAGTGAAAACCGCAAACGAATCGACCTTTTTTTCCTGTTTTTTATCATCGTTTGAAGTTTTGGACCTTAAACTTTAATGGCTCCTAGCTCCTACAGAAGACGTTTGCGCCCTATGGTTTCCTATTTATTAATGTTTGTCTTTATGTCTACTATTACCCCCCCCCCCCAAAGTTTGTCGGTCTGATAGTGAAACACCCTGTATATATATATTTCAGATTTTTTTTATTATCTCTCAAAACCCACCACTGTCTCAATAATTTGATAACTAATTCCATGACATTTAGTATTTTAAAACCATCTGTCTAAAATAATTAAAATATTGATCTTGTGATGATCACAATAATTAATTTAAACAGTGAATAATTCTTGCAAATATTTGGTTAATTATTGATATTCTAATTGTTAAGTTTATTTGACATTAGTATGCTTTCATTAAATTCTGGTTCTAAATACAATCATAAAAACAATTATATCTATGACTTTTTGTGGGGTGTCCATTACTGGAATTTTGATATATTTCTGTTATTTACAATAAAATTTTCATTAATATTGATAAATGAGACTATAAAAATGATTAAATATTATGGATATATTAATATAATACTGAAAAAACTGGAATATAATAATTACAACTTAAATTAAAAGTAGTTTTTAAAGAAATTCCTTAAGGGTGTCCATTACTGACACGTCTACCTTATATTTTACTAGTTATGATCTAGGCATGGTAAAAGAAAAACAATTATTGTAAGGTTTATTATTATTATTATTATTATTATTATTTTTTTTGTAAATAAAAATGAAAATAATGGGACACACATTTGAAAATGAATTTTATAAATGATTTTCTTGTACTTTTTAAAAATTTTCAGATTAATTTAACGTATCTTTCAAATAGACAGACTAGATAGACCAGGTATAAAATCTGATCTCAAGCTCACAAAAGTAAGACATAATCATCAGTAAATTACATCATCCAAATTTTATAATAAATACATTAGTTTTAATATTTACTTTAAGCTTACGAAGATAACCAATTCTTTTAACATCCGGCGGTAAAACAGAATTACAATCTGATCCACTTCCCCTAGAAAAATTCTTATATTTCTGGGACATTATCTAACTTTCACCTTGTGTATGTTGTAATGAACATAATATTCTGGAAAAAAAAAAAAAGACTTTTTAAATAAAAAATTCTAAATAAACACATGACAAATTTTCCTTTATTAACACAACTTAAAATAAAGGCAGAAAAATTATAAAAAATGTACATGTAACTCTTAAAAACATCCAGAGATAAATAATGTGAAAACTACTAAAAAGGCCTATAAAACTTTTACATTTTTGCTATTAAAACAAGTTGGAAATTGCACGTCAAACGTGGCAAATGAGGTGCATTTGTACTATAGCTAGTTTTATAAATATTTTTTGCACCGCATATTGTACTGAATGTAATTTTAGTGCACTTCAATAAGTGTATATCAATTTCATTCTGTTCGAAAGGCTGTAACACCATTAAAATGCACTTGAAATAATTTTTTCCCATTGGCCGTAATGTAAAGGGAAATTTTTGACTGTCCCTGTAATTAAACTATACATCCGATTTTCACAAAATTTGAAATGACTCGACAAAATATTGCAACAATTATACATTTAAAATTTCAGATCATTCGGTTGGGTAGTTTTTGCTCTGTTACATGTGGACAGACAGACAGACGGACCGAATGACGACTATAGGTGCTACGTATTTATACAATTACGAATGCACCTAAAAAGAAAAGCTTACATGTATTTTTTTTCTTTCACAGCAAACAAGTTTAATTGTTGCAAAGAATTCCTGGTTGTTATAATTAAGCAGTTTTTATTTATGTTGCACCCCCAAATACTTAGTAACAAGATTTACTTTATCATGGTAATTTTTGAGTATTTAATTAGGAAGTAAAATGTATCTTTTGGAAGAATGATGTACAGTAGAAGCCCGATATAACGCAGTTGTTGGGAGACATGTTTCACACCAGCGTTATAGCTTAGCCGTGGTATATCGGAATGGCGTCAAAGAAATGGTACAAAATTATGAAAACACTTGCCTGCTTTTGTGAGATGTAAGTAACTGTACCATTCATTGAACGCAAACTTAATCTTACACTGTTTTAAAAAAGTCCATAAGTGTTTTTTGGCGAACTGAGGCTTTCGTTTCTTTTCGGCATATTGTTTCACACTAGCAAGATGGAGTAGAAGAACACCATCTGAATCGTCTTGTTTCTCCATCCACGAAATTACCTTCGTTAAGTGTGAAATGACTTCACTAACATGTGGAACGTCATCTTTCATTACCACATCATTTTCAATTTCATCATCATCATCTTGTTCACTGCAATTTTTATGTGTTACAGAATCAATGATATCCTGATCTGTTATGACCTCTGAAAATGGTTCGCTGTTATCAATTTCTATCCAGTCATTTAAATCGTCAACAGAGATATTGAGATGCATAGTACTAACCACAAACTGCAAGTCACTCATTGTGAATCGGGATCGGAGCAATTACGAACGGAAAGATCTTCACCAGACATTTTTTTACAGCAATTCTGAATTGTAGTCGATGTAATGCTTCCCCATGCAAGGGCAACAGTCTTGAGGTTGATTGCCTTTAGGAAAGCTTCCATTTTTTTCTTCAGAGTTTATTATACCGCTGAGCAATTGACAGCGGTAATGGGCTTTACATGCTCTAATAACGCCTTTGTCTATGTCCTTGGCTGGATTAACGACATAGTGTTTTTTGACAAAAACTTGACTCTGATTTTTCCACCTCTTGATTTTAGTAGATCAGCAAGTGGATGTGCCGAACAGTGATCAAGGATAAGCAATGCCTTCTCTTCGTGTTTAAGAGACTTCACTGATGGGACAAAATCCTCATGGAACCACTCAGTAAAAATATCACTTATCATCCAATCATTTTTATTATTCCTGTTTGAGATAGGTAGTGAAGCCATGTTAAAGAAAATGCTTAAAGCATCTAGGACTTTTTATGCAGAGCGGTTTAAGTTTATGGCTGCGAGATTTATTTACTGCAAACAGGAGGTTAATTCTATCCTTGCTCCAGATTTATTACCAGAGTTCTTGAAGAAAGCAATCGATAATAGAGTGCAGTTTTATCACAGTTATAAACTTGATGGTCGTTTAAATCGTTTTCAATCATAATTTTCTTTAATTCCTCAGGAAATAGTGCCGCTGATTTACTATGACATGACCGAGCTTCTCCATCAATGCTGCACTGACTTATTCCATGATGAGATTTCCACCGTGATGACCAGCTATCAGATGCAAATAAGTTATTGTTACTATGTAAATCATGATGAAATTTCGCAGCTTGAGATCTCACAATTGGTCCTGATAATGGCACTCCTTCACTATGTTTTGTTAAAAACCACCTGTATAAACATTCATCTTGTTCTCTATCTGCACCTAATTTAGTCTCTTTTCTTTGTAACCCCACTTCACTTTGAATGGTGTCTACAAAACTTCTGAGTTTATGTTCTTCTTTCATCCAAACTCTTATTGTTCCTTCTGGAATACCACATTCTCGCAATATGCTTGCTTTTGTTGCTCCGTTCTCAACACAATCAATAACTTTGAGTTTGTGGTTCACTGAAACCTTTCCTCTTCTGCAACATTTCTCCACCTCATACCTCAACCTGGCTGAAAACTCACTTAACTTATTCAGGATGTACAATAAACACCCCCATCTCTGTCAACACGATTCCAGAATTACATGAAGTGACACAAAAGAGGGAGGAGAAGGACCATTCTATTCAGCACGGAAGAGGGCGAAACCACATGATCAGTGACAGGATGCAGCCTCATCGTCATTGTGTTCTCGAGTCATTGTTCAACAGTAAGGGCCGTGAGGTATCTGAGTGACAGGAGATAAAATGTGCGAAAAAGCATTTTATGAAGAATATTATGTTCACTGAAATTTTAAACACAAAATTTATCCTAAAATTGATCTTTTTTTTTGGGGGGGGGGGGGGGGGGGGGGAGGAGGGGGAGGGACATACTTTTCCCCACATTAAATCAGAATGTGCAGTATATCGGACTGCATTATTTCGAGCGTCTACTGTATTATCTTCTTCACTTGCAGTTCAGGAAAATTGCTTTAATTTTTTTGAGGAAAAAAACCGAAAGAAGACAAATACAATGATAAACAGTCAAAACAAAATAAAACAAAATGTATACCTAATTTCATTTTACAGTGATACATTGGTTTTCAAACACAATTCAATACAAAGAATTGTTCAAGAACTGAATCAAATTTTACTACACAGAAACAATGAAAAAAACAATTAATTGGTTCCTACTTGCCCAATTAATCACTGTATTTACCTGCTTTAAACAGTATAAAAACACTTTACGCTTAACATTACATGAGCAGGGGTGGGGAATTTCTAGAAAATCTTACCAGCCAAGGATTTATTTCACCAGCCAGTAAAATGCAACGTATAGTAGAAACTTTTTATGATGAAATTTACGAAACTCAAAAATAGTTGGTAACTATTATTATAATGCATTTTCACATTTTTTCCCCTGTAAAATTAAGAAATATAAACAAGAGATGAAAGTTTATTATAAAATAGAACTTAGTACCATGTTTACATCACAGTAATTAGGAAAGTTGAAAAATATAGCTAACTACTAAAAAAAAAAGTTTTTGCTTATCTCTATAGTTTGCAGTTTTCAAAGACTACCTAAAAATTCACTCGCCCTGTCAGAAAATTCACTTGCCAGTGGCGAGTAAAATGATGCATTCCCCCACCCCTGTACATGAGGCAATGACAATTTTCTGTCATTTTAATAAAAGTTCAACAAAAGCTACACATATTTACTGGGGTGAAATTTTGGATGACTTGAGATTGATGAGAACAATCTAGTTTTCCTTTTTTTTTTTTTTTTTTTTTTTTTAAAGATCTAGTTAGATCTAAGCTAATTTGATGCCTTTGAATCTAAAAAATGCATGTATGTGTTCCACATTTATGAAAATAGTTTTAAAAAAAAATAAAAATGAGTGGATTTAGCAACCTTGCTGCACAAGAATCTTAAAATGCATGAATTTCATGAATGCTGCAATCACAGTACCTGTTGCATTGCATAAAAAAAAAAAATAAATAAATAAAATACAAAACCGTTGTTTTTGTCGCATTTTTTCTTTTGATCAATTTGGCACTGACACCCTTAATGGCCAAAACCAAATGTCAATTTGAAATCAAATTTTGCTTAAATTTCTAATTTGACAACTGTAGAACTGAGGTTCAACTTTATATGAATATTCATTACATATATGTTACAGCATGATAAGATCTACCAGCCTTTTTGCTGTGAAATCTGTTACAGTTATGGTTTGCTCAGGGCTACCAGCAACTTATTGTCAGGACTGTGATAAGGAAGTTATGTTCCATAGAGAAAAGATCAAAGTTTTTTTAAAAGGAAGTGTAAACTAGATGGTACAATGTCAACCGTATACCGTGGCCACCTAGATCTCCAGACATAACTCCACTGGTTTTCTTTTAATGGGGATACGTGAAAAACATTGTTTACCAATCTCCGATATGTGACACTGATGAACTGAAAAGCAGCCACCCAGACCGTTGATTCTGCAATGCTTCATAGAACGTGGTTAGAATATAGAGTCGATGTGTTGCGAGCGACTAATGGTGTGCACACTGAAAATGTGGTATAAAACATAAAAAACATAAATGCATATTGTTTGTTTATTTTTTGTGTGTAAAGATACATTCCAGGCACCCTGTATTTTTCTTATTCAATATCATTATAAAAACATCTAACTGTAATTGTTAACTGGGTGGTATGCAAATACCCTTTCTTAGATTGGAATGGACTAAAAATATCAAGCATAATTACCATTCAAATAAAGTTACAATGTAAATGTTCCAAAAGAAAAGATACTGTAATTTTTGGCCTATAATCCGCGGATTATCTGTTAAAAAACCTCAAAAATTTTAAGTGCGGATTATCTGCTGAAATTTTTTTAAAGCAGAAGTTCACGTCACATATCCAGTTTCTACCGCACGATTATCAGCTATCGACCGTTTGCGGTGTTGCTTGTGATTTGTTCACATATGACGTGAATGTGCTAGTGGGAGTGGTTTCTGATTTTTATGTTATTTTTTTTTAGCTTTTTGGCAACATGTTTCTATGATGAACAAAGTGTTTCTCAACTCATCTCTTTACAAAATTTCAATCTCAATCATTTATGAAATAGTCTATTGTTATGACGCTGAAAGTTATAATAATGTCTAAGAGAAAACGTGTTATTTAACACTGCAGAATTTAAACGGAATGTTATTAAAAAAGCGGAAGATGATTTCGATATAGGTATCGATTATTAGCATAAATCTATAGCCAAATCGATATAGTTTTAGGAATTAGTATAAATGTAGGCCCAAATCGATATAGGTATCGCAATTACCATAAATCTATAATCAAATCGATATAGGTACCAATTATTACTATAAATATATAGCCAAATTGATATAGGTATCAAAATTAGCATAAATGTAAGCCCAAATTGATATATAGGTATCGCAATTAGCACAAATCTATGTCAAATCAATCAAAAAAGTCAAATTGATATAGGCACTATTAGCATTAATCTATAGTCAAATCGATATAGGTATTGATTATTAGCATAAATATATAGCCAAATTGATTACGAGACATTCTACGTTTTAGATATAAGATTCAATGGAATTTTTTTTTTTTTTTTAACTTGTAATTATTTTATTATTTTTTTTCAATTATTTTAATACAACGATTATTTAAATAGAGCAACTAAATAAATAGGGAGGTAGTTCATTAGTAGTACTTTGGAATGTTGAAAACAACGAGTAATCCTCGTATAGTCCGGAATATAATCTGCGGATTATCTGTTGAAATTTTTTCATAAGGGCTAAGAATTGTGGCCGTGGATTATACGCTGAAAATTACAGTAATCCTTATAAATAACAAAAAATCTTGATATACTATATTTGATAATAAATATAATTAAATGGCTTTAGTTAACAGATGCAAAAAAATGTAATATAGTATCTGGTACTTATGTATTATCTGGACCAGGTCATATTCACTGCGGCCAGGGTTGGCAAGTTTTTGACGCATGACAGGTTTTTACTGGATTTTACCGTCATGTCAAAAACCTCTTTGTCAAAACTGTCAAAAACCCATTTTTTAGTAGTAGTATGGTTTTTACATTTTTTTTTTCATTCTATCTTTAGTATTAAGTTGTTTCACATGAAATATTTAATATCAAAAAGACTCTAAAGTATATTTATCCATCCAAGAAAAACAAAAAAGAATTACATTAGAGTAATACATATACATCTCTGTTAGAAGATTTCTACAATAATCTTAAGCTATTTGGCATGTTTTATAAAAATTGTATTTTTTGAAGAAATTCTATAATCCATAAGTATAAGATTAAAAAATGTGTATAATTTCAGCAGAATGTAGTACACTGTTTAAAACGAAAGAGCTTTCTCAGAAATTTCCTCAGAAGTAAGTTTTCTTAAAGTGTTAAATCTGAATTGTTCATTGATTATTTTTATCCTAAATAGCAATAAATGAAATAAAATATATTTTAATAGTTGATAATTACATACATCTTTTGGGAGAAAGAAATAAGACTTGTTCTTCAACGTTACATCTTGTAGAGATTAAAATTTGCAAATTATTAATATAAAACTTTAAACCATGTGAAAACTCAATTTTTAACCATATTTTTTTAAGTAGTTTATTTTAGTCTTATTATTTACTTAATCTAAATAAATAAATAAATATTATCTTTAAGCAGAAATGTAGATCTCTAAAGATCCATTAATTAAAAAGTTAACTGCATTAAAAAATAAATAAAACATTTAAGAATCTCTCTAAATTTAATAATAATTTTAAAAGTAAAAGATTTTTACTCATACAGTCATATGTATGTAATAAAAATATGCAATGTGTTATTTCTTTCAATTCACTTTAAATAATGCCGAAACAATGTTAAAACATATACAGGACATACATAGTTTGTCTTTATGGTAGCTTTAACAAATTATGATTTAACCTCCTTTGCGCCGAGCGTCTTTTACATAATTTTTAATCTTTTATCACTGGTATTTTAAAACAAAATTTTGACTAGAGAAAATGCCTTGATTAAAAAAAGCAAAATTTACAATAAAAAATAACTGGTAGGAATAATCACAAACGTATATGTGACACTCGTCCCCAAGGGGTTAAAAAATATTTCATGACTATTCAGGTATAAATTTATATGTATAAATGTAGGTGCTGGAATGGTCTGTGTATAAGTTTCACATATATTTGCACTAAAGTTAACAAAAAAAACTTTAAATGTATATATAAATTATTATTCTATTCTGTTTTTCTTAAATATTGTTTTGTTGTGTTAAATTTTAAGTCTAAGAGCTTTCACCTGAAGTCAGGTCTTACAGATTTGCATAAAAATTTTATTAATTTAAAATTTTAAGATTCTGCTTATTGAAGTGAAAATTAAAATCACCATAATTGCATTTATGAAATACATAAGATATGCATTTTAAATTATCATATCTAAAAATATTCAAATTTATTCAATAACCACAGTCCATGCTTTGACATCTATTGTCACACCATATAACAGCATTTTTGAATCTCTAAAATATTTTCATGTATTTTATTAAAAATGTACATTGAATATTATTTAATAATTATAATAACATTTTATTATCATTTAATATTATGTTCATTGCACTTAGTAGAATCTATATTAGTGGAGATTATGACAAATATTGTTTTTTTCTTTTACTCTTGTATTTTTACATTTTTCCCATTTAGATAAATGCTCTTCTTTTAAATAAATTTAACAAAGTAATTGTGAATAATAATAACAAGAACAGCAAGGAAAAATCAATCTACAAATATATTGTATGCTACACTTACACACTATAAATTGGAGGAAAATAAAAAATGATAGGTTTTTGATGGAATAAACCGGTAAAAACACAGTTTTTACCACTGTCATGTCAAAAACCCAACCCTGACTGCGGCAAAAAATATTACTTACAGTAACATTTTTTTTTTTTTTCTGTATTTTAATTTAACTACATAGTTGATATTATATAGTTGCTATGTTATATTACAGGCAGTGGCAGAAGTAGGGGAGAGTGGGGAGGAATGGGACACTTTTTACAAAAATACAAAAATCAACACAAAAATAAAAATTTCCATTTATAGAATACAAAATGAAACACTTTTTAATGTCCCTGAAGAATATAGAAACATAATTTGCAGAAACAATTTTATAATTAAAGAAATTGTAAGTTTCAAAATGTGCCTCAAACCTCCCCACTAACAAGGAGGTATGGGACTTCTATAAAACAAAGTATGAAAAGGGACAAATAGTTTAATGTTGGCTACATACACAGTAGGGTGGGCCCAAAACAATTTTTTCTTTCTTTTTGATTCGCTATACCGTGGAAAACTTGTGTCTAGGGTAGCTTAGTAAAATGCAATAACAAAATAAATAAAATTTTATGTTTGGCGGTAGCGCAACGGGCCTAAAATTTGAGAAAAAACATGATTTTGATAATTTTTCTAATGAATGGAAATAAATCAAATAACTTCTATAACAAGCAGCTGTATACATATTTTAGTCGAAAAGAGTATAGGAATGATAAATAAATGAAAAACATTTCGCAATACATTGGCAGTGTATTATGTTTAAAAAAAAGCATTTTCTTTAAATGACAAATTTTCATTGAAATAAAAACTACTTTTCTGATTGTACCTGAGTGTAATTTCACTTTGTAATAAAATATAGTCCTTTACTGGTCTTTATTGTCTTTTGGCAGTTTGAAATAAGATTTGCTTGAAAACTGCGTATTGAAGATCTTGAGAAAAGTGCCATTCTTATAAAACCATCTCTGGAACTGGACCCAAAGACTTTTTGTGACGCCTCGGTTACTAGCTTCACGCACCATTCTCCTGTTTGGGTGTGACATGGGAATTGATCAAAGTTCCACTGGGCCGCTGTTTCACCTGATTCGACCTTGGACCAAATCTCTTCGTTGGTGACTATTCTCAGAAAAGGTGATGGTAAAAGTAGTAGAGTTCCAGAGAATCATTTCGATGTAGTCTGTAGCTAGAAAATTGATTTTGGATGCTTGAAAACACCATGTTGACTTTCTTTTAGAAGCTAAGTTTCTAGCCTTATTAATTCTTCTGAAACATAATTCTCGTATATGATTGCTTTTATCTACTATCATATTCATAAGCAAGTTTTCTGGATTGGCAAAAAATGCGTTTTTCTCAATCACTGGGTCAATGACCTTCAGCAAGTTTTCAGAGAGGAATTTTGATGATTTTATAACTTCCAATACCTGTTCCGGTCCATTTGTGAAGTATTTACTTTTTTAATACTTAACCATACAGGTACATATGACTTTAGGAGAATAGAAACTATAATCTTGTGTTCGTCTGTTGGATTTTCACTGGAGAATTCTGTTTGCCATCGTTAATCACCTTGAGTGGAAAGTGCGCCAGGCACAGAACAAATAAATATTCAGGACAGCTGCCTGCTTTTACAGCACAACTAATGTCCAGTAGGTATTGCTGTTCTTTGTCGGTCAGTTCTGGAAATTCACACTCAACACTATCAAAATTTACCACTGGGAGTTTTTCACATTTCCTGAGCTGCGTGCCAATCAGACTAATGGTTTTGGCCCAGTCGTTTCACCATCTAAAGTTTGAAACAAATGCTGGAATGACAATTCATTGAAATGTAAGAAGAATACCCCCCCCCCCCCACACACACACACTATAGTGGTCTTTTAACTTCTTCAATTGTGTGAATAACACCGGTTTTCCACCCTGTATTAGTAACGGTGCCATCACATCCAGTCACATTTTTGTGTTTCCTTTACGTCCACACTTCTGATTTTACCAATACCATGCATTCTTTGGAAGTACAAGAATTTTAGTTCAATAATGGGTATCTTTTTTGCTTTTTCACAGTTACAAATAATAGAGACAGGACACTCACAAACCTCAGGGACCATTTTCCAGTTGCAGTCTAAAGTTATTTTGTACTTATATGCAGAGACATTAAACAGTAACAAAGATTGTTTTTTAATCTTCAACCCTTTTTTTGAACATTTAATTTCCCTTATCACGCTTAAAGGAGTTCTTAAGATTATGATAATTGTGCATAAGCCTTTTTGGCACTCTTTTTGGTGGCCAAATAACGGGCAGTTAAAGTCACTGCGAGTAATTTCCTTGGAAACAGCCATAACACAGTAGCTAATATAATCAATAAATCGAACCACTTATTTAGAGGTCACTAATTAAATCAGTCTTTAAGAAACGCGTTTGAAACGCACAAGAACACACAGCTAATCGTTGCCGGCTGAATTCTAGTGAACAATTCACAGAAACCGTTATGTTATAAAGCACATGCATGTGTATCACACAGTGCATTGTGAAACATCAGTACAAGTAGTATTGATGGGCTCCAATTATATATGCAATAGTTAATATGCATTTATTAACTGAACAATTCTGTAAGGCATTACTGTCAGTATTGAAGCTTTATCGAACACAGATTTAACTTGTGGTGTCACAATGATTGACATATAAGAAAAATTAACTGACCTGTTGTTTGATTTCAAGGCTAAGTTGTAATTTTCATGGAAACAACCCTTGAGAATGTCTTCATAAGTCAGAAGTTTATTCACAGGTAACTAACTCTTTTTGGTGGCCAAATAACGGGCAGTTAAAGTCACTGCGAGTAATTTCCTTGGAAACAGCCATAACACAGTAGCTAATATAATCAATAAATTGAACCACTTATTTAGAGGTCACTAATTAAATCAGTCTTTAAGAAACGCGTTTGAAACGCACAAGAAGAACACACAGCTAATCGTTGCCGGCTGAATTCTAGTGAACAATTCACAGAAACCGTTATGTCATAAAGCACATGCATGCGTATCACACAGTGCATTGTGAAACATCAGTACAAGTAGTATTGATGGGCTCCAATTCACAGCAGGGCGCGTTGTGGTGGGCTGCTGCCAGAAGGACTCAGAATACAACTTAAATGCGTCAATTTGGGGATTTTTTAATTCATTTGCGCTACCCTAAATGAAGTAATTTTGTTAATTTTTTTTAATCTTTCTTTTAAAGCTTTTTCATCATAGTAGTTTTTTATCTTTTTGTTTATAGCTTTAAAAAATCAAAATAAAACTACTGCTTTTTCAATAAATTTCAAATATTCAAGTGCGATGCGCTACTGCCAAACGTAAAAGTTTATTTAATTTGTTTTTGCATTTTACTAAGCTAACCTAAAGCCAAGTTTTCCGCGGTATAGCGAATAAAAAAAAAAAAAAAAAAAAAAAAAAATTCGGTTCACCCTAATACACAGTCTAACAAAGGTTGATAGTGTCTGTGCCACAATATCAAATTCCAGTATCTTCATCACTGGAAGGAAAATTCAGGATTGTCAGTCACAGATGATATTAAAAAATCATCAGTTCAATTTACTTACATTTTGAAATAAGTGAATATATTATCAATGTTATAATTAATATATTACTCCCTAAAAATATTTGCATATTAGCAATTTACATTCATCTTATTAAAAACAAGGAGCAGGAACGCCACTTGTTAATTCAGTGCATTCTTGATTAATCCCTATGTATTTTAATGCTGTAATGTTTCGTTTATACAACGCATAATTTCAGCTATGCCGTTTCTTTTACGACATAACCCATTTTCTCAGAATGTCATCCCCCCCCCCCCCAAGCGCCGTTCTTTCTACTATTAGAAAATATTTGGGGAAAGATAATGTTGCTTCATTGCCCGATTTCATTGCAATTTAGGCCACATGCTATAGAAAGCAATTCTTCAGCTTGCCCTACAAGTTGAAACATTATAGGAAATACTCATGGAAAAATAAGCATATTTCAGGTAATGAATAAGATCTCTCGAGCATAGGACTCAAAATCCAAAACAATAAAAAGCTGTTTCTCAAAAAGGAGGATTCTTGTATACAAAATCTGATTAAAAGCAAAGAAAACGAAAGCGATGATGAAACTGTGATAATGGATGAAGACGACTGGAATAATCTGAAAACAGACATTACCTTTCGAGGTGTATGTGAACTGTTAAGACGGTGTAATGACATCGAATTTATGCACAATTGATGAACTGGCAGAAAGTAGATTGCCGGATAACCATAAGTAGCAAAAAAGAAGAAAGTGAAGAAGTTATTCCACCTTCTTTCAAAGATGCGTTGAGCTGTACTGACACACTTAGAACCTTTTTTGTTTCTTACAATAATGAGAAAAGTTTCTAGGAACTTAATTGCACACAGAATGTTTTGCTTAAGTCTATTTGAAATCGGCATGACAGACGATGATTAAAGATTATTTTAATTAAAAATTTTTTGTACATTGGATAATAGAATAAAGGAAGTGCGATTCAAGATATGCAATAGATATAAGATTTGATAATTCTCCCTTTCATTTTTCGATTTTAGAAATGATTCTTTAATTTTTACCCTTTTTTTTCAATATATAGTGCATTTCAAACAATCAAAAAGGATAGAAAAATTAAATTTGTATGACTGCAGCATCATATTTCTACAGTCAAAGATTTTACACCTTAGGCAACTAAAAATTCGATTGTATGTCTTTCTCAGTTATACGTAGTTTTAGAACGGCCCTCTGAAAGATGTATAATCAGTGCTTTACTGTATTTATATTTATTGTGGTGGACACTCAAGCCACTGGAAATAAAACTACCATTGTTTATTGCTAAAAGGCGTCAATTTGAAGTTATATGTTGAATAAATGTATACTAAATTACTATTTTGCATTATTTTAGTTTGCATCTATATTATTTATCATTTTAAATAATGTTATGTATTTATTGAATTACCATTTTAGGCGATCTATCTTCCTGTAATACGTAAGTACAGTCGTGGAAAAAAAAAAGTAAACACCCCTACTAACTCCGCAACAAATTATCGTAGAAGAAGGTTACTGGTACCGAACAATTGGAAGTAAAGTCTACTTTTAAAGGATGTATATAAAATTTGCTTAGGGGGCCATCTACCTATTAAAACGAACCATAACTTCATTTTTTTCAATGACAGTACCCATTTCTAACAACATAAATGAACTCTACACTCTTCAATTAGCCTAAAAACAAATTTTTATGCAATTCATACCATAAGTTTCCGAGAAATTAATTATTTTAAAACGAGCGTATTTTAAGGGCTGTATCCAAATTGAAGTTGGGTACTCGATTGCTAACCGAGAGAGCCCCCTTTTTGATCAAGGCACCTTAAGCAGTCAATGAAGCCTGTTAGATAACAAGGCAGCAGAAGAAATTTCAAAATATCTACTCACTTCTATCATAGACAACCTCTTAAACCATCATTTTGCCATTTTTTAAGAATAATTTGAAAACTACTTGGAAGAAAAATGTGAAATTTTGGATTTTCATAAAGCAGGATTTAATAAATTTAAATCCATCAAAAAAATTCTAGGTTGCAATTCATAATTTTTTCGAATATTAGTTTCATAATTCATATCATAAAATTATAAAAATTGCAAATTCAGTGTATTTATGTTTGGGCACATTAGTTTTATTGCTACACAAAAAATTATCAGATTAGGAGCATAATTTCAGGAGATAAAAATAAAAATATGAAAATGTAATTTAACATTAGAAGCACTAAATTTTGAATGCTTATAATTCAAAAACTTATCATTCAAATGACTTGAAATTTGGTGTCTAAGCATAGTTTGAACCAAAGATTTGAAATATCTCTTTAAAATTGGGTATTGCCACTGAAAAAAAAAAGAGGTTTGGGTTCGTTTTAATATGTAGATGACCCCCTAAGCAAATTTTATATACATCATTTAAAAGTAGACTTTATTTCAAATCGTTCGGTACCAGTAACTTCTGTCTACGATAATTTGTTGAAGAGTTAGTAGGGGGTGTTTACTTTTTTTTTCTACGACTCTAATATCATATAAATAAAATACTGTTTATGTAGTTTTTTTTTGTACATAACAAACAAACCTAAACAGTATTTTGTTTCATGTACTGTATACACTATATGGCCAAAGGTGGCCGGTCACTTGCGATTTTAGATGTTTTGTTAAATATCTAGAAAAATACATGTGGAACTAATCTGAAACTGCAGGTGTGCAAACAGTATAGTATAGCTCATATATTTCCACGAAGATTTTTTCCCGAAACCCCAGAGGGGACCGTCAACAAATTGAAAAAGAACGAATATCTTTTCAATAACCCTGTAAAAACTAATGTAGCAAAAGCGTTCAAACTTGAGATTATTAATAAGTGGCTTATTATAATATACTGTGTTCATTTTTATAAGGATAGCATGAATACTCGTAGAGAAATTAAGATTTTTATAAAAAGAGTCCTATATTTCGCCAAGTTTTTTGCTTATAGAGTAAACTCTCTGTAAGGCAGACTCTGTGCAAGACGGAAATCTGTCTAACTCGGAAAGATTTTCAAGTCCCTGCGAATCCATAGAGTAAAATTTGTCTAAGGCGGAATATTGGCTACTACGGAAAATTTTCTCGGTCCCGATCGATTCCGCCTTAGACAGAGTTTACTGTAATTTGCAGAGTTCTTAATATAAAAATAAGTTCTTTTCAGAAAATATGACAAACAACATTGTACACAACACTCTTTAATCAGAATTAAAAAATAATAAAAATTGGATGAAAAATGAGCAGGTTTACTAAAAAATGTTTCACTGTGCATGCGCGAATGCAATCAAAATATAATATGCATAATGTATTAGCTAAGTATATACAGCAACTTTTGTGAAAGTCTGAAAATCATAGCTTTAAAATTCTGAAAATTATCATCGATAGAATAAGCTCGAAATCTGTTGTTCCCAAAAAGATGAGGGGTTGTATCAAATATCTGTTGATTAGGGCCAAGATAGCGTACACAATATTGCATGTACTACTATATTTGGATACAACCCCTCATCTTTTTTTCTACCTTTTGGGAACAACGGGCTTCGAGCTTATTCTATCGACGATAATTTTCAGAATTTTCAAGCTATGATTTTGAGACTTTCACAAAAGTTGCTCTATATACTTAGCTAATACATTATGCACATTATATTTTGATTGCATTTGCGCCTGCACAGTGAAACATTTTTTAGTAAACCTGCTTATTTTTTATCTAATTTTTATTATTTTTTAATTCTGATTGCAAAGTATTGTGAACAATGTTGTTTGTCATATTTTCTGAAAAGAACTTTTTTTTATGATAAGAACTCTGCAAATTATAAGCAAAAAAACTTGGCAAAATTTGGGACTGTTTTATAAAAACCTTAATTTCTCTAGGAGTATACATGCTATCCTCATAAAAATGAACACAGTGTATTACAATAAGCCACTTATTAACAATCTTGAGTTTGAATGCTTTTGCTACATTAGTTTTTACAGGGTTATCCAAAAGATATTCTTTTTCAATTTGTTGACGGTCCCCTATGGGGTTTCAGGGAAAAATCTTAGCAGAAATATATGGCCTATACCAGGAACAGTTGGCATGTGGAAGATTATTTTTGGCACGGCATAGACTCATATTCTAAATTAAGATATTGCAGAGCTCCCATGTAAAGCAAGATAATTAACAAAATGGAACTTTTGATACAGTCAATTTTCAAATTTTGCCAAGAAAATACACACAAAACTATTATAATTGTTTCCTGCTAAACAGCTGATTTTTTAAGAATGGAACTTCTGTTAACTTATGTGCAATATTTTTACCTGATAGACTTTGTTTTAGGACTTATGTGCAAGTAGTTTTCATTTTGTAAATTCAGATGTGAAAATTATTAAATTAATATATATTGTGTAAAATCTCTGTTCTTCTAGAAAGTTGTTACGGTGCAGTTAAATAATTGCCAGTTAAAAAAAACCAGCAAACAGCAAAAAAAAAAAAAAAAAAAAAAAACAATCAGAATTTTCTTTTAAAATGTCAGTTGCCATGCTTTACACCCCCAGCGTTTCATATAATGAAAATGCACTATTTTGAATTTAGACTTCCTGGGTATTTCTAGATAAGGTTGCTTGTCGTTTCCATACAGATTGAATAAACTGAAATGTAACTTTATAAATACCAATCTATCTCAATATTGGGTACTTTTCGGTTAGCCGGGCGCCAGTGTTATGTACACATACATATATATGTTTATATACATATATGTATGCATATATTGTACATATACACATACATACATATGTATCTACATATATGTACAGTCCACTCCCTGTAATCCGCACTATATTTCAGATGTAAACAAACAGTTAAAATCTTTTTTTAAGCAATATAACGTACATTTTGACTATAATAAAAGTTTACTAATCTGATGAATTTATTAAAAATTTTAATCAATTTTAAATGCTTTAAAAAATTTTAATGTATTTCTGCATTTATTAGAAGGAAATGTTCTGGGTATCTTGTAAATAACTATTAGACTGCTATATTTTGAACACATTTGTTGGCTATATAAAAAGTAAAATTGTTTTTGAAGAGAGGTTAGCTTTTTTGGATTTGTTTTAGAAAAAAAAACTTTTGTTACTGAACAAGAAATCCTGATTCTCAAAAGGCTTCAAGATTAAACTGCAGAGCATAAATTAAAAGCTACAAAGCAAACTATTGTCACTGCGATATTTAAAAATTAGAAATTTTTCTATTAATTTTGTATTACCATATTACTTAAATTTATTTATAATATTGAATATAAATATTTTTATATAAAAAAAGCAATTTTTTTCATTTCCGTGTTATTTACAGTGTGATTACTATATTTGTTGATAAATTCCAAATATTAGAATGAAAACAAAGAAATGACCTATAATCCGCAAAACTCTTGATCCAGACCTGTGTGAGTTAGAGGGAGTGTACTGTATATGTATACATATGTACAGTCGTGGAAAAAAAAAAGTAAACACCCCCTACTAACTCCTCAACAAATTATCGTAGATGAAAATTACTGGTACCGAACAATTGGAAATAAAGTCTACTTTTAAATGATGTATATAAAATTTGCTTAGGGGGCCATCTACATATTAAATCGAATCTTAACTTCATTTTTTTCAATGGCAATACCCAATTTTAACCAGATATTTCAAACCTTCGGTTCAAACTATGCCTAGACACCAAATTTCAAGTCATTTGAATGACAAGTTTTTGAATTATAAAAATTTAAAATTAAGTTCTTCTAATGTTAAATTATATTTTCATATTTTTATTTATAACTTCTGAAATTATGATCCTAATGTTCTAATTTTTTGTGTAGCAATAATGCTGATATACCCAAACATAAATACGTTGAATTTGCAATTTTTATAATTTTCTGATATGAGTTATGAAATTAATATTAAAAAAAATTATGAATTGCAACCTACAATTTTTTTGATGGATTCAGATTTATTAAGTCCTGCTTTATAGAAATCCAAAATTTTACATTTTTCTTCCAAGTAGTTTTCAAATTATGCTTAAAAATAGCAAAATGATGGTTTAAGGGGCCGTCTATGATAGAAGTGACTAAATATTTTGAAATTTCTTATGCTATCCTGTAATCTAACAGGCTTAATTGATTGCTTAAGATGCCTTGATCAAGAAGGGAGCTCTCTCGATCAACAATCGAGTACCAAACTTCAATTTGGATACAGCCCTTAAAATATGCTCGTTTTAAAATAATTAATTTCTTGGAAACTTATGGTACGAATTGCATAAAAATTTGTTTTTAGACTAATTGAAAGGTGTAGAGTTCATTTATGCTGTCAGAATTGCGTACTGCTATTGAAAAAAAACAAAGTTATGGCTCGTTTTAATATGTAGATGACCCTCTAAGCAAATTTTATATATACATCATCTAAAAGTAGACTTTATTTACAATCGTTCGGTACCAGTAACTTTCTTCTACGATAATTTGTTGAGGAGTTAGTAGGGGGTGTTTACTTTTTTTTCCCACGACTGAACATATACATAGACGTATACATATGTATATAGACATATACATAACACTGGCACCCAGCTAACCGAAAAGTAACCAATATTGTGTCAAAAAATTATATTGAGGGAATTAGGAGAGTATCGGGAAATAATGACCATAATCGAAAATTCTGATGGTGAAATGGAAGTTGGAATTTCGAATTCAATTCCATAGTAAGAAGTTTTTTTTTTAAGAAACCATTTTGATATTTTTTTTTTCTGATAGTTTTTATTATTTTTATTTTATTATTATTATAATTTTTTGGGGGGGGGAGGGGGGGGGAGATAGGGATGAAAAACTCAAGTAGAAACCTGTTGTCATGCGTCTCCAATCCAGCTGGCATTCTCATAAGGAAAAACTGGAATACGAAGCTGATCTGAATTATTTGGCATCTAAGATGTAACAAGAGAAGTAGGATTTTGTAAAATACTTAAGTATGTTACAAAATGTTACTTATATATTTTAAATCCTAAAATCAGTATTTTAATTAATTTTGCTGCTTCGATCCACTAAATCTGTTGGCACGCCGTGATCGTTTAAAATATTTTTGGGAAAAAATCAGCACGCGGATGCAAAAAGGTTTGCCGACCCTGGCCTATTTTATACTGTTTAAGGTTAATTCCTCATGTATTTTTCTAGATATTTAACGTCTAAAATCGCAAGTGACCGGTCACCTTTGGGCATATAGTGTATATATTCTTTTAATGTTTCATCAGTGATGCCAGGGATGTGCTATAGCACATCATTTAAGCAAGAAATTAGAGGAGAGATGCATAAAAAAAAATTGTGATGAATCCTTAGAGATGCATAATATTCCTCTTGAAAGATCATAAAAGTGATATATTTTGCGTTAAATACATGGAATCTGTCTTACTTTCACAAGAAAGACCCACTTTTGTAAAAGAAAGATTCAGTTTTTTAGTAGTGTCTGATTCCCAGGATTTCAAAAGTCTAATGGCATCACTGATTTATTAATTAAAGTTCATGGGCTTTTTTTTTTGTATATTTCTTTGTTATAGCAGCCCCAAGGACGAATTGCCAAGTGTCAGGGATATATCACTGAATTAGGTTGTAAAGCTTCGTCAAATCATTTGCAGTCCTAAAGAAGCAGCACAAATGTATATTATCACAATTTTTTGTTGATAGTCCAGAAAATATTTCATATTGTATATATTAAAATGGAACAGATGTCATAAGTTCCTACAGCCGCCATCTTGGAATTCTTCTTGGCGTGAAAACCCCTTTTCCGCCAAGTAGTAAATGTCACCAAGCACCGGTTTATACGCATGTTTGGCTTAATGAAAATAAAATGTAAATAATAAAGAAAACTCGCTAAACTGGCAATCAGTAATCATTGTATGAGCGCTTCGCGCACATTTACCGAAATAAAACATCGCCGAATTCAGCATTTCTCGCGGTATAGCATTCTCAAAATTCAACAGTTCTCGTTTTGTAGCAATCTCAAAATGTAAAAAACTCTTAAAGCAGCAAAATATACATAAAATTATCAACATACCTTAACAGACATCTGCTTTCTTGAAACCTCCAGCACGAAATATCTCTCATAACATCGCTGTCATTTTCCAAAATAGGCTTAATACGCATTGACACGCTATAAACAAAGCTCCCTTCCTTGTCAAAATTTCCTCATATTTCTTAATTACTTCAGCAAGAGCATTTAAACGGACTACAGAAACTATAGTCAATGAAATACATCCAATAAATTTAACATAAAAATAAAAAGACAACAATAGAACACAATATCAAAATACATCCACAAAATTCTAAGCTTCTCAGGAGTTGCCAGAACACGACACGTCACAACACACACAGGGTTTACATATCGAGTTTGTCATATCCATAAACACTGCCAACACGCCAACAAAAAATCACCAAACAATTCAAAACAACAACAACTGAGGGAAGATACGGCATCTAAGCCCTAAGATTTAATGGCCAAATTGATAGTGCCAATAAAATTGGAGGTAGAAAAAACAACAGCAGCAGGGTAGTCCCACAACAGTGGATTTTTGAAGGAATATGCTGGGAAAATAATAAATGCTTTCTCATTCAAATCTTAAAAAGAGATGCTAGCATACACATAAAAAAAATCTGTGAACATGTAGAAAATGGATCAACAATCTACAATGACTGAAATTCAGAGTAGTTTGAAAAAGTCAATTACAAGTACTTCACTGTGAACCATAAGTACCTACAATTCTGCTGATCCAACAATGAATGTTTATACACAAAATGTTGAAAGTATGTAGGGTTAAGTGGTGCAATAACAAACAATTAGGCACATTTCAAAATAACCTCGAATGATATCTTAAAGAATTTTTATGCATGGAAAAAAAGTTTGATGAAATAATAAAACTACTTTTAGAAATATATTAGATTCCCTCAAACCTGTAGACATCTAAAAATCTGCACATCAACGAAGATGTAAACAATGAAACTTCCAGTTCAGATGTAGGGACAAAATTAGAATTTTTTTATTTTTATATCATTCTGTATGTATTTTAGTATGCAATTCTCATTTATATGACTGAACTCATTATTTTTCATGAAGGAAGTATAAATTTATTTCTGAAAAATTCAAGATATTGCTGATATCACATAATTGCAATCTTTTTACAAAATATATTTATATATTAATCAAGCTTTTTTTGGTTATTAAGTCTCACTAAACCAGAAATAAAACTTCCTTATTTTATGATTTTGATGTGAATTCTAGTAGGGTACCTTTATGAGGCAAGTTTCATTGAATAAGTCAAGAAAAATGCATCTCACATTTATTATGCATATTTAATTATAGTACATTAATTATTTAAGTGACCTATACTTTTAATAATTTAATTATTTTTTAAATTATCTTAATTTTTATTATTTTAATATATTGTAATGTAATCATTCATTATAATTTCAATTGCATAATTACATTCAAATTATTGTTTAAAAAATGTACTGAAGGTCTCTTGCACCCATGATTGAACCGTGCAAATAATTTCCTTATTTAAATGTTTTTTGAAAATGTTTACTTTTGGTCACAGAATTTCAAAGGATTACTGATATTCTGCGTATATGGACTGTCATAGCACAAAAGTTACTAAACATTATCTAAAAGTGCAATCGCACTTTCTATCTGAGTGAATCTTTAAGCTTGACAGAAAGCTCAATGTGCAACTTTTGCTCAAAAAATGCTGTATTATATGGATTCCATGCATTGCCTGCAACTTTTTCCACTACAAATGGAAAATGCTTCAGCCCTGTGCATGGCTTGAACAATTGCGTAAGAAGCTGTCATACCCAGTTAATTTTTTGTCTGCTTTTGCAGTTTGATTGGGTTTTTATCAGCTTTTGTACATTTTTCTGTAAAGCATTTACCAACCCTTCATCAATGCATTACTTTTCAAATGCATCAACAAAAGTTTCATGAAATGCTTAAAGTTTTGTGTGGCCTTTTGAATCTGACTGGTCTTTAACAAATGCTCTTTTTAATGCAAAAGTTTCTTTACACAGCTTTAGTTTACATTAGTTAAAAATTAAAAACATTCTGACAGAAACCCCAAAAACTTAAATATTAATAAGGTACATTTTGTAAACAGTGTCAAAAGCAAATATCAGATGATGCACTGGAACTGGAAATGACAGCATTCATTAAGATATCAAATTCATGATATTCGACATTTATTTTTAAAAATAAAACCTTTCCATTTTTTCTTGTGGCTATAAGTATACTTTTATCTGAATTTAAAAAATCGGCTGTCAACAAAGATGATATAGCATTAACTTAAAAGATGAAGGGTTCAAATAAATTCTCAATTTTAAAACGTATCAAATTAAATAACATTAAAATATTTGATAACAGAGGCCAATAAAAATTACTAAAATATAAACATTAATAAATGATTCTTACTTTACTAATACACCACTTTGAATGTACTCTAAGCACCGGGAACAGCTTAATAGTTCTAAACATTATTTCATACTTTCTCAAAAAGTATCAGTTCAAAGTTTTATCGCAGCTGATAATCTAAAAAATATCAATGATCGAATAATAATTGACTGTGGCATTCAATAGATTAAAATACAATTTATAAAAGAAAACAAAAACATTGGAGTATATAACTAATTACGTTAAGCAGAAAATATATTATACAATGATCTTACAATCGAAAGAAGTTTTTTTGGTGAATATCACATATGCGTGAAAAACTGAAATGGATGCACATAAATCTATTTTAATATAATTAAAAAATATATCATATAATACTCATTCACAACTACGAAATGTAAAGTGCCATATTGATTGATTAACGATCATCTCAAACAGCTGGTTTACGAAGAAAATATCTCAGAAAAGACTACATTAATTTACAAAAACACCAAGAGATGGCGCACGAAACATTGGCCGAGATCCAGGTACAATGGACTTTATGCACGCGGCCTGAGGTCGAGGCTAAAATTCGTCTGCTGGCGGTATTTACTGGCGGTGTTTAGCACAGCAGTGTATGGAGTGGGAATTATTAATGCTTGTTTGTTAAAAATACCGCAAAAGAATTCTTTGATGCAGCAGCATATACTTAATATATTGTAATCTAAATTCAAAATGTTGTTCTGTATGCGAAAAAATTCCCTACGTTTGCAAATTTTCAGTTAAAATATATGCACTCAACCTGGGTCAAGGCTAAAGTCGTCTGCTAGCGGTGTTTGCGCCTGCGCATTCCGGTATTCTGCCGGTGCAGTAACTAGAATAACAGATCATCATACCGCCAGCTCTGGCGTCTGACGTCACCTGAATAGAGTCCATTTCGCTGTTAGTGAAACGAGATTGACCAATCAGAAGCCTGCATGTTTGCGAACTTTTCACTGTTTGCAAAAATGCAGGTTTCTGATTGGCCAATCTCGTTTCGCTAGCAGCAAAACTACCTGATTCCCGACCATTTGACTACAGCGCCTAGAATACCTAGTGTAGAAATATGCTATCCAAACAGTGTAAAAATTTGTATCCCTTAAATGTGCGACGATACTGTTAAAATCCAAAGTGTCGATCGCAGAGACATCTGCGGGATTTTCGTATTACTAGTACCACGTGCCACACATCAGGAAGACGCGAAAATTTTCCATAAGACTTTTAGCATTAGTGTGAAATCCTGCAATTTCATTGGCTATTGCTTCACCGATAGCCAATGAAATGGACTCTATTCAGGTGACGTCAGACGCCAGAGCTGGCGGTATGATGATCTGTTATTCTAGTTACTGCACCGGCAGAATACCGGAATGCGCAGGCGCAAACACCGCTAGCAGACGACTTTAGCCTTGACCCAGGTTGAGTGCATATATTTTAACTGAAAATTTGCAAACGTAGGGAATTTTTTCGCATACAGAACAACATTTTGAATTTAGATTACAATATATTAAGTATATGCTGCTGCATCAAAGAATTCTTTTGCGGTATTTTTAACAAACAAGCATTAATAATTCCCACTCCATACACTGCTATGCTAAACACCGCCAGTAAATACCGCCAGCAGACGAATTTTAGCCTCGACCTCAGGCCGCGTGCATAAAGTCCATTGAACAGAACTTTTTTCCCTCAAAGGACAAGTACAAGAGTAATAAAATACTGTGTAAAGCCGGCACATGGTATTTTGGTACCTCAAAGCATGTGAATGATCTAGCCCAGTCTTCAAGACTAGGGCTGGTTTCGATTTTGCATTTGTAATCCTAAAGTTGCGTGTTCTGTCCTTTCGCTGGGGTTTTCACTTTTTTAGAGTTTTGCTTTGATTTTTATTAAGTCTGTTAGTTAAAATCAGTCGATCTTTATTACCAGTTCTTTTGTAATTTTTTTTTATCAATTAGATTTTTTTTAAATAAATTAAATAATTAAATTAAAAAAATCAGTTAATGTATTTTTTAATAATTAAAGTAAACATTTATTAAAACGCAATAATAAATTTCCTAGGCTTACATTAAAAGTATTTTCATCTTAGAACTTTATAAAGTTCTGATCATTTTAAATTTGTCTGTTACTATAGTAACAGATAAATGCAAAATTATCAGAATTAATATAATAAAGGTTTTTTGTTTTAAAATTATCCTTGAGACATAAAAATCTTTATTAATTTATGATAGGTTACTTTATAATTTTTTATTTTAAATATTACACAAATATCTAAATTAACTTTTAAAATTCATAGGACTTATAGGGTATTTTTCTAATTAAAAAAATCTTTAATAATTAAAGTGTAAAAATAATATTTTCTTAAGTCAGTTAGTTAAAATCAGTTGATCTTTATTACGAGTTCCATTGTAATTTTTTTTTGTCAATTAGATTTTTTTAAATAAATTTAAATAATGAAATTAAAAAATTCATTTAATCTATTTTTTAATAATTAAAGTAAACATTTATTAAAATGCAATAATAAATCTCCTAGGCTTACATTAAAAGTATTTTCATGTTAGAACTTAATAAAGTTCTGATCATTTTAAATTTATCTGTTACTTAGGTTGCTTTGAAAATTTTTTTTATCGTAAATATTATACAGATAATTAAATTTTAAAATTCATATGACTTATAGGGTATTTTTCTAATAAATAAATTTCTTTAATAATTAAAGAGCAATAATAATATTTTCTTAAGGCTGTTCTTAACTACTCTGCTCAACAAGCGCAAAACGTTTTGACGCATTTACAAATTCATTTTTTAACGAAAAGGTATAAAATTGGAAAGCGTGGCCATGGAAGTGATTTGGAATTGAACTGTTTTTTCCATTTTTTGATCAATCCATTACCTATTGAGTTATAAGCGATTTTGATCACGTGACAAACACGTTTTTCGCCCGCTCTTCAGTGCTCTTTCTTCCTTCGCGCGAAAATTCGGTTCAAAGCGCCCACTTTGACACTATTTTCTGAATGATCGATTGCGTTTGCAAAAAAAAAAAAAAAGAAAATGGAAAAAACAGCACAATTACATAGTTTCTGGACAACACCACCAGCTACTTGCATGCATTTTCGAACAAAAATAAATTAAAACTTATGTCAGAAAGTGGTCTTTTTGGATTTGAGAACACCCTTAAGTCAGTAAGTTAAAACCACCAGTTCCTTTGAAAAAAAATTGTCAATTAGATTTTTAAAAATAAATTTACATAATTAAATTAAAAAATTCATTTAATCTATTTTTAATAATAATGTAATAATAATATATTCTTATCTTACATTAAAAATATTTTTTGTTGGAACTTTAGTAAGTTATATATATATATATATAATTAGCAGAAGTAATTTGTTAAAGTGTTCATTTCTCAAAATTAAGTATTATCTTTCACATATAAAAATATCAATTTATCAGCTGATTTCTAATTTTTTTTATTGTATATTCAATACTACTAAATTCTTATCATATATTAACTGTATGTTTAAAATGAATATTTATTAAGATTTAATTTTAATATCTTCTAAACTTTCATGAAAAGTACTTTTATGCTAGAACTCCAGTAACATATAAATAGTAATTAACAGAATTAAATTATTCATCTTTAAAAATTAATTATTTAACTTTTATATATAAATTACATTAATAATATATATTTCAATGATAATTTAACCATTGAAGGCAGTAAATTACTATACTTTAAATAATTGAATGTATGGTAAAAATGCAACAAAAACAAATATATATATATATATATCTGTGATTTAATAATTATTTGCAAAAAGTTTTATTATATGTATATATATATGTCGCAATAAAAATGTAATATACATCAAACATGAACAATGAAAAATATTTTGCTATTAGTTGCAATATATATATATATATATTTAAAATAACGATTATTATTATTATTATTAAGGAGATTTTTGTTTTTATCTTTATTTATTAACTTATTATCAGTAGCTTTACAATTTTTATTCGAAATATAATATTGTGATTAAATTTTACTACATAATACCACTTATATCTATTTACATGCAATAATAGTATCTTTTAAACTGACATAGAAAAATATTTTTATATATCTAGATGGAACTTCAATTACTTATTTGTAGTTAAGCTGCTAGAACTTTAATACTGACTGCAAACATCTGAGTAAAAAAAAAAAAAAAAAAAAAAAAAAAAAACTTCTAAGCAGCTTATTATAACAATCTTATTACTTTATCATAATTTAACTAAGTCAATGTTGTTTTAGAATTGTTAATAATTTTCTTACTAGAAAATTAAATCAAATTTAATAATTAATTATATATTATGTTATTAAATGTATGACAATTGATTCCGTGCTCAGTATGAGAAATGCATAAGCTTTTTTTAATGCACCAAGTTATTATTATCAAGAAATACAATAGATTAAACTAGTAGCAGCGCTGTTATTCATAAAATGGATTTTTTCCTTTCATGGAAAGAAGTTCGGTTCACCGATAGCCAATGAAATTGTCGGAATGGAAAGTCAAATTTCGCCAGGGAGACAAGCGGCAGAAAAGCGTGAGGCTAAAAATGCGTTTACCTGTATGTTACCCTTAATGTATTTTACCTTTTATGATGTGAAACCATGCCTAATGCATCAGTAACATTACTAAAATTTCGTTTAATAGGTGTTTTCTTTTATTTAAAGTACCCCCTCCACTTAACACCCTGTCAACAAAGAAAAAACCGGTTTGAACAGCAGAATTTGCCTCAATGTCTTTCTGGTGTGTGGCGCGCCGTATAGACTAGAAATTTCTTGCAGTTGTAGAAAATATCCTGCAGATGTCGCTGCGATCTGCATATTGCAGCCATAGATATAGTAAAAAGAACTAGATTACGCATACGGGGAGAAAGGTTGATTCTGTGCGCTCGAGCGGAACTACTCCACTAGGGTGGCAAATGGACGGTGATCCATCGATATAAGGAGAAAATGAAATAGCTTGTGCGTTACGTTCTTAAATTGCATTTACATAAGTTTAAGTCTTGATAAATGTTTCAAAATATATAATATCAATTATTTTTAACTACAAATTAGCAATTTTTATCGTTAAGTAAATTTTATGAAAAAAAGGAATAAGATAGATTATTTGCTTTCAAAAACTATCATTTTTTTACCGACTTCAAAAAGGAGGAGGTTATCAATTCGACGCGTATGTATGTTTTTTTTTTTTATGTATGTTCACCGATTGCTCCGGAACTTTTTGTCCGATTTATGTGACTTTTGTTTTAATTGAAAGAGAATACTCTCGAATTGGTACCACTTCCGTTTCATGGAAATTGGTTGAGTAGTTTTTTAGTAATTCAACAAAAACCAATAAAACGAAGGATTTCACCCAAATTATCTTTCATTGTTGTAACCGGTTTCTCAATCATAAGCATAAAACTATGTATTCATATACGTTAGCGCCAAGTTGTCGCAAAACTTGGCGCAGTTACGTTAATTATCGCCAAATTTGGCGGCCAAAATAAGTCGCCATAAATGAAGCCAACTTGGCTGTAACTGACTAATTTGGCGATATTCCCATTCAAATTCATTAATGTATCTTCCCCGATCTGTTTCTTCGCATTTTCTAATCGACAGTCATATTTAAAATACTCAATTGGCAATCGCATTCTAAATAGTAATTTAATATACATTAATTAAATATACACCATTATTTCAAATGCTAAATAATACAGAAGCAAACTAACTTAATACAAAACAATAATTTAATACAATATTTTAGTTTAATTAAACACATAACACCAGACTGGCGGCACATAATATATATCTATATCTATATCTATATATATATAATATTGGTACTTCTTAGTTATCCCGTCGACCAAATTACTGTCGCCATATTGTAAGATTAAATGCCAATTATGGTTTGCCATTAATTAATTGTAAGATTAAATGCCAATAATGGCCAATAAAACCATTAATTCGGCGTTTTATTTGTATTTTTATTAATGTTTTACTAATTTATTTGTTCTTTCGTTATTTAAAATAAAAATTATGTCAATTTGTATAATTTGGCGAGTGGTTTGGCGATTTATATAATTTTGCGAAATTGATCGACGGGATATCTAAGAAGTACCATAATATTATATACATACCTATATTATATTATATTAAACAGTTATATGTATGAATGCTTTGGTACAGATGTCATATTCGCCCCTTCTACCCCTCGGGATTGCTCTAACACTCTAAAGCGAAAGCTGAGTTCCCGAGGTGGTCATCGCTGTCATATTCGCCCCATATTGGCGCGATTTTTTTCGGTTGCCAATTTGGCGAAAACATCAACAGCATAAACAACATAATCCGGGTTACCACATCAAGCAAAATAACCACACTTTGGCGCAAATTAAGTACCTGTTGCCTATATGATATTGGCGACAGAAAAAAATCGCGCCAATATGGGGCGAATATGACATCTGTTCCAATGCTTTTTGATTGCCTTTAATATTTCCACTAGATAACATTAATGATAACTTTCCTGTATAGGGGCCTTGAAGAGAAAATGAAAATTTCACGCATATTTTCTGACAACCTATTAACTGTCTAGGTACTACTTAGTTATCCCGTCGACCAATTTCGCCAGATTATATAAATCGCCAAACCACTCACCAAATTATACAAATTGACATAATTTTTATTTTAAATAACGAAAGAACAAATAAATTAGTATAACACTAATAAAAATACAAATAAAACGTCGAAATAAAAATCACTTGATGACGTAAACACGTGTATCTTGCTTAAAGTCAAGTGAATGTGACATTTACGATCAACCATTATTGGCATTTAATCTTATAGTTTGGCGATAGATTTTAGGTCGACGGGATAACTAAGTAGTACCACTGTCTCATATATACAAGCAAGTTTTTTAATATTTATAAATTTATTTATTGTAAACAACCATTTGTCTGCTTTTATATGCAAACAGAAGTTGAGCCAAGATCCATATACTGTTAAAGTACAAGATAAACAACATAGAAAGAAATAAAAGGAGTTACTCTAATTAGTATTACAGACGGCATTGTTATGGTGCGGTGTATTTACATGGTACAGAACTTAAACATCAGTATAGGCATAAGCATAATGGCAAAAGCAAGTCAGTGAGTTACGCAGTCATGAAAACATTTGAATTGTATCAAGAAATGAGAGCAAGTAAATTTGAATCAGGTTGCCCGATAAAAGCAAAAAGTGTGAGATACTATAACAGCAAACATGGTTTAAAGGAAATGCGAATATCATAAGTTGCTTCCGAAAGTTCTATATGTTTTGCAGTACTATACTCGCTAAAATACGTCAGTTATTATGCAGACCAATGACACTTTAATCAAGACTATTAAATGAGAATGACGATGAATTTCTAATCTTTCGTAATCGAGCCCACAGTTAAGGCTAGCGTGAAACAAAAAAAATATCAGCAGCAATTGGTTTAATGTAAATGTGGGTATCATAAAATATTTAATTCGCAAAACGCTTCAATGCACCAAATCATATTAGCTCAGAAACAACAATTGGCAGTGGACGCAATAACGGTAGATTACTTAATAGTTTTAAAATCTCCACTGCCCAACGTATTGCAAATGATGATGCAATAAGAAGCATAAATGCCCAAGTGAGTTAAGCTGATTTTGTCAAGAAAGATTACAAACAAAAAAAGTCCTTCCGGCCAGTGCCGGGAGGAAGAGGTAGCTTTCATAATCCTTATTTAAAAAAAGCCAACTTATATCATGCAAACACACGAAGCTCAATTTAGTGGAAACCGAATATAGGAAATTCAATACTAATTTTTATCAATATAATGAATGAGAATTTCGCGAAATTAGTCAGCTTTATCCAAGCTGCTTTTCTTTAAAGTAACTTATATTTGGCTGCCAAATTCGGCAATTTCTTAAAGTGCCTGTTATTTTAAGACAACATGGTGGATGAGACTAAGCAGTGAACTTGGTCGAGACCTTAGTAATTGCTGTGCACATGCTCACTCACATCGGAATCGGTTAATATATAGGAGTGCTGTCGCATGCAAAAAATCAGATTTTTCAAAATGTCACCCACATTAGAAATTGAAACTGCTATATCTGAGCCATTTTTTAAGGTAAAGACAACCAAAAAATGCTCCTGAATCCTTATATCAAGATCAAATACTTAAAAAAGAAACCTTTTTCAATGTCTAATTTTTTTGCACCTCACTTTAAATATATATATATTTTTTAATTTAATGGCCGCCATTTTGAAACAAGATGGCTGATGAATCTGGCCAGCGAACTTGGTCGAGGTGTTGATGTATACTATCCACATGCCTTCTTACATCGAAATAGGCGAATACGTGTGTTATCGCGTGACAAATACAAGATCGTTTCAAAATGTTAGCCATGCTAGAAATTCAAAATGATATAAATCAACCATTTTTTAAGATATCAACAAAAGAACAAATTTTCAGAAACAAAAACTGCTCCGGAATCTTTGTATCAAGGCCAAACACATAAAAAAAAATCTTTTTCATTTTCCAATTTTTTAATACCTCATTTTGAATTTTAAATTTAATTTTTTTTAAATTGCAACCCTTTTGAAACAAGATGGCGAATGAAGCTGGCCAACGAACTCGGTCGAGACATTGGTATGTACTATGTACAGACCAAGTTACATCCAAATAGGTTCATAAATACGCCTGTTATCGCGTGACAAAAATCAGGTCGTTTTAAAATGTCAGCCACAAGAGAAATTCAAAATGCTATTACTCAGCCATTTTTTTTTTAGATATAGACGAAAGAAAAACTGTTCCGGAATCTTTGTATTAAAGTCAAACACATACAAAAAAAAATCTTTTTCATTTTCCAATTTTTTGGTATCTCATTTAATTTTTTTCATTTTTTAATTTTTTTAAATGGCCGCCATTTTGAAACAAGATGGCGGATGAAGCTGGCCAACGAACTCGGTCGAGATATTTGTATGTACTATGTACACACCAAGGTATATCCAAGTCGGTTCATAAATACGCCTGTTATTGCGTGAGAAAAATCAGGACGTTTCAAAATGTCAGCCACGCTAGAAATTCAAAATGCTATAACTCAGCCATTTCTTAAGATATAGACGAAACAAAAACTGCTCCCGAATCTTTTTATCAAGGTCAAACACATAAGAAGAAAATATTTTTTCAATTTTCAATTTTTGGTACCACATTTCAAATTTAAATTTTTCTTAAAAATTTAAATGGCCGCCATTTTTAAACAAGATGGCGGGTGAAGCTGGCCAACGAACCCGGTCGAGACATTGGTATGTACTATATATAAACGAAGTTACATCCATATCGGTTCATAAATACGCCTTTTATCGCGTGACAAAATTCAGGACGTTTCAAAATGTCAGCCACGCTAGAAATTCAAAATGCTATAACTCAGCCATTTTTTAAGATATAGACGAAACAAAAACTGCTCCGAAATCTTTGTATAAAGGTCAAATACATAAGAAAAAAATATTTTTCCATTTTCAATTTTTTGGTACCACATTTCAAATTTTAAATTTTTAAAAAAAATTTAAATGGCCGCCATTTTGAAACAAAATGGCGGATGAAACTGGCCAACGAACTTGGTCGAGAGATTGGTATGTACTATGTACACACCGAATTACATCCAAATCGACTCATAAATACGCCTTTTATCGCGTGACAAAATTCAGGACGTTTCAAAATGTCAGCCACGCTAGAAATTCAAAATGCTATAACTCAGCCATTTTTTAAGATATAGACGAAACAAAAACTGCTCCGGAATCTTTGTATAAAGGTCAAATACATAAGAAAAAAATATTTTTCCATTTTTAATTTTTTGGTACCACATTTCAAGTTTTAAATTTTTTTAAAAATTTTAAATGGCCGCCATTTTGAAACAAAACGGCGGATGAAGCTGGCCAACTAACTCGGTCGAGACATTGGTATGTACTATGTACACACCGAATTACATCGAAATCGGTTCATAATTACGGGAGTTACAGTGTGACATAGGTCAGATATATATATATATATATATATATCAATTTTGAACGGAGGGGGGTTTCGGGGTCTGGGGGTCATGATCGATGAAAATATACCAAAATTTTTTGAAATCGCTTTCCTCCGAACGGCTGCAATAGGTAGCTTTTTTGTAAAGAAAGCTACCTAATAAACAAAATGCCGTCATGATGCAATGAGTTCTCAATTTCTCTATCAGAATCTTTAGATTTGGCGAAAGATTAAGCAAATAATTTAAATTATGAATAAAAGTACCATGCTGAAATGCTTAGCATACATTTAAGCACATTGGCATTACGTATACATACATACATTACATATTGACACTTGCATAATATCTCCATATAAGAAAACATTAATGCCACCAAAAAATAAATTGTTTTTAAATTCTTGAAACCTCAAATGAATTATATATAAATTCTCTTTTGACACCATAGAAATTTCATCAATGACCAGCCATTTGGGGGAACGCCATTTAAGACTTTCCCCCTGTAGTCTTTTCACGATCATTCTTTGATAAGTTATTCGGTTGTCATGTATCCTAATGGCTCGTGGTGCATGTAAACTCCGTCGATAGGTGCGAAGACCTCGAATTTACCTATGAATTATACCTCTGAGGTGTCTTGCCAGATGAAGGTTTCGTCATCTGATTAAGCTTTTAAATTACGAGATCAACATGAGTAGCAATGCGCAGGTGCTAAACAACAAGATATAAATGTTAAATAACTGGCATAGAAAAGTTCATAATTAAGAAATAGGCACTGCCGATAGTAAAACGATCTAGGCGTTCCTCAGGTTTATTGCCGCTACGTGGCGATTAGGTGGTCTCCTACGCCGATGACAGGTATCAAACCCGTTCATCTAGGGCAACCCGAAAGATAAGGGCCTGGTCATCGGTTAGAAAGTATGAAAAATAAGTCATTGGGTCTCTCTTCTGTATTTCATAGAGCATTTTTAGTAAGCCGAAGAACTTTTTATTGTCAGTTTCCAAAGTTCGATATTTTTTCATGCGAGCAGCATCTCTTGTCGTTCTACTCATGTCCAAATAGAGAAACAAAAATATTTAATTAAAAAATAAAGCTATTAAATCTGAAGAAGAATAAATGTAATATATATATATATAAAGAATTTTCACAAAAAACTTGTGTTATTAATGTACACAGAAATCTGGACAAAAGTATTTACTTATCAAAATAACATCTTTAAAAGTTTCTTTAAAAGTCCGTAATTTCTTCCAAAAGAATCATGCAAAAATTGTAACTCAAAAGAGAACTAAAAAGTGAAAAATAAACTTTTTTACCAAAAATAAAACCGAATTCAAAAACTACTACAAAGTAAAAAATAATTTTTTTACATAATAGTTAATAAGAAATTAAATTAAGAGCATTGTATTTACCATGTGTATTATTATATTTATGTACATTAATTTGATTTTTTTTGGCGTCTGTGCCAGCCAAGCCAAGTTCAAAATTAAAATTGTTTATCCAATACAAATCGTAACATGATTCAGCAAAACCGTTTAGGAAAAAAAATCCATTCTCAATCAACTCTGACACCATCCTACATTTGAAAATCTGTGTTTGGCTACGATTTTTTTACATAATAGCCTGTATAAACGCATTAATTTTAAAATAACCCTTAATTTAGCACACATAATTACAACTAATCTCACTTGAAAATACACGTTTATAAAATCAGATGAAATGTTTCAAGAATGGTAAAATTCAATTTTTTTTAACTAAATAACAAATCGTAAAAAAACTCGTAGATATTTGGATGTGTGTCTGTTGGATGATTATACTTAACTTCGTTTGGCTGGCACCGACTCCAAAAAATCAAATTAATGTACATAAATATAATAATACGCATGGTAAATACACTGCTCTTAATTTAATTTCTTATTAACTATTATGTAAAAAAATTATTCTTTACTTTGTAGTAGTTTTTGAAGTCGGTTTTATTTTTGGTAAAAAAGTTTATTATTGTTATTCTCACTTATACTTAAATATTTTTACACGTGGAGGTGAATCAAAACAGTATTTAACCGAGATTTTAATTTTCGTCAATAGTATTTGTTTTTTTAATCCAAAATAAAAGTTATGAACCTTTTGAAAAGAATTTTTTTCAGGGGAGGGGGTCAGCTTATATTAAAGTAAAGAGTAAGATTCCTCCGCAGATTTCCACCTTCCATCTATCCCCTTTCCCATCCCTCGAAAATTTCTGTTTTTTTTCTTTTCACCCCCCCCCCCTACCTAAACCCCACACACATTTTTTAATTATCGATTTTTTTTTCTGCCCATCGATTTCTTTGCAATGAAAATAAATAATTATGTAAAATGTTTCTTACACACAAAACTTAAAACATAAAAAAAAAATTCTTATTTTTGCTACCCAATTCTTAAGTTCTAGCAAAATATATAACTTACCTCACCAGCCCGCCTCCCCCTCTACCCTACACAAAAAAGGAGCGTAGTTTAAAAGCTTCGATAAATATTTTTTTTCTGCTCATTCGTTTCTTTGCAATTGCAATAAATAATCAAACTTTTCCAGACCCGCAAAACTTAAAACATTTAACCTTACCTTACCCCCTCCACTTAACAACTTCTAAAATACAAATATCCAGAATTAAAAAGCATCTTCCTCCTGATATTTTATAAACTTAATGTATTTATAAAAATGCACATCAAAGTGATAGAAATCTTCTTGTAAAAGAAATCAGGATTGTATTTATTACACAATTACTAGTGCACTGGAAGTGATAATAAAGGTCAATTTTCTGGTCTTGTATTTGGATACCCTTCCAATGGTTTTCTGTTTTTAATTTTGTTGTTTAAAGCTGCTAAGTAAATATTGTGCATTTAAAAATACATATATTAAAAGCAATAAAAGATAAAGAAGGATCATCACATATGTAAAATGCCAGTTTGATGTATGACAGCAGGCATCATTTGAGTTCCCGTGCCAGGCAATTTGATTACTATTTCAGATTTTATCAGACATCACAAGTCGCAACAAAAAGAAAAGAAAAGAATCTATATTTGCACTAAAGCAAACCTAACTTGTCAGTTTTGTTTTTACCTTTTATTAAAGTACGTGAAATTTTCAGATTTTTCTGCTTAATTATATTTCATTTTATTTATTTTTAACAGATTGCAGAATATATTTTGGAATTATCTTTGAAAATAAAGACGGGGAAATATACATGGATTGATCAGCCTTTTACAGCCTTATGAAGATTTAATGTTGAAGCTGCTGAAGAAGGCGGCGAAAAGGATAAAAGTCAGGAGAGTTTCTTGCTGCTCAGTGTCTTTATAATTAATTACCTATGCAGTAAGGAACTTCCCTTAGACAAACCCCATCATGCTTAAGTGTTCATGGTGAAATTAGCATCAGAAGTTTATCGCTGAAGTTGTGACACCATACAATGGCAACTGGCATTAGATTTTTTACATTGGGATCAGAATCTACAAATTTCGTCAAAAGATCGCTAAAAACGCAAATTTCGTCAAAAGGTCACAAAAACATAGTGCTGGGAGTGTTCCCCCCCCCCCTTTTCCCCACTCTGCTGTAACCTTTCAGAAAATTTGCTGTGAATTTCAAAAAAAAAATTTTCACTCCAAATCACCCTTGCCATGTATACTCGCTCATAAGTTGAGAAATATTGGAAAAATAAATTTTCTATACATATGGTAATACAGCATTTACCTATAACATACCGTAAAATTTTGGGGAAATTTTCATGTGAATTGGGGGAAATGTTGGGAGTAGAAACATTTTCTGCACCCCTGGTAGTAACAAATTTTGTTAAATATCTATCTGCAAACCCAGTGTTGTAATCAGACATTGGAACTATTCTGTTGTATCAAGAAAATTGTTGCCAAGCATAACAGTTGGCGAAAAAATATTACATAAAATAAAACATTGAAAAAAAAATTGTTGCTATGAAAGTGAGTATTTAAAAAATATAAGATTTGCAAATAACAGGCTTTTACGAACTGTTTTTGTCACATCCCAATCCAACAATAGTTGGGGTCTGCGTTAATAGATGGCAGCACTACACAATCTCTTTGTAAGGTATCGCATGTTACCAGAGTATGGACTTTACCCACGAATGGCAACAGCCACGCCTCTGCGGGGGAAAAACCCTCCGAAAAAGCCTGTTTATTGAACGAAAGGGGAGCGGTGTTAAAATGTTCTACACGCCAGTTGGAGTTTTTCTTTTGCTTACCCGCGGCTGACGTCACATGGGTAAAGTCCATTCCACGCAGTTGTAAGAAATGACTTGTTCTGAGAGCTGCGTTTAGCAGCCGTTTGTAAATATGTAAAATAAACTATAAGTAATCTTATAGTTATGCCTTCTTCCTTAGTTAAGAGTTATAATAAGAGTGTGGCGATATAAAAGTGGCGTCGGAAATGGGATTTAACCCAAATTGAAATGTTGTGAAAAAAAAACAAAATTTTTCGAAAGAGAAAAAGAAAAAGTGGCACGAAAAATAGCCGATAAAGAAATAATTTCTCTGGGACGCTTAGAAGAATATAATGCGAATGTTCCTTGGACTATTTACGTCGAGAAAATTGATTTTTATTTCTCAGCGAATAGCATCAAAAATGATGATATGAAGAAGAATATTTTACTAAGTTCAGTTGGAACAACAACATTATTGTTCCGAATACGCTGAAAGAAATCAGTTACGAGGATCTTTTAAAGAAAGCTAAGGATCATTTTTCACCACGCCCTAGTGAAATTGTCGAACGATTTAAGTTCCAGAAACGACTAAGGAAGCAAGGAGAGAATATAGCCGATTTCGTATGAGATTTGCGTAGGTTATCCGAATATTGCAACTTCGGAAATAAGGTTAATGATCGGCTGCGTGATCAGTTGGTGTTTGGGATCCAGGATGAAAAGATACAACAAAAACTACTGGATTCTAAAGATTTAACGTTCCAAACAGCGGTGGAAATCGCAGAGTCGTGTGAAATAGCGGAGGCTGGAGTGAAATCCCTGCACATCGGAGATAGTACAACTGTCAATCAAGTGCGTGTTTCGAAAGTGGAGAAGTTCGCTCATGAACCTAAGCCTAAAGAAGATAAATTCGCTCCTGAGAAACCGTGTTACAGATGTTTTAAAAATCATAATCCAAAATTATGCCCTTTTAAATCTGCAGAAAGAATGCCATTTCTGCCATCGATTGGGTTATTTAAAAATTTGCTGTCGAAATAGAAAATTTGGAATGAAAAGTGAGAAACCTTTTAAGAACAGAAAAATTAAAACTGTTCAGGAAGAATATTGTTTAAATTTTATGGACGACAATTCCAATAACGTGTCATGGATAAAATCGGTTAAAATAAATGGTGTAAATATACAATTTGAAATTGATAGTGGTGCGGCTCATACTATTGTAAGTAAAAGTGTTGCTCATAAATTGTTCTCAGGTAAGCTGCCTTTAATTAAACCTAATATTAAGCTACAAACTTATACTAAAGACTCTTTAACTGTTTTTGGGGAATTAAAAGTATATGCTGTTGTTAATGAATATTGTATCCCTGATTTAAAAATGTTAGTTATTAAAGAGGTGGGTCCGAGTCTAATCGGAAAAACTTGGTTAAAAGCATCAAAATTATTTTGGCCTAATATAAATATGATTAAAAACATTTCGAAAGATGATTTAATTAGAAATTTTCCTAATGTTTTTGCTGACGGGATCGGGACAATCAACCCCCCCCCCCCCCCGTGTCAATAAAATTGAAAAAAAGATGCAAAACCAGTTTTTTTAAGTTTCGACCTGTTCCTTTTGCTTTAAGAAAAGCTACTGATGTAGAATTGGAAAGATTAACTAATGAGGGTATTTTGAAACCTGTTGATCATTCAGAATGGGCTAGTCCTATAGTAATTGTTCCTAAGCCTAATGGTTCTGTTAAGGTGCGTTTTCACTGGTCGTTCTAACGACCTAAAAAACCTCAGCTACCCAAAACCTTAACCTAAGAGCGTTTTCACTGGTTACAGATAAACCCTTACGCCAACCAATCAAAGGCAAGTTTTTACTGCGCAAGCGTCTACAGTCTACAGATCGATCAGCTGTCTTGTCTCAGTTATAAACAACACGAGATAAAAAATAATTCCTCTTGTCATGTTAGTAGCAAATATTTGATGTCAAGCACACAAGTTGTATGTGTTCAATAAAAAACAAAAGCAAACACTTTGTATAGAGCATAATTGCAAATTTTGACGGGTTTTCGCCGCTAAAGGGTCTCGAAAATAATGCCTCACAAATCAATGTCTATACAAGCTCTTGTTATGCATAATAAAAAATCAACGAAACTTATTATTACCTTGTGGGTTCAAACAATAATTTTTTAAATAATGACGCTCATGAATCTAAAGATTTAGAAATAATCCAGAAGGTCATTTTAACTGTCAGTAGTTTTGATACCATATAGCTCGCATCTAAAATTATTTTTTAGCTTTTCTCATGTCAAATTAAGAGCCTAAATATGTGTTTCTGATGTTCATTTCAGTGCTGTGCTCATTATTTGTACATATGTATTTTGTGGCAGTGCAGTTATACACTGAAATAAATTACTGTTTTTATTTAAAAATTACTGTGTTAATAAATCATAATGTTTTAATGATTAATTTTAAAACTCAGAGGTAATTTTTCACTTCAGAGATACAGTGATGAGTGAAATACTTTACCCAAAATTGTTATTGTACATGAGGCTGCTTCAAAGTACATTTTAATTAAATATGTGTTGGTTGATTCCTATATTATGTTATAAGTACATTATCATATTAGAAGAGTTAGCAAAATGTGTAGTACCTGCCCTGGGTAAATATTTAACTTTATTATTTGAAGAGCTCGATTGATAAAGGTGTTAAGTGATACTTTCAGAAAATCAACTAATAAATTGGATAATTACAATGTTTTTACTGTCAAATGCCTCTTTTATCAATTAAAATCTCTGTGAGTATTGTTTTTTTTTCAAATAGTAATTTAACATATGGTAGAGGATCATTGATTATCGTCAATCACATGATCAACTCTTTTCCTTTTTTTTTTAATGTCATACACTGCTTTTATCATCTAAGCTCTTCAGTTATTAGCACTCTATAAAAATAATCAGGCTGTATTAATATCCTATGTTAGAGGCAAATAATTTGATTGGCGATGACACTGATATTTAGACACAATGGATATTTCTCGTATTATATCATTACTACAATTAAAATTATCCAATGTAGGTACACATCTACTTTTTGTATGTAAAAAAAGGACTTCACAGAAAAAGGGCAAAATAAATTATAGATAACCATAATAAATATTTAAAATTGTAAATTTTACTTTATAATTTTACATTAGGGGTCAATGGCAGTTTTTTTTTCTTTCTTGTGTAGGTACCCTTTTTTTAATTATAGATTTGAGAAAAATAAACTTTTGTAACAAAAAATCTGGTATTTAAAATTCCTTTGCCCTCTCCCTCTTTCTGAAGTTTACTTTTCTTGTGAGTTTGTTTTGTTTACAAATTACCACATCTTAACTCCTTACAATTTTTTTCGTATAGTTTGAAGTCACTTTTATGGAAAATAATTTTGTGAAGAGTTTCTGTTTTTATTTAGGAGAATTTTGTGAAGGAGTCACAATGTTTGCCTTGAACAATTTTCTGGTTCTGTCAGTAGGTCATAAAAAGGATACTTCAATGTTAGTTGGCTGTAAATCTTGCAATATTTTTTCCTTTCAGCAATAGAACCTTTTATTTTTCATTTGTGTGACTTAGAAGCAACGCCTTGATGCTGAAATACATATTTTGGTTTGTTGTATTTAATTTCTTCTTTTTTTTATAAAGTGAATGAAAATTTTATATTTCAAAAGAAATGAATAATTCCTGTAGGAACGATATTTAACGATTTATCTGATGTGCTTGGCTGACATAAAGTGCCCAAAAGTGTTGTGAATTTAAACAACATGATCAAATGGCATAACAAGGATTACACTATTCAATATCTCTCCATCCATAACATGCAAATAAAACACATTCTGTTATCTCTCAGCTAGTTTAAAAATTAAAATATGAAAAAAGTTGTTGCGTTCTTACTGGACAAGTATAAAAGTAAAAATAGGGTACTTGCGTTTATCCGGGCCAGGCTATTTATTTATCCGGGCCATGTAAAGAGATTTCCAAAAATGGTTGTCAATTGCCAGTTTTGTTTATCATTGTCAATTGTCCATGTTGCTCAAAATGGTAATTTAATACAAAGCATCGTTAAAAGGAATAAATAATATAAAAGCACATTTAAGCTAACATAAAAAATGAAATTTTGAGGATTTGAAGAATTTTGGGATCCAAATCGGCAGCCTAGGCTAACTCTAGTTATATTGCATTTATTCAACACTGACTACTTTCTTAATTTGTATACTTAAATTGTAACTTAATTTGTATTGAGTTCGACGAACCGGTTGTTAAAAGAAACTTGCATTTACATTAATTTACTTTCTTTCAATGTTTATCTGCACAACAGCGTTTTCTAAACATAAAACTGTGACATGTTCTGATTTGTTTCATTTAATAAAATAATGTTTCATTTGCAAAATATATTTTCCTTCATCAGTCCAGTAAGGAGCAAATTTAACTTTTAAAAAATGAGGATATGAAAAATTAAGGGATCCAAATCGGCAGCCTAGGTTAACTCTAGTTATATAGCGCTTATTCAACACTACTTTAACTAGTTTCTTAATTTGTAATGAGTTCGGCGAACCGGTTGTTAAATGAAACTTGCATTTACATTAATTATTTTCTTTAAATGTTTATCTGCACAACAGCGTTTACTAAACGTAAAACTATGACATGTTCTGATTGGTTTCATTTAATAAAATAATGTTTCATTTGCAAAAAATATTTTTTTTCTTCATCAGTCCTGTAAGGATCATTTAAACATTTAAAATTTAACTTTTAAAAAATTAAATTTTGAAGTTTTGAAGAATTTTGGGATCCAAACCGGCAGCCTAAGCTAACTCTAGTTATATAGTGCTTAGTCAGCACTACAATAACTTCTTACATTCGAATAAAAGGTACATTGTTTTAGCCGCTTCATTTGAAAATATACGGAATGTTCCCTGTTTTCACTGATCAATAACTAAATTTTTAGATTTAGTGGTATAGTTCAAACTGCATTAAAAAAAAATATTGTTCTTCATATCTTAGAAGTCATTTACATCAAAGTAGTTATTTTCGTAAATGTAACAAATTTTAAGTTTTTATAAGATACCTTTCCTATAAATTACATTTAGAAAAATATTTTCCATGATCTAACAAATATCATAAAAGTTGTGTAAAAATTTGTACACTGCATAAAAATTTAAATTTTGTAACTTTTTTCTAAAGTAAAAACGATTTTTCTGAAGATGAACATTTGAATACTCCAAATTTCCAACTGTTGAAATATTTTTGAAATTGGAAGTAATTTAAATTTAACAATTTTGGAATTAGTTCTTGGTCAGCACTAAAAAGTGATGCCCTACATATTTTAAAGCTGATATTTCCTTGATGTTTACATGTTTTAAATGAAATTGTTTGTCTTTCAAAAGCACTTCGAACAAGAAGTATAAGCATCATATAAAGAATGGAAACTTATGATAAAATTTATTAAAATGTTTGAAAGGCTTCGAAAGAAAAAAGCCATGTACAAAAGAAAAATGGTGAGGTTTTTATTACTTCAGAAAATTGAAAAAATATCAAATTTGCAAAAGATCATAAATGTTTTAATAAGCTCGGAGGACATGTTGTTTAACAACGTACCAAATTAAAAAATATATATATTACTAAATTCTGAACATTTAAAACCAAGTTGTAGTCAATTTGAATGTTGTAATGAACTATATTTTTTCCTCGTCAGATTACTGGGATATTGGAGAAGTTATTATTCTATGGAAAACAGCTGAAGCGCTACATTGTTTATATCTAATGGCACTTACATTAATATTAACGATTATCGAGGATTTTTTTTACCATATTTAAAAAAAATTTCTAAAACTATAGAGTTTTTGAAAGTATTCAAAAGTCTGAAAATATTGCCAGAAAAATTACTGCAAGTTCGGCAGAAATGTAAAGGGATTTTCAAAGATAAACATCATATGGTCAGAGAAGAGAAGTAAGCTAACTATTTCTAATATATCAAACATAATGACGAATAGTCTAATTGGCATACCTCTTAAAGAATGAGTTCATACTTTTATAGTGAAGGTATGTAAAGAAAGAAGCACACATCAGATAATGTTTGAGTAAAGACAAAGAAAATTGAAAGTTAGGGGGTTTATCAAGAAGCTATATGTAAATATCTCAAATAATAGAAGCTACTTAACATACTACAATTCTTTTCTGTACTATAATATAGTTTTTTCTACATATTTTATTGTTTTATTTATTAACTATCTGAAATAATACACTACCTTTTTGCATATCTTTTTAATACTTTTCAACATAATACATATAAAGCTATTTTCAGTACAGGATATCTCAAATAATTCTAATTTATTTTTCCTGGTTTCAATCTGATAATGCATAGTGTGCTGATGCATTTCATCGGTAATTGTTATCGATGGGCATTTATTGTATGAAAGGTTTTGAAAAAATGTTGCATGATTTTAAACTGAGCTAAATTTTATCACTGATACAAATTTCAAGAATAATCTTCTTCACGTGCCATTATTGTTATTACAAAAATAATTTTACAATCATTCTATAGAAGACGGCATTGACGAATAGCTCGGTGAAATTTGTGGTTTTGGTATCAAAACATAGCATAAAACACGAATTAAAAAAAAATCCAGAAACCAGTCATTTACCACTCACAATAACCTATTTATTGGGATTAACTTTGAAGAAGTTACAAGCATTTATCACCAAAACAAGGATGTAAATAGGAATGCTTGATACTCAGTGAAGTGGTATTCTCGTGAGAATAGAAACTTAGCAATATCTCGATCTCTTCCTACAGTTAGTGTTTTTAGTATCTAACTGTTTGCAACTTTAGATCATGAACATGAGTTAATTCTTAAACTTAAATTTCTGCTATTTTTTTGATATCCTTTTTGTATTATGCTGTTTTGATGCATTTTCTGATAGAAATCTTGATCAGGGTTTCACGACTGTCGAATGCGTTTTAAATAAACTATGTCCTTTTAACAAGGAAACATGTGTCAGAAATTTTTATTTGAATATACCACAAGGTCAAATATTTTTATCAATTTTATTATAATATTGGAAAATGCTTCATAATCTATGTGTAATGCTAAATTTTTCTTTGATTTTTGTACGGCAAAAAACATTCGTGAGGGCGAACCGGTTGTTAAATTATTTGAATCCCACCACTGTATGTATCCTTCTACAAAGGTGCAACATTTCAACAATCCTTACCGATTACTGTTTGTTAAACGAAAACACATTAATAAAAGATGGTATATCCAACACAATTTAATAAAACTTACCATATTTCTCGAATCACAGAACATAGATTCTTGTTTGATGCAAAAACAAGAGTAATTCTAAATAAAACACCGATGTGAAATATAAATATTATTTTTAATACCATATTAAGCCACCGCCATATTTAGCGAAAATCTCTTTTCTAATTTGCTGAGCTTGGGTTAGCCGTGCTTAGGATTGAACAGAGAGCATTCCTTCAAAATCACGTTCTAACGACCTAAAATCTTGTGCTTAGGTAAAAAGTTAGGTAAGTTAGACCTTGGGTAGACCAGTGAAAACGCAGCTTTAGAATATGTGGTGATTACAGAGCAACAGTTAATGCTAATACTGAAAATGATAATTATCCTCTTCCTAGAATGGAAGAATTATTTTCTAAATTATCAGGTGGTACATTTTTTACTGTTTTTGATTTAAAAGATGCTTATTTACAACAACCTGTAGATAACGAAAGTAGTAAAATTTTGACTATAAATACACATAATGGCTTATTTAATGTGTTACGATTAGCATTTGGGGTAAAATGTGCTCCGGGTATGTTCCAAAGAAAAATTGAACATATTTTTAAAAAAATTGAATATATTGGTGTATTTTTAGATGATGTTATCATTAGTGCTAGTAATGAATCAGAACATTCTGAAAGAGTTGAAAGTGTTCTGAAATGCTTTTCTGAGCATGGTATCAGATTAAATAAGGAAAAATTAAAATTTATGGTTTCGGAAGTTTCGTATTTAGGACATAAAATATCTCAGGAAGGAATTAGACCCATTCCAGAAAAAGTTAATGCTATTTTGAATGCTCCTATTCCAAATAATGTGTCACAATTGCGTTCATTTTTAGGCTTAATTTCTTATTATAGAAACTTCCTGCCTAATATTTCAGATGTTTTAGAACCTTTACATAGATTATTAGATAATAATATAAAGTGGAAATGGTCAGAAAAACATGAAAAAGCGTTTCAAAAAGTTAAACAATTATTATGTACATCTCCTGTTTTAGAATTATATGATGTTAACAAAGATATAGTTTCAAACTGTGATGCTTCTGAATATGGTATAGGGCCAGTTTTAAGCCACATTGTTGAGGGTAAAGAGAAACCTATTGCTTATGCTTCGAGAACTTTAAATGAAACTGAAAGAAATTATGCAATGATTGATAAAGAAGCTTTATCTGTAATGTTTGATGTCACTAAATTTCACCAATATTTAGCTGGAAAACATTTTAAAATTATAACAGATCATCAACCTTTAATTAGATTATTTGATCCTGTTAAAAAGGTAGCTGATACATTATCACCTAGAATGCTGAGATGGTCGTTAATGTTAGCTGGTTATGATTATACAATTGAGTATCGCGAGGGTAAAAATAATAAAAATGCTGACGTATTAAGTAGATTACTTCTCCCAGAAACTGTAAATATAGTCAGTAATCCTGCGGAAATAATGCTCGTTTCAAATAATGATAATTGGCCTGTTACTTCTAAAACTATTGCAAAGTGGACAACTGAAAATCCTGTAACTAAACAAATTTTTGAGTGGGTGTTACATGGGTGGCCGAAGAAGGTTAAACAAGAAGAATATCAACCATATTTTCGTAGAAGTGAGGAAATTTCCTGTCTAGAAAATTGTCTGTTGTGGAGACGTAGAGTGATCATTCCAGAGGAAGGCCGTGAATATATATTAAAATTACTACATTCCGTTCATCAGGTTATATCGAGCATGAAAACGAAAGCTAGGGGGATAGTTTGGTGGCCAAATATGGATAAAGAAATTGAACAAATGGTAAATTCTTGTAATAGATGTCAGATGTTTGCGAGGGATTGTCCCAAAATGGAACCCTTGAAATGGAAATCTGAACTGCCCTGGGAAAGGATCCATATAGATCATGCCGGTCCTTTTGAAGGTAAAATGTTTTTAATAGTAGTCAATTCTGATACTAAATGGTTGGAGGTAGAGGTAGTACCCAGGTCTGATAGTAAAACTACAATTAAGGTATTAAGGAGAATTTTTGCTACATTTGGATTACCTGTTGAATTGGTTAGTGATAATGGTCCCGCGTTCACAAGTGATGAATTTGAGGAATTTCTTAAAAATAATGGAATTAAGCTTACGCCTGTTCCACCCACCTTATCACCCGTCTTCGAACGGACAAGCGGAAATGTATGTACAAACTGTGAAAAATTGTCTTAAAAAGCTAGATAAAAGTGACATAATATTGTCAATTTCACGATTTTTGTTAGAAAATCATTCCACTCCTCATTCGGTGACTGGTAAAACTCCTGCTGAATTAATGTTTGGAAGGCCAGTTTGAACAGCCCTTCACTTGGTATTACCATCAAAACCTAAAATACAGCAACCCCTGCACAAATACAAGCTTCATGATTTAGTTTTTGTTAAAAAATTTGGAAAAGGGGAGAAATGGGTAAAAAGAAAAATTATGAAATTATTGGGGAGTAGATGGGTTTTAGTAAATAGATGTGACGGAGTAATGTGTAAGCGTCACGTTGATCAGTTGAGACGTAATAAAGAGATAAGTTATGAAATACCAGAGAGAGTTGTAGAGATAAATCGAAATGATAAAACAATGTCAGACAAAGTTGAAAATATGGGACATAGTGGTAAAAATTACAGTAATTATGATAGGTATGAAAGGGTTAACCAAAACCGTTTTTCTGGAATTAATGTAAAAATAAAAGATCAGCTTAATAATGATGATACTATAGAATCAAGCCAATCTCAGCCTTCGCATGATATTGTGGCAGGTACAGTTGTGAGTAATAAAAATGATGTTATGACAAAGAAAACTGCGAAAGACAATTTGACTGAAACTTATGACGAGGACTGTAAGAAAAGTGCTCCAGTTCGAAGAAGTCATAGAACAAGATTGCCTGTAGTTCGTTTGAACTATGAGGAGAGGGGTGTCATATCCCAATCCAACAATAGTTGAGATCTGCGTTAATAGATGACAGCACTACACAATCTGTTTGTAAGGTGTCGCATGTTACCAGAGTATTCCACGCAGTTGTGGGAAATGACTTATTCTGAGAGCTGCGTTCAGCAGCCGTTTGCAAATATGTAAAATAAACTACAAGTAATCTTATAGTTATGCCTTCTTCCTTAGTTAAGAGTAATTACAGTGCGTCTCATAAATATAAAGACACAGATATTTTTGAAATTACATTTTATTAATTCAGTTAAAAGAAATTAAATTTTATACCTCATATTAAGAATACTGAAATGAATCTCTTTTAGGGGTTTTAATTTAAATAAAATAATTTCGTCTCGAATAATAAAAAAAAAATAAAAAATTACGCTGCCTCATAAATATAAAGACAAACTTGAAACAGCTTCATATGCAAATTTTTTTTGAATGCGCGCGTACAGAATTAATACGCACGCGCAGAAATACACTTTAACTTACCCAAACGAGCAAAGTTGTTTGACTTGTTTCGATTTCAAAGATGCCGTGGAACATTGAAATTTGTAAAGATGAAATTTGTAAAATACGTGAATTTAAAGCTAATGGCTTAACAGTTTGTCAAATATGTAAAAAAACTGGGAGAATCAAAGCTGTACTTTATAAAATTTTATCAAAAATTTACAATTTATATTCGAGAAAACGATCTGGCAGACCGAGAAAAACTATTGAAAGACTAGATCAAATATCATGCGACTTGTTTCGTCGCAAAAAATGTCACTCCGATAAATTCCTCAACGAGTTTATGGTATGGTCCCAAAGGATACAGTGCATCTTCATATAAAAGAAAGAAAAACATTGTATGCCGATATACGTGCAGATTTTCTTTACTGAAAAAAGAACACAAAGAACGGAGGTTAATCTGGGCTAAAGATCATATTCACTGGAAGGACGAATGGATGCAAGACATTTTTTCAGATAAAAGAGATTTAACTTGTATGGCCCAGATGGTTGGAATTCCTATTCGCACGATTTACGATGTTAATTTCGAACCCTCTTCAGTTGGCAGAAAGGGGGAGGTTCTGTTATGGTGTGGGGTGCCTTCTCTTTTAATGAAGCTACTGATATTGCTTTTCTGGAAGGTAAACATACATCTAAAGAGTATATAGAACTGTTTGATAGTCAGTTGCTGCTAATTTCTGAAACTCTTGGTGGTCGGAATTATTTGTACCATCAGGATGATGCATCGGTTCACACATCAAGACTCACAAAAAAATGGTTTGCCGATAGCAGTGTTCATGTCACGATGTGGCCCGCAAGTAACCTTGATTTAAATCCAGTTAAGAATCTTTGTGGCACTCTTGTTCGCAGTGTATATGCATCTGGAAGACAATTTTCAAACGTCCTTGAGTTGAAAAAAGAAATCGAACGAAGTTTTTGATATAAAGCCAAAATAGTTATACAACTTAATAAAAAGCATGCCAGCTAGAATATTTTCTGTCATTAATAAGAATGGATTATTTATTGGGCGGTAATTCAAAAGTATATAAAATGTCTTTATATTTATGAGACAGCAAATCTATTTACATTTATCAGTTTTCGAGTTGAAATTATTTAATTCTAATTTAATTGATTGTAAAATGTTTTTATGGCACATACTTTTCGTTATGTGCATAAATATAATTTTGAATACTGAATTATTAAAATATTATTTCGAAAATATCAGTGTCTTTATATTTATGAGACGCACTGTAGTTAAGAGTTATAATAAGAGTGTGGCGATATAAAAGTTTTAAGCATATATTTGTACTGATTTAATAAAACAGAAAAAAGATATTTAATAAAGTAAACAAATTTAAACTGCAGGCATGAAAATGTAATTTTCTTCTATAGCTGTACAGTAAACATTTCATTTTTTGGATGAAGACATAGCCACATGAACTCAATAAGACAGGATGACATCCATCAAAATCCACCTCACAGTCAGTAATAAATGTAAGTTATAACTTATTAATAAATATTTTTTATTCGAAAAACAGCAAATTATGATGTTTTGTGAGTTTACAAATAAATAATAATAAAATAAATAACGTTCAATAAATAGCAAATGACAATGTTACGTGCAGATTGCAATAAAAATCCTTTGCATGGTCAGAATTGAAATAAATGGTGAATTTAGCATATACATTTTGGCAAGACGTTAGTTTAACGTTAAATTACCCAGACATGTTTAGCTGGAAGGGAATTTCACAGCTGTAGGGATGTTCAAGAGAACTGTTCCCCACAGGCCAACCCCTAAATTCATCACTGAGTATAAACTTGGCTTGCTTTTAAAATTAATTCACAGGTTACTTAAAACCATGGAAACATTTTATGAAGTATGTTTTGACATCATATTCATTACTTTCAATAAGTCACATGCACAACATTTGGTACTATGTTATTTTTATTAATTCTATTTTTGTGATTAACAGGAAAATAGGCAAGTACTATTATCTCTCTATTTTAAAAAAAAGTAACTACCGCTGTCACCGCCGCCGCCGGTTTTGAATTTTTTGTGACCGGAGGTCTTTCTTCGTTAATATTAAGAAAAATATTGCATACAAAAATATGAAAATCGGTGGTATTATAGAGAAATGTTTGATAAACACGCTGTTTAGACAGTTTTCAAATCGAAGAATTATTTTAAGAGATATTTAATACTAAAGTTGGACAAAATCGTTCCATTAAAAAAGTTTTATAGCAGCAAAAACTATACATGACAGTGTAATCATTTTTAGATCATTTTATGCGTTAGAATTTGCCGGAGTGCAGATTGCATTAATTTTTTTATTTTGACTCATTTTTTGAGGTTTTATTTCTATTTTAACCCTCTAAGTGTTTGGGGCGTAATATTCCGTTCACTAACCCTCATAGCATGCATGGTCACGGTGACGTCGTTGTGACGTCACTGTAAGTCACTGTGGTCACGTCACATCTGTGACCAAAATGCCACCACTCAGTGATGTCACATTGTGACTGAGATGTGAACTTACGAAAATTCTTTAAAACATGTTATTTACTGTAAAATTATATTTTTCTGGCAATTAAAAAAAAAAAGTGACGTCACTGTTATGTCACTGCTATGTAACGTACGTCACGTCACATATGTGACAAAAAAACCACTGTATTGTAAGTCACAGTGTGACAAAAATATGAACTTCAAAAATCTTTGAAAATGAAGAGAAATATTTTAAGCAGTCACGAGTTATAGCGGCATAAGGAATGAAAATATATTAGTGGATAGCAAATGGTAAATTCTGTCACTAAAGGGGAGGGGGGGGGGGATAATAAATAAAGTGCACGATACAAGCATTAATAAACTAAATTTTTAGGCTATATTTTATCCATTTGATATCTAAGACAGTGAATGTATACTTTTTCATGATTTCAATTTTATCTAGCATTTGGATAATATATTTAGAATTAGGATTATTAAATTTATACACTTTACATATTTAGTTTGCTGGGAGGAAATTTCTTTCTTTCTTTCTTTTTTTACCGACCAGGATTATTCGAAACACTTCTGTGGTTTCAAACTAAAAATTTTCTATTACAGTTAAATCTGCACCTTTTAATGAGCACGTAGAAAGAGTCTTCAGAGTTTAGTCATCTATGCATTTCTTGCTTTAGAATATTTTTATAATTTGTATTCAAGTCATAAATTCTACTTCTTTCAGACTTTTTAAATAAAATTAGCATTTTCCGAAAATAAAAGAAATATACAAAATTTGTGCAAAACAAACTTTACTTTAAAAAAAAAAGAAGAAAAAGGGGGGGGGGGTCGTTATTACCATTAAATTTATTTTTACACCTTTTAAAAATTTAAACAATGTTTTATCTAATAAACTCTAATTATGAATATTATTATTATAATTATTTAGAAAAAAGGAACTTTACAATACATTTAACTTGAATTATTTGGTACGGATAAAAAGAAAAGGTTAAATATATTGGACATGTCTTCAAATACAAAATTTTAATTAACGATACTTTCAGAAAATTACTGCGCATTCAAGTTTAATATTTCTTGTATACAAAAACAAATAATCTGTAACAGAACATCTGCTTGAAAATCGTCTGCCCACAGAAAAATAAATATGAGAAGACGCGGGAACTTGTTCACTGTTTTTTGAACATCACCAAGTCTACAACACTTTAAGATAAGGAAATGACCATTTTAGGATACACGGATATTAATGGAGCGTATATGTAAGTGTTATTTAATTTAAATATTTTGTTCCTGATTTGTATATTATGAGTTAAATAGTTTTATGTTATATTTGTAAGAGACTGATCTTTAACTGTCAGAAGCGATATTTTTCAATTCGACAACTGTAAAGAAAAATATCTTAATCTGCCATCGCTTGAAGAAAAAAAAAAAATCTGCGCAGAGACTGATTCAGGCTTAAGTTCATACTGGAATTAATATAAACATTAATTTACTCTTACTTGAGATTGAAAATGTATGGAACGACAATGATTTGGAATTATTTTATCGGCTTCTTACTATTTTTTGATTACTAACACTTATAGTTATTATTATTTTGTGGTTAAATATGATGTTCGATTATCATGAGATTACTAAACTGTTTCAGATTAGAAATTAACATTATACTGGGAAAATATATTTTTACATATTACAGTAGTGAAACATTTGAAAGAATTTTCTTTTAGTGCTAATAATATTTTAAATTATCTTTTAAAATCCTAAATCTTCAAACCAATGTTTTCAGATTTAACATTTGCCAAAATTATAAAATAATAGTAATTCCTTATACCATACGGAAATATTTTTGAGATATTGTTAAATCCAATAGTGCATTTAATTTATTTATTGTATTTTGCTGTTGTTTAATAGTACAATTATAAATACTAATTATTATTTTTAGTGTTTTTCAAATTGGTATATTTATTTTTTTAAATTGTATGTAAGCATTTTTTCTGCTTGTGATTTAATTATAGACATTCTGAATCGGTTATTAAATTTTCTTCTATTGTAAATTCATTTTCTACGTTTATGATACGCGTAATTATTGGCACTAAAAAGTAAAATATGATATTTAAGCATTGAAATAAAGTGTTTTTCATGCCTGATAGGAAGTTATAGATTAAACTGCTTTAGTATATATTTTTTAAAAGTTCATATAATACAGGATACATAATATAGGACATAAGTTGAAAAGTGCTTATGACTTAGGTTTGTCTCTCCGTCTGTCCGTCTAGCAGTCTGTCCGCACTCTAACTCCCTAAAATATATTCGGATTGCCCTGAAATTTTTGGATGTTATTGACGTTTACCATAGCACGGTACCTATTTCTAAGGAAGTTTGTAGCATGCTTTGTTCATTTACAGGGCCAGCCAAAAGTTTTCCGTTACATTACGGCCTATGGGAAAAAATCGTTTCAAATGATTTTTAATGATTTTACGCACGCTTTCAAACATAATAAAATTTATATGCATTTATGAAGGGCACTAAAATATGCATTCTGTTGACTATGCGATGCACAGAATAGCTATTGTTCATTTACAGGGCTAAAAAAGGAATTCAAATACATAATGATATAGGGGTGGAGGGAATTGTTTGCAGCATACTTTAATTATGTTAATCTATTTCATATATAATGAAATTGATGTATGTCGCTTAGGTTTACATACTATAAATTATTTCATGTATAATACGAATAATACGTATATAGCATTTACAGGGACACCCAAAATATTTCAGATACTATATTGTATCCGAAGTACTGTTCATTAGCGATGATTGCTGGAAATGTATTTTTAATTATGATATGCGCTTTTATGATTCACTATATTTATACATAGTATCGTGTATATAAATGCTATAATTCCTATACAAGGCTACACAAAAGTATTCGTAAGGATTACTGGGTATGGGCGCAAATTGCTTAAAGGTGGTTTTTAAATGAGTTATGTTTTTTTTTCGCTGAACTGCATTTAATTTACCAATAAATGTTTGTAGAATATGGATAAAATGATACACAGGGTCACACAAGGAAATAGATACATGGCCGTCTATAAATGATAATTTCTGGAAATGTGATTTCAGCAGTTTTAAGAGTGTCTTAGTTTGAATTAAATTTTAACTAAATAGTGGCGTGTAATAAAGATTCTTTGTAAACTACAGGGTTGTACAAAAGTATTCAAGTATCTTTCCTTACATTAGTATAAATTGCTGAAAAAGAATTTCAACCTGTTAGGCGTTTTCTTGCTAAACTAAATTTTCCCATTATATAGTATATATACACTTAAAAAAATGGGTACTCAAAATTGAGTAAGAAGTACTCAATTTTAAATGCGTCACATACTCAAAATAGCTCCAATCCAAATGTACTCAAAGTTGAGAAACACATGTATTCATTTTTTATTCCATGGTTGTGTACAAATATGAATCGTTATGCACTGCCCCCCCCCCCCCCCCAAAAAAAAAAAAAAAAAAAAACCTAAAATTTAAAGTAAAAATGTACTGACATTTATTTCCTGTTCTAAGTTCTTAACAAGAAATGTTTAATTGATTATTTATTAAGAAAAATAGCAAAATTCTTAACAAGATACTCAAATCGAATATTTTTATGACAAGAGCATTATTTCCAAGCACTTTTAAATTATTTTTAAAATGCTGTGCATAATTTAATATTTACATTAATAAACATCATTTATGCCGCTATAAATGAAATGAACCATTACAGGGTACAAAACTATTCGTTTGTTTGGGTTTTATAACATGTGATGTTTCAAAATAGAGAAAGCATAGGTTCATTTTTGATCCAAAATATTCAATTCGATATGAGTACGTCGGTTTACTCATTTTTGAGTACTTCATTTTTTTCAGTGTATCAACCTACAGATCAAATACAGGGCTGTTCAAAAGAATTTGAAAACATATTTGGCTATGGACGGTAACTGTTGAAATCAGTTTTTCAAATGTTTTATGCGTTTTCTGAAATGTTTACTTAGTTATCTTATTTACGTCATTTCAATAAATTACGATGTCTTGTTAAAGCATTCAGAAAGTGTTGGAAAGTATTTTATAATCTATGCTTAACGCATGATTTTTCTTACTCGTTTTTTTTCTATTTCCTAGATCAGTCTTTTCCTATAAAACATACCAAATCTATTTAGCTCATATTCACAAAATACAATATACACGGGAATAAAAAATTTAAATAAATATCGCTTATCATGCCGCTCTATAAATAATAGTTGTATTAATATCCGTTAGTCTCCATGTTCATATTAAATAAAGCAATGACAAATAACAACAAATTAAAAAAACTTACACATTCTAAATATCAAGCTTGAACTCAATATCAAGCATAGAACTTAATAAAAAAATATGTCAGTTGATAAGCATTGTTTTTTAAGTGGAAAAATTTAAAATGTTTTAGAAGAATAGGACTCCAAAATAGCGACATTTTGCTAAAAAGTACGGTAAAAAGATAAGATTTTATATTTACAGCAAAAGTTTATTTTAAAATTCATCGCTGTATTAATACTTAGAAATTTTTCCAGAGAGAATCATTCGCCTTATATACAATATTTCAAATGAAAATCAAATATAAAATTAATTGCTTAAAAGGCGCAAAGGAGTGAAAAAGATTCCATGCCGGGACTCGAATCCGGGCCATCAGTATAGCACACTGACATTCTACCGACTAAACCACATGGAACGACGCCCAGCCTGTAAAATTTCTCACTATTACATGTTGGCAAGGCTACAAACGCAGCACAAGATGGAATATTTATCGTGAGCCACCGACATGGGGTAAACACGAAACTTAATTAAATCCAGCACCGATTGAAACTATATAATAATTGGAAATTTTTCCAGGGAGAAACATTCGCCTTGCATACAACATTTCAAATTAAAATTGACTTTTAAGCAATTAATTTGAAATTTGATTTTCATTTGAAATATTGTATGCAAGGCGAATGGTTCTCGCTGGAAAAATTTCCAAGTATTAATATAATTTCAATCGATGCTGGATTTAATTAAGTTTCGTGTTTTCATCATGTTGGTGGCTCACGCTAAATATTCCATCTTGTGCTGCATTTGTAGCCTTGCCAACATGTATTAGTGAGAAATTTTTCAGCCTGGGCATCGTTCCATGTGATTTAGTCGGTAGAATGTCAGTGCACTGTACTGATGGCCCGGGTTCGAGTCCCAGCATGGAATCATTTTCACTATTTGCGTCTTTTAAGCAATTAATTTGAAATTTAATTTTCATTTGAAATCACAGTGTTTATGACAAGTTCGTCACAAATGACACATATTTCACAAATTGGTCACAGTGTGACTTCAAAGCATCGTCGCTTTCGTCACAGGTTCGTCACAAAGTTAATGCCAAAATAGTCACAAATGACACACTTTTCACAAATTTGTCACACCGTGACTTCACAGAGTGGTCACAATGTGACGTCACAAACGACCTCTAAAACGGCCATAACGACCTCGCATCCTAGTCACTATGACGTCACATCGACGGTCACAAAATCACAGTGTGACTTCACAACGACGTCGCCGTGACGTCACCATGCCTTACGGGAAGCTCCACGTTTCACAGCAATACAAGCAATATTGAAGATAATATAATTCTATAGATTTAATGAATTTTAAATACATTGAAGAATGATAAATACTCTCAAGGATTACATTCATATTTGTAATTGAGTTTTTTTTATAATGTTGAAAGAATCATATTTTCTTAGCATTTAAAAAATGCAAAGAAAACAACATTACAATTTTACTCTTTTGCAAGACGCTCGGAGGGTTAAATTCAAATTTTCAGCATTTTGAGAGATATTTTTTACATAATTTACAATATGGTATTAATTTAAACTGTTGCCAACTGTATAAACAGCGCAAACAATGTTTGCTTCAAATTGAAAATTTATTTACACGTGACTATTGTAAACATAAAATATAAAAAAACAGGAACTCATTGAAAATTACGCCATAAAAACTATATTAACACGTGAATTTTAAAAGAGAAAGAATATTGTAGGATAATAAATTCATTAACATGCGTTAGAAGTCTTAAATAGGAGAAATTACGTCACATTACACTTATTACGTAAAATGAACAAAAAATAATATCGCAAAACAGTTTAAATTAAAAAAATTGCGCGAGACATTTATTTGATATTTTTCAACTATTTTTGTTAGGACAGCTTAAATATTTCATTTCATAACAAAAGTATTTTCACGTGAATATTAAAAAGAGAAAGAAAAGTTTGGTGAAAATTACGTCAGATTATAAACGATATATTTAAAATGCCTTATTTAAAAAAACCTTTCTTTTCGCTTTGTTAAAAAATACCGGGAGACAAAGACTCTGTTTACTTAATCCATTTTATATTTTGAAATGTTTAACTAAAATTATTTAATCAAAGACGGAAGCAGCTATTGTATCTTTTAACAGTAGCTGATTTGGCCAAATTCCCCAATCAAAGAGAAATGAATAGAAACCCGTTTATAGGGAGATCGCCACTGTTTATTAAGTTATAATTCAATCTTTCGAAATCTTTTTAAAGCCAATCAAATTTGCGTTGTTTTAGAGTCTGCGGTGTCTGAACGGGAGTCGGCGAGCGTAGCTCGTAGGGGGCTGATCCCCCTAGTTCAATAAAAATTCCCTTTTCGCTATAAAAATAAATAAACTCTTAATTGCAAGATTAGAATAGTTCACGCACGCACATTAGAATGTAAATATTTGTTGAGGATCACAATTACAGATGATATCATGTCCTTTAACTAATTTGCTCCAAGTGTATCCACAGTGGATACATGCTTCATAGAGTTATTCCATCTCTGAATGAAGGGCTTAGTTGTCCATTAAGAAAAAATAGGATCTAAAGAAAACCCACTTCAAACTTATTTAAATGTTAAATCAGAGACTATTTAAATGTTTTCTCAACAATATATTATTAGTGCTAGGATCCAATGAAAATTTACTGTTTAGATATCTTTCTAATAAATAGTATTGTACTTTGAAACTTATAAATAATTGTTGATTCCCCCCCTCCCGTAATTAATAAAAATTACAGATCTAATCAAAAAACCACTGAAAACAACTCCATCCATTGTTGTTAAAATCTGATACAACTTTTAAGTGTAAAAACAAAACGAAAGAAATATGTAATATTTAAAATAAAAAAATTGATAAATGCCATGTACATTTATAAATTGACTTTTGTGAACAGATAAGTAACGTTTACTCTTCTTATTTTTACTAGCGTTTTTTAAATAATTTAGATTCATCAAATATACAACACCAATCCTTCTCATTCATTAGAAAATAAACAAAAACAAATCGCTATATCGTAGATAGCACTTTGGCGGTCACCAGAAAAAAGCGATAAACCTTCTTTATGGCACCCATGCTGTCAAAATGACTAAAATAAATATCTATTTAAACTATATTACGCAAAGGAAACATACACTTCACTCACCTTTTCGAGATTTTATATTTTTTTGCAAAACATTTTAAAAAAAATATTGGAAAACGATTCAAAATTTATTAGTAGAAAAAAAAATATGAAGTTTGCCAATGTTTTGCACTGAACCGGAAGCGTCATACAGCAGTTCCGGTTGAGCGGGTTTTGTTTATGTTTACACTGAGAATTCGGTCTATAGGGATAGCCGATTTCCACACTGTATATTCTAATGTTTACGATTCATACAAACGTTATATTAATACCAATTAATAACAACTAACAATAAGTTAATAGACGTCGCGCACATACACAATAACAAGATATATTTGGAATACAGTTAACGGTTACAGGATTTCAGGTAATGCATACACAGTTATGGTTACAGGTAATGTCAGTTACATTATAATATCATGACACCCCCCTTTTTTATAAAAAGAAACAGTTTTTCTTTTACAGGTCAAGTTTATCAGGTTTTTTAACAGTCCTACCAGAACGGGTTTTTATACCAGTATCTGTCTTTCACACACGAGTTTCGATCTTAGGAACAGGAGTAGATGACAGATTCGGAGAAGCATCAGCTTACCAAACCCGGGTCATCCGACATTTTTGGCGGTGATTCACTTTGGCAATGTGTAGGATCAGGACTGTCAGTTTCTTCAAGTGTAGGATCTGAACTACTTGAAACTGAAGGTTTCTCAGGAGTAGCATTTGGACGGAGAAACCAAGTATTTCTTCTATAAGTTGCACCATCTGGGGTCTTAATGATAAATGATCTAGGTCCTTGAGCTGGAGCAATTACATCAGCAGGACTCCACTTTCTATGACCTTTTCTGAACCACACTTTCTGACCAATAGAAATTGGCTTTTTTGGCTTTGAGCCTCTATCTCCATACTCTTTCTCTTTTATCCTCTTTTCTGTAAGATTAGAGGGAACATTTTTTATGATAGATGGTTTTAACAACTTTTAGCTTACTGTCAATATTCCTCTAGTTCTTCTTCCCATAAGACGTTATGCAGGAGATCCTAAAACTCCTCTAGATGTATTTCTGTTATTTAACAATGCTAAATATAAGTCAGAACCATCTGCAGCACATTTAGCTATAAGCTATTTAGCTTCTTGAACATAACGTTCAGCTAGGCCATTGGATCTTTTGTGTTCTGGGCTTGATACTTGCAGATTTATATTCCACTATTTAGCGAAATGTCTCACTTCTTTAGAAATTAGCTGAGTACCTGCATCAGAGCATAAAATTTCAGGAATACCATGAGTTGCAAACCAACATTTAAAAGCTTGTATAACTGTACTAGATGATAAGTTGTCCAGCACACAAAAATCAAAATAACCCAAATAGCTGTCTGCAATAAGTAAATAATTCTTTTTATCCAAATGAAAAATATCTGTGCCAACAATTTGCCAAGGTCTCTTTGGTACTTCATTCAACATTAACGGTTCTTCGGGATTATCTCTTTGACGTTGTTGACAAACTTTACACTGTTTAACATATAACGTAATATCTTTATTCATGCCAACTCAGTAGACATTTTCTCTAGCTATACTGAGTGAATGTTGAATACCTTGATGACCAAGATGAATAGCTTTCAACGTAGGTTCCATAAGCTTGCGCGGAATGACTGTTCGATCACCTCTGAACAGGATGTCATCATAAACGGCAAACTCATCTCGAAAAGTCCAATACTTTCTTAGACTATCAGGAACTTTAGTTAATTCTTCTGGCCAACCATCTTGAATCATCTTAGTTAGCAGACTTAACCCTTTATCATCTTTCAATGCTTGAATCAGTTCAGTTGTTTTAGATTCAGTCATCGGAACAACTAAATGAATTTCCATCTGTAATTCAGGCATATCTAAATTAGAATTAAGATTACAATCTCGGCTCAAAGTATCAGCTATAAACATTTCAGTTCCTTTTTTATGAATAATTTCAGGACTATAAGTCATGATGTCCAACATGATTCTTTGCAGACGAGGAGGCGCTAAATGTAATGGCTTCTTTGATATTGAATCTAACGGTTTGTGGTCCGTTTCCACAGTTAGTTTTCTGCATCCCCAGACGTATTGATGAAAACGTAGACATCCAAATTTGATTGCAAATGCTTCTTTTTCTATTTGCGAATAATTCTGCTGCATCTTGTCTAATGCTTTGGCTGCATAAGCTACAGGGCGTCCTTCTTGCATAATTACAGCTCCTACAGAATGTTTGCTTGCGTCTACTGACAATGTTATAGGTAAATTCACATTAAAGTACTTCAATACAGGTAAATTCTTTAAGATTTCTTTCAGCTTTTCAAATGCTGTCCGTTGTTCACTCTCCCAAATCCATTCGGCGTCTTTTTTACATAATGCTCTTAACGGTCGAATTAATTCAGACAAGTTAGGAACAAATTTAGCCAAGTAGGTAACCATTCCAAGAAAACGCTGTAACGATGTTACATTTTCTGGAACTTTTAGCTGAATAATAGCTTGGATTTTTTCAGGATCGGCTATCAGTCCTACATCAGTAACTATGTGTCCAAAAACTTAACACTGTTCTGTGAATATATGCATTTTTCTTTATTCAAAGTCAAACCAGATTCTGTGAGAATTTTTATAACTTTAGAGGTCATTTCTTCCAATTTTTCTTTAGATGAAGCATGTATCAGAATGTCATCCATCGCACATTCAACATTTTCTATATGTCCTAGCAGACGTTCTATAATTTGCTGGAAAACTTCCGGAGCAGATGCTAAACCCATTGGCATCCCCAAGTAGGAAAATCTACCCCAAGGAGTGGCCATAGTCAGGAATCGACTAATACGTTCTGTCACTTTTAGCTGCCAAAATCCCTTTCTACAGTCCAGTAATATAAACCATTTAGAGCCATTTATACGTGCAGCAATTTCTTCCAGTTTTTAAAGGATAGTGTCTTCTCTTCAAATTCTTATTCAGACTAGATGGATCCATGCAGACTCTAATCTTACCATTTCGATGAACTACAACCATAGGCGAGACTGCACGCTTAGGGTCCTTCACTGGTTTTATGATGCCCATCTGTTGCATTCTATCAAGCTCTTCTTTAATTTTTTCCCTAATGGAATGAGGAACTTTTCTTGCAGGAAATATCTCAAGCTTAGGGTCATCAATTAAATCTATGTCATATGTAAAATTTTTCAAACAGCCTATTTCATCTTCATTAGCACTGGTATTTAAAAATCTTTCTGTTAATCCAATACTGTTTACGCGTTTAACTAAACCCATTTCTACACATGAATCCTTTCCCAATATAGGTTGCAACATTTCTTCAATTATTACAAATCTAGCAGTATAAGTTTTTTTAATATTCAACTTGGCAACAGCTACACCAGCTGCTTTCATTTTATGATTAGAAAATGATATTAACGATTGCACGTTAGAATATTTAATGCTTAAATTTGCTTTTTTAGCCAAAGGATATGATAGGACATTACATTGAGCACCAGTGTCTAATTTGAATTTGACTCTGTACTTGTTTTCAAATTCAGCCGTTTCATACCAGTCTACTGATTTTACATTATTGGCTATACTACTAATAACGGAACTTTTTGAATTTTTATAATTTTTGCGACCTTCGTCAAAAGAGCTATTTACCGTAGCTACATGTTTTTTCTTTTTCTTTGAAGAACAGCAAATGCTAAAATGGCCTTCTTTGCCACACGAAAAACACTGCTTTTTATAAGCCAAACATTCAAACCTTTTGTGAGAAGTATTGCATCGCGTGCAGAGTTTACCGTTAAAAGTTTGCTTTTCTTTAGCATACTTATTTTTCATACTTGTTGCATTCTTTTTTACACTTTCAATATTTAATGGTTTATCTTTATGAGAACTCAACTGTGATCGAGCTTGTTCGCTAGCTTTACAAATTTTCGTAGCTTTATCTAAAGTTAAATCATCTTCAGCCAATAATTTTTCTCGATCGGAATCACTGTAAACACCAATTACAATTCTATCAGTTACTAAACTGTCGTGTAACGTACCAAATTGGCAAGATTTGCTTTTGCCTAGTAATTCCGTCAGAAAATCATCAAATTTCTCATTTTCGCTTTGAAATATTTTGTTAAATAAAAATCTTTCATATGTAATGTTTACTTTAGGCGTGAAATATTTTTTAAAAGCTTCAATTAAAACATTCAAACTAGTTTTTTTATCATCAGTAAAAGTATTATAAATGCTTACCGCTTCATGTCCTATAGCTGACATAAACAAAGCTAACTGGATTTTATCTGGCTTTTTCTCCAATTCGATGACCGTTGAGTACCATTCAAACTGTTGATACCATTTTTGCCATGATTTCGTGACATCATTGGTCGTGAGGTTTAGTGGCGGCGGCGGTCAAATATTCACACTATTATTGCTGTTGTTATTATCTCCCGGCATGACGATTTCTTTAAAATGGCTTTAAATCTTTAAAATTTCTTCATTTCGGCACCATGTAATGTTTACGATTCATACAAACGTTATATTAATACCAATTAATAGCAACTAACAATAAGTTAATAGACGACGCGCACTTACACAATAACAAGATATATTTGGAATACAGTTAACAGTTACAGGATGCCAGGTAATGCATACACAGTTATGGTTACAGGTAATATCAGTTACATTATAATATAATGACAATTCTAGGCGCTATAATTTGACTAACGGGGCCTCACTTAAGATCAACTTAGAGACTTACGATATAAACAAAACGTAAACGGCATTACAGTGCCTCGCGATCTTACGACAGCTAGGAAGCAGTCGTAAGATTAAGCGCAAGTGGATGCGCGCGCAACCACTACAAACATAACTGCGGCCTCTGATTGGCTGACTGCAGGAGGAGTTACGCCGAGGCACCGTAATACCAAGTTTACATCGACTGCAGGAATATTAAAAATATTAGTATTCTGATATGCAGAGTTATAATAGCTTTGAGTCGATTGATATTTAATTTAGTAGACATTAAAAAGAAAGATACGCATTATTTAGAAAAGAAAACTTACGAAATGAATTTTAATAACATCAATATGGATAACAGAACAGCCATTACTTCTATTACATTTTCTATAAGAAACCACGAGTTTAGTTGTCTGTTACTAATGAACAACTAATCAATGCACAATATCATGTGTGCTAAGTTCACGTGAGACAAAATACGAATTAACATAAAACAAAAACTATATTTTAACACTTTCCCTTGTTAATTACATATTTAGTCTCTAGCCTGATAATCCCATTTGATCACACAATATCAGCAATCGAGTTTTGGCTAACGGCTTGGTCATAATATCTGCAATCTGTTTCTCAGTAGAAATTTGCTCTACAACTAACTTGCCTTCTAACACCTTCTCACGAACGAAGAAATGCTTTATTTCTATATGTTTTGTTCTCCTGTGATATTCTGAATTATGGGCAAGCTTTACAGCTACACTATTGTCTACTTGAAGAATAGGTATTTCTTTTAGTTTTACTATTCCTTCATACAATCTTCTGAGCCAAAGAATTTCTTTAGTTGTTTCAGATGCTGCTATAACTTCAGCCTCTGTTGTTGAAGTAGCCACGATGGTTTGTCTTTGATTTCGCCACGAGATTGCACCTCCAGAATATATTATCACTGACCCAAATGTTGATCTTCCAGTTTTTATGCATCCTCCAAAATCTGCATCACTGTAACACTTTAATACTCTATTTGAATCGGTTGCGTGATAAGTAATACCAAAATTTCTTGTTTTTGATATATAGCGAAAAACTCTCTTTACTCTCACTACATCTTCAGCAGATGGGTTTTCTAGCGTTCTCGATAAAACTCCTACGCTGTAAGCTAGATCTAGTTTCGTTCCTACCATTAGGTACATTAGAGCTCTAGCTGCTTTTCTATATGGAAAGGTAACTTTCTTAGATTCTTCAGTATTTTGCAATCTTGATTCCTTTAACATCGGTGTTGTTACTGGCTTGCAATTTTCAAATTTAAATCTCTTAAGAATTTTCTTGGCATATTCTTTTTGACTAACAGTAATATCTCCGTTTTTCTGATATTCAATTTCAAGCCCTAAAAAACAAGAAGCGTTTCCGGTAACTATCTCGAATCTGGCTTTTAACTTTTCAATGAATATTTCACACTCTTGTTGGTCATTTGCAGTAATTAATCCATCATCTACGAACAATGCTATAATTAACTTTATGCCATTCTTCTCTCGAATGTATAGACATGGATCGGCATCACTCACTTTGAAATCAAGTTTTAATAAAAATTGACCAAAACACTTATTCCAACAACGTGGAGCTTGTTTTAAACCATACAAACTTCGCTTGAGCTTGCATACTCTCTTTGTGCCGTCCTCATATCCTTCTGGTTGTTGCATGTAGATTGTTTCTTTTAATTCTCCATACAAAAATGCTGTAGATACATCAAATTGTGATAAATGCATTTTTTCTTCTGCTGCTGTACTCAATACGGCTCGTACTGCTTCTAATTTTGCTACTGGACTAAAAGTTTCAATATAATCACTGCCTTGACGTTGACTATAACCTTTTATAACAAGCCTGGCTTTATACTTGTTAATACTGCCATCTGGATTTGTTTTGATTCTATAAACCCACTTACATGATATAGCTTTGGCACCTTCTGGTAAATTAAGTAATTCCATGGTCTCATTTTCTTTTAAAGATTTTATTTCATTCTCCATAGCTTTCTTCCAGTTTGAACTTTCCTTGCTGTTGATTAATCAACTAATTAATTTTTAAGATTTTACAAATAAGATCTATATTGCATTTTCTAATTATGACAACTTGGCAAAATTATAGAACTGTTTTGAAAACGTCAAGAATTATTTATTTTTGCTTCTCAATGAGTTGGCAAATACTGAAATTGGACTTTGTAATTTAAGGTCCTCTCTTGGTCATAATGTCAATGTAAAGGTTTAAATAATCAAAATATTATCAGCAACAAACATAGTGTCATGCATGTGGTAACAGAAAAGAAGTAGTAAAAAAGATATTTTTATTTAGAGTTCGACGCAAAATGTCAATAAAAGCTTTCTGATATTCAATTAGTAAATGTTATTAAATATTATTTAAATTAGTAAAATGTAGTAGTAGTTTAAAAGTGTTAGATATTATTTAAATTAATAGATTTGAAAATATTATTAGCATTTAAAGAACACTCAATAAACCTTCTGAGAAACAGCTACCTACAATTGATGACCTTGTACGCGATATAATGCCGGACACTATAGAACAATCAACGTCTAAAGATGAAATAGCGAAAGTAAGTCTTAAAATACCGCCATTTTGGGCAGAAAAACCAGAAATCAGGTTTTATCAAGTGGAAGCGCAATATTCTATTTGTGGAATCACTGCCGAGGAAACAAAGTTCAATTATTTAGTTTCGCAACTAGAGTCAAAATTCGTAGAAAGTTTGTGGGATATAATAAGTGATGCAAGTGCAACTAAATATACTGCTGCTAAAGAGCGACTTCTTAACACTTTCAAAGAAAGTGAGAATAAACGTCTACAAAGATTGTTGACGGGCATTGAGTTAGGAGACAATAAACCCAGCCACCTATTACAAAAGATGCGAACTCTGGCTACCGATGAAGTTTCCGATAAAGTCCTTAAAACCCTATTCGTACAAAAAATGCCTGATTTCGTACGCAATATTTTATTGGTTAGTGATGAAGACATAGCTGGCACTAATGGCTGACCGTATTGTAGCAATGCAACCAAAACAAGAACTGTATTGCGCAAGCAATTTTTCTTCATCAGGTGCAGATGCTATCACTGAATTACGACAATAAATTGCAGCTTTAGATACTAAACAGGAAAAACTGAGTCTCACTAGAAATACGCGCCCTCGATCAAGAAGTAAGGGTCGGTTTTCTTATGATCGCAGTAAATCTCGCAAACGTTTTAATCCTGTAGGTAAGTAGTGTTATTTTCATTTTATGTTTGGTGAAAAGTGTTTCCCTGATAAATGTAAAGCACCATGTGCTTGGAAAAACAAGTCTTCGGAAAACCTCACTCAGCAGTAGATTTAGCGGCAAGCTTTGCTGCTGCAAATAATGAAGATTGCCGTAAATTCCGCCTATTTGTAAGAGACAAAAAACGGGTTTACGTTTTTTAGTTGACAGTGGAGCAGATCTAAGCTTAATTCCTCATACCAACAAACACAAATTTCTTAGTGATTATAAATTATACGCAGCAAACGGCACTGAAATTGGAACTTTTGGTACAGAAATTTTAGTTCTAGATCTAGGATTGCGACGTGATTTGCAATTTCCATTTGCTGTCGCAAAAATTAGCAAAGCTATTTTAGGAGCAGATTTCTTGAACAAATTCCTTTTATTAATTGATATTAAGCATAGAAAATTAATTGATGGTGTAACTAACCTTGCAGTTCATGGTGACGTTGCATCCATCTCTGAGGATGAAAGCGTAAATACGACGAGTAGTTTGTGTAAGTATTCTGATTTATTTTATATGTATCCCATTATCATTAAACCTAATTTTCTTATTTCCAATGTAGTAAAGCACAATGTAAAACATCATATTGTAACTAAAGGACAACCTGTATATTCTAAAGCTAGACAATTAGACCCTCATCGTTTGGAAATCACAAAACGAGAATTTAAATATATGCTAGAAAATAACATCATTAGTCCCTCCAATTAAGAATGGGCAAGTCCTCTGCATATAGTGTCAAAGAGAGATGGTTCTTTCCGCCCATGTGGCGATTATCGAAGGTTAAATGATATAACTATACCCGATAGATGTCCAATCCCTAGAATTCAAGATTTTCAAAATATTTTAACTAATAAAACTTTATTTTCTAAAATTGATCTTTTTAAAGCTTATTTTCATATTCCTGTGGCAGACGAAGACAAACCAAAAACTGCAGTCATCACACCTTTTGGCTTGTACAAATTCAATGTGATGAGTTTCGGGCTTAAAAATGCCCCTGCAACATTTCAGAGATTTATCAATTAAGTCTTTTATGGCTTAGATTTTGTATTTCCATATTTAGATGATGTGCTGATTGCCTCTTCTTGTGAGGAAGAACATCGCTCACATCTTAAAATAGTTTTCCAACGTTTAGATAAATATGGTCTTCGAATTAATATCAGTAAATAAGTTTTAGGAGTACCTGAAATAGACTTTTTAGGTTATCAAATGTCTGCTGAAGGGTCGAAACCTCTACCTGAAAAAGTGAAAGCAATTTTAGAATATCCATTACCAGAAACGGTTCACGAACTCCGTTCGTTCTTAGGGATGTTAAATTTCTATCGAAATTACATTAAAGATGCCGCAAAAATTCAAGCTCCCCTTCATGAGTTTTTAAAAGGAGCAACCAAAAAAGATCGTCGAAAAATCCCATGGACCGATGCAACCAAACAAAATCTTGAAAAATGTAAACAAGATATTGCTCAAGTAGCATTGCTGGCCTATCCCAATTCAGATTACCCTTTGGCACTTCACACGGATGCATCTGATTGGGCTATTGGATCAGTTCTCCAACAATACGAAACCAATGGATGGAAACCAATCGCATTTTTTTCAAAAAAGCTTAACGATGATCAAAGGAATTATAGCACTTATGGTCGAGAACTTTTAGGTATATATTTATCTATTAAACATTTCAAGCACTTACCTGAAGGTCGTAATTTTACAATTTTCACCAATCACAAGCCATTAATATTTGCTTTTAAACAAAAAAAGATAAAGCTTCTCCCAGGCAGTTAAGACATCCACACTATATCGCCCAATTTACAACTAACATACAGCATATAAGCGGTCAAGAAAATGTAGTTGCAGACACGTTATCTAGAATCGCAAACATCGATTCTCCTTTCATTGATTATGACCAAATAGCAGATGACCAAATAAATGACGATGAGCTTCATCAGCTTAAATTACATACCAAATCATTATGTTTTAAACAGCATCAACGTCCATCAGGGAAATCTTTGTGGTGTGATAAATCTACTTCGAATATTAGACCGTTGATACCCAAAGACTTTCGAATGAGATTGTTTAATACAATTCATGGTTTAGCTCACCCTGCAATTTGAGCCACTGTAAAGGAAATGGCTAAAAGATTTATTTGGACAGAAATGAGAAAAGATGTTAGCCAGTGGGCTCGAACTTGCCTCAACTGTCAGAGAAATAAAATCACTAAACGTACAAAAACAGAATATGCACAATTTCAAGCTACAGATGAAAGATTTAGTGTAGTGCACATTGACTTAATTGGGCCCTATTCACCTTTTAATGGATATATTTATTGTTTGACATGTATTGACCGATTTACCTCTTGGATGGAAGTAGTACCCTTACAAAACATCACTGCCGAAAGTGTTCCAAAAGCTTTTTACGAAAATTGGATTACTCGTTTTGGAGTACCCTCTTGTGTCGTTACTGATAGAGGACAGCTGTTTAATTCTGAATTACTTTGAAATTTAACCTCATTATGTGGCGTACGGTTGAAACACACGACTTCGTACCATCCTCAATGTAATGGTAAAATTGAACGCCCTCACCGTACTTTAAAATCAGCTATTAGGTGTCATAACTCTCTTCGTTGGCAGAGACATTACCAACAGTTCTTATGGGTTTGCGAGCTGCTCTACATGAGGACTGTAAGTATACAATTGCTGAAATGGTTTATGGTAAAACTATCAAATTACCTGGTGAATTTTTTGAAGAATCGAAATCGCCAATATCTACTGATGATTTTGTAAATAACCTTCGAAAAGAGATGGCTCTCTTGAACCCCTATACGTCCAAACGCAAATGCAAGCAAAACATTTTCATACCAAAAGATTTGTATACATGCTCTCATGTTTTTCTACGTTTTGACAGAGTCAAAAAACCATTAGAACCCCCATATGATGGACCATTTCTTGTATTGCGAAGAACTCCAAAATATTTTCAACTGTTAATTAAAGGCAAACAAATTAATATCTCCGTAGACAGATTAAAACCTGCCTATATGTTGCAGCTTTCCGATAACGAAATACTGCCTCCTACTTCAAAGACTGATCATACATCAGTTCCTATGAACAGCCAGACTCCACAGCCAACGACGACACACAGTGTTGTGCCAAGTGAAAAATTAGAGAAATCTGAGAAACGGACACGCTGTGGAAGACAAGTGAAACTTCCAGTTCCTTTTAATGACGTTGTTGGCTGTTCCTGACCTATTTGATATATTATGTTTCTTTATTATTATATTTTTAATTATTGTTTAATTTTTACTCAAGAATTTCGCTATGTTTTTTGTTTATTTATTTTGTATATAATTTGTATTTCTATGTATAATTGCATCAGTATATATTAATACCATTACATCCTACCATGTTTTCAAAGTAACGTAACTTCGTTACTGGTAGGGGAGTAATGTAGGTGTAAATAATCAAAATATTATCAGCAACAAACATAGTGTCATGCATCTGGCAACAGAAAATAAGTGGTAAAAAAGATATTTTTATTTAGTGTTCGACGCAAAATGTCAATAAAAGCTTTCTAATATTAAATTAGTAAATGTTATTAAATATTATTTAAATTAGTAAAATGTAGTAGTAGTTTAAAAGTGTTAGATATTATTTAAATTAATAGATTTGAAAATATTATTAGCATTTAAAGAACACGCAATAAACCTTCTGAGAAACAGCTACCTACAGCTTTGGCACCTTCTGGTAAATTAACTAATTCCCAGGTCTCACTTTCTTTTAAAGATTTTATTTAATTCTCCATAGCTTTCTTCTAGTTTGAACTTTCCTTGCTGTTGATTGCTTCTATGTATGTTTCAGGATTTTCATTTTCATAAATAAATGACTCAGCTTCCATTATATAATCATCAAACCGTGCAGGCTTTCGGATCTTGTCACGTTCTCTCAATTGCATATCCCCAGGTAGCACAGCAATATCGGCCAATCTTGGTGTGTATCGGCAAAGACCGGTCATGTTTACCGACATTGGCCGATATTGATCGATGTTGTCCGATGTTGGATTATTAATATTAAAACTTCTGGAATCATGAATATTTTAAATTTTTATTCCCATATTGTACTTTTGTGGGAAGGTAGAAAACAGGAAACAATTATAATAACATTTTAAGTTCTGTAAATACATGTAGAAAAACCCACATTGACCAATATCGGGAACATCGGTGTATATCGATACAAGCAATGATGCACAAGGATGCGCCAGCCAGCCAGCCAGCCAGCCAGCCAACCAATCATATACAAGACACACAACATGGCCGCCGTATTTCTCTTATGCTGTTGCAGATTTGTTCAGTCCTATTTTATAGAAAAAAACGAGAATATTTATAGTGGTGGTAGTATGGAAAAATGAGGTGTGTCATTCTTGAAATCCGAAAGTCACATCTTTATGTGAAACGGGCTCTTTATATTTCATATAATGTTTGATTAATGAATCAATAATGAATACATATAATCAGACTCATTTCATATATTCAAACTTGTTTTTGAAATATTGTTTTCTGTTCACATTGGTATTATTACTTGATTAGTTATCCATATTCTTGTGTAGTGCGTATTTTCTGTTCATATCATATTTATACTTGTCTCGGAATGTATATTATGCTTAAAGATTTTCGTCATTAATGATTGTAAACAAATGCATATGAACTTTTGCTAGTGTTTGAGTCAGTATATTATTTAACCGTTTAAGTAACACCAAAACACTTTTTCGTTGTTTATATATTAATTAAATTGTCCGTTTACTTTATTCTTGAAGTAATTATTTATATTAAAACGTGATTTTCTTTTTTTATTGTACGTAACTGAAACGATTTACTTAATTAAATGGCACAAGTACAATTAAAGCTGTGAGCAATTTATATAACTTTGAGGTACTTTTTATCAGAATTTGGAATAAACATTTCAGATATCCTAATTCAAGTGCAAGAAATTTTTTCTTCTTCCCTTATAAGGGAGAGGGGGGGGGGGGAGTATAGAATTTTTTTGTCGTACTTGCTACTTTGAACATAATTTTCCAAATATAAAAATCGTTAAAAGACTCAAAATCAGTCATCAAACAATTACAATCAAAGGTTATTTACTTTTTTTATATTCACTATGTTATTTATTTATTTATTGGTTTATTTTTTACTCCATCAAAAATAGAAATTTGATACATTGTTAAAGCTGATTCCTCTTATTTAAGTTTAATCATTTGTGATTTTTTTAAAAAGATTTCTACCTGATAAACTATCTGGTGGTGGTGGTGGTGGTGTGGGGGGGGGGGGGGGGTAAGATTTCAAGATTCTGTATAATGCTTCTTCTTACCACCAATACAGTGAAAAATCTTTAAACTCCTTATTTTGTTTATCTTTAATTTGCATAATGCGTTCTTATTTAAGCCATATACAGAAATTTAATCATTTGGGAAGAGTGCCCTATCTTGTGCCACTTGGCGCGACTGGCAAAAAAGTAAGCAATGTTGTCAAAAGTCTGTTTTAGCATCTTACTAAATTTTTATTTTAATTATATTTTATTAATATTATTTGTAATATTTTATTTTTAAATTTACCAAATCATCTTACCAAGCGCCAAAAAATTGCAACAACCACATCCTAAGCATTTATCACCCAAATTAACTTTCCAAGTTTTCCGGCACATCGCACATGTTATGGGACTCTTGTCATGAATTTTATAATGGCTATGTTAAAGCACTATTATTTATCTGATGTATATTAAGAAACCATTAAAAAATGCAAATTTCCCAAAAGTTTTTTTAATAAGCAATTTCTACCTGTTAAATTGCTCTTGGGCAAGATTTCAAAATTCTGTATAATGCTAAACCTTGCATTATAAAAATCTTCTACTGTACTATCTCTTTTCCCCTGAAAAGTCTGCCCCCTTCCTGCTTTGACTACATTAATACAGTTAAATTTCATTTTATTATTAATGTGCACTAAAATTTTTATATTTGTTTCAGGTTCATTAACTTATGTTGTTGGAATGGAATATATAGTAGTTGGAAGTCAGGCAGGAGAAATCCAGTGATTTCAATATCTTAAATGCAGTCATCGGTGAGTTATTTTTGTATATTTATTCCTGTGATTGGAGAGAAGATATAGTGCATAGTTGATCTGGATAAGTTATTGATTAATAATTTATCAACCTTTCATAAGGAATGGTACTTGTGTACTACTAATATATTTCTGGTACACATAGATTTTTATTTGCCAGTGTTATATGTTACTGAAATTTTCATTAAAATAATTTTACAAAGTATTTTAAAACAATTTAATATATTTCATAAGTGAATATTTGTTGCTGTAACAACAAGTTTTAAAACATTTCATAAATCTTTGATTTACCGAATAAAATACAGTTTAATTTTTTTATTGCTTATTCCAGATTTTGTAATATTATCTTATTTAATAATGTTTAATTTATGGACTTCTTTAGCAGTAAATAAAACAAACATTTTAATAAAATGCATGTTGACACTTTAACTTAATTATGTTGAGCAACAAGTTTACTTGCCACTTAAAGCGTATGAAACTTTTGAATTTGAAAACCAATATTTTAGTATACCTGAGTTGGCCCAGGCAAAATTTGGACCTTCTTTAGTATCTCTTCACAAAATTTCATTCAGTAAAAGCATACACTTCATTAATTATTTTTATTTTGTAAGGTTTCAAACTAAATGTAATAAGTTCATCAGAAAGAAAAGCTAGCAGAAAGGTTTAAATAAATTATTAATAAATGCTTGGTTTGAATTTGGGTTAATTTAAATTCGTCTTCTATTATGAAATGTTATTTTTTACAAAACTTTTGTTTCACATTAAACGGGCCAAAAGAAGAAAAACCTTGCACTGACCCTTGGCACTGAAATTTTTTTCTTATGCAACCTCAAATTTTAGTGATTAAGTAATAATTACAAGGAGAAAAAAATTGTCAACTGGTATTGAAGATTTAAAAGAGTATAAGATGCTTTTTGTGTGTAAAGTTTGTTAATACAGTAGACTCCCTCAAATTGAATAATTGAAGGAAAATGATCTCATTTTTTTTGTGCATATTCAAATATGCATTATTAATTATTTACTTGGACTTTACTTGCAATATTTTATTAAGTTTTTAAATTATCTTACTTTTTATCCTTTTAGTTTATTACTTTACTTAATTATTTTAATATTTTACAATATCACAATCATTCATTATAATTTTGATTGCATTACTGCATTAAAATTACTGTTTAAAAAATGTAAACAAAGCAATGGCCAGAAATCCGCACAACTTCTGGTCCCAAGCTGTGCGGATTTGAAGGAGTCTACTGTATTATATTGAAACATGTCAGTTTTTTAATCATTCATACATATATTGTCTGGTTTGTGTGGGCCCATAGGGACAGAGGGGCTTCTGCCTCTGTTCTGTCTGCCGGAGATGCCCTCAAAAATGGTGTAAGATTGAGTGTTAACGCACACAGCATGGGTCTCTATATTGCAGTCAATGTTGTATTTTTACTCTTTTATTTAATTTGGTTTTTACATGTAAAGAAGGAATTTTGTAATTGATTTTTCACTCTTTTCTTGATATTCTAGAATTATAAAAATTATGCCTGTGTATTTCCAATGACAATATGCCATTTTAATATTTTTAGAACTTCATTATAAATTGATTTTAAGACATTTTTGTTCTACCTAGCCGCAGGTGATAAATCTCAAAATAATCTTTATTATTACAACTATTTATGAGTTGCAAAAACAATGCAGTTAATTATGCACCAAACCATTTACGTCAAAATATGTTTAGTGGCTGTGAAACTGCAACAGTGAAATATTTGGAACAATAAAAATTTAAAAGTATGAATAGAAATTAACTTTTTATTTTATAAGTTTCCTAATTTTTATTGATTGTTTTTAATTATTAATAATAATTTATTATATTAATTTAATTTTAATCTTTCTTTTAAAAAATCCTTGTTTATAATTTATTACTGTATATACTCTCATATTAGTCAACCCCAAAATTTGAGAGATATAACATGTCCATCTGTTTGAATAACAATATTTAATAATAGACAACAACAATAGATATAACAATAATAATCTTGGTCTTAATTTAATTTTAATCAAGGAAGATTAATATGAATTCTGCTATCAAATAGGGAATGAAAGCTATTTCAAAATACTGATAATAAAATGGAATTATTTTCATTCCTTTAAAATTTTGGTGTTTATTTACACGTGAGTACATATAGTAATTTATAATTATGTGTTACAAAAAATAGTTTAGAAATCCTGTATAACAGTTTAAATAATAATTTTTTCCCCTGTTACTATATTTTAAAAGATAAGTAGAACAAATATTATATATATTTTTAATAAATTCACGTATTCATGCTATTTATTACATCAAAGCAGTGATTTTTCAATAGTTGGGGTCTTTGTAAAATTAATGCATTGTAACGGATTTTTTTTTTTTTTTTTTTAACGACATAAATTGTTGTCGTGAAATTAGGTATGATTCTCAAGATAAACATTGAATGCTTATAAAAGTGTACTTTTTTAGAAACTGTTTTTACTTTTATTATTTTCAGAAAGAATTTTCGTTTTGAAAAAACACTTTACTTCGAAAATGCCTTTTAGGTAGCTTTCATTACAAAAAGCTACCTATTGCAGCCGTTCGGAGGAAAACGATTCCGAAAAATGTTGGTATATTTTCACCGATCATGGCACTCAGACCCCGAAACCACCCTCCGTTCAAAATTGATATATATATATATATATATCTCTATTCTAAAAAAAAGTAACTACCGCTGTCACCGCCGCCGCCGCCGCCGCCGGTTTTGAATTTTTTGTGACCGGAGGTCTTTCTTCGTTAATATTAAGAAAAATAATGCATACAAAAATATGAAAATCGGTAGTGTTATACAGAAATGTTTGATAAACACGCTGATGCAGACAGTTTTCAAATCGAAGAATTATTTTAAGAGATATTTAATGCTAAAGTTGGACAAAATCGTTCCACTAACAAAGTTTTATAGTAGCAAAAACTATACATCGGAATTTAATAATTTTTAGTTCATTTTATACGTTATAATTTCACGGTGTGCAGAATTGATTTATTTTTTTAATTTGACTCATTTTTCGAGGTTTTATATCTATTTTAAATTCAAATTTTCAGCATTTCGAGAGATATTTTTTACAGATTTTAGAAAGTGATATTAATTTAAACTGTTGCCAACTGTATAAACAGCGGAAACAATAATGTTTGCTTAAAATATATATATATATATATATATATTTATACGTGTAATAAATTAAAAATTTATTTACACGTGACTATTATAAACAGAAAAAAACATTTGGAATTAGAATTAAATAATTATGTACAAAAAGCAGGAACTTATTAAAAGTTACGTCATAAAAACTATAATTACACGTGAATTTTTAGAGAGAAAGGAATTTGTAAAATAATAAATTTATTAACATGCGTTAGAAGTCTTAATTAGGAGAAATTACGTCATATTTACGTCACATTACAGTTATTACATAAAATGAACACAAAATAATATTGCAAAACGGTTTAAATTTATAAATTGCGCTAGACATTTATTTGATACCTTGAGAGGATATTTTTCAACTATTTTTCTTAGGAAAGCGCAAATAATATTTTATTTCTAACACAAGTAATTTCACGTGAATATTAAAAAGAGAAAGAATAGTTTGGTCAAAATTACGTCAGATTAAAAACGATTAATTTAAAATGTCTCATTTAAAAGAACTTTCTTTTCGCTTTGTTAAAAAATACCGGGAGACAAAGATTCTGTTTACTTAATTCCTTTTATATTAGCTTATTTTGAAATGTTGTTACACGTGTCTACGTCATCAAGTTATTTTTATTTCGACGTTTTATTTGTATTTTTATTAATGTTGTACTAATTTACTTGTTCTTTCGTTATTTAAAATAAAAATTATGTCAATTTGTAAAATTTGGCGAGTGGTTTGGCGATTTATATAATTTGGCGAAATTAGTCGACGGGATAATCAAGTAGTACCGCAGCGGATTTGGCGTTAAAATTTCCCCAATCAAAGAGAAATGAATAGAAATCCGTTTATAGGGAGATCGCCACTGTTTTAGGTAGCTTTCTTTACAAAAAGCTACCTATTGCAGCCGTTCGGAGGAAAGCGATTTCAAAACATTTTGGTATATTTTCATCGATCATGACCCCCAGACCCCGAAACCACCCTCCGTTCAAAATTGATATATATATATATATATATATATATATATATATATATATATATATCAATATATATATATATATATATATATATATATATATATCTGACTTATGTCACACTGTAACTCTCGTATTTATGAACCGATTTGGATGTAATTCGGTGTGTACATAGTACATACCAATGTCTCGACCGAGTTCGTTGGCCAGCTTCATCCGCCATTTAGTTTCAAAATGGCGGCCATTTAAAAATGTTTAAAAAATTTAAAATTTGAAATGTGGTACCAAAAAATTGAAAATGGAAAAATATTTTTTTCTTATGTATTTGACCTTTATACAAAGACTCCGTAGAGTTTTTGTTTTGTCTATATCTTAAAAAATGGCTGAGTTATAGCATTTTGAATTTCTAGCGAAGCTGACATTTTGAAACGTCCTGAATTTTCTCACGCGATAAAAGGCGTATTTATGAACCGATTTGCATGTAACTTCGTTTATACATAGTACAGACCAATGTCTCGACCGAGTTCGTTGGCCAGCTTCATCCGCCATTTTGTTTAAAAATGGCGGCCATTTAAAATTTTAAGAAAAATTTAAATTTGAAATGTGGTACCAAAAAATTGAAAATTGAAAAAATATTTTTTTCTTATTTGTTTGACCTCGATAAAAAGATTCGGGAGCAGTTTTTGTTTCGTCTATATCTTAAAAAATGGCTGAGTTATAGCATTTTGAATTTCTAGTGTGGCTGACATTTTGAAACGCCCTGATTTTTGCCACGTGATAACAGACATATTTATGAACCGATTTGGATGTACCTTGGTGTGTACATAGTACATGCAAATAACTCAACCGAGTTCGTTGGCCAGCTTCATCCGCCATCTTGTTTCAAAATGGCGGCCATTTAAAAAAATTAAAAAAAAATTAAATTTAAAATGAGATACCAAAAAATTGGAAAATGAAAAAGCGTTTTTTCGTATGTGTTTCATCTTAATACAAAAATTCCGGAACAGGTTTTGTTTCGTCTATATCTAAAAAAATGGCTGAGTTATAACATTTTGAATTTCTATTGTGGCTGACATTTTAAAACGACCTGATTTTTGTCACGCGATAACAGGCGTATTTATGAACCGATTTGAATGTAACTTGGTCTGTACATAGTACATACCAATGTCTCGACCGAGTTCGTTGGCCAGCTTCATTCGCCATCTTGTTTCAAAAGGGTTGCCATTTTTTAAAAATAATGTAATTTAAAATTTAAAATGAGGTATTAAAAAATTGGAAAATGAAAAAGATTTTCTTTATGTGTTTGGCCTTGATACAAAGATTCTGGAGCAGTTTTTGTTTCTGAAAATTTGTTCTTTTGTTTATATCTTAAAAAGTGGTTGAATTATAGCACCTTGAATTTCTATCATGGCTAACACTTTGAAACGATCTTGTATTTGTCTCGCGATACCACACGTATTCGCCTACTTCGATGGAAGAAGGCATGTGGATAGTATACATCAATATCTCGACCCAAGTTCTCTGGCCAGCTTCATCAGCCATCTTGATTCAAAATGGCGGCCATTAAATTAAAAAATATATATATTTAAAGTGAGGTGCAAAAAAATTAGAAATTGAAAAAGGTTTCTTTCTTAAGTATTTGACCTTGATATAAGGATTCAGGAGCATTTTTTGTTTGTCTTTATCTTAAAAAATGGCTCAGATATAGCAGTTTCAATTTCTAACGTAGGTGACATTTTGAAAAATCTGATTTTTTGCCTGCGACAGCACTCGTATATATCAACCGATTCCGATGTGAGTGAGCATGTGCACAGCAATTACTAAGGTCTCGACCAAGTTCACTGGTTAGCCTCATCCACCATGTTGTCTTAAAATTGCAGGCACTTTAAGAAATCGCCGAATTTGGCAGCCAAATATAAGTTACTTTAAATAAAAGCAGCTTGGATAAAGCTAACTAATTTCGCGAAATTCTCCGATTTGGATGTACCTTGGTGTGTACATAGTACATACAAATAACTCAACCGAGTTCGTTGACCAGCTTCATTCGCCATCTTGTTTCAAAATGGTGGCCATTTAAAAAAATTAAAAAAAAAATAAATTTAAAATGAGATACCAAAAAATTGGAAAATGAAAAAGATTTTTTTTTTGTATGTGTTTGACCTTAATACAAAGATTCCGGAACAGGTTTTGTTTCGTTTACATCTAAAAAAATGGCTTAGCTATAACATTTTGAATTTCTATTGTGGCTGACATTTTAAAACGACCTGATTTTTGTCACGCGATAACAGGCGTATTTATGAACCGATTTGAATGTAACTTGGTCTGTACATAGTACATACCAATGTCTCGACCGAGTTCGTTGGCCAGCTTCATTCGCCATCTTGTTTCAAAAGTGTTGCCATTTAAAAAAAAATGTAATTTAAAATTTAAAATGAGGTATTAAAAAATTGGAAAATGAAAAAGATTTTTTTTATGTGTTTGGTCTTGATACAAAAATTCTGGAGCAGTTTTTGTTTCTGAAAATTTGTTCTTTTGTTTATATCTTAAAAAGTGGTTGAATTATAGCACTTTGAATTTCTATCATGGCTAACACTTTGAAACGATCTTGTATTTGTCACGCGATACCACACTTATTCGCCTATTTCGATGGAAGAAGGCATGTGGATAGTATACATCAATATCTCGACCAAGTTCGCTGGCCAGCTTCATCAGCCATCTTGTTTCAAAATGGTGGCCATTAAATTAAAAAAAGAAAACTATATTTAAAGTGAGGTGCAAAAAATTAGAAATTGAAAAAGGTTTCTTTCTTAAGTATTTGACCTTAATATAAGGATTCAGGAGCATTTTTTGTTTGTCTTTATCTTAAAAAATGGCTCAGATATAGCAGTTTCAATTTCTAAAGTGGGTGACATTTTGAAAAATCTGATTTTTTGCCTGCGACAGCACTCGTATATATCAACCGATTCCGATATGAGTGAGCATGTGCACAGCAATTACTAAGGTCTCGACCAAGTTCACTGGTTAGCCTCATCCACCATGTTGTCTTAAAATGGCAGGCACTTTAAGAAATCGCCGAATTTGGCAGCCAAATATAAGTGACTTTGAATAAAAGCAGCTTGGATAAAGCTGACTAATTTCGCGAAATTCTCATTCATAATGATTTAGTATTGATAAAAATTAGTATTGAATCTCCTACATTCGGTTTCCACTTAATTGAGCTTCGTGTGTTTGAATAATATAAGTTGGCTTTTTAAAAATAAGGAATATGAAAGCTACCTCTTCCTCCCGGCACTGGCCGGAAGGACTTTTTTAAATTATAATTCAATCTTTTTAAAGCCGATCACATTAGCGTGCATTTAGAGCCTGCGGTGTCTGGACGGGGGTTGGCGAGCGTAGCTCGTAGTGGCCGAACCCCCTAGTATATATATATATATATGATCTTTGTCATACTGTAACTCTCGTATTTATGAACCTATTTGGATAAAATTTCGTGTGTACATAGTACATACCGATGTCTCGACCGAGTTCGTTGGCCAGCTTCATCCGCCATCTTGTTTCAAAATGGCGGCCATTTAAAATTTTTAAAAAAATTTAAAATTTAAAATGAGGCACAAAAAATTAGACATTGAAAAAGATTTTTTTCTTATGTGTTTGGGCTTGATACAAAGATTCTGGAGCATTTTTAGTTTCGTCTATATCTTAAAAAATGGCTGAGTTATAGCACTTTGAATTTCTAGCATGGCTGACATTTTGAAACGATCTGATTTTTGTCACGCGATAATACAAGTATTTATGAACCGATTTGGATGTGACAAAGAATGTGCATAGTACATAGCAATGTCTCGACCGAGTTCGCTGGCCAGCCTCATCCCCCATCTTGTTTCAAAATGGCGGCCATTTAAAATTTTTAAAATATTTTTAAATTTAAAATGAGGCACAAAAAATTAGACATTGAAAAATATTTTTTACTTATGTGTTTGGGCTTCATACAAAGATTCTAGAACATTTTTAGTTTCATCGGCCATCTTGTTTTGAAATGGCGGCCATTTAAAAATTAAAAAAGATTTTTTTTTTATGTGTTTCAGCTTCTTACAAAGATTTCGGATTATTTTTTGTTTTGCCTTTATCTAAAAAAAAGCCGAGATATAGCAGTTTGAATTTCGAATGTATGTGACATTTTTAAAAATCTGATTTTTTGCCTGCAACAGCACTCGCATATATCAACCGATTTAGATATGAGTGAGCATGTGCACAGGAATTACTAAGGTCTCGACCAAGTTCATTGGTGAGCTTTGTTGCACCCATTATGTTGTTTTAAAATGGCGGGCTATCACCGATAATTCGGGTTAATATAATTATTAATATAATTGGGGATATCACCGAATTTGGCGACAAATATAAATCATTTTAATAAAACCAGCTTTGATAACGCTGACTAATTTCGCGAAATTTTCATTCATATTCAATATTGACAAAAAATAGTATTTAATCTTCTATAATCGGGTTCCACTAATTTGAGCTCCGTGTGTTTGAATAATATAAGCTGGCTTTAAAAAAATAAGGAATATGAAAGCTACCCCTTCCTCCCGGCACTGGCCGGAAGGACTTTTTGAATATTATGTTCAAATTTTGTAAGAGGAAAAAAAAACTGAGGTGAAATTTTAATATTGTAAGTTTGCAGTTTGTAAGTGAAGTAGTTGGTTAGCAATTTTGTTTTCTGATTTATAAAACCATTAAACAATAAGTTGTAAGTACTGTGTGATTTTAGCACTAACTATTGGATACAGTAGACTCCCTCAAATCCGCACATCATCGAATATGTAAACAATGGAACTTTCAGTTCAGATGTAGGGACAAAATTACAGACTTTTTTATTTTTATATAATTCTATGTGTATTTTAATATGTAACTCTTGTTAATATAACTGAACTCTTGCTTGTTCACGAAGGAAATAGTATAAATTTATTTCTGAAAAATTTAAGATATTGCTGATATCACTGGTAATTGCAATCTTTTTACCAAATATATTTATCAATTAATCAAGCTTTTTTGGTTATTAAGTCTGGCTAAGCCTGAAATAAAACTTTCTTATTTTATGATTTTGATATGAATTAGTAGGGTACTGTATCGTAAAGTAAATACTTTATGAGGAAAGTTTTATTGAATAGTTCAAGAAAAATGTATATAATCTTTATTATGCATATTTAATTAAGCATTATTATTTATTTGATGTTTACTTTTAATAATTTAATTATTTTTTAAATTATCTTAATTTTTATTATTTCAATTTATTATTTTACTTAATTATTTTAATATTTTACTATAAGTAAGCATTCATTATAATTTCGATTGCATTATTACATTCAAATTACAGTTTAAAAAATGTAAACAAAGAAAGCAATGATCAGAAATCCGCACAACTTGTGGTCCTAAGCTGTGCGGATTTGAGGGAGTCTACTGTATTAATATAATAAAGTAAAAATATTTCATTTTAAAGCTGAAACTTTGGTGAATAAATTCAAATCTCCCATTTAAAATTTGTTTATGAAAAAAAAAAAAGCTGTAGCAAATTATAAATTGTTATAGTAAAAATGTACTTGGTCGGATTGTTATTTTGGTTCATTGTACTTTTCTAGCTAGCGTGGAAATGAAGTTTGAAGAAACAGAAACCACTGCTATCTCTAGCTGCATTCATTGTAAAGGCGCTCGCAGAATTTGACGACTGGGATGGAAACACTTTTGAAAGGAGAAGATGATGACTAACAAGAAATGGACTTGACAAAAATTTGTTTGTTAAATAATAAATATGACTAATAATAGTTTGTAAATAAAAAACATTTAATTCTTTTTTGTGATTAATAAATTTTATTTGTTATACATGGTAAGTTTTTATTTAAATAAGACTCGACATACAATTTTTGTATTATCACTTTTAAAACTAGTATATAAAGGAAATTATATATAAAGAAAATTAGCTATTTTCCCTTCTTTTTATCATTTCGGATATTTTCAAAGTATTAATTTTTTATTTAATTTGTTTGAGGGGAGGGAAATGTCCAGAAATTTGTTTAAAATATTTTTTACTTTCTATCAGTCACAATTTTTTTCTGCTTACATAAACTAAGTAGGTATTGTAAATTCTGAATTGGAATTTAGATTACCTTAATGTCATGTTACTCTACTTTTTGTAGAGTTGAAAAAATACATTTTTCTGTAAAAATTATTTTTTTTCCCTTTTTTACAAATAAGAGATTTTCTTGGTGCCAAATTTTCTTCGAAAATATAAAATAATATACATTTTTTGAATATGTGTACATTAAAAATATAAGATTTTATTTTTACTTCATATGAATATATTACAAATAGAAATAATAAACTTACTATTAAAATTTTAGTTCCAGGATAGATTTTCTCGCTTAATTTAATGACATTGTTTGTAACATATTATTTGAGTCTTTTAAATGGTCATTTCAGTTACATTTTCAATTTTACACTGCCATTAAAATTTATAAATTTTGCTCAGTATTTGCTGGAAATTGTGTTTATTTAATGAAAAACATTCCAGCAAAATGTTTATCCCCAGTAGTATAGTTCAGAGTCTCATTCAGAATAAAGAGAGTATAAAGATAAAATATAAATTTTGTTTTAAATTAATTGAAGACTTAAAAATGTTGAAACTTAAAATAAAATTGGTGTAAAAAAAAAAAAAAAAAAAAAAAAAAAAAAAAAAAAAAAAAGTGGATATACTGTTTTCAGCAAATTTTGCTAGAATTTTTTTTTCGGGGGTGGGGGAGAGAGGGGAGAACAATTTTATGTATACACTTTAGAAGATCTTTATAATCCTATATAATGCACAGTTTCTGAGATGTTAGCAATGAATTTTGTACTTAAGAAGCACCTGTAATCCATATTGTAAAAATATTGACACCCTTTAGAGGATTAAATTTCAAACATTATTTCATCTTTATCTCCTAAATTTAGATTTTTTAAAATGAAAATATTGCTATTATTAAATGTAAAAATTTTGGAATTAAGTAATGTAATGATTTTATCCCAGTATCTTTGGATATTTTTTATAGGCGATTTAACAATATGTGAAATGATCAATATTATTCAAAGTTTATCTTTTGGTCCTAAGGAATGCAATATAAAGATCTACTGAAATTGATTTGCATATTTACGTATTTACAAGGTAAGTTTTAATGTTGTGTGAAATTACCTATATAACACAAAATGCTGCATGTTTTTGTTTGCATTAGAAAGATCTTCTATGGTATATGAATACTATATGCGACTTTAAAGGTTAATGTTTATTGTAAAGGCATAAAAAATAAATCATTTCAGCTACAAGTTATATTTTTTAAATAATGGTTAAGTGTTTATTGATTATGTGAAAAAAATATGAAAATCTGCTTATAATAAAATTGATTTTTTTAAATATTCAAATTTTCAACCTTACTATTTCCACAAATTGGTATTATGGACATAATTTTACATATGAATTTTTATTTTTAATGATAAAAGTAGCATTTACTTATGAGTTTTCCAACAAGTTAATGTTTTAATGTAGAACATTGAACAGTGGTAAAAAAGAGAAAACCCACCAGAATGTAGATTGAACATAAGGAACAGAGTATTCATCTTCCAACACTATAGAATCGGTAAGTTCATACTCTCATTCAGAATGATGGTCGTACAGGTAACATATAAATTTTCTTCTAAGTTAATTGGGTAGGAATAATTAAAGTTAAGTTTGAAAGAACAACAAAGGTAGATTTTTGGATATGTAACTTAAGCGAATACAGTATCTTTTAAACTATTTTTCAGTTTTCAATACCATTGTAATATCTGTGGTGGCATTATATTTAATACTACAATGCAAAAATATTATTTAAAAAAAAATCTTGCAAAAATGCCTATTTAACTAAAATTTAATTTTTTTCTATAATTTTTAACTTTTAAAAAATCCCTACTACTTTTTTAAATATGAATATTTTTGCTTAAATTTTTTTTTTAAGAACATACTATATAAAATTGTGCATGGATTTAACATGCAAGGTTATAGTTATTATTATTTTTTTTAACATTTCAATTATGAGTTTGTTGAATTTCCTTGATTTTTTACTATACAAAAGAGAAAAAGATTAATATTAAATGTAATATCCCATACATCAAAAAATACATGCACAGATTTATGTAGCATAATCTAAGGAATGTGTGAAAAAATTTGAAACGAAAATATTGATATTTAAAAAATTAGTAGGGATTTAAAAAAAATACTTTTTTTTTAAATTTAAATTTTAGTTAAATAAGCTGTTCTACAAGATTTTTTTTTTAAATTATATTTCCTTTATAGTATTAAATATAATGTTTTTACAGATATTACAGTATTATTCAAAATTGAAAAAGTAGTTTAAAAGATACTGTGTCCCCTTAAAATAAATTGTTTTCGACTGTTTTTTCTTTTTTTGTAAAGTTTATACATCAATACAATTAAACAAATTTGAACATATATGTTTATGGTAAAGGCAGAAAAGAATACATAATTTCAGCTAAATATTTTTATTTTTTATTTTTATACATGTTGAATATTTTTATTGATTATATGAAAAAAAAAATATCAAAATTGCTTACATAGTGATAAAAGTTATTTTATTCAAATAATACAATATAACACTTTTCAACCTTACCATTTCCATAAATTGGTATTATAGATATAATTTTGCATATGACATTTTTAATGAGAGAAGTAGTATTTAATTATCAATTTTACACATTAATATTTTTACATACAACACTGAACACGAAAAGAAAAAAAAAATAATCAGAATGTATAAAATTTTGAATAAATTATTTTATTAATGGTATTTGAATTTTCCTAAAATGTTACACCTTTTGATAAAAGAAAAAAAAATCCCTAAAATTTTTGGGTTATTTCAGAGCAATTTCACTTTCAACATAATCATGAAAAATTTTTCTTTTAGCTATTTTTTACATTATCACGATGGTGAACTTAGTTATAATTTTCCATATAAACAATATATAAATATATACTTCTATAATAGAAAAAAAATGAAATAGTTAAAAAATATATATTTATATGCATATATTTTCAAACCTAGATTCACCAATATAAAATGGCAAACCTTTTTTCCCTAATATAAAGAGATATTGATTACCAATACTGTGTCAAGACACGTAATCAATATATCCCTATATTGAAATAAAAAGCTTTGCTATTTTATAGTGTCGAATCCAGTTTTAACCAATATCGGCCGATCCGGCGTTTCCCGATATCGGCCGGTCCGGTGCTCACCGATATCGACCGGTTCGGCGTTCCCCGATATCGGCCGGTCCGGCGTTCGCCGATATCGGTCGGCATTGGGTCCCAATATAGGCCGATATTGGAAAAACAGTTTGCCATGCGATATCGGCCGATCCGGTGTTTACCGATATTGGCCGATATTGCGAAATGGTTGTTCCCGATATTGGCCGATATTGCTCTGCTACCTGGGCATGTGCTAAAAATTTGTATCCCTTAAATGTGCGATGATACTGTTAAAATCCCAAGTGTCGATCGCATCTGCGGGATTTTCGTATTACTAGTACTACATTGTATAGACTAGCAATTTCTTGCAGTTGTAGAAAATATCCTGCAGATGTCGCTGCGATCTGCATATTGCAGCAGTATCATTGCATATTTAAGGGATACAATATTTTAGCGCTTTTTAAAGTATTCTAAGGATAGCCGATTTCCACATATTCTAGGCGCTATACCGTAACCCCAGCCTTATTTTATAACTACACTATTAAAAACATCGTGAAAAATTACCTCTGTTTTTAAAGACTCCCTATTTTCTGACCAATGAGAACGCTACATTAACAACTATGAAGTGTTCTCATTGGTCAGAAAATAGATAGCCTTGAAAAACAAAGGTAATTTTTCACGATATTTTTAACATTGTAGGAATCATGCACTGAAAAACAAAACAACATAAACTACATGGTTACAGCGTCTAGAATACCTAGTATGGAAATATGCTATCCAAACAATGCTAAAAACTTGTATCCCTTAAATATGCGATGATACTGCCGAAATCCAAAGTGTCGATCGCAGCGACATCTGCGGGATTTTCGTATTACATTGTATAGACTAGCAATATCTTGCAGTTGTAGAAAATATCCTACAGATGTCGCTGCGATCGTTATATTTCAGCAGCATCGTTGCACATTTAAGGGATGCAATATTTTAGCTCTTTTTTAAGTATTACAAAGATAGCCGATTTCCACACAATATTCTAGGCGCTATAACATGGTGCCGCTGATATTTCTGTTGATGTCAAGTACTACAACACTGCCCCCCTCTAGCCTCTACAGAGGGGTATGGGTAGAGGGGGAAGTGATGTATGTATGGCAGAGTCTTCATGTATGGCAGAGAGTATGTATGAACATCTCATAACAAATTTAAGAATAGATAACGACGATTTGACAATGAAATCTTTAAAATCAAAATTAACTGAAGAAAAACGCCGCATCATTTCATCAAAAACATTTTCTAATAAAAGGAAGGAAGCACTCTGATTTCAATCGACGATCACAAGAAAATTTAAGATACTATCGATGTCTTGAATTTGGACACATTGCCAAAAATCCTACACATGATGGTAAAAATGAAAGAGAAGAAAAATCTTCAACTAAATTAGCTACCTCCCATGAAAATAATCAATATGTGCTTTTAAATACAATCAAAACTAAAATAGATAATGTATGGATATTAGATAGTGGATCAACAGATCACATGACTTTTCAGAGGCAAAATTTCATCGCATTTAATAAGGAAAAAATCCCAATTGAAGTTGCGGGAGGTGGAGTTTTGTTTTCTGCTGCTAAATGAAAATTTGAACTTTCATTAACTACGCAGAATGGGGGTAGGACATTTACTATAGTTGCCACATTATATGCTCCTGAATTGGATGGAAATTTTTTATCAGCAACCAGACCCGTAACCAGAATTGGGCAGAGCCCCGACCCCCCCCCCCCTTAGCTCCCTCTTGAGCCCCCTCTAGACATTTCACTTTTAACTAATACTAATCTGAAGGGAAAAAACTATATGTGCAAGAAAACCATTTAGATCTTTCAGTTGTCTTAAATGGAACGGAAAATGCCAATTATTTTACAGCCAGAAGCATATTAATTGCGATGCATTATTTTGCGGTACAATTCTCAATATGCAAGCGAAATGCGATAGTAGGAACATTTCCTTCTTCTGAAAAAAATTAACCCCAGATGTACAAGCCAGCCATCATATGTTTTGGTACATAGTAAATGGTCGAAGACATTTTATACTCGATAATCTCCACCGGGTGGAACGGAAATAGACATATGTTATTCATCCTGATAGGTAATTAGTGAGCAATGGTTCAAGTTATCAATAAAAGCATGTTTCTAAATTTCAAGGGCGAACCTGCATACAACATGTGTTTAGCTGGGAAAGGGAAAATCTAAAAAAGATTGTCAGTTTATACAAATCAAATAAGAAAAATCTTTGTTTGAACGACATTAATTGTTTCATGCCATGGATGTCGTCAGAGGTTTAAATGAAAACGTGGTTGGAGCATGTTTTTTGAACTTTTATCTGTTTTTTCTCCATGTGTTTCATGACTTTGAAAAACAACTTTTTCAGTTTGTCTTAGGTTAAGTTTATTATTTCGCTATTTTTTTGACATATTTGCAATTTTTTTTTTGATAATGGAATAAAATTTGCAGTTATGGTTCTTCAGACTCTAAGAATTTAACTGCGTTTTACATTTTACCAGGCTGTTTTCATGTCTAAGACAGCTACTTTCTGACATACTCGCGAAAACTTTTTATTGATAAAGGCATAAAATTTGCAGGTAATCGGGATGTAAGAAATCGAACAGCGTTTTAAGTTTTTGTATAGCAGTAAACAATCTATCTGAAAATGACGGTAAATTCGACGCTTTAGACATTTTTCATGACTTTATTCATGACATGATAACAACGGAATGGTGGTCAATCTGGTAGCAATTGCTATAACTCTTGCAAATACCTTGGATGAGTTCGTTAATCAAGTATGTACATCTTATTCTTTGTTTACAGAAACACACAAAAGCAAACATGCAAAACTTGTCAGCCCAATAACGCCCGAAGTATCGTACCAAATTCAAACCTAATTGGAACAGTGTATTGATCTTGCTAGTACCTTGGATGAATTCGTTAATCAAGTATTGTTCTGCCACTCCTAAGTGGTCACCTAATGAAAAAACTGGCCGTGTTCAAAATAAAGATTAGGCTGCTCTCAAATCCAAAATAGCTATTTTCTGACGCATTTCTGAATTTATTTTTGTTCGTAAATGCATGAAATTAGCAGATATTATTAATCCTAAACTATGTCATCGGATGGAGTTTTCCATTTTTTGGTAAATACAGAAGATCTTTCAGAAAATACTGTCAAACTGAAATGGAATCTAAGCTGCTATTAATTGAAATAATTATTATGTTCAATTCTCGAAACTTCAACAATCGATAAAAATCGCCATCGTATAACATGACAGTCGATTTCCAAATCCTACTATTAAGATACTATTAAGATAAATTAGGTGGATTCGACCTGCGATTTTCTCAGCAAACAGGAGGCAGAAGACCGGCCAATACGAATTTATCAGAGAAACTTATTAGTCCAGGCAATAGGGAATTTTACCTAGCAAAATTAATGGTAGTACTGGAAATTGGCTTTCTAGATGTTTTTTCGGTCGCTGAATCAGAATTTGTAACTTCCCACCAAAATTTCCCCCGGCAACCCCACCCCCCAAATTTTGGTAAAAAGCCCCCCCCCGCAAAAAAAAGGTTTTTATTAAAAAATTCCATTTTTTTATTGTTTTAGGGGTAAAATAGCTAGAAATTCAGAAAGTAGACAAAATTTTCAACAAATAGATATATGACATTATGACTTAGGATGAAGGGGAAGGGGGGATCTGCTCGGAAGATGCGCCGCAGTGCTGCGTGGACTAAGTTGCGCAATTCCACTTAACCACTCACACGTTTACGTTAGTCCTCCCATCTTCCCTCCGAATTTTCTCTATAAGGTTTACTTTAAGTTTTTTGGGTCGCTGAATCTGAATTTTTAACTTACCCCCAAAATTCCCCCCCCCCAAATAGTTGTTTTTAACATAAATTTCTTATTGTTTTAGGAGAAAAGCATTACGAAATTCAAAAACTAGACAAAATTTTCAACAAATAGGATGTATGACATTATGAATTAGGATGAACGGGGAGGGTGAGGGCTGCCTCTGAACATGCACTGCGGTGCTACGTGCAGTAAATTATGAAGTCCAGGCAATAGGGGATTTTATCTGGCAAAATTAATACTAGTTCTCGATTTCGACTCACTTTATGTTTTTTAGGTCGCTGAATCCGAATTTGTAACTTCCCACCAAAATTTCACCCGGCAACCCCCTAAAAAATTGATTTTTTGAAAAAATTTGGTTTTTGAGAAAAGCGCGCGGGGAATGTTCCAAGGCAGCCCCCTCTGTCCCCGTTTATCCTACGTCATAATATCATGTATCCTATTTGTTGCAAATTTTGTCTAGTTTCTGAATTTCGTAATGCTTTTCCCCTAAAACAATAAGAAATTTAAGTTAAAAACAGCTATTTAGGGGGGTTTTCAGGGGAAAAATTTTGGGTGTAAGTTAAAAATTCGGATTCAGCGACCCAAAAAACTTAAAGTAAACCTTATAGAGAAAGTTCGGAGGGAAGATGGGATTGCTAATGTAAACGTGTGAGTGGTTAAGTGGAATTGCGCAACTTAGTCCACGCAGCACTGCGGCGCATGTTCCGAGGCAGATCCCCCCTTTCCCTTCATGCTAAGTCATAATGTCATATATCTAATTTGTTGCAAATTCTGTCTACTTTCTGAATTTCTAGCTACTTTTCCCCTAAAACAATAAAATAAGGGAATTTTTTAATAAAAACCTTTTTTGGGGGGCTTTTTACCAACATTTGGGGGGGGGGGTTGCCGGGGGAAATTTTGATGGGAAGTTACAAATTCGGATTCAGCGACCCAAAAAACAGCTAGAAAGCTGATTTCCAGTACTACCATTAATTTTGCTAGGTAGAGTCCCTATACGGTCTCTATTGCCTGGACTATATATAGCTTTTATGAATTAAAGGTAAAAGAATGAATTTAAACTAAATAAATATTAACAAAAGTGAAATAAAAAAGACCATCCGAAGGTCAGTAATAAGAATAAGTGAAAAAAGATAAAAACAAGTTAATTGGATGACTGATTAACGCAATAAAGCGAACCTTCAGTCAATCATAGAGCATCTACGGCAGGAAAGCCGAGTTTAGAAATTAATAGATTATTTTTTCTAAGAGATTAACCGCAATTTGCAGTTTATCAGTAAAAGAATCAATGTCTGGATTAAAAATATCGGGAACATTAATTTTATTCAAGCCAAGAGGAGCAGTTAGTATGAGAGAGGGTGAAGCCCTCTCAGACGAATTACGAGATTTAGCGGCGGTCGCAGTATCATGCTGTTTAATTCAGAATTTTCTGCTTCTTTCGCTGACGCAAAGGAAAGATTAAGAGTGCACTTTTAAGAATTTTGGATAGGAGAGTCTTTTAAAGTAAGTGTTCTATTAATTTTTAGAATTTTTAGGATTTTTCGGACGTTTGCTGTAGTTGCAGTATGGTTACCAGACTAGATTGTGCATTTGATATCTTTTTCATTAAATATTTTACATCCTTGAGTTTTATACTTATCGGCGCATTTTAAGCAAGACGGTTTGAATCCGCACGTCGCGGATGAATGATTAAACTTCTGACAATTATAATATTGCTTTACATCTTTAAATCGGTAAGTTTTAGCAGTTCCGTCGACTGGGGTAACATTGGCCCATTAAGGGTAACTTTAGTCTAAAAGAGAAAAAAGATTAAATATGCTATATTTTCCACATCACTTGAGTTATCGACAAAGTTTTGGTCTCAAAATACAGGTAGTAGCACTAGCTTGAGGCTGAAAGTTCATTGTAAGTAATTCGCCAAGCTTCAACCGAGGTATCATCAGTCAAACAAACTCGTGTGAAGACGGTGAGAATTTTGCTCTTTTAACTTTTGTCTGCCAAGCTATAAATTAATTCATTTGGACTTTGGTAAGTACGTATTATTATAACCTCATTAGTGTGGATCAAGGCCTAATGTAGGACTATGCGTTGTCTTTCCTGAGATAAAAAGTAAAGCGTTTTGCTATGTTGGTTAACTTTGGCCCAACATTTGGGGTAACATTGGCTCAACCAATTATCATTTAAAATTTTGTATATATTTCCTGTGAATGCTTAAAAAATGTTACATTTGAAGAGGAGCTTTTTCTTATTTTATTGAATTTAAACATTGATATTTTTGAGGCAATGTTTTCGTTTATTTTTGGTATACTTATGAAAATAGACATTTGTGCTTATCCAAAAAATAATTTTGTTGAAGATTCATCAAGTGTATTGGTTCCAACTGAACCAAACAAGAAAGCTATTGACAAAAATGACTGTAACATTGGAAATTTTGTTCTTGCGCTGTTTAATGGCAATCTCTATCCTGGAAGGATTACTTTGAAATCAAAGGAGGGTTGTGTTGTTGACTGCATGGAAAATAAGTTACAGTGTTGGCGTTGGCCACAGCAAGTGGACTCGATTACGTATGAATGGAACGATATTGTAGCAAAAATTAGTCCACCTAGACTTCTGTCTAAGAGAAATCAATATTCAATCACAGACTTGGATAATCCACGTTAAGCAATATTTATGAGTTTTGTAAAATTTTTTTAAATTAAAATAAATGCTAATTTACTGCCTTTTGTACACGTTTACACTTCTTACCCTCGCTCTACCGCCTTATTCAATCAGGTAACATTGGTATTTGGTGCACATTATGCTGTAGACCCTATAACATCCATTTTAACATCTGGACCAATATTACCCCAATTCAAGGTAACATTCGTACCCAAATTTTCAAAACCTTTTTGGTAAAAAAGAAATTCGTCGATAAATTTATGATAATGGTGTGGTTCCATATGTTCTAAAAAAAACAAACAAACAAACAAAAAAAAAACCAGGATATTCATTTTTAAAATGAAACAAGAGAATGGAGACTCTGAACATTTCATGAAACAGAGAAATTTGGGCCAAAGTTACCCCAATTGGCGGTAATTAAGAAACTAAGAAAGTTTTTGCTGTCAAAAATACCAGCAAAATTAGAGGTAGGTTAAGAAGTATACCTTTAATAAGAATTTTACGTGGTCTTTCTGACTTTAGTTGGAGTCCATAAAATTCAAATTGTGAATCAATAAAAAAATTTTGAATTTTTTGATAGTCTTTCGAACAATGGAAAAACTCCCCGAAAAGTGTCATCATTGATAACTTTCTTAGTAACATCACTGCCAATTAAAGTATTAACTTTCTGCGATTTCTCGCCATTTTTTAGTCATTTTGAGATTAATTGGTTCAGGTATGGGATTTCTCTGTTTAGTAGTAGCAGAATTTTCCTGATTGTTTACTTTGGCAGTTTCAGTTTGGTCCATAGAATCATTTGCAATGGGGGAGAATTTGTTTTTAACCGGAACATTATATTCCGTATTTTCTGGAGTGGAAGTACTAGACGTGGAAGCGCTCATGCCTTTAGCGATGCGCTTTTTTGGGCCGTTTTAGCAATTTTCTTTAGGTTTTTCATCTTCATCAATATTATCGTTAGCTTTAATTTTCGTCGACCCATTAGAAATTTTAGCAGAATTTTGGACTTTATGTCCAGGTTCAGAATTAATATTGGAATGACAATTATAAGTAAAATTTAGACAATTCTTAATCGTACCTAGACCATTTACGTCTAGTCAATCAAAAAAGGAACTGAAATGGAAAATTTCATTTGGCTACAAAAATGCCCCGGCCCTATTCTCCAATGCCTTCTGGACGATCCCGAATAAGCATAAAATGAACTTTGTTTCAACCTATTTCCATGATTTCATAATTTACTGTAATTTCTATGCATCTGGCTCACTCTGAAACTATCTTCAACATTTGCCATCAAGAGAAGCTAAAATTAAAATTTTTAAAATGTTACTCAGCCAAATCTGAAATTGACCTCCTTGGTTATTAAATTAGCAACCTCTAAGTAAAACCACAAATCGCTAACACTAAAAATATAAAAAAAATAATACCTCAAAAAACGTTAAAGAGATACATAGGTTCTTTGGATGTATAAATGCATATCACAAATTCATTTACTAAAATTAGAGCCATTTTAAACACCTAATTTAGATAACCTGTTGTTTACAACTTCATTAGCCCTTGAATGTGGGAATGAGTCATTTTGACTCTTTTAGGTAGCTTTCATTACAAAAAGCTACCTATTGCAGCCGTTCGGAGGAAAGCGATTTCAAAAAATTTTGGTATATTTTCATCGATCATGACCCCCAGACCCCGAAACCACCCTCCGTTCAAAATTGATATATATATACATATATATATATCAATATATATATATATATATATATATGTGGATATATATATATATATATATATATATCAATATATATATATGTATATATATATGTGGATATATATATATATATATATATATATATCAATATATATATATATATATATATATATCTGACCTTTGTCATACTGTAACTCTCGAATTTATGAACCGATTTGGATGTAATTCGGTATGTACATAGTACATACCGAATTACATCCAAATACTCGGTCGAGACATAGTACATACCAATGTCTCGACCGAGTTCGTTGGCCAGCTTCATCCGCCATTTTGTTTCAAAATGGCGGCCATTTAAAAAATTTGAAAAAATTTAAAATTTGAAATGTGGTACCAAAAAATTGAAAATGGAAAAATATTTTTTTCTTATGTATTTGACCTTTATACAAAGATTCCGGAGCAGTTTTTGTTTTGTCTATATCTTAAAAAATGGCTGAGTTATAGCCTTTTGAATTTCTAGCGTGGCTGACATTTTGAAACGTCCTGAATTTTGTCACGCGATAAAAGGCGTATTTATGAACCGATTTCAATGTAACTTCGTTTGTACATAGTATATACCAATGTCTCGACCGAGTTCGTTGGCCAGCTTCATCCGCCATCTTGTTTAAAAATGGCAGCCATTTAAATTTTTAAGAAAAAATTAAATTTGAAATGTGGTACCAAAAAATTGAAAATTGAAAATTTTTTTTTCTTATGTATTTGACCTTGATACAAAGATTTGGGAGCAGTTTTGTTTCGTCTATATCTTAAAAAATGGCTGAGTTATAGCATTTTGAATTTCTAGCGTGGCTGACATTTTGAAACGTCTTGATATTTGTCACGTGATAACAGGCGTATTTATGAACCGATTTGGATGTACCTTGGTGTGTACATAGTACATACAAATATCTCGACTGAGGTCGTTGGCCAGCTTCATCCGCCATGTTGTTTCAAAATGGCGGCCATTTAAATAAATTAAAAAAATTTAAAATTTAAAATGAGATATCAAAAAATTGGAAAATGAAAAAGATTTTTTTCGTTTGTGTTTGACCTTAATACAAAGATTCCGGAAAAGTTTTTGTTTCGTCTATATCTAAAAAAATGGCTGAGTTATAGCATTTTGAATTTTTATTGTGGCTGACATTTTAAAACGACCTGATTTTTGTCACGCGATAACAGGCGTATTTATGTACCGATTTGGATGTTACTTGGTCTGTACATAGTACATACCAATGTCTCGACCGAGTTCGTTGGCCAGCTTCATTCGCCATCTTGTTTCAAAAGGGTTGCCATTTAAAAAAATTAAATTTAAAATGTAAAATGAGGTATTAAAAAATTGGAAAATGAAAAAGATTTTTTTATGTGTTTGGCCTTGATACAAAGATTCCGGAGCAGATTTTGTTTCTGAAAATTTGTTCTTTTGTTTATATCTTAAAAAATGGTTGAATTATAGCACTTTGAATTTCTAGTATGGCTAACATTTTGAAACGATCTTGTATTTGTCACGCGATAACACACGTATTCGCCTATTTCTATGTAAGAAGGCACGTGGATAGTATACATCAACATCTCCGCCAAATATAAGTTACTTTAAATAAAAGCAGCTTGGATAAAGATGACTAATTTCGCGAAATTCTCATTCATAATGATTTAGTATTGATAAAAATTAGTACTGAATCTCCTATATTCGGTTTCCACTAAATTGAGCTTCGTGTGTTTGAATAATATAAGTTGGCTTTTTTAAAATAAGGAATTTGAAAGCTACCTCTTCCTCCCGGCACTGGCCGGAAGGACTTTTTTCCATTGAAGAAGATAAAGGATAAAAGTGATTCTTCCATTCGAAGGTCAGAAAGAATCTTTTCTGGTTATGGTTTAGTTCAGTTTAAACAACACGGATACCATAAAATATTTTCATGAATATAAAATTAAAGAACTGTTTATTAAATATTTGTCAATAGATTTCGTCTTCAGAGATAATTGCATTTGTTTATCTTCAGTCAAATGATCCATTTAACCCATTAAGGACGAATTTATTTTAATTCTTCGACACCGGCTTTTTCCACATTGTAATTTCGTTTTATTTCATCGCTCAAAATCTGAGATTAGATAATGTGAAAATTTCCAAACTAAAATACTAGTATTCAAATTGAAAAGTTTTGTTCGCCTTACATGGCAAGTTTTCTTGCCGAACGGCTTTAATGAGTTAAACACAAAAAAACGTAAATAACAAGCGCGAGACACGAGATGAACCGGCGAAAAAAATCAATGTTTGTCTTTCAAGCGACGCATCTGACGTTTCGGTGCATGGCTAAAAAAGCGGGGAAGGTGATGTGCTTCTGCAGCGTCTTTGCGATCTCAGCGATATGTAGCGCGTGTCAATGTCGCATGCTTCCTCGGTGTGCTGCCTGCTTTACAAACTATTACATTCTAATCCAGAAAACTAAGACCCTACGAACAAAATTATCCCCTTTGCGAAGAACGTCTTTTATAGAATTTTTAATCTTTTACCACCGGTTTTTCAAAGCGTGTTTAATTGAATAAGGGAAATGCCTTGCTTAAATAAGGTAAAATGTACAATAAAAAAATAACGGGTGAGAATAATCAAGAATTTTGAGCACCTTATGCGTCACGTCTGCGTGACACTCACCCTGAAGGGGTTGTGTTATTACAGAATTGGATTTTCTCGCCAAAATCATTCACAATCCATACTGATCATGTATGGCTTAATAATGTAAAACATTTAGCTGGTAGACTATTCAGATGTTCTCAAAATTAAGCGTGTTCAACTACACCGTAAAATACGATAAAGGTTCAACAAATTTTCAAACGCTTGCTCTCCAGAAATACCATCTCACACTTAAAAATCCGCTACACTCACTTATTAACCTTAGATGAAATTAAGGAACACCGAGAGCTATACAATGTAAAATGATCTAAATAAAAATAATCGGTCAAGTGCGAGTTTCACTCGCGCACAATAAGCGCCATGCAATAAAATTACCTTGTAAAAAGTTTAAACTTGGCATTGTGCCAAGCTCGCTTTGGAAGGAGCTCAAAAGGTTACAACAGCGCCCTGGTTCGTGCCGCGTTTTTCTAGATAGGTTTTCAATTAATATCTCGGCTAATTACTGACAAATGCTTTAAAAATCATTATCAGCAATCCTCGGATGATTCCGCGTCGATGGGTACATCAAGTGCCCGCAAAGTAAAGTTCGTGTGTAATGGAAAAATGCGATTGATTTTCTCTAAAACTAAGTGGTCTAGGATAATCGATATAGTTTTCTTGCAATGTTTAAATAAACCCTTCCCAGTTTTTTCATAAATTTAGTTTCAGTAGGTTCGGAAATAGGGGAGGAGATATTTTTTCAGTACATTTTAATGATAACTCTGAAAATATAATACCTAAAATTAAAACAAATGAGGACGTGAGTTTCAAAACTCGCCTTATCCAAAAAATCAAATTTTGGGAAATTGCGAAAAACATCGTGTCCATTGGTTTTCACTGTAAGCCAAGATTTTACAGTTGCAGAAATACATGATAAAACTTGTAAAGGTATTTCCCCTTGATTTGAAATCTAAACCTCTAGATGATTATTTTTCTTTTCCTTATATAAGGTGTCTATATATTAAGGTGTCATATATCATTCGCTTTTTAACACAAACATTGAGTTTATTTATATATGTGCAGAAAGACAGTACATGACAATTACAAGGTACAATGATAAAACCGACGACACAGAATATGTTCAAATATGTATAAATTTAACTTCCGAGTGTACAACATTAACTCCATATTTACCTTTCACTACATTAATCTTCACTTTAACTACACTTCTAAATTTATTACTTTCCAGTGCCCATAGCACCTGTGTAATTTTATAACCAACTTTCGGTTTCTCAAATCTCGTCGGCCCACACGCACGGCATACCTCTACTTAACCTCTCTCTAAAAAAAATCTCCCCTTCTCCTTCACGCTTGCTCTTCATGTGACCAGCGGCGCGCCAGCTTAAGGCTAAAAACGTCCTCCAGACATCACAAAAGAAGTTTTTTTTGCAGATTGTTGTGTTTTTTCAGTGCAGGTTTACCAATAGAAGAGATTGGTAGAGAAAACACGATTTTTAAAATTTTGTAAAAGGATAGTTTTGGAACTCACGTCCTCAAATATATTTGGGTCATTCCATGTCAGTTCAGGCAGGCATGTAACCCACCATCACAGATTTTGATGAAACTGCGTGTGTTTGTTCCTTTTATTAAGATATGATTCCCAGTATTTTTTTTTTACTCCTTGGTCAAATAGTTTCTGAGAAAAAAATTGTCAAAATTTTGAAAACTGCCATCAGTTGGCATTCTTGACTGCTCGATTTTCAAATGTAGCATGACATAAATATGATCATATTTCAATATCTATTCCACAAATCATCTTCAAATAATTTATGCATAATATATAGGGTACGTATTTTATGAAAAAAATACTGATACGCTTATATAACATTTTAAGTGTGTCTAAAAAAATGTTTAATCTTTGAAGTCGTGATTTTTTTATGAAAAATAATGCATTACCTAAAATAGCATTATTAACAAAAGGCGGTATTTTTATTAAATTTATTTTTTGTGGGGGATATACTTAAAGGTGTCCTTTACCCGATTCTGAAATAAAAGTAGTGAGATTTTGGGTGTTTTTAGTAGTATTTCATATTTAAAAATATTTTGAGGCGTATTTCAAATCAAATCAAGCAGAGTCATTCCATGTCAGTTCGCCTAAGATATTTAATTCACTGTCACAAATTTCAATGAAACTGGGTATGTTTATAGCTCATTTTAAGACAGGATCAAGGAAATTAAAGGTGATTACAAGTAAAATATTTTTTAAGATAAAAAAAATATCTAAATTTTGAAATTTTTTTAAAAATGTTTTTAATGGCAGATCTATATTCAAAGACTGCATAAAAAAAAAGTCATTTCAATATAAAATCACTAAATAAGTTTCAAATAATGTATATGTGACAAATAATGTAGGCAGATTATTATTTATTGTTGTTTGTCATGTTTAAATGCTAAGAGTGTGTTTAATCTTGTGAATTCTTAAAATCAAGAATTTTGTGAAAAATAATGTGTTAATCAAAAATTTATTATTAACCGAAGGCAGGCTGTTATTACTTTTTTTAATTGTACGTAAAAATATCTTTTCAATAGTTATAAAATAAAAATAGTGAAAATATGAGCAATTTTAACAAAATTTTCATAAAATGTGAATGTTTAATGATAAATATTGAAGCTTTTCATGCTAAGATGTACTAAAATGACTACGATATCGTGTATTTCTACTCTTGCTTAAATATAATACATACAATAATAAAATAACAAATATTATTTACAGCAATAAAAATTAAATTAAATAGTACCAGTTCCTTTACCAACACTACATTGCTCAACAGCCGACTTAAAATCAACAGCCCGCACTCTTATTGAAAAATACTTTCAACTGTTCAAATAATAAATAAACTGCATTTAAAAATTTTAATATCAACTTATTATCTTAAGACGATAATAATAACTAAACAACATGATGAATTTATAAATCAGCTTTTAATTGAAAAGTCATGAAATGGTCCCTTTAAATATTGTTGTTCATCGAGTCAATCAAAACAAATTATATAAAAAAAAATAGTGAGCCTAATATGCTGACTGCAATGACACTTCTAATAAAACTAATTAATTCAGTACCATCTGAAATCAAACCCGAAAGATCAAAAGAAAAAAAAATCATCTGTAGTGTGAATGTGACATACTCAGTGGTTGTTGAGGTATGTCTTTGTGACATTTTCACCTGTACTTCAATAAAATATAAACATGTAAGCTTTTTTCATTCATCCAAATTAAGTAAAACAATTATAAAATTTTGTTGTCATTACACCAGATGTTAAATTTTTCGTTACATACTATTAGATAAGTTCTTTACTTTTAGACATTATTGACATAATATCATAAAATTTGCTATATGTATTTTCTGTAAGTGTATAAACAATATATATATGCTTTATTAAACATAAATGAATAATTTTTAAATAATTTGTTTGAGAACAGGGATATATATATATACACACATATATATGTTGAAAATCCATCTTTCAGCAATATTGTGATGAAATAAATCAAATTACCGTAATTTCCGGTGTATAGCCCGCGGATCATACAATCGTGTTTTGACCCAGAAATTTTTAAAAATAAAATGTAACTTTTTAGATCACAGTAAATATTGGTCTTCAAATACTGAATCAAATTTCTGGGTCCAAACTGAATTGTTTGATCTGCGGGCTATACACCCGAAATTACGGTACATATCATTAGAAACTGAATAAAGTTACAAAAGTGCAACTCATTAAGTTTTAAATATTTTTTTAGATATAGTTATTTGAAAGATATAAATATAAAGGATTATGCATTTTTTGCATATATTTAAAGCACAATACGTCAAATTTTTCTTCAACAGAGTGAAATTTGTTTTTTTTTTTCAATATTAGCAGCTCAATGCTAAATTTTCAATATTAACAGCCAAATATGAGTTTAAAGATTAGGACTGTCATTTTGAAAATTTCTATTGGGCGGTGAGGAGCTAGTGATTTTTCTCTTTTTTTGTAAAGGGATAATTGCTCTTCGCCCTAGAAGTTTTACTAAAAAACAATATTGTTTATTTTTTTCCTTAAGAAACGAACATAAAAGATAATTTGAAAAATAAAATAAATGTATAAATAAAAATATTTCCAGGGATGATACATTGGATAGGTTTTACATTTGAAAATATTGATAATTTTAAATATGATTTAAATACTACTAAAACCAACCAAAATCCCACTATTTTTATTTCAGATCCAGTTATAATGTAGTATTATGTACAATTTAAAATTAAAAAATTAGTCATAGAAACTCCGCCTCTGATTGATAAAGATTTTTTAATAATTTCATTATTTTTTGTAAAATATTTTTGATTTCAAAGATTATACAATTTTTTAGACACATTTAAATATTTTTTAACATTACAGCAATATTTTTTTCATAATCTACATACTTTATTTACCTTGCTTAAATTATTCGAAGAAGATTTCTTTATTAGTTATTGAAATATGATTTTATATATAAAATGAGGCCTTTGAAAATTGAACAATCATTAATGGCAACTCGTGGCATTTTTCCAAAATTTTGATAATTTTTTCTCATATGTTCACTATTTTTATTTTATAACCATTTAAAAGATATTTTTACGTACAATTAAAAAAAAGCAATAACACACTGCCTTCGGTTAATAATAAATTTTTGATTAACACATTATTTTTGACAAAATTCTTGATTTTAAAAATTCATAAGATAAAAGACACTCTTAGTGTTTAAACATGATAAAAAACAAGAAATAATAATCAGCCTACATTATTTGTCACATATACATTATTTGAAACCTATTTAGTGATTTTATATTGAAATGACTTTTTTTTTTTTTTAATGTAGTCTTTGAATATCGAACTGTCATTAAAAAAATTTAAAACAATTTTTCAAAATTTTGATATTTTTTATCTTAAAAAATATTTTACTTAGGATCAAGAAAATTAAAGGTGATTACGTCTTAAAATGAGCTATAAACAAACCCAATTTCATTGAAATTTGTGACAGTGATTAAATGGCTTAGGGGAACTGACATGGAATGACTCTGCTTGATTTGATATGAAATGTACCTCAAAATATTTTTAAATAGGAAATACTACCAAAAAACACCCAAAATCCCACTATTTTTATTTCAGAATCAGGTAAAGGACACCTTTAAGTATATCTCCCATAAAAAATAAATTTAATAAAAATACCGCCTTTTGTTGATAATGCTTTTTTTGTTAATACATTATTTTTCATAAAAAATTCACGACTTCAAAGTTTAAATATTTTTTTAGACACACTTAAAATGTTATAAGCGTAACAATATATTTTTTTCATAAGCTGCGTACCCTAAATATTGTGCATAAATTATTTGAAGATGATTTGTAGAGTAGATATTGAAATATGATTATATATATGACATGCTACATTTTAAAACCGAGCTACCAAGAATGCCAATTGACGGCAGTTTTTCAAAATTTTGACAATTTTTTTCTCAGAAACTATTTCACCAAGGAGCAAAAAAAATTACGGGTGATCATATCTTAATAGTAAGAATAAACACACGCAGTTTCATTAAAATCTGTGATGGTGGGTTACATATTGATATTTTACTGCCTGATTTGACGTGGAATGCCCCATTTCTGAGTTTGGTGTTACGAGATATTTTGAACGATACTGCACACGGTATATATGTGTAACATCTTGGGCAGTGGTGATACTTGAAAGCTCTTGCTGGTAGATTAAATAATTGAATCGGGACCTCGCTTTTTCAGTAAACATTTTTTTTAATTTAGCACATTGGCAGTACAAGAGAGTCACAAGTTCGCGGAGGCCCCGAGATACCATATATTTTTCTAGAATCACATAGTTGATCTTTTAGAGGCACCTCAAGTCTCTGAAAAAGTCTGCTCTCTTAGGCTGAGCACATGAGTTTTGTTATGAAGTTTGGAATATTTTCCAGCATAGAGCGAAAGTGTCAGTTTGGGAGGAAACTTTAATTTAATTGGCTAACACTATTTTTAATGATGGGTTTTCTAATATTATTCAGGTCTTGCATCACCCAGAGGTAATTCTAATTTAACTGTTATATATTATTTATGAGATAATCATAGTATGAACTGTCAAATCAGACAAAAGTTAATTATGATTTAACTCTTATAATGTAATCATCAATATTTGATTTTGACACTAATTTAACTTTGTACTTTAAACATATTTACTTTGATTTATTGATATGAAATTACTAGCTGTCCTTCTGGAGAAATTTGATTAAACTTTATGATTTAACTGAGCATGAAACAATCAGTTCGTTTATGCTATAACTGATGGTGCTTACAAGATAATTTAATATGTTTTATGATGACTGTCTTATGTCAACAAAGAGTAATTTTCTTTTCCAACTCTGTTTCATAAATACCAATTCATAACTATCAATTAGTGTCAAAGATTTTTATAATGAAGAAAATCTTTTTATCCTTTCATATCCTCCCCTCCAAGTTGAGATCCACCAGATTTGCCTGCAAAGCTGGGGGGACTCGCTCGGAAGTTTGAGAATATAAAATTAGCTAAGATTGAATTTTTATCTGTTTAGGCTATTAAAGTGAAAGTAAAATTTAAATTTAAGTTTACTAAGATGTGAAGGCTGAAGTTTGCTGCTGGAAAAATATAATTTAAAGTTAAATTTTGAGAAGTAAAAATTTAAGAGTTTAAGTTTTTATATACTCTAAGTTTGGGATATGGCTCTCGGGACAACCTGGTCGAAATTTACATATAAGACTTGAAAATGATAATAATGACATAAAATATAAGAATACCATAAAATATAAAGAAAATCTGAAAAACATGAACAATAATAATAACATAAGAAATATATGAGAAAACACGGCAATAAAATAATATAGTTTAAAGTAGTGACCATAATTTTCTTTCTTGGAATTCCTGGTCAGTAAGTTTGTGCTTTTTTAATTAAAGTCTTTGAGTACAAAATTTCACATTTTCATATGAAATTAAACTATGTAAAAATATAAATTTATGTAAAAATATAATATGAGAAATTGTACATAAGCGTCTGAAAAATTATTTACCATAATTATAGAGAAAACACAATATATAGAAATATTTGAAAACATGAAAAAATTGAAATTCCTCATCTCTTTTCAAAATATGTAAACAGTATTCAAAAGAAAAATAATGTACAGCAAAATATAAAAACATTCAATTTAGAGAATTACTTAAAAATATGAACTTATGAAAAAGTTTGAGAATTTCTGCACCTTTTATTTAAAAATGTGAAAGGATAAAAAATAAATAATATATTGAAGTCTATTTATATGGAAAACTACTTGTAAGATCAGTAGTATTTACCCTAAACCGTTGAAGGTTTTAGCATATCCTAAACCATTGAAGGTTTTAGCAACCCTAAACCTCAAGGAGGTTTTAGCAAAAAAATAAATAAAAAAAATTAAAAAATGAGCATGTGTTTAATGTTTTGTGTGAAGATGCACTTTATCTGCAAGCAAAGGTTTTTACTATTTTGCAGACTGAGGTATTTATTTTTCTCAGTGGCATTAATAAATCCAAGTCACAATTTAATAAACTACATCTACATGTCACTGTTAGCTCATAAAAATTTTCCTATTTTATGCAAGTAAAAAAAAAAATCAAAGAACATTTTTCTTAAAAATTAAGGCCAGAACACTCGAGTTTTCCCTCCTAGTTTTTATGCAAATAGTAAAAATCTTTCAATTTTCAAGTGTTTCACTATTGGCAAAAGAAAAAAATAAATAAAAGAGAAAAATTAAATAAATAAAGCAAAAAACAAAAAACAAATTAAAATAATAGCCCCTGGTAGTAACAAATAGTACAATGACAGTTTTTTAAGCGCATGGCAACCCGTTGACAATTTTGTTTACTAATAGTACCTTGATTTGTATTTCCGTTGAGTGCCCGAACACAAGTTTTATCAACAGGTGCACATTTGCTCAGATAGTAAAAGTCACTGAATCTTTTTTGTTTATAGAGGAGAGTTTTGTTTGGTTTGAGTTTAAACAAATAATAAAAAAAATATTTTAAAGACTTAATGGAGTTGACCATGCTCACCTTTAAAAATCTTTTAATGGGGTGGAACCATGCTCACCTTTAAAAATTTTGTGCTTAAAGGCTTAATGGAGTAAAACCACGATCACCTCTAAATTAATTGAATACGTAGATTTAGACACTGGGCTTACCACGGTCATCTCAAAACCAAATAAATATTTATAGACTAGTGGGTCACCACGGTCATGTCCAAACCTATTAGCAATGATTGAAATATTTAAAATCTTTATTAATGTGCATTTTAATTTCTTATCTTTAAAGAAATATTTAATAGAAATTCAAAAATCAAATATTAAAAAGTAATAAAACAAAGTAAAGCACTATTCAATATTGCACTAAAAACTTAAAATGTTTAACTATTTACACTGAATAATAAAGAAAATTGCAAATTGCAAACTTGATTGGTTGTTTACTAACTCAGTATGAAATTTTTTTATATGCAACAAACTTATGAATGAATAAAAATAATAAAAATAAACCAAACACATAACTCAAATAAGCAAATATTTACAATAATTTCAATTCCAAATATATCTTTACAAATATTTAATTTCCTATACTGGGAAACATTTTCCATATCTTCAAATTATGAATAAGAATATACTTTACTATCACAAAAAAAATTAACACTAGAAGCAATCACTTCTATTGCATAAATTGCACGTGTGCAGCAAAATATCAACTTTCATTTATTTAAGAATTACTAAAACCTTTAAATCTCAATTTCAATATTTGAAAGTACACTGCTGGCCATTAAAATTGCAACACCAGGAAGGAATGATCTGACGAAGGTCAAAATCACATGAAAGGAAGAAGAGGTTGGAATATGCAAATGATTAGTATTTCAGTGCATTTAGACGAAGCAGGCGGGAGAAACGACATCTGAAGCACTGCATAAAAGAAAAGTTGTGTAGTGGATTTCTCATCCAGAACGCGCTTTGTAAGGTCGGTCTTTGCTCAGAATACCGTGTTATGCCTCGAATAATAAGAAGAAACGCTTACCATCATGTGTCGGTATTCGATAGAGGCAGTATCGTTGCCTATCGAGAGCGTGGATTATCTTTCCGTGATATCGCCCATTGCATTCGTCGAAATCCAACCACTGTTATACAGATATGGAATCAATGGATTGCTGAGGGTCATACTGAACGGCATGCAGGATCTCGACACCCTCCCATGACTAATGCCGGAGAGGACAGACATATTGTGAGGTCGGCCCTGCGAAACCGTACAACCACATCTCGAACCATTAGTGAGGAAATGGGCATGTTTGAAGCGCACCCAGTATCCGCTCGTACCGTTCGACGACGTTTGCAGCAGTTTGGACTGTCAGAACGGCGACCAGTACTGCGGCTTCCCTTGACAATACAGCATAGAGAGAGTCGGCGACTCTGGTGCGCCGAACGACAAAGCTGGATGCATGACTGGCACAATGTCGTCTTTTCAGACGAGTACCGGTTTTACGTGCTGTATTCTGATGGCCGTAAACTTGTCTGGAGGCTCCGAGGAAAACGCCCGTCGCCTGCTTACATTCGATATCATCACAGGGGTCCCGCACCTGGCGTGATGATTTGGACAGCCATTGGGTACACTACATGCACATCTCTAGTTTGGATCGACAGTAATTTGGACGCAGATCGGTACATTTTTGACATCTTACATCCAGTGGTTGTGCCCTGTCTTCGAGTCCTGCCAAACGCCATCTTCCGGCAAGATAACTCAAGACCACATGTTGCACGTCGTGTTCTGACCTTCCTCGATACACAGAGTGTTCGATTGCTGCCCTGGCCTGCACGGTCTCCAGATCTGTCACCCATTGAAAACATCTGGTCATGAATTGCTTAGACACTAGCCCGCCACCCATCTCCAGCTAATACGGTTGATGAAGTGTGGCATAGACTTGAAGCAGCATGGAATGAGTAGCCCGTTTTTGTCCTCCAAGCCCCGTTCGATTCCATGCCTAACCGGATAAGGGCCGTTTTAGCTGCCAGGGGGAGCAGCTGTTTCTACCAATTTCGCACCCTTGTAAACCCCAAACTGTTTACAAATTTAATCATTTTGTTTTCATGCCACACTGTTTACGTACAATAAATATCTTTTTTGTATTTTCAATCTTTCATGGTGTTGCAATTTTAATGGCCAGCAGTGTAATTTATTTTTTGACAACACAGAAAATACAGAACTATATAATTTATTTTTAAATATCAAAATCAATAGGTTAGAGTTTCAAATATATTTAACTATTTTAATCAAAATTTGAATCATAAATAAAACAAAATAAATTTTCTTACATTAAAAGAGGAAAATAATTTTGAAAATCAATTCTTTCACCTTCACTAAAATGTAGAGATTAAACATACCTCTTGGTTGAAATTTTCGCATTAATCCAATTGGAAACACATATAGCATAAAACAAACAAACAAACAAAAAATAGCTAAATAAGATATTTAATGTATGTAAAAAGACACACATTTTCTTTGTTTAATTTTTTTTAAATCCAAGCAGGCATGCACAAGTACACATTCTTTTTCATCAAAAATATGCACATCCTTTTTCTTTCCCAAAGAACATTTTTTCCCTAACTGCAGATAGAAAATTCTTTCTCGAAGAAAACCCTCTTCCTTTGTCAAAAAATGAAATTCAATTCTTCCATAATTATGAGCCAGTTTCGGATTCCTTTTAGCTGGTTGCTCTTGATAAAAACCAGAACAGAACTGTAACCACAGTTCAGAGAAAGATATTATTTATTAGATGTAAATTTCCAACTGGGCGAAAAATGTCCGGACCAGGATTCGAACCCGAGACCTCCTGGCTGAAGCTGCCAGTGCTCTGCCATCTGAGCTATCCCGGACGATTCTGGTTGAACTTTTTCACCCAGCTAACATTGAAGATTACAGCATCTGGTCTGAAACCTGGTTCAGCTCAGCAGAATAAATCTCAGGTAATGGAACTCCAGAAATCGCTGGATACGTGAAAGATATTATTTACTGTTCAGCAACATAGACTTATTTCACTGTTCACCATAAATTCAGTAGGGAAATTTAACTAGGAAAAATCCTTTTCTATGGCTTTAATTATAGAGTTCCTTGAGATAACACCGAGGCCAGAAATCCCACTAGCCAAACCTAGGAAACCACATTGTCCAGGATAGGATTAGTCAACAGATACTGAGTCAATGTGTATCCAAATAAATAAAAGTTCCTTGATAATCAGAAATTCGAATTCATAGCAATGCAGGGGATTTTTCCATTTAACACGTTGGCGGCGGGTGTCGAAGGGTGTTCGACACTAGCGCTCCTCTCCAAATGGCGGCCGTCGACGACCCTTCGACACCTGGTAATGCTGTTTCAATTCATTCTGTATATGTCTAGCCAACTGGTAACATCTTTAAATTTTTCCCTAGCTTTCTTAAAGAGTTTTGCAACAATTACAACAAACCAAATTAATTAAATTTCGACAAAATTTCAACAATAAAATTTCGACAAAATTTCAACAATAAAATTTCGACGAAATTTCAACAAAATATTTCAACAATAAATTTCAACAACAACAACAACAAAAAAAACTTTCAGCCACGAGGAATGATTTCACCTCATACGGCTTAGCCGCCAACGTGTTAACTCAATGCAGCCAGGCAGGCACAGTAAAATTTTCCAACTCCAGTCCCGAGTGGTGAGAAGGCAATATGATTCTGGATATCCAAGCGGCAGGATACCATCCTTGCCGACTTTTAAAATTGTAATGTCTTGGGCAGTGGTGATACATGAAAGATCTTGCTGGTAGATTAAATAATTGACTCGGGACCTCGCTTTTTTAGTAAACACTTTTTTATTTAGCACATTGGCAGTACAAGAGAGTCACAAGTTCGCGGAGGCCCCGAGATACCATATTTTTTTCTAGAATCACATAGTTGATCTTTTAGAGGCACCTTAAATCTCTGAAAAAGTCTACTCTCTTTGGCTGAGCACATGAGTTTTGTTATGAAGTTTGGAATATTTTCCAGCAGAGGGCGAAAGTGTCATTTTGGGAGGAAACTTTAATTTAATTGGCAAAGACTATTTTTAATGATGGGTTTTCTAATATTATTCAGGTCTTGCATCACCCAGAGGTAATTCTAATTTAACTGTTATATATTATTTATGAGATAATCATAGTATGAACTGTCAAATCAGACAAAAGTTAATTATGATTTAACTCTTATAATGTAATCATCAATATTTGATTTTGACACTAATTTAACTTTGTACTTTAAACATATTACTTTGATTTATTGATCTGAAATTACTAGCTGTCCTTCTGGAGAAATTTGATTAAACTTTATGATTTAACTGAGCATGAAACAATCAGTTCGTTTATGCTATAACTGATGGTGCTTACAAGATAATTTAATATGTTTTATGATGACTGTCTTATGTCAACAAAGAGTAATTTTCTTTTCCAACTCTGTTTCATAAATACCAATTCATAACTATCAATTAGCGTCAAATATTTTTATAATGAATAAAATCTTTTTATCCTTTCATATATATATTTATATTAGGGCTGGACTATTTATCAATATATCGACAGATACTGATATTTCTTAATCCCTTAACGGTCGCATTAAATTACGGCTTAAAAATTCAAATGGATTATTGCCACCTCTTTTTTGAAAAAGAAATGTTCACCTTACTTAATGACAGATAAAATGATACCATAATAAAACCAATTACACTATTTTATAAAATTGGTGGGAATCAAGCAAGCTAGATAAAAGACACAGCCCGTGAATATCACGGGAGCGAGAATTAAGGGTCAACTATCGCAATAACAATATCTAAACTTTGACTTTGTTGATATATCCCTATAAAATAACAGTGTTTAGCAAACACTGGAATTACGAACACGAGCCCCCCCCCCAAAAAAAAAAATATCGACAAATATCTCAAAATTAAATAAAATAATAAAGTTTTGTGCTCACCGCCAGAGTCCGAAAAAAATATGTGTTCCAATGTCTTCAACCTCCTGCCTCCCCCAAAACAGAAAATCTACCTCGACAATCTTTTTTCTGCTGATTATCTCCGTTAGAAATTATCCCAATTATTGCAATACATTCCTTCACTGTAAACCTAGATTTCGTTCGACTGTCTGCGTGAAATACTGAATAACACTTATCGTCCTTTCTTCTCTCGTAACTGTGATTGGCCTACATTTATTGCAATAACTCCAGATATTGATACATTATGAATGATCACATGAGCACTGGTTGTTCATTGTCGCGTTTGATACAGAAGATAGCTGGTTATAATCAAGTCTATACCTGAGAAGCTGAAATGCTCGACTTGTGAGCAACTAATCAGAATCCGCTTATGGGAAAGTTTCGCCTTTTGTTTACGACCAAGTTGGTGAAAAGCTCTAGGTCAAAACAGTCATTCACTGTGATGATTGGTTTTTTTTAAGAAGAGCTTCCCAGTCAGCAATGCTTATGCTTATTCACATTGCACTTTGTTCTTTCTTCATTGTCGTTTGTCGTATTTTCGTTAGAGCGAAGTTTTCTCGAGTGAATTTAATATATCCTGTCTTTATATTTTTCAGCTAGGAATATTTATAAAAAAACAAAATTTAAATTAATATAAAACTATTCCCAAATGTGATTTGAATATTTATATTTTTAAAAAAAGGTTTCAATGTTGTTTTCTTGTAGTAAATAGGTAGGAAGATATAACTACAGTGATTTTTTCTATTAAGAATGAATTGATTCCTTAGAGAAAGATTGAAAAGCAACATTTCTGTTGCGTCTATCATCCACTGAAACCTATTTAATAACAAGTATATTAGCGTGATATGTGGTATTAAATTAATTTTAGTTTTTCCTGAGATTCCTGTTTTCCTGTGCTAATTTAAATAAAGTCATCAACGTCCTAAATTTGAGAATATTTTTTTTTAGTTTGTATTTTATAATTTTCTCAGTTATTCGCAATGTAATTAAAGAGTTAAAATGTTACTGATAAATAATGCATAGAGTAGGAAGAATAGGAAACATACTATTTTTGTAAGAAAATACTTTGAAGCAAATGGTATAAGTGTAAACAGATATCAAACATTGGTTTCTTTTCTAAAATATTTCTTTGTATAAATATATATACTTATTTAAATGATGCTGTGTGAACATATAGGTATGAGACATTTTTACTTAAATTACAGCCGTTTTTACTTAAATTGCTGCTACTATACCATTTATGTTTCGAAATTAGCAATATTTCTATATTTGCACAATTTAAGGTAGCTATCGCGATATACCACCAAAATCAATATTAACTCGTTGATATATTTATTAAATTTCTGATATCGTCCAGCCCTAATATATATATATATATATTTGGGAAGGGCTAATAATCTATAAATACGTAGGTCAATAGATTTTTTTGACTTTGTGAAGTTTGAACTTTCCGTGTATCATAGTTTTCGAGAAAAACGGCTGTAACAGACAGGCAGACAGACACACGAGTGATCTTATAATAGTTTAATTTTCATTTTTTAAGCACGGAACACTAAAAAACAATGATAGTAATTCACAAAAAGGGATTTCAGAAAATTATTTTATTTTCTTCCTTATTAAAAACTACCCAAAAAACTGCAATGTGGTATCCCATGAATACAAAAGATGCTAAATTTGTTTTCACTACAATACTACTGGAGCAACATGACTCAGGATATTACGCAAATTGTCAAGCATTGTGAAGTCTGCCAGATCAAAAAGTAACTCCTCCAACGATCTCTCCCCCCACTTAGATACAGTAGGTGGCTTTAACTGTTACAATTCGTTTCAAAAATACATGCACTTGGTCATAGATCACTGTACTCGCTTTGTTTGGGGTTTTTCTTCTAATAATGTTACAAAAAAGTTTACATTATTATACTCGGAGTTTTAATATTTAACTTCTTAAGAAAATCTTAACTGACAGGAACCACACCTTTACAGCGCCAAAATTTCATAAATTAGTAACTAAGCATAACGCAAAAGATTATTTATTTCAGCTCATAGGCCCAATGCGATGGCAAAAACGAAAATCTAATACAGTCAGTTTACACCCGATTACGGGTTAAAGTCACCCTTCAAAAATTCCATGGCCTACAATTCTTGAGGACGTGATTAATGAATATACCAACACACAGCAATCTACCACCAAATACCCCCTCGCATACTTAATGTTTGGCCGATTAGTTTATCCATCAGTATTTGTCACTAGATATTACTATTCTACAGTTGAGGAAGACAGAGCAGAAGTTTTCCAAAGAACAGGGGGAATACCACTTGAAAAACAAAGTCAAACATGACTTAAAATTTGTGGAAGCTCTATTCAAACTTGGTGACCTAGCAATTGCAGAAGAATTTCATTATCCGAACACCCGAAAATTAAGTCCGCTGTTTTCTGGTCCACACCAAATTATGAAAAAATGACCTGTGAAGCTTGCGAATGAATAAACCTAATTGGTTGATAAAACAAGACAATGAAGTGTTCCATGAAGTGTCTGCAATTAAAAGGTACTTTTTTTGCCTGATGATCAAGTTCAGTTACACCAGCCATTAGCGCCCCTACGGGTAGAGCTAAGGGGGCTGAAGCCCCTCCCAGACATTAAGACTGGACTAGATATTTAAAATTTAAAAAAATCATGAAAAAATATTATTTTTTTTATAGGTCTTTAAAAAATCGGAATTTTTGAAAACGTATTGATTCTGTCACACAATTTTTTCTCTTTTATAAATTTTATTAAGAAATGCGAAATATTAGCATGTTTAAAATTTACTAATTAAAAATTGAAGATCCGTGCACCCTCTTGCTCTCTTTAACTTTCATTATATTTTGATAATTTAATAATAAAACTTTAAATCGTTTGATTGCAAACACACTTAAAATTATCCAAATACAGAAAAACACCAAAAAGTCGCAAAACTAAGATATATTTTAGTACAGTATTTCATTTTTTAACATGTTAAAAGAATTCAGAACTAGCCCCATCAAAACTTTCCAGAACTTCCTCTGGCTTCTCTGACTGGTTACGACTCTGCTCAAGTCAGCTGAAAAAATCTAAGTCAGGACTCGATCCGACACGTCCCATCGAATCAAATGAAAGAAAATCAGACAATGCTCGGCAGTGGGCCGGGACCATGTAGGCCTCTAAAATATGCTAGCCCCCTCCAAAGCGTAATCCTGGATGCGCCACTGACACCAGCCAAGTGAAGTATCAAATATTATGTGAAATGATATTGAATGGTGTTTGATCCTTGAGTTTTGCATTTTTAAGAGTAGATTACGCACTACACCCTTGTCCTAATTGTGTTTTTGAGATTGTACAATTTCCTGAATGATGTCATGACATTTACACCCAATTTTGGATTTCCGTTATGGATATCTGTTTTTATATATATGGTTTTCTGTTCTAATGCTGGATTGAGTTGCAATATTCTAGTATACATTCCATATTTCAAATGTTTTATTTTACAATTGATATTTTTAGAGTGTCCGGCAGTTTTATTATAATTGTTTTCATGATGCTCATTTGCTTATAGTATTGTATTTTATACTGGTATTATTTTTACTATATTATTATAATATCCTTTATATTATATGTTAACCACAAAAAAAAAAAAAAAAAAAAAAAAAAAAAAAAAAAAAAAGAAATAGCTCACTGAACAATAGCTCGTTTAACCTTCCGTCTACCAGACGGGTCCATTGGACCCGACATGTACATTCAAAATATTTATTCAAACCAGAAATTTCTTCAAAACAAACTAAATGTATAAATCAGACAATAATAAGTTAAATAAACAAATTAAATAGTTTTAAGTAAAAATTCTGGTGTAGAATGTTTTTATAAAACTTGAGTAAAATTTCCGGTAGTTTTAGGGTTAACTCAGAACTCTTAAAGCTTTAAAATTTTCGAAATTTTAATTTTTTTGTGTGTTAAACTCCTATCTTTTCTGAACATTTTAATATAAATCTTTCCTTGAAATTCAAATTAGAACAGAAGTTTTAGAATTGTACATTGTACTCGCTCAATAGCTGAAATGACGTTTCCGAAACTTTGAAGTCATTTTACTCGAAATGAAGTTTTTTGGGCATAACACGCAGGATATCTCAAAAACTTCTCAATATTTTTTCATGAAATTTTCAAAATATATGTTTCATGCTAATTCGTATAAACTGAATCTAAAATTTTGTTTTTATTGTTAAAAATAATATTATTTTAGGTGATTATACTGTTTAAATTTTCAAAATTTTGTTTTAGCTAAATACAACTTTGTATTAACCCCCTGACCGCCGAGGAAACGGGCAAAATTGTAATGTTGTTTACTCCGTAATTTTTTAACAATGCTAAAAAAAGATAATTTTTTCGACATGATATAAAAAATTTAATTCTGTACAGGAATATAATCCCTGAGAGTATTAACAATAACTTAGTTACAAAACTGGATTATATATGTAGAATTATATTAATTTAAATAATGCTTCTATGACAATGAAACTTACAGCTTAGTGAACGGATATATTAATTCACGGCGATGAGATGCTTTAAATACAAATTTAAGTTCAGGGTAATTATTACAATCTGAAGTATAATTAGGTACCAAATTTTCAGTCTAGTTGCAAAATTTGTTCTGCAATCCTGAGCGTAAGCTGTCATACCAATTTTCTGCTCGAGAAATGTCTCACAGTTCGAAGCCCCCTATAAATATTAGTTTCTAATTTTGTAATTTTTTAAATACATAAAATAAAAGAACATGCATATATCTTTCATCCCTCTAAAAATTGCATTTTAAAATCATATACATTTTATGATATTAAATGTTGAAAATGGTCTGTTTTTTAATTTTTTTTCTCTCCAATTTTAAGAGTCCTGACACTCCTTAAAAGTGAACCATTCCCAAATAAGAATGTGTCTTTAATGTAAGGAGCATTTTATCCTTTTCAAATGAGTCTTGTGTATGGAAGCTGGCCCATCACGGAAATTATCTGGAAGGAGGAGAACTTATGGGAAAATTGTAGAAACCGACCTTTTCATTATTTCTTTAAATTAATTATCTCTCGCTTTAGATAAGGACCCGATGACAAAGAATCATGAGTTGCAGGGTAGTTATTTTTATAGTCCAAAGAATAAAACTATATTTCTTGCATTCTGGAAACCCTACGGACCTAATACACTTCTACGTGCTTGCTGTTGGGAAGACGAATGTACGGACACACATATATATGTTTTATGGACAAAGTCCGAAATAGGCCATTTTCCAAATTGGCCAGCGAAATCACGAAATAGAAAATTTTACTGTAAATTGATATCAGAGCTTTTTCTTGATTATGGATTTGGCCGGGCGATTTGCGAAATGGCATAGGGCGATTGTCTAAAGTCGAATGAAACAAGTCATGCGAGCAGATTTTAACCACCAGGAGGGGGGCTCATCCCTTTATATGGTAAGTACAAAAACCGATGCATTAAGACGTTTCTGTGGCGTGCAAAAACCAACGCAAATAAAAGCCTAGGAAAGAAGCTTTCATCTGTTACAAGACTTCATAATAAGAACACTTTCTTCATTAAGAATGAAAAGAAAACTGACATGAGAGTAAAAAGTAGCAAGAGCAACACACTTGCTATAAATCAATATGATTGTGCTTTTTCTTTATGTTGGTTTTTATATATTATATGTTCTTCATAAAATTAATTCTACATATACAAAACACTTAGTATACTTATATGTCGAACTTTTAAATGAATGATAATATTTCCGAATCTGGCTGCACCCTGATTAATAATAACGTTGTTTTATATTTATAAACTAGCTGACCCGTCCGGCGTTGACCGGGCCCGTTATAATAACCTTAAATTTGTATGATTTTTAAAAAAATCTTTAACTCGATTTTGTCTGAATTTATATTTTTAAATGAAAAAATCGCGAGAAAAATTCATTTTTAGTGGTAAAAGCGCTCGTAAGAAGATGTTTTCATTTGAGTAACAAGATTTCACCTTTCGTTAAAAAAATGTTATTTTTTACAAAAATGTAATAAATTTCACAACCTATAATTATCTAAATGCTTAAAGATTTATAAATGCTATTTAAAATGCATGCCCACTGTCTGTGTGAAAAAAGTTTATTTAAATCAAGTTTCATATTACATAACCTTTGTCTACAATAAAATTAGGATCAAGTGGTTAAGTTTAAAACAGTAATTTCCATGTTTCATTTCTTGCCATTGAATGAAGAACTTGTGTTGCAATAGATATTGGATAATGATTTCACACAGGTGTCAATCGCGTGAGCCGTTAATTTACCATGCAAGTTTCTGAGATAAGGTTCTAATCTTTCAGAAAAAGATCTTACAATTTTCGCCACAGAAACTAGTAATGTAAGAATCATACGCATCAAATATAGTTCATGCTGGAAAAAATAGTTTTGTTATAATTGTCTAAAACAGCCATAATTCTTTTGGGTTTCTATGTTTCATGTCTCGCCGTTTTTTAATACCATATTCTAACCATATCTAATAGTTGCTTCTGACACCTGGTCGTCTTTAAGGAAGTTAAATTTTTGTAACAAATTTATTTGTGATGGATTAATACTTTTTTTGGAAGTATTAGGATGTGTAAAAAATAATGATGGTTTCTGTTATTGTACTTCCCAACCAATTTATTTTAGATGGTTCGAAACAGTTTTAGAGCATTCTCAAAGTTCAGCAGTAAACTCCGGACTTTAATACATAGATTAGCTTCAGTTTATGCTTTCGATTTATCACTGTTAAAGACAAAATGTCTCCGAAGACCTTCTGCATACACAAAACTCCTATTGCCACCATGAAATTTCTTTAAGCAATGTTAAAATGGGCGTTCATAAGTAGTAATTGGGGTCAAAGGTAACGTTGAATCCAGACTTGTTTTTCTCGGTTGGGTTTTCTACAGCTCTGGAAGGGACACTTTGGAGTTCCGCGGAGAAGAGGATAGAACTTCTAGATCATTAACAAGCATAAAATAACCATAAAATCCCAAATCGTCAGATTGAACCCTTAAACAACTTGCATGAGGAACAAAGATCTCATCTCTGTATATTTCAGCATTAACAGTTGCACTGGTAAAATTGTGTAGGTCAGTGCGGCCATTTAAAATGATGCACGCCCATATCATGATTCAACGACCTTTGTATCGATGTCTTTCACGGATGTTTACAGCCTTACTGCGTGTGTTTTCTCTTCCATATGGTAACACGTCTGTAATAACTCTCCAAACAAAATCAGGATTCATCGGTAAAGAGGACTAGACTGCATAGTCCGTGGTACTCCAATGACGATAATCTCTGTACCATTTTAACCGGGCGCATGTTGCTGCCAGAATTAGTGAAATACAAATCATGGATTTCCTTGCATGCAGCCCTTTTTTATGCAGTCTGTCACTCACAGTAAATCTGGATAGTCGAGTTCCTGTTGCTGCAACGAACTCCCTTGGTATTATTGTGGCACTTTTTTAGCTGGACATGGTTGTCTGTGCACATTACCAGTGTCTTTAAACCGTTTTCAGATTCTTGACATGATACTTTTGGCTATTTTTAAGTCTTTGCAGATCCCTCAGAGTGTCTGTCTTGCGTACATTCTCCCTACAGCACGCCATTTCTCACAATCGGTCAAATGCCTTCTTAAAGACACATTCCACCTATTACAAGTGAAAATTTTACCCAATTACTCGTACAATGTTTGAAATTAGACTTCAAATCGTCCGCGTGCTCTCCTTTACACACGTGAACCAGAAGAACGTGATGAAAAATTTGCACATTTTTCTGTAGTGAAGTTTAATTCCGCTGGACTGCGTGATAACGTTTACATTGAGATGCCAACCAATACCCTTTCATGGAAGTTCCCTTAATAGAATTAACATAAAGCCCCTTTCTACCCGACTGCCAAGAAGGGTTATGTGTTTCACGCGTATGTGGATTTCTTTATACCCTCGAAACATCCAACGGCTGGATGGATTTTAATGAATGAGGTCTCTATCGATTCGTCTTAACCGTCCGATGGTTATAGGCTAGGTTTTGTTTTTATAAATTTAAAATGGCGGCCGTAAAATACAAAATGGTGGTAGAGGCGAAAAAATATTTTTACGCACCATATTGAGTGGCATATCATTGGATAGGTCTTTCAAAATGAAGATGATGTTTCATTGACTATTTTGCAGTCAGAAGCTCCGTTTAAATATTACCCAACCTGGAAGTTGTGTAGATAGGATCTCTAGCTTGACTGCAACTCTAACCATCATAGACCATAACCATTATAGGCCTCATCAAAACAGTGTTTATAGATAGGAACTAACCATTAAACGCAACTTAAAAGTCATCAATACAAGTAAATAATAAAAAAATAGTTTTACATTGGTGAGAAATAATTAATTAGTTCGCTTTTTACACAGTCGGTTTTTTGATTTTTTAAATTTAATTAAATAGTTTATTATGGTTGTTCCTGTAATTTTTCTCGTCAGTGTATTTTGAAAGTGGTCAGAAATAACCTGTCCAAAAATAAAGTTACTTTTATTAATTACAGGCAGCAGATTTAAAGTAATTGATAATGTTGTCCGTTAAGGGTCACGAAACTCAACCAATGTGTCATTATTACGTTCTCATAAGTGTGGGCAACAGTTGGTTCCACCGAAGTCCGAAATAAAGAAGTTTTACGTTTAATTTAATTACAGTAAATTTGTGTAAACGGAATAGCAGGTATACTTTTATAGTTATCCTTCCGTCTTGGGACTTTAAAATGTTTCTGTTTACGAGAGGATTCCTTGTTCACAGAAAAACTGCTAAGAAGGAATTCCAGTTGGGGCAATCTCCATTTCAGATAGGTTTCAAACGCTAGCAAACATAAATATATAGTGTTGTTTTCGTCGAATCTTGAATTGTTTTATTTTGAAAAAGGTCATCTTCACAGATTTTACTGTGATACATTTATGCTCTTCAGAGTTGTACTATAGAGTGAGTACGTTTTAGCAGTCTTAATGGATACTGTGAAAATGGAAAGTGTTTATAATGGAAACCTATCTAAAACGCAAAAGTTCAGAGTCCCGGCGAAAGACATATCTTTGAATTATACGTTCTAAAACGATCACCTGTCTAAAGCTGAATTTTTCATAGGTTCTTTGTGATTTCGTCTTCGCCGTTACTATTGCTGTATCCATGATTCAGTAAATCAGTTCTTCGTTCGAAGGAGGGGGGGGGGGGCTCCAGACCCCCTGGACACACCCCTCCCTCCCCCATGGCTACGCCACTGTATTCCATTCTTCATTTCTTCCCGCCGTGTAAATCGGTTTCTGGGCATGCGTGAGTGCTTTTACCGATTCGGGATGAAAGGGCTGAGATTTTGATGAGAGTTTGTTGTCTCTTTTTATTAATATATTGGCTAATTAACAACAACAACAACAAAAACAACAACTCTGAGTCTCAAGTGCATCAAAACTGGCATTGGACTACTACCCTTATCTAAATTTCCAGCCTTGTACGTGCGGTAGGATTTCGCTAGACATCGCAGACACACAGAGCAAAACTTTCTTTTATCAGTATAGACTAGTCTTTCGTAACTAACGTTGATTTTAAACAATGATTATTTTCCTATATGAAACGAAAGAAGAATTTTGTTTCTGATAAAGTATTAAAAAATGTTGGAAAATTTGACTTTATAGGTGGTGTAGTGCTTCAAGGTTACTTATTTACTAAAGAGCAACAACAACCTCCCTTTAATTAATTTTCTTATCTGGAGTCCTCGTTAGAAGGTATGGTAAGGTTTTTGAAATAAATGATTATTTTTATGGCTGCAAAAAAAAAAAAAAAAAAAAAAAAAAAGCAATTTAAAAAATTACAACGACCATTTGGAAAATGATTTTTTCAAAGACTAAAATTTAAAACATAAAAAATCGCACGGAGTTGATCATACATTACGTACGCCATGGATTAAACGATAACATTCCTGGACCCATCATGAACAAATTTTAAAAGAAATTTCAGTTTTACAATTTTCGGTACTGTAAATTTTTAAACTTCTACGGAGCTGATCATACATTACGTACGTCATGAATTAAAGATTAATAGTGTTATTACACGTAAAAATTGCAAGCAAGAAAAATCGCCTGCGACTCGTCAGATTTCCTACGAAACTTACGTAATAGCATTTCATTGGCTGTTCGGGAAAAGGCTTTTCTATCATCAGATTTCCAAAAAATCTCACGACCAATTTTAAATAAAATTTCATTCTTAAACTTCTAAACATCCGACAATATTACTTTTTACACCGTCGGATAGAGAAAAAAATGTACTTTTAAATGCAATTTGTTTGAAAGCTGTATCTCAATTTGTTTCTGATTTATTAATTTTTTTTGTAGTTTTTATTACTTTTTTGTCATAGTGGCAACACTCTGTTGTCCATCGTTGTTGAAACCAAAGGGAAATACAGATTACTGTATATAATAATCAGATAATGAATAAATTGCGGATTAAACCAATGAAAACGTTCAGATATGCTTTTGATTTCCTACCCTGACGAGAACAATAACCATTTTTCCAAATGGTTAATAATATACCGGGTGTCCTAAAAAGGACTGACTGGATTTTAAAATTCAATAACTTGTTAACGGTGACAGATATTTAAAAAATTCTTGCAGGAGGGTTATGCATAAGGTCAAAAGTTTTTTTACAGTGATTTTCGATTTTAGTTCGAATTACAAAACAATAGATGGCGTTGCGATCAATAGACGCTAAATTCAGGATCGATTTTTGGTACTTCGTGGCCCGCATAATACATTTCCATCTCCTTTTTCTGCATGGAACAAAAGAAAGGACCAAAAATCGAGCCTGTATTTAGCGACTATTGCTTACAGCGCCATCTATTGTTGTAATTCGAACTAAAATCGAAAATCACTGTAATAAAACTTTTGACCTTATGCATAACCCTCCTGCAAGAATTTTTTAAATATCTGTCACCGTTTACAAGTTATTGAATTTAAAAATCAGTCAGTCCTTTTTAGGACACCCGGTATATACATATATATATATATATATTACATCTTTCTCCAGAAACACCAAACAAATATGGAATAGGCATATATAATATTTTTAGGAAATACTTTAGAAATAATAAGAATACCCTACTCGAAATGAAATTATTTTAGCAGAATAAGAATAAATCGAAGAAACAGGAACTTCTCCAGATGAACAGAAGTTTACCGAAATAGCGTGATACCTCTCATTCTACCATATGCACTTCATTGCAAGTGCAACCTATTGGATAGCCTTGCATTAGCATTTCGAACTTTTACCAGAGATTTTCAGCCACATCGTGAAATGAACCAACCAAAATAGCATATACATTGTTCATTTCCTTTACATCGGACTTCGACTAGAACTTTAGAACAAATTGCAAAATGGCCTAATTACGAGATTTAGCCATAACGTTATATAATATACAGTCGGACCTCTATTTAACGAAGTCGCTAAATCCCGAAAAAAAGTTCGTTATATGGAAAATTCGTTAAATAGAGAGTCACCTTTTAGAACACTTTAAACTACATAAAACATCTTCATATCACTAACTATAAATTTAAAAAGTAATTAACCACACATTTTTTATTAATTATATCTATTTGTTTTATTTATTTTACCCATCAAAAAGAAATCTGCAAGGGAAATAAGAATGAAACAAAACATTGTCTGGAAATACATTGTATTTTCAGTTTAAAAAAATGATCTTACATTAAGATCACGATTTTTTATTTTGGTTGATAAGTTGTTTGGAGGAATACCAAAATTTAAAGCAGTATTCTTTTTCTTCACACCTTTATCCACTTCATCAAGAGTATTTTTTTTCTTTGATGCTCAAGCACTTTCGCTTTCACATTTTCAAGTTACGAGAACCGAAATTACCAACACGACTGATCATGATCAACAATCTAGAAAACGGGAGACACTAAGGACACGGGGCAGCTCCATTGAGGGTTAAAAGGGGATACTGAAAGTTTGCATTTATTTTGGATGAAAAGCAAAGAATCAGAGCGATTTTACTATTCTCGGTGAGTTAAGTGCCAGGTAAGGCCTGGTCTTGGTCATTGATCATCATAAAATGTGTTAAATGAAAGAACAAGTTTGAAATTTCCAGTAATATTTTGCGAAATAGGGAGAAAAAAAATTTAGATCCCAAGAAAAAGTTCGTTAAATAGAGAATGCACTTCGCTATTTGGAGGTTATTTTACAAAGAAATTTCAAAAAATGTTCTTCGTTCCATGTAAAAGTTCGCAAAATAGAGAAATTTGCAAAATAGAGGTTCGTTAAATAGATGTCCGACTGTATATGTTACCGTTAAAGTGTATAATCCGTTATTTCATAAAATACCTAGTTATTGTATGAAATAACTAACCAAGCCCGTTAAAGTGTGTAAAATTATTGATAAAGTGTGTAAAATTATTGAATTTTACGATTTAACTAGTTATTTTATAGAATAACGATTGTCTAACCGTTAAAGTATTAAAGATGGCACACAAAAGCCGTTTGAACCGATTATAGCTGTTTTTAATCAGTTTTGAATCGGTTATGGCTGCTTCGCAATCAGAGTGTATGCTGAATTTCCTGGACCTCTTATTCCATGCTAACTGTCTTTCGGAGTGCATGTTTGGTCAATATGTGAATTGAACTTGCATAAATTTGTAAGCGGTGTGTTTATGTTAGCGTTTTTTATTTGGGATTATTCAAAAATTTTTTTGCAATCTTCTTTTAAAACAATGAGTTCTACAGGTATGAGAGATCAATCGGTAAATAAGAAAAACTTAATGCAAAAGTGGTTGGAATCCTTGTTAAAAAGCGTGAAACAAAGAAAAACAGCGCTATACTTACTCGGAAAAAATATATTAAATTCGATTTCAGAAGTAAATAATGCCAAAGCTGCATTGAAAAAAATACCATATGACTATTGGTTAATCCAGCATTATGATGTCCTAGATGTTCAGGGAGTATCTCTCTATTCTAAAAAAAAGTAACTCCCGCTGTCACCGCCGCCGCCGCCGCCGCCGGTTTTGATTTTTTGGTGACCGGAGGCCTTTCTTCGTTAATATTAACAAAAATAATGCATACAAAAATATGAAAATCGGTGGTTTTATACAGAAATGTCTGATAAACACGCTGATGCAGACAGTTTTCAAATCGAAGAATTATTTTAAGAGTTATTTAATGCTAAAGTTGGACAAAATCGTTCCACTAAAAAAGTTTTATAGCAGCAAAAACTGTACATGGCAGTGTAATCATTTTTAGATCATTTTATGCGTTAGAAGTTGCCGGAGTGCAGATTGCATTAATTGTTTTATTTTGACTCATTTTTTCGGGTTTTATTTCTATTTTAAATTCGAATTTTCAGCATTTCTAGAGATATTTTCTACAGATTTCAGAAAATTGTACTAATTTAAACTGTTGCCATCTGTATAAAAAGCGCAAGCAATAATGTTTGCTTCAAATTAAAAATTTATTTACACGTGACTATTATAAACAGGAAAAAAACTTTCAAATTAGTATTAAATAATTACGTATAAAAAGCAGGAACTTATTAAAAATTACGTCATAAAAAGTACACACGTGAATTTTAAAAGAGAAAGGATATTGTAAAATAATAAGTTCATTAACATGCGTTAGAAGTCGTAGGAGAAATTACGTCATATTTACGTCACATTATAGTTATTACATAAAATGAACACAAAATAATATTGCAAAAAAGTTTAAATTTAGAAATTGCGCTAGACATTTATTTGATATTTTGAAAATTAATTTAAAATGTCTCATTTAAAAGAACTTTCTTTTCGCTTTGTTAAAAAATACCAGGAGACAAAGACTCTCTTTACTTAATTCCTTTAATATTAGCTTATTTTGAAAGGTTGTTACACGTGTATACGTCATCAAGTTATTTTTATTTCGACGTTTTATTTGTGTTTTTATTAATGTTGTACGAATTTATTTGTTCTTTCGTTATTTAAAATAAAAATTATATCAATTTGTATAATTTGGCGAGTGGTTTGGCGATTTATATAATTTGGCGAAATTGGTCGACAGGATAATCAAGTAATACCGCAGCGGATTTGGCGTTAAAATTCCCCAATCAAAGAGAAATGAATAGAAATTCGTTTATAGGGAGATCGCCACTGTTTTTTAAATTATAATTCAGTCTTTCGAAATCTTTTTAAAGCCGATCAAATTAGCGTGCATTTAGAGTCTGCGGTATCTGGACGGGGGTTGGCGAGCGTAGCTCGTAGGGGGCCGAGCCCCCTAGTAAAAGTTAATTGTGCCAGTAACAGATGTAAAACCTGGGGCCATATTTATTGCTCAACTGATATGCTATTCGATATTTTCTACGAAACGCATATATCTACTGGACATAGTGGTGGAGACCGTATGATAAAAGAACTGAATCGTCGATGTAAAAATATTACAAGTATAAAACAAGACAAGTATAAAGCTTTTTTTAAAGTGTTTGAGAATTTTTCAACAAAAAAGAAATATGGGAAAATAGGAACTATAGTGTTTTCTCATTTAAATTCCAGATGTCTAGTACATCTTAAAAATTTGTAGTCTCAACCTAATGGAAGCTACAAATTTATGTTAGTTTACCAAGATCATATGAAGAAGTTTGTGAGTTTAAGTTCTCTTCAAACAAAGAGAGCAGAAGAAGTCGCCCGGCAGTTGTCGGATATATTTCTATTATTTGGTGTATTCTGTAATCCGACAGCAACTTAGAATTTTTGCAGCAAAATTATAGACGACATGAAATTAACTTGGCCGGAACTTGGTCACGATGGAGATCGAACATGGTAAACCCAGACCAGTGGCGCATCCAGGATTGCGATTTGGAGGGGTCTAGCGTATTTTAGAGGCCTATATGTGCCCAGATCTGGCCCGGTCCGCTGCCGATCAGTCTTTCTTTCATTTGATTTGATGGGACGTGCCGGATCAGGTCCCGACTTTTATTTTTTCTGGTGACTTTAGCAGAGTCGTAACCAGCCAGAGGAGTCAGAGGAAGCTCTGGAAAATTTTGGTGGAGGTCTAATTCTGAATGCTTTTAAGATGTTAAATAATGAAATACTGTACTAAAATATATCTTAGTTTTTGCGATTTTTTGGTGTGTTTCTGTATTTGGATAATTTTAAAGTATGTTTGCAATCAAACAATTTAAAGTTTTATTATTAAATTATCAAATATTATGAAAGTTAAAGTGAGTAAGAGGCTTCACTGAGTCTTAAATTTATAATTAAGTAAATTTTAAACATGCTATAATTTCGAATTTCATAATAAAATTTATAAAAAAGAAAAAAAATGTGTGACAAAATTAATATCTTTTCAAAAATTCCGATATTTTAGGACCTATTAAAAAAATAATAATATTCTTTCATAATAATAAAAAAATAATATCTAGTTAGTCTGAGAGGGGCTTCAGCCCCCTTAGCTCCCCCCGTGGGTGCGCCAATGACCCAGACATATATTCAGAGTCAAGATAGCGTTGAGAGGGCTCACCAAAATACAAAAATATGCTGACAACTTGGATGCCAGACTACCAATCTACTTCTTGGAGTCCCGGACTTAAATTTATTCAATTCATGAAAAACAGAGACCTTCATTCTGATAAAAAGAGCACACTTTACGAGGTTATGTGTGCAGTGCTTTTAGATTTCGACTGTTCACAGCTTCTATTCCAAGACACGTGTTTGATTCAGTAGAGGATGAACAACAATTTGAAATTTAAAAATACATACATAATTACGTCTGGATTACTTAATAATTAAACACAATTTGCATAACTACAGACATATACACATTAAAATTTTTATTAAAAACAATTAAATTACAGTTAAAAATATATACAGGGTGTCCGGTCTCAACGGTGCCCAATGGCTAATTCCTAAACCGTTAGTCATAGACATATAGTTCCAATTACAAAAATAATTAAAATCAGGCAAACAAACTTTTTAAAAGCGATTTGGGTCAATAAAAATATTTCTTAAAAAATTACGAAAATTAAATTTTTATACGGTCCCCCGGTTCTATAAGTTATATTTAGTAAAATTTTCCTTTTACACTAACAAGTAATACACAAAAAGTCCCGTTATTCTACGATTAAAATTGACCGAGTAATAACTGTTTAAAGTTGGAGCATATTTTTTGCTGCAAATTCACAAATTTAGTCGAAATATAATTTCGTCAGATATATTAAAAAATGGTCGATAGTAAAATTAACATAGCAATATAAATTTGAAATATTTAATTACTATATAATATTAATGCAAAATATACAATTTCTAATAAACATTTAAGAAGAAAGAAAAAACAGAATTTTTGTTAAATAAAATGATGCTAAATTAACAGCTTCAATTCTTTACAAAATGATACGTATTTTAAAATATTAATAGATTACACTAGTCTACAAAAGTTGGGTTATGTCATGTTTTTTAGCTTTTTAGCTTTAATTGATTCTTTTGTATTATGTACCGCTGAATCTGAAATTGACCTTCATTTTTAACCATCACATCAGGATTTTTCGCAAATTTTAAAGTTAAAAAGTTTAAAGTTAAAATTGAGTCTCCTCCCTCATCTCATCAGACGACTCAGCTATTTAGCTGTAAGAATCCCAGGATAAGCAAAAATATCGAATAAATTATTGAATAAAATAAAATAAAATCTCTCTATATATATCTCTCTCTCTCTATTCTAAAAAAAAGTAACTCCCGCTGTCACCGCCGCCGCCGCCGCCGCCGCCGGTTTTGAATTTTTTGTGACCGGAGGTCTTTCTTCGTTAATATTAAGAAAAATAATGCATACAAAAATATGAAAATTGGTAGTATTATACAGAAATGTTTGATAAACACGCTGATGTAGACAGTTTTCAAATCGAAGAATTATTTTAAGAGATATTTAATGCTAAAGTTGGACAAAATCGTTCCATTAAAAAAGTTTTATAGGAGCAAAAACTATACATCGGAATTTAATACTTTTTAGATCATTTTATACGTTATAATTTCCCGGTGTGCAGAATTAATTTATTTTTTTAATTTGACTCATTTTTCGAGGTTTCATTTCTATTTTAAATTCAAATTTTCAGCATTTCGAGAGATATTTTTTTACTTATTTCAGAAAATTGTACTAATTTAACCTGTTGCCAAACTGTATAAACAACGGAAACAATAATGTTTGCTTCAAATTAAAAATTTATTTACACGTGACTATTATAAACAGAAAAGAAAAACTTTCAAATTAGAATTAAATAATTACGTATAAAAAGCAGGAACTTATTGAAAATTACTTCATCTATAATCACACGTGAATTTTAACAGAGAAAGGATATTGTAAAGTAATAAATTCATTAACATGCGTTAGAAGTCTTAAATAGGAGAAATTACATCACATTTACGTCACATTACACTTATAACGTAAAATGAACAAAAAATAATATTGCAAAATAGTAGTTTAAATTTAAAAATAGCGCGAGACATTTACTTAATATTTTGAGCTGAACTTTTCAAACATTTTTTTTTTTGGACAGCGCAAATAATATTTCATTTCTAATAAAAGCATTTTCACGTGAATATTAAAAAGGGAAAGAAAAGTTTGGTGAAAATTACGTCAGATTAAAACGATATATTTAAAATGTTTTATTTAAAAGGACTTTCTTTTCGCTTTGTTAAAAAATACCGGGAGACAAAGACTCTGTTTACTTAATTCCTTTTATATTAGATGATTTTGAAATGCCATTGTATCTTTTAACAGCAGCTGATTTTTCCGTAAAATTCCCCAATCAAAGAGAAATGAATAGAAACCCGTTTATAGGGAGATCGCCTTTGTTTTTTTAATTATAATTCAATCTTCCAAAAAAATTCAATTAAAGCCGATCAAATTAGCGTGCTTTTAGAGACTGCAGTGTCTGATCGGGGGGTTGGCGAGCGTAGCTCGTAGGGGGCCGAGCCCCCTAGTATTCTAAAAAAAAGTAACTACCGCTGTCACCGCCGCCGCCGCCGGTTTTGAATTTTTTGTGACCGGAGGTCTTTCTTCGTTAATATTGAGAAAAATAATACATACAAAAACATGAAAATCAGTGGTTTTATACAGAAATGTTTGATAAACACGCTGATGCAGACAGTTTTCAAATCGAAGAATTATTTTAAGAGATATTTAATGCTAAAGTTGGACAAAATCATTCCACTAAAAAAGTTTTATAGCAGCAAAAACTATACATGGCAGTGTAATCATTTTTAGATCATTTTATGCGTTAGAATTTGCCGGAGTGCAGATTGCATTAATTTTTTTATTTTGACTCATTTTTTCAGGTTTTATTTCTATTTTAAATTCAAATTTTCAGCATTTCTAGAGATATTTTTTACAGATTTCAGAAAATTGTACTAATTTAAACTGTTGCCAACTGTACAAAAAGCGCAAGCAATAATGTTTGCTTCAAATTAAAAATTTATTTACACGTGACTATTATAAACAGGAAAAAAACTTTCAAATTAGAATTAAATAATTATGTATAAAAAGCAGGAACTTATTAAAAATTACGCCATAAAAAGTATACACGTGAATTTTAAAAGAGAAAGGATATTGTAAAATAATAAATTCATTAACATGCGTTAGAAGTCTTAGGAGAAATTACGTCATATTTACGTCACATTATAGTTATTACATAAAATGAACACAAAATAATATTGCAAAAAAAGTTTAAATTTAGAAATTGCGCTAGACATTTATTTAATATTTTGAGAGGATATTTTCAACTATTTTTGTTAGAAAAGCGCAAATAATATTTCATTGCTAACAAAAGTACTTTCACGCGATTATTTAAAAGAGAAAGAATAGCTTGGTAAAAATTACGTCAGATTAAAAACGATTAATTTAAAATGTCTCATTTAAAAGAACTTTCTTTTCGCTTTGTTAAAAAATACCAGGAGACAAACACTCTGTTTACTTAATTCCTTTTATATTAGCTTATTTTGAAATGTTGTTACACGTGTCTACGTCATCAAGTTATTTTTATTTCGACGTTTTATTTGTATTTTTATTAATGTTGTACGAATTTATTTGTTCTTTCGTTATTTAAAATAAAAATTATGTCAATTTGTATAATTTGGCAAGTGGTTTGGCGATTTATATAATTTGGCGAAATTGGTCGACGGGATAATCAAGTAGTACCGCAGCGGATTTGGCGTTAAAATTCCCCAATTAAAGAGAAATGAATAGAAATTCGTTTATAGGGAGATCGCCACTGTTTTTTAAATTATAATTCAATCTTTCGAAATCTTTTTAAAGCCGATCAAATTAGCGTGCATTTAGAGCCTGCGGTGTCTGGACGGGGGTTGGCGAGCGTAGCTCGTAGGGGGCCGAGCCCCCTAGTAAAATAAAATAAAACAAAAAAAGTTTTACATATCTTTTATAGTAAGAGATTTTTGCTATATTTTAACTTACACATTTACGATTTGCAAAAAAATTTAAACGTGATGGTTAAAAATGAAGGTCATTTTCAGATTCAGTGCTAAAAAGAACGTAAAAATCAATTATTAAAAGTTAAAAAACACAACCATCTCCTCTACTTTATAGTATCCGATTTTTGTTATTCTTTAACTTTTACAATTTATGATTTGCGAAATATCCTGACATGACGGTTAAAAATTAATGTAATTTTCGGATTCAGTGCTAAAAATACATAAAAGTTAAAAAAGTATAAATGGTAACCACCGAAAATCATAATAATATTAGATTGTTATTGGATTTGCGCCAGTATGTAAAATGTAATCTCGATCGGGTATTTAAATGCCAGTTAATGTTCTAGTACAAATTTTGAACTGCAAAAGCATACATACGATCGTTGAAGTAACATAAAAACTTATAAAAATAACATAATTTTTGTTAAATGAAAGCATAAAAGAAACAGTCTCAAATCCTGACAAAATAAAACATATGTTATTTCAGCCAATCTGAAACTTAATAAAAGTTAACTTAATCGGAATACTAGTACAATTTTTTTCAAAGCGCAGATACAGATGAAATAAGATCTTCGAATACTTTAAGCACTTGATATGTGACCTCTCAAAGCCAAGCCGAACTCATTTATTTTCAGAGCAGAAAAGTGGCATAAGTCATGCATTTTTAAAGTTTTATAACTCGCTCGATTTTAGTGTTAAATGAATGGGACTTTTTTTTGTCTTACTTGTCAGTGTAATAGGAAAATTTTACTAAATATAACTTATAGGACCGGGGGACCGTATAAAAATTTAAATTTCGTATTTTTTAAAGAAATGTTTGTACTGACCCAAATCGCTTTTAAAATATTTCTTTATCTGATTTAAAACATTTTTAAAATTGGAACTATATGTCTATGACTAACGGTCTAGGAATTAGCCATTGGACACCGTTGAGACCAAACATCCTGAATAACCCTTTAAGACCCAACCCGCACAATCGTGCGGGTTAGACATTCATGTAAATTTTTGCTTCTGAAACAGTCGTATGTAATAAAAAACCGAATCGGACGATTGTTCTGGTTTGCAAAAAGAATAAAGTATCATTTTTTATCAACAGATGACGGTTGTAGTACATGTTTTACTTTTAGCCGGCATGACTAGCTTTGTTTACAAGTACAACGGATACAGCTCATAATTTTATCTGTCGTAAAAAGGTAATTATCAGTAGATTTCTAATTGCTTAGATAAATATTTTTGCTTTAATGTCTGAATAAGTGTAATATAATAAAAAACATTAATTATACTCTATTTATGTTGCTCGTAGGATTCAATATTTCGTTACCCGCACGATCGTGCGACTTGGGCGTTACGTTAGTCAGTGCTACAGCAAAGGTATGAACTTTCTGAATGTTCATCTTGATTTCTGTTTCAATAATTTTGCTGACAGCCAGAATAAAAATGAAGTATGTTATTATATAATTAATGCCATATTATTTTCTTGGGTGTTGTCATGGATGAATTATTTTTTTCTTTTTTGTTTTTCAATTAATTTTTACTTTTTTTTTTCTTTTCAATTAATAAAATTTTCTAATACATTCTATTATTTTTTATGGAATACTTTGTTAACTTTTAACAAAGCAAAATAAAACACTTTTTCAGATGTCTAAACCGAAAAGAATTCTCACACAAGAAGAAATATTGCAATTGATGAATAAATCAGACTCTGAATTTAGTGATCTCTCGGATGATGACGAGGTTGCGGACAAAACATTTGAAACAGATTTATTAGAATGATAGTCAAGTTCAGATGAGCTCGATGAAGAAAAATTTACAAATATTCCTAAAGAAATGAGAATTTTGGATCATTCTTCCCCATCAAAGTCTTTTGAACTCATTCCCCAAAGTTCTACATTCAAACCAAATAGAATGAAAAAATAAAAATAAAAAACAATACAAGTAGGATGTTAAGAAGTTCATTTCTGTATCTCATCCTAGATTTCACGCAATCGCAGGTATGTCTTTCATTTCTTAAATTTTAATTTAAAAAAGTTATAGACATATAGAAAAAATAAAACCGATATTATAAAAAGCTTTTAAAATATGGCAAACATTTTTAAATTAATTAAAATATGAATTTTTTGAAGTCGATAAGTACATCTCGAATATTAACTTTTCTTCTTCTTTTTTTAGGCTTTTAGAGCCAGTAAGGATTTCCATTGCAGTATTTCAGCCGATACTTCCCAAATCATCTTATAAGTAATGCTGTCACAGGAAAAGCTCAACCCGTTCAATCGTGCGGGTGTGGCTTTCTCAGAAAAAGCCCAACCCGCAAGTTCGTGCGGGTACTCTCCACGCTCCAGGGGGTGACGAAAATTTTTTTAATTATTTTTTTAAGTGTCATTAGGGTCAGTATAGAGTTAATAACCAGAAGAATGTAATATTTAAATATGAAATGTTCCGGGCCTTAAAGGAATAAACGTTTTGGCTATTTTCATAGCCCTCATCAGTAAACGAGCAGAGTCACAAAACAGCAATATATATTTTTAACTATATTTTAATTGTTTTTAATAAAATTTTAATGTGTATATGTCTGTAGTTATGCAAATTGTGTTTAACAATTTGAAAATCCATTAATTGTGCTTGACTGTATTCATTGAATGTTTTGATGACACTGTTTTTGTAAAAGAAACATCTTTTAATCAAACTGTGAAAGTATCCTTTGAGCGTTATGATAATTCTGTTTCCATCGAAATTACACCTCCGAATGAAACTATAAAAATGTGTGTTGTGCGTTAAAAAAATTCGGAAGACAGCCTATTTTTCTGTAAATATGAGTAGCCTATCTATGTTTCATGCTTAGAAATATGTTAAATGGAAGGCAAAATGGTACAGAAGATCTGCAGATTGTGTCTAAAAAAATAAATATAGAGAATGAAAGACAAAGAGCTAAAAAAAAAAAAATGTTTAGAAATTTCAAGCTACGAAAATGAAATTAATCTTTGAAAATTTTTATTTTTAGGCATCTACATGCATTACAGTTCGTATTCCATTTGAAGAAGTTGGGAGGGGAAGAAGAAATGCTAGATCTGTTTTAGTTGCCATCGTGGAAAAAACTAGCGATAGATTTTTTCTATTAGGAATACGAAATAAGCGAATCAAGCAACTGTACTCTAGGTCTCAGTTCAGTATATGTGAGCAAAAATTACTTTTAACTGAAGAAATTCTAAATATTGAAACAATACTTTGATCTGTTGCAACAGCTCAAAGTTGCGTCACTGGACAAGGATTTAAAAAGTGTTTCTGTACTTTTTATTATCACTGTGGGATAATAAAAAGTGTGCCTGTATAAAAATATGCAATGCAATTCTAAGTGTCATCATAACAATCTTTGTTCTTATAAATAATGGAAAATAAAACGAAGGTATTTCATAAATTTTAAATAAAAATGATCTTGCATTCTTAATTTGAAAAAGTTTATGAAATGTTGCTATTAAATAACATAATTATTCCCTGCCAGCATGTCATTTAAAAAAAAAAATTAAATTTATTATTATTATTGTTGTTTCTTTTGTAAACATTATTTATATTTTGCGCTTTGTATAAAATATTTGCAATATGTTTTAAAAAGTTTAATTTTTTTGCCAACAGGGCAAAATACCTAATAGCTATGTAATTATAAGTTATAAAAATTTAAATATAACTATTGCCACACTACATTCTGTTATGTTGTATTATTATTTAACTAATATAGAAATAATATATTATATATTCTGTTTTTATATATTACTTATCAATTCATCTATTAATAATTTGAAATGTAATTTTTGAGTGACTTTAACTATTTATCATCAGTTAATTTATAAAACAACGGATTTGTTTTAAAGCCAAAATGTTTATTTTAAACTTTAACGGTTAGGCAATCGTTTTTCTATAAAATAACTAGTTAAACTATAGAATCCTATAATTTTACACACTTTAACGGACTTGGTTAGTTATTTCATGAAATAACTAGGTATTTTATGAAATAACTGAATTATACACTTTAACGGTAACATATATATCTAAGAATGAATTTTGCTTTTAACATACAATATTAAATTAATGATTAATTTACAATTTATAAAACAAAATTTCAATAAAAATTACTTTAAACTCTGGAAAGAAATGAAATAACTTTGACTTTTTAATTAATTTATTCGGTACTTTTCGGTTAGCCGGGCGCCAGTGTTATATATACATATGTATGTATATCTATATATACATATATATGTATATATACACACATATATATGTATGATACATATAGCTTCTATATATGTATAAATATACATATATATGTATATATAGATATACATACATATGTATATATAACACTGGCGCCCGGCTAACCGAAAAGTACCATTTATTCTTATAAGCATATATTTCAATACACATTCTAAAATGAAAAATTGTCTTTCTTTGATAACAGATGGCAGCACCATATCTTTAAATTTAGAATGCATTCATCTAAACATTTAATTTAAAATATTAGCTAACAAAATTACAAAAAGCGCACATTGAATAATATTTTGCGAAGTGACTTCTAGTGTGTTTTAAAAAGGCTTCTGAATTGTTTCAAACTTCAAACTTTTAAGACATTTTTTCTTTTCTATGATATGTTAGTAAAATATATTAGCATGGATTTCGCTTTCGACAATATTAAATTAACTGTTAGTTTACAAATATGGAACTAAACATTAAACAAAAATTATTTTAAAGCCATGAAAGGAATGAAATAAATTGTGATAATTTCACTTATTATTATTATTATTTTGTTCAAAGAACATATCTACCTTCATTTACTGTAATGAAAAAATGTCTCACTATGGATACTAGATGGCAGCACCAAACATTTTCAGTCATATTGAAGAATTTAAAAACGAATATTGCAGCATATGTTTGAAATTGTAATTAATCGGATTACTTACTGTGTTCTTATTGCTATTCTCCTATTTTGCACAGTATATTCAAAACGAGAAGAGTTCTTTTCATAATAAATTCTTGTTAGAAGAAATAAAGTGCAGATAGCAGGAAAATACAATCATTTAATTTTATCCACATAAGTAAAATTTAAAACACAATTTTAATAAAAATTTAGAATATCTTGAAATTTCTCCACCTTTCTGCTTTGAACATTGTGCTGTAAAATTCGAATTATACGGATAGATATCCCAAAATAAAAAAAAAAGGCCTTTAAGGGGGAAAAATTATCTGAATGCGAATTTGTGTATTTGTTCGGAAAAAAAAAAAAAAAAAAAAAAAAATTATGATTTTCTTAAAATTTCTATTTAAACTAACTTTAAAATTAATATGTAATTGGAATTTTAGAAATTTATATATTTCCCTCATTTTATTGAAACATTTGGGCTGGCATTAGTCCAAACATATTAAGCGAGTGAAATGTTCATATTAGCAAGAAATAACACATTAATAGCAGTGACATCGCCATTATGTAGCACTTCGACAATCGAGTACCGAACTTCAGTTTGGATACAGCTCCCAAAATAGCCTCATTTTAAAATAATTTCTCGGAAACTAATCATACGAATTTCACGAAAACTTGGATTTAGGCTAATTGAAGGGTGTAGAATTTATTTATGGTGTCAAACGTGCGTATTGCTACTGAAAAAAAAATCAAAGTTTGGGTTCGTTTTAATATGTAAATGGCATCCTAAGCAAATTTTGTATACATGTATATATTTATATAAATAATTCAAAAGTAGATTTTACTTCCAGTCGTTTGGTACAAGTAACTTTCTTATACAATAATTTGTTTCAGAGTTAGTAGGGGTATTTACTTTTTTTTTTCGAAGGCTGTACAGTCAGCGTAGAAAAAAAAAAAAGTTCAATCGTTTTAATCACAGACCGTTTACGATAAAATTACAACTAAGGTGTCGATTAGATTCGGAATAACGGCCTCTTTCAAAATGTGGATGCAATTTTTGAAATGGACGTTTTCTAGATAGCAAAAATTGCACAAACTTCGATTTTTGAAATGGTAACATCCATTTTTAACACTTTATTTAAGTTCTGTGGATCAATCAACCAGGAAAAGTACATAGTTTATGCACTTTTGTTAATTCTCCATGGAGTTAGAAGATGTCAAATTTTGTGACAATCTTTAATTAGTATCTTCAAAAAAAAAAAAAAAAAAAAGCAACAACAAACAAACAAACAAAAAATCAAACATAAGATTTAACATGTTTGTTTTCAGTGGGATACATTCAATGAATCCAGACATATTCTAAGCTTTTTTTTAAACTCAAAAGCATAGTTTTACTCAGGAAAATTATTAATAAATTCATATTAAAAAAAGTTATAAATTAGGAGCTACACCAGCTTTTACACAAACAGAATGGGCATTGTCAACAATATGAGTGTGAAATTTTACAATTCATTTCTATCATGTTAAAAAAAAAAAAAAAAAAAGCATAGGAGATATTAGCGAAATCTCACTTTTCGAAGATTTAAAGTTACAGTATGGTATTATCGTTCAAACACACATACACATAAGAAAATCGAAAACGGGAATAACAACAACAAGATATGTTACAGTCGGACCTCTATTTAACGAACCTCTATTTTGCGAATTTCTCTATTTTGCGAACTTTTCCTTGGAACCAAGAACGTTTTGCGAATTTCTTCGTAAAATAACCTCCAAATAGCGAAGTGTATTCTCTATTTAACGAACTTTTTCTTGTGATCTAAATTTTTTTTCCTCCCATTTCTCAAAATATTTCTGGACATTTTAAACTTATTCTTTCTTTAAACACATTTTATGATGTTCAATGGCCTTGAACTGGTTTTACCAGGCACCTTCTTTGTCAGCAGTGAGAATTCGGTAAGTACGGAGGACGTAGACGATAATCCCTTAGAGTAACTTTAAAAAATGTGGATACAGATGAGAAAAAAAGAAGAAATTAACCATGATGTGCTGATTTATGATTGTATTTAACTTAATTCTGAAATTGAGACCTCGGAAACACTATCCGAATTGGATATTTTCGACAGTGTGAAAAAAAAAAATACAGGAATGAATTGCGATGAAGACGAATATGATGATGTTGGAAATGATCATGATGATATTAACAAAACTTCGTATGATGAAATGCTAAAATCATTTGAAACAATCCGATGCGGATTATAGCTAGAAGAAAATACGCATGAAGGGGTTTTTGGTGCATTGCAAAGATGCGAGGCGTATTACGAGAGAAAGCACTTTTTAAAAGGAAAAACTCAGACAAAATTAACAGAGTTTTACAGAAACTAAATTTAAGGACGCATAAGTTAATGTATGGTTAAAATTATTTGTTATATTAATAATAAATACGATAAGGTCATTAAAATTCGTTAATTTTAATGTAAAACTATTTACTTTAAACAGAAAATACAGTGTATTCCTGGACAATGTTTTGTTTTCCTTGCAGATTTCAAAGATTTAAACACATAGAAAAAATGAATTGATGATGAATATTGGTGGGTAAAATAAATAAAACAAATCGATATAATTTATTAAAAAAAATGTGATTAATTGCTTTTAGTAAAAATATTTAGTGTTTACGAATTTAAAATCTGTTTTATGTAGTTTAAAGTATTTTAAAAGGTGAATCTCTATTTAACGAATTTTCCATATAACGAACTTTTTTCCAGGATTTAGCGACTTCGTTAAATAGAGGTTCGACTGTATATGAAAGATCCTCTTAAGTAAGTTTGGGCGGGTGTATGCATGTGCACGTGTGGAACGGCAAGAGATTTTTTAGTTTATTTTATAAATAAATTGACTCAACAGTTTTACCGGTGTGTTCCTGGGATTTCTTTTATGTGAGATGTTAATTTAGAAGAGTATTAATATTTTAGAGTTGAACTGATGACCCCCGAGCCCCTTGACGAAGTATATAAAGCTCTAGTGCAAACGGAGAGTGGTAGTATTTTAGATATGAACTGATGACCCTCGAGTCTATTCACGAAATATACAGGATGCAATATGTGATCTATCGCCGACCTTTAATTTCTCAACCGTTGGTCGTAGACATATAGTTCCAATTACAAAAACGTTTCAAATGAGGTAAATTTTCATGTTGTGGCATTATTTAAAGTAAAAAATCAATTTGATAAAAATTACGAAAACAAACTTTTTATACTGTCCCCCAGTCCCTATAGTTATATTTAGTAAAAGTTTACACATATCACAACAGATATGACTCAAAAAGTTTGACATCTGTACTACAAAAATTGACCTAGTTATTAAATTTCAAAGCTTGAGATTTTTACACATGATTTTGTCTTTCATTGAAGGATCAGTTAAAAGGTGAATTAAAGTAATTCGAGATGAAAATCAGGGTGCAATGTTCTTTTTACGGCGAAACCACCTTTAGCTGGTATCGCCAAATCGGGAATCACTAAATAGGGTTATTTCATAAAAAAATTTGAACTAACTTTTATGAGTCGAACAACATTCAAACGTACCGACGATACCGGCTAAAGTTGGTTTCGCCGTAAAAAAGGACATTGCACCCTGATTTTGATCCCGAAATTAATTTAATTCATCTTTTAACTGATTCCTCAATGAAAGACAAAATCATGTGCAAAAATCTCAAACTTTGAAATTTAATAACTATGTCAATTTTTGTAGCACAGATGTCAAACTTTTTGTATTATATCTGTTATGATATGTGTAAACTTTTACTAAATATAACTATAGGGACTGGGGGAACGTATAAAACGTTAGTTTTCGTAATTTTTATCAGATTGATTTTTTACTTTAAATAATGCGACAACATGAATATTTACCTCATTTGAAACGTTTTTGTAACTGGAACTATATGTCTACGACCAACGGTTGAGAAATTAAAGGTCGGCGATAGATAACATATTGCACCCTGTATAAAGCTCTAGTGCAAACGAAGTGATAACAGTCATCATAACAAAATGAACTGATAGCCTCAATCTTAAAATCACAACTGGAAAAAACAAAACAAAAATTAATAAATGAAAATATCAGTGTTACAGTATGTGATAATGGACATCCCTAAAAGAATAGAAGGACTAAAGGCCAACCAACAGGCCTCAAACTATAGCAGACCAAGAAAACAGCAAATCACGAGTATGCAAGTAATCTCGTGAAAATGATAAACACATCCGATTCTCACAACAGCTACTAAGATAACTGACAATTACTGCCAAGGTCTGTGACAATAATATGCATGTCATCTCGTGAAAATGATAAATACATCCGATTCTAACAACAGCTACGAAGATGCATTACAACTACTACCATGTTTTGTCATAAAACCATGGCAAGAGAAATCTCTACTAAGAAAAATAACAGAAAAGTCCCCGGTGACAATAAAAGTATGAAAAGCGACTAAAACTCAAACGAGAGAGAAGAACTTTACGCCAACACCAAAAGTTAACAACAAAGCAAATCAAGTATGATAAAGGGAAAAAGTGAAGAAGGTGTAAATACATCCGATTGTGACAACAGCTACAAAGATGTATGACAACTATTACCATGCATTGTGACAAAACCATGGCAAGAGAATTCTCCAGCAAGAAAAGTGACAGAAAAATCTCTCTGGGCAATAAAAGTATGAAAAGCGACTAAAATTCAAACGAGAGAGACGAACTTTACGCCAACACCAAAGGTTAACAAGAAAACAAATCAAGTATGATAAAGGGAAAAGTGAAGAAGCTTATACGCATTTTTTTACATAATACATAGTAATGACGCAAACATTTAAACTGCATGGTTATTAATTTATGATTGTCTATATTAGTAACCATGACTTATATTAGCATTAATCAACTTTTCATAAATGTACCTCCTCGCGCTTTTCAGTGCGAATGAGGACCGGATGTATAGGTTGCTCGTATTAGTTTTGTGCAAGAGCCCCCCACTGTTTTTTTTGACAACATACCCATAAACCAAATCAATATAGATAATAGCAATCTAGAACCGGTCAACACAGTAACTGAAATGATTCACTAAATAGCGCTGCAGCCATGACGGCCAAGGTGCTAGTCAAGTACAGGGTGGTTATAATTAAACTTCCCCTATAAACAGCATCCTACAGCGCAAACTGGTGAATGAAAGGCAACGAGATTTGCTATATAGACTATAAACGAGATGCGCTCAAGGAATTTCGAAAAAAAATAGTTCCAAAATGTCCACCAGGGGTCGTCTTTTCCGGAAAAACATTAAATTTCACACAATAAACGGCCAAAACAGAATCCAGAAATAATATTAGCATTTATTGACTATTTTCTGATCACCTTGTCATTGAACCTCATTAAGTAAAGGTAAGGAAAAAATAACAACACGCTGTTTGAGAAAAAAAAAATTCAGTTTGCAGAAACAAGAACAGATTCGGACGAAATTGCGTAAGAGGAGCAGTTGTTAATCGTGTCCAAAACGATGTAAGGAAAGATGCTCCATGTGACCACCCTCATTCACCTGCAAAATTTCAAGTCGATGGATAGTATGTTCAACAGCAGATCGTAACTGATCAGTTATGATGCTTCGCACATGAAATGTTATGGAGTTCTTTAAGTAATTCAACATCGCAACACCTCCACGATGCACCAGACTTTTTAAGTGGCCTCTTAACCAGAAATAGCACGAATTTAGATCCAGCGAACGTAGTGGCCATGGATTACGAAAGAAATGACTAATAACATGTTCGTCTGTGAAGTGTTGGAGCAATAGCGCCTTCACGGACTCATGGATATGTGGGGGCGTACCATCCTGCATGAAAATGGTCGATGTAAGGACCCGCCTTTGCTGTAGTTGCTGCACAACAAACGCCTGCAGCATGTCACGTTATTGACGGCCAGTAACGAAACATGTGTCAGGACCACGTTCAGTTATTTTCTCAAAGTAGAATGGCCCAAGGATGAATGTCGCCGTGAATCCATACCAGACAGTCTCCTTTGGAGAATGTAGGGGAATTTCAGTGTGCATCCTGAGCCCAAATGCGGCAATTGTGTGTGATGACTGTCCCTGTGAGGTAGAAATGAGCCTCGTCGCTCCACAGAATATTACAAGGCCGTGACAGATCAACAGTCATTCTGTTGGGAAAACTGACAGCGAATGAGAGACGTTGTGGTTAGTCCCTATGCAACAGCTCTTGGGTATGGTGGATCATATATGGGAAATAGCGCATTATGTTTCTGACCACTTTTCGGAGGGTGTTGTAAGAATAGCCTGTCTGTGGAGAAACTGCACGTGCGCTACTGCCCCCAAACTCTGATATCCGTGACTGTGCGGCTACAGCTGTCTTGACGGTATCAACAAGTACCAGTATGACAGGTTTACGGCCTCTTCCAAGTTGAAATCTTAGTTTCCCAGTCTTTTCATATCTCTTAATCAGGGCCTGGATACCTTTAGTAGACATTAGTCCACGCCGTAGGTTCTTTATACGACGAAATTCACGAACTGCAGCAGAAGCATTCCCCTTGTTTTCGTAAAACAGCTTTACCAATAACGCAGGTTCAACAAAAGATACCGTCATCATTACAGCCGGAAACATCGACATAAAACATGACAACGTCTACAAACGTTTTATACCCTAACCTGTCTTGCATAAAACTTCCTCTTCTTCACAAGCATGCAAATCTCGACATTTTTCCCCCTAGGACTGACAGCTTTTCCCGGTTTTACATTTTATTACTCATAATTCTTGTTCTGGGTTGTTAATATTGTTTCTGTATTCCGTTTTGGTCGTTTATTGTGTTAAATTTAATGTTTTCCGGAAAAGGCACCCTCTAGTGGACATTTTGGAACTATTTTTTTTTAATTCTGGGAGCGCATATCGTGTATAGTCTATATACCTAATTTCATTGCGTTCCGTTCACCCGTTTGCGCTGTAGGATGCTGTTTATAGGGGATGTTTAATTATAACCACCCTGTAGATCACCGCCATGCGATGATCAGGAGAATTTCACTCTGTGGTCAGGTGCACAAAGCGTTACGTTAGCATAACGTCTGACATGTAGATGACTGGTCAGCGGTATAATAATAATAATAATATTTTAAATTTTCTAAATATGTGGATATAGCACTAATATATTTTCTTTTATAAGAAGATTTAATAAAAAGTATATAAATTATATTTTTTTCTGACTGCCTTGATCCAATATGGAACACAATATAGTGTCAAAAGCGGATGTAACCATTAAAAAAAAATGAAGTGGGTGTAATTTTTAATATGTAGAAGAACTGTATTTAAAAAATTATATTCATATTCTGATAGAAAAGAACACATAAATCCATTTTTATTCAGAAATTCCGGATTCGTGCCAAAAATAAAAAATGGTATTACAGGCATTCCCCGACTTACGTAAGTAATGCGTCCCGTAAACTTTTGCGTAAGTCGAATTTTACGTAAGCCGAATTTGTAAATTCCTTAGTTAAAATTTCGTCAGAAACTGCAATATTTATTATATATATATATGTATATATATGTATATATATATATATATATATAATATATACATTATTTACACAGTATTATTTTATAAATAAAGCAGCAAGCAGCAGTATTTACTTGGATATAAACTATAAAAGGATGAAAAAATATAAAAACAAACTGCAAGAACACTTTTCAAATAAAAAGTATCTTGTGGAGAATGGGATTTATAAATTTAACATTGATGAATTAATTTATATCAATTTTGAATCTACATCAAATGAGCAGCTCTGAAGCTGTAAGAAAAAAATACACTCATTCCTCTTCACCGAAACTTTAAAATTAGGTTTCATTATGGTTTGAATTCAGTTAACAAAATTGTAACGGTTAAACACAGGTTTTTTTTTGGCTTATTTTAATCAGATTTGTGTTTGTTTTGTTAAAGATTTGATTGTATATCCCAATAAAAATATAACTATATCTAATATATAAAATTATATCATTGTTGTGGTTTTTATCTGCATATTTTATTTATAAAACAATTATCAAAAGTATGCAAATGCGTATCAATTGCGCTAGTATGTTCATAAATGTAATTTTCGGAATTTCTTACGTAAGTGCGAATTTACGTAAGTCGGGGGATGCCTGTATTTGCTTTATTTAATGCCAGAAATTTGTGATTACATAAAGTAAACTAAACATTCTTCTTTAAAAATTTCCCAGTAAGTGTTTCGAAATAAAAATGGAGGCCAATCTGGCATCCCCGTTTCGTGGTGGTATATAATAAAGAAAACACCTGTGTGACTAACGTTGACGTCAAAATGATAGTAGCAACGAAATGAGCTGTCTCTACTTTTGCTTGCACCGCCAATACATTCGCTTCTAAACAACGCACAATTTCAGTTTTTACACCACCGAATTTGTATTAAAAAATAATTGGAAATTGGAACTGAATTTCATCTTTTATGATTGTTAAATAATTTTCAAGAGGGAATATTTTTTATTCTATCTCAAAAATAAACATTGATTTGAATCAATAATATAAAGTAGTAATAATTGCTGTAATATGAGTAAATATACAAAGCTAAGAAGAAGCTGATAGTTTTCTTCATCTAAACAAAAATTAAGAGTATTTTATTTCGTAAGACAGGAAAATTTTTAAAAAAAATTCCCTTGAAACTTTTTATTTTGCTAGATTGTAAACGAGATTTAAACACAAGCAATGTAAAATATCAGTTAGAGTTTTCAGTTAGAAACAATTTTCTCTTATGCTCTGTACGTGTGCCGGGCAGCATGGTCCGCTAGCCAGGCTTGCATCTCTTGGTTTTCTTAAACGTTCAAAATACAAAGGATTTTCTAGAAACTTTATAACGTTTTGTAATGCGATAGAGTATTTCCGGATGTTATGTATAGGCAGTTTTGTAAAATCATGTCTTATACTACTTTTCCTATTTATTAATAATTTGATATGTAAAAAGAATGTATCTTAAGACTTAGGAATTACTAGTTCGGCAACTGGAAACCTCCAGAAGCCGGGATAGATACAGTGGAAAGGAAAATCTGTTCACACCAGAAATACTGAAAAGCAGAAATGATTTGGCAGACTTTAGCCACTTAGGTAGGATCAAAGCTATAATAGTCCAGGCAATAGAGACCGTATAGGGGCTTTACCTAGCAAAATTCATGGTAGTTCTGGAAAAAAGGCTTACTATATGTTTTTTGTGTCGCTGAATCCGAATTTTTAACTTCCCACCAAAATTTCCCCCGGCAACCCCCCCCCCCCGAAATTTTGGTAAAATGCTCCCCAAAAAAGGTTTATATTAAAAAATTGTTTTAGGGAAAAAGTATCTAGAAATTCAGAAAGTAGACAGAATTTTCAACAAATTAGATATATGACATTATGACTTAGGATGAAGGGGAAGGGGGGATCTGCCTCGGAACATGCGCGCGGTGCTGCGTGAACTAAGTTGCACAATTCCACTTAACCATTCACACGTTTACATTCGCCCTCCCATCTCACCTTCGAACTTTCTTTATAAGGTTTACTTTAAGTTTTTTGGGTAGCTGAATCCGAATTTTTAACTTCCCCACCAAATTCCCCCCCCCCCCCGAAACCCCCTCAAATACTTGTTTTTAACTTAAATTTCTTATTGTTTTAGGGGAAAAGCATTACGAAATTCAGAAACTAGACAAAATTTGCAACAAATAGGATATATGAGACATTATGACGTAGGATGAACGGGGAGGGGGAGGGCTGCCTCTGAACATGCACTGCGGCGCTACGTGCAATAAGTTATGAAGTCCAGGCAATAGGGGATTTTACCTGAAAAAATTAATACTAGTTCTGGATTTCGACTCACTTTATGTTTCTCGGGTCGCTGAATCCGAATTTGTAACTTCCCACCAAAATTTCACCCGGCAACCCCCCCAAAAATTTGGTTTTTGAGAAAAGCGCGCAGGGAATGTTCCGAGGCAGCCCCTCTCTCCCCGTTTATCCTACGTCACAATGTCATATATCCTATTTGTTGCAAATTTTGTTTAGTTTCTGAATTTCGTAATGCTTTTCCCCTAAAACAATAAGAAATTTAAGTTAATAACAACTATTTTGGGGGGGGGGTTTCGGGGGGGGGAATTTTGGGGGTAAGTTAAAAATTCGGATTCAGCAACCCAAAAACTTAAAGTAAACCTTATAAGGAAAGTTCGGATGGGAGATGGGAGGGCGAATCTAAACGTGTGAGTGGTTAAATGGAGTTGCGCAACTTAGTCCACGCAGCACCGCGCGCATGTTCCGAGGCAGATCCCCCCCTTCCCCTTCATCCTAAGTCATAATGTCATATATCTCATTTGTTGCAAATTTTGTCTACTTTCTGAATTTCTAGATACTTTTTCCCTAAAACAATAAAAAAAGTTGATTATTTTAATAAAAACCTTTTTTGGGGGCTTTTTACCAAAATTTGGGGGGGGGGGTTACCGGGGGAAATTTTGGTGGGAAGATACAAATTCGGATTCAGCGACCCAAGAAACATAAAGTAAGCCGATTTCCAGAACTACCATTAATTTTGCTAGGTAAAATTCCCTATTGCCTGGACTATAAGCATCAGAAGATGAATGGACGAAATTTCCCAGTTGCAAATAGCGTTCTCTAAGGGCTGGTATTTAGTGTGCATGATGGAAAAGTTCAAACCAGGGAAGTCACAAAGAGAAATTGCCAAATATTAATCCAAGCACGCGTGAAATTTGGATTGAAAACCCACGTTATTCTAAAGTCAGCGAAATGGATGGAGTATTGAATCTATGAATTACTAGTAGCTGTTCTTTTTTTCAGACGATCAAATCATTTTCTGGAAACTCGCCGCAATAGAGGAAAGTGGCGCTCATATACGCTAGCAAAATTTACAGCGCATTTCTGTTTTGACTACTGGCCGCAGGAGGGGAAAGTGGCGCTAGTTTGCTCTAACGAATTTAACACGTACTGAAAAAGCTCAAAAAGTGTAATTGCTCTGGTTAGGATGGAAAAGACCAGAAGACAGAAGAATATCACACTTGTACTTAGTGCTAATTTAAAAAACAATTGATTTATACCACTGTGATTTAATAAGAGAAATTATCCGGATTTCTGCATAGCCAGTTTATGTCTGAATCACATCAGTCTGGATAATTGAAGTTTCGATGTAGTTTAGCTTAGCAAAATTATAATCGCTTTACAACACAGACAACTTTTAACTTAATAAAGTGATATAATGTTTTATATTCCAATGCGTAAATGGCTACATATATTTGTTATAGTTTCTTTTAAAGCGCTTCTTGAAGTTATTAAATGATTTATGCTTTGTTAACTAGAATCTCCAAAGTAAAATAAAACTTTTATGGAGCGTTGTTTTTTAAAGAGAATCTAACCGAAAAAAATAACACTTGAAATCTCATATGAATTATTTATAGTCTCAGTTGGATCTATGAAATGGCTTTAGGAGTTGTTTCCCTATACTGTATTTAAGAACATAAAATATTATTTTTATTAAAAAGAAAATATCCCGGAAAGTAAACAATCTATTTTAAAACATTCACATTTTAGTAAACAAAACAATGTGCACTTCTTTTAGGAAATGAAGTGTTTTTAAAGAATTAGTTCTAAAGTGATGTGTATTAATCAACTAATAATTCAGATAAATATAGATTTATAATAATAAAAAAAAAAAGTTTGAGAAATTAGATTTTGAATCTCATTGCTATTTAATGAATCATAAAATATTGTATGTGCAGTAGAACCTCGGTTCTTCAGTGCTCCAATTATCGAGCACTTTTGTTCCTGAACAAGAAAGAACTTCAAACAAAATTTCACTCGGTTCTATGACCAATGAGAGCCCATCAAAAATCGATGAAATGAGACAAACGAAGAAAAAGCGATCGATTTTTTTTCGGTTTTTTTTGTGGCTATAGTGCGTACAGTTATGTCATAATTTTTGAATAGAATTTTTTGCCTTATTTAAACTCAGAAAAATATTACAAATATTGCGATTAAATGTGGTGAATTAGTTCTAGGACAAGAAATTCAAACAAAATTTGATTCGGTTCACGATCAGTGAGAGTATCGACGCCAAATTAATATAATGAAAAAAAAAAAAAAAAGAAAAACGTTGAAAATGCTATAGATTATTGAAAATGTTATCGCCTTCTGACGGGTTACCAAGGGGGCGGCTCTGTCGCTAAACATCGCCAAGTTTGTCGCCAACTTGGCTACCAAAATTAGTCGCAAAAAGTGGCGCCAAGTTGGCGCAATTTCCAGTATTTCGCCAAATTTCCATAGACTCCATAGTAATCCAATAGTGTTTACTTGCTTGCAGAAAATCAACAAATTGAGATATTTCAATGCAACAAAAACTAATATTAGCTTATGAACTATTGAACTTAATTAAACTATTTACATTATTTTTAAGCACAAACACTAACTATTTACAATATTCGTAACACTATATATATAATTTTACACATATATGTTGGCGGAGAAAAGGCGGCGAAGTGAAAATTTCAGAGAAGAGGAGATTTATATGATAAGATCAATTACTGTATTTACAAATTAGCGACTTCATTACAAAGATAAGTAAAACAAAATTCCAAGTAACTTTAACAAATTTGTTACTTTTTAAATTTATTATGTTTTTTAAATTTACAATATTTTAAATTTTAAATTTTCTATTAATTTATAATTTTATTTAATTATAAATTTATTTAATTTGTAATTATTCAAATAAATTATAAATTTTACCTTTTTTTTAATGATTTTATATTTAATAATTCTGATTATTATGAAACTAATGATTATGTGCTTTGAGATAAGGAAATAAAATTGTCAGGAGTTGGGGAGGAGCGGTTTTTACCAACTGGAATCTAAAAATTGAACGCATAGAAAATATGGGATCGCGAAACGATCCAGAATGGAAACGCGAGACAATTATGTCTGGGGGTGGCTAGAAAATAGGGATTGCTTCACGATACTGAATGGAATCACGAAGCGATTACACGGGGGGTTGGTGTGCGTAGGAAGCAAGGGGCGGAGCCCCCCTAGTAAATAAATAAATATGAATTAACACATTCACAATGGGAAACGACAATTGTCGTTTTCATTCAAAAAACATCAATTACTAAGGGCGTGGCTTCTACCTCACAGAAAATGAATTTATATCATGTCCATATTTTTTTAGATTGTAAGACATTTTATATTAAATTCGCACATTGAAAGATATTTACTGATGCATAAACTTGAGAAATCTATCTAGAACACCAATTTAAAAGATACTTTCAGTACAGAGAGGAGCTTCTACTGTTTTAAAATTCAGATTTGATAAAAATTGCCCGTCGCACAGTGGAGTATTTGACCCGAAATCCTGGTCAAAAATATTTTTCGATGTAAATATAGTCCGATTGGCTTGAAATTCTTCGATGTTATTGGGTATCACTATGGCATATTTAGTATTGTAAATGAAGTCTATAGCCTTTACGGTTCATTTACAGAGACACCCAAAAGAATTTCCTTACATTATGGTCTATGGGGAAAAATCGTTTGCTCTGTATTTTAACGATATCGCACTTTTAAGCGTGCTGAAATTTATATACATCACTAAGGTGTACTAAGGCACTTATTGTAGAATATGGTGTGCATAGAATATATCGTTCATTTACAGGGACACACAAAAGAATATGGCTGAAGAATAAATTTAACTATTGAAGTCTATGACCAATAATTGCTGGAAGTGCGTTTGTAGTTGTGATAGGCGTTTTAAAATAGAACATTTTTTAAAAATATTACTTGGTATGGATACATTCTGTAGATCATATACAGGGCTGCACAAAAGTTCTCAAGTACATTTCCGTTTATTCACGGAAATGGCTGAATGGACATTTTTAACTGTGCTATGCGTTTCACTGAACTAACTTTTTGCATACTATGAAGTATACATACAAATCCATAGCTTAGTTTAATATTTTATATCTTAAAAGTTGACTAAGTGTAAGTAAGATTTTAACACTTCACATAATAATGAATATATGTTTTATAAATATTTTGACAATTAAGAAAAAAAAGAGTCATCATTTCAGAAGAGCACAAAGAAAAAAGAAGTTAAAATATTAATTTACTAAGTAGATATTTTAAAAACTCGCATAAATCACACGTCCATTGACTTAACATTGCCGAAGGGAGTTCGAAAGTTGAGCGACTTGTAACCTTAACTATTTACTGTTTTTAAGAGGAAAGTAATTGTTGATAGGTTTGTCTTATTCACTATTAATGTTTAATTAAATGTATTTAATTTTACTATATATAAAACTTATTATTTACATTCAATAAGGCTTATTACATTCAAATTACATTTAATAATATTTATTGCATTTAATTTATGTTTAATATTGTGATATTTAATAGTAGATTCAGTAAATTGGAGTCTATACAGTATAGATTGCTAGCTTTTGAATGTATTTAATATAGTACCAGTTTCAAAATGATTCTTCTGAACTCTCTTCATCTTCATCATCACTCTCTTCTTGGCTTTTATCGGGACTACCATCAGACCTTGCTGGAAGAAGAAGTTGTAGGGTCTCGCTACTGTATGGCTTGCTCTTTTTAGTTGATAAACGGAATTATTAGAAAATGTGAAGTTGCTTATTTTCACGTACATTATAAAAGGAAAATTTTAATTACATTTTCTTGGTGCCGTTTGTCAGTTTTGGAATTAAAATTAGGTGTCCCTTTTTAAGGACACTGCCGTCGAAAGGGTTAATTCCCTCCTTTCTCTCCTTATGTTACACACATGAGCCCAAGAACTAATTAGGGAACCCTTTTTCAATAAATAAGTATATACAATTTGAAGACTATCGGGTATTTCTATCAAAAGATATCGAGTTGCGTGCGTATGTACGTACCTACATACGTACATATGTATGTACGCACATACATACAGACAGAATATGTAGGTGCAAAAGCTCTGCGGTTATATCCTGTGAGCTAAAAACCTGCAATACGACGGTAAATATATAGTTCTTATCTCTTCAATTCGGTGGCCGCAAAACAGAGCATTCAAATAGTCATCCCGAAAAAATTTTTTATAAAAAAATGGCAACAATATGCGGAAGATTTTTTTGCAGAAATTGACACTACAGACTATAACTAATACGGTTATAATTCAAACATGGCGGGCAAAGCGTGGCACATACTTAAAAAGCTTTCGATATGTATAAATTAGAGCAAAAAACGCTTTAAAAATAACCCTTTTACACATTTAATGTTTTTTATTACATTAAAAACGAAACTATTTAAGTTAACACATAGTTTAACACTAAGCTCTGACCTTTGTTAAACACGTAAGCCCTGTTTAGTTTCAATTCAACAATTCATTGAGCCACAAAAAAATTATATTTAAACTTAACAACAATGCCAAAAAACAACAAAAAACCACGTCTTCTCAGAAAGAAACTTCCTCTTCAGCTGAGGCCGGGAGCAACCGGGTATAACTCAGGTTTCTAAAATAGATATAGATCGATGCACCAAATAGTTAGTTATTAAAAAATATGATTTTTACAATTGTTGACAAAATTTTAATTTTTGCATTTTTGGCCAGGTTTTTGGGTCAAATACTCCACTGTGCGTCGGCAATATGTCAAAACGATATTTTAGAAAAATCCAATAACATTGAGAAAAATAAAAATTTTCAATATAAATTTAAAATGGCCGAAGTCGTAAACTTAGTAAATTAGTAAATTAACATAACTTTTTAATTTTTAAGAATTTTTATATGAAATAAGTTGTATATTATAGATAAAATGTTACTTTACAAAAAATAACTACATTTAAAGAGTTAAAATAATAAATACCTTTTTCTGAGTTCTTTAACTTATTCAATCAATGAAAATGATATTCCATAGCAGTAACAATGATGTGCGTGTCGTGCCTTTAAGTAGCTCCCGATTTCTGCAATTTCTGCGCATGTGCTGATTGTTAATTCTCAGATTGTTTATTATACAGGGTGATTTTTTGCTTTCGTCACTTTCGTGAATTAAAGACAGTCTTGCATCAGTTTCACAACAAGCTACTCATGCAAGTGGGTGATGGTATACCTTGCAGGAGATTTGCTGCGAATTTGTCACGGCAAGATAATATCAGAAAAAAAATCGAGCTTGCTGCTTATGTGCATGCTATCTGGGTATTGGTATTGGTGATATATTGAGATAACAACCTTAAACTGTGTCGGAGTAAAAATATTGCTAATTTCGAAACATAAGTGATATAACAGCAGCTATTAAAGTACATACAGATGTAGAAAGCAACGAATCAATGTTTTATACCGATTTTCTCACATTGTATCCTTTAAATAAATATATGTATTTATACAAAACTGCCAACCCACGTTCAGACACCACAGGTTCTAAAAACACACTAATTTGATCGGCTTTAAAAAAATTACGGAAGATTGAATTATAGTTAAATAACCAGTGAATATTTCCTTGTAAACGGCTTTCCATTCACTTTTCTTTGATTGAGGAATTTTAAGGCCAAATCAGCTGTGGTTAAGAGATCTAATGGCTCTTTCCGTCTTTGATTAAATAAGATCAGTTAAACATTTGAAAATACGCTAATCTAAAATAAATTAAGTAAACAGAGACATGTTTATTGGAGGCAACACTATAAGAGAGTTGTTTTAAAGAAGACTTTTAAAATGTATCGTTTTAAATCTGACGTAATTTTCACTAAAGTTTCTTTCTATTTTTAATATTTACGTAAAAATACTTTTGTTATTAGAAAAGAAATAATATTTGCGCTGTCTTAAAACTCACAACAATATTTAAAAAGATCATATCAAAATATGAAATAAATGTCTCGTGGAAATATATTTTTTAATTTAATCTGTTTTGCAATATTGTTATTTAGTCATTTGAAATATGAAGTAATTTCTCCTATTTACTGCTTTTAAAGCATATTAACCTAATTATTTTAAAGTTTTCTTTCTCTTTTTAATATTAACATGAAAACACCTTTGTTGCTAGACAGGAAATATTTTTATTTGCACTGCCTTAGAATTGGCAACAATAGTTTAAAAGATTATCTAGAAATATGAAATAAATGTGTCGTGTAAATATATTTTTTAATTTAAACTGTTTGGCAATATTATTATTTGGCCATTTTAAATATGACGTAATTTTCCCTATTTACGGCTTTTAAGGCATATTAATGTATTTATTATTTTAAAATTTTCTTTCTCATTTAAATTTCACTTGTAAATACTTTTTTTTTTTTTGCTAGAAAGGAAATATTTTTATTTGCACTGCCTTAGAATTGGCAACAATAGTTTAAAAGATCATCTAGAAATGTGAAATAAATGTGTCGTGTAAATATTCAAATATAAAATAAATATAAGAATCGTGTATATTTAAAAATTTAAATCGTTTGGCAATATTATTATTTGGCCACTTTAAATATGACGTAATTTCTTCCATTTCCGGCTTTTAACGCATATTGATGTATTTATTATTTTAAAATTTTCTTTTTCTTTCACAATTCACGTGTAAATATAGTTTTTTAACGTAATTTTGGGTAGTTTCCTGCTTTTGATACGTAATCATTAAATTCTAATTTGAAAGTTTTTTTTCTGTTTGTAATAGTCATGTGTAAATAAATTTTTAATTTGAAACAAATATTATTCTTTGCGCTGTTTTTACGATTGGCAACAATTTAAAATAATAACATTTTCTAAATATGCAAAAAATATCTCTAGAAATGCTAAAAATTTGAACTTAAGATGGAAATAAACCCTCAAAAAATCAGTCAAATTAAAAGAAATAAATGTGTCTGCATACCGGGAGCCTCTAATGTGTTATCCTTAGAAAAAATGAATAAATTCCTATGAATAGTTTTTGCTCCTATAAAACTTTTTTAATGGAACGATTTTGACCAACTTTAACATGAAATATATCTTAAAATATTTATTCGATTTAAAAACTGCCTTCATCAGCTTGTTTATCAAACATTTCTCTATAGTATTACTCCTTTTCAATATTTTTGTAAGGAGTATTTTCTTAACCCTCTCGCTGTTTGTTTACCAAAATAGGATAAAAAATTGCGCATTTATTACATATTTCAAATCTACAAATAATTTAGAGTTAAAATATGTACAATTTTTTTGTAAAAAATTTTATTTATTTATTTATTTATTTATTTATTTATTTGTTTTATTTATTTTTTTAAAATATAGAATTAGATTGTAAAGAAAGATTATTAGAACAGAAATCTGAATTTGAAGAACGATCATATAAAAGCGTAATTCTGAAAATTACTTTTTGTTAAATGCATCGTCCCAGAAATCACGGGTTGCGCAAATTTTGCTATTTTTATGTTGCCCATGGAAATCGCGTGATGCGCAGTGAGAGAGTCAATAATAACCAAGAAAGACCCCTGGTCACACACACACACACACACACACACAAATCATTTACAGCTGCGGTGACAGCGTTAGTTACTTTTTTTTTAGAATATAGAGATAGAAATATTTTTAAAAAGGGAACCAATGTTCGATATCTATTTGCACTTATACCATTTCTTTCATAGTATTTTTCTTTAAAAATAGCATGTTCCTATTCTTCCTAGTTTATGCATTATTTATTAATAAAATTTTATCTATTTAATTTCTTTGCGTATAACTGAGAATATTATAAAATAAATTAAAGTAAAATGTTCTTAAATTTAGGACATTAATCCTTTTAATATAATTATAATAAGTAGAAAGCAAAGGAAAAACTAAAATTAATTTAATGCCACATATCGCGCTTATATACTTGTAATGAAATAGGTTTCAATGGATGACAGACGCAGCAGAAATGTTATTTTTCAATGGTTCTTTAAGGAATCAATGCATTCTTTAAAAACTTAAAAAAATTCACTGTACTTATGCCTTCCCATTTATTTACTTCATGAAAACAACATCGAAAGTTTTTTTCAAATATAAATATTCAAATCACATTTGGGGATAGTTTTATACTAATTTAAATTTAGATTTTGATAAATATTCATTTTAACCCTTAAATGCCTGGTGTTGCTTTTCGGCAACATACCCAATTTAGATTCTAAAATACTATTAGAATAATATTGAAGCTATAATGCCTAATGTTGCCATTAAAATACATTCTGAAAATATTTTTAAATCGATTTTCAGCATGTAGATGGCAACACTTGTGCTGTTTAAGAATAAAGATAGATTTATTTTTTCAATTGTTGCTACTTGTTCTTTTTGTTTTGTTTGGGAGCTTGCGAAATAACCCTATTTTGACCTGCAGTGAGCAAGTGAAATTTATTTCTTATTATAGTTCCTAAAATTCTTGGGTATTTAATATTATAGAATTTTATCAAGGCAAATTATTTTTTCAATTAAACATCAGTATTGCCGATTAGTAACAAACTGTTTTGTAGCCGTAAACTATACTTAAAACAAAATATGATTTTTTTAAAGTATTTTTCCCATGATTTATTTAAAAAATGAAAGCCGAAAAACATTATTACAATTATTTTTGAAAAATCAGGCATTAAGCTGAAATATCAAGACAGGATCTATTAAATTCACTGGGTAAAACTTTGCTCTAATAATAATACGACAAAGAAAATACAATAGGAATGAGCATTGAGCACAGCCATGAACGTATAGAGTATTGTTTTTATGTTCATGAGCGCAGCGTAGGCAATAGCATACTAGATGTTAGTAGTTCGGAAACTCAGCTATAAAGCAACCAATTATCACAGTGAACGAGCAAAGAAACTTCGCCACCGTGATGGAAAAAAAAAGTGCGAAGCTTTACCATTAGTGGTCTCTGATTTGGTTGCTCGCGAGTCGAACTTCCCAGTTGCTAAACTGTTGTAATACTATCGACTAGACGATAATCAGAACATACACTGGCCTCCAAAAGTTAAGGAACAGGGTCTGGATGCTTTCGATTGCACACGGTTTGTCGAATATTTACCAAAATTATTGGCGAATTGTTCTTGAATTTCTGGAATGTAAAGAACATGTTTGATTTCATATTTCTTAGTGAAGATTTAGTCGGGAGGACAATTAGGGGGCTAATAATAAACCTAATAATAAACTATTATTTGCGATCACCTATGTAACAGAAAATCTGAAAATGGTTTGTCACTGAGTTAAATGAATATTTGGGTCCTGTTCATTGTTTGTGTGCATTTGTGTAAACATAGCACTCATATTCGTGAAGATGGTATCATGTCTCTAAAAAAGTTGAAAAGTTTTTTTGTGTATAGCATACAGAGTTTTCAACCAAATTTAACACAACTTTCCGAAAACCTGACAAAGAACAGTAGCAACAGTAATTTAATATTTGATGAGATATGGACATTTGTATGAAATAATTTTTAACTGCGCAGCGCATACGTGGAAGTTTCTAAAATTTTTATTTTATAATTTGGTAGTCTGCTATTTAGGGCAACTTATATAAAAAGTCCAGTCAAATATCGCGAAAATTCAAAAAGATAGAAGCGATATAGAGAGTTGCTTTCTAAAAGTAGCTTTATTATAAGAGATTTTCCACAACTTTTCAATCAGCTCACTATATCTTTCTGAGTTTTCACAATATTTGCCTGGACTTTTTGTAGAAGTTGCCCAAAATAGCTGACTACCAATTTATGAAATAAAAATTTTGAAATCTTCCAAGCATGCGCAGTTAAAAATAATTTCATACAAATGCCGATATCTCATCAAATATTCAATATATGCATGTTTTAATTGCCGTATACTGTTGCTAGTATTGTTTGTCAAGTTCTCGGAAAGTTGTGTTAAATTTGGTTGAAAATTTTGTACGCTATAAACGAAAACTTTTTAATTTTTCACAGACACAATAACATCTTCACGAATATGTGTGCTATGTTTACACAAATGCACACAAACGTTGAACAGGACCCAAATAGTAATTTAACACAGTGACAAACTATTTGCAGCATTTTATGTTACATAGGTGATTGCAAATATTATTTTATTATTAAATTTATTATTAGCCCCTTAATTGCCCTTCCGACTACATCTTCACCGAGAAATATGAAATTAAACATGTTCGTTACATTCAAGACGTTCAAGAACAATTCGCCAATAATTTTGGCAGGTATTCGACAAACCGTGTACAATCGAAAGCATCCAGTCCCTGTTCCAGCAGCGGAATAAAAAGGCACAACCCAGACGATAACAGTAAGGGATTAGTGGCTAACGGACAGTGCGGAATTTGCTTGCGGTTTGAGAAAATGTCTCTGAATATAGGCATATCAAGATAATGTATTGGGAAATATTGGGATATTGGTTACTCTGATGTAGTAGCAAAAGACAGATACTCACTGGAGGGGGATATTCTGGTTTGAATGGAACGGGGCAGCGGATAAATGCATGGATCGGGCGAAAGAAAGGATTGAATATTCGGTGTTTTTTCTCGGGATTCGAAGTCGCAGTGGAAAAAAAAAATGTTATTGGGATATATGGGTAGAGATAGAGCTTAGATATTGTTATTGCGATAGTTAAAAATTAAAAATATTTAACTGATATATTGATAAATAATCCAGTCCTAGTTGTGGGGAGGAGAACAATGTTTTCGGAGGCATACACCAAACGTACTACGCACGGTCTGTTTTGATTTTATATTTTAAAATGAAAAACTGGCGTATCCCAGGACTTAAATATACCTAAAATCAATGCTGAATGAATTTATATATTTAAACGAATATCTTTCCAAACGAACCTAAAAAAGTGGGCCTCACTGCCTTCGGCAGCCAAAAAGTGTTTTTCTCCCCCCCCCTCCCAAAATAATTAATTTTTATGAAAGGGCTAATGTTAACATTTTTTTGGACGTATTGCGTCGTTTAAAGCGTAAAAGTTTAGAATATGTAATTTATTTTTCCGTAGTATGTAAGGCTCACCCGTAGTGCGTTAAGACAAACGGCAAATTAAAAAAGCCGATCTCGCACTTGCTATTTCTCTGCGTTTTTGCTTTAGAAAGTTTCGAACCGAGTATGCGCGGGCGCGCTTGCCGATTTTTAGAAAAAATAAAGTTTTTCGATTAATTTTGAATTAATATCTCTGCTAATTATGAAAAAAATGGAAAATCTGAGCCTCAGGTTTACCAGGATCTGCCTTGACTATTCTCATACAAATTTTCAGACCTCTGCGCACGGTAGATTTTTCTAGCTATCGCAGATACACAGACAGAGCGAAACTTTCTTTTATTTATAAAAGAGTTCAGGTTTTTCATGTTCACGAAAGTTAATTTCGAAGATTCAGGTTCATTTCTGGTTTACGATTTAAAATAAATGCTTAAAATATTGTAATTTTTCTCGTCCAAGCATACTGTTTTTATCAACTTTCTGCAAAGCTTTAATCGCAACCTTTAAGAAAATAATTTGTAAATCGGTATTTCTTAAATTTATTTCTTGGCATTCATCTTGGGAGCATTCTCTATTAAATGAAAGGAGCTTAATTTTGTTTTTATTTAGCCTTCTTGGTTGATTGTAAAATTATAAAAAGCTACTGTGTAATGATTTCGATGCCAGTTGATTTGTTCACTTTCAAATAAACCGATTTATGAAGATTTAATATGGGAAGTTAAATTATGTTTTTCCTTGGACTTTTTTTGAAAAATGTGATATAATGAAGTTAATTTATTTTCAAAACCCATTTAAATTAAAAAAGAAATAGTTTTAAATTTTAATGAGAAAATGACGTTAATAAAAATCTAGTAATCTCCCATCATTTTCCCTTTTCTTTCTTTTATCAACAAGAATGGAATAAGTTAGTTGACACTATTACAGAAATGTCATTAAAAATTTCAAAGAAAATTAATATCTCGAAAATTAATTCAAATTTTTAAATTGTAAGAGTTATTATCGTATCCTCGGATCTATGCTATAATTAGTGTTAATTTCATTATCTAACGTTTCATATTCTAGGAGTAGTAGTTGAGAAATACCGACAGTCAGATTTTAATATAATAGATTTCAGTGTATTCGCTTCTTCTAAACAAAAGTTCGATAAATTTTCAAAAGTCAAGTCTGTAATCATATTTTAAAATTACTTGAAAATTACTTAGATCTGAAGCACTGAGAGGCAATTTTAATTGACGCCCCAAGCAGGATTTGAGAAACAAATTTGGGAGTTATTTACTCTTCTTCTAATTATAATCTCTCAGCACAATCTGATGCGTTAATACAGTGCGTAAATAAGAGTCTTCCGCAATTTAATTGGCCCTAGAAGGTCATGTGTGATTTAGTTGAAAAATTCTGCTTAGTAATGAAAATTCGAGTAGTTCGTTATTTCACATGAATGAACCCTCGTTTTGATGAAACTTCCTATTTCATTTTATTGAAAGGGGAATGTTTAATGATAATATAAAATGTATGCCGTAAGCAGTATATAAGAATCGATAAAAAATTGCAAAATAATGTATATGACAAAATTATAATTTAATAATTATAACTTTTTTATGAGATTTTAATTTCTTTTTAAAGAAAAGGAAACACAGCCAACGTGATTAAAGGTGGAGTGGGAATAAAGCTGTTATTTAGCCTCATTTATATATAATTTTCTTTAACACTTTCGATCATAGCTGATAAATGTTAATGAATTCCGCTTGTCTGTTTGTGCTGTAAATCGCGTAAATAAAGTCAGATTGTCATGAAACTGATACTGGGTGCCCCAGAAATGACTGATGGATTTTAAAATTCAATAACTTGTTAACGGTGACAGATATTAAAAAAAAGTTTATGTATAACGTCAGGAGTTTTTTTACTGAAGTTTTTGATTTTAGTTTGAATTTCAAGCAATAGATGGCACCGAGAGAAGTAGGTGCTAATTTCAAACCCGATTTTTTGTACTTCGGAATCCATTCAAAACACTTGAATCTCCTTTTTTCGAATGGGAGAAGAGAGAGGCCGAAAAATTGAGCCTGGATTTAGCGCCTATTGCTTTCAGCGCAATCTATCACTGTTCTTTGTAACTAAAACTGGGAATCGCAGCATAAAAACTCCTGACATCTTACATAACCCTCCTGCAAAAATTTTTAAAAATATCTGTCAGCGTTTGGAAGTTATTGAATTTTAAAATTCATCAGTCATTTTTGGGACACCCGGTATATGATGTTGAGTTTACTATGGCATGTTCGGTATTAAAATTGAAGTGTGTAGCACTAACGGTTCATTTATAGGGCGCTCAAAAGAACTCTGGTTACATTACGGCCTATGGAAAAAAATCATTTGCGGTGTATTTTAATGATATTAAAGAGAACGTCCACGGCAGAAAAAATGTTTTGTTGAAATTTTTTTAAAAAAGGAAATATAAGTGTGATACATCAATTTAAAGCTAAGGAGTTGAGGTATATGAATTTGTAAGTTTTAATTTCATAAGAGCAAGTGTTTACTGAAAATGAGCTGGATACTAACAGTATAAAAGTACAGTCGTGAAAAAAAAAGTAAACACCCCCTACTAACTCCTCAACAAATTATCGTAGAAGAAAGTTACTGGTACCGAACGATTGGAAATAAAGTCTACTTTTAAATGATGTATATAAAATTTGCTTAGGGGGCCATCTACATATTAAAACGAACCATAACTTTGTTTTTTTCAATAGCAGTACCCAATTCTGACAGCATAAAGGAACTCTACACCCTTCAATTAGCCTAAAAACGAATTTTTATGCAATTCGTACCATAAGTTTCCGAGAAATTAATTATTTTAAAACGAGCTTATTTTAAGGGCTGTATCCAAATTGAAGTTCCGTACTGGATTGTTCACCGAGAGAGCCCCTTCCTTGATCAAGGCACCTTAAGCGCCACTCAAGGAGTCAATGAAGCGTGTTAGATTACAGTACAGCAGAATAAATTTCAAAATGTCTACAGTGGTGGTCAAAATTATAAGGACAAGGAAAAAATCGCCAAATCTTGGCTACATTTGGCCAGAAACTTATGCAAATTTAATGGATGGAAACTAAAAGAAAAATGAAGAATATTTTTATAAGTTTTTATGGAATTATGTGGAAAATTCATATTCATAAAATGTATTATGGATTTGTACAGCCATCTGATATGGACAAAATTATAAGAACAACTGTATTTGTGTGTTCTAAAAAGTAAAATTTGCATATTTTTTGCTCTGCACACGGAACTCAGTGACGATATAAATGCGTAGTAAGCGTTTGGGATCGTCATATTCTGTTTTTCAGTCATGCCGCTAGGTACAAAGCTTTCGGTGTTTGAGAAAGGGAAAGTGGATGCATTTAAAAGTTTAGGACTTTCTGTATGTCAAATTGCGACAAAGCTGAATAGATCAAGAACGGTTATTTACAATTATCTTAAAAATTCCGGTAAATACGAGCGGCAAAGACATACAATTAGGCCATCTTCTGTTTCTGTACGGGAGAAAAGAATGATAATAAGGCAAGCTTGCTTCAAAAAACAAACGTCAACAGAAATAAAACGTGAATTGTACTTAGAATGGAGTGCTCGAACTGTTCGACATGCTTTACAAAAAGAAAAAAAGGTTCGCTATGGTAAACATATGTCAGGACCGCCTCTTACAAAAGTTCATAAGAGACTGAGGATGGAGTTTGCCAAAAAAATGCATTACTATGGGAAAAAAGTAGAGTAATGTTGTCTTTTCAGATGAGAAAAAGGTTAATTTGGATGGACCAGATGGTTTTCGCGACTTCTGGTATGATCTCCGTAGAGAAAAGGAAATTTTCTCAAAGCATGCATTTGAAGGTGGCTCAATAATGATCTGGGGAGGTTTCGCAACTGGTGGAACTACTCCAATAGTTTTTGTGCAGGGTAGAATGAATTCTGAGAGTTATATTGATGTATTGGGTGATAATCTTTTACCGGAAGCACCGTTAATAACGAGTGGAGACTATTTTTTCCAGCAGGACAATGCCTCAGTACATGTTTACCAAACTTCAAAATCGTGGTTTGATGATAATTTCGTGAAACTACTTCATTGGTCGGCCAGAAGCCCTGATCTGAATCCAATGGAAAATCTGTGGGGTATTCTGGCGCACGAAGTATACAAAAAAATGGTATACAATATGAAAACAAGCAAGAGCTCATGTCCTCCATCGAAAAAGCCTGATCAAAAATTTCCAAGAACGTTCTTAAGGAACTATCAAACTCCATGACGTCAAGATTGATAAAAGTGATTGAGAAGAATGGGTAAATTATTAATTATTAGTGTGTTTCAGGCAAAAAAAGGCATTGTTCTTATAATTTTGTCCAATTTTTACAATGACATATTTTGTTAACTACGGCCAAACATTCATATTTTGCATTTTCCAATGTTTTGCATTCTACAATGATTTCTAGTATAAAAAAGCAATTTATGCATAAATTTCACTTTATTTAGTTCAGAAATAATATTTTTCTGCTCAATTTTCAATTGTTCTTATAATTCTGACCACCACTGTACTCACTTCCATCATAGACCTTAAAACATCATTTTGCCGTTTTTTAAGCATAATTTGAAAACTACTTGGAATAAAAATGTGAAATTTTTGAATTTCCATAAAGCAGGACTTAATAAATTTAAATCCATCAAAAAAATTGTAGGTTGCAATTCATAATTTTTTCGAATATTAATTTCATAATTCATAATTCATATCATAAAATTATAAAAATTGCAAATTCAGCTTATTTATGTTTGGGTATATTAGTATTATTACTACAAAAAAAATTAGCACATTAGGAGATTAATTTCGGGAGATATAAATAAAAATATGAAAATGTAATTTAACATTAGAAGCACTAAATTTTGAATGTTTATAATTCAAAAACTTATCATTCAAATGACTTGAAATTTGGTGTCTAGGCATAGTTTGAACGGAAGATTTGAAATATCTCGTTAAAATTGGGCATTGCCATTGAAAAAAATGAAGTTTGGATTCGTTTTAATATGTAGATGACCCCCTAAGAAAATTTTATATACATCATTTAAAAGTAGACTTTATTTCCAATCGTTCGGTACCAGTAACTTTCTTCTACGATGATTTGCTGAGGAGTTAGTAGGGGGTGTTTACTTTTTTTTTCCACGACTGTACATTTACATTTGAGCTTAAAATACAACTTATTGAAATGTATGATTTTTTTTTTTACTTTTTAGAATTCAATAAAATTACTATGCGTTCAAATCAACAAACTATTATCATTTCTTTAAGATCTACATAAATAAAACCTTTTAGATAATGTCTTTAATATATTTTTGGCTGTATTTAAATGTTAATACTTAAATGTCACAAGAGTAACGGAAAACATACAAAAGTTTTAATAAATAAAAAACTACTTAAAACTTTTACCCAAAATTTCTAATTCTCTGATTTCGGTGCATAAGACATATTTTAATAAATATTTTGTTTATACTATGCATAGAATAGGCTCTCGGGAGATGTCACAAGAGTAACAAACGTCTGTGTCACAAGAGTAACACATAATACTTTTGTCGATAGTTTGATATAAAACTGCGTTACAACCAAAACAAACAGAATGCTTAAAGTTTTGGTGTTTTTTCTCTGTTATTAGAGTAGTTCTTGAAATAGTTTTATCTATAACGAAGATTATTTTGTAAATTTTAAGGAATATAAATTATCTTTATTAGTGTTTTTTAATGGGTGGATTTATTTTTATTCATTTTTGGTATTACTTAAGATTATAAAATAATCATGAAAAGTAATTAAAGATATAATAAAACAAATAACTCGTGTCATTTTTGTGTGCTTTCTTTTGGTTTGAAGCACATGGTCTTTGATTAGATATTTTATAGGCTTTGTAAAGCTTCGTTTACTGAATTCTGCTGTATAACCTACAGAGGTTCTTATAGTAACTCTTATGGAAAAGATCCTGGTAGTATATTTTAAAGGCAAGATTTTAATACACGCTTCTTATACACGACATTGTTTTAAAGAGCAGGAAAAATTCTGCTAAGCGCCAAAAATTTCAGAGAAAAAATAAGAATGAAATTGAATATGTTGTTGTGAGATAGAAACAAAACAAAATATATTACGATAAGGTGAAGAAAAGTCTTAGAACCAGCAAAAGCTTCAGCAAGAAAATGAAAATATTAAGAAAAGGAAAAATTAGAGAACTAGCTAACCTCAGATACTGTAACGGGAAAAAAATTTAACTCCACAGCTTTGGAGAATTTTATTTCGAGGAAGATTTAAGAAGAGACCATTCTTCAGCTAAATCTACATTAGTTAAACGTGAAAAAGGTCACATTATTTCATCAATTCTAGGGGACATTTAATAAGAGAGTACATTTTTTGTTTAAAGAAGCATTCCTAAATTGAAAAATTGGAGATTCCTTTGCAGCTTTAAAGCCTAGTTTCATAAAACAATAGAAAATTACTCATCAGAATATCTCCATTTGTTGCTGTCACGAAAACATTCAAGCAATTCATAATGTAGTAACTGGTGTATTTCCTGCATTAAACATTCCTGTGATGGATTTAATGACTTTGTCTGCCGAGATATATGATAATAAGAATTTAGGAATTCCGAATGCCTAATTTGCGGAGATAAAATCGAAGAATTATTTGAAACGGAAGTCCATAATACAGAACTTCTTATAAGTTATTGTAAATAGCAAAACGTTGATAGACGTTTTGCTATTGACTAAACGTTTATCAACATCTTCTCAATACTATTACTTTTTCAAAACGTTGATAAACGTTTTGAAAAAGCAACGGTTAAAGAAACCATTTCTGATTGTTTAAAAATTTTCAAAAGCAACTAAATCCATTTCTGTGGCACACATTCATTGAAACTTGTACAAGGGATTATTTTCGTAATGCCAAAAAAATAACCATTTTTCAAAGAATAGTTATGCAAATGGATTTTCTGAAAACTGTACATTTTCATGCCAAGACGAAATTTTGTACGAAATACTGCATTACTGGTCAAATACACAAAGGACTGTATTTTCAGCCATTATTTAGTATGATCCCAATAAAGTAAAGTCTTATGCTATTATTTTAGACAATGTAACTCATAATCAATTTTTTGTAAATGCTTTCTTATGTAGAATTTCAACATTGCATTTTAAAGGGAATTTGTATTTTCTTAAAATGTACCTGTTTTACTCTTTTATATGATGGTTGTGCTTTCCAATTAAAAAAAATATAACTGTGCAAATATGCCTGCAATGAATCGGACTCCTTTCTCAATTGACTTAATTGGGCATATATTTTTTTCAAATACTCCTGGTATAGATGCTGTAGATTTATTTTGTGTTGTCTAATGATATATATGGAATGAGGTGCGTGCTAAAAAAGCAATTCTAAGATATACTGCTTATTTTGTGAAAAGAAAAAAAAACAATAAAGTTTCATTACTTTGTGAGAAAATACTAACAGCGAAGGGTATTCAACAAATACAATTTGTTAAAATTATGAAAAATGACACTATCTACTACAAACCTTACACTAACATGATTTGTACAAATTTGTGTTTCATTAAGTAAATCATGATACAGGAGAAGTTACAAGTGATATTATTGTTAATGAAGACAATGACTTATTCTGTTAAGTAGCAGAAACTGAAAGGTAGTTATGTGGTTATAGTGTTTGTAAATTTTGGAATTTTTTACATTATTTTGTGTTATTTTAAAATTAAACCATTATTAAAAGTTGTTCTGTATGGAAAATAATTTTTTTTAACTTATTTTAATTATTTTGTTTAGTATTTAAACTGATTTTTTGCTAAAATTACATTATGGACAAAATGTCACAAGAGTAACACTTCGCATTTTGCAAAATCAAATGTAACTAATTCATGTGTAATCAGATGAGTTCAATGATTAATGCTTTTTAAAAAGATATAATTACTCTGCTATATTCTGTAAATTTTATTTATATAGTCTCATATAATTCACAGAATTTCTGCGTCAAACACAATTTTTGAAAATTGTATTTTTTTGTGGTCACAAGAGTAACAAAATTTTCATTTATTATCTAGCCAAGTAAAATGCTTTTTGTTACAAATTATATATGGTTTATGAAAGTAGAGTACACGTATTATTAAGAAGTTGCATCAAATTTATCTTAAATATATTTTGTAATAAAAGAATTGGAAATATATATGGGAATTTACTCTGGTGTTCACAAGAGTAACAGTGGACGTTCCCATACGTGATATTCTTACACAAGCGAATACACACATTGAACAATATCCACATATCGTAAACTATAGATCATTTCGTTCATTTTATCTTAGAGGGTGACCCTAAATATTATTATTCTTCTGTTATTTTTTGCTGGCCCCCAAATTGTCTTGATGGTCAAATCGCCGTTGATAAATATGAAGTCAAACATATTCTTCATAATCTCGAAGTTCCAGAAAAATCCAAGTATATCTTTAAATATTCGACAAAATGTCTAAAATTTAAAGTGTCCAGAGATTAATGGCCATATAGTATATACATATATATATACAGGGTGCCCCTAAAGTCCGTTCCCACCCTCTTAACAGCCGAACGGCTGCAGCTATAGTAAAAAAAGTGGTGTTTAGGTATTGTAAATTGGCTATGCACTACTAGATGAGACCGCTTACAGCGCCACCTGGTGCAAAATAGTGGATTTAACGTTTCTATCTCGAAAACGGTACGAGATATGTCATAAAAGGGAATTACAAAGTTGTAGAGCATCATTGGTTTAGTTCGAAAAGACGCCTTGTGAACATGGATGCTAAAAACAGAACGCTTAAAATGGGCATTTGTTTGTTCGTAATCCCAAAATTGTGACGTCATGAAAATTGAACGTAAGGAGAAAAGATTATCTTTCGGACAAAAAACGAACCTGCATCACGACACAGCCCGCCTACGCACAAGACAGCACCAGTGATGCAGCACCTGGTGGAGGAATTCGGGGAACAAAGAATCGGGTATGGTGGCTTCGTAGAGTGGCCTCCACGTTCAAATGACCTGACTCCAATGGACATTTTTCTGTGGGGATATCTGAAAAAGCAGGTGTATGTGACCCTTCCGCTAACATTGCAGGACTTCCAATGACGCATTACGGATGCTTGTGCCAACGTGTCACCAGCTATGCTACAACATGTTCAACCTGAAGATAAAAAAAAAATGTGCATGTCCAGATGTGCATTGCAGGTGATGGAGAGAAGTTTGAACATCGAAAATAAAGGTATCTTGTGATAACTAGTTTTTTTTTCTTTCTAAGATCGTTTCATCACGGCGTAGGAAATCGCTAACAAACAAATGCGCATTTTAAGCCTTCTGTTTTTAGGATTCATGTTCATAAGGTGTCTTTTCGTACTAAATCGATGAGGCTCTACAACTTTGTAATTCACTTTTTTCCACATCTCGTACCATTTTCAAGATAGGAACGCTAACTCCGCAGTTTTGCACCAGGTGGCGCTGGAAGTGGTCTCATCTAGTAGCGAATAACCACTTGCTACACCTAGACATCACTTTTATGACTGTAGTTGCAACCGTTCGGAAGTTAAGAGGGTGGAAACGGACTTTAGTGGGTACCCTGTATATATATATATATATATATATATATATATATATATATATTACAATATATATATATATATTGTAATATATATCAAAAAATTAATATTTCCCTATTTATTTCACCGTATATGGTATTTCATAATTTATCCTTAAATGGTATTTATAAAAAAAAAACAGTGTATATGTTTCTCCTAAACAAAAGTAACATAAAATTTTAAAAGTCTATGAATATATTTTATAATTAATTATAAATTAGTTTAGTACTTATATTCAAAGCATCGAAGGTCGGTTTTAATTGCCACCTAAATGGGATTTGAAAAACAAATTTAGGAGTTGTTTACTTTGCTTCTATTTACAATATCTCAGCACAATCTGATGAGTTAATATATTGCGTGAATAAAAGACTTCAGAAACTTAATTGGTCCTAGAAAGACCCATGTGATTTAATTCAAAATTCTGCTTAATAATGAGAATCTGTGTTGTTCGTTAGTTCACGTGAATGAGCCTCCACTTTGATAAAACCTTTTATTTCATTTTATTTAAAAGGGAGTGTTTAATAGTAATATAATAGGTATGCCATGAACAGTATTAATGAATTTATAAAAACAAACTTGTAAAATAAGGTAGCCAAGAAAAGTATGATTTAATAATAATAACTTTTTACGATCCTTTTTTTTAAGAAGAAAAGAAAAGAAGGATAATTAAGGCTGTTTGTCAGTGAGCTCACAAATTTCCCTTTGCTAACGTTAAACCTATAAGTGTGTAATGCATTGCTATTTTTAAAATATCTTCTTACGAAATTAATATTTTTAACTTCTTTTTTTTTTTTTTTTTTTTGCGAATAGTTCTTAAAGGATGTGTCCCTTTTTTTAGTTGTCAAAATATTTCTAAAATATATACTTAATTTATTATTTTACGTGTTAAAATTTTAGCGAAACGGAGAAAGATTTTAACATTTCACATAAAATTAAGTGTTTATTTTAGAAATATTTTGACAACTAACAAGAAAACAAAAAACAAAAATGAGACATCCTTTAATACACAGAAAAAGAAGTTAAAAATATTAGTCTCCTGAAGGGGATATATTTTTAAAACAAAATTGCATGACCCGCCCATATGTTTAACATTAGCGAGGAGAATTTGAGATCTCACTGACTAGTATTAGCCTTAAAAGACAAGTAAAGATATGTCTATTGTTTGGATTCAATTGAAATTTCATTTTTTAATATACATTTTGACGCCCTAAAAGACGCGTTTCCATTTAAAAATTCAATAATTCATTAACTATAATAGGTATAAAGATGAAACATGTTTATCCGGCACCGCATAAAATTTGCACACAGTTAAAAAATTATTTAAAATTTTTGCCAATAGATGGAATTTGCAATGTTTTACTCTGCAAAAATGATATCATTAACGTTAAATTATTTCGAATTTTTCTCAGTAGATAAACAGAATGAATAGTAAAAATTGAGTGACTTTTAGATAGGTTTGAATGCCAACTGCATTATTGTAAGTTGAATCCTCGAAGCGCCATCTATTGGTGATAATTTGGATAATTTCTTTAATTACTCTATAGAAAATTTGTGAGCTGTCTTATAAAAATTACATTTATTATAGTTAAATAATTATTTGAAACTGATTTCTTTGCTATTAAAAAATAGTTTCGTTTTAGTATTCACATCTTACAATGCAATTTAAATACAGTTCGAGTATATTATGTAATGTGGCATTACCATAAAATATTGTATGGGAAAGCACATTTGGCACTTTTATTAATACAAAATATCAAAATAATTCAGGTCTAATTTCTTACTATATATATTTCATATATTGCACTGACTTTTTTTAAAGCCAAGATAAACATTTCTATAATAGCCACAAAACAATTATACATGTACCATGCGAGTATATCTCGCTCTCTAACTCGCATACGTCCTCTGACCTTACGCTAATTATATTATTACTTAACAATGAACATATAACTATGCGAATGATAAATATGTAATAAGTGTCTGCTTTAATAAATTCAGGCTTTTAGCCAGCAAATTTACCAAATTTGAAAATCATTAGCCAGTTTTCAAAAGTATTATCCAATTTTTTTTTTAAACTATATTTCTATTTCCTAAAAAGTATGAATCTTTCATTCTAACACGGCCAATTCTTAAATTGTACCATATAGTAGCACTTAAAAGCTTGTTATGAACAATTAAATACACAATTAAATATTTATATTTATCATACTTTACACATACATTACAAGTACTCTTTGTTTATCAAACAAGTATATGTTTCTACATATGATTTAGCTTTGAGCAGGAAGCTATTCGGTCAAATAGTTTAGGAATTAGGAAAATTTAAAATTTGGAACTTTTAATGTTAAATTTCTATTTATTTATTTGAAAGCATATTGCAATGCGGATTGTCTTTAAAACGTAACACTCAAAAACTTCCTGCCGGAATGAGCTATATCATTTTGAATTTGCATATTTAAAGTTTCTGGAAATCGATTTCTGTAAAAAAATCATAGGTCAAAATTCACATTGTTTTCGAAAATTAATTTCGGAAATATGATAATTGATTAAAATTGATTTTCGAAATAACAGGTCAAGTGCGAGTATTACTCGCTCACAGAGGGCTCCGTACAATAAATATATGAGTTAGCAACTAGGCATTGCATTACACAAATATATCAATAAAAGTTCCTATCTAGGTTTTAAAAGACGATGGCCTATAAAGTACGCCGCACGCATATTCACGATACCTACTCGGTTCAGATTCGACATTGGTATTTCTTTATATTTTTTCTGGTATAAATTGTTGAATATTTTAAAACCCTTGGTTTTGCTATTATCTTTATGTAGTAATAAAAGGATCCTATAGTCCTAATAATGTGGAAGTGTGAATAGTTTGGTTGAAGTAAGAATCAAAACAGATATGTTTTTGTATTCATTATCCGTTACATTAGTTTTTTTTTTGCAATGTTTAAATTTTACCTTAATTTAATAAAATTTACGTATTTTATTTGGTTGTAATATATAAAATAAAAGTTATAAAAGTAAAACCTACTTCCAATCAAATGAAGCAAGAATCAAAACAGATATGTTTTTGTATTCATTATCCGTTACATTATTTTTTTTTGCAATGTTTAAATTTTACCTTAATTTAATAAAATTTACGTATTTTATTTGGTTGTAATATATAAAATAAAAGTTATAAAAGTAAAACCTACTTCCAATCAAATGTAGCAATAGCTCTTGAGTTTGTAATGTTGTGGCACTTCAAAGAAAAAAAAATATGAAAATTGATTTGACATTAAAGTAATAACAGGTACAGTAATGTTAATGTTACTAAAAATGTACCTGATGCGAAAATCCACGAATGATTGGTTTTTGGATTTTTTATTACGAGATTAAAAAATGCGACGATTACTATTTGGAAATAGAGATTTAAAAAATCCAAAAACGCAATTACCCTGAAAACTAGTATTATGTTGGTTATATTGTGCTAATTTTTGCAAGAGCGTTGCCAATCTAGCGGAATTCTGAATTCAAAATCTATAACAGTTTTTTATTCATTATTTACATTATTTAATCGACGAAAGTCTTCCATTAAATAAAGCGAAAATTAGTATGAAAAATTTCTGATAGGTATATATTTTAAATACAAAAATACGTTTCATTTTAACCACTGATTGCCATCAATGATACTTGACTTATAATACCAATATTGGTAAAATATAGGACTTATATTGGAAATATTTGTAACACAACACTTTAAACACTTTAAATTGTAACATCTTCAACAAACTGTCAATATTGCGAAAATATTTACTTTATGTTGGAAATATTAATAGTGAAATTGCAAAATATTTTTTGCCAGTTTTGAAAAAAATATTGAAAATATTTAAAAAAAATATTTTACAATTTCACTATTAATATTTCCATTATTAAGTAAATATTTTTGCAATTTTCTTGTAAGTTTTATTTTATGCATTACAAACAAATAAAATGAGTAAATTTTATTAACTTAAGTGAAAATATTAAACATTGAAAAAAATATATATGTAATGCATAATGAATACAAAGGTATTTAATTATCCGTTTTGCCACTGACTTCAGCCAAACATTTTCACACTTCCACATTTATAATGTTATTAGAATTAGGATAGTATTATTATTATATAGAGATAATAATAAAACTAGGGGTTTCAAACTATTCAAATTTCATACCAGTAAAATCTACTGAGAAATACCAGTGTCCAATCTAAACCCAGTAGGTATTGTGAATATGTACGCCGCACAGTGGAGTATTTGACCCAAAAACCTGACCAAAAATGTAAAAATTAAAATTTCGTCAAGAATTGTAAAAATCATATTTTTTAATAGCTAATTGGTGCTTCGATCTATGTCTATTTTAGGAACCTGAATTATATCCGGTGGCTCCTGGCCCCAGTTGAAGAGGAAATTTCTTTGTAAGAAGAAGTGGTTTTTTGTTGCTTTTTGGCATTGTTGTTACGTTTAAATATAATTTTTTTGTGGCTCAATGAATTGTTGAATTAAAACTAAACCGGGTTTACGTGTTTAACAAAGGTCCGAGCTTAGTGGTAAACTATGTGTTAATTTAAATAGTTTAGTTTTTAATGTAATAAAAAAACATTTAATGTGTAAAAGGGTTATTTTTGAAGCGTTTTTGGCTCTAATTTAAACATACCGAAAGGTTTTTAAATATATGCCGCTTTGCCCGACCGTGCTTGAATTATAATCGTATTAGTTATAGTTTTGAGTGCCAATTTCTGCAAAAAAAATCTTTCGCATATTGTTGCTATTTTTTATATATTTTTTTTTCAGGGGTACTACTTAAATCCCATTTTTTGCGGCAACCGAATTGAAGAGTTAAAAACTATATTTTTACTGTCGTATTGCAGATTTTTAGCTTATAGGATATTACCTGAGAGATTTTGGCATTACAGATTCTGTATGTATGTATGTACGTACGTATGTAAGTACGTACATACGTGCACTCGATATCTCTTGACAGAAATATCAGATCGGCTTCAAATGATAAATACTTATTTACTGAAAAAAGTTTTCCAAATTAGTTTCGGGGGCTCATAGGTAGACAATAAGGGAAGAAACGAGGGAATTAAAGATGTCTGGAGTAAAAGCAGAAATGATTAAAAGGTTGCAAATAATATTGGAAGTCATAACAAATGGACATCGCATTGACGAATAAAAGTTCTAAACATGTGCTGATGAAAAAGCAAGACTGTATGTGAACCTTTACAGTTGGCACCCTATGATTCCAACAATGTATAAGGTTTTGATTCGTGGTGCCACTGTAATTAAGAAAGCAGTCGTACCCATTGGCAAACGCAGCGATCAGAAGAAGCTGCCGATGGCAGAAACAAACACTTTAGACAGTACCGTACAAAGTACTTAAGAAAGTGCAATAGAGAAGTTTGCAACAGAAATGTCCCAAATTGGCTTCTTTTCAGCAGTGATCCTTTTATAAGCTGCTTTAGACAAAGACCAAGGGAAAAGAGCAAGTCATACAGTAGTGAGACCCTACAACTTCTTCTTCCAACTAGGTCTGATGGTAGTCCTGATAAAGGCCAAGAACAGAGAGTCGAAAAAGATGAAAAACTGAGTTCTGAAGGATCAGATTGAAATTGGTAATCTATTAAATACACTGTAAAACCAGCATCTATATACTGTAGAGATTCTGCTTTACTAAATGTATTATTAAATGTAACTTTATCAAATGTGAATAATCTTTATTAAATAATATAAATGTAATAAATATTATTACAGTACAATTAAATGTAAGTAATAAATTTTATATAGAGTAAAATTAAATACATGTAATTAAACATTACTAGTAATTAAAACAATCTATAAACAATTACTTTTCACTTATAAACAGTAAAAATTTAAGGCTGCTAGTCACTCAACTTCCAAACTCCTTTCGGTAATGTTAAATCTATGGGCATGTGATGTATTCGTATTTTTAAAATATCTACTTAGTAAATTAATATTTTAACTTCTTTTTTCTAAATGCTCTTTTTAAATGATGTCTCTTTTATTATGTAAAGTGTTAAAATCTTACTTACACTTCGCCAGCTTTTAAGATATAAAATATTAAACTAAGCTATGGATTTGTATGTATACTACATAGTATGCTAAAAGTTAGTTCAGTGAAACGTATAGCACAGTTAAAAATATATGATCTCCACACCAAGTAATGTATCCACACAAAGTAATATTTAAAAAAAAAGTTCAATTTAAAAACGCATATCACAACTACAAACGCTCTTCCAGCAATTATTGGTCATAGACTTCAATAGTTAAATTTATTCTTCAGCCAAATTCTTTGTGTGTCCCTGTAAATGAACGATATATTCTATGAGCACCATATTCTACAATAAGTGCCTTAGTACACCTCAGTAATGTATATAAATTTCAGTACGTTTAAAATAGTGTGATATCATTAAAATAGAGAGCAAACAATATTTTTCCATAGACTATAATGTAAGGGAACTCTTTTGAGTGTCTCTGTAAATGAACCGTAAATGCTATAGGCTTCATTTACAATACCAAACATGCCATAGTGATACCCAATAACATCTAAGAATTTTAAGGCAATCGAACTATATTTATATAGAAAAATATTTTTGGCCAGGATTTCGGGTCAATACTACACTGTGCGCCGCCCGTGTCTTTATGTATGTCCAAACCGTGCGTGTTTTTCAGGGTTCATATCTCGGCTAATTACCAACATTTTTTTTTCGAAAATCATTATCAACAATCCTTTTATACTTCTGCGACGATAGGTATCTCCAGCGCTCCTTAACTCCTTTGCTGAACGCCCGCAAATCGAAATTTGTGTGTAATGCAAAAATGCGATTTTCTCAAAAACTATGTGACCTAGGGTAATCGCTATAGTTTTCCTGCAAGGTTAACTTCTACAATCCTTATTTTTTTCACAATTTTTGTTTCAGTAGATTCGGAAATACAGGAGGGTGGGGGGGACATATTTTTGCATTACATTTTTGACGAAATCGCTGAAAATATAATGCCTAAAATAAAAAACAATGCATTTTTGAGTTCGAAAGCTTTCACACGATATACAAAGACAAGATTGTTTTGTTCAAGTAACTTAATTAGCCCTCTCTACATTTTTCCTAAATATATTTGTGAATGGTTAATAATCTATAAATATGTGGGTCAATTAGCCTGTCTGAACTTTCCGAGTTCCATAGTTTATGAGTAAAATGACTATGACAGACAGACACAGGAAGGATCTTATAATGGCTCCCTTTTACTTTTTAAGTACTGAACCCTAAAAATAAGAAATTGAAATGTCAGCTATGAAATTGTTAACAAAAACCTATTTCCAGAAGCTTTAAATATGCGACTGAAAAATTACAGATTATTTAGCCGAGTAGTTTTGAGTTTTGAGTTTCTTTGCTTTAAAAACTACTAGCATTACAACCTGTTTTGCAATGATTAAAAAAAAATAACATTAGGGATTCTAAACTTTAATCCTTCATAAGTCCTAAGCTATTTGACCGAATGACTTCCCATTCGATATCAGAAGGTAAATGTTACCGAAAAAGCCAAATATGCTGTCAAAAGTGGATGTTCGTATTGAAAATTTTGGAATTTGGTACAATTTCAGTTTGAAGACAAACGTCTAAGTTAAAAAAAAATAAAATAACGGCATTATTTTCATTCGAATGGCTATTTCTGTTTTTTCCTTGGACAATTTGGTGATTAAAATGTATGCAATGTTCTTTTTTGTTTTTTTTTGTTCAACTGTGCAGTTAGTTCACTTTAAAATGTATCTTGTTTGCGCTTTTTGTACTTTTCAGCGCATTTTTAATTTTTGCACCTTTTTTTTTGCTTCTTTAAGGATACACTTTCTTTAACGACTAATAATTTATTTTGTTGAACAGATAGAGATGTATGGTAAATTTCACTTAAAAAAGGAATATTCAATGCTGCTGAAACAATCGAAACATGAAAATTGATTTCTTAGGTATAAAATCCTTATTTAAATGCAATGTCAGATAAACCAATTAACGCATTGAAAATATCCAAGTAAGGGCTTAGTCAATAATTTTAATGATAAGTTGAATTTAAAATCTTAAAAAACCCCCACGAATTTGATATATTTTTCTAAATAGAGAGATCAGCATTTATTAGAATTATTTCAAAATGCAAGAGAAACAACATTTAATTATTTCTTTTTGCTATGTTATTTATGTATCATTTTATATCTCATTTCAGTATCAGTTTGTTTTCACATACAAAAAATAAAATATAATAAAAAGTTTCAGTATAAGTCAATGTTTTATTTAACTGAATAGATAAAAAGTATCCCTTAAAATAGAATTCAAGGAAATGCAATTGAATATTTTATTATTAGCTTTAGAGACATAAATCAAACTCATCATCAAATTTCACTGCTTGTTTTGAAAAATTAAAAAAGAAAGGAAATTACTATTTTGTCTTGCCTATCAAAAAAAAGTTCGCTTGTTTAGATTCTATATAAAAAAAAAAAATTAATTTGCGATTCCAAGAAATGAAATTTGTTTTTTCTGCCTTGTAAACATTTCTTTAACCCGTAAGCACATGCGCTGGAGTAAATCTCACCACAATCACATTTTTTCTTCGGAAAAAAAAGGATAAATATTTTGAGGACGCTTCTGATCTGCCTTGTACATTTCAAGGACAAGATAGAAAAGGGTCGGATGAAGGAATGCCTTTTTTTTTGTTCACTAGGAGGGGGAAAATATACCTCTTGGGAATAAATAATCCCGCGCGGGTAGAAACGTTTCATTGCGATAAGTGCATTTCTTACGGGATAAAATACACTAAAATAATTTTAATGAAGGAGCAACATAAAAGCTACTTGAATATATTGATGAAAGGGTAATAAAAGTAATTAATATCAATTTTGTGAAATAATTCATGTTTTAAGGTGTAAAACAAATCGTTTGCATATTTTCTAGAAAAAAAAAAACGTGATTTTTACAGAAACTTTTCCAAAATCTGAAAATAAATATTTAAAGCACGATTTTTTCCCCTCAAAAGAAGTAGTACTGATGCATTTTGCAATATAGAGAAGTAGATTTGTTTTTAAAAAGTATTTAGCCAAAAATATAATGGTAGACAAAATGGGGTAAGAGACAAAAAATCCCACGCGTGTGCTAACGTTACGAAAATAGGCACGTGTGCGTACGGGTTAACCCTCCAGCCGCAGGCGACTTTTTCAGTGGGTTACTATTTTAAAATTAAGATTGTTTGATTTCCACCACTTTTTTGAAGTATTCTACTTAGTCACATTATTTAATTACAGGTTAAATAATGCAGGAATAAGCCGAATTATACGCTTTAAAAAAAAAAGTGATGGGAATCAAGCAATCTGAATTTTTAAAAAGGAGGACCGAAGTTTTTGGAGAACCGAAGTTGGAGGGTTAAAGAAGAAAGATAAAAGATAAAAAAGTCCAATATTTCACGTATCGGCATGAGAATTAACTATAAGTTATTCCGATTCCGGATTGCTTTAGTTGCCTTGGCCTTGTTTTAATACACTTGTACGTAACGTTTCACAATTCTGTCTTCTAAACTGTGGATCTGTATAGCATTACAGACAGACAAATTTTCATTTTTTAATTCCTACTATTAGTTCACACTTTCCCTATATATACGTATCTTGTTCAAATTTTCAGTCGTTAATAAAATAATTATTATTCATCCTATCAAGTTCAAATAAATTTTTTAAAACTTGTAGTGGATGACACTTGATGTTAATAAAATTTTTTTCAAATATTAATTCATTAATTAAATTTTAATTAATTAATTTTAGTTTTATATGGGAGAAAAAATGGCGGCCATTGGTTATTGAACAGCATTTAATGCATCTTCATATCTATAAGGGGGTTACCATAGGAGGGACACTGTTCTGTCGCCAAATACCGCCAAGTTTATCGCCAACTTGGCGATATATCGCCAAATTTGGCGCTCAAAATGAGTCACCAAAAGTGACGCCAACTTGGCGATATCTCTAATATTTCGCCAAATTCCCATAAACTTCCATTGTAAACCAATAGGGTTTACTTTCTTATAGAAAATCAACAAATTGAGATATTTTAATGCAACAAAAACTAATATTAGCCTCAGGGATTATATTAAATTTTTCTTTGATGACCTAAGTAGGAAATGACTTAAAAATGAATTATATTACTTGTTATAAATATAGATTATTAACAGAAAGTTATCTACATGTGTCGTGAGTGAACATACCGTTAAAAGTTTTGTGTGCAAGGTTAATATTAAAAAATCAAAGGAAAATGAAAAGTTACATTTTCTTCTTATTATGTTATATGAGTTTTAAAAAAGAGTGAGTGTTGGAAGTGCTACAAAAATTATTCAAGACGTTTATTTGGATCGTGATCCCACTTTTAGGATAGTTAAAAAGTGGTTTTGTTGATCTAGAAATGATGATATCAATTTAAACGATAAAATTCGTTTCACCATAAGACATGTCAAATAATCGGAATTTTTGTGGCAAAACATAGTTCAAGGAAACTTTATCCATTTTTGGCTTTCGCCTCAAAAAGACGCTGCTTTGCTTGAAAAAAAGCTTTCTGGTGCAAAAAGCACTTCTATATATGGCAAGTAGTATACATTTTTTAAGATTTTTTTAAAAATTTGAGTAATCTTATATACGACGCTCAATATTTCTGATATCAAGAAAGTTAAAATTAAGACAGCTTCACATAATACAAAACGCTAATTTAAAATTTCGATAATATGTCATTCTCAGTTCTCTCAAAAATGATTGATTGCAGAATATATACATTTATAACATCATTAAAGACATAGTGATGGAAAGGAGTATTTTCCTTTAAATGCACTTTAACGAATTTAAGAAAAGTCATAATCAATGGATTACATGATAAATCATTCTTTATAAGTGTATAGAAGGTTATTGAAAAATGTCTCTTACAGGCATAAAATTTAACATTCAATATAATTTTAACGAAGAAAAATCCTTTTTCAAACTTGTTATTTTTTCAATTCTATGATTTATATTCTTTTCAAATATGTTTCAGAGAATTTCATAGATGCATAATTATTACTTTCATAGTAGTTCTTAGTTGTATGAACTAAACTACATTTCACAAGTCAAAGTCTGCAAAATCTTCCAACACAGAAAGAGGAAAATTCGCTTAAAGAAAAATGTTTCTCGTAGAATAGCTGTCAGAGAGCTGTAATTAGCGCGAAGGTTTTAGTCTGTAATTATAAGAACATTATGTTTTAAACTTTCAAAATACTATGGTATTAGAATAAATAAATGGCACATTTCTTTTAGAATTCTTTCCAAATATCTTATAAAAGAAAGACAGTGCAATAAAAAATATATTGCGTTAGAAGTGAAAACCGTTCAGGACTCACTTTCCAACATAGCTGAAGAGTGTTTATGAATTCGGTTTGTTTGTCCGTGCTCTAACTCGCATAAATATAGTGAAATTGGAATGTTATTGGAATTTACTATGGCATGTTCCGTATTGAAAATTAAGTGTGTAGCATTTACGGTTCATTTACAGGGACACTCAAAAGAATTCTGTTACTTTACGGTCTATGGGAAAAATCGTTTGCAATGTATTTTAATGATATTACACTGTTTTAAGGGGACAAGGGACCTTAAAATAATTTTTTTTTTATTTTTTGTAAATTTAACCTTAAATATTATTCAAAGGTACATTATATGCATGCATTTATCACAAAAAAAAAATTATTTTTGAGAAAAAAAAAAATGGAATTTTACGCGTTGTCTTAGAAATCTTCGAAATGCCGCTTGCGCATTCCATATCAATGAAAATCTCCAATATTTTTTTTTTTATAAAAGCCTGTTTTATATACATAAATAATATAGAGCATCGAATTTTATATATTTGAATTTAAAGGTAAAAAAAATGAAAAATTTCGAAATTTTTTCGAAAAAATTTCAAAATTTTTAATTTTTTTTTAACCTTTAAATTCAAATATATAAAATTCGATGCTCTATTTTAGTTATATATATAAACCAAACTTTTATTAAAAATATTGGGGATTTTCATTGATATGGAACACGTAGGGGGCATTTCGAAGATTTCTAAGACGACGCGTAAAATTCCATTTTTTTCATAAAAATAATTTTTTTTTGTGATAAATGCATGCTATAATGCATATAAAGTACCCTTGAATAATAATTAGGTGAAATTTACAAAAAATAAAAAAAAATTATTTTGAAGGATTTTAAGGTCCCTTGTCCCCTTAAACATATTGAAAATGATGTACATCACTGAAGTGTACGACAAGGACCTTACTATAGAACATGGTGAGCATAGAATTTATCGTTCATTTACAAGGGCACACAACAGAGCTTGGCTTCAGAAGAAAATGAACAATAATTGAACTATTGAAGCCTACGAACAATAATTGCTGGAAGTGCATTTTCAGTTGTGGTATGCGTTTTTAAATTAAATTATTTTTTAAATATTACTTGGTGTGTATGAATTCTATGGATCATATACAGGACACTACAAAAGTTTTCAACAACATCCGTTTATTGGCGGAAATTGCTGAATGGAAATTTCCAACTGTGCTATTCGTTAAGCTGAACTAACTTTTAGCATACTATGTAGTCTGGATACATCACTCTAGATGATATACAGGGCTGCACAAAAAATCGTATATTTTCCCTGCTATTCATGGTAATAGCAGATATTGGGTTTTCAAATGCTTTATGCGTTTTCCAAATTGTTTATTTAGACATCATCTTTCACCTTAAAAAAATTTGAAAGTTTTTTTTTTATAGTATTCATTATATGTTGAAAAGTGTTTCATAATCTATGCCGTACGCATGATTTTTCGATCTTGTTTTACTTACAAGAGTTTTATAATGAATTGTTTTCGGACGTCGTTCTGTAATGAAAATTCATTTTACGCCTGGAACATTTTTTAAACGGTTAAATTTTGAATTAAAAATTCAATTAAAAAAATTTTTGTATGTAACTTTTTGACCAACAGCTCAATTTAAACATTTTTTGCACTTTTAGGCATATAAAACTTTTCTTAACACAATGTAAATAGGATACTTAAAAATGCGTTTTCACAAAACTGTTTATTGGACATGGGGCACCTAATAATACCCATTTGAATAGCTTCATGGTAGAAATTACTGGTTGTATCCGAAATTTTTTACTGAGGCAAACAACTGCTGATTTTCTTTTGTTTTCTAACCGTATATTCTCAACTGATTTAGACAGAAATTGCACTTATCTTTCCTAATAACAACGTGAATGCATTCTAAGTTAAGAAAATAAAAGATTATACGAGAACAAGGCAGTAAGTAGGTCACAAAAGCCAATAAAAAATTGAAACCAAGATACATACTTAAAAGCCATGTCTATTTCTCTATATAAGCGTCATTTACCATGACACATTTATCCCATCTCTTTATGAGTTTTCAAATACCTGCTGCATAAAAGTCTTTGGACTGCGCTCTCAGCCATCTGCGTACCGCATATTCAGTGTTGCTAGATTGGGGACTTTTTTATTTCAGATTATTTGACTGTCACCACTTTTTAAAAATAGTATAATTCGCCTTATTTTTCAAAATTTTTAATCTATTTTTAAATATGCCGAATATTTCTATTTCAAAAAAGCTGTGACAAATAACAATCTGGGAACAAAAAAGTCTCCAATCTGGCAACACTGCTTATATTCAACGTCTGCATCAGTCAGCTCTAGGCTAAACCATGTGAACACCCTGTTACAGTTGCTAATGCTGTCTATTGTTGTTCACCTGTCAGCTCTAACCATTTCCTCAACCTTCCGCACTGTTTCTTCTGTCGAAATCTCAACAGGACGACCACTGCGTTCTTCGTAAACAACTTTTGAACTCCCCTGCTTATCTTGTACAACTGTTGTCTCACAAATTCGAAATTGACATCTTACAGTTGGACAGTGCTGCCACCTATTGGCATATTTGGAAACAATTTACTACTATTTCCGACCTCTCGTATCGATTTGTGACCTACTTACTGATTTTCCTTCGTAAAAAGTCTTAAGCAATGTTAAATTTACCATTGAACTCGTGCGAAGCTTTCACACTGCAATCTTTGAGATTATCAGTTGACAACTTTTTCCCATTACTTTTTGATTAGCTGCGATTTTTAATCGAAGAACGTGTTTTAATGAAATGTGAGTGTACCATGTCAAAAGCTTGCTCTAAAATCGTTCGAGGTGTCATTCATCGTTGACATTACAAATAATATACGAGGGCTATTCGGAAAGTACTTACGTTTATGAATTTAAAAAAAAGAACAGATCAAAGAAAATGTTTGTAGGTGCGTTCACTGTAAGAAAAAAAAAAACGGACTAAAATACGGAAATGCTACTGGAAATCGAGATGCCAGTAGTGCTTCCGTATTTTAACGGAACTTTTTCCCGATGAATTACAGAAAAATGTCCGTTTTTTGGCATTTACGGGGAAAACTTCCGTTAAAATACCGAAATAGTACTGGCGTCTCGATTGCCAGTAGTATTTCCGTATTTTAGTCCGTTTTTTACAGTGTCCGTAATTATATAAATACGTAGCACCTATAGTCGTCCGTCCGTCCGCATATAACAGAGCAAAAACTACCCAACCGAATAGTCTGAAATTTTAAATATATAATTGTTGTCAAAATTTTGTCGAGTCATTTCAAATTTTATGAAATTCGGATGTATAGTTTAATTTCAGGGACAGCCAAAATATTTCCGTTACATTACGGCCAATGGGAAAAAAGATATTTCAAGTGCATTTTAATGATGTTACAGTCTTTCGAACAGAATGAAATTGATATGCACTTATGAAGTGCACTAAAATATAAATTCAGTACAATATAGGGTTAAAAAAATATTTATAAAACTAGTTATAGTACGAACGCACCTCATTTGCCATGTTTGATGTGCAATTTCCAGTTTCTTTATTTCTTATATTTAAAAGGCACATTTTTCAGCTACTTCTCAACGCAATCGACGTATAAATTAAAACATGTATCATAATGGTACACCAGCTTGTTAATTCCATCGGCATAGAATTTTGCCCCGCCCAACACTTCAACAGGGTTGCCATTGGCGACTATTTTTCAATTGTATCCCTCACCACTCTCTCAAAACAAATTTTTTTTTAATATAAATTTTGACAACATTCGCAAGAGAAATATGCTACAAATTTATATTTTAAAAATAGTGGTACGTAAAACCTGTGTAAGTTGACCACTTGCAGTGCCACACTTCAGCGGTCAACTTAGAGAAGTGGTCAACTTATAAAGGGTGATGATAAATTTACTTTTTATGTAATATTTATACCATATCATTTTTTCTCACAAAAATTTTAATCATTGAATAAATTTTAATCATTGGCTTTAAAATAATATTGTATTACCATGCATATTTACAACACTTTATAAAAGAAAAGATTAACTATAAGAATGAATTAATAGTTTTGTATCAATTTTAAAATCAATTAGTATTACATACTACTATTTATTTTAAAAAACAGTCAATCAATATACAGCCAATTAGTGATTCTTCAAACAATACTTGTTATTACACATAATTTATAAAAAACATAAAAAAAAAACATTTATTTTTTCCACAAGACACATACACATTCTAAAATTTTAAAATTAAGTTTGAAATTTACATTACCTATTTGTCCAAGAAAAACTCTGTTATTGTAGTTTGAAGCTGGTTTTTGGACTTTACATCAGCCCAATGTTTTTCAATGCAGACATACAGATCCATTATTTTTTCAGAAATATCGGGCTGCTTATTTTAGCAGCATAGCATATTATTAGCATATTATTAGCATATTATTAGCATAGCACATTAAATTTTGTACACAGTTTAAAGCTTCTGAAAAAGTTAGAGTCTTCCTTGTGTTTTCATTAATAGGCTCCTCTTTACTGTCTTCTTCTTGATTATCTTCTATTACTAGAGGCTTTTTTTTTTTTTTATCTTTGCTAAGATATTAGCAGCTATGTTTTCTGCATTCACTTCAACTTCTTCGTGCACAACAATTGTCATTGTCACATAAGAGAAACGATTTTTCATCGACCAGCTCTTGCTGAATATTTATTGGCAAAGTTTGAATATCACTCTTCAAACAAAATTCAGTCTCTTCTTCATTCAATATTTCATTCACACTTTTAAATCCTGCTTTATAAATCGATTTGGAAATAGTTGAAGAAGATAAGTTTTTCCAAGAATCATTAAGCCAATGAATTGCGTCCAAAATATTTACTGATTTAGTAAAGTCTTAAAGATCATTGCAGTGTTCAATTTTTGTAATGAGGCGCTTCAACATTAAAATAGCAATTAAAGCCTTTGTGCAGGAATATTAAAAAGCAGTAAACCAACGTTTAAAATGCACAAATAATGCGTGATAAGCAGCAAACAGCTGTTTCGAATCTACAGCGAGATTCTTCTTCAGTGCAAGATAGGGAAAAAAGGAACAATTGGAAGGGAACGCTCATCCTTGCTTTTTCTAGCACGCTGTTCCCTTTTTCCCTATCTTGCACTGAAGAAGAATCTTGCTGTAGATTCGAAACAGCTGTTTGCTGCTTATCACGCATTATTTGTGCATTTTAAACGTTGGTTTACTGCTTTTTAACTTCAACATTAGTTTACGATAATGCAACTTAACTGCACAAATAATGCTTTGATCTAAAGGTTACACGAGTGACGTTAAATTTGGGGGCAAAAATACTGTTTTAATATTGGTGAAAGATTTGAAAATTTTATGACTGGATACCTTGTCAATAAATAAAATTACCTCAACACCAAGTTTACTGGATGAAAATAGTAATCCTTCTGTACTAAAACACAGTTCTAGTGTAACTCATCATTAGCACAAATAATTTTTTTTTTAAACTCGGTTGTTACAATTGCCATAAACTATTGAAACCGATGGAAATATTTGTGCTTACCAAATAGCACCTGGGGTTATTGAAAGAAGGGAAGAAATGATAACAGAATGAGAAATAGAAGAAATAACTCTAGAATAAAAAAATGGAGGAGTAGGGTTGAAAAGAAAAATCCACAAGAGCAACAATGTTAACAATAAGCCTTCAATTATTTACCTACATCTATTCCACAACTAAAAGCATTTCCCATGTTAATAACTATTTCACCCTTTTAGAAATTCTAGTTAAAAAGAAAAAAAAAAGCGAAAATTTCGTGGAGAGTTTTTTTTTATTCATGATTTGTTAGCTTTTTGGATGGTCAAGTTATAAAAGGTTTTGATGGGCAATTTATAATAGATAGACAGGTGGTCAGGTTAAAAAGGGTTTGTCTTATAGTTTTGTATAGGATAAATTTGGTTCCTGACAACAGAGGTCAACATAGACAGGTGGTCAACTTATAAGGGTGGTCAACTTTACCGGTTTTACTGTACGAGTAAAATATGAAAATAGTTCTCCGTGCATGGTTGAAATGCCAGATGGCAAAATTCCATGCCGATGGAATTAATAAGCTGTTGTACCGTTATGTGAAATGTCTTAATTTATACAGCGATTATGTTGAGAAATAACTGAACAATTCGACTTTCAAATATAAGTAATAAAAAAGGTTTCCCTTCATTTGCTTTTTTTAATTTATAGACTTAAGTTACTTTACGAACAGCCCTCGTATATGATAGTGTTTTTTTAAGTGCAGTTATAATGTAATAATATCGTATCGATTACCATGACTGTAATATTTAATCGTGATACAGCATTGGTCCATTAATTGATCAGATAACTCATTAATCGGTACAATTCTAATGCAATAAAATGTTTTGTCTTTACTATCGCAATATTAGTTTTGTTGCTTAGGCAACATAACTTATTATAATTTTGGAACACGATAATTTAAAAAAAAATCATATAAAAGAGATTTCCGAAAAATAACTTTAAGTGAAAATCCTAACACACTCTATGTGTCATCGCGGAAAGAAAATTACCTTCTTAACGACCTTGTTCTTAAAATTATGAGGCTGTTTTCTGTGCAGGAAACCGAAGTTTTAAAATTTTCATTCTAAAGGTTTATTTCAACCGTGAAAATTCTTTCAGAAATTATGCTTCGTTAGAAACTACCTTAACAATAACTTTAAAAGCTGAGAATTACAAAACGTGGCTTAAAATATTAAAGGAAAGTTGACGCAGAACGTGACAATATATATAACTAAGACTAGGTAATTTCAAAGTTTCTTGGCGTGCAACTTTCTAGTGAAATCTATTTTCTTGTATATTTGGTTCTAATTTGGGGAAAGATTTTAGAATTATAATTTAATTCTAAACTCAGATTACAAATGAGGTGAATATTCAATGCTAAATGAAATGTGTCATTTAAGAGGGGGGAGGGGAGATGGAGATTGTATTTGTGGTTAAAAATTGCGGTGGGAAAAAAAGTGTAAAAGGTCGCTGCTGTGCACTAGTTCAAAAACATCATTCAGGGAAACAATGCATTTAAAAGTTTTAGAAGTGGGGTTGACTCTTCGACAGATGAGGCAAATAAAAGTATGTAGAAGCACGTTTTTAGGGTTTCGTTCATCTGACGAAACCATATTCGTTTCACTCCTCTGCCTGTCTGTCTGTCACAGAGCCCGTTCTCAGAAACTATATATGTTGGAGACTTGAAATTTTGGATACTTATAGCTGAACACCTCACATCAAACGACAAATCGTAAAATTTTGAAAAAGTCTTATATTTACCCGTCTGGGCTCTAACTTTTATATTTTAAGCTTTTTTTTCTATCTGAGCCCCTGATTAAGTTGAAGAGTTGAAATTTTGAATACTTATAGCTGAACACTTGCGGATCACACGACAAATCATAAAAATTTCAAACAGTCTTATTATTTACCTCTCCGGTCTCTAACTTGTGTATTTTAATCAATTTTTCTAACCTCCACTCTTTTCACCCGGGGGCACTTTTCTAACTTTTGCCGACACCCCTTTGACCACGCTTTCATATTATGCACCATAGCCTTACATATTTAGTTCCACATTTACCGCCAGGGGTGCCTAACGCGTAACTATCTCGGGTGCTATGGGCCCGATCCCCTCGACTACGGATCGGTTGTAAAACGGAGTTTCGTTCGGATAGAGGTTTGTTTAGAATAGAGTGCGCTCCCTGGTTTTGAAATGGGGAACTAACAGATTTTCCAAAAGGATAAAGTATTGTTAAAGGAATATTAAACGAAACCCTCTGTGTGATCTGTGACCACACTTAACCACTTGTTTCAAATTAAGTGCTGAGCAAAGGCAGCGTTGAAAATGGAAAGGAACGTTTTAATTCCGACATACCTCGCTAAAATATTTATCGTCGTATAATAATGAGAGCTTCTTACAAAATTGTGAAAAAAATTAGAAAATTTAAGAAAATGATGTATAACGTATACTTAAAGGGGAAAAATGGAGTATAAACATTATTGGCAACGAAAAGAATAATTTAATAGCCCAAACGTTTTGAAAGAATGAATTAGCATTCGCAGATTATCTCAAAACATACTATGGATTTTAAAAGTTAAATGACATTTGATTTAGATTTTTCTTCCTTCAGGTTTAGAATTTAAAAACTTCCAAGTTTTCCTACGATAAGATATAGTCGAGTTTTATTATGAAAAGATATATGGTTGGACAAAAATATGTAGTGGTAGAACTTTATTTTTAAAATCAACTCCCAATTATTCTGTCCTTGGTGCTTTATCCTGTAAAAACTGAACGCAGTCGAAAATCTTAATTTCTATTAATCTGATTCCGATTTTAATGCCAGAAATGTGGTCGTCAAGTCGCAATAAATGAGCGATGAATTTGAAATTAACATTTTATTGAACTGTGTATCTCTGTATGTTAAAAATCCGAAAGTGTCCAGAGTCAAAATCTAAGAAGGAAAAAAAAAGATTTAAAAATTAATTGTCAAAGGTTATTAACTTTTAAACTCTTGTAGTAATTTTTACGTCATCCTGCATTTAAATTTTATTTTCTTTATATTAAAATAAAAAATGGACTTGATTTTTAACTTTTTTAATAGATATTAGCGTAATAAACTTATTCAAGTTACATAAAAAAGTAAATTAAACGAAATATTTTTGTGACTTTTTTCCAGTACAATTTACAAACATTTTATATCTTGGTGTTTGCGAAAATTTGCTCTTAATAAGTAATAGAATTGGCCTTAACAGATGGAAGAAGCTGCATATTTCCCACAATATAAATTTTGAGCCATAAAGTATGATACTTAATAGCTATTATTTCACAATGTGTGATTATATAACAACATAAATTAAGCGTATATTTTGGAGATGAGAAAGTAAGTAAAGCAATTCTAATATACACAGAAACTTCATTTTGAATGACAGCTATTAAATTCGGCAATAGCTACCGTCATTTTTAATCTCAGGTGATTTTCTTAAGTATTTGGCGTAATATTTAGAATTAAAGTAATGAGACGAAATTAGTCGTACGATACAGATTAATTATGATTTTGCTTTAAATTGAATAAAGCATTTCAACTTTGTTGATTTGTAAGTACATAAAAAATTCATATCATAATTTCATCAAAATATTTTCACATTCGTCATAAAATAGAAATAATGTATCTTCACTTTAGCTTTTAAAAATACAGGATGTCTCCAAAATACAGGTTCAGCTTTGACGGAAGATAGACTACATTGCAACAAACAAATTTTGTATACTAAATAAAGGCTGCAATCTATTTGTCTAGTCAAAAATTCAGGATGTTTCATTTTAATCCGAATCCAGATTTTTGTCAATAATAAAAAAAATAATGGAGATATTTTAAAGAAATTTGTGCAGACGTACCTCTCTTGGAGTAAAATGCAACAATATTACACGATGTGGAAAGACGGAATCCCCGGACACACGTGCTCTCGAAACGTAACCTCTAGTAACAGGACGATGCATCCGTATCAGGGACCTTGCTTAAGCAACCCTCCGAAATTGGTTGGTGCCGCTACGAAGTCTACGGTTGAGCTTTCGGTTATCCTCCTGCATCGAAGCCAGGTTGATTCGAGATCACTCAGAGGTGCATGCGGACAAACAGCGGTAAACTAGATGTGGTCTGTTTCAGAATGCATTTCACATTACATACAGACACACTAAATGAATTACTACGTTTTTCAAGCCAATTTCGTAATCGCATTTCACACAAACCAATGTATCACGAAACTCTGTTAAAATACGTTTATAACGATTATCTCGTTATATATGTTTACATTCCATTCCCCCCCCTCCTCCCCCAGACAGTTTCAATTAAAATTCTGTTTAATAACTTATTTATTTTGTGCACTATAGTCAAACAGGGCAGCCCCTAAATTAAATGCAACATTTAAAAACTAATTCGATTGTATTAACAGCCCTTCACACTTAAATTAAATTATTCTAAGTACTCATCTCTTTAATAAAATAAAATCAGTGAATCTCCATTTTCACTTTCCAATTCTTTCACACATACGCTTTAACCTTGTACAAAATTCGTTACGGCTGACTGTTAGTTTCAAACGCATTTTAACTTCGGTCATTTCCTTATTTGGGCATGAATATAACTCATCATTCAAAATCACTTTACATGCAATCTACTTATTAGAATTATTTTCGCTTCACACCCTTTTGTTCAGATGTATGGCAATTCTACATTTTTGTGGTAAAGCGGTGCATCTTTGATCTAACATCTGGTCTAGAAAAATACAGTCTCATGCTTTTTAGCCTAACGAATTCGGTCTGTTGCTATGCCCTTTCCAGATAACACTTTTTATTTTTTACATTTAACCGCAGCTGTATCAATGTACAGATGAGGCTCCGTCTATCATGACTCAGGAATGTATGCAGCCCACAATCTGCCCCCCCCCCCTACACAATCAATATGGTAGAAGCCTACCGTACATTTTTGGCGAACATACCAGCCAATGTTTCTCTTACCCCCTGTGCATGGCGCAAAAATACTTTTAGATTGGCGATATTGTAGTCCGCCAAGTAAGAAAGTTGTAACTGTATATTCTGATCATTGCTGCTTTCTCGCTAGCCTCGTGATGACGTCTTAAAAGAGGCTCCTTATGCTTTTCCCTTGTACCTCTCCCTTCGACTTTCATCATGGAAATAAACTAAATCTTCGTTTACTTGAATTGGAGTTTTTTTAATAGGACCTGGTGTTTTTTTTAAATTCTCGCAAGCTTATAAACGCAAACGGCCATCTCTTCTAGCAAAAAAAGTCTTCACATAAATTGGTCTCCGTGACCAGCTTTTTTTTCTCCATTAACAAAAAAAAATGTAAGGGAGAGGTACTTGCTTCTAATCTTATTTTTTCTGCATGGACTTCGAAGCGATGGATCCTTCCCGGCACCTGCGCGCTCTATACTGTTGACGTCCGGCCACTTTGTTATCCCAGCTGCTTAGACGCTGAGTTAACTCGCCCCCGTCACCTAAAGAAAAGTCATCGTTGAAGCAACGGCTCGCCACCCCGTCAAAAGATGGAGGTTTTCATCCTGGAGTGAACTTCACGCCCTGGACACCTGCCCTGTGCCGAAGAGATAGCTTCGCCTACTTCCTATTCTGCCTTCTCTCTTTGCCAACCCCTGGAGTGTTGGAATCACCTGCTCGCACCCTATTACCGAAGGAGTTTTTTCGACTTCTCGCCCCGGACGCTGCCCTTCGCCGAAGAAATCTGCCTGCGTGCTATCCTGTCTCTCGGAGCATCCTTCCTGCCCGTCATCGCATTTCGCTTGTGAAAGTGTCCTGCATGTTTTGTGTAGTGTGCTAAAATACAAACCAGCTCAGTGTGTGTGTAAATATTTGTGCAAGTTAGTGTGCTCAAAGTGCACCTCTACATGTTTACTTACTTACGAGCGAGTCAGCGATTGAATGAATGAATCTCGCTCACCAGCCTCCTCAATATTCTCCAAAGAGGGTCTTTTTCTTTTTTTTTACCATACGACACCAACTGTTTGTGAAATTAAAGTATTCCGACAAATGAGTAGTGTGCCTCTGAGTCGTGTGTTCTACAGATCCTGCATCCTATTATTTGACAGCCGTTTTCTGTGATAAAGAAAAAAAAATCTAAAAAAAAGTCTTGTGCTGCCAAAGAATCGTTTTAAAGATTCATTCAAACGCATACATAGATTTCTAGCAAATTTTTAGGATCTTCACAAAAAGGTCATAAATGTGCATAGATAAAAGGCAAGCGTAAAAAAAATGAATGCACCTAAAAAAAAAAGTTTCACAAAATCAGATTAAAAAAAAAAGAGAAAATAAATACTGTAATAGTCACTTAAATAACGCATTTTGGAGGATGAAAGCATTTGTTTTAATTCCCCCATTTAATTGCTTTCCTTTCGCCTAATTTTCTTTTCAGTTAATTCTGGAAACCTTGTTTTAAAATTTTTAAAGTTGTTTCATTCCATTTGTATGCTTTCTTACTCCATAAGTACTCACAAGTACTTCATAATTTATTTTATTAATATTATTGTGTTTTTGTACAGGATACGAAAACACAGTGATATTGCTATTTTTGATATTTTGTGTTGTCTATTATAATATTTATAAATATAATATAAGTAGTTTTTTTCCCATTGCATTGAATGTTCCACTATCTTTAGTTATTACGATACACATTCACCTTTGCTTAACTTTTAATGCATATTAAAATATATTAAATTTTTTTTCTCTCTCAAAAAGAGTTAACGAAGATTATATTTTGTCCCATATATTTTTCTGGTTCGCCTTTCGGCTTGAAAATATTTTAATTTGAGAAATATTTTTAATTTCTGTCCTTTTAGAGAAATAAGGACAGATAGCAAGTTTTTTTTTCTCTGCTAAAAAGGATAAAATAAGTTTTTTAATTCAGTTGCTTGCTCCTACCAGTTTTATTTTGAAAGACTTACATGTTTCATTCATTTAAAAAAAAATAAAATAAAATAGGAGCTATTGCGAAATATTTTTCTGTTTCTCTTTTGCTTAAAATAAGCAACGGTATTATTTTTACTTTGGGAAACACAATTTTGTCCCTGGATAAGTTTTCTTTCCCTCTATTTTTTTATATAAGGTTTAAAAAAAAATAAGACCTTTTGTTTATTTTTAAGTTGTGTATTAGTTTTTTTTAATGTGATTATTTTATTTCATTATTTTAGTTGCTTTGCATTTTATCTGTTTATGTGTGTTATATTTAGATATGTATGCAGAATTTCAGTAACAATTTTTGATTAGAGAATTTGTGTTAGGTAAACCGTTGACCATGTCCGCTAAACAAGTTCAAATCAACATTAACCAATTTGATGGAGATCCGGATTTACTTAAATTCTTTTTTAACCAAATTAGGTCGGTTGCTGAAATTAACAAATACAGCCCTCAGACTACCATTGCTGTACTTGTAGGCAAGTTAATTGGTCCCGCTCAAAAATTTTATGCTCAGAATCCGGAAATTCAAAAAATTAATGATCTAGATACGCTTGAAAAAGAATTCGCCGCATTTTTCTCACCCCCCAGCAAGTGCGTGGCTGGCGTTGAACTTTCGAGCTTATCTCTTCTGCCAGCGGAGTCAATTAAAAACTTGGCACATCGGTTAAACGTGTTAGCCGCAACTGTCTATTCAGATATTAAAGACGAAAATGCCCGTAACACGATTAAACTTATGAAATTTATGGAGGCTGTGCCAGCTAACATACGAATAAAGTTACAAGAAGAAGGCGTGAATGAATATCGTGCTGCTGTTGAAAGAGCACAGATATTACACGAAATTCTGCATAACGAAAAGATTCTACATTCCTTACCCTCTGTCAGTAAATCTCAAAATAACATTGAAGAGCAATTGAAGGAACTCTCGGAAAAAATAAATGCATTAACACTCGCACCGCCTGGACCCAAAACTGAAACTAAAAAAAATGACATGCAAGGTAGCCCAAAGTATAACGCAAATGCGATGCGCAATAGGAAAAATTTCAAAACGCGAAATTTCCCAAAACGTTTTTCCCCTCACAAATTTACACAAAGAAAAGTTGTGACTTGTCAACTCTGTTTCCGCAATGGCCACCAGGCACACCAGTGTTTTAAATGGAAAAGAGTTAATACACAGAGAAGGGAAAATTTTAACAGACGCAACAATTACCAGGTTCAGGAAAACTAGAACAGAGACACAATTTTTATGCTGATGATTTTGTGTCTCAACCATGTGACTTAACATCAGCAACATTTCCTATTGACCCTACATTACCAAAGATCTCTAAAGAAAGATTAGTCAATTCAACCGGGTCACAAACTTCAGATCACATTAAAATTGCAAGAAATATCACTACTCAAACAGAAAATGAAGGCGATAAAATTGTTCACATCATTTGTAGTGTTAATACGCATTCTCCATCACTCCCTCTTGTAAAGGCCACTATTGCAAACCATAAAATCACCCTATTGGCTGACTCTGGAAGTAGCATTTCGTTACTTTCACAAAATTTATTTAATGAACTTAAACCTGTATTAAAATACAAGAGACTATCAACAGCCATAAATATTAAAACCGTCAATTCGGATGTTTCTTTTTCTTCATGTATTAGAGCATCCATTAAATTAGAAAAAAAATCCTTCTCGCACCACTTTTATATAGTGGATATTCCTGAATCCTCCAGTTTTGAAGGCATTCTTGGTTTTGATTTCATTAGTAAATTTAACATTATCATTGATACTTTCAATAAATGCATTCACATTAACAACAACTTGACTATTCCACTAGAAACATCACACACTAAGTCTAAAGTCAGTGAAAGTAATCAATGTAACACCTTATGTGATGTGGTGACAAATCAAAAAGTTTTCTTAACCCGTAAAATAATTTTAGAACCCCAAGAGCAAACATGGTGCTCAGTTTACACAAACAATAATATCAAACATGACATAAATTATCTATTTGAATATGTGGCAGATAAAAAAGAAGTAATAAGTCATGATGCCATTATTCAAATGAATAAGAAAACTAAACGCAAAAAGAAGCCTGTACAATTAAATCATTTCTTTTCTATTTCACTTAAAAATAATTCTGACACTACCATTCATCTCCCTAAACACACAAAAATTGGACATTTATCTGAAGTTGAGGAAATTCTTGACTACCCCTCGGATAAGTTGGACAAGCATCATAACTCAGAACAACACTTCCTAAATTTTATTCAGGCATCTAATGAAACATTAAAAAAGAGGAAAGAGGATTTGGCAGCTACCGATTTTGATCTTACACATTTAAGTTCTAATGAAGCAAATACAATGACTAAATTATTACTTAATTACTATCCTGCCTTTTCAAAATCATTAAATACACTTGGACATACTGATAAGATTGTACCTGATTTGAAATTTATTAATGACTACCCTATAAAGACTCTTCCATTCCCCCTTCCTCAATCTTTCCAAAAAGGTACTTTAGAACAAATTAAAGATCTGCTTGATGCCAAAATTATTGAACGCCACTGTTCAGAATGGGCTTGCCCCATGCTTTTAGTCAAAAAGAAACCAGATGGAACTGGTAAACAAAAATTTCGTCTCGCCTTAGATCTTCGAATGGTAAATACTGTAATTCAAGGATCATCTTACCCTCTACCTAAAATTCAAACCATCATTTCAAATCTTTCTCAGTATCGATATTTTTCATCTCTTGACTTTCATCAGGCATATCATCAAATTGATTTGCCAGAAAAATTCCAAAATCAGTTGACATTTACTACTATGTTTGGTTCTTTTAGATACAAGAGATTAGTGTTCGGATTAAAAAACAGTGCTTCTATTTTCCAAGCTTTAATGGACTCTTTGCTTGATGAGTTACAATTAGATGGTGTATATACATATCAGGATGATTTCATTGTAGGTGCAAACTCTTTTGATGAAATGTGTAATAAATTAAAGAAAATTCTCTCTATCCTAACCAAATACAACTTAACCCTGTCTCCTAGCAAGTGTACTTTTCATAAATCTAGTATTGACTATTTGGGATTTCATGTAGAAAATCAGTCCGTTTCCCCGATTCAGTCAAATATCATAAAAATAACATCTTTTCCCACACCTACAACTAAACGCCAACTAAAAAGACTCATTGGTGTCATTACATTTTATAAAAGTCTAATTCCATCCTTTTCTGAGTTAGTACAACCACTGATAAACCTAACTACTCCAAAAGTTAAATTTAAATGGACAGTTAAACATCAAGAAATCATGGACACAATACAGAAAATTTTCTTTAATTCTCCCATGGTTAGATTACCTGATTGGAACAAGACATTTTATTTAAATACAGATGCGTCAAATGTTGCTATTTCTGGTGTTTTATTACAAGAACATGATCAACAACTTTTACCAGTTGCATATTTTTCTAAATCTCTTAAGCCATCAGAAAAAAAATACCCTGCACTTAAATTAGAACTCATGGCAATTTATAAATCTGTAACCGCTTTCAAATATTATTTATATAACAGACAATTTGTAATTCTTTCTGACAGTAAACCCTTAGAAAAATATAACAAAACTACTAATCCAGCTGATATTATCTCTCGTTGGCTCATGGAGCTTTCAGAGTACTCATACACTTTCAAACATATCCCTGGTAAGAAAAATGTTCTTGCTGACTATTTATCTCGCTGTACTTTTGAAAACAATCAACAAACTCTGGATACTATCCCTGAACTTATCCATGACCCTCAACCATTACCTATTGTTGACTATGATACACCAGACAGTAATAATTCATGTTCAAGTGCCACTAAGAAATATGTAAACTATCTTGTATCTGGTAAACAAACAAATCCAGATCCTTTATTAGAAATTTCAAATGAAACTTTCTGCACTGAACAAAAAAATGACACCACCTTGTCCACTGTTTACAAAGATATTCTAAAGAAAGGACCTTCTCAAAAATATCCTAATTACTTCATACACCCTGATTCGAAAGTTTTAATGTTAAAAAAAGAAAATAATCTTAACAACACTTTTTCATATCACATTGTTGTTCCTAACTCTCTTAAAAGCAAAGTTTTAACAATCTCTCATTTATCTCACTTTGGTTTTAATAAAACCTATGAGTTCCTATCATCAAGATACTTTTGGAAAGGCATGTATGTTGACACCTTAAACTTTGTAGCTTCATGTGTCAAATGTCTTCAATGTAAACATCATCAAACCCCTCCTGCACCCTTACAACCCACCTACACGCCCAGATATCCTGGCCATACTATTAGTACAGATCTCGTTGGACCTTTTTCTAATGGTAAACATATTTTAACTATTACAGATCACTTTTCAAGGCATGTTGAACTTTTTCCACTTAATGATACATCTGCAACTAAAGTCGTTAAATGTTTATTCTCTTACATAACCACCTTTGGGAGACCTTCTGTTGTCTTATCAGACTTAGGACCCCAATATACATCTCAAATATACAACATTTTTAATGATACTCTAGGTATTAAGGTACTTCACAGCTCTGTTTCGAGACCACAAAGCAATGCTCTTTCGGAGAGAATAAATAAATCTATCAAATACTCTGTTAATATACTTTTGCAAGAAGGTCACTCATTTGAAAATGCAATATTTATACACAAGTCGCTCTATAATGGTTCAAAACATTCAACTACGTTATTCACTCCTAATCTTCTCCACTTTGGACGTGAACTTTCATTAATTTTTGACACTTTTGATCAGAATAGCAATCAACCTTTTCTAGACAAACATACTGAAATACATAAACTACTTGGAGATTTACACAAAATATATGACAAGGCTTACAATAACATTAAAACAGCACAGGATAAAAGATATAAACATTACGGTCAGAAAGCTAAATTAAGAACCATTTGTCTCAAAGATATTGTGTACTTAGTCTGTTGATAAATTCAAACCTAAATACACTGGACCATACATTGTAACTTTCAAACATTCACCTGTGTCATTCTCGATCAAGAGATTGTATGCTGCTGATAATACAGCATTTCGGGTGCACATTGATAGGTTACTTCTTGCACCACCTCGATATGGACATTTATTCGATGCTACAAGTCACTTAAACAATCACAACTTCCCTAATGTTTATCAACCACATACATATAATTTAAGAAACAGAAAATAATATACTTCTGTTTACATTTTTTTTATGACATGTATTGTGAAGCTAAGTGTACAACCAGAGGCCTAGGTTGTATGTATGTTGTTTACAACAGAACTTTGACAACATTATGGCTGGCCCATGACTGTTTTCTTCGAAGATCTCTTGTGAACAATATTTTGAATCACTTTACACTCATTTCATTTTACTGTACACTTTTATGTTATTTACATACACTTACCTATTATTTACAGTTTAACATTTATTTTACATTTCATTCTTTTACGATTAAATTTCAGTTAAAACTGATAACTAACACATTTAATAATTGCAGTTATTTAAAAAAAAAAAAAAAATTTTTTTTTCACATGTAATTTGATAACATTTTCTTTAAGGCAACCAGTTAGTTACCTTCTAATTATACGACTTGTGCATTATTTAACCTGATTATGACTTTTTCATTTTTTTTATGTCTCTCTTCACTCTAGGATTGTCTACCCCTTTTTCATTTGATATATATGTGAAATATATATCTATTTTTTTATTTTTTTAATTCTCCCTTTCGAATGTTTTGTTCCTGTTCAAAATTATTGCCCTTAGGGTCCAAAACTCCATTGTGTTGAGAGACAACCCCTTGGAATTGGTGTTCCAATTCACAAAAAATCAATTTTTGCTTGTAAACCGACGTGTGCTCCTTTAGAGGACCGCTAGTGTCTTCGGAGGAGCAGGGACTCATATAAGCGGGCGCTGTATGAGTCTCAAAACTCCCTCCTCACATAAGGCTGAAGCCCTAAGCTGACGCCATAATACTTGTGGTCTACACAAGATTCAGGGTGACACCTTTTTCATGGGCGTGCTTCAGGCACCTCTTTTTTTTTTGTCATCCTATGCTGCATGCATGAACATTACATTTTTTTTTAAATCATGTCCAATTTCTTTTAAAATCATATTACAATTGATTATTAGTTTACAATTACACATTTCATTTATTATTATTTACTCTTTACTTCTAGTGTTGCATTTGTGTTTATATATTATATTTTTATTGTTACTACTTGTGTTCTTTTCATAAAAATGATCCGAATCAGGATCAATATTTTGATGATGTGCAGCCAAGGGTCTAGTTACATGCTGCTTAAATATTTGCTGTCAGAGTCGACTCAGTCAAAAAAATATATACCATGGTATGCAATTTTGAAGAAAATTTTACTGAAGGTGGAGATCCATAAACTTAATTTAGAAAATATTAATTCATAAAATCTCTTAGGACTGTTGAACTATTGATGAAAGAGATTTTTTTTTGTTTTCATGACAGCAACTTGTTTAAAAAAAAAACTTTTATGTTTTGAAGATATATTTATATGTGTAACTATTTTTCTTGCTGTTTTGCCCATGCACACGGGTCAACAAAAGTTTTTTTTTGCGGTGTCCCAGGTGATATATATAACGATTATCTCGTTATATATGTTTACATTCCATTCCCCCCCCTCCCCCAGACAGTTTCAATTAAAATTCTGTTTAATAACTTATTTATTTTGTGCACTATAGTCAAACAGAGCAGCCCCTAAATTAAATGCAACATTTAAAAACTAATTCGATTGTATTAACAGCCCTTCACACTTAAATTAAATTATTCTAAGTACTCATCTCTTTAATAAAATAAAATCAGTGAATCACTCTCCATTTTCACTTTCCAATTCTTTCACACATACGCTTTAACCTTGTACAAAATTCGTTACGGCTGACTGTTAGTTTCAAACGCATTTTAACTTCGGTCATTTCCTTATTTGGGCATGAATATAACTCATCATTCAAAATCACTTTACATGCAATCTACTTATTAGAATTATTTTCGCTTCACACCCTTTTGTTCAGATGTATGGCAATTCTACATTTTTGTGGTAAAGCGGTGCATCTTTGATCTAACATCTGGTCTAGAAAAATACAGTCTCATGCTTTTTAGCCTAACGAATTCGGTCTGTTGCTATGCCCTTTCCAGATAACACTTTTTATTTTTTACATTTAACCGCAGCTGTATCAATGTACAGATGAGGCTCCGTCTATCATGACTCAGGAATGTATGCAGCCCACAATCTGCCCCCCCCCCTACACAATTAATATGGTAGAAGCCTACCGTACATTTTTGGCGAACATACCAGCCAATGTTTCTCTTACCCCCTGTGCATGGCGCAAAAATACTTTTAGATTGGCGATATTGTAGTCCGCCAAGTAAGAAAGTTGTAACTTTTTATTCTGATCATTGCTGCTTTCTCGCTAGCCTCGTGATGACGTCTTAAAAGAGGCTCCTTATGCTTTTCCCTTGTACCTCTCCCTTCGACTTTCATCATGGAAATAAACTAAATCTTCGTTTACTTGAATTGGAGTTTTTTTAATAGGACCTGGTGTTTTTTTTAAATTCTCGCAAGCTTATAAACGCAAACGGCCATCTCTTCTAGCAAAAAAAGTCTTCACAACGTTTACTATAGTTAAATGTATGAACAAAACCAGGGTTCGGATTGGAGTGAGATTCCTGTATGTTTGATTGAATAAATGAATCGCTACACCAATTTCCTATATAAAATTTTTTGTTGTAGTGTACTCTACTTTTGCTCAAAGTTTGTAAATACATTTTCGAGACACCTTAAAAATCTGAAACGTATAATTTTAAGAAGATTTGTGTTCTATGTATTGTTTGAAAACGTTTAAAACATTTTGCTGCATTCTTACAGCACACGCACACACCCATACACTTGCACAAATGTGTAAATTCGATTGGCTCCTTTTCTAGTAATAATAACTTTAAACTGATTTGATATGTATTATAATTAAGAAGTTATGATTTTTTATTTGGTTTTCACAAACCCCCTCCCTATTTCCACCCCCTTGGTCCGATTTTGCCCATTAACGAACTTGACCGAGATTTTCTGTCCTTGATTTTCTGTATCAGTTTGGAAGAGATTTATGCAGAATTATGGAAGTTATCTTGACCATAAAAAAGTGATATACCAGGTGTTTCAAAAGTTCGGTGCGAAAGTAAACCACGATAAAAAAGATCTATGGGTCGGAGAGACGTGCGGTTTGCAGATAAATATTCAGCGTGGCACGGGATTTTGTATGACACCAACAAAAAATTTAGTTCAAAAACTCGACAATAGTGGGCGCTACTGCAGATAATTCCATATTGCTTACGCAACGCAAGATTTGGATACAAAAATGTGTACATGTAGTATTCCGTAATGTTTTGGCATCCAAATGTTACGTTGTATGAGCAATATGGAATTATTCTGTGGAATTATCTGCAGTTGCGCCCTCTATTGTCGATATTTTGAACTATCTTTTTTGTTAGTGTCATACAAAATCCCGTACCCAGCTGAATATTTATCTGCAAACCGCATGTCTCTCCGATCCGTAGATCTTTTATTATCGCGTGTTACTTTGGCACTGAACTTTTGAAACCCCCAGTATATATATATATATATATATATATATATATATACCCCCTCACACACTGGTGTGCAAAAATTAAGGACAGAGCAGATAAATTAGCATAAAAGCCGAAAAAGCTAACAGAACGAAATGAAAGACCAATCAGGAGATAGACCTGGAACAAATGCAGTAGGACATGCGCATATATGGCATATAACGCAAAAAGAGGAGGTCCTAAGGGGATAAAGTACAGAGGCGGTGGACGTTCAGCAATTCGGTGAAATCTATTGCACGATGTACATTGATTTCAACGACGGTTTTTTGCTACTATTGAGTAATATGGCCAAGAAGAAAACCAGGAGATGTCATCTGGATGACCTTACACGAGGTCGAATAATTGGGAAGTTGGAAGAAGGTCGAAGTGTGACAAGTGTGACAGAATATTTTGGGATCGCTTACAGCATCATTTCACGAGCCCGGAGTGAATTTCAAACGATGGGAACAGCTGTCCGAGCATTCAGCAGTGATCTCCCATGAGCACACTGTAAAAAAAATTCTGTAGCTCTACAGATGTAAAATTACATGCTTACTAAACTGTCATCTGTAACTGTACAAAAAAAGCTGCAAATCTACAAAACTAGTTTTTGTAAAGCTACAGAAATCTGTAACTTTACAAATGAATCTATTAAAATTGCAGTAATCTTACTAAAATTTTATCTGTAAACCTGGCTGTAGTTACATGAAAAGTTCTAGGCATCCCAGTTTCCTAAAAAATTCTTAGTAACCTTACAGATTTTTTTATTTTCGGCGCAAAAGTGTGTCTGTTACATGAATATTTGTTGTTGCCGTTACATAAAAAGTTCTAGGAATCCCAGTTTCCTAGAAAAACTTTAGTAACTTTACAGATTTTTTTTTACAGTGAAGGAACAACAGCGGAAGACCGTTATATTGCCCTACAGGCGAAAAGAAACTGGCGGCAGACAGCTGGAGAAATCGCAAGGCAGATGGAGCAGACTACTGGACGTCGGATATCAAGTTTTTCCGCGACTAGGAGGCTGCACAAAGGTGGTCTATACGCACGACGACGACCAGTACGGTGTGCACCATTAACGTCTGCACATCGGAGACGCTGGTTTCTGTGGTGCCAGAAACACAAGTGGACACAACAGGAGTGGGGTCGAGTACTCTTTATGGATGAGAGACGATTTAGTCTGATCAGCGATTTTGGACGTACACACATCTAGAGAGAGCCGGGAACACATAATTGTCTCTCTAACATCATCGAAAGGGACCATTTTAGAGGTGCCGGAGTTCTTGTTTGGGGAGGTATCATGCATGTTAGACGTACGAACTTCCATGTCTTCCAAAGAGGTTCAGTCTGTGGTACGCACTATTGTGTCGACATTCTCTTGTTTCTCGTGCGTCTATTTAGAGGTGCTGTGGGTCCGGACTTCCTCTTAATGGGCGACAACACTCCCCCTCATCGTACTGCGGCTGTCGATGAGCTCTTGGAGAGTGAAGATATTCAACGCATGGATTGGCCTGGAAAGTCCCGGACCTAAATCCTACAGAACATGTGTGGGACCTTCTCGGGAGATGCTTGGCAGCACGTGAACAGGCTCCAGCAACGATTCTGCAGCTGCAATTGGCGTTACAAGAGAAATGGGACTTGATGCCTCAACAGCTCCTTGACAACCTCGTCATCAGCATGGACAGACGCTGTAAATCCTGCATCGCAGTCAGGGGTGACCATATACCATATTAGAGACTGAATTTTTCCTGCCAGGGGCCTGAAAGATGGACGTTTCTGTTTTTTCTGCAGTTGTGCTCCAAGTGACCTTTTTAATAAAGTACTTTTGTATCCTTTTGATTCCTTGTTTAGATGGTTTTTATCACTTGTCCCATATTTTCACATCTCGGAGATCTTATGTTATGATTTTGGTCGATGTGAAAACATCTGCACGACGTTACATTAAAAAAATCCACTCGTCCTTAATTTTTGCACACCAGTGTATATATGCATATAAAGTTTTAAACTGGTGGTGGTTCTGGATTCTAGGGGTCATGATCGGTGTAGATCTGCAAAATGTTTTAAGATATTCCAACGTTGGGGAGAATGTAATAGGTAGTATTTCTTACAAAATCTACCTAAAATAGAGACCATTCTGTAATTTTACAACAGACTCTTTATATTTACATCTATAAAAATACCTGTGTAAATTTACATGCATAATAATAGAAAAAAGTTGTGCTTCTGGTATTCATATTATGAAAAAATTACATTTTCATTCCGTCGCGGCGCATTACAGCAGAAAAGAGAAATTTTGTAAAAAATATGAGAGAAATGTACTGTTACAAATTACAATAAATGAAAATTGCGCATAGTTGTAAATCGAAATGAATTGGAATGTTACATCTCCTGTCTCTTTGTACAAAATTTCTGGTGTAGAAATACTAATTTCTTCAAGTCTATACAAATTGTGCGAGATAATGATCCAGAATCTTGATCGAATGCTTTTAATCGAGAAATAGTGAAAATCTACCGAGAATTTTTATTCCTTATTTTCTGTATTTTAATAGTATTGGAGCCAAAGAAAAAACACATGATTAGTTTTAAAATTGCCCCAAAATTGATTTTTATGTACCAGGTTAAAGAATTTCCTAGCATTTTCTATGTTATCTTTCGAAAAAATATATTAATAGATTTTTAGAAGTTAAGTCATGTTACACGAGGGAAGTAAACGGAGTAATATTTTTGTGAAATGCAAATTTTTAATATGATTTATTTAGAATTTGGAATACCGTACTTGAACTAGATTGCTTGTCATAGAATTATGGCTGGAAGTTCTTGAATCAAGTGAACCCAATTATGAAATATTAGCCTTTTTAATAGGTTCTATTGGACGGATTCTGATGAGACTTGCATTGATAATTTTTCAGGAAGTGTTTTAGTATATTATATATTGTTTTATAGTTCTTTACCAAATCCTACAGTAAAGGATCAATTTAAGAAGTTGGTCCTTAAAAGCCCAAATTTTGTCTGACTCAATAGAAGATATAGTTGCATAATGACGTCCATATCATTTGCAGCAATTCGGATGGACATTCCAGGTAAATGTGCATATTGCTTTCAAACGCTTGATCAAATTCACAGATATATTTCGTTTGATTCAAGGTTTGTTAGAGGCTGCTAGTTATATATATATTTTAAATTAATAATTTTTATAACAAAATTATTTCACCTTTTTGTCCCATCAGTTTAAAACTAATCTATTATGGTTCTTTAAGTAATTTGAATTATCATTTAAATGAAATTTTTGAAAATCATTTGAAAAGAAAAACTAACACGCTCGTTCTATCATTTCCAAAGGAAAATTACTTTCTTAATGGTCATGGTTTTAAAGTTAAGCACAGATTTTTCATGTATGAAAGCGAACTTTATAAACTTTTATGTTAAGGTGTAGTTCGGGCATGAAAAGTCTTGCTTCGTTAGAAACTAGATTTAAGGTAAATCTGAATGTTATGGATAATGAAAGGCAGCTTAAAGGATTAAGTGAATGTTGTTGCTAAATGAAAGAGTAAATAAAAGAATTCTAAGTAATTTTAAAATTTCTCGGTATGCTTTTTCATTGCGAAGTCGTCTTTCACCTTTTTTGTTTTCAGTGATATGGATTGAAATGTTTACGCCACTATTGTACACATGGATAAACCCAATAAAATAAATGTACACAAAAAATTGTAAAGAAAAACTTTCAGAAAGAAAAAAAAGCTCGGATTTTTTTATTAACATTCGAATAAGAGATATAATTAGAGTGTCCCATATGTCAGCTCGCATTTCAAAAGTTCATATAAAATTAACAAATCGTCATACTGGAGTACGGTTTACAACATAAGAACAGTAAAAGGATCGGATATTTTGTGGCAAAAAAAATATATCGAAGTTTCTTTGAAGTATTTTTTTTTTGCCGCGAAAATTCCAACTTTTGAAAAGTCTTATAGGGAAAACCGTACTCGGATACGAGAATTTGTCACTTTTTAAAATGAAGTTTAAAATGTGAATGGCTTTATTGAATTCGAAACTATTTGTCTCTTTTGGCACAAAATTCCGTCTATTTATGAACTCTTGCGGTACAAACCGCCTTTTGGTACGATAATCTGTTGAATGTTTATGAATACCCTAAACTTTGTTTACGGCGGCCTTTGTGTAAGATGGAATTGTGTCCAACGCTGAAAGATTTTAAAATCCCAAGGAATGATTTTCAATACAGTAAACACTTCAAAAACGGAAAAGTTTCTTGGTTACTATCGATTGTATTTTAGACAGAACTTACTGTATTTAAAATCTGAATTTATTGATGGGTATCTTTAAATATTTCATTTAGCTGCAGTAAACACGCCTTTTTTATGAGACACCCTGTATTTAATATTTAATTTTATTATACAATTAAAATTGAAGTTATAGCTCTGTACTATTAAAAATTTAGCATAACGTTACTCAATAAAAGTTGTGGCTATGGAGTAATTTAACCGATATATGTAATCACAATAATTATGTGAATTCTGATATTTTCACATTAGTATGATATAAATATTACACCAGTTATATCAGTTTAAGTTACACCAGTTATATCGGTTAAATTACTCCAGAAAATGGGTTTTAGCATGTTCCCACATATTTTATGTAGTAATGTTACACCAATTTTTTACGGTGTGGTTTACAATAAATTTAGTGGTCATAACAATCCTTAATGCATTGGAAATTATTTCAAGGTTTATATGGGACAAACTAAAGAAAATTATCGCTATTTCTCATTTAGTGAAAGTTATAAACGTTTTATATCCGAGAATTTGTAAAGTTCTTTTTTATGAGCTTGTAATTATATTTACTGACAATAAACACGTATTTTTATGTAATACATTAAATCGAAAATTGTAGCAATAATGTCAATCACGCATCAGAATGCCTGATAGGGACTTGTACATCACTTAGATATACATCCTACAGTTAAATCAAGTCATTCTCATTTAAATGAAGGCATTTAAAAAAATTGACATGAACTGTCCTAAATAATATTATTTTCTTGTTTGATAATTCGTCTAAAAGCCGCCTTGTGCATAAAGAAGCACTATGAATATTGTTTATACTTCTAACGTGTAAATTTGGAGATCAGAAGCGTCAGTATCCGTTCTATAAGTAGTAATTTTGAAACCATTTTATTTAATACAATAACAAAACCTGCGTCTTTTTACGCGTGGGTGGTTGTTGAAATATGCCAAGTGTGTGTTTGCGTCCCTATTTATATAAGGGGTAATTATACTGCTACAGATAAGAATATGCTGGTATTATATGAAAATGTGTTCCGTCTCATGCAAATTCCATCTGCCCTATGTTTCTTATATCATACAAATCGTATCTCAATAACATCTCTTTCGTGAATACACAGGTGTGTAAATAGTTTAAGTAAAATAACAATTTTAAAACAAAACGTTAAATATTCACTTTATTTCAATATCTACATTGCTCAAAAAAATTAGGGGAGCAAGCAAAAAAGGGAAGAGAACAATGCAAGACAGCTATGTATGGACATAAAATGGATAGTACGCGTGTATCAATGCGCAATACAGAAAAAAAGACGCAAAAAATTGTAAGGGAGCTTTTATTCTTTGAAAAGATGAAAAGAACATGAAAAGATGGTTTAGGGCAACAATTTGGTTTCATGTAAATGATAAAAAAAAGTATTGTTTAGAAATGATGCAAGATTTTTAATATGGCGTGTGGTCTCCTCGAACAGGTAAGACTGCTGCACACCTATTTTCCATGGATGCGATGAGATTATAGATAAGACTTTGGGGAATACTGTTCCACTGCTCAAGAATTGCAATCTCCAAGTCCCGGACAGTAAAAGGAGGCCTCGGTATCGCAGCAATGCGTCGTCTGAGTATGTCCCAAACATGCTCGATCGTATTTAGGTCAGGAGAGCATGCAGGTCATTCCATACGCTGTATTGTTTTAGCTTCAAGCATGTTTTCCACGAGACGAACTGTGTGAAGCCTGGCATTATCATGCATGGAAAAAAAGAAATCGCTAATTGCTGCAACATAAAATATGACAGGAGGTCTCAGTATCTCGTCTGTAGAACCCCGGACCGTCAAAATGCCATTCCGAATGATATGCAGGCCCGTACATCCACCTATGCTGATTCCAGCCAATAGCATCAACCCACCTCGTCTGCTATGAGATATTTCACGAACGAATGTGGTATTATTTTGATTGACTCTTTCTCTCCAAAACACATCAGATGTCACATCCAGACTGAATCGGGACTCATCTGTAAACAAAATTTGACTCCAACAATGTTGCCTCCAATCTCGATATTTAGTTCCCCACCTTCTTTGTGCCGCACAGTGCCTTGAGGTCAATGGAATACAGACCATTGGCTTACGTGCATAGAGACCACCCTGATGAAGCCTATTTCGGACTGTTTGGCTGGAAACCCTTCGTCCTGTGGCCAAGAATAACTGTGTTTGCAGCTGAGTAGCATTATTCGTTCCGTCTCGACGAGCTGGTAACAGGATATATCGGTCATCAGTTTCTGTGTTAGCACATTTTCAACCTTGCACTTGTAGATAGATGACTACTTTCCCATGTGTCTTGGAATCGATTCCACAACCTTTCATGGACACTTTTTGCGACTCCAACAGCGTCCACTACACTTCGATGTCTTTCCTCAAATTCAACTGTCCCGATAACACGCCAAGCCATGGATTGTGATAAATCATGTTGTTGTGACATTTTCAAGTCACCTTATCTCAAAACACAAGCTGAGCAATGGAATTTTATAACTGAGACAGTGAAACAGACGTTTCTGCAAAATCCCGATTTCTGCACTTATCTCCTATTTCTAATTTTGACGTCATAAACTTTAATTTACATGTGAAGTTTTCTTTATCTGTTTTCTAAACATTTTAAATTATGGATGTTTTATTCTATGTTATTTATCGGTGTAAATATTCGCGTAATTTCGTTAAAACCATGTGCTCCCCTAATTGTTTTCAGCAGTGTATATTGTATATGTTAATAATAGCAGTTTTAACACCATATTTAATAAAATTATCGTTTAAATTTTATTTCAAACCATGGAGTTTAAGAATAGAACAAAAATAACTGTGACAAAAGTTTAAGCACAGAATCGTTTTTATGCAAATTTTACAAACTGATGTAAGCAGTTGCGCACGCAAACGATTTCTGGGTACATAAAAAGCAGTCAGTTTTTGTTTTTGAGTTAGTGCAAAATGCCTAAGTCGAAAGAATTTTCAAAGGAGGAAGTAATAAATATCTGGAGTATGGCAGCAAAACATAAGTCTGTTTCTGAAATTGTAAGTGCATTAAAAAGATCAAAACGAGGTATTCCTCAAGTTTTGGCTCGTGGTAATGATTTCAAACGAAAATTCCGTAGAGTTAGTTTCCGCATCAGAAACTTGACTTCAACTGGTAATTACACTCTTTCGCAAATAAAACATATAGTTGGAGGACAAATAAAAATAAAACAGTTCATAGAAGAGTTTTGGAATAGGAATACATCAAAAACCGTAAATGGCTCGGTTACCATGTCTCAAACGACGCCATAATGAAGTTAGATTACAGTGGTCAAAGAACGTATGTCATTTGGTGATAAGTGGCTGAATTTCATATTCCGTGATGAAAGAAATGGAACCTCGATGGCCCTCATGGGTTTAAGTACTATTGACATCATTTCCGCAAAGAATTTAAGTGTATATTTAGCCGACAACATGGTGGTGGTTGTGTATTGGTATGGGGGACTATTTCTTTCAATAGTTAGACATCTCTAGCATTTATCAGTGATCGTGAAAACACTGAAAAACTATCAAGAGACATTTGCCAATCATTTGCTCCCTGTTGACGAGGGGTGTTTTTGGGGAGAGGGGGGTTAGGAGAAAAATGGTTATTTCAACATGATACTGCTTCGATCCATACCTCAAACTCAATTTCAACCTGGCTTAAGTCGAAAAAACTATCTGTTTTGAAATGGTCGGCAATTAGACCTGATTAAAACCCTATAGAAAATATGTGAGGTATTCTCACTCATGTAGTTTATCCAAATGGAAAGAAGTATTCTTCAGTTATAGATTTGAAAGATGCCATTGAGAACGCATGGTTTAAAATTGAACCAAGAAACAATACAGAACCTCATTTCATCGCTGGAAGACCGCATATTTAAAGTAATTCAGCAGATTGGAGCAATGATCAAGTATTATTTTTTTTATTCTTGTTCTACTAAAGACTAAAGAACTACTGTGCTTAAACTTTCGACACACTCGTTTTTGTTCTTTTGATAAATTCTATCATTTGAGATAAATTTTAAAGCATAAATCTGTTAAATATCGTTTTAAAACCGCGAGGGTCAATCCAGAAGTAAGGTTCCCAAAGAGCCCCAGCCCCACGGGAAGGTGCGAGGCGAAATACGGCAACAGCACTGTGCGCGGCTGTTCCCGCACTCGCGATTCTCCCGGCCGCGCTTCGTTGTATCGCTCATTCTTGGCTCAGCAGCCGTCTGAGATGGATGTTACCATTTTTGATCCCGCCAAGTTCGAGATTCGTCCCGTAATTCGCTTTCTGCACGCCAAAGGGTTGGTTGGTTGGTTGTATTTATGTCGGCCAATTATCTGCACGTGGGATATGGGCCCTAAGGGGGGGAGTGCCTTTCGTGGAGGTCTTTCTAAGGGAACCTAACCCGTATTAACGCTTGGAGAACCAAGGTTCGAAGAAAACCACGAAAACTCCGAACGATTAGGCCGACGGGCGCGATTGGGATCGAACCCAGCATCTCCCGTCTACCAGCTTCGAGAGCAGAACCTCTCGACCACTGGTGGGGCCGCACGCCAAAGGGACTTCACCCGTGGATATTCGTCGTCAGTTGACAGAGGTGTATGTCCGTTCAACAGGTCCGAAAGTGGGGCAAGGAGCTTAATGCCAGTCGGAAAGAAGTTCACGCTGAAGAATGGAGTAGAAGACCGTCAGTTTCGGAGGCGGTTATCGATCAAACCCGTTCAGCTGGTGAGACCCGGCAGGTAGGGGCCTGGTCATCGATTAGAAAGAAGGCGGTTATCGAGATGGCGGTTATCGGACTTCGTACCTAGTGATTATCACTTGTTCCCCAAGTTAAAGGAACACTTGGGTGGCCACTTGGGAGAAACGATGACGTCAAAGAAGAGGTGAAATGCTTCCTCAACGGGTTGATGGCGGTGTTTTACGACATTGGGATACAGAAATTGGAGCACTGTCTGCAAAAATGCGTAGAAAAAGATGGCGATTATGTAGAGAAATAGAGCAAACTTACTTCTTTCCAACGATGTACATTTCTATGAGAATAAATAATGTTGTCTATTTGTAAATTTGATGGAAACCTTATTTCTGGATCGACCCTCGTACAATTTGTAGGTCATGTGCAAAGGAAAGTAGCTTTCAGTCAATAATAACATTTCATTTTGAAATTTTATGTTGTGCTTAAACTTTTGACACGCACAGTACTAGCATTTTTAATTATGTGAATAACTTGCGTACCGCATGCCTTCCACGGGCCGCATAATAAGTGCAAATGTTTACCGCATTCTGCTTGCGAACTGGATATTAAGTTCCGCTATTTTAATGGTATCTCATTCACATCTCAAAATCTCGCGTATACACCAGTATTTTAAACTATTTATATAAATTGCGGACTGCATTCTGCCCGCTTGTCCGCTTATAAGGTTCGCTTCTACTTTAATGTCTTCTCAGTCACAGCTATAAATTCAGTGTATATACGAGCATTTTCAACAATTTACACTACTTGCGGACCGCACGGCCGCATATGAAGTTCCACTATTTTGTTGGTATCGCAATAACATCTCCAAAATTCTATTTGTAGATGGACATTTTAAACTATTTAAACAACTTGCAGACCGCATGCTGCTCGCTAGGTTTACCTCATAAATACCTTAATATGTCATTTTGCGTATGACAATTATTTTTTTAATGTTTTTAATAAAATGATGCAAAGAAAAAAATTAATGAAAAAATGAATGCATATTTTCCTTAAATTGAAGAAAGAAAATGTTCACAATTACAACAGATTTATATTTGTTTACTGAACAAAATTAAATAACACCGTTAAACAACACCATAAAAGCATGAAAGCTTTCCTTCCTATTCCATACCAATCATTTCCAACCAATCAAGTTCAACTATCTTATTGGTATCTCAATCACATCTCAAAATTCTGTTTGTACTGTACACGAACATTTTAAACTATTTTAACAACTTGCAAGAACGCATGCTGCTCGCTGGGCTTAACTTCTAAATACCTTAACGTGTTATTTTGGGTATACTAATTATGTTTTTAATGTTTTTAATAAAATGATACAAAGAAAAAAATGAATGAAAAAATGAGTGCATATTTTCCATAAATTGAAGAAAGAAAATGTTCAAAATTTCAACAGATGTATATTTTTATATTGAACAAAATTATATAACACCATTAAACAACATCATAAAACAACACCATAAAACATAAAAGTTTTCCTTCTTATTTCATACTAATTATTTTCTGTACTTTTATTTATTTAATGTTATTGATATCAGTTCATAAATATAACACAGTAATGCATAAAAAAAAACAAAATTTATTTTTATTTCTTGCATGTAAAATATAAATGCCTTAATATGCCATTTTATGTGTAAAAGTTATTTTTTAATGTTTTAATAAAATGACAAGGGAGAAACAACAACAACAACAAAAAAAAAAGAGTTCACATTTTCCATAAACTGAAGAAAGAAAAAGTTAAATAACATCATAGCATCATAAAAGCTTTCCTTCCTATTTCATACTAATTGTTTCCCGTCCATTTATTTATTTAATGTTAATGATTTCATTTCGTAAAAATAAAACAATAAATGCATTCAAGTATAATCACATAAACTTCTTTTCTGAACATTTTTACTTTCATTTTTTTCTAAATTTCAAATTTTCCATAATAGATAAATTGAAAGAAAAGTATTAACCCAGTTTCCCAATTTTCGTAAACAATGATCTTTATTGGGATTTTAAAAATGCAATACTGGCTGTTTTGCATTTCTTCATTCGTATTGTTTTATCTTTTTAAAATGATCCTTTATAACTGTTACACGTACATATAAAACTAATGGATAAAATCAGAAAATATTTTCTTTTAAATGGCTCCGCTTACTCAAATGAAGTATTTTATTGAATATATTTATTTTCCAACATAATGTCATTAACTATCAATATAAAATTTTCAAATGCTTGAGCATTTTAATGCATATATATATATATATATATATACCTTTATTTGATACACATATAAAAAAAATAATTTATTAACTTTTTCGTTTTTTTTCTCTCCTTTATATATATATATTTTTAAAATTTTATTTGTCATACCTCTTTTTATTATTTAACACCAATATATAATTGTTATAATTACTCATATTTTGTTACCAAAAATTAATTTGATATACATATACTAAATGTTTTGAGGTTTTAATTCCATTTTTATTATTATTTTTTAAATTTCATCTTACGAGTACTAGATGACAGCACCATATATTATCTCATTCAAATGAATCTGGTTTCAACCTATGCTTCTTTTACCATGGTTCATTGTCTATAAGACAAATTTAATAAATCAATTCTTCCCGAGTCATTCTTTTTACTTTTTGAATAATCTTAAATTTGTTGCGAATATTTGGGAAAACATTGTTATTGTATTCAAGCAATTCAAGCATGAACACTTCGATTTGATACATATGACATTTCATTAGCCTCTTTTCTTGTTTTTGTCTAATTGTATTTCATTATTTATTTAAATTTATCCGTTTATTGTAATTTATATACAATAGCCAAATATTGCATTTTAGTAGCTTAATGCTGGTGTAATGACGAAATCGTACATTGTTTTGTGTAACCTGGAAAATTTTTGGCCTGAAGAATCTATTCCAGATTTCATCTTTTTTCAATAATTTTAGTTCTTTCATTATTATTTAATTTTTTATTCCCACATTTATTTTTTTTTTCATTTTAATGCTTTTCTTTTTAAATCGTAGGCCATATAGCTTTGCCATTGAAAGGTATGAGATTTACATTTCTAATTGCATCTGGGATAGATAATTGGTGTTTCTCTTATGGTTGTATATGTATATAATTCGATGGCCAAGGCATTAGACAGGAAAGAATGGAAAATCTAAGGACAAAGCTATATTCAGCAGCGGATTGTTGCTGCCACAGCTGATGATTAGAATATGTACATATACTTATAATACGACAATTCTTTTATCGTAAAACTTCATATTTCTGTAAATATATTCCATAATTAATCCTAATTTTACACCGATTATTAGGAAAAAATGTTCATAATTCTTAAATTATTCTGTTATGATAACACATTTTCAAACTTGTCACATGTAGTACTCGTGACTCCATTTATATACAAATGAAACAAAATGAAATCATATATATGGTGGGAGATTGTATCGCTAAATGATACTTACTGCTTTTACGATTTGGGAATTTGCCAACTCCACACTGTTAAAAATATCGTGAAAGATTACCTCTGTTTTTAAAGGCTATCTATTTTCCGACTAATCAGAACGCTCGACAGGTGTTTATGTAGCGTTCTCATTGGTCAGAAAATAGATAGCCTTTATAAACAGAGGTAATTTTTCACGATATTTTTAACAGTGCAATTCATGTATGAGCACGCTACGCTTTTATAAAGGGAGTCTTTAACAAGAGAGGTAACAAGAAAAATGAGTTATTTGAACTTCATTTTATTTCTAAGAAATTTCTTAAGTCTTTCAGATATAACAATTTAAAATGCATCGTTCTTAAACTATATTGATTCCCCTCTTCTCGGCTTCCCGCAGATTTTTTTGCGCTTCTATAACTGGAGCGAAGTTTTAATGTTTATTAAGAGCTTTTTGTGGCATATTCTGTTCGTCACTGTGAACAATATCTTTTAACATATGAGCTGTTAGAAAGTGTTGAGCGTAACGTGTTAAGGAACTGACAATTAAGCTGATACTTGGTCCAGTACAATATAAGTAAATAAAACAACGTTTCAAGCACTAGATATTTTTAGCTAATTGTAGGCTAGTTTCACTAGCATTCAGCGTATTATCATCAGTGCAAAGAATGATGGAAATTTGCTCATTTATATGGAGGAGATCTCCGCGGAACAGTTTTATATATCAATAAAGTTACAGGAATATTCCAAGGAACAGACAATAGGAAATCACATGGAGAAAGGAACTTATAATGTGAAAAAATGTTAGTAGAAAGTTAGAAAAGTAGGTTATTAAATAATATTTTCAACAATCTGACAATGGAGGAATATCGAAAACAAGTAACAATATTTTTATGATTTTTATAGATATGCTGCAAAAAAGTTAACTTCAAGTATAGAAGTGGGTTTGAGATAATTTTAGCTGAGTTAAAGTCAAAGGTTCATCTCCGAGCAATGTTTTGCAATGGCTAATTTGTTAGTTTCTTTTTTAGGAATATATTGCTTGTGATCTATATTTCTTGTATTTCGTTTGCCCAATATCGGAAAGATAACATTGGCAGATAATACTATAAGATATACCAGGAATTAGAAATCTCAATAGGGTCTTTCAGTTTGGAGAGAGTTGGTTTATTGGTAGGGGCAAGGATTATTTTGAAATCATACTGTTTAAGAATATTAGGAATTGGAAGGCTGGATTTGGAAAAGTAAGGTAAAATAATTAGACCGGGAGTAGCAGCACAGACAATCACCTCATCTAGTTGGAGGCTGAAATTCTAGAATTATCTAAAACTCGATTTGCATATTAAAACGCAATTGGTCTGTCAAGTCATATCTTGGTGAAAAACACCTAAAAACCCGATTTTAGCAATTGACTCGTATTCTACCACTGTGTTTTCCTGCTCCCAGTCCTTCATGCATTCATACTTTTGGATGGAGGAAAACACAATGATAAATCTATGAGTCAACCACTAAAATTGAGTCTGAAGGTGGTTTCCATCAAAATATGACTTGGAATACCAGTTGCATTTTAATAGACTAATCGAATTCAGTCTAATCCTGCAATTTCAGTTTCCAACTCGATGAGGCGATTGTCTGTGCAGCCGCATCCCGGTCTAATTGCTAATACTGGAAAGAGAAGAAGATTGATGAGAACAAGATGTACGGAAAAGCTGTATTTTAAACAGAACAGTATCAATGATAGAAAGGTTGTAACTTCTGCTAATAGCAACGGTTGAAAGATGTTGAATTTTAGAATTAAGTGAGTGGAAATAAGAGCAAACGTATGTGGCACGATTTAAAAATGTATAAAAAGCGGCCATTTTTTGGGTAGGTGGATGACATGAGATAGCATAGAATGGCAGAGAGACACATCCAAACTTTTGAAATAGATGGATGTAGCAAAGACTCTTTTAGTGCAATTGACAAGAGTTGTCCAGAAAAGGAAGTGAAGAAATATTTTATGCTTTATAAGTGAATTGAGTACTTCTGTAGACCTAATTCATAGTGTTAAGATTGTTATAAATACTGTGACGAGAGTTGCCAATTAAGGTGAATGTGTCATCAACATAGCTATACTAGAGAAGGAAAGATGATTTATTAAAGGGATAGCATTCAAAATACTGCATGGAAATGTCTGCTAGGATTTGAGACATGTGGGAGACCATGGATAAGCCATCATGTTGTTTGTAGAAGGTGCTTTGCAATGAAAGATGATTTGAGACAGACATGTGTGATTAAGAGGTAATAACCCTTGAATTTCAAAGATGTGTATAATGGAATTCGCGAAGTCACTTTTCTGGGCAAAAAAGAGCACCATCTGTAGGAAATTCCTTAAGAGTGATTTTACACTACACTATAATTAGATTAGTAGACAGTAAATTCTCATTTACTGTGGCAAAGTTGTTAAAATTCTTTACAATATGCTTATTGGCGGAATATAAAGGAGCAAATAGGTCAAATGTTTACAACGGTAACAGCCGGTTCCTATTTGGAAACTATGGAACAAAAAGCGTAAAAACGAGGATTTGGCCTTCTGGATACAGGGACTCAAGACCTCATTTAACTCACACCTCGGCCGAACTTGTGTTACCCCAGGAAAAAGCTCCGGAAATATACACTCCGGCCAAGAAAGCACCGCCCCTTGAATTTTCCCCTACTTCCCAAGTTTTCAGCCATCCGATCGTCCCGGTAGTAATCAACAAGCACTAAAGTGGCATACTGGGACGCTTGGTTCACCTCCCGGATCCAATCAAGCGCCCCAAGGAAACCGGATGCTCATAGAAGTGCAGGATCCCGAGACCTAAATCAAGGTTCGCCTAAGAGGAGTTACTTTACCAGAGCCTTCGAAAACCGAATCCTATTATGAGGAATGGAATTTTTGGTCTGCAGTGGATAGGAGGGGAAGGTGCCGCTTGGTGAGCCGGGAATAGTTGCGAAAAATCTCTCCCTCACAGCATAAACTCTGCCACGCTAAGGTTCGAGGTCGCAGGGTCGGATCTCTCCGGCTCCCGTTCTCGAAAATAACTCAACCTACTTCACGGCTACCGTGGTTCTTGGGCATAAGCGCCCCTAACCGTGCAATGTGGTCGCTACTAGGAAACCGTAGGTGCCGCTAGATTCCCAGAGGGTAAAAAAAACTTCCCTCTTGAGCCGCTTGGGGTGTAGTAGTGTGCAAGTTATTCTTCAGAAGCTTATTAATCCTCCTCATTGGTCACAGAAAACCCCCACAGCACATAGATGTGCAGGGCTGATCGGCCCGAGGCGTCAAATTTCGATTAGCCGGCCCTGAGCAGTCTCTCTTAGGCTGCCGAACTGAGCATCGCTTATACAGCATCAATCCACCACGACCGCCCTATGGTCGGGGGGGTATCACTCTTCTCAATCTACCTAATGGTCGGCACACAGTTGCTCCAGCTGAAGTGGACATAAAGACTGAGCCACCAAATTGTACTGATTAATCACCAAATTGCAGAAAAATGAGAAATAGCCAATCAACTGGAAATAATACCTTTTTATATTTATATTATAAAAATAAGCTTAGTGACTCGTCTTCATATTGAAACTGTATCAAACTCTGAAATTTTTAATAATAACACCTAATTTTTACACACATTTGATTTTTTTTCGGTAAATTTCACCTGAGAATACTAAACGGGAAGTTATTGGATCAAGTAGTTTAGGAATTACGAAGGTTTAAAGTATGGAACTTTGTTAAATCCATTTGCATTCGTTGGAAAACAAGTTGCAATGAGAGCATTTTTTTAAGCATAACACAAAACTACTTGATGGAATGAGCTATAATTTTGAATTCAAATATTTGAAATTTTTATAAATCTATTTCTGTTAAAAAATTTATAAGTTCATATAAATAATATATATAATTCATGTAAATAACTCATACATAAATGTTTATTTTTTTCTTAAATTAGTTAAATTATATAGATATTTTCTAAAAAGAATTATGAATAGTAATTTATGAATATTTTAACAGAAATCGATTTCTAGAAGCTTCAAATATTTAAATCTAAATTACAACTCATTCCGTAAATTATAGGTTTTGAGTTACGCTAAAAAACTGTCCACAATGAAATCTAATTTGCAACGATTACAAATAAATTGAACAATATGAGTTTCTCATAACGAAATCACATTTTCTAAACTGCTGGACATAATTACTTCCTGTTTTGTATCCTAAGATAAAATTTTCCGTAAAGGTAAAATATGATGTCATAATTAGGTGTACGCATATAAAATTTCTCAGTTCGTTGCAATTTCAGTATGAAGACGACCACCGAAGATTTTTTAAAAACATAAATTGTAAGAAGATACATTTTCCAGTCGTATGGCTATTTGGGTTATTTCCTGAGGCAATTTGGTGATTAAAATGTATGAGGAATTCTCTTTTTCTTTTTGACCAAGTGTGCCTTTTATAATGTATTATATACACAAAAGAAAGTTTTTTCTAGACTGTTTAAAATAAAGGTAATTTGAAAATTAAACAGTATTCGTGTATCAGATCCATTCTGGGCGCAAAAATAAAGTTCATTTTGAAGATTTCAGAGCAGTAAAATCACATGCAATGGAAAATAACAAAATAAAAGAATTGGCAAGCATTTTGAAATCAAATACGCAATGTGTAAATATTACCAATTTCTACAATATTATCGATATATATTATATATTTACACTTATAACGATTTTCCTCAGGCATTACTATATCAAAAATAAGGTATACATGTATGTCTGTTCTTATAATGCTTGTTAAAAAGTCATAATATAGTTACTTAGAAACGCTTTTCTATTTAACCATTATTAAAAGAACATACATGTATGCAACCCACATTTTTGATACAGTAATGCCTCATAAAAATCAGTATAAGAGTAAATGTATAGTATAATGCAGACATTAAAAAAATAATTTTTGTTTATTATTTATTTGAATTATCAGCACTGTAAAAAAAAAAAAAAAAAAAAAAAAAAAGACCAGTTTTCTTGTAGGAATCGGAAAAATAGTTGCCCTTTACATACCGGAAAATATCCGACCCATGTCCTGATTCTGCCCTTCTCGGAACAAACCGAGTAGGAAACCATCCGTTCACGTAATCCATACCGATGTTCAACAATTTCCAATTCTGCCCCAAACGGAATAGGGGAGCAGCGCTCGATCTCTCAATTTCAAGGTTAACGAGTTTCGACTAGACCCTCTGTAGAATTTCGACCAATCGCTTCCAAGGACACATGTGGTCTGCTTATTTATCTGAAACTCGAACATGTGTGTTTACGTGCGACCCCTTTAAAAAGAGACCTTTAACTGGCACTATGATTATATATTGATTTTTTTATAGATTAATATAAAGTGAATTATATAATATCGTTATAAACAGTGTGTAAAGTTTTAATAGGTGGTGAGTTATAAATAATCTTTACGAAGATTTAAGATACAATTATATAATTCTTAATATTACTTAGGGTAAAATTAAGGGATTATTTAAACAAAAACTATTTGCAATTACACTTTTAAATTAGTACAATTTTTAATCTTCTAAAAAATATATTAGTATGAAGGGTTTTTTTTAAAAATATAAGCTTTAAAATACAAGCTATATTAGCCAAATAATTGAAAAATTATGTTTCACTCATAATAATTATTTTACATTCACAATTACCGTGTATACTCGTGTATAAGTCGAAGAATTTTAGACAAAATTTGGGAGTTGAAAATGGAGGATCAACTTATACACGAGAAAGTAAAAAAAAAAAAAAAAAAAAAAAAAAAAATCACAGACTACTGCGATTGTTTTTTTTCAGTTTAAGTAATTACATGAGAGATAAAAGCGGACAATGGTCATTTCCAAGTGACTGACAAACAAAGCTCAATGTCCCCGTAATTGTTTTGCACCCATTTTCTCTTGGGACAAAAAACCCTTCAATATATTCCTTTCAGCATTTTAATCCCCTTTTTAAAAAGAGTCCAACTTGAGAATGCTTCTAGATATCTTTCTTAAAAGTCCTACAATACAAAGAAGTACTATATTTTAGCAGTCTAAGGAGTTGTTTACCTTTGTAAATAATGGCTGAATGGATTTTTGAAAAATTTTTATCTGTTTAAGTATCATTGAATGGATGTGAATAGGTTTCAAAATAGTTTAAGCTTCTTCGGTTATACATAATTATACAGGTTTAAAACGTTGAATTAAAAAAAATCTGATTAGAAACGTAAAAAATTTACTAATTTAATGAAAATTTATTAAATTTTTTTATCCTCGATTACAAATCATTTTTCAACATGCTACCAGAAATGTTCGACTTATACACGAAAATTCAATTTTTATTTCAAAATTTTGCTTAAGAATTGGGAGGGGGGTGGGTGGGGTGTCGACTTATGCGCGAGTATATACGGTACATAATTTTTATTAATATTTAGATTAAAATCAAGGGATTATTTAAACAAAAACTATTTGTAATTACTCTTTTGAATTAATACAGTAAGTTTTAATCTTCTCAAATATAAATTTATCATAAAGTCTTTTTTTTATGTGAGTACGCTTTATTAAACTAACTTTTTCAATATAAGCTTTTTTTTTTTTTTTTTTTTTTTTTTTTTTTTTTTACAAGTTTTAAAATACAAGCTATATTAGCCAAATAATTGAAAAATAATGCATACTCGTAATTATTTTACAATTACATTATTTTTTATTGTTATTTAAAGTAAAATCAAGGAATTATTTAAACAAAAACTATTTGTAAATACTCTCTTGAATTAATACAGCAAGTTTTAATCTTCTCAAAAATATATTTTACCATGAAGTTTTTTTTAATGTAATAACACTTTATTATACTAACTTTTTTAATACAAGCTTTTTTTTTAATGTATACAAGTTTTAAAATACAAGCTATGGTAAATCTATAGGCCAATTAATTAAAACCTTATGCTTTCTCATAATTATTTTACATTTACATTTTAATTTTATTATTATTTAGGATAAAATAAACGGATTTAAGCAAAAACTATTTGTAATTATACTTTTAAATTAGAACAAGTTTTAATCTTTCTCAAAAATATATTTCAGTATGAAAGTTTTTTTTTTTTTTGTTAAATACGATCTTTAAAATACAAGCTATATCAGTCAAATATAATTCAAAAATTATGCTTCAGTCGTGGTTATCTTACATTTACAATGATATAATATTTATTATTATTTAGAGTAAAATCAAGAAATTATTTATACAAAAAGTATTTGTAATTACATTTTTGAATTAGTACAATAAGTTTTAATCTTCTCAAATGTATTATTTAGGATTATTATTATTATTATTATTTTGAATACAAGCTTTAAAAGACAAGCTATATCAGCCAAATAATTGGAAAATTAAGTTTCACTCATAATTATGTTACATTAACAATTATATATTTTTTATTGTTTAGATCAAAATCAAGGGATTATTTAAACAAAAATTATTTGTAATTGTACTTTTGGATTAGTGCAATAAGTTTTAATCTCAAAAATATATTTTAGCATAAAGATTTTTTTTTCTTATATAAGTTTTAAAATATAAGCTATATTAGCCAAATAATTGAAAAACTATGCTTCACCCACAATTAATTTACATTTAATTTAAGGTAAAACTATTTCTAGTAATGAACCTAACAAAACTGAATAATAATAGTAATAAAGGTCTATCTATCCTCATTTACAAGAGATGCATATATAAACGCCATCTTAAACCGACACAAATAATCCTTTCCGGTTGCTGATAGCAGCCGGGATGAATTATGACAAAGCAACCAGGTGAATGGGAAAGAATTCCAACACGTTAGGGGCAGAATGGGAAAATATCACTTCGTCGGCGCAGGCGCATTACGAGAAAGTAACCCGTTCCGAGAAGGGCAGAATCAGGACACCAGCTCGGAATAAAATCCGTAAAATTGGAATAAAATCCGTAAAATACCGTTTTATTGACTACTTCCTTTTTTTTTTACGGATTTTATTCCGAGCTGGGTCGGAAAATTTTCCGGTACGATAAGGGCAACTATTTTTCCGATTCCTTCAGGTAAACTGGTCGGATTTTTTTTTTACAGTGAATATATATATTTAATATGTTCAATGTAAAACATAGTAAATCAATGGGTTACATTAATTTTAAATAGAATTTTTGCTTAAAATAGTTTGACCTTTTCATCTAAGACAATTCTATTAATTATTTTTACAGTGATTTTATTTTCGCAGCAATTCTTATATTTTTTATTTGGACTTTTGTTACAAGATTTATGATAAAAAGAATAAAAAGATAAAAGAAAATGTTACACCCTTCTTATAAAAAGGACAAAGTATTTCATTCTTTTCCAGTCATTAATTTATATATAATTATAGCTTTATCATCTAAAATATTGTTTATATGCTTTAAGTAAAGAAAATATTGTTTAAGCATTTTCAAAAGAAGGAAACGTTCAGTTTTATAAAATGAGAAATTTTTATAATAGTGAAATATTTTAAAGGAAATTCTACTGTACTGTTAAATGGAGAATCATTTTATTTAGGCGTGAAATAATAATAGCTTTTTCATTTTGTGAAAATATGTAAGAGTTTTTCTCTATCCATAATTAAAAAATAAATTGCATTGAAACATCTTACAGAATGATAGGAGGATAAAAATCATGGGGTAGAACTTGTTAAAGAATTTTCGTAAAGCTGCTCTTTGCATATAAGTTTTTCTAATTATTTTTATTTTCAAATAGAGCGTTTTTAACTATTTTCTCCTCTAAAAATTTTAGAGAGCAAATATACGAAACTTTCCGTTGCAGAATAAATGATGTTCGCATTACTTAAAATGCGAAGTAAAGCAAATTTCATTATGTTGCTGCTTTAATAAAAGTTTAGCACTTAAAAAAAAGTTATTTGCAGAAAATTATTTTAAGCAGAAAATTATTTTGGAAAAGTATTCTTGAAATAAACATTTTAGCCTACAGTAAAACTTTCAAAGCATGTAATTAAAAAAAATACACACAAAGCTTGTTGCATTAAGACTACACTTACATCTATAGATGTTCTTTAATCTAAAAATTATGGAGCATTGCAGAATGGAGAAAGTTACGGAACCTGTTAAAATTTCTTCGTAATACACATCAGAATAATTAAAAAGAAAAATAATATTTTATTGATTTAACCAAATTTTATTTCAATATTTCTTAGGTATTTATTTAACTTAATTAAGTAAATAGCTTCTTCCTTTTTTAGAAGTGCTGGTTATTTAAACTGTACATTCTCCCTCTTTCGCTCAAAAGAAAAAAAAAATCTAAAAAGTGCTGTCAACACAGTTGCCGGAACAGATTCCAAGTGTTATTCCGATAAAATTTCTGTCATGGAAATTTTCGTGTTTACAAAGAATTTTTCTCGGAATTTCCTTCATGGAATTATCCGTTTTTTTTACGAAATCTACGTATTGAAACTTCCCGTTTCTATCGCGGATCTTTTCCGATGTCATACGGAATCCCGATGGTTCTTCACGTTTTTATTACGAGTCTTTTTCGTTTTTTATAGAATTTCTGTAATGGGGTTTTCTTTTTTTCCTCGGAATTTCTGTAATAGGTTTTACATTTCTTAGAGAATTACTGTAATGTGTTTTTTCTTTTGTATCAAGATTATTTTTAATTTTTCTAACGATATTTCTGCGAATATGTTTTTGTTACTAGCAAGCCAAAAATAAGGCAGATTTTTTTCTACTACAATTTAAAGATTTTAAACTTTGTATATTGAAAGAGGGGGAAAGGGTTACAAAAAGGAGAGGCATAAATTTCGTGGGAGAGAAAGTGTAATTTAGATAAGTGAATATTTAATTATTGTTATAAGAGAGCTACAAATAGGACAAAAAGTATTAAAAAATAGTTCTAAAGGTTTTCATATTTGTATACTGGGAGAGGGAAAGGAGGTGAAAACGGAAATTTCGGACGAGGGTAAATTATATGATTGATCATTTATTTGTTGTTAAAGAACAACCAATACATAGATAGTAAGAATAGATATTTTTTTTTCAATACAAAGTTTTAAAGATTTAAATTTTTTTATTCTGATGGAGAGGGGCGGTAAAAGGCGGGTAAAGGGAAAGTTAGCAGAGAGTGTGGGGTAATTAAGATGATTAATTATTTATTTATTGTTACTACAGAATTAAAAATAGTACAAAAGATAGAAAAAAATTCAGTTTTGATGATTTTAAACTTTACCTGCTGAGGAGATGGGGTGGGGAGGGAATGGAAATTTTGTGTGTGTCTGGGAAGGTTGTGAGGAAATTAAAAAAAGACGATTTCCCCCATGTGCAAGATTTTTACCCCTATATCTTTACGGACATTTAGATGAGTTACTGTCTGCAAAAAGAAATATAGTTTTGCGGGAGTTGGAATTATACTTCCGAGGTTCGTAAGACTTCATTTTTTTTTTCAAAATCAGGAGTTTAGGAACTTACGAACTCTGTAAATTCTATATTAAAAAAGTGCCTTGAAAATTTTAAACTTTAAATTTTGCAACAAATATAAAAGAAATTTAATCCTAGCATAAGTAGACAATATTTCTAAACTATAAGCTAATATTTGTATTAGTGCACATTTTAATAATATAGGCTTCTTTAGAAGTGCACAGTATTGCAAGAGAATAATTTTTCAAATAAGTAATTCACAAGACAAATATTGGAAAGTATACAAAATCACAAGACAGTTATCATGAGCAGCTATCATGAAAACATTTTGGCAGCTATCATGAAAATTCTGTGAGATGCAACATTTTGTAGTGTCCGAAACGGAAATTCGCAATTTCATCGAAAAATAGGAAGATATGAATCGTGAAAATTATTGTAGAATTTTCATTACACTATATAAATCATCTTGGCAAAAGTATGCGCATGTTGAAAAACTAAAATTTTCGAACAGTTTTAGTTTTGCATTTTACAATGGTCATTTTTCACAGTCTACATATATACATACCTTACAAAAAACTTGTTAAATTAAAAATTGTCAATAACAAAAATGAAATATTATTTAAAATGACATTTGCTATAAATTAACACATTTGCTATAAATAACAAAAACAATTGCTTCACAATATAACATAACACAACATAACATAAACTGTGATACTATTACGCCAGATATTTTTAATGTCCCTTCATTAAATGTTTATTCACTTTCAGCTTAAATTTTAAAACATCAATCATAATTTCTTTACTTTTTGAAAACGAACGGATTAGATAGCATTATGGTGGGAATAGTAATTCAAATATTGAAATACAAATTGTTAATAATTTTTAGATACCAATCAGAATGTATTTAAATTAAAAATAAAACGTATATATATATATACATATAAATATATATAAATAAATAAAAAACTGTTTAAAATATCAAATTAATCCTTAAATTAGTAAAGTAATTTTTTTTATCTACTTCGATAAAATACAGTATACATCGTTTTCAATCCGCCATCACCATTTCCGCTTCTGTACCACTCTATGCTTTGCACTCATGCATGAAGAGGGGAATACTATTGATTGTAGAAGATTAGCGAAATATATCCCGAATTTATCATTCCACCATAGTTGATATTAGAGACTTTTCCGTGATTTAAGAAATAATGGACAAATTCCTATGAAAACGGAAATGTTTGTTGAAAACCAACGGAAAATTATGCGCTAATTCACGTTTTTTTTTAGTGTGTACCTTTAGACTTTTTCCTTTCCGCCCCTTTTTTGGCAAGACGCTTGCCTTACTCCCAAGTGTAAAGTTTTATCGCAACTAGGAAGCTCATAAAGCAGCCCGCATTTTTACTTGGCTTTTAATATGCTCTTAAGTTTAAAATTCCACTTTTATGTTGACATAAAATCAGCCTCGGATTAAAGTGAAATCCAGATAATTATTAATTTTCCGTTTGGAAGTTGCATCCCAGTTTGCATTTTATAAAACTTTCTGTCGTTATTTTGAAATAATTCTTTCAGTTCAAAAGGGTATTTTTTTTTATCAGGGTGTCTGTCTTTAGCTTAGGACAAGGACTGCAGATTCTTGAACATGTTTTATCGGTCTTTGCTTGTTAAATTCTGATACTCGGAAGGAAAGTTCTCTGTGAGTCAGTCGAGTTACACATATAGCGTAAGAATTGGGCCACAGTAAGTCGTCAGATAGACGACCTAAAAATTGAAACCAGTTTCGACTGAAGTTAATGCGTGTATAAGACTTGCGGAAATTAAAAGATCATGTAACACTACATTGTCACATACCAGGTGATCCAAAAGTCACAAGCAAATGAAAATTCAAAAATTAAAATCAGCAGTACAGCGCAGTTTTCCCAGAAACCTACAAAAAGGTATAGGTTACTTCAAAGACTAATTACATTTGCCACCAACGAGTGATGTTTCAGTTGTGTTAGCAGTGCATATAGAGACGCACCATAAGTCACAACACAACCTGGGTTAAAAAAGTTCAACCTGGCGATAACCATTAGTGAGAACAGCTTTCAGACTTTTCAGGATATCCTGCAGAACATTGAAAAGGATTTCTACAGTAATTCCTGTTACACAATGGCTTAAAGAGCAACCGATAAAAGCTTTGAGATTACAAAAGTGTAACTTTTGGTTAAAAATGCCGATATTCCGCAAATATTTTTGTTTGCTATAAAAAAGTACAATTCTGTATATTTATTTGAAAACTGCATCGTACTATAGTCTACATTTTTCAAATTAATATTTAGTTTATTTTTTCTGTCACTTCTGATTCACCCTGTATAAATGAACTGTTAAACTTTTTTCTGTGAAATAAAGGAGAATCTATTGGTAAATATTTATCTTAAGTCTTATGTAAATTTAAAGCAAGCTGAAAACCAATATTTTATCCTGTAAATTTACATCTGCAAAAATACCCAAGATTCAGCTATGGTTTTATTTTTCAAACTGTAATATAAACTGTAAAATAAATTGTAATACGTAATATGTTGGAGTTATGCGGCTGCGGATTGTAGTAAAAACGGGCAGTATTTCGAAAAATATGCAAAAATTTGTTTTTATGAAAATTCGAAATAAATTGAAAACTGTTATAATGTAAATAAAACTGAATTCGATTCCTCTCCCTGTTATCCTCGGTACAAAATTTCAGGCTCATGAACTAATTTCTTATAGAAATATCTCGTAGTAATCTATAATAATTCTTGTAGTAATCTATAGGAAACGTATCCACTAATATTTGAGAATCTTGATCGAAAGCTTTTAACCGATAACTAGTATAAAGTTATGGAGAATTTTTGTTTATTCTCTGTACATTAGAAGAAATTTCCAGATGTGTGGGAATTATTTGCGGCATTTTGAAGGTCCATTGCTTATAGTTTGTAATAGTGTGCGTTCATTTCACCATGCTGATTAAAATACACGATTAACAAATTGCATGTCACCGCCACAGTTATCAACAATATTGCGTATGAGTCTTGGACAACGTAGAGGCTTTATCTGTGTATCATATTTGAGCATGTACAACAGATTGTTACAATCATGAACAAAATATTTGCTTATTTATCCAAAAACATATAGAGAGGTGTGACTAATAACGTAAATACAGCATAACAGTCAGTTCCAATAGACAATCTTAAGGAATTGTACATAATTTAATTCTGTGCATCAGTCGAAATGGACTTCAGTTTCGGATTAGCATAGCTGCCTACTTATGATGACACAGTTATCTTTTTACACATAAACTTACAACTTATACTCTCACATTGTCAAAGGATACTTCAGAAGAATATTCTAATAACTCAGGCGGCAGTTGATCTTGATATTTTCCTGAGCTTTGAAACGTTATTCACTGCCGCGCTAAGCATTAACACGCCAGAACTCGTTCATCTTTGAAAATAACACAGGCCTGCGAAATTGAAGTTTTTGTAAAATACAAGAGAAGTTTTCACTGATTTTTATGTTATTTGGTGGGCTGATTTCGAAAATTACCTCCATTTCCTCCCCCATCACATCAGAATTTTTTGTAACATCGATATCGATATTTTTGCTAAAATGAAAAGGACAATTTTGGACAATTTTGCATGTGCTATCTGGCAACAGTGATTTTATCCATGTAAATCTATGTAAAAAAAATCGATTCTCGGTGAGGCAAATTGACTTTTCAGTAATCGATTATTTTGTTATAGGTTTAAACGGTTTAAAACAACTGGGTCTATCGGAATATTGTGTCGTGTTGGGAAAATCAATTCGTATCGGAAAATTCTATCATTTAATTATTAGACATTGATTCCGATATCTAATGTCTTATAATTACCTGGCAGAATTTACCGGTACGAATTGATTTTTCCAACACGACAAACTTTCCAATCGACCTAATATTTTTCAAGAAAATGTGACGAGATAGAATTTTTTCATTATTTGTTTTTTAATTAGCACCAAAAATACATAAAGTTCAGCCATCAATACTAGTGATGGGCGATAACGAGATGTTTTTCTCGATTTTCTCGATTGTATGGACATCTCGATATTTTTCGATTGTGTAAATTTTTTCTCGATGACTACAGTTTGCAAATTTCTTTTATAAATCATATATTATGTATTATATACGTCATACATTTATCAAGAATCGTCTGCGGGTGAACTGGAATGAGTCAATGTTAATAAAGACTAGGTGACTTCGATCGCTAGCGGGCCCCTCCTTTAATCGTGGCCCCTAATTTATACGTAATCTTGTAATATGAAATCACGAACAGGTTATCCGCTATATACGGCACTGATATATGATAGCAGGCGGGTGTGATGTGCACGCACTACAAAATCTTGTAAAAAATATAATATCGAAACGAATGAACCTCGGACCAGATCTCTTGGGGGAGGGGTCAAAGCGAGCAGAGGAGCACAGCAGCTGCATAATATGATTAAGTCATCACAGGTCTTTAGGCCTTTCCAACCATATGTCACATGAGAAGTCTGGATCTAAATTTATAAAAATGCCCTCCCCGTGGGGGCAAAGGGGGGGAGGGGTGCGGGAGGTGGATAACATGAGTAAGTGGTCATAAGCCTTTCCAACAATATGTCACATGAGGGATCTCGGCTAAATTTAGAAAAACACCCCCGTGGGGGAAAAGGGGGGGGCGGTCACCGGAGGTGCATTACATCAATAAGTAGTCACAGACCTTCCCAACGATATCTCACATGTGGGGTCTTGGCTAAATTTGGAAAAGTGTCCCCCGGGGGTGGGTGCAAAATGGGGGGATGGACACCGGAGGAGCATAACATCAATAAGTAGTCACAGACCTTTCCAACGATATCTCACATGAGGGGTCTTGGCTAAATTTGAAAAAGTGTCCCCCGGGAGGGGCAAATTGGGGGAGATTGTCACCGGAGGAGCATAACATCAATAAGTAGTCACAGACCTTTCCAACGATATCTCACATGAGGGGTCTTGGCTAAATTTGAAAAAGTGTCCCCCGGGAGGGGCAAATTGGGGGAGATTGTCACCGGAGGTGCATAACACCAATAAATAGTCACAGACCTTTCCAACGATATCTCACATGAGGGGTCTTGGCTAAATTTGGAAAAGTGCCCCCGGGGGGGGGGGGCAAGGTGGTGGTGGGGACATCGTAGGTACATAACATCAATAAGTAGTCACAGACCTTTCCAACGATATCTCACAAGAGGGGTATCGACTAAATTTGGAAAAGTGTCCTCCGGGGGGGACAAAGTGGGGGGCGGCCACCGGAAGTGCATAGCATTAATAAGTAGTCACAAACCTTTCCAACGATATGTCACATAAGTGGTCTTGGCTAAATTTGGAAAAGTGTCCTGAAATTTCATATATTATAAATAATATTTAGCGGAGGGCTCCATAAAAAAAATCCCATCTAAAATGATAAAAACGGAAAAAATTACCCTCGCAGTGGGGGCCAAATTGGGGAGGGGAGGAAGAAAGCCTCATAATATGAAAGAGTCATCCGAGAGCTTACCGATGACGTACCACATGACTGGTCCAAAAAAAGTTTGAAAATTGCTCCCCCTCCCTCCCCCCGTGGGCCCACTCTTTCGCCCCGGAATTCACACAGCCGCCACTTTAAAATTTTTATGTTCATTAAATAATATTTACCGGAAGACTGCATAAAAAACCCACATCTAAAGTGATATTTAAATTTATTATAGAAATCGGCTACGGCTTTAAAAATTTGTTCGTCCCTTCCCCATCCCCCTTTGGGCGAAGAAAGGTTCATAGTATGGAAGAGTGGTCAAAGGGCTTTTCGATTATATGCCACAGGAAGGGTTCGGTAAATTTTTTAAAATTGCACCCCGCATGACTCCACTCTCACGTCCTCCTCCCTCGAAATCACCCGACCCACCTTCCTCTTTGAAATTTTTATATTTAATAAATAATTTTTATCGGAGGGCTCCAGGTATGTGACATCTTGGTAGGGCTAAAATAAGAGAAACTTTGAAAATTAGGGCTTCATTTCACAGCTCATTGTCATGCCTCTTTCTCTATCTCGTCCCTTGGTACTCTCGATAAATTTTCTTACTTTTCTTCTCTGCCGAGGACGAGAGAAATCCTCGAAAAGCTTCTCATAGCGAAATGTTGAAAAGCGCGAGAGAAATCCTCGAAAAGCTTTTCATTGGGAGATTTCGAAAAGCACGAGAGAAAGAAGCGAGAGGCTTCCCATTGGGAAAGGTTGAAAACGGCGAGAGAACCAACCATGGAGCAGCTTCCTATCTGGAAGCGTCGAAATGCTGGAAAAATCATCGAGATGAGATTTGCCGAAATGCGAGATGGAAATGAAGCTTTCAGAGTCAAACTTACCGCATTTCTGGTTTAAGTCATAATTTCTCAAAAGAGTCCATCTGCTTATCCAATCTCTTTTTAGCTCACAGGCTGTCTAAGCCTGAGAGATAATGTACCCGTCGGTTCTGTGTGTATGCACGTACGTACGTACGTATGTATGTACGTAACGCGATAACTCTTGATTAAAATTTACGATTTGCTTCATTTTTTTTATGTTCATTCTGATAAGGCATTCCGCTGATTAGTTTTGACAGTTCATTGGTTAAGGATAAAGGGAGAGAAGGGGGGCTGCTCCCCCTCCTTACTTTAGATAAATAGGTTTTTCATGCAGAATTATTCGATTTGCTCCAAATTTCGTATACCGGTTTATTATGTTAAGGAGCTTCCCTGATTAAACTTGGAGGTTCATTAGTTAAGTATGAAGGGGGGGGGGGTGGGGTAGACCCCCTCCTTAATTTAGATAAATGGGTTTTTCATGCAGAATTATTCGATTTGCTCCAAATTTGGTATACCGGTTCATTATGTTAAGAAGTTGCCTTGATTAGATTTGGAGGTTTACGGGTTAAGTATAAAGGGGATGGGCTAGTCTCCCCCTTAATTTAGATAAAAGGGTTTTTCATGCAGAATTATTCGATTTGCTTCAAATTTAATGTACCGATTTATTCCGATATGGCGCTTACTTTATTAGATTTGGAGGTTCATTGGTTAAGTATACAAGGGCAAAAAGGGGGCAAGTCCCCTCCCCTTAATTTAGATAAATGGATTTTCATGGAGAATTATTCAATTTACTTTAATTTTTTTTCTATGTTCATTCTGATAAGGAGCTTTCCTGATTAGATTTGGAGGTTCATTAGTTAAGTATAAGAGGGTTAAATTGGTTAGACCACCCTTGATTTAGCGATATGTTTTAGGTAGCTTTCATTACAAAAAGCTACCTATTGCAGCCGTTCGGAGGAAAGCGAATTCAAAAAATTTTGGTATATTTTCATCGATCATGACCCCCAGACCCCGAAACCACCCTCCGTTCAAAATTGATATATATATATATATATATATATCCATATATATATATATATATATATATATATATATATATATATATCTGACCTATGTCACACTGTAACTCTCGTATTTATGAACCGATTTGGATGTAATTCGGTGTGTACATAGTACATACCAATGTCTCGACCGAGTTCGTTGGCCAGCTTCATCCGCCATTTTGTTTCAAAATGGCGGACATTTAAAATTTTTTAAAAAATTTAAAATTTGAAATGTGGTACCAAAAAATTGAAAATGGAAAAATATTTTTTTCTTATGTATTTGACCTTTATACAAAGACTCCGGAGCAGTTTTTGTTTCGTCTATATCTTAAAAAATGGCTGAGTTATAGCATTTTGAATTTCTAGCGTGGCTGACATTTTGAAACGTCCTGAATTTTGTCACGCGATAAAAGGCGTATTTATGAACCGATTTGGATGTAACTTCGTTTATACATAGTACATACCAATGTCTAGGCCGAGTTCGTTGGCCAGCTTCATCCGATATCTTGTTTAAAAATGGCGGCTATTTAAATTTTTAAGAAAAATTTAAATTTGAAATGTGCTACCAAAAAATTTAAAATTGAAAAAATATTTTTTTCTTATGTGTTTAACCTTGATAAAAAGATTCGGGAGCAGTTTTTGTTTCGTCTATATCTTAAAAAATGGCTGAGTTATAGCATTTTTAATTTCTAGCATGGCTGACATTTTGAAACGTCCTGATTTTTGTCACGTGATAACAGACATATTTATGAACCGATTTGGATGTACCTTGGTGTGTACATAGTACATACAAATATCTCGACCGAGTTCGTTGGCCAGCTTCATCCGCCATCTTGTTTCAAAATGGCGGCCATTTAAAAAAAATTAAAAAATTTAAAATTTAAAATGAGATACCAAAAAATTGGAAAATGAAAAAGATTTTTTTCCTATATGTTTGACCTTAATACAAAGATTCCGGAACAGGTTTTGTTTCGTCTATATCTAAAAAAATGGCTGAGTTATAGCATTTTGAATTTCTATTGTGGCTGACATTTGAAAACGACCTGATATTTGTCACGTGATAACAGACATATTTATGAACCGATTTGGATGTACCTTGGTGTGTACATAATACATACCAATGTCTCGACCGAGTTCGTTGGCCAGCTTCATTCGCCCTCTTGTTTCAAAAGGGTTGCCATTTTAAAAAAATGTAACTTAAAATGTGGTATTAAAAAATTGGAAAATGAAAAAGATTTTTTTTTATGTGTTTGGCCTTGATACAAAAATTCTGGAGCAGTTTTTGTTTGTGACAATTTGTTCTTTTGTTTATATCTTAAAAAATGATTGAATTATAGCACTTTGAATTTCTAGCATGGCTAACACTTTGAACGATCTTGTATTTGTCACGCGATAACACACGTATTCGCCTATTTCGATGGAAGCAGGCATGTGGATAGTATACATCAATATCTCGAGCAAGTTCACTGGCCAGCTTCATCAGCCATCTTGTTTCAAAATGGGGGCCATTAAATTAAAAAAAATATATATATTTAAAGTGAGGTGCAAAAAAATTAGAAATTGAAAAAGGTTTTTTTCTTAAGTATTTGACCTTGATATAAGGATTCAGGAGCATTTTTTGTTTGACTTTATCTTAAAAAATGGCTCAGATATAGCAGTTTCAATTTCTAATGTGGGTGACATTGTGAAAAATCTGATTTTTTGCATGCGACAGCACTCGTATATATCAACCGATTCCGATGTGAGTGAGCATGTGCACAGCAATTACTAAGGTCTCGACCAAGTTCACTGGTTAGCCTCATCCACCATGTTGTCTTAAAATGGCATGCCCTTTGAAATCGCCGAATTTGGCAGCCAAATATAAGTTACTTTAAATAAAAGCAGCTTGGATAAAGCTGACTAATTTCGTGAAATTCTCATTCATTATGATTTAGTATTGATAAAAATTAGTATTGAATCTCCTATATTCGGTTTCCACTAAATTGAGCTTCGTGTGTTTCAATAATATTAGTTGGCTTTTTTAAAATAAGGAATATGAAAGCTACCTCTTCCTCCCGGCACTGGCCGGAAGGACTTTCTTTTTTTCAAGCAGAATTATCTGATTTGCTTAAAATTTGATATAATGATTTATTATAGTTAAGGAGTTTCCCTGATTAGATTTGGTGGTTCATTGGTTAAGTATAAAAGGGGCAAACGGGGGATATTTCCCTTCATTTATTTTTTGAGGGACATTATTCTTTGAAATAAGAGTATAATATGCAATTAGTGTGAATAACCTGTGAGCTCAATGCCATCAGTTTAACTGGCACTTATCTTTTTATTGCTATTAACCGATGTGGGTTATGAAGCATAGTGGTTTACGTATTCAGTTCTGTATAGTCCTAGTTTCAAACTTTACTGTTAAATTTAGTGTCATTTTGCCCCGAATTTTCAATGTTTCTCTTATTTTAGCTCTGCCAAGCTGCCCCATACCTGGAGACTCAGATAAATACTATTTATTAAATACAAAAAGTTCAAAGAGAAAGGTGAGTGAATTCTGGGGGGCGCGAGAGTGGACAAAGGGGGGGGGGATAATTTTCAAACTTTTACCAAACCTCTCCTTGACATATCATCGGAAAGTCCTTTCACCATTCTTTTATATTATGAAGTTGAATTCCCACAGTTGAATTCCGGAAGGGTGTCGGGGGGGGGGGGGGGGGGAGCGATGAGGGGGTGATTTTTTTTCTTTTAATTGTAGAGATTTCTACAATAAATATCATTAAATGAGGTTTTTTAATGGAGCTCTCCGATAAATATTATTTATTAAATATAAAATTTTAAAAGTGGGGCTGCGTGATTTCCGGGTATATTCTGGGATAAAAGAGGGAACCCACGTGGGAGGGGTAGATTTCAAACCTTTTCTGGACCAGTCATTTGATATATCATCGGAAAGTTTTCGGTTATAATCGGAAAGTTACTCTTTCATATTATGAACCTTTCTTCTTCCCTCCCTAGTTTGGCGCCCCGAGAGAGGCACTTTTCGAACTTTTTTGAAATCGTAGCGTTTTTAAACATTTTAGATCGGATTTTATTACGGAGCCCTCCGATAAATAATTTTTAATATATGAAAATTTCAAAGAGAAGGATGGGTAGGGTATAATTCGGGGGGCACGATAATTGGAATCCTGGGAGTTGGGACTCTTTTCTATCATTTGCTGACACCCCTCATGTGATATATCATTGGAAAGCTCTGTGACTACTATTTCATTTTATATATCGCCCGCGCCCCTCCCCTTACTTTTCCCCCGCGCGGGGGCACTTTTCTAAATTTAGCCGACACCCCTCATGTGACATATCGTTGGAAAGTCCTGTGACCACTTATACATATTATGCACTTTCCTTGCCCCTCCCCCTTACTTTGCTCCCCGCGAGGGCTGGCTTAATGTATTCCAGTGGAAGACTTTCTAAAAATGGGGAAATTAAAGATCCAATCTCAACTGACGTAGAAAAATCAATAAAAATTTTTGATCCCTTTTATCATCCTTTAGTTCATGTTTTTGCCACTAGGGGGTGCTTTTGATTCTTATTTCTTTGGCCATTTTGGTGCTAATTGCCGAAAAATTTTAATTTTTGATACATAAACTCCCTTACCGCTTCATAGCTACTCGCGTTTTTTCAGCTTTTTTCAACCAGGGGGCAACCTTACAAGACTTTTCCAGTCTTATGGCTCCTTTGTAGCCTCCCTTTGGTTTGTTGTTTTTTTATTCCATCTGTTTTCAGTTACCCTATATTTAATAAAATCTGCCTTATATATATGTAAAAACAATGATTTCAATAATCGATTCCAGAACATATCCTTTGTAGATTCTCGAAAGTAATAGATGGCTGTATCGATTGTGTATTTTAGATAACGATTTTTTTCGATTGGTAAATTTTCGAGAATCGCCCATCACTAAGCCCTATCACTACTATGAAATTGTCGGCCAGAATAATAGCTAAGTTTTCCAATAACTGTTTTTAGCTTTTCTCGTTATAATCGATTGTAAAACATCTCGATTGTAGATTCTAGGAATTAATCGATGGCTGTATCGATTGTTATTTTTTACGATGACGATTTTTTTCGATTGTCGAATTCTCGAGAATCGCCCATCACTAATCAATACCCTTGTATTTTTTTCATCGCAGTCCTGTGTAATCTACAAATACGCCGTGCAATACACAAAAATGAATACTTTTAACATTAGAACAATTCCCATTTATACACAATAATAAAATCTACCTAACTGGTACTAGGAAGAAGAAGGATGCATCACATTTTCTTTTAATTAAAAAGAGGTGTTCAAATATTTTTTAACTTTGACTTTAATTAAAAAAAAAATAAGATAGTAAAACTTACAAGTATGTTATTGCAAGACACTTTCTTTCAAAATAAATTAAAATGAACGAAACTTAAAGTAAAACTGAAATATAGATTTTGTAGTAAAAATTGGGAAAGTCAAATTACTTTTAAAATTACATTTCAGATTTCAAGAAGAAAAGTGGAACAGACATATCGAACGAGTGCTATTTACATAGAGAGCTAAATCGAAATTCTTTTGTATGTCAAATGATGTTCCATTCGTTTCAGTAATCGAATATTGGAAAGCATTATCAATTTTGTTTTCAACAGAGTATGACTGTCTATTTTCTTTTCACTCCCTGAAGAAAACATAACTCAGGTTGTTGAATTTCACTTTAGCTGACTTGAAAAATTTATGTGGTGATAAATTTTAGCTAACTTCGGAAAAAGAAGGGATTTCCAAAAGCCCTTTAACATATAATTTATTTTCAGAACTAGTGCCTCAGGTGCATTATTTTAATGTGGTTTTTTATGTGAAAAGGATAATTGTATAGATGTTGTCACAGAAACTTTATAAAGAATTTATAGCAGTTTGCCTACCTCTGTAGTTATATATGTACACACAACTTTACTTAAAAAAAAAAAAACACGAAAAAAATGAGTATAGGGATTAAACCGATTTATTTTTCCTCACAAAATGTCTTGTATATTGTTTGACGTGGTTCTATACTTATGTTTCACAATTTTTGAAGTCTTTTAAAGATTTTAAAATTTTTATGTACGATGTAATGAAAAAATATGACTTTATTTAGATTAATTTTTTTTCTTTTAAAAATTGAAGATATTTCAATTTATGCACAATAAATAATTAAAAGAATAGTAAGATTTTAGGTAACTTAAAAATGCCTTAGATAAACCATTTTATTTATTAACTAGCAGGTTTTGCCTGCTACGCTTGTCGGATTCTCCAACTGAACTTTGAATCAAACGATATATATCACTGAATTTGACCTTGTGTTTTAAAGCAATATAGACCTTTATCTGAAACGTTCTTCCGCATTGATGGAAATGATACGAATGTCACTGCGCTATTATATTTTTAATGTGTCAGACAAAATGTGGGCTCTTAAGGACTAACACTTTTAGTTGATCATTTATAATAGGAATTATAAAACAATATGCAATATACTAAAACCATCCCTGAAAAAATGTCTAACTAACAGTGCAAGTTCCATCAAAATCCGCCAAATAGAACATTTTTAAACGGATAATAATTCTATAACTAAGCAACGGAAACAATATGTAATATACTGAAACCTTCCCTGAAAAATTATCTAACTAACGGTGTAAGTCTCAACGAAATAAGTCCAGTAGATCTTAAAAATGTTTTAATAATTGGTTTCACCTGATTATAGAACTTTGCACTAAAATCCTATAACTAAGCCTATAACTAAATACTAAATACCTGTAACTAAGCAATGTAGAACGACATGTTATAGCCCATAACGTTCCCTGAAAAATTATGTAACTGCATAGAGCAAGTTGCATTGAAATCCATTAAGCCGAATCTTTTTAAAAGACTAAACTTTCATAGTCGGATTTTCATGATTATAGATCTTTCCTCATAATTATATAACTAAGTAACGTAGAGCAATATTTTATATATTAAAACCTTCCCTTGAAAATTATCTAATTTATGGTGAAAGTCCCACCAAAATTCATTTAGCAGAACTCAATTTATAAGCAGACAGAACGAATTTTCCATTTGTATTTATATACATATATAGTAGATAGCTACTGTTTATGAACATATCAAGATAATATTTTAAGGAAAAAGTAGTTATTTTTTAGTATAGTAAATCTTTGGACCTAATTTCATTAAAACGAAGTAGCATATTTTATAAAGTTTATAAGTAAAAGCATATGAACAATAAACCACCAAAGAATTCCCGGAGCGCAGCATTTCACTTGCCCGTCTGAGGTCCGTATACACTTTCTGATACTATGCAGGACTGAAAAAAAAAATTAAAAGTCTTCACCGGACAAATTTAAAAGCGAAATTTTATAAGTTTAATTTATCGAAGAGTGGTAAGAATTTCCCTGGAACTGCGACTCTTTGCAGAATAAAATTAACGAACTTAAACTTATCATTAATGATCATTCCAAATTGACGAAATTTTTCTGCAAGAAACTTTCATCCCACTTGCAGTATTAATATTCCTGGGTGTAGGCTCTTTCACATCCCCCGTGTCGATGGCACTCGCAGAGGTGGCACCGCAATTTACATTAAACACCACATTCCACACCATCAAACACAGAACAACACCTTTAATGACTTAGAATACACTAGTATAATTTTACAACTTCCTCATTTAAATATTAAATTAGCCTCTATTTATGCACAACCTATTGATAACTTACCTGTTAACAGTCTTACACAGCTTTTTTCTCAACACCAACACTACTTTTTTGTTGGCGATTACAATGCCAAAAGCACGCGCTGGAATTGCCACTGCAATTCTCGGCGGGGTGCCTCTCTTCACAATTTAACATCCAACATTAATCCAACATTTAAATTTAAGTCTACATGCACCAATCAAACCAAGACACATTAGCACAGCGCCTAATACCCGTAATTCGTTATTGACCTTGCTCTTTCCCAAAATCTTCTATATCCTATTTCTTCTACTGTAATTAACGACCTTTCTTCTGACCACCTACCGGTTTGCTTTAAAATTGATATCATTAATCCTACCACTCCCCCCTTCCGTGGCTATCGATTGGAGAAATTTACTGATTATCTTAGCAATCAAGATATTACTTTTCCGGAAATCAATAATACTAACGATATCAATGCTACTGTTGAACACCTCAATTCACACATGATTAACGCCCAAAAATTTTCCACTTTCAATACCTTTAAAAATAACAATTCCTTCATTCCCCCCCCCCCGTTACATTTACCACCTTATAAAGCAACATAATCGGCTCCGGCGTCAGTTTCAAAACACAAGAGATCCCTCCCTTAAATCCATCCTCAATAGGCTTAACAATAAAATAAAAAATAGTCTATACAAAGTAAAACAAAAAAACTGGGAAAACTTTCTTAAAACCTTAGCTTGCGAGGACAAGTCATTACGGATTCTTAAGCGTAAACTTAACAAAAACTACACACCCATTCCCCCACTTACTGAAAACAACTCAACTGCCTATACTGACCAAGAGAAAGCTAACATGTTGGCCAACTCATATTCTAAACAATTTTCTCCTAACCCGACCCTAGCAAGTCAAACTCATCTTAACGAGGTCAGCTAAACTGTTCGCAATTTCCTGGCTATATACCCCGACGATCCCCCCCCCCCCCCCCTCCACCATCCAGCCCATTGTCATTCACAATATCATTAAAAAACTCAAAAAACGTAAGACACCTAGATATGACAAAATTACTAATACTGCTCTTAAAAACCTTCCTCCTAACTGCATTATTTATATTACTGACCTTACTAACGCCAGGAGCGAAGCTACTGGTGGGGGGGGGGCGTCCCGGCCCCCCAATGGTGGCATTTTTGATCATAGTCGGCAAATTCTGGGTAGTCAGTTTCGATCAAAAATCTCTCATACAATCGATTTTTTTTTCAAATTTTCAGCGTTCTTTTCTTAAAATATACATTAAAAATCCTCAAGCCTTATCATTTGTCTTACGAATTTTTTTCAAAAATCCAAAGTTTGTCTCTCCGTTCTCCGATTTCGCTCAAAATGAATTGAAAAAGGATCACGAGAGACTAACTTTTCAATATAAAATGTGCTTCTTCTGAGGGTTCGTTAGCGGTTGGTTTCTGAACATCTTAGATGATCGATCGAATACTGATCATGACTTTGGCGAAGGTATTCATATTAGTATGTTGAAATGTGCGGAACAGTTAACTAATTTAGTCGATTGTTTGAATGATTGCAAGCCGATTATTGAAAAATTCACCCAATCTGACGAATTAAGTATTATTTCGTTTCTTTCGGTGACTATAGACGTAAATGTCCAGGCAAAAGAAAATTGTTATTTGTGTTAAATAGTTGGGGTAAGATGATGAAAAAAATCGAGCAAGCAAAAATGTGAATATTGACGTGAGCTATTTCATCGTAGAACATGACCCAGGACCCAGGAAAAAGTTCTAAAATATAGTCAGACAATCAGAGACACTATTTGATTAGTTTAGATCCGTATCAGCCAAAACTCGGTGCATATTCGATAAAAGGTTCCAACCCGCAGGATAAACAACGACGTTTCAAAAGCTCTTGGTACGAAGAGTATCAGTTTTTCGGAAAATATCGCTGTTTTTTATTTTGCTTGTTGCCTCATGTTGTCATGAAGGTCCTTTTGTGCTTGGGTTTTGTGTGTGATTGGGTTTTGTGTGTGATTGGGTTTTGTGTGTGCTTGGTTTGTGAGTGGTGTAAACAAATGGCAGAAAATGAAGAATATAGGAAAAGAAAAATTCGAAAAGCTCGTGCAACATTTCTGTTCCAACTTCCACCGAATTACTCTTTGTCAGTTCATGATGACGCATAATCACGTTTATGTATTACTCGACAAGAGCAAGCGAAAATAGATATTTTCATTATGGGAAAGCAAGATTTTGCCTGTAATACTGAATTTGACGGACATTATGTGAGCGCTGGGTAGAAAAGATCTGGCTTTCAGGAGAAGTGCAGGGGTGATTCTGAGTAAAAAAAAATTCTGAAATTCAACAGCAAATTTTCTGATAGGTTACAGCAGAGGGGAGGGGGAGGGGGATACCGGCGCTTATCATTTTTGTCGCAGGTGTGTTAATAGTTTGTTTTAGATTCGGGTCGATTTCAGGCTGAGTGTAGATTCCTGTAAGTTGAGTTTGTATTAACCTGATTTTTAGTTCACTATATTGTTTCAGATTGAAAACTGTATCTATAACTATAATAATAAACTTTTAGATGTTTCTGTGTGTGCTGTTTTCTTGAGAGACCGTTGCGTTTTTTCCGAAGCTTTTTCACGAAATTCGCCTTTTTTTACCGACCCTTTGACAAAATTTGTGTTTTTTCCCGCGATCCTCTGACGAAATTCGCGATTTTTCCACGATCCTATGGCAAAATTAGCTTTTTTCCGCAGCCCTTAGATGAAATTCGCATTTTTTTCTCGATTCTTCGATGAAATGTGCTTTTTTTCGCGATTGCGGGACGAAATTAGCGCCTTTTTCAACGATCCTTTGACGAAATTCACGTTTTTTCTGCGGCTCTTTGAAAAGTTCGTGTTTTTTCTGCGATCTTTTAAAGAAATTCGAGTTTTTCTGCGATCCTTTTACGAAATTCGCTTTTTTCTGCGATCTTTTGACGAAATTCGCGTTTATACAGCGGTGTTTTGATGAAATTCGCGTGTTTTCGCGATCCTTTGCCGAAATACGCGCTTTTTTCTGCGACCCTTTGATGAAATTCGCGTTTTTTCGCGATCCTTTGACGAAATTTGCGTTATTCCGCGATCCTCACGCGAAATTTGCGACGATCATTTTATTTATATTTAATTACTCAATGAAAAATATTTCTTTTGATAAATAATATCATTATTTTAAAAAGAGTTTTGAATCTATTAAGGTTAGTTGGGGCAACTGGGCCATGATTTTACAATGTGACTCTGGAGCTTCTGAGAATTCAGCTTCAAAAGGCTAATGTTCATTTGAATTAAAATATGAACTTCTGTAAATGTGTTTAGTTAGGTTCCCTCTATCAGACAGAAATGCTCAAAACTACATTTTAATATTTAAAAATATAAAAATATGCATCTTTCATCTTTCTTTCCTCATGGGTCCAGTTGCCCCATAAAAATGGGGTAAGTGGACCAGGAGGGTCTATGTTCCACACGCGTTTATTTTTTTTCCTGTGGGATATCAGGTCTGTTTGAAAAAGTGTAAACAACTTAAAAAAATTTAAACCAGGCAGTTCATGTAAATTATATATCAACTAAAGAGCGTTGTAAGGGAAACCATGTCAATGTGGCTAAAAAAATCACTAAAAGTGAAAATATTAGATTTATTTATACCAAAAACATAAAAATTAAGTAAGTACTTATGTACTTTAGTATAGGTAATAAGTATACAAGTAATATGGGTATTTTAAGGAAAAAAATAGCAAGGTAAATTGACAAACGGAACAAACGGCTACGTAATTCTTTAGTACTACTTAAGTACTTTATCTGTATCCAGGGGTCGCATTACATAGGGAAAATTTTATTGTTCCTACCAGAACCCTTAAAGAGTTACCTTCATGATAATTTTATTTAGCATATTCTAAATAGAAAGGTGCGACGAAGATATTATTTTCAAAATAGTGGCAGGAACAATAAAAGTTTCCCTATAGAATGCGACCCCTGTGTATCGTACAATTTCAAGGTTTGTCTATCTCGCTTTCAAGGGCATGGTACTTGCATTCGTAAACATGTTGAAATAATTTAAGGGATTAAAATTATGTGACGCCATAACGGCATCACCGCCTCTCAAGGGGTCAGAAATTTGTTTGATACCACCAAATATGCTTTTTAAAAATTTTATTACGTAATTTTAATAAGGTATTCTATAATTTTCTTTATTGTGAGCAAAAAGCAATGGATAAATTTATTTCCCGTAGTAAGAGAAACTCAAAAAAATTATTTATAACTATAGGGGAACTGGATCCAGCATGTTCCAGTTACCCCCGGATACATGTCCCAGTTACCTCATTTTTGAAACATTTATTGGGTAACTGGGACACCGGGCTTACATTTGAAACATGAAGTAAATATGTATAGATACCTAATAATATTGATGTAATTACATGAATAATCTTTAAAAAAAAAAGATTGTTTAATAAAAAGTACTTACAGTATTTTAATAAAATGCCGAGGAAGTTCAATCATACTGACGTTGTTTTTTTTTTTTTTAAAAAAAAACGTAAATTTTTGACAACCTATCACAGCAAAGTGAGAGTTATGATTGAATTGACACACGTTGTTTTTGGAAGTAGAGATTAAGGCGCATTGTTCACAAAAGCTAAAACTTAAAAAACATCAGCAGTTTTTTATAAAATAGCCTATGGCCCAGTTACCTCATGGGTCCAGTTACCCCAACTAACCTTATTTCCTTTTCATGACTGCAAAGTAAAACGAAATATGTAAAATTAAACCTATCAAGAATCTACTGCTGTTAAAAGTAGTTGAAATAGGTAACATTTTAAAATTTTATCTTACCAGGGAGATATCAAAGCAATTATTAAGATGGTCGCATCAAATACGTGCCACTTGCAGCTGGATTACAAACGATTCTGTGATTTGTATAATTGCGATTTTAAAGTTTTTGTATAACCTTTCCTTTGCGACTTTTTTAAATAGTTACAACAGGTTTGAAATTGTATCTTTTTAATTGCAATTAATAAGTCCGATTATTTATCTGTATTTTATTAATTTAGTACATTGTAATATGCATATGAGAACGCGAGTTTCAAAACTTGTATGAAAAAAATCCCGTTTTCTCAATCAAACTATTCTATTCGTAAACCTTGCACCGAAAAACACAACAATATGCAAAAATAATCGTTTTATCACGTATTTCCGACATTGTAAAATCTTGATTTATAATGAAAACCAATGGACGCAATTAGAGGTTATTCGCGATTTACCAAAATTTGATTTTTTGGATAAGGCGAGTTTTAAAACTCACGTCCTCATACAGGGTGTCCGCTCTCAAGGGGTGTCCAGAGGCAAATTTCTAAATCGTTAGTCATAGATATATAGTTCCAATTACAAAAGCGTTTTAAGTGAGGTAAAGGAATATTTTAAAAGCCATTTGGGTCAATAAAAACAATTCTTAAAAAATCACGAAATTTAAATTTTTATACGGTCCCCCGGTCCTATAAGTTATATTTAGTAACCATTTCCTATTACACTGACAAGTAAGACAAAAAGAAGTCCCGTTCATATAACATTAAAATTGACCGAGCTATGAAACATTAAATATACCACTTTCCTGCATCTGAACACAAATGAGTTGGGCCATGCTTTGAGGAGTCACATACCAAGTCCTTCGAAGAAATTTCATGTGTATCTGCGCTTTGAAAAAATATCTTACAATTATTATGATTCAGCTAACTTTTATTAAGTTTCAGATTGACAAAAATAATTTTATAATAACACTAGGGGGCCCTGCCCCCTACGAGCTACGCTCGCCAACACCCGTTCAGGGACACCAAAATCCAAAAAGCACGCTTATTTGATCGACTTTAAAAATATTGAATTAAAATTAAAAAAACAAACAAAACAGTAGCGATTTTTCTGTAAACGGGTTTCCATTCGTTTTCCTTAGATTGGGGATTTTTAAGACCAAATCTGCTGATGTTAAGAGATACAATGGCTGTTTTTGTATTTAATAAAAAAAAATAGTTAAACATTTGAAAATAAGCTAATGTAAAATAAATTAAGTAAACAGTGTCATTGTCTCCCTGTATTTTTTAACAGCTATAAGATAGTTCTTTTAAATAATTCATTTTAAATGCATCGTTTCAAATCTGACGTAATTTATACCAAAGTTTTATTTCTCTTATTAATATTCACGTGAAAATATTTTTGTCGTTAGAAGTAAATGTTATTTGCGCTGTCTTCGAATTCACGATAATAGTTGAAAATATTATCTCAAAATATCTCGCGCAAATATATTTTTCAATTTAAATTGTTTTGCCATATTTTTTGGCCATTTTAAATATGACGTAATTTCCTCCATTTACAAGTTTTAACGCATAATAATAATTTTTTTATTTTAATATTTTGTTTCTCTTTTAAAATTCAAGTGTAAATATGGTTCTTATGACGTAATTTTCCTGCTTTTAACATGTAATCATTTAATTCTAATTTTAAAGTTTTTTGTTTTTGTTTGTAATAGTCACGTGTAAATATTTTTTTAATTTGAAGTAAACATTATTGTTTGTGCTGTTTATACAATTGGCAACTGTTTAAATTAATAACATTTTCTAAAATTTGTAAAAAATGTCTCTCGAAATGCTGAAAATTTGAATTTAAAATAGAAATAAAACCTCAAAAAATGAGTCAAATAAGAAAAATAAATGCAATCTGCACACCGGGAACTTATAACGTATAAAATGATCAAAAAATGATTAAATTCTCATGTATAGTTTTTGCTGAAATACAACTTTTTTAATGAAACGATTTTGTCTAATTTTAGCATTAAATATCTCTTAAAATAATTCTTCGATTTGAAAACTGTCTGCATGAGCGTGTTTATCAAACATTTCTCTATAATACCACCGATTTTCATATTTTTGCATGCAACAGTTTTTTTAATATTAACGATGAAAAGCCATGCTTAAGCATTCAAATTGGATGCCGATGTACCGGGAATATCTACGCAGATTTTCATTGGTCCACTTCAAATTAAAACTTTTTTTAATATATAGAACGATACGTTTTATTTTGTAAGGATTTGAGACTGTTTCTTTTCATGATTTCTTTTAACAAAAATTATGTCATTTTTATAAGCTTATATTTAACTTCAACGGTCGTATGTACGTTTTTCCAGTTCAAAATTTGTATTCGAACTTTAACTCACTTTCAAATATCCTTTCGAGATTAAATTTTACATACTGGCGTAAATCAGATGACAATCTAATATTATTATGATTTACGGTGGTTACCATTTATACTTATTACGCTGAATAACACAAAAATTTTTGGATAGAATACCGCCAAGACGTTTAAGAAAAAGTTTTAGATTAGATAACACAAGACTGCGAAGGTTACCGTATTTACCCGCGTATACGTCGATCCCGCGTATAAGTCGACCCCCTACTTTCCCGATCAAGAAATTTGAATTTTTTTAAATCCCGCGTATAAGTCGACCCCCCACTTTTCCGATCATGAAATTTTATTTTTTTTTAAATACATTATTCAAAATCACCTGGAAAAAGAAAGAAAGTACTAAATATACAATAATAAAGAAACTTTAATTTTGTTTTCATTTATTCGAAATCATATGAAAAAAAGTACAAAATATACAATAATGAAGATAATAATATATTAAAGTAATATACAAAGTTAAACTGACTCAAGGTCCGATTCAGAATCGGACTCGCCAAACAATTCACAAAAATCCTTCGTCGTTATCGGCTCATCATGATACACGTTTTCAATCTCTGTATAGCTACATTCTTCCTCGTCGTTATCACTTTCAAAATGACATCATCTTCTATGCCGTCTAATTCGTTGCTTATGCAGCATTTCTTGAAAGATTTTATAATCATTTCGGAAGGAATTTGATTCCACGCATCTTTAACACACAGGGCAATCAATGCAATATTGAGCTTTCTAACATTACCGCTCTTTGTAAATGTTGGACAACCAGATGAAATCCACTCTGCCCAATATTTTCTAACATTTGCTTTCAGGCAAACGTCTAGGGGGTTGAAGGACGGATGTCAACCTTCTCGGGATTACAGCTACAGTCGTTTTCAGTTCTTTCGTAGCTTTATTCACGTTTTCAGAAAAGTGGCCACGAAACGAGTTGTAAACTAAACGGGAAGGTTTTTTGAAAACAGTTCCCGGTTTTTTACCCAACACATTTTTAAGCCAGCCGACTGTTCCGTCAGCATCCATCCACCCCTTTTCATGGGCTTGAATCAGCAAACCAGATGGAAGTGTAACGTTTTTCGGCAACATTTTTCTTTTAAAAATAATCAACGGATGATGATTATTACCGTCGGCCAAACAGGAAAGAACGAACCGTGAAACCGGTATTTTTGTGCCCAGTCGTTTTTACCAAAATGTTTTTTCCCCCTTGCAGTTCACGGTTTTATTTTCTGGTAGGTCGAAAAGCATGGGTGTTTCGTTCATATTTCCTATATGGCAAAGTTCAAAAGATTTCATTTTTCTTTGATCGATGACGTATTTTTAAAATTTCATAATCTGTGCTTCCAAGTCAGCTGGTAATTTTTGTGCCAGTTTAGTGCGCTGGCGTAAAGTCAAATCATGACGATTCATAAATCTAGTGCATCAATGTTCGGATGCACGAAACGTGTTTGGAACACCATACTTTTCTTCTTTTGCAAGCTTCAATGCTCGTTCTTATGCCAGTTTTAGTGACAATAAAACCATTCCGCCGGCACTCTACAACCCAATCATGCAATACATTTTCGAGTCCTGGAAAGGGCGATTTTCCATGCGCAAATCCTTTTTTGATTTCGGGATGTTTTCTAGCTTTGCCTTATTCTTGCGCCAATCACAAATCAATTTTTCTTGAACACCAAACTGACGAGAAGCAGCACAGTTGTTAGATTCTTCTGCAAAAGAAATAACTTTAACTTTAAATCCAGCTGCGTATGAATTGCGTTTCTGCTTTCTAATAACTAAATCAGCCATATAAGTAGAAACAAGGAGAAAAAGTGCAGTTAGATAAACGAAGAAATAATGAATAAATGTATTATCAAGAACAATCAAGATATAACGCTTTTCACGTGTGTTTAGAGAGTCACGTGTTTCTAGCCACTCGCGAACGATTCAGTTGCACATAGGAGTGATACATTCTCGGAATTTTATCTACTGACCTCTCAGAGGGAGGGGGGGGGGGTAGTAGGCGTACATTCATCGCCAGCACCAAACCAGTCACTCAGTCTCCTTTTTTTCTCTCCTGGCATGGAAATCGACAGTAAACGAGGGCATTTTTGACTTCTGTGAAAAAAAAAAATAAATTAAGGACCCTCGTATAAGTCGACCCTCCCAAATTTAATCTCTTTTTTTGTCCAAAATTTCTCGACTTATACGCGGGTAAATACGGTATATATATATTTTTAACTTTTATGTATTTTTTAAAACTGAATCCGAAAATTACTTTAATTTTTAACCATCATGTCAGGATTTTTCGCAAATCATAAATTGTCAAAGTTAAAAAATAACAAAAATCGGATACTATAAAATAGAGGAGATGGCTGCGTTTTTTATTTTTTGATAATTGATTTTTGTGTGCTTTTTACACTGCATCTGAAAATGACTTTCATTTTTAATCATCACGTTAGAATTTTTTTTGCAAATCGTAAATGTAAAAATTAAAATATAGCGAAAATCTGATACTATTAAACAGATGTAAAACTTTTTTTTATTTTATTTAATTCCATAATTTATTCAATTTTTTGGCTTACAGGAATTCTTACAGTTAAACAGCTAAGGGGTCCGCTGAGGTGGGGGAGGAGGTTCAATTTTAACTTTGAACTTCTTAACTTTGAAATTTACAATTGTACAAAAAATCCTAACGTGATGGTTAAAAATGAAGATCATTTTCGGATTCAGCAGTAAAAAATACATAAAAATCAATTATCAAAAGTTAAAAACGCAACAATCACATCTATTTTATAGTATAAAATGTTCGCCATTTTTTCTTTTTTTAACTTTAAAATTTACGATTTGCAAAAAATCTTTACTTGATGATAAAAAATGAAAGTCAATTCGGATTCAGCGGTACAGAATACATAAGAATCAATTATCACAAGCTAAAAAACATTGCATAACCCAACTTTTGCAGGCTAGTGTAACCTAATAAAATTATAAAATATGTATCATTTTGTAAAGAATTCAGGCTGTTAATTTTCATCATTTATTTAACAAATTTCTTTTTTTTTTCTTCTTATATATTTATTACAAATTATATATTTTGCATTAATACGCCAGAATGATTAAAGATTTCAAATTTATATTGCAACGTTAATTTTACTCTCAACCATTTTTTTTAAATATATCTGACGAAATTATATTTCTACTAAATTTGTGAATGACCCCTAATTTTCAGCAAAAAATATGCTCCGACTTTAAACAGCTATTACCCGGTCAATTTTAATCGTAGAATAGCCGGACTTTTCGGAAAGATTTCGTCTTTAATGAGATTGCGGTTGGGGTTTTAACACTTTAGTATAAAAATAGGAAAAAAAATATGAATTATAAATATTTTTATGTAGATTGCTAGATGTAAAATATAAATATTATATTTTTATACGAGAATTATTTTTTCAGTAAAATAGATTTTTTTTTTCCATTTAATATTTTTAATTAAAATATCTATTTTAAACGTGATCATTTAAAAAAATATTTTTAATGCGAATATTTTTTGATAACTTTAAAAAATAAATTGTGACTACTTTTAAATGAATGAGAAAATTAATTGTTATTTATTTTTAAATTCGAAAACTTTTTTCTTTGTTGTTGGCTTAGTTTATTTATTTTAATTAAATTAGAAATCTTAATTTATAGAATTTTGGATTTTTCGTTTTTAAAATGATTTCGGATTTTAGTATTAACCCGGGATAACGCACGCATACCCAGGGTATGAATGGGTTTTATTTTGTCACCAATAAAAACAAATAATAATCGTCACCTTATTTAATCGGAGAGAATTTTGCGATAAAAGAAGTTGAAGATTACTTTCAAAAAGATAGTGATGACAATTGTAAAAACCGTACGCACTCCGGGTCTCTCCGGCCTGGCGCGCGTCCTCACTGTAAAAAAGAACAAAAAAAAAAAAAAAAAAAAAAAACAACAACAACAAAAAAAAAACGGACTTAAATACGGAAATACTACTGGCAATCTAGACGCCAGTACTATTTCCGTATTTTAACGGAATTTTTTCCTGGTAAATTACAGAAAATTTTCCGTTAAATTCCGAAACAACGGAAAATTTTCTGTAATTTACCGGAAAAAAGTTCCTTTAAATACGGAAATACTACTGGGGTTTAGATTGTCAGTAGTATTTCTGTATTTTAGTCCGTTTTTTTTTACAATGCGGGTTAATAGAGCCAATATGCATGTGTGTTAGGAATGAACGGAATGGTGAGTACTTTTTAACGAATGGGAAAAGTAATTGTTATTTATTTTTAAATTCGAAACCTTTTCTCTTTTTTTATTAAATCATAAATCTTAATTTATATAATTTTTGGTTTTTTCTTTTTAAATGAATTTGGATTTTAATTAACAGAATCTTTGGAAATATACCTTAAGGTGGATTTCAAATTCACTGGTCAACAATGAGAAATTTTATGACACATTTTCTGACTAATTTTTAACTGTAGAGGCATAAAAGTGACAGGCCTGACTATTGAAAGAGTTCGGAATCGAATAGCATTTTCCATTTTTTATAAATAAATTATCGATATATAAGAGATTCTTGTCACGTGACTGTAGGTTTTTCGCTTTTACCGTGATATCACTACTGGAATTTCGATTCAAAACTTTAACTTTGACAGTATTTTCTCAAAGATATCATTGCGTTTATCAAAAATGGATACCGTTATGAGATTACATAGTTACTGAATAAGAACACCTGCCAATCTTATGCGTTTCCGAAATGAAATGAATTATGAAATGTCTTAAAAAGTCGCTATTTTGGATTAAAAAAAATGCCTTAATAAATGGCAGAGAAGTATTTTTGCAACTCTGCTTTTTATTATACAGCTTCGACAGTTATCATGTTTTTAACCATCCTTTTTTTCTTTTATTCTAAACTACACTAATTCTTTAATAAATCCTTATTTGAATATTGAAACGTCTAAGACTTTAAGTAATCATTAATGTTGCTATTGTGTGTTTTCTGTCTTGCGAACACATAGTAATTTTAAAATATATTGTAAAATTATTTCATAAATATGTATGCACTATTCTTTAAAAGAATCTTAATTGTATGTTTAGAAAAATCTGAATATTTTCTAGAAATGGAATCGGGCTGGATCGGGCCTCATTAATTGATTTTTCCACGGGCCGGGCCTGGAAATTACGGCCTGTGCAGACTTCTATTCTGTCAAACATGGTAATTTATCAGTAATTACTTCAATTTAAGAAAATGTTGAATAACATGCCGAATACCCGTATTAAAAAATATTTACAGCTAAAACTCACAGAGTGGAATAGTAGAGACTAGAAGACTTGTAGAAAAACTTTTAATTTAAATTTCATTGCATGTGAAATAAATTTATTTCGATAACTTAATTTAACTGATATTTTCTTATTTGGTATATGTACCTCTTCAAAAATTGAATCTAGTTTTATATGCTATAGTAGATAACTCATGACTAGTATAGTAGATAACTCAATTTGACGATTATTCTTTTATATTGTGCTGAAAAAAAGTAGACTGCACGACCTAAATTTCCAATTCTAATAGTAAACTCTAATAAGACATAACAATCTAGAATTCTTTGGTGTAATTCAGTGATCATATTCTAAATTAAAGGCTTTAAATAATTTTATCAAATGTTTTTTTCCATTTCAAAAAGACATTCTAGTTTCTGAGATATTTGAAAATTATTTGTCATGAAAGAAAAATGATGGACTAATAGATTACATGAGTATAATCGTAGTCAAATTTATTTCAAACAGTTTGGTATGTGCCAGTTTAACGAATAATAAATTTGAAGTTAAAGCATTAATATTCAATCTTTTTAAAAAGTGTTTGCAAAATGTACAGTCTGGGAAAAATTATATTCCCTCCCCTACTAATTCAGCCAGAAAACAATAGTATAAAATTACGCAGATTCCGACCGATTAGTAAAAAAGTATATTATTAAACTCTCTGACAGTCTTGGAAAAGGGCAAAATGGTAATGTCGTTTTTTCTGAATTTTGTTTTAAATGCTAAAAAAAAGTGATTCCTTCAACATTTTATAAAAAAAACTTAATAAGGAATATGAATGCAATCCTTGGAATATTAATCATTGTTCAGTGTATTAAAAATACATTAAATCAATAGAATTATATTACTTTAAATATTGCATGTATTGCAGTGAAACCTGGAGCTTAGTGAACGTATTAATACGGGCTTGTCAGTGAGGGGGTTAAATGTTATGCATGGATTAGACATTGCAGGTTGTCTAAATATTAATAATTGTGATAATTGCACTCATTTTTAACATTTTCCAACATGGTTAAAAAGTGTTTATGAATACGGTTTGTTTCTCTGTTAGTGTGTCCGCGCTCTAACTCTCGTAAATATACTCTAATTACTATGTAATTTTCATATGTTATTGAGGTAGGATATAGAATGTTTGGTATTGTAAATGAAGTATATGACATTCAGACGGAACACGGCGACACATAAGAGAATTCCGTTACATTATGGTCTATGCGGAAAAATCATTCGCGGTGAATTTTATTAATGTTACGATATTTTCAAACATAACGAGATTGATATGCGTCACTGTGGTTGACTACAACATAGAGGAAGTGCGGGTATTATGGGATGGTCAGGCAATATGCAATACTTCGATATCAGGTGCATGCGGTGTTGCAGCCAAGCGTAAATCTACCATAGAACTTTCCAGTTCTGCCATGAGGCACTGTGATCAGTTCTGTATGGATACATGTTATTGGAGCGACGCGGTGAAATGAAATCTTATTCTCAAATTTTGCAGTTTTTTGCCGGTAAATTATATAAAATTCGTATTAATTATAAAATCTCATTGACAGTGATTTTAACCAAGTTCAGTATAAAGTTGAACAGTTATATGTTAGTCAGTTTTCCTCTATACTAACTTGTTGATGAGTGAAGAGGTTATGTTTTTCAAGATGGTGTGTCGGGTAATACGGAATATCAGCTAGACAATGGTTTCAAGACGAGTCTAAAATTTAAAACAATTTTTCAAAGAATCTGATGTTTTATAGATTATGTACCAAGGTTTACTATTAAATAATTTTGGTTATTCTTTTAAATCGTGGTTTTTCTTGCAATTTTAATATTTCTTGTAACCCTATTCCACGTTACCCGACTGGTTGCCATTTCCCGAAAAGTGTAACTTAAAAAAAAGGCTAAATATCGATATGTGTTTTTGTTTCTTCCACCTTAATCTCATTAAAAATGTGTTAAGAAATAGTCAAAATTTGTTCTTTACTATTTTCTAATGTATCTCAATTTTTTTTCTATTGACTTACAAATGAAAATATAAATGGTATTATATAATACCAGAACATCCACTACTTATTCAGAAGTACAGAATAAGTAGCTTTTATAATTCGGTTACAGGGACGCACAAAAGAAATCTATACATTATGATCTGTGAGGAAAAAACCTTTGCAATTGTCGAATTTTTTTAATTAGTTGTGATTCCTCAAACTTGATGAAATTATAGGTAGGGAGCCGGTGACATTGAAAGCCCTGTGATCGCAGAGTTGAAAATTTTTAATGTAAAATCGGTAATAAAAAGTCATGTGAACCAAATGAGCTAGTTATACTAGGTATGACAAGCCGAAATTATGTTTAATTAAATTAATTATTATTAAAAAGCTATAGTGTTTTACCATTATCGCAGATATTGATCACCCTTCGAGTTTTTTATAGAAAATTTTCTGATTTTTCAGAAAAACTTGTTACACTATATGGCCAAAGGTGACCGGCCAATTTCGATTTTAGACGTTTTGTTAAATATCTAGAAAAATACACGAGGAATTAATCTGAAACTCCAGGTGTGTAAACAGTATAGTATAGATCATATATTTCTGCGAAGATTTTTCCCGAAACCCCATAGGGGACCGTCAACAAGTTGAAAAAGAACGAACATCTTTTAGATAACCCTGTAAAAACTAATGTAGCAAAAGCGTTCAAACTGGAGATTATGATTGAGTGGCTTATGTGAATAAACTGTGTTCATTTTTATGAGGATAGCACGTATACTCGTAAAGAAATTAATTTTTTTATAAAAATAGTCCCGAATTTCACCAAGTTTTTTGCTTATGATTTGCAGAGTTCTTAATATAAAAAAATTCTTTTCACAAAATATGACAAACAGAATTGTACAAAGTACCCTGCAATTAGAATTAAAAATAATAAAAATTGGCTTAAAAATGAGTAGTTTTACTAAAAAATGTTTCACTGCGCATACGCAAATGCAATCGAAATATAGTTTGCATAATGTATTAGCTAAGTATATAGAGCAACTTTTCTGAAAGTCTCAAAATCATAGCTTGAAAATTCTGAAAATTATCGTCGATAGAATAAGCTCGAAATACGTTGTTCCCAAAAGAAAGCAAAAAGATGAGGGATTGTATCCAAATGTAGTAGTACTTGCAATATTGTGTACACTATCTTGGCACTAATCAACAGATATTTGATACAACCCCTCATCTTTTCGTTTATAATGCTTTCGGTTACAGGACTGACTATGACGGATAATTATTGGAAACGCGATTTCCAAGCTGTGATATGCATTTTAAGGTATCTGATTATGTTTAAAATGCGATTTTTGACCAAAATTTGTATTTTCTTTTTATTACATTATCCCTTTATCTACTGACGGTACTTATAAGTACCATTAAAATAACTTGTTATAAAATTCATTTAATACACCGATTAATAGTAATACGGTTTAGAATGAGTTATAGATGCATTACTTTATTTTGTTCCAAAAGCATTATTGGTTACACAAAACAAAAATATTTGTAAAAGGATGATTCATTTTGCCTTTGCAACTTTTCAGCTTTATTGGCGTTGGGTGTGGTAGGGGATTTTTCAATTCGGAAATATTTCTATATTTCTAGTGTAAGAATATTACATTTGCACATTTCCTAATTCTACAAAATACTAAGAAAAATATTTAAAATAAAAGATTTGAGTGAAATTATAAATATTGCACAAAATCCCTATAAATTCAAGTTTAATTTATCATTCGAAATCCTTTAATCCTTCTAAAGTCCTTATAAAATTCATTAAATGATTATGTAAATCTTCTAGTGTAGTTTCAAAAATTCACGAAAAATGCTTTAGAAGATAAAATTTTCATGAATTCATAATTCAGTACATAAAGAGTTAAATTAAAACTGAGTTCGGTACCTTTCCAAATATGTGCTTATTTTTTTTTTTGTACTACAAAATATTACCCGAGTTATAGTGATTTGAAAACAACTCTACAGCTGTGAATTAAACCGGAAGTGCCAAACGTTTCAGTGGGAAGCATTTTTTTTTCACTTCATACAAAAACTGCCAAAACTTGCCTTCTATAAAGAAAAGAAAAGGTCATGCATGCATGCCATAAATGCAGTAACTTTCAGATGCACATAACTGTAAATAATTTTAGTAAAATATAGATGCAAACTTTGAATGAGTTTTATGGAAAATGCACTTTTCAGTGAAAATTCCAAACGGAAAAAACATTACTCGAAAAGTTATTAAATTATCACTATGAAATTCCAGCTGCAAGTTATTGACGTTGTTGTGTAGGCAATGAACTAAACATTTAATTTCAGAAGAAATATTCTTTGTTTTATAGCTGTTTTCGTGGAATGACAACTATGAATTTTCAAATATCTGGCATGTAAACAAATGCGATTAGCCATAGTTCATGAAAAATTTATAATTATCTCTTAGATTTTTAGTTTATTGCTTTCATCATTGTCATACAAATTACGTGTAGACGCAAATGCATATATATACGATAAAATTTCCTGTTCATTTATTAAAAATATTGTGAATTTAAAAAATAGTCATTCAAAAATATATTCCAATTATTTTGAATGGTTACTACTGTATCAAATCTCCCCATTACTGGGGAGGATTGATACACTAGCAAGGGAGGTTTGATACATTGTTATGTAAATTGAAAAAAAAAAAATGCAGACAATTCAATTTATGCGTCATACAATTTTTTATGATAAATCTTGAAATATTTAAATAAAAATTGAAACGAAATGACAGTGACATATTTTTGTTTCAGAAATGTTTTTCACAAAAATATTTAAACTATTGCTATTATTTAAACAATCCTATTAACACGCTTTTTAGAAAATAAATAATGAAAAATACCCCTAGAGATCTAGCTGCAAGGAAAAATGAAGTGAACATTGCTGATTTGAAAACAATTTAACATAAATTTAGCACATTTAAGATTCCTTTAACCCTTTCAGGGCGAAAGCATTTTCAGTGGTAAAGTGTTGAATAAATGAATGGCACCGGAATTTACCAACAAATTTAATTAGAAATAAGAAAAGGGATATATTTCAATTTCATACTAAATGGGAAATATTTTATCAAAATGCTGGTGCCACTGTGGTATTTGGGAATTAAAATTAAGTGTTTTCATAAGCATAACCCCACCCCTGAAATGGTTAAAACCCTTTCACTCCCAGTGAGTCCAAATGGCATCATGATGTTAGTGGATTTTTTAATTCCGATATTCCAAGTTCATACCGGAAAATTAAAATAGCAATATTTGGTTTATTTAATAACAGACTATTTCCATATTTGAATAATGCGAAATTTAACATTGAAATTTTCTGGTGTAAATTCGGATTCTTTGAACTACGTAATTTCTAGAACGTATTCTACCATGGGAATGAAAGGGTTAAAAGAAAAACTAATAACTCTATCATTTTGATAAGTAAAATCGGGTAGATGTAACGTTTTTTTCAATTTGCCTTCGTAAATTATACAAACATTTCCCTTTGAGGCCATTTAAACTTTTTCCCTTCTACATGACGAGCAAAGCGAACTAACCATCTATCATCGCACAGCTTTTCTATGTAACCTAGATAATGTCTATGAATAGTCTCTTTGTTCTTCCTTACCAATTTCAGTAGCTCTTGCTGTAAAACAATAATGAATATTACAGTCCTATATTAGTTTGCAAACTTAAAAAAGCTATTAAATTTCAAATATACAAGTGTATCATTTCTCCCCAGTACTGATGTATCATTTCTCCCTATTATGCCTTATTGGATTTTCAGTCACTTTGTACAAATGCAGTTGCAAAATGGTAATCTACTTTCTAGTAAAACTAATCCTAACAATGTGCTTTATAAATAAAACAAAATTACAAGATATTATCTTCACAATAATAAGAGTTATGAAAGAAAATCAGTCAATGAAAAATTTACATTGACATTCCAAAATCCTTCAAAATTAAAAGAAAAGAAAGGTTGTCAGTCCTTCACTGATTAGTCCAGCTAATGATGGCTTCAGCAAATAAAAGAAACCTTCACGTGTGTTAGAATGACTGTTAATGCCATTTGTTGAGAAAAATTGTCAATGTATCAACCCTCCCTATGTATCAAACCTCCCCTACCTCCCCTACACCGAATAGACCTAAATATAATGCTCATATGTAGATATTTGTTTGATCCAGAAACATATTTTTAATTATGAAAATTACTTTTAAATTAATACTCAAACACTTATGAATTTTTACTTGCATTAATTTTCATGTAAAAGGAATCAGCATCGTCATTAACAGGGGTGTGTAAGTTCACAGCTCATCCCTATTATTAGCTCATCCCTAGATATAGAGAATAAATTTAACTTTTTCAACGGTCTTAAGTTTATCTGAAGTCTTTGTTTCGTTTGCATGCATAGAAAAGAAAATCTTAGAAAGTAATAGACAAAGTGTAACATTTTCATTTACATAAAGTTATTTTTTATAGGGTGAAACCCCCAATTATTGATAACTAACCAGTAACCGACACTTCAGCAAAAATCTAACTGAAATAAGTATTTTCTTTTAAAATTCTGCAAATTAATGTCATCTAATGATAACTTATATGTCTTAACTGTTATAAGGTATTTTCAGTTACTGGTTTTTTTTAAAAAAAGGATGGTTTAAGTTACTAGAGTTATTGACCATATTGAAGAAAAAACAATAATTTTTAGTAATAAATAGTATAAATTTTCAAAATTTTATCAACAGTAATTTTTAAATGCATCTTTACAATACTTTCAAAAGCAAAGGTAAATATAAAGTAGATTTAAAACTTTGTAATAGTGATTTGAACAAGGAAGAATCCTTAAGTTGTCAGTTATTTGGAATGCCACCTTATTTAGATTTTATACAATTTTTTGGTTGCTAACTGAATGGTCCAGGAACTTTTCCTTCTAAGATTTAATCTTATATTTCTGATTTTGTCAATTAATATGTAATTTTAAAAGTTTATGAGAATAAAAAGAAAATATCTATAAACCTCTATACCTCTAGAATTGATCCAAGAAGCATCCATTAATGCAAAGTAAGGCTTTAATACAGAAGAGTTCATTCTTAGTATTAAATGATATAGGGTGAAACCTCCAGTTATGACACCTAACCAGTAACTGACACTTCAGCAGAAATCCAACTCAAGCATTTCCTTGTAAAATTCTGCAAAGTCATGCTCACTAGTGGGAACTTATTTGTCTTAATTGTTATAACTTATTTTTCAGTTATTGTTTTTTTCTTTTTTTTTTTTAAAGAATGGTGTCAGTTACTGGAGTTATTGACCATTTTATGAAAAAAAAATTAGTGGTAAAAGTTTAAATTTTTCAAAATTTTGTCAATAATTATTTCTTAATGTATCTTTACTGTACTTTCAAAAATAAAGGCAAGTATGAAATAGATTTAAAACTTTGTAATAGTTATTTGAAGAAGAATGAGTCCTTAAGGTATCAGTTAATGAGTGTTTCACCCCATTCAGGTTTTTATAAATTTTTTTGGTTGCTAATTGAATGACATGGAACGTTTCCCTCTAAGATTTAATATTTTTTTCTAATTTTATAGATCAATATCTAATTTTATAAGTTTATGAGAATTAAAAAAATATATCTATAAACTCATATCCCTCTTGATTTGATCCAATGCACTCTAATAGACCGTTATGTGGCAGCACAAAAAATCACCTCATCGAGTTGGAGGCTGAAGTTCCAAAATTAGTTAAAACTCGATTCGCATATTAAAACACAATTGGTATGCCAAGTCATATATTGGTGGAAAGCACTTGGAAACTCGATTTTAGCGGTTGACTCGTTGGTTTGCCATTGTGTTTTCTTGCTCCCAGTCCTCCATGTTTTTATATATTTCAGTGCAGGAAAACACAGTGATAAACCTATGAGTCAACCACTAAAATCGGGTCGGAAGTGGTTTACACCAAGATATGACTTGATAGACCATTTGTATTTTAATATGCTAATTAAGTTCTGCGTAATTCTGAAATTTGAGTTTCCAACTCGATGAGGTGATTGTGTGTGCAGCTGCCACCCTGTCTATAATAAAGTGTCAAAAGTGGATGTTAAGTGTGACGAAATTTAATATACAAACGGCTCTCAAAACCTAATCCATGAATACTTTTTAATAGTGAATGCTATTATCAGTTGCGTGGCACCCGTATAATTTTTATACGATGATTTTCTGCAAAATTAATTAGGACACGACTGTACATTAAAAATATGCAGCCTACTACGCTACAGTTTCTTCTATAATGATTTGAAAGTCACAAAATACACAATATGAACTTTTAAAAAGTTCAATGTTTTGCTCAAAAGGCGACAATAATAATAATAATATAGATGTTACAAGTTAAAAAATATACATTTCATTTAAAATTTCTTAGTACTTTCGGCCTGCAATTCCCACGGCCTTCGTCAGGGAATATTTTTATTATTAGTTGCTGTTCCATTCATACAAATACGTCACTTCGTTTGAAATGGGAGAGTCTATAATTAATAAGGTAGCTGAAAGTAGTAGTAGCAGTGCCTTGGATTGAACTTATGTTGAGGAAAATATATTGCCGTTCCATTTATTTTAATGCGTGACTTTGTTTACATACGTCACTTTCATTTTAAATGCTTTATTTATTATGGTTTGAAAGTTTCAAAATAAATTCTGTCACATAAAAGAAGACAAATATTAGAAACTAAATTCTATCAAAACTGTAAGAATATAACTTTCAAAATTGAAGTCGAGGTAAAGTTCTATGTTTCTTCAATTAATTTCATCGTGCAACGTTTCGAGCATTGAAAGTAGTTTTTCTCTATTCAAGTGTAGAAAACTTTTAAAACTAAAATACAAATCTAAGTTTTAAAACGTCAGAAAAATGCGTCTGTTTTGTTCTCTGAAATAATTGAATTCGATTTCAATTTATTTCTAAAAAAGAGATTTCTGCACAAAATTTGCGTAATTTCATTCTGTTTTAAATTAGAATTTAAAATTGATTTTTTTCTACTTTTTAAATCGGAAATAATTATTTCTAGTACATAATGCGTACAAATGATATATAGCTAAAGCATTTTCTAACCAAAATGTAACAGAATGACATTTTTATTAGATTTTACAGAATTGTATATTTCACTAAATTCATTTGAGTGAGTTTTTTATGACTATATAAACAGTAGTAAAACCCGCGGCTTTGCTTGTGTAGTTTTTGAAATATGAGAAGTAGTATTTGTGTACTTTTGAAATGGATATGGGATTAATTGATTAACAAATGTTATGTAAAATTCCATAGAAATCGTATTTTAGAACCCTTTTTAGAACTTTTTCCGCCATTTAAATTTCGAATTGTTTTGGAAACTATTCTTAGCCATTTGTATCAAAACAGTAACCCCTATACCAAATTTAAAGTTTCTAGTTTCTTCAGTATCACAAATATCGTAAGTCTAGAACATTTTTATTCCTCCTCCACTCTTTTAAATTTCGAATTTTTTAAAAACTGTTCTCTACGTGCATTTTGTGCTAGAAAAATTAGCAGACATGTCAAATTTCAAGTTTCTGTCCTCAACAATTGCATTGAAAAATAAACTTAGAACGTTTTTAGAACACTTTTCGCACATTTCATCCTATAAAATTTTGAATTTTTTAAAAAACTAAATCAGTGCGAGCATTTATTTCATAAAAGTAACAGCCATGTCAAATTTCAAGTTTCTATCCCTAATAATGCACATAAATCGTAATTTTAACATTTATAGAATGTTTTACTTTCATTTCACTCTTTTAAATTTCGTTTTTTTAGAAACCATTCTTACTGGGCATTTGAATCTTAAAAGTAACCACCATGCCAAATTTGTAGTTTCTTGTCCCTTCAGTATATATAAAAAAATCGTAATTTAAAACTTTTTTCTCTTGCACTTTTTTAACTATCGATTTTTTAAAAAACTGTTCTGCATGTTTTAAAATTAGCAGTTATGTCAAATTTCAAGTTTCTATCCTTAACAATTCCATAGAAATCGTAATTTTAACGTTTATAGAACGTTTTACTCTCATTTCACCTCTTTAAATTTTGAATTTTTTTAGCAACCATTCTTAACGAGCATTTGTATCTTAAAAGTAACCACCATGCCAAATTTCTAGTTTCTCGTCCCTTCAGTATATAAAAAAAAATCGTAATTTAGATTTTCCCCTTTCTTTTTTTAAATTTCGAATTTTTTAAAAACTGTACTGCGCAAACAGCTGTGTCTGAAAAGTAGCAGGCATGTCAAATTTCAAAAGTATCTTAAAAGCAACTTCCATGACGAATTTCTATTTCTTGTCCCTTCAGTATACAAAAAACTGTAATTTAGAATTCTTTTCCATGTACCTTTTTAAATTTCGACTTTTTAAAAAACTGTTCTGCGCGAACATTTGTGTCTTAAAAGTAGCAGCCTTTTCAAATTTCAAGTTTCTATCCTTAACAATTCCATAGAAATCATAATTTCGTTATTAGAACGCTTTTCGCCTTTTTAAATTTCGTTTCTTTTAGAAACCACTCTTAACGAGCAGCTGTATCTTAAAAGCAACCGCCAGGAAGAATTTCTAGTTTCTGGTCCCCTCAGTAGACAAAAAATCGTAATTTAGAATTCCCCCCCCCCCCTGTAGCTTTTTAAATTTCGACTTTCTTAAAGCTGTTCTGCGAGAACATTTGTGTCTTAAAAGTAGCAGCCATGTCAAATTTTAAGTTTCTATCCTTAACAGTTTCATAGAAATCATAATTTAGAACGGTTTTAGAACGGTTTTGGAGCATTTCACCCTTTTAAATTTCGAATTGTTTATAAATCGTTCTTAGAGAGCATTTATATCTTATAAGTAACTACCATACCAAATTTGAAATTTCTAGTTCCTTCAATACCTTATTATAAAAATCGAAATTTTAGAACTTTTTCTCTCCATCAGCTCCCCCCCCCCCCCCCCCCCCTTGGGGACAATTCCACCGACATAAAATGTTGGAGCAGAGACTGTCACCATCATTTTGTTACCGTTATTTTTGAAATTCGTTTGGTAGTTCCACAGGGATTAGTAGTTCCCCCTAAAAACAAACAAACAAACGTCACTTCTTTATAATATTACTATAGATTGTAGTTATTACATGCTTCTAACTCTAATATCAAATTAGTAGACACTATGAAGACACAAGACAGATTTAAAAAAAATATATGAATATGAAAATTTATAGAAACGTACTTTTTATTTAAACTGAAAAATTACTCAGATTACTCAGATATTTATACAGTAAAACCTGTGTAAACGAAATAACCGAGGACCGAAAAAACATCCCGTTTAACACAGAATTTCTTCTTAGCAGGTATACTCGGATTCCATTCGTCGGGACCATGAATTATTTCCTTTCGACAGGATTCCGTTGTAGGCTGTCTGAAAGCTGGCGAGGTGATTTAGGAGGTGCTGGGTTCGAACCCAATCGCACCCGTCGCCCTAATCGTTCGGAGTTTTCCGTGGTTTTCTTCGAACCTTGGATTTCCTAGCGTAAATATGGGTTAGGTTCCCTTAAAAAGACCCCCACTGAGGGCACCCCCCCATTTGTGTCCATGTTCCTCGAGTTGATAATTGGCTGCCATAAATACCACACCACACTGTTGTAGGCTGATTCTGTTTACACAAGTTTTATCGTTCAAATAGAAATTGAGAATTGTGAAATCTAAACAGATACGCATTTGTAATATTTTCTGCTATTCTTTCATAAGCTTTAAAATACAGTAAAAAACGTGAAAACGGAACTTTTCTATAACGGAATTCTGTCTTTAAAAGAAAATTCCATAGTATCGGTGAAAGGTGCAGAATGCAATTGTAACAAATGATGTACCCCCGAACACAAAAATTTGTCTAAAGACGAATTTGTTTGCGGTCCTTTTACATTCCACCTTAGGGGTTGTACATATGTAACGTTATCAATTTAGAGGAGGGGCGGGAGTCTGGTAAGATATCTCTAGGGTGATGGGGGATTTGTCTTTTGATATCGCTATCGTTTTTGATCAAATTAAAATTTTCTTTTGGTAATTTTTCTTTACATCAATAAAGTTTGTTATATCATATTAGGTGTAAATTTCCAACTGGGCGAAAAATGTCCGGACCAGGATTTGAACCAGAGATCTCCTGGCTGAAGCCGCTTGTGCTCTACCATTTGAGGTACATCTAATATGATTTATTTACCAATTAGAATAATTGTGTTAAAATTAATCTAGTGTAATTACGTATCCAGCGATTTCTGGAGTTCCATTACATGAGATTAATTCTGTTGAGCTGAACCAGGTTTCAGACCAGATGCTATAATCATTAAGGTTAGCTGGGTGAGAAAGTTCCGCCAGATTCGTCCGGGATAGCTCAGATGGTAGAGCACTGAGATCCCTGGTCCGGACATTTTTCGCCCAGTTGGAAAAATCTAATATGATTTATTTACCAATTAGAATAATTGTGTTAAAATTAATCTAGTGTAATTACGCATCCAGCGATTTTTGGAGTTCCATTACCTGAGATTTATTCTGTTGAGCTGAACTAGGTTTCAGACCAGATGCTATAATCATTAAGGTTAGCTGGGTGAGAAAGTTTCACCAGATTCGTCCGGGATAGCTCAGATGGTAGAGCACTGGTGGCTTCAGCCAGGAGATCCCTGGTTCGAATCCTGGGACGTACATTTTTCGGCCAGTTGGAAATTTACATCTAATATAACAGTGATACTTTATTAACTTATTCTCTTCATTTAAATCAGTGATGTATGCGAATATTAAGTGTATAACAATATCTATATATCATTTGAAATGTATAGAAAGGAAAACATTTAAAAAATAAAAAGTTTTTTTACATACGGATAACGATATTATTAGGGGAGGGGGAGGTTAGAGGAATGATAGCATATGATATCGTAAGGGGGGCGGGAGAGGGTCCAAAATTGCACAAAGTTGATGACGTTATATATGTACAGCCCCTTAGAAGATTTTATTGCATTAAATTTTTAAGTGGATAACATTTTTTAATAAATAGTCAAATTATTTATAGGTACATCATAGTTAATAAGAAAAAAAGCCTTTTAAGATAAAGGAAAGGAAACTCAAAAAAACCCATATTTCACTTTAGCAGTAAAATTGTTATTTTATACAAAATATAAATTATAGAATATAAATTTTGTAAGTCTATAGAATAAATTGTTTAAATTAGTTGCGACGAATGACAAAAGAAATTACTTTAAAGATAACTTGTGAAATCTCTCGTTTATAAATATTAAAAAAAAAGACTTATTGAGCTTTATTTGAAACAACAATAAGAACAAATGTTCTCTAGTACAATTCACAGTTTTTATTTTTGTATCATTTGATAGGAATATCTTTTATTTTTGTGTCTATTTTATTTCGAACAATGCATAATATCCTTTCGAACAATGCATAATCTTTTATTTGATAAAACATGAGGAATCTAGTTTCAAAGTTTCTTTTTGATTAACTATAAATTTATATTTATAGTTAATAATTTAAAAATTCTTATTAATATTTCTGAATAACATTGTAATAATAGTTAAGTTTTTTCATGTTACTTTAGTTGGAAGATAAGTTTTGTTAAATGTATGAATTTAGTTTACTTGTGAAAGTGTTATTTGCTGCTTATATCCAAAATGTAAAAATTTCATTAAATATATAACTTTAATTTTTATGATGAATAAAAAAAAATCTTATTAAAAAAATCTTTGGGAATCAATATAACATTTTACAGCATTTAAGGAAACATTCTGATGGGTTTTGAAGAACAAAAATCCGCGGTTTTATCTTGTCTTGCTTTTTTTAAGTTTCTAAATTAATCTTTAAGAAATTAAACTTTGAAAAACTAAAAATTGTCTTTTTTTATAGTGCATATATCACTATATAAAATAGTAGGAATGATACTTACACAATAATCACTCTTTTTATTAGTTAAAAACAAGCTTGTGAATCGTGTGATTTAATGAAACAAGATATTGTTAACAGTATGACAGTTGTTAACAGTTGATTTGCATATTATTGTTTATGGTTATATTATATTTTCCCAGATTAAGAAACATTTGTCTTTTTTACAGTGTATATATATCACTACATAAAACAGTAGGAATAATACTGATACAGTAATAAGTTTGTTTATTAGTTAAAAACAAGTTTCACGAATCTTGTGATTTAATAAAACAAGAAATTGTTAACAGTATGACAGTTGTTAATAGTTGATTTATATATTATTGTTTATGGTATATTATATTTTTCTCGATTAAGAAACATTTTTCTTTTTTACAGTGCATATATCACTACATAAAATAGTAGGAATAATACTTACATAATAGTCACTTTGTTTATCAGTTAACAAGTCTGGTGAATCTTGTGATTTAATAAAACAAGATATTGTTAACTGTATGACAGTTGTTAACAGTTGATTTGTATGTTATTGTTTATAGTTCTATTATATTTTCCCAGATTGAAACGTTTGTCTTTTTTTACTGTGCATATATCAGTACATAAAATAGTAGGAATAATACTTGCACAATAATCACATTGTTTATTAGCTAGAAACAAGTCTGGTGACTCTTGAGATTTAATAAACAAGATACTGTTAACAGCATGACAGTTGTTAACATTTGATTTATGTATTATTGTTTATGGTATATTATATTTTCCCAGATTGAAACGTTTGTCTTTTTTTACAGTGCATATATCACTACATAAAATAGTAGGAATAATACTTACACAATAGTCACTTTGTTTATTAGTTAAAAACAAGTCTGGTGAATCTTGTGATTTAATAAAACAAGATATTGTTTATTGTATGATAGTTGTTAACAGTTGATTTGTATGCTATTGTTTATAGTTCTATTATATTTTCCCAGATTGAAAAGTTTGTCTTTTTTTACAGAGCATATATCACTACATAAAATAGTAGGAATAATACTTACACAATAATCTCTTTGTTTATTAGCTAAAAACTAGTCTGGTGAATCTTGAGATTTAATAAAACAAGATATTGTTAACAATATGACAGTTGTTAACATTTGATTTGCATATTATTGTTTATGGTTATATTATAGTTTCCTATATTAGGAAACATTTGTCTTTTTTTATAGTGCATATATCACTAAATAAAATAGTAGGAATAATACTGAAACAGTAATAAGTATGTTTCTTTTTTAAAAATAAGTCTCATGAACCTTGTGATTTAATAAAACAAGATATTGTTAACAGTATGACAGTTGTTAACAGTTGATTTGTATATTATTGTTTATGGTTATATTATATTTTCTTAGATTAAGAAACATTTGTCTTTTTTTACCCTGCATATAACACTATATGAAATAGTTGGAATAATACTCAATAATCAGTTTGTTTATTAGTTAAAAACAAGTCTCATGAAGTTTGTGATTTAACACATCAAGATATCTTTAACAGTCTGTGAAGATCAACTACATAGTTTTGTTAAACTAAACTTTATAATTTATCCCCTTAGAAAAATTGTTGATCACATGGAAAGTAATTTCTGTGGTTTTAGTTCAGTGTGTGAATAATTCTATTTACTCAGAATAATAGGACAAAATATTCACTTCGAGTGTGGATGAGTCGCATTGCCGTTATCAACCGCTAAACTACGATCCCAACTTATTAGTGAAATTCTTATAAAATGAAAATCAGGATCTATAAAGGAATAATTTTATTTTCAGTATTCATAAAAGGATTTTTTTTTTCAAATTCACTACTATTCTAAAAAAGATACTATGCCACATAAGGGTGACATATTTTGTTCTAAGTGTGCTGGAGGTCTATTTAACATTGTTCTTTTTCAATTTAGGATCACGGATTCACTCAGTGAAATATACTTTATGTACAGTCAGCATAAAAAACAAATGCACCGCTTAAAATTTATTCGTCATATTGTGCACAGAAAAACGAAAATGGGCATTTGATTTAGGATTCGTCTTCTTCCAATTTATGTTACAAATATAAGCTTAGGAGTCCATCTTTATACTGAAATTGTAGCAAACTCGGAAATTTTCAATACGAACAGCCAATTTTGTCATCATCTTTGGATTTGTTGGTACCTTCGGGTGCAAAACCGGAAGCTAGAATACACATAAAACAATCAAAAATGCATTTCCAGCAATTATCAGTCATAAATGGCAGTATTCAGTTTTTTGTTCAGACCTCAATATGAATTTATTTATTTTCTACAAACGTGTATTTTAAATATTGTTCAGTGAGAAAATGCTTACACAAATGAAAACAACCACGAATAATAATTCACATCCGTAGATAGTGATTCTTGCGAATTCTTCTGTACAGCGCTGTATATGACCTATGAAATTTATATACACCAAGTAATACATAGAAATTTATTTAAGCTTAAAAGAGAATATCACAATTGGAAACTCATTTACAGCAATTGTCGTCCATAGACAGTATTATACACAAACTCTTTTGTGTGTCCCTGAAAATAACCGACATATGCTATGCACTACATACTCTGCACGACATATTCTAGAGCAAGCATTTTATAGTGTGCCCCAATAATGCGTATCAGTTGAATTGTGTTTGAGAAAGTGCAATATCATTCAAATACAAGAGAAATAATTTCCTCCCATAGACCATAATGTAATGGATTTCTTTAGCGTGTCCCTGTAAATGAGTGATAAGTGCTATGCATTCTCACATCTTACAAAAATCATGTTGTACATTTTAGTAATTTCTATCAATTGCATTATGTGTTAAGTAATGTAACACTGTTAAAGTATAGTAATATCTCGACTTACGTCCCGTCGGCTTACGTTACCCCGCATTTGCGTCGTCTAGACTGGAAAAATATTTTTCTTTATTAAGTCGCACTTAAAACTTTTTTGAAGATTTTTGGAAGAAATTTAACATCTCAGATACAGTCACAAGGGATTCATGGGGGGTCTGAAAACCATCTGAAAATTGTGATTCTGTTGATTAATTGTCTCTTAATTGATGAAATTGTCGAAAATGGAAAACTTAGACGTTGGATGTTGAAGATGTTGTTGAACTCATAAATTCCCCTGATCCGGAATTAACCATCGATAAATTTATCGAATTAAAGAAACAAAATAGATAAATATTTTGAGCCTAGGGTGGTGGGCGAAGATTATAACGGTTGCAAAATAAACCGAAGGACTGAACCTGATTGAAGCTCGAATGACGGTTCCTGAAAATATTGATTCAGACGAGAAATGTGTAGCAACGACTAGAAAAAGCTTAGAAAACTCACTGTGCTGTTACAAAGAGTTTCTAAGAAGAAAAATAGACGGTCAATAATCACTTCATTGCAAGATTTTTTCACATGCTCAAAGACTCGAAAGGGGAAGCTAGAACAACAATAAATTGTACGTTAACAACTTATTGATTTATTCCAAATTCTTTTATTGCAAATGCATTTTTTTACTAATGTTAAATGTGTATAACATAATCCCTAAATACGATAGAATATGTTCATTAGATTTTGGGGAAATTTTATTACTTATCCTTTTTCGTTCATCTAAATGTATCTTGACTTACGTCGCTAGTCTTGAAACGTATTGCTGGCGCAAGTCGAAGTATTACTGTATACTGCAAATTATTTCTACCCGGAAGCCGTAATGTAACCGAATTCCTTTGTATGACCCTTTAAAGTGTAAATAAAGTATAAATGCTACAGACTCCATTTTAAATAGGGAGTTCTGCAGTAAACCTCAATAACATAGCAATTTTGCAGTAATTAAAGTATATTTAGGAGATATGAGAGATAGAATAGCGATAGATAGGCATACGACTCTGAGACAGACAGACGACCAGCCAAACCGAAATCACAAACACTTTTCCACTATGTTGAAAAATGTTGAAAAATGCAAAGTGACAAAAAAAAAGATGCATAAATAACAGATAGAAAACCAGTTGACGAGTGACATTTTTAAGAAAATAATCAAAATTGTTGTAATGAAATTAATTATTTCTCTTATGATAGCTGAAAAAGAAAAACAGATTCGATAACTTATTTTCGTGAAAAAAGTGTGAAGTTGTGTAGACTAGAGCCGAACGACCAATGCTTTTTTGCTATTACAAAGAGCCAAATTATATACAATTATAAATATGCATGTGTATTTGATTATTTTGTCTATATTTCCTATAAATGCAAATAAATGCATGTTTTTCAAAAATTCGGTAAACTCGCATATTTCTATCATTTTCTTAAAAAATACATAAGTTTACGCTTTAGCACCAAAACAGAAGAAGATCTAGAAAAAAAAAACACTTTCTACTTAGTAGAATTTTCAATGTTTTTTTTTATAATGCCTAAGAATTTTTAATTCAAATGTTAGTTAAAAAACATCTTTAAGAATTTGTCATTTACCGAATATGAGTAAATTTGTTGTAAAAAATGGTCTTTCACTGAATCAATCTTTTCAGTATCCAAAGCAGTGAAAGGTAAATAAATGAATTCTTCAGCAGAAATCAATGCATTTGGTATTACTTGCCCGGAGTTACGTGGCTGCTCATGGCGGCAGATTCAAAGAGTACTGAGTAGGATCTTTACACTACAAACTGAAAAATATGCAGTATGATAAATCGAAAGTATATACTATAAGGAACTCCCTTTAGTGCGGACTTTAAAGGAGGCCATGTTTTGTTCACACTAACTGAAGTTTGCATTAAGCGATATAAACATGTGATTAGTGTAATTGAATGCAATGAATTCAGTTTTTGATAAAATTTAAATAGATTAACCAACTTAATGCCAAAATAGACGAAAAGTTTTCATTAATTTAGAAATTTTTGTTAAAAAGAAAGTTTTTGACAGTTTGTTAATACAAAAGAATAAATAAAACCGAGGACAAACAAGAAAGCATAGAAAGTGCAGCACTTACGCAATTTGACTTTAATTTATTCCTTACTTTTCTTTGCATTACTTGAACAAATGATTCTTTTTACTACATCATTTTCCTGTTTTGAGAGACATTCGAATTTAGAAATTTTATCAAAAGCAAGTTAATGTCAATTTGTTTATACAAAAGAATCAGTATCTGAGGGCAAAAAGTATATGCAAAGACATTACCGTACTTTTACATTAGACTTTAATTAAAATAATTTCTCACTTTTCTTTGTATTACTTGAATAAATGATCTTTTTTTTACCACATCATTTTCCAGTTTTGTGACACACTAGAAAACTTGGTTATCGGTGAACAGCTATTAGCAGTTTCTGATCCGCTCACGATTTTTGTGATAGAAACTTTTCTTTCTTTTTATTATTGCCACTGATAATTTATTAATCACTCAATAACCAAAATACGTCAAAGGTGCTTTTGAAAAACAAATACAAAAGGAATCCCACCCTGTCGTATACCCAAAGTGTCATGTATCCGGGGATGTGGGACATACGTCATGAGCTCCTCGGCCAAAACGTCGTCAAGTTGTTATTTTCTAATAAACTCGCATGTAAATTCTGGTGTCAGTCCATCACTTCATAATTTTACAAACACAATTACTCCGCTCCGGAAAAGGTTAAGGGGTGCCTTTAACATTAATTACAAATAGGAAATGACCTGGAAAACCAAAATTGCCCAAATTAACAGGAGATACTTCTTAAGCGGAGATGCATTAACTAGAGTCCACCGTACTTACTATGTTTCAATTTATATAGAAAAAATACTAAAAATAAATACCGGAAAATATGAGTTAAAAACTAAATAAAATATTAAAACAATTTATAAGTATAATGCCCATGCCCAATACTTTACAATAATTATCCACAATCACTACTCACAACAATCAATTCCAATCAATATTCAGAATAGTTACCCTAATAGTTTGTGTAATCAAGCTGCCTAACTTTGCCTTTGAGCTGGTTAGAAAGGCAAAAAACATTATGTCCGTTTCCTGAAATTTGCAACGTCCAGAGTTTAATTAACATCGCAACGCAAGTTTGCTGTACAGTTAGAGCTTGGAAAAATCGTTTGCACAAGTGTAAAAAAAAAAAAAAAAACCTCGTCGTCGCTGAAATTTGTATTGGATTTTTACCAAACAACGATAGGTTAAGTATGCCATTTTATAAAATAATTAGATTCAGCGCCGGCCCTGTTAATAAATGAAGTACGTACAAAAATAAATGGGTTTTACATAATAAATAACAGGTCAAGTGCGAGTATTACTCGCGTATAGAGGGTTCCGTAAAATAAATAATTAGATTCAGTTTATAATTCTCTCATTTCATAATTGTTTTAAACGGCAATGCTTTTTTACCCTTGTAGTACTAAGATCAAAATATTACTCAAATGCCTAAGATTTAAAAAGGGATGACCACATAGGTAAATTAGGCCCCCATTTTGACCCCGTAGTTAATTATAATGTTTATATGACGCGAAGATTCATTTTGTTGAATAGCGAAATTTACACACAACTGAACACAAGAACAAAGAAATAAAAGGGGGAGGCTCGCTTACATGGTAACGCTATACCCCCAGAGCCATCTAGTGAACTACATTTGACAGGTTGCCAAACATTTTCTTTCTTTCTCTTGAAACATGATAAATGATAGAAAGTTTTCATTTATTCTCTGGTTGTCTAAGATGTGGTCACTGTGATCCCATTCATAATTTGTACAAATAAACAAAAAAAATATAAGTGTGAGAAACTTACTAAGTAGACAAAATTATGAAACAGACCTTTATAGGATAATTCCTAGAAAATAAATTTAGCATACATATTCTAAATGACAAAAAAACTGCAAAATGTCCAGATGGGGTCAAAATAACCCCATCCTAATGCTTCTAGGGTTAAAGTATTATATCCCAATTTAATTTCTGAACTTTTATTCCTGATCTTAATCATTTGTCCCGAACAAATTTCCGCTACCTCAGAACCAGCAATTAAAAATTATTTCTTGAGCAAAGTGTTTTTTCTGTTTGCTCCATAGCAATTTAAAATTGAAAGCAAATCTAATCTTATCTCCAACCATTACCGATATAATCCAGGCATTAGGTGCTCAAAAAGGACAAATAGGGGAAAGTTTTGGTGTAGTTTTGATATTTGGTGCCTTTATGTTTTGTGGTGCGCTGAACACGAATCTGCAGTTTGCCAACGAAATTTTTCCCGGGAAACACGTTTTTTTGGCAAAAAATGGGAGAAAAAACGGGATTTTCTTTGTTTTTTTTTTCCAAATAACTTCAAAATTATACATTTTACGTAAAAGTCCTCAATACATAAATTGAAGAGGATAAAATTTCCTACATTTTATGTATTAAAAGTTTTTTTTCTCTGATCAATGGTTTAGCCGTGACAACGTCACAAAAATGGGAGTGAAAATCAAAAAATTCAGAGAAAACGGAAATTACGCCGCTGTACGTAGATTTAACATTAAAACTGACCGTTTTACACAAGCATTTACTATAAATTATACTAAAGATTATATGAATGACTACATTTTACAATGAAGTTGCTGATAATAAATAGGACGACTCATTATGAATCATTATTTAATTATAAATAAACATGTACATTTATTTAAAAAACAAAAAAATATTATTTCCGCTTTCTTTTACTTGAGGGTCCCTGCTTTTCACAGACATCTACAGCATAGAAAATAGACGTATGGAATTAGTGGGTGTTTTTATTACTACCAACAGTATAAAATAAATGTTTTTTTTAATAAAAAATATTTGATACCTTCTGGCATGACATTTTCTTGACATTTTAGTTCAAGTGCCATTTTTTTTTTTAAAATCAAAGACAGCAGAATTTAAGTTAGTCACATAAATAACCTTATGCACCATTATGCAACGGCAACAAGATTTAAAATGTAACGAAAATGTGAATTTGGTTCAAAATATTTTGTTTATAGAGGAAAATTACAATGAATAGCACATGAAGTTTTTCAAGAGCGAAATGTTTAAATTTATAACCAAATTTGGACAAAAATTGCCAGTTGTATGTAGATATATCGGGACAAAATCATTTAAAATATATTACTTGGCTGCAAATTCTGAGTGGTTACAAAATTGATCCAGACAAATTCTACAAATTCAGATTTGATACAATGCAAAACATAATGTAGGCATTTTCTTGTGATATATTAATCATGATATCTTATGATTCCCAATCTTTACATAAAGTTCCTGTTAGGTTTCCTGTAAGGTTTGTGCAGAAATAAATATGAATATACAACAGAATATGCAACACAGCAATTTTCATTAATGCTGTCGAATGTTTGTCCCGTACCTTAAATTTTAGAAAAAGAAATTTTAGAATTTGTTATAATAATACAAAAATAGTTTTATCACTTTAGCTTCCATACCGTTAAGAAAGTATCATTAAAATTATCAAGAAGAACGTAAAATCTTGCGTCAATCAGATTATGGAACATTTTTGAACGCATTCGGGCTACTATAATAAAACTTCATAGTTTAATAACGTGAAAAACGATGTCTAACTAATAATTTGTAAAACAGATAACACGTTTGAAAACACAATTTCAACCAAAATCGAAAAAATAGCTCAAAATTTTGTACATCTCTGTATATGAACTATAGATTTATCATATAATTCACAATATGCTAAAATTTAGAACTGTTAGTGAACGCATAGCACAGTTGAAAATTCCTCGTTAGCAATTTCCGGCAATAAGCGGGTATATAGTAGATGTCTTGTGCAGCCCTATATATGATTTATAGAATTTATACACGCTAAATAGTATGCAATTTTTTTAATTTAAAAAGTGTTCCACAACTGAAAATGCACTCACATCAATTATTGTTCATACAGAGAAAAATATAACTGATTTATTTTGTGTGCCCCTGTATATGAAAGATCAATGGCACATCATATTCAATAGTAAGCATCTTATAGAGCACCTCGGAGATATATATCAAATTAAATACTTTTGAAAAGGTGTAACATGAGCAAAATACACCACAAACAATTTTTCTCTATAGACCGTAATGTAACATAATTCTTTTTAGTGTCCCTGTAAATGATCGATAAATACTACCCATAAACCAATACCATATTCTATAAGAAATCCTCTTGTAGTGCACTTCATAGATATGTATATAAATTTCAAAGTGTTTGAAATTATGAAACATTATTGGAAAAAAAAAAAAACACAAACGATTTTTCCCCATAGGCCTTAATATAATGAAATACTTTTGAATGTCCCTGTAACGAAATTATGACTGCTACACGCATCATTTTACAATACGTAACATTCAATAGTGAATATCAATAACTTTTTTCAATTTCATGGCGATGCGACTACAGTGACGCCAAAAATAATTATGGCGAACTAGAATCGGTAAATCACCCACCGTGCATTGCCGTAATTCCCGTTTTTTCAAAAATTTTTTATTTTCACACCCATTTTTGCGGCGTTGTCACGGCTAAACCATTGATCAGAGAAAAAAACTTTTAGTACGTAAAATGAAGGAAATTTTATCGTCTTTAATTTATGTATTGAGGACTTTTGCGTAAAATGCATAATTTTGAAGTTATTTTGAAAAAACAAAGAAAATCCCGTTTTTTTTCCAGTTTTTTGCCAAAAAAAAAAACGGGTTTCCTGGAATAAATTTTGTTGGCAAACTTCAGATTCGTGTTCAGCGACCCAAAAAACAGAAAGGCACCAAATATCAAAACTACACCAAAACTTTCCCCTATTTTCTACCAAATGACTGGACTAATATAATTACGAATGAGATGGAATATTAGTATATATGCAGGGTTATTTGAAAAACTGGCATGTTATGTAAAATGCAATTAACACATTTGTGAGTCATATATTTGTGATGTTTCCGAAAATAAAATTGTTGAGAACTTATCATAATAACAGAGTTTCAAAATCTTATTCATGATTAAAAATAATTGTTTCACGAATATCTAAAACAATTCAAAAACTAAATACTCGAGAATTTGTTCAAAATGTCGCAATTTGTGAAGATTAAAGATCCAATAAACCTTACTTCCAGACCGAAAGATATTAGAAAATTGTCTAAAAGTGCAATAAAAATTTAGAATTATTCAAGCTGAAGCAGATGGAAAATGATACAGTGAGGTACGGCAAAAATATATGAATTGTATCGTTGCATTGGTGTATGCTGAAAGACTAATATATTATTTAAAAGTCATTTATTTATTTTGCCTAGAAAATTTTAATGCATGTTGTTTTGAAAAATATATCTTGATATAGTGTAATAAAACTTATTCCTGAAAGAATGCATATGTTTCCCCACACCCGCACACATTTAATAAAATGTAACAGTCATATACACTCATAATGACGCTGGAAAATCTCCTTTAAGCTGCATAAGTTTTTATCACAAATAACAATACAATGCAAGAATCATCTAAACTTGATGTTTACTATTTAAATTCTCCATTAAGTCTGATCTAAAAACAGATAAAACAAGAAGAAATGACGTAAGTAGCAAAAAGATGATTTAGATAGATCAGAAAGGGTGATGTCATTGTAAAAGTATCTGATTAGCTTATCAGAAAAAACAGAATACATAACATCCTTTTGTAGATTTTTTCGAAAACGATTGAGAACTTATTTCAATCGAATATTTTGAAAGAATAAAGAAAAAGCTTTTTTGATATCGTTTTGAAATTTAAAAATAAATGCAGTTTTTCTTTTCTTTTTGGTAAAATGTTTGTATATGTTGAAGTATTTGAAGTTATACCTTCATTTATTTTAACAGAATTAATAGAAAACAAACTTTTAGATTTATATTAAAAAAGAAAATTTGTGTTTCATTTTATTCGTTAAAAATTGCACTAAAGCATATTTTTGTAGTAGCCTTAGTTCAAATCTCATTATTACATAATAATAATAAAAAAAAGAAAATTCATTTTTAATACAATTTAACATTCATTGAATTAATGAAGTTAACCGAATGAAAATTCAATTATTTTAATTAACAAAAAATCTCTTTTATGTATTTTTTAAATTACGCTTTTTTTCATTTTTGATTTAGTTTATTTTTCGCATTGTTTCATTCTATAATTTATTTCTTTATGTATTTTTATATTTTCTATTCTTAAACAGCATTTTAGATACCAATTAAAAATATTAATTGGAGAGTTTTTTTGCTTGTTTATGCGAGATTCCCGGGAATGTATAGCTGAATGTAAAAACTACTTTACCTTGAAAAAAAAAAAGAAATATTAATAAAAGAATTATTAAATAAACTACATTAAATTTTTTGTTAAAAAATGATTTTTTACTTACTTGTTTTTGCTTACAAAAATACAGCGTGTCATAAAATGTACCCAGGCACAAATAATACTTCATAAAGTACTTAAGGTATCCACTTAAATTTAAAAGCAACTTTCTGTCAAAATATTTTTAATATTGAAGCCGGATTTCTTTAGCTTTCTAAATTAGTTTGAATGTATTTTGGCTTGAAACTTATGAATTACATTTAAATATGTAAATTAAGCACAATTTATTCGATAGTTATCTGTTGTAACACTAGGGGGCTCGGCCCCCTACGAGCTACGCTCGCCAACCCCCGTTCAGACACCGCAGTTTCTGAAAGCACGCTAATTTGATCGGCTTTAAAAAGATTTTGAAAGATTGAATTATAATTAAAAAAACTGGCGATCTCCCTATAAACGGGTTTCTATTCATTTCTCTTTGATTGGGGAATTTTAAGGAAAAATCAGCTGCTGTTAAAAGATACTATGGCTGTTTTCCTCTTTGATTAAATAAAACCAGTTAAACATTTCAAAATAAGCTAATATAAAATGCATTAAGTAAACAGAGTCTTTGTCTCCCGGTATTTTTTAACAAAGCGAAAAGAAAGTTCTTTTAAATAAGACATTTTAAGCGGTCTCTCATGTCAAGCACACAAGTCGTATGTTTGTTGTTCAACAAATAAATAAATAAATGAAAGACATTTTAAATGTATCGTTTTTAATCTCACGCAATTTTCACCAAACTTTTATTTCTCTTTTTTACATTTACGTGAAAATACTTTTTTTAGAAATGAAATATTATTTGCGCTGTCCCAACAAAAATAGTTGAAAAGTTCATTTCGAAATATCAAATAAATGTCTCGCGCAATTTTTAAATTTAAACTGTTTTGCAATGTTATGTTTTGTTCATTTTACGTAATAAGTGTAATGTGACGTAAATGTGACGTAATTTCTCCTATTTAAGGCTTCTAACGCATGTTAATGAATTTATTATTTTACAATATCCTTTCTCTGTTAAAATTCACGTGTAAATATAGTTTTTATGAAGTAGTTTTCAATAAGCTCCTGCTTTTTATACATAATTATTTAATTCTAATTTGAAAGTTTTTTTTTCTGTTTATAATATTCACGTGTAAATGAATTTTTAATTTGAAGCAAACATTACTGTTTGCGCTGTTTATACAGTTGGCAACAGGTTAAATTAGTACAATTTTCTAAAATAAGTAAAAAATATCTCGCGAAATGCTGAAAATTTGAATTTAAAATAGAAATAAAAGCTCAAAAAATGAGTCAAATTAAAAAAATAAATGCATTCTGCACACCGGGAAATTATAACGTATAAAATGATCTAAAAATGATTAAATCCCGATGTATAGTTTTTGCTCCTATAAAACTTTTTTAATGGAACGACTTTGTCCAACTTTAGCATTAAATATCTCTTAAAATAATTATTCGATTTGAAAACTGTCTGCATCAGCGTGTTTATCAAACATTTCTCTATAATACCGCCGATTTTCATATTTTTGTATGCAATATTTTTCTTAATATTAACGGAGAAAAACCTCCAGTCACAAAAAATTCAAAACCGGCGACGGCGGTGACAGCGTAAGTTACTTTTTTTTTAGAATAGAGAGAAACAGCTTTATTTCTTAATAAGTTAAAACAGATCAGTAATATGTTATTTAAGTTTCAGTAACATACTATTCAGTTTAACATATTATTCAGTTGGAAGCATACAGGGTGCCCACTAAAGTCCTGTTCAACCTCATTAATTTCAGAACTTCTACTACTATGGTCAATGCTGAATTGAGGCCTTTTTTCCGTGAAAATGTTTTGAAGATTCTACAGGGGGCGGAGGGATATAGCTTTGCACTACTCGATGGCTTTGAACTACTCAATGAGACAGCTTACAGTGGCATGTGGCACCTAGTGAAACCTATACAGTTAAAAATTCCCTATTCTACAAAGGATATTAGATAGGAGGAAGAAGTCTATTACAAAATTGTACAGCATCCTCAATTTAGAATGAAACAGTGCCTTACAAGTACAAATAATTTTATTAAAAACTCTGAAATGTAAATACTTTATAGCCAATCACTAGCTTAAATACACCACTAACTGCGTACAGAAATGTGGTTTTAAAGGGCAGGCATACATTTACTAATAAAACTAACAAATGTAAACAACATACAGTTTATTTAAAAAAAGAAAATCACGTTAAGTATGTCGTGTGCCCACATTTGAAAGGGACACACGTGCATTGGTATGCATAATGCCGATACGTAACTGTAGCATAAGTAACTTTATTTCTTATAAAATAAACTTTACCTTACTTATAGGTGTTAGTTTTATTAGTCAATGTGCATCTGCCTTATAAAGCTACATTTCTACATGCAGCTATTGGCGCATTTAAGCTGGTGATAAAAATTACATTCCAGAGTTTTTAATAAAGTTACTTTAGCATGTTAGACATCGTTCTGTACTAAATAAAGGGCGCTCTCCAGTTTGTAATTAACTTCTTTCTAGTATCTAATATCGCTTTTGAAATAGGAAAATTAACTTGGCAATTTGCTACTAGGTGATGCTGTAAGTACATAACAATTTTACTATACATGGATACCATGCTCATGACTATAGTTGAGCCCGTTCTGAAGTTAATGGGGGTAGACAGGACTTTAGTGGGCACTCTGTATTTTGTCTCTTTGAAATTTATGAAAGTGTAAGAGAAGGTAAAATTTCCCTGAGTTACTTTTACTTAGAAAGTAAAGTATTAGACTGATAAGTCAATAAGGCAAGTGATTCTGTAGAATCTTGCCTTAATATATACAAGACGTGCGAATATCACCACACAAACTGTGCGGAACGATGATACTCGTTATGAGTACATAAAAGTTGTCCAAAGATCCATACTTCGACTGCGCATGGTTTTCGAGAAAAATAAAAAATAAAAAGTAATTTCCTAGCAGTTTGTAATTCATTACCATTACCTGACCGAAAGTAAAGTACATATCGTGGTACTCACTAAAGAAAATCATTATCACTATGAGATGATTACCGATAGCTTCAAGCTGCTGCCTTTTAAAACAACCCGAACGGTTGTTCATTTGCAGCCACTCGCTTACTGTTCATATCTTTTTTAAACTGTTCTCCAATTCTGCAATTCTCCTGTTCTGCAATTTTTGTCTTTTAAAGATTTTTATTTTTTCTGAACATTGTTTCTCATCCAATTTCTTTGCAATTTCATCAGATTAATAAAGCTTATTTTCGGTGCTCCGAATGTAAGGTCATACTTTTTTCTTTCGTATTTTTCTCGAAAACTTTTAGAGGCGCGCTTTTTGGACACATTTTATGTACTCTGAGCGAGAATTCTCTTCATCCAAAGTTTCTGTGGTGTTATCCGAATACCCCGTATAGCAAATCAGACATGAAATAATAGTTTTCCCCAAATATTAATGGGATAAGGCATACAAATGAATATGACTATTGAATTTTTGACGAATTCCGTATATATGCGTGCAATTTGAAAAAAGAAAAAGAAGTCGATTATTAGTCGATTACAATCGACCAATAAAATAAGAGAGCATAACCATATGTTTTAAACGTCAAATTGTCAAAGAAAAAAATAGGAATAGCCATTTCAATGGAAATTTTGTCTTCCAGCAATTTATACTGTACAAATAAGCTTAGAGCAATGGTTCCCAACCTATTATCGGCCACACCCCACCAAAGCATCTCTAAAATTACTATGCCCCCCCCTTCCACACTCTGTAAATTATGGCTGTTTATTTTTAAAAACTGAACCTCATTCACACTGTGAAAGCATAATAGAGCATTAACAATTATTCATTTGATGCTTTTTAACTTTTCAAAAAGGTGAAACTTCTGACATAAATACGTTTTTAACATAATTCTGTAAATGCATTGAGGTTATACATTTTCGCTTTTGTGTAAAAAATGTTTTGTTGTACGTACTTTTCAAACTTACCTCAATGTTGAAGAAAAGTGTCTGCAAAAGTCTGCATTTTGATCTTCACAAAATATCTTGAGGTGAGACTTACATTTAGCATTAGAATAGATAACATTCACGCATTTTATAATTCCCTTTTTTTTTAAATTAAGAGTTCATGGAAAAGCTTTGGACACGGAATTTTTTTTCTATGTACAACGCAATACAAGATTTTCCGTTTTTTCAAAGATTCTCATCTTTATCAATTTTAAGTAGTCATTATTCGCCATCACAACACACTTTCTCCGTTTTCCCTTTTCAATATTGTTAACTGTCGTCCCTGTATTAACTGATTTTAAAATTTAAAATGCATACGTCATCATGTAAATTTATTTACTATATAGAAGAATTGCAATAGAATCATAGATGTTTTTTATCTACCAATTACTTTTTCTAATGTTACTGAAGATTTATAATTTTTTTTTTAAGTTGGTAATACCTAGTTTAGATATTTCATGTTCCTTTAAGATAAAATATGTTCAAGATTTATATATACTTTTAAGTAGCTTCATATATAAAAGATCTTCGTGTGACATACAGCAGAGCAAATAGAAATCGAAAGCTCATTCAATCAAAAGCGCTTCAAAAAAATGTAATGCAATAATAACCAAAAAAATTATAAAACATTTTAGTTCTATAAAAATAATGTCAAAATATTTTAAATAATTATTTATATAGTTATTCTGGTGCGAATTGTGTATTTTAAACTTTTTATTAAGAATATTTTTAAAATGAAAAAGATGTTTTTTTTTTTTTTAAATTTTGTTTCTGTTCCATTTAGTTTTAGTCTACAACTTTGCTTTTCCAGAATAAAGACGAAAGAAACTGATAATGAAAGGTTGGGTAAAAAATTTGAAATTGCCCCCTAAAAAGTCAAATTGCACCCCAGTGGGGCGTAAGCCCCACGTTGGGAATCACTGGCTTAGAGGGTCGTCTTCATACTGAACAGAAATTGTACCGAACTCTGAAATTTTCAATAATAGCGTTAATTTTGACATCATATATGTATGTTATGTTTCGGTAACTTTTGCATTAGAATACCAAACAGGAAGCTATTTGCTTAAGTAATTAAGGAAGTATGAAAGTTTAAAATTTGTAGCTCCTAATGTTAAATTCATTTGAAATCGTTCCAAAACAGCTACGAGAAAATGATTTCTGTTAACAAATTCATAGGTAACAATTTATATTTTTCTCGAAAATTTACTTCGAAAAAAACTAAAAAAAAAGGCAAAAAATTAATGTACAAAAAAAAAAAATATCAATTATAACTTACAAATTTTTTAAAAACATATAAATTTTTAGAAGCTTTAGATACGTGAATAAAAAATTACAGTTCTTTCCAGAAAGCAGTTTTAGAATTATGTTTAAAAGTACTGAATTCACACCTTTGCAATATGTTTGGAAACGTTTACAAATGAATTTAACATTAGGAGTTCCAAATTTTAAACCTTCATAATTCCTAAACTAATTGACCGAAGGATTTCATGCTTTGCATCCTAAAGGGAACCTAACGAAATATCCAAGTACGATGTCGAGTGTAGGTGTTTGTATTCACTATTTTAGCGTTTTATACAATTTCTGTATGAAGACGACCCCTAAGCTTATTTTTTAATCATAAATTAAAAGAAGACTTAATTTCCAGTCGAATGGCTATTCTTTTTTTATGACAATTGACAATTTGGAGGTTAAAATTGATGAGGTGTTCTCTTTTCTTTGGTTGACTGTACATGTGACGTATTTAGGGATTTTATCAGCAATTAATTGTATTATAAAATATTCCCATTTAAAAATATGTATAATCCTTTAATCAAATACATCAATATTTTATAAACTATCATAAAAATTAATAGAACATATTAAAATAATATTAGTACTTTAACAGTTAAATTTTGCACGTCACATGCATTTAATATTTACTTCAGGCTTTACAATAAACAACATAATCCTCGAACAAGTTAAAATAATTCAGTAATATGTTATTTAACAGCCAGTTGGAAGTTTATTTTCTCTTGTTTTGTTAATGGAAATGTAACAGAAACTGGAATCGAGTAGAAGGATGTTTACTTAGCCAAATTGAATGTAATGAGATAAGCCTGGTGTTTTATTTGGTGGAATCTTTACTAATTCTAAGCAACTAATTAAATATGAGACATACGATTTTTCAAATGCTTAATCAGATAAAGAATGTGGTCCTTGAAGTTTATTAATTTAGCGAAATCTATGTATATTCATCAGATGAAGTTAATTCCTTTAGATTTAATCGAAGTCTTTATAAAAAGTAAAATGAATTTAGATTACTAAATAAAAGATATGTGATATGCGTTAAATTTTGAAATTTTAAAAATCCCTCCTTAGAATTTGTACAGTTTGCCTATTTGATGACAATCTTAACATTTTATATAAAGCTATAAAGTTGTTGTTTGTAAGAAACGTAGGTAAATAAATTGTTTGGCAATTTCTAAGGAATAAAGGCATTTTTCGTCATAACTAATGATAGACATCGTTTACAGAAATGTGACTAGGTACGTATATAAGAGAAGTCTTTTTGTATATTTTATTGGGCAAAATAACACAAATATTACAAATATTGTCGCATCGGAAAGTAAAATAAGTAAAATAAAAAAGGTTCTCCTTACAGAATTTTCCAACAGTTAAAAATTAGCTCTGTTCGAAATAATAAACATATATAACTCTTTTATTTTAAAAAGAGAGAACCAACGTTATGAAGCACAAATATAAGTAATAGCTATTTCGAAGCCTCTAAGGCTTCATCGTCAGTGCTTAAAAATTAAAGATTAAATTAAAACTGTGGATTAAAAGGAGTTGGGGGGGGGGGGAGCCAGAGAGTCAGAGAGGCGTACCTCACATCTCGACTGTCAACGGCGAAATGAAATTCACTGTTCTATTTAGTGAATTTCCTTTCGCTGTTGACGGTCCAGATGCGAGGTACGCCTCTCTGGCTCTCTACCTCTGTCCCCTCTTTTAATCCACAGTTTTAATTTAATCTTTAATTTTTAAGCTCATCTGATGAAACCTTAGAGGCTCCGAAATAGCTATATGCATTTTAAACTTACTTATATTTGTATTTTGTAACGTTGTTTCTCTCTTTTTAATATATTGGCACAAAGTAAAACCCTCCCCCTTTTATGTAAAATTCCTTTAGCTTAGAGTGTTATCTCTTCGGACACTGATACACTTTTTACATTGTTTTTACACACTCTCTTCTGTACAAACACGGAAACCTTAGAGAGTTCTACCCTATTCGTCTCTCATGGCGATGTTGAGTTCCTATGCGATTTGACGAGAGTTCTGCCTTTTATCAATATATAGGCCGAGTACATACAATGTGAAGTCTATGGGATTTAAATCCAGTGAATACGTGAGCAATGTCACTCAATAAATATCTCTCCCCATGCTACTGTATTGGACACTTCAGTTGTCCTATGCATACTAGCATTGTCATCTGTGAACAGAAAAAAATTTGACTGTATTGGATTGTAGCATATCTAATGTCTATATTGGTGTTATTGCCTTCTTTTAAAAAAAATTTGTACATTTTAATGCAGTTTTTTGTCCTAACTGTGTTAATAAACCTATGCACAGTTGAATTAAATCTATATTAAGCAATATTAATACAGCCATATACGTAAAAACGTAGAGGTAAATCTGCATGAATTTTTTAGTCGAAAAAATGGGTATTTGACCAGAGATCTTTTACATAAATGTGGTAAATGAGAAAGGAGGCAAAATCAAAGTAAAAAAAAAAGTTCCGTTATCTTCAAATATTTCATAAAATCTTCTTGATTAAACATGGGATTATGGAAGTAAATACAGTAGAACCCGCTATTCCGAACCTCGTTGATCCGAAATTACGGTTAATCCGAACCGATTTTATTTTCGAAAATTATACTTGAACACATAGAAAAAAAAAACAGAATAAAAAATACTCAATAATGTAAAAGTAGAACATATGTACAAGAATATAAAATGAAAACGTGCAATGTAGGCCTAATCGTAGAAGCCATCTTAAAAAAATCTCGAATATCTGTTCGTTTGCCAGTCGCTATAAAATTCCTTTCTAAAATGCAAAAAGTATATAAACAGATGATAAAAAATTATTTTTCCTTTGAACAGTTTGATTTCTCAAATTATCTACACAAATGTATTTCTTTTCAACCCTCGTAGACGTGGTAATTGATCTATTTATAGATCCGTGATTTTGAACCGTTTGTAATGGGTTGTTGTGTAATTCCTCATTCTGAAGTTCCATTAGATTATTATAAACACCGGGAGTGATTAAACAGGAACACTATTTTTTCCCGAAGGCTGTGCCGGATTATCCAGCATGCCGGACCTCAGGATGCCGGTTTGCATAATGTTTAGTATACTATTGAGTTAAAGATTACATTACAAAGATTAACTTACATTTTTTATTGCACGCATCTTTTTCTTTTCTATTTTTATCAGAATTTCGAGTAATCCGAATTGGCTCCGGTCCCAATTAGTTCAGATTAGCAGGGTTCTACTCTACAATGAAAATATTTTTTAAAAAAGGTAAAGAATTCCAATATTGATTCCTGAGGATACTATTAAAATAGTTAAAAGGACAATACCCTAATTGTCTGGGCGAAGCGAAGGCTAATATACTTTCCTCGCACACACAGCTACGACAGATATTAAAGCCATGGCCTACTAAAAGTACGCCTAATAAAACCTTTCTTCAAGCATAACTCAAAAATTATTTATTGGATTTCGTTTCTGATTGCACCAGAAGGTACCTATGAGGGTAACCTACTGAATGCACCTGCTATCAAAAATAAGTTTCAAACCGTTTAAAAATTATATTAAAAAAACTGGTAAAAAAGCACAATTTATCTACATACATCACGGAAATTTAGTGTACGTCATTTTCACTGGCTGGATGTTTTCGTAGAAAATCAGATTACAGACATGGAGTAAAGAAAATATGCACGCACTAATATTAAAGTATGATAAAATCTTAAAAAGCAGAAAACCAACATTTAAAAATGCACAAATAATACATTAAAAGCAGCAAACAGCTGTTTCGAATCTACCAGCGAGATTCTTCTTCAGTGCAAGATAGGGCAAGGCACAGCGTGCAAGAAAATGCAAGGCTGAGCAAAATGACAGAGACGCGCCGGCTTATATACCCAATGCGCCTCTTTCAAACGAAATCTAAGAGCACGTTTAGTCTGGCCAATATAAGAAAGACCACACTGGCAAGAGATTTGGTAAATACCCCAGTTATCTAGGCGATCAATAGGGTGTTTGAGATTTGAAAAAGAAATTTTATTAACACGAGAAAAAATAACATTAAAATCAAACCTTCTTAAGATTTTAGCAACTTGCTGACTGATTTTAGGAAAAAATGGCAATTCAACTGAAGTATTAGAGTTGAAATTAGAATGCTTCTTCTCAAAAAGAGTCCATTAGGCATGTCATTGCCAATACTGTTGATTTCAATTCTAATGCTTATAAGCCCAATCTTAAAAATCCTGTTAAACAATGTCTGAAAAATTTGCGTTTTGATCCAAACTTAATCATTACCAAGGCTGACAAAGGTGGTAAAGGTGGTCAGTACTTGTCAAAATGTTGCTTCTCTGGGCTTTTCTCTCTCTCGCCAAGGCCCCTAATAGAGGACAGTGTCTGTTTAAATTTGATATGCAATTTTTTTTCAGCTTCACTAATCTAGAGATTTAATCATAAGGTCATTTTCTCAATTTTCATTAGACGATTTTTTTATGTAATAACTTATTCGGGAAAATTTTTTTAATCGGGTTAATATTAACGTATTTTATCTTGCATGAATTATTGGAAAAATATGTACGGATTTGTAAATTACTCGAAATGACATTTTCACAGCTCAAAGGTTATGCAGACGAGATATTCCAGATTTCGTGTCATAACTTACGCTGCAGTCAATGCCGATTTGTTTTATTTAATGATGCTACCTCGTAATACAGCTCACTTTGTCGAGAATATGTTTGAAAACAAAACAATACAGCGTATGTAGTGGCCAGCATGCACTCATCATTTAAATCCGATCGAGCATATCTGTAACACACGCGAACGACGTATTATATGCCTCTGTTGACGTGTTCGGGACTTTGATATATCACTTTTTTAAGAGACAATTCCCTAAACTCTTATCGATAACCTCATCGCATACATGAAAACAGATATTCAAGAGTATTAAAGATTCGAGTGGGCCACACACCATATAAAAAGCCCTTCATTCTCTTCAAACATAATTTTTTTTTGTCATTTAGAGGTAGTCAAATTGGTGCGGAACGTCTGTTTATGTTTTTGACATCATTTCAAGAAATAAAAATTCCGATATAAGATATTTTAGTGTTTTATTTTCACTATTATTTTTAATCTGTTGTGCCAATTTTATACCCATGCACGGTTGCCTTGTAGGCTTGCTTTACCATTTTTCTAACAGTGCATATTATATACAGGGTGTCCGATCTCAACGGTGTCCATTGGCTAATTCCTAAACTGTTACATAGAGATATAGTTCCAATGACTAAAATGTTTTAAATCAGATAAAGAAATATTTAAAAAGCGATTTGGGTCAATAAAAACATTTCTTAAAAAAAAAAAAAAATACGAAATTTAAATTTTTATACGGTCTCCCGGTCCTATAAGTTATATTTAGTAAAATGCCCATTAGCAAGAGATATCGGCTGAATTTCGGCCTAATACCAGAATTGTCGGCAAATGATGAGTAGTTGAATGGAGAGCTTCACATAATATCTTCTGAACAAAATCTAGCGATTTATCTAGACAATGTCGTGGGAAAACGTCGGCAGGAAATTGTATTATATTATTACAAGTCAATTAATCGGAATATATTCTTACGCACGTAATCGGTCGGCAATCGGAAAATAATGAAAAATGAATCTTTTTACTGAGGTGTTATTGTTTGTTTGCGCTGTATAGTACCCCCTGCAGTGATGATAGGGGGTGTGTCACGTGAATAAACTGTCCAATGCCCTGCAATATCTTATCTCCCTCCCGCTCAAAATACGTTTTCACGTTTCAAGGACATCATTTCTAAATGGAACATCGAAGGAATATAAGGGAAAAAAATACTTTCCAAGAAATGTTCTTTGGTGAAAATACATTATTATTTGCAAATCAGTAAACTTAAATCTCTTAAAAACTTACAGATAGCAGGGCAGTTAGTGTAAGAGTAAACTAACAATTTAAAAGAGTTTGTTTGTTCTTTATTTCTTTTTTTTCAATAATAACGTATAAACATTCATACTTAAAATTATACTTAATAAAATGATTAGAGATATTTGCTTTTTTGTTGATTTAGATAACTGAATTAAAAATTATAAGATCTGAAATTTAGATTATATCAGGATAATATCTGAAATTTAGACTATTACAGCAACATACTATTTGCCCTAAATGTATTTTTTTAGTTATGAATTAGAAATTCTTGATTTAAAAATTAATTTATTTAGAAACACTTCAGGTAATGTTACTGTATAAATTATAATGAAGTTGATCATCTTTCCCTCACCCCCCACCCCCCCCCCCAAAAAAAAAATTCTACACATTTTAAAAGTTTTTAAAAATGTCTGAATATTTTTTTTAGTTAAAATTATTATTAGATAAATAAATTGAAAATTATAAGATCTAAAATTTAGATTATATCAGAAATTTAGACTATTAGAACAACAAACTATTTCTTCTGAATGTATTTTCTTAATTATGAATTTGAAATTTCTGATTTAAAAATTACTTTATTTAGAAATAGTTCAGATAATGTTATTGTATAAATTATAAAGAAGTTTATCACCTTTTTTTCCCCCTAGATAGTGAGAAATTTAATTTTATACATTTAAAAAGTTAAAAAAAAGATGGCTGAACATTTTTTTAAATTAAAATAATTATTAGATGAATAAATTGAAAATTATACGATCTGAAATTTAGATTATATCAGGATAATATCTGAAATTTAGACTATTAAAACAACAAACTATTTGCTCTAAATGACTGTTTCTTAGTTGTGAATTAGAAATTTCTGATTTAAAAATTAATGTATTTAAAAATAATTCCCATAATGTATTGTATAAATTATAAATAAGTTTATTATCTTTTTTTTCTCCAAATAGTGATAAATTTAATTTTATACCTTTTTAAAAGTTAAAAAAATGACTGAACAATTTTTTAAATTAAAATAGTTATTGGATAAATAAATTGAAAATTATAAGATCTGAAATTTAAATTATATCAGGATAATATCTAAAATTTAGGCTATTATAACAACAAAATATTTGCTCTAAATGTATTTTCTTAGTTACGAATTAGAAATTTCTGATTAAAAATGTAATTTATTTGGGAAAAAAAAAAATCAGATAATGTTATTGTATAAATTATAAAGAAGTTGATCTTTTTTTTTTTTTTTTTCCTCCAAATAGTGATAAATTTCATTTTATAGCTTTTAAAAGTAAAAAAAAAAAAAAAAAAAAAAAAAAAAAAAAAAAAAAAAAAAAAAAAAAGACTGAAATTTTCTTTAAATTAAAATAATTAGATATTGAAAAAAAGAAAAAAAGAAATTTTTTCCATACATAACCAAAATTTAATGAGACGCTTTAAATGATGGAATTTTCATAGCTAGGACGCAATAGATGAGAATATTTTACATTGTAAGACGCAAAAATTATCAAATTAAAATGTATCAAAGTTAGTTTTAATTCAAACAATAAATATTGTTAGACGGAAATATTTTCCGCTATAAAATACAAAAATGTTTTCATATTGAGGGAGTAATTAATTAAAAGGTAAGACATTTTGTTTAATTTAAATTCTAAATATTGCTGATCTTGGGATGAATATTACAGTTAATTATTCTTTGTAAGATACAATAATATTTGTATATCAACAGTGTGAGTCATTTATAAGCAAGAACATAATTTTTAAATTAAATGTAATTTTATTTGTATCTTACAATAGAAAATTAATTGTAATTTTAATTGTAATTTTAATTGTAAAATTATTTAACAGCAATATTTTGACTTTTAACAAAACAAGATTTATTACATTTCAATTAGTTACATCCTTGATATGGAAATATTTTTGCATCTTATAGGAGAAAATGTTCCCAAATAACAATATTTATTTTTTGGATTAAAACGAATTGTTTTATGTTATAAATACTATTTTTGCATCGTACAAATTCTTCCATTCGATATGATTAGATAATCGGCAAAAGATCATATGATATTGAAATGTACTCGGTAAAAGATTACCAAGTGACCAAATTATCGAAAACTAATACGCAAAGGCTTCAAAACCGACACAATTATAGTCGGGAAGTGAGGGGCGAAAGGTGATTTGCCTTGCGGACAAGAAGTCATATCTGCTGACCCCGGAAAATGAGATCGCCAGGACGAAATATAGTCAAGATAGGACGACTTTCGGCCGAAGTTCGCCCAAGGATTATTTGCTGTTTGGGATTTTCCTATTACACTGACAAGTAAGACAAAAAAGTCCCATTCATATAACACTAAAATTGAGCGAGTTATGAAACTTTAAAAGTCCTTCCGGCCAGTGCCGGGAGGAAGAGGTAGCTTTCATAATCCTTATTTAAAAAAAGCCAAATTATATCATTCAAACACACGAAGCTCAATTTAGTGGAAACCGAATATAGGAGATTCAATACTAATTTTTATCAATATAATGAATGAGAATTTCGCGAAATTAGTCAGCTTTATCCAAGCTGCTTTTCTTTGAAGTAACATATATTTGGCTGCCAAATTCGGCAATTTCTTAAAGTGCCTGTCATTTTAAGACAACATGGTGGATGAGGCTAAGCAGTGAACTCGGTCGAGACCTTAGTAATTGCTGTGCACATGCTCACTCACATCGGAATCGGTTAATATATAGGAGTGCTGTCGCATGCAAAAAATCAGATTTTTCAAAATGTCACCCACAATAGAAATTGAAACTGCTATATCTGAGCCATTTTTTAAGGTAAAGACAAACAAAAAATGCTCCTGAATCCTTATATCAAGGTCAAATACTTAAGAAAGAAACCCTTTTCAATTTCTAATTTTTTTGCACCTCACTTTAAATATATATATATATATTTTAATTTAATGGTCGCCATTTTGAAACAAGATGGCTGATGAATCTGGCCAGCGAACTTGGTCGAGGTGTTGATGTATACTATCCACATGCCTTCTTACATCGAAATAGGCGAATACGTGTGTTATTGCGTGACAAATACAAGATCCTTTCAAAATGTTAGCCATGCTAGAAATTCAAAGTGCTATAAATCAACCATTTTTTAAGATATAAACAAAAGAACAAATTTTCAGAAACAAAAACTGCTCCGGAATCTTTGTATCAAGGTCAAACACATAAAAAAATCTTTTTCATTTTCCAATTGTTTAATACCTCATTTTGAATTTTAAATTTAATTTTTTTTAAATGGCAACCCTTTTGAAACAAGATGGCGAATGAAGCTGGCCAACGAACTCGGTCGAGACATTGGTATGTACTATGTACAGACCAAGTTACATCCAAATAGGTTCATAATTACGCCTGTTGTCGCGTGACAAAAATCAGGTCGTTTTAAAATGTCAGCCACAAGATAAATTCAAAATGCTATTCTCAGCCATTTTTATTAGATATAGACGAAAGAAAAACTGTTCCGGAATCTTTGTATTAAGGTAAAACACATACAAAAAAAAATCTTTTTCACTTTCCAATTTTTTTGGTATCTCATTTAAATTTTTTAATTTTTTAATTTTTTTAATGGCCGCCATTTTGAAACAAGATGGCGGATGAAGCCGGCCGACGAACTCGGTCGAGATGTTTGTATGTACTATGTACACACCAAGGTACATCCAAGTCGGTTCATAAATACGCCTGTTATTACGTGAGAAAAATCAGGACGTTTCAAAATGTCAGCCACGCTAGAAATTCAAAATGCTATAACTCAGCCATTTTTTAAGATATAGACGAAACAAAAACTGCTCCCGAATCTTTTTATCAAGGTCAAACACATAAAAAGAAAATATTTTTTCAATTTTTAATTTTTCGGTACCACATTTCAAATTTAAATTTTTCTTAAAAATTTAAATGGCCACCATTTTTAAACAAGATGGCAGATGAAGCTGACCAACGAACCTTGTCGAGACATTGGTATGTACTATGTATAAACGAAGTTACATCCAAATCGGTTCATAAATACGCCTTTTATCGCGTGACAAAATTCAGGACGTTTCAAAATGTCAGCCACGCTAGAAATTCAAAATGCTATAACTCAGCCATTTTTTAAGATATAGACAAAACAAAAACTGCTCCGAAATCTTTGTATAAAGGTCAAATACATAAGAAAAAATATTTTTCCATTTTCAATTTTTTGGTACCACATTTCAATTTTTAAATTTTTAAAAAAATTTTAAATGGCCGCCATTTTGAAACAAAATGGCGGATGAAGCTGGCCAACGAACTCGGTCGAGAGATTGGTATGTACTATGTACACACTGAATTACATCCAAATCGGTTCATAAATACGCCTTTTATCGCGTGACAAAATTCAGGACGTTTCAAAATGTCAGCCACGCTAGAAATTCAAAATGCTATAACTCAGCCATTTTTTAAGATATAGACGAAACAAAAACTGCTTCGGAATCTTTGTATAAAGGTCAAATACATAAGAAAAAAATATTTTTCCATTTTTAATTTTTTGGTACCACATTTCAAGTTTTAAATTTTTTTAAAAATTTTAAATGGCCGCCATTTTGAAACAAAATGGCGGATGAAGCTGGCCAACAAACTCGGTCGAGACATTGGTATGTACTATGTACACACCAAATTTCATCGAAATCGGTTCATAATTACGGGAGTTACAGTGTGACATAGGTCAGATATATATATATATATATATATATATCAATTTTGAACGGAGGGTGGTTTCGGGGTCTGGGGGTCATGATCGATGAAAATATACCAAAATTTTTTGAAATCGCTTTCCTCCGAACGGCTGCAATAGGTAGCTTTTTTGTAAAGAAAGCTACCTAAAAATGCATGACTTATGCCACTTTACTGCTCTGAAAACAAATGAGTTCGGCTTGGCTTTGAGGGGTCACATACCAATTGCTTAAAATATTCGAAGATCTTATTTCATGTGTATCTGCGCTTTGAAAAAAAACCGTACAAGTATTATGATTATAAGGTGTACACCAGATCCTAGCGATCTGGTGATCTTGCTCCACTTAGGCATAAAATAAAGTATTACGATTAAATTAACATTTATTAAGTTTCAGATTGGCTAAAATAACATATGTTTTATTTTGTCAGGATTTGAGACTGTTTCTTTTATGATTTCTTTTAACAAAAATTATGTTATTTTTATAAGTTTTTATGTTACTTCAACGATCGTATGTATGTTTTTCCAGTTCAAAATTTGTACTCGAACTCTAACTGACTTTTAAACATCCGATCGAGATTACATTTTACGTACTGGCGCAAATCCAATAACAGTCTAATATTATTATGATTTTCGGTGGTTACCATTTATAATTATTTTACAGGATAACACAAAAAATTTCGGATAGATTACCGCCAAGAAGTTTAAGAAAAAGTTTTAGATTAGATAATACAAGACTGTGATTGTTGTTTTTTATGTATTTTTTTAGCACTGAATCCGAAAATTACATTAATTTTTAACCATCATGTCAGGATATTTCGCAAATCATAAATTGTCAAATTTAAAGAATAACAAAAATCGGATACTATAAAGTAGAGGAGATGGTTGTGTTTTTTAACTTTTGATAATTGATTTTTACGTACTTTTTAGAACTGAATCTGAAAATGACCTTCATTTTTAACCATCATGTTAGAATTTTTTTTGCAAATCGTATATGTGTAAGTTAACATATAGCGAAAATCTCATACTATAAAACATATGTAAAACTTTTTTCTTTTATTTTATTTTATTTTATTTTATTTTATTCAATAATTTATTCGATATTTTTGCTTATCCTGTGATTCTTACAGCTAAATAGCTGAGTGGTCCGATGAGATGAGGGAGGAGATTCAATTTTAACTTTGAACTTTTGAAATTTGCGAAAAATCCTGATGTGATGGTTAAAAATGAAGGTCAATTTCAGATTAAGCGGTACAGAATACATAAGAATCAATTACCAATAGCTAAAAAACATGACATAACCCAACTTTTGCAGGCTAGTGTAATCTAATAATGTTTTAAAATACGTATCATTTTGTAAACAATGGAGGCTGTTAATTTAGTATCATTTTATTTAACAAAAGTTCTGTTTTTTTCTTTCTTCTTAAATGTTTGTTACAAGTTGTATATTTTGCATTAATATGTCAGAATGATTAAAGATTTCAAATTTATATTCCAATGTTAGTTTTACTCTTAACCATTTTTTAATATATCTAACGAAATTATATTTCGACTAAATTTTGAATGACCTAAATTTGTGAATGATTTGCAGCGAAAAAATATGCTCTAACTTTAAACAGCTATTACTCGGTCAATTTTAATCGTAGAATAACGGGACTTTTTGTTTATTACTTGTTAGTGTAAAAGGAAAATAATTACTAGATATAACTTATAGGACGGGGGGACCGTATAGAAATTTAAATTTCGTAATTTTTTAAGAAATGTTTTTATTGACCCACATCGCTTTTAAAATATTTCTTTACCTGATTTTAAACATTTTTGTAATTGGGACTATATATCTGTGACTAACGGTTTAGGAATTAACCATTGGACACCGTTGAGACCGAATACCCTGCATATAGTGTATACAGTGTATATTATATTATTATAGTATTTTGTAATTCAACCATTCAATTTGCTCATTTCCATCATTTGAATTTGTGGCAGGTCTGTTTGATAAATATTAGACTTTTATTTTTTCCGCGCGCAATAGTGAATCGAAGGCGGCGCCACTGTGCACATTGGAAAGAGACAGCTTAGGGGGGCTGGTCACTCAGCTTCGGAATTCCCCTCCGTAATGTTAAGTCTATGGACTTTTGATGCATTCGTATATTTAAAATATCTTCTCGGGAAATTCATATTTTTTACATCTTTTTTCTGTGTACTTTTCTTAAAGGATGTCCCTTTTTTCCTTAGTTTTCAAAATATTTCTAAAATCTATGCTGAATTTAACATTTTATGCGTTAAAAGCGGGCGAACTGCGAGTAAGATTTTAACACTTCCTATAAAATTAAGTTTATACTTTAGAAATATTTTGAGAACAAAGGAAAAAAGAGACATCTTTTAGGAAGTGTACACAAAAAAATAGAAGTTAAAAAAATTAATTTCCGTAGGAGATATTTTAAATATACGAATGCATCAAATGCCCATAGACTTTACATTACGGAGGAGAATTCCGAATCTGAGTGATCAGCCCTCTTAATGCGCATGCCACAGTTTTTTCCATGAATTCCAGTGAGCGAGTCGTTGCCTGCTTCCGCGAGTGAGGTGCTGTCATACGTGTGCCTCGTATTTTGATTTCCCTCAAGATGACTGAACGGGTTGAAAAAAGGTACTGCATCAAATTTTGTCAAAGCTTAGTGATCCTGAAAGCGAAACAATTCGTAAGATTCATCAATTCTCCCATTCATCGCGCCTGATTCTCCCTTTCTTGGCAAAATGTTGAATTCAAGTCGTTCGCCGAATTCCACACTCTTTAGACATGGCTCCTTGCTACTTCTGGTTACTTTCGAAATTGAAGGTGCCATTAAAAGGATCCCGTTTTGAGAGTAGAGATGAGATATGTAGAATTCGACGGCGGAATTGAACACATTCCAAAAAAAGCTTGCCAGAAGTATTTTCTGCTGTGGAAAGAACGGTGGGCTAAATGTGTGGAGGCGCAAGGGGCCTACCTCGAAAGGAATAAGGGTACCAATCCTGTCAGGTAACGTATGTATTTTTTTCGGACAAAGGTTGAATATTTTTCAGACAGGCAACGTATTTTCTATTAAAGATAGCATTTCATTTTCTATTCTTCTCGCGAGTTATTATTAAATCTACACTCAGTCACAAAAGTCTGCATGCACTCATAAAATTACAACAATCTAACACAATACTAATATTTTGGGAACTAAAACTTTATTTTAGTAAACATTTCAGGCATTAATATATGTCCATTAAAGAAAATAAAAAAAAAACACTCATCAAAATTTAGCGAAATAGTGCAAAAGTTGATATTACATTGTCACAAAAGTCTAAATACAGATAATGTATACTACATTTACATATAATTACTACATACTAAGGGTTCAAAATTAAAAATTAATAATTTGTAGGATCTCACTTGGAATTTATAACTGATTGCACTCTTTTTGGCATTGACAAGACAAGATTTTTCGCCATATCGGAGTAATCTTCGGCAATGTACGTTGTATTGCGATCTTCAAGGTTTCTTTACTTGTAATTGTGTGTTGACGAATTTGAAGATCAAGTCCATCCTAAATGTGCTCAATGGGGTTTACGTCTGGTGACTGTGGTGGCAAATACAGTCGTTTAGGTACTTTATAAAGGAGCCATTACTTTACGATTGTGGTGGCTAATACAGTTGTTTGGGTACTTTATAAAGGAGCCATTACTTTATGATCTTAGCAGCATGCTTCGGGTCATTATTTTGTTGGAAGACCCAGCTATTTCACAGTCCTGAATTTTGGATGGATGAGTGTAGATTGCTCTGCAGTATTTTTAAATATCCGAATGGGTCCATTATACCGTCAATAAACACTAAATTACCTATCCCAGCTGCCACCATTAAGCCCTAAACCATTCAACTCCCTCAACCGTGTTTAACAGTTAGTGACAAATTATCTGCTTTCATTTCGGTGGGGTTTCTGTCGCCAAATTTTTCCATGCCTATCACAGCCAAAAATATTAAACTTACTCACAACAGTAAATAAAATTGTTTTCCAAAAGTAAAAGTCCTTGTCAATATGTTTAGATGCAAAATCTAGCCTTTTTTGTTGGTTTGCAAATGAAATGAGAGATTTCCTTCTGAGAACTCTATCATTGAAGTTTGCCGATCGAAGAAATCTACGAATAGTTTCTGGATGAACATTCTTGCCAGTTGCCATCTATGAACAGTTTCTCGATGCACTTTCTTGCCACTTATCATCGAAATGTGCCTGGTTAATTTTGGGGCACTAATCCTCGGATTTTTATTTTTACTTTTTTAGTATAATTCTTGCATCATGGTCCTTAAGTTTCCTTGAACGACCACATCAAGATTTATTTAGCACATTTCCACGTAAATTATAATTTCTAAATATGGTTTGTACAATTGCACGACTTTTTCCTATAATTTTGTCAATCTTGCCATAAGATTTATTTTCATTTCTTAATTTCACGACCAGATTAAGTAGTTCTAAGGACGTTTCTTTTCCCTAACTCTTCTTTCACATTATATGCAACCGTTTACATATAATTAAGTACTCCGAATATCTCTGAAGATGAAGATCAGCGTAACTAAATTTCACGTGCCTAGTAAAATTGAAAAGTGAAAACGAAAGAGGTTCATATGCAAATTTTGTTAACAGCCAATCAAGTGTATGTAGACTTTTGTGACATGCTGATTGCGGCAAATATGCAAATTTTATTAGCTATTATCATTTTTAAGCTTCTACAAAACATTCGGAATTATTTTTCATGTTAGAATAATATACTAATGTGCTTGCAAATTCGAGTAGTTTTGGTAAAAGCTCTATTTTGATGTATGTAGGTAGACTTTTGTGACTGACTGTATGTTCTCACTAACATCGCTCAGACTAATCCCTCTGAGGGAAGTCCTAGTTATAGAAATAAAATCAACGGTTCACAGAGACATTTCCTCTGTGACCAACGTTCAAAGACATCTGGTGTGTCGAGCTACCTGGCTGCAGCATCTTTCAGAATTTAACACTTATCTTGCACTATTTGTCTGGGAATTCGACCTTCCAATGCGGTATCTTTTCGCACCTGGTTTTGCGTGATAACTCCGGCACCACATAATATTTTCGGAACCTGTAAATGATAGAGCTTTTAAAGCAGGATAAATCAAAACTAATCTATGTTTGTACGTTATTGAAATTATCAGGAACGTTCACTGTCCCATAATAATTCCATAGTCAAGTAACACATCTGTAATAATTTTAAACCGAATGAGCTTTGTGCTTAGAATGTACAGACTGAGCTATAATTAATCAATATTGTAAATTTTCTATTTAGTAATACTGATTCTTGATATCTGTCATGAATGCAAAACTCACTGGGATTGCATTAAGGACATGCTTAAAATTTAAATGTACCATCAATTGTTACTCTTTGCTAGATATGAATATACAGTATCAATAAGTATTATCTACAGGGTGCAAAGGAAAGTCTCTTTAATCTGAAAATACTTGCGAACGGAGAGAGCTAAGCTATGCAAGTGAGGTAACGGTATAGTAAAGCGTCTACGCCCGACCTAATGCAAACAACAGAAGTGCCCCTAGTGGCGAAATTTGGAAGATAGCCATTGCAAATCGAAAACGAAAAGAGATAGGGCAAAATTTTCAGTTAGAAAATTTTAGAGCATCAAATAATTAGTACGAAACGACATTTGGTTTACACGGATAAGATAAATCGCTCATTTGCGTAGCTGTAGCTCTTTCCGTTTGCAAGTATTTTCAGGTTAAAGGGACTTTCTTTTGCACCCTGTATATGACCTTGATACTCAATTAAATCTAAATGAAAAAACATACTCAAGTTAGGTTGCTTATACATGTAGAAACAAATGAGAAAATGAGATTAAACTTCTTCACCAAATCTGGAAGGGGAGGAGAATTATTTAAAAAATAGCTAGAAAGAAAATTTCTATTATTTAGAATACGAAAAAAAAAATCTCTATTGGAATGAATCAATTGGTTTCTAAAAACATATCACATGAAATCAAATATACTTGGTTTAGGCATGTTTTAAACAGCATATTGACTTCCAATTTCATTTAACATCATCTAGAAAAAAAAATCTCCAATATTTTTATTTCTTAGTAATGATAGATATGAGTAAGCGGAAGAATAACATGATTGACAATGAAGTCTTGATTTCATGTGACATTTTCTACATATATATAAATTCTAAAGTTTTATGTTCACTCTTAAATCACTCATATTCATATGTATAATAAAATATTTCGATAAATATCCGAATATTTTTATGTGTTTTGGTTTAAATCTGCTGGACTCCCAGGTCCTAATATATATATTAAGTTAAAATATGAAAGTTCGTTTGTATTTTCCAACTATTCCTCTTATAATATGAAACGCAGCGCGATGAAATTAAAAGTCCGGATGTCATATAAGCTCTCTGAATTTTAAAATTTGAATTAGTTTCTGATATATTAATTTTATTATAACTTTTAACGAAATTTATCTAAAGATGGCAACCAAATTATTTCATTTTTTGTGACTATAAAGGAAAGAAAAAGGTAAATAATGGAACATAGTCTGTTAGCCGAAATGGTGAAAAAATACCTTAAATTTTTTTTTTGTTTGAATAACTTTATTTAATGATTTTAGCTTACAATCTCCTTAAAAAATGTAATCTGAAGAATATTCTTGTAACTTACTTCCCCATTTACTAATTTTTTTTTTCTAAAAGCTGAAAGATTTTAATATTTTTGATCCATATGAAATAATATTTTCCGAATTCGTTTAAAAATAAATAAATGGTCTGTGTGGAGCATGTAGGTTTGAGCATGGAGTACAAGGCAGATGCTCAGATTAAAAATATTTGTTCACACCATAGCAACCCATGCTACAAAACTTGATGATATTCATCTAAAAGAATTCGCTTTGAAGAGTTAGACATGCAAAAAAACAATAGCTGGTCAATAATGACAAGCTGCCTAAATTTTTATCTGAAATCCTCCAGACCAATGGATTTTATTTGCCATATGTTGCCATTTTTTATAAAAGCACTCTACTATAATTGCATCAAAATCAAGTAACATGCAAAATGTAATTATCAAAATATCCAGTTCATTTACATTCAAATTTAATTTATTGCTTACAATTATGCGTGTTCAAGATGATGTGATTACAATTATGCGTTATGTGATTACAATAATGTGTGTTACAATAATTGTGTTACAATTATTTGTGATTGTTATGTGATTACAATAATGTGTGTTACAATAATTGTGTGTTACAATAATGCATTATGTGATTACAATTATGCGTGTTCAATTATGCGTTATTCAAATTTAATTATTGCTTACAATTTATTTTTATCTGAAATCCTCCAGACCAATGGATTTCATTTGCCGTATGTTGCCATTTTTTATAAAAGCACACTACTATAATTGCATCAAGATAAAGTAACATGCAAAATGTAATTCTCAAATTATGCGTGTTCAATTATGCGTTATTCAAATTTAATTATTGCTTACAATTTATTTTTATCTGAAATCCTCCAGACCAATGGATTTCATTTGCCGTATGTTGCCATTTTTTATAAAAGCACACTACTATAATTGAATCAAGATAAAGTAACATGCAAAATGTAATTCTCAAAATATCCAGTTCATTTACATTCTAAATATGATTTATTGCTTATAATAAGTAAGTCAATAAAATTAACATTATAAATCTTTTTTTAAATGTGGAATTAAATTAGATTACCTTTTTTCCCGAAAAATCGAAAGATCTCATGCAGGGCAAATACAAAACATTGGGTTGCTACGCTAGTTAATGATGTTTTATAACGTTTCGAATGATTAATAATCTGAGGTATAGATAGATCACAGCTTTTCCCCAGATTTTTTCCTGTTATTAATTCATTTCGTTGTAATTCAAATAACAATCATTTGAATTACTATTATTTTAAGAGCCGTCATACAGATATGAAGGAGATATTGCCACACATTTAAACGGTTAAGGAGACAGTTCTTCTTTAACAAATGACAAGGTTCAAACTTTAACGTGAAAAAATCGATTTTTAAATTTTGATATTAGATGAAAGCCATATTAGTTCTGAACATTTTAATACTAAATTAACGCTTGAGCATTTTCGTTTTTTAAAATTATTACTCAAACAATGAACGTATTTCTATATCTTTCTCTTTAACTCAAGAATTTTAAGCTTTTTTCCCCTGAGATACAAATTATTGCATTGCATGCAAGACAACTTCACAACTACTGAAGGAAATATCTTGGAACCTGCAGATATTAACTATAACATTTATCTGTAAAATGAACTAAAATCTTGCGGCCATTTTAGAATATTTGTTTAGAAATGTTGAAGAAATTGAATATCAACGGGATTGTTTAAACATTTTGGGAGTAAAATTTTTATTTTTTAAAACAGCAGTTCCCAAGCTTCAGATTCACACTTCTTCTTCGCGGCTCACTAATTTCTTTTATTCCCCATTTTTATGAAAATAATATATAAAGGTAAAATAAATCCTTTAAAAAAGTCACATACAATTTTCCAATATTTCAATAAAAAAGCATTCACTTTTACAAAGAATATAAAACGAATGATACAAACAAATCGATGAGAAATGTGATGTATCTTTTGATAGTAATATTCTCCAGGTTTGGAGAAAAAGTTGTTAATTTAATTCTTAAATCTGACTCGAATTCCAGTCAGTTTATATATTTATTTTCAGTTTCTATAATTATTTTTTTATATTTTATATTTGTTGAAAAATCTGGTTCATACTTGTAAGTTTTGACATAAGACATTGTAAAATTTTATTGCCTTTTTCAGATAAAGGTGGGTATTGATATCGGCAGGATAGATAAAAATCTATCAGCGGCATCCTGTCGAAAATATCCTTGAGTAATGATATCGCACGATTGTTGAATTACAGATTCAGTTTCTGAAATTGCAATGATTTCGGGATCGAATCCATTTAAACCAATTTCTGCCATTCTTTCCACCTCTTTTTATGGAGTTTCCATTGCAAAGTAGATAAGCAAGCTGTATATTAACCGTCATGTCCCCTAGAAATACTTATTGACGTTTTACTTTCATTAGAAAAGAAGAACCCTCAAAAGGAAAACTACTGCTTTCAGACATTTTTATGCGGCGTGGCATTTTGGTTTTCGTGTCCGATACCAGGTCGCAACCCAGCATTCGGGAAACACTGTTATAAAATGCCCCCAAGATTTTAATTCATTTTATAGATAATTAATATATTTATCACTTCTAACAGTTTCAAGACGTTTCATTAAACGGATATGAAGTTATTTTGTGGCACAGTACCGTAATTAGTATACCAAGATAAAAGAGTTTAAAATTTTTGAATTAGAACAAACGTATTGAAATCCGTCGTTATTCGCGTAATCAGTTTAACACAAATTAGCTGAAACATACATTTGACATCAAACTTTTCAGAACTAAAGTTGTTTTCCTATAATATAAAAATTTTAAATTCGATTTTTTATGCGTTAAGGGGGCTGGTCACTCAGCTTCGGAATTCTCCTCCGTAATGTTAAATTTATGGACTTTGGATGCATTCGTATATTTAAAATATCTTCTCGGGAAATCCATATTTCTAACATCTTTTTTCTATGTACTCTTCTTAAAGGATGTCTCTTTTTTTCTTAGTTTTTAAAATATTTCTAAAATCCATGTTGAATTTAATATTTTTTGTGTTAAAAGCTGGCGAACTTTGAGTAAGATTTTAACACTTCCTATAAAATTAATTCTATACTTTAGAAATATTTCGAGAAGTAAGAAAAAAGAGACATCTTTTAGGAACTGTCCACAAAAAATAAAAGTTAAAAATATTAATTTCCCGAGGAGATATTTTAAATATACGAATGCATCAACTGCCCGTAGACTTTACATTAGTGAGGGGAGATCGGAAGCTGAGTGACCAGCGCCCTTAAAGGTGTAATATTTCCATAAAAACAGAATCACTGAAACCAATATAGAAACTTACGATTTAAAATCATGAAATCTGTCCCAAAATATATTACAGCATTCTGCTATGAACATTTATGATATTATAATATTTTAAATAAAACATATCGTGGATATATTTCAGGATCCATTAATCCTGTGGGTCGAAATTTTCATATTTAAGATATTTTTAAAATAATATTTTACTTTTTGATTCTAGTTACATACTTTATCCACAGATATAGAATGCATTCACAACTGTTAATATTAGAGTTAAAATTTGTGTTGAAATGTGTAGAGTGCCTCGAAAAGTAATGAAATGTAAATAAGTTCAAATTGTGAAGTTTCAAGTTGTATATTTAATGAGATGACTGCAAATAGTCTGGAAAGTATGCAAATCTGCTACTCATTTTCAAATCGAATTAAATGAAGCAATTTCATTGGCCTAGGCAACTAGATATTAAGAATGGAATGATTTATAAGGTTCAACAGCTGCTGATATATATATAAATTGTTAAGGCAACGGATTGAATACTAGCGTGTTTTGTAAGTTATCTGTATGAGGTAAATATGAAATGCTGTTAAATCCTTTCCTACATACCAAACAGAGCTGATATTGTATTAATTGTAATTAAGGTATTTAAAATGGCTGGCGTAAAAATTTCAAGGTTTATTTTTAATTTTATAATGTTTTAACAACTCACTATATTTGTAATGTTCAAAAATTCCTTTCGCCTAGGCAACTCGTTATTATGAACAGAATGCCCTACAAGATTCAAAAGCTGCTGAAATATGTATAAAATTGTGGAGACGATGCATTGAATGCTGGCGCGTTTTGTAAGTTATATACATATGAGGTAGAAATGAAATGCGGCTGAATCTTTTCTTATACTCCAAACAGAGCAGTTGATATTTTCTTAATTATAATTAAGATATTTAAATTGGTTGACCTGTAGATTTGAAAAATATTGATTGATGTATATTTATTTTTTAAATGTTTAGAAAACACACTATATTTGTAATGTTGCTTTTGACATTTTTATTTATAACAACAGGGGTATCAAAAGTATGTAAATAAATTGATGAATTCCTGTAATCAGTCTGAGCTATATCGAAACAACATTCTATTTGAGAAAGGTAGTATGCCAGTCATATTCTTGTAATATCTCTTGCAAAATTTATTTTAATATAAATCAAGATTTTTTTGTATGTATAAGCATTTGTTTTTATGTGTACAAGGTATTGAGTAATACTAGAGATTTAATATGAAAATTTTAATAAGGAGGATATGAAAATTTTTAAAAACTTGATTAATTTTTGATTAATCTAGAAAGTAATAATAGCAAAATACAATTAATTTTTACATTAGTAAATATGTGTGATTACTTTATAAGTGATTATTGAAATATTAATTACCTTTATCCAGAATTACCATCCGAATCGATTTCACAACATTTCTTACTAAAATTTCAAAATAATAAATGAATCATAAGTATGTAACATTGATTATGATCAGTACGTTATCAAGAACTCCATTTCAACTTGACTTGTCTTGGTTATCTTGAGCATAGTACACTGTAAAAAAAAAAAAAAAAAAAAAAAAACGAACTAAAATACGAAATACTACTGGAAATCGAGACGCCAGTACTATTTCCATATTTTAACGGAACCTTTTCTCGGTAAATTACAGAGAAATTTCCGTTTTTTGGCATTTACGGGGAAAACTTCCATTAAAATACAGAAATAGAATTGGCGTCTCGATGCCAGTAGTATTTCCGTCCGTTTTTTTACAGTGTACCGTAAAATAGTTCGATTTCCTTTCTGAAAAATAACACGCTTGTAACAACACCATTTAAATAGTGTTCTAGATAGTACATGTCGAAACTTGACGATAAACAATTTAAAAGTTTCAAAGAAAATGTTTACAACATGATTAAAATGTTAGAAATTTTAACAGAATATTTGTTTAGCTACAGTTAAAAGAAATAACATCTTCTTTTATAACCGGCTGTGGATCAGCTGCATATTACTCTCTTTACACGGATACGAAGAGGCGAATTCAGCTTTCAGATCCAATAAGGAGCAACTCCAAGTTTTTTGTTCTTCAAAACTTTACAAATAAAGACGATTTGAAGTTAAAATTTTATAAGTTTTCTCAAATATAAGCACTTAACTGAATTACAATACTAATAGATACCACCACAGATTTTTTATATAAATATTTTTCATTCTTTCTGTTTTAATTTACGGAAAATAATCATCTCCCTTTTTTAGGCTATATCCCTTATCCGACAATTATAATAAAAGATATACCAAAAATTGTCGATCAATTTAATTTGTTTAATTGATAATTGCATGCCAAAGCTTTTAATAATTTTAAATACTAAATCATTAATTAAAAAATATACTGGGGATGGTAAATTTCCCAAAATAATAATGAAAAAAAAATTAGTATATAACTTTTCTCTGAAATAAAATATAATTTACATTATTGAATAGAGTTATCAGAATAGTAACAATATCTGAAAAACATGCTATTCTAGGAGCGGGTTAGAATCCAAGTTCCCTTTAGAAAACCAGAATTTTTCTTTCTGGAGCCTTAGATTACTTCACCATCTTAATTTAGATTAATGTCCCACAGAAATGAAAACAGTTTCAAAAGACTTTCCCTCTTCATTTAACGATAGAAAAACACCCTAAAAAGCGCATTGCGCATAACCGTATCAGTCAAAATCGGTCTTAACAGTTTCTTGCGTTTTAAATATATAGATATCATATACTCAGGAAAAAACAGAATCATCTTCCTTTACCAGTAGTAAGTTTAACAACTAAAACAAAAAAAATATGCACTAAATAACAGGTAAAAACATTGGACGAAATAAACTGAATTGATAAAGGAATGCTGATTAAACATGTAAGGAACACATGTATGGTAAACATGGAAACGAATTATAAATATTTAAATCTTTCTATATTATAAAAAATCCTTCTATTTATGAGTACGAGACCGTCCTGACGTGAATTTTCACTGTTCGCATATGCCTGGCGGTATATTAGCCATTGTATCCCGAACCGTAAAGGCATTTTATTATGTTTACGAGAAGTTTGGAAAGAATTAACAAAAGAAAAAAGTAGATAAAGGAGGGGATCGAAGTAGACGCGGAACCCTGCTTTTCCCAAGCATTAAGGTGTTAGGAATAATAATATTTTTCAAAATGTCGATTATTTTTTTTTCTTTTTTTTAAAAGTATTTATTTTGAAAATATTCTGTGAAAAATTCAAATTGATCAGGGATTTAGAGATATCTTATATATAGAAGAAAAGGTCCAAATACCGGCTACCACTTCTGTATTCAATCTAGATCATACAATTTTCAAAATTAATAAAATAAAAAGTGATAGCAAGTTACCTTGATACGTTTTACGCCTGTTTAGAGAAAAAAATCAGTTTAAAAGGCGTTTTCTGTTTATAAAAAGCAAAATTCCGAAAGTCTTCAAATTTTGAGTTTTTAAAATGGTGTCTAAATACCGGCTACCTAAGTTTTTTTCAAAAAGATCACACAAATAGACAATAGGCTAATGACAGTTATTAAGCAATAAGAACATTATTTTAATAAATTGTATTGATTAATAACATTTCTTAAGCGCAGAAAAAATACGCAATTTTTAATAAATAGGTATTTTTGTCAAATTTCTAAAAATTCTTTACGACTGTCTCTCACAGTCTTCTTCCTTTCCTATTATGTTTCTAATTTTGTTTTTTAATGTGTAAAACAGAAAAAAAGCTTGCTGATTGAAATGAGAATTATTTTGTCTGAAAAAATCAAAAACATAACATCACTCTCTGAGTCGGTATAGCCCCTATCAGCCCACATATCACATTCTTAACATTGAACCCAGAATCCCCTCCCCCATTATTGTCCACAGAGAAAGCACCCATGCAGAAGACACAAATTTATCATCTTCCTCTGTTGGATATTTTCCTTTTTCACTTTTTTAACTGTCTCGCTGCGTAATTGTTTTATCAAAGTAGCTTCAAAAATTGCATATTTAACCCCTTCGAGACGAGCATCTTTTAAGAATTTTTATTCTTTTGTCACCGGTTTTTTAAAACAAAAATTTTTTGTCTAATTTAACCGGAAAAATGCTCCAATTAAATTAGGCAAAATTTACAATGAAAACATAGCTGGTGGAAATAATCAAGGAGGGTTAATTAGACGGAAAAAAATGCATCCCCGAGGAAATCTCGAGTTGCGCAAATTTTTCCTACTTTTACGTTGCCCGAGGAAATCTCGGGTTGCGCAGCGAGAGGGTTAAAATCAAATTTTAGCCTCTTTCGTCTGGTTTACGCCATCATTTTTTTCTTTCTCTTCACATTTATTACAGGCAATTTTGTAGTGTTCAACAGCGCTTTTTTGGAAAGTGATCCGGTAACCAGTTTCAGTCCTGAAGAATTACGGCCAAGGTTGCTTTTTTCATATTGCGAAATGGGACTGGAACTATTTCCGAACCATTTAAATTAATTTATTATTTATGGAACTATTTAAATTAATTTATTTTCCTCCACTTCAAGCACAGCAACCGAGAGAGGTCCAAATACCGGCTAGCCGGTATTTAGACCATTCTAGGTAGCCGGTATTCGGACCACTGCTATGTTTAAGTTAAAACCGGTATTACTGATTCATATAATAATATAAGAATAACGTGCGCGTGTCAATTGAGAGCTAAATATGTCTAGAAAATAACTTAATCAACAATTCAAGCCAATATACGATCAGTATCATTTAAAAAAATGAGAAACACATATCTGAAAAACTTTTGATGTACCAGATTACGTAGATTCGACACTTTTGCATTTATTATTTGTAAATGACACAGACTTCAGCGACGTACTTTTCGTAACTTTCTTCTCTCAATTAAAGTTACAAACTCTGCCTATCACCACTAGACTGCGCTGCGCTCAGTTCTCAGAACACCTAGTAGCCGGTATTTGGACCCTAGCCGGTATTTGGACCTTTTCCTCTATATATACGATCATAGGATCTTCTTACTATTGACGGTAAGTAGCTGACGGCAGCTGTTACTAACCGATGTTTATCTGTTGTCAGGTCTCTGGCGTTAATGAAATGCATGCTTAGTGAAAATTACTGCTAATTTTTTTCTTTATGTATTGCATTTACAGTTATATAATTATCTACATACTTGGGTTATGGACACATGTTTCTTTTCTGTGAGTTAAAATGAGCACTATTGTACTCATATTTGTATTGTATGGAAAGCTATATCGTATAAAAAAATGCTGTAAGCGATGTTTTGTATCGGAATTAGGATAATATAATAGGTAGCTGAGAAACAAAAGTGGTGATCAAAAGATAACTCCTGTGATTCCTGGTCAGTGAGCAAGCGGGGAAAAGGGCAGAATGTTGTCTTTGATTTTACAGGTTGGAGCCTGGGAGAAGCCGCAGTAAGAACGAGTAAGAGGGTCAGTCTTGGGTTTAACGTGAAACGCGTAGTATGGAAGAGTAACTACTCTTGCTGCGGACACAAAATATTTCTCTAGTGAAGAGTACGCATGTACTAGAGTTCGGCAGATACCTGGGTGATTAACAGGCTGAATAAGCGTACCTGAGTACGGTCAATAGAGACGAGAAGAGCGTATTTTCTACAATGCAAAATAATTACGTAGATAATATAGTAAGTGTAATTTAATGTAGGACAGGATCTGCTATATCCGTGCCTGTGTTTTAATGCAAATATTTTGTAAATAAATCATGCATTAACATTATTTGAAGAATCCTAGTTATTAATTCCCAATCTTCTCACATTATGTCCGCTATCACGTACCTATACCAAGGGTGGTAGGAAATCATCTAAGGAGTGTTTATTTGAATCTTTACGTGCGGTGGATTAAAATTTGAGTGACAGTTATCATCATATCGGCAATGAACGATTACACCTGCATATTGAATACATCTGTAGAATCTATTTTACTATAACCATGAACATAGAGAAGTAAAACCTCAATAATAATGGTGCGAAACTTTAATGTGCCTACCTACCTTCGGAAGGGATTTTTTTTAATGTTTGAAAATTTGCCTACTTATGTGCATTATATTATAGAATATAGTTAAAAGTTGTGAATAACATGTAAAAATATGTATAGTTTTAAATATTTTGGTTTTTTAGGCTCAAAACATACATTAAAATTGCTATAAAATTGCACTTTTTCAAAACATCAAAACTCAAATTTAAATGAAGATATTTTTATTCAGTAAATTTTAATATGATTAATGAAACTTTCAAGAGATACAGAAGCATTTTTATAATTATAACTATGTTATTAATAAAAATATAGAAGTTATCGTTTTTACACGCAAAAAGATCAAGAAATTTAGGACAATTCATACCTTGTATCAACTAAAATATGCAAAAATAATCATAATAGATCTGTAATCTGTAATCATAAAAAAGGCACATTAACTAAATAAACTCCTTTAGAGTATTTTTGCGAAATTTCATAACGTCACAAGCATAATTTTTCGAGTTATGATGTTTTGCGTTAAAACAAAATGTTAAAAATCTCATTTTTAGAAAAAGTAGAAAATATAATTAAAAAGCAGATTTTACCTATTAAATGAAAAATTTAATTTAAAAAAGCTCCTGATTTATAAAGTTCACCATCTACGTTACTTACAACAGTTATTCTTTTTTTCTTGATGGTTTTTAAAATTTTTCTACGTTTATGTGCAAACATTTACGACTACTTCCGGGAAGGGAAGGCTAATTTAGTTTTAAAAACTTGCGACTGTCTAATATTAAAATGCCTGTAACTCAAGTTCTAAGCAATATAGAAACTAAATTCAAACTGTCTCAGAAAGCTAAAATGCCAGGTTTTAATATTAAACCAAATATAGAAAATCGGATTTTTGACCGAAAATTGTATTTTAAAGGTAGGAGGACACCTTAAATGCATTTTTCTCAAAACAACGTGTTCAGAGATGTTGACCATTACATTTTATAAACCAACCTACGGATTCAAACAAAATATATACAGCAACTTCTAGGTCAATGGTTCCCAACCTTTTTCAGGCAGCGCCCCACCTAAGCATCTCTAAAATCACGATGTTCCCCCTTCCCCCTTTTATATTATATAACTCTTAGTACATAAAAAAGAAGCTTATATTTTCCCCAGGAGGGTCCAGAAATAGCATTAACTCTGATAAGTTATTTCACATTCTTTAATTCATAAAAATCATATTTTCTTATTACAAGTATGTTTTTAACATAAGTCTATGAATACAATGAGACCATGGATCTTTACATCTACAAAATATATATTACATATTTTATTTTTTTGGCAATTTACCCCAAATTTAAAAGTGATAAATAGTCTACATTTTACCTTTATAACATTTCTTGAAATCTCCCTCATATTTTATATTACATCTGACAGAATTGATTCATTTTATAATTGTTCTTATTACTTCATTAAGACCAAGTGATACTTGTTTATCACCAAGTCTGTATGGATAACATAATTCAGAAGTAACATTTCCGCACTCCCGCTTTTATTCATTTTAAATAACCAATTTTCTTTCCCCTCATAACATACTTGTTTGATAGAGGGCTTTCTTTTGTCCAATATTATTATTTGGCCATCATGTTTTCTCCAATTTTAAATTTAAAAATGCATATGTCATGAAGTATATTTATATATTGTGTATGTGATCTGCAGAAGAGCCATAAGAAGTTTACTTCTCACCCATTTCCTTCCGTGATGTGCTCGGGATTTATTAATGTCATAAAAGTAGTACCTCATTTAGATAATTTAAAACATTTTTTAGATTAAACAAATCCAAATAGTCATTTTTAGATATACCCCACAAAATTTCCTTCATGAAGCATATTGCACTATGATTAGATGCATAAGTTTTCTTTTTTTATATAAATATGAAAAAGAGGTGTGTTTTTCAAAAATGATATTAAAACCAGAAAAATTAAAAGGATTTGCGTAATTTTATAAAGGATTTGTAATATATGAATAATGTCAAAATATCTAAAGAAAAGTACAGATAATTTTTCCGGTTTCCTTGTATTTAGAATTTTTAAATGAGAACGTTTGTAAAATTAATTTTTATTCAGTTATTTTTACATATATTATTTCTGTTTTTAACTACGACACTACTTTCATTAGAAAAAAATGACCGAAAATTTGTTTACAAGAAATCTGAAATTGCCCCACTGTGGGGCGTACGCCCCACGTTGGGAACCACTGTTCTAGGTATAAAAATCTAGTGCTTAAACGAAGGATTAAAAAAAAAATTCAATAACGTATTTTTATAAACAATAGAAAAGCACCCTTTTCCTTTAAAATTCATAAGTAAACTTCCAAAAGACGTCATTTTGCTTAATTTGAAAAAAAAAATATATATCGCTTCTATGTTTGCTACTTTGCGTAAACTTGGAGTTTTAGTGAAGACTACTTTGCGTAAACTTGCGCAACAGTGAAGAGCTTGGAGCTTGGGTAAATTGAGCTGTTTTAAATTCTTTGTAAATCACAACCCTGTTATTCTTTTTAGTTTCTTCAAACTTTTTAAGAAAAAAGTATTGGATTCGTGAAAAATATCGACTTCTGGTTTTGGACGGATTTATATTTTTAGAAAGACCCGAACACGACTGACTACTTTTAGAAAATGTCTGTCTGTATATGAAACAAATTTTGTGGGCGCTCTATCTCAAGAAATAAAGCATGGAACTTAATCAAACTTCAGATTCCGTTAGACCCTGACATAAATAGGTGATGATTAGATTTTTTCATAAATTTCCGCACAGGTGGCGCTGCTATGCTACTCTTTTCACGATTTCCACGATAGCTATATGTCAAGAACTAATGCACGGAATTTCATTAAACTTCATATTCTCTTAGATCTTGACATAAGTCGATCCTTATTAGGTTTCGGTGTATTCTGCCCAACAGGTGTCACTTCTGTGATCTGTATTTCCCGATCTCTGTGATAGCTATATTTTAAAAGCGAATAATTGTCATTTAATTTTGATAGCAGATGATTTGATTTATGTTGAAAAAAGTTTTTTGATGGACACCACATTCTAGTTTTTTAATTATCTTTTATTGAGTTACAACTAAACGCTGTAATTAAACATATTTTACTCTTGAGTTATTTCTTACAAACAATGTCATGTTTGAGCTTCAATTTGTTAAGTATACATGGCAGCACCAAAGTTTTCTTTCCTCCCATAATTCATTTTCAGAGAATTCTGTTCTGTTTTTTTTAATGTCATGTGACCGACGTTTGTAAGTGTTGTGATGTGTTTGTGAATTGATTATTAAATGTGTCGCTGTTTACAATATGCCTTGTCAATTAAGATTTATGTCAATTATGGAACAGGTGTCATAAATTCCCGGGGCCGCCATCTTGGAATTTTTCTTGGCGTGAAAACCCCAAATTCAGCCAAGTAGTAAATTTCGCCAAGCACCGGTTTATACGCATGTTAGGCTTAACGAAAATAAAATGTAAATAATAAACGAAACTGCTTAAAGTGGCAATCACTAAACGTCGCATGAGCTCGTAGCGCTCATAACCCGAAAAAAAAATCACTGGATTCCGCAAACTCCTTCTGCCGCGACCACAAAAATGCACGAAACTCTTTAAAGTGGCAATCAGTAATCGTCGTATGAGCGCTACGCGCTCATTAACCGAAAAAAAAAATCACTAGATTCAGCAGTTCTCGCTGTGTAGCATTCTCAAAATTCAGCGGTTCTCGCTGTGTAGCAATCTCAAAATGTACTGGGAATATACGGCATCTAAGCCTTAATTATTATTAGTTAATTACTAAATACACAAAAAACAACAGCTTTAATTCTAAGCAACGTACGGTAGTTCAGTAATATCTTATTTATCGTTAATTACAATAAACTACCAGGTGATTAAAAAGGTTTGTTCCTTTAGAGCCGAAAGGATTTTAACCAAAAGTTATTAAGAGGGGGAAATGTAAGGGATCATACAGGAGTTGAATAGTGTCAGCATTTAGTTCTGAATCCCTGTGAATCCAAACAAAATCACGAAGAATTGCTCCATTCTAGCTCCCACCCCCACTTTTAGTCATTAAGAGGGTGGGGTTTGCTGTCGTGGATCATGTTCGAGCAGAATATATCCTTTTATTGCTTTTTTCAACTTAGCTCAATAGTGTTTTACTATGCATTGTATCATCTAACCAATAAAAGGGTAACAGGACAAAAAGATCTAGAAAATTCTGTCAGAATTTTCTTTACACAATTTTTTTTCAGTGTCTCATGCACTTCTGTTCAGTCTTCGTGTGACAATGGAAGTAAGTTTCATTAATATCTTAAGGTCTAACTGAATCTAAACTTTTGTGAAATTATGTGCATTAGTTGTTGAGATACAGTGCCCACAAAATTTTTGTCACATACAGAGTGATAGACTCACAGACAGATATTTTCTAAAAACCATCAAATCGTGTTCAGGACATTCTAAAACGTATAAATCCGTCGAAAATAGGAAGTCGAAAATTTTCACGAATTCAATACTTTCTTTTTGTAAAGATAGAAAAAAGGTAATAAACAGCGTTTTTTTTTTAATTCTCATTTCTTCAGCGACAAGTAAGATGTGAAGTAAGAAATGAATGATGTGAAGTCCGATATGTAAGAAAGTTACCTATATTGGTGCTTTAGTTACATCCCCACCCCCACCTCCCAACACGCACACACACACTCTGCCTTACTAGATAGAAAACTTAAATGGCTTTTTAAGGTCGTTGAAGTTTTTTCATTTTTGGATAAATGGATTTACATCTTGAGTTAAAAGCGATTGTTTTCCCAAGACTACATTTTGTTTCCTTTCTCTCACTGTCGCCGACTGGAAGTGTGGTTCAAAACACTAACTTCCAAACTATTTTCTGAAAAATAGTCTGACTTTGCCGAAAAATAGAACTGGATTACACAGTTTCTGAATTATCGAAATTCTGAATTCTAGTTATTCTGATTGAAAACTAATGTCAAGAACTAGGTAGGTTGGATTTTAAAACAGACTCAAAAGTAAACTAGCATTTTTATTCCTAAAAGGGGAACTTTTGAAAAGAGTGACATCATTTTCATCTATTTTAAGTCACATCTGTTTCGGAATTAAAACCTATGATATACAGCCTATTTCTAATATGAAGAAACGTGAGTTTTTCGATTTTATCTCCATAAATTCTGCATTAAAATAGCATATTTCATTTAATTTCATTTAATTTCATTTAAAAAAAAATCTTTTGATCATTAACCATGCATTATTTATTTCATCATTTTATTTTAATTTATTTATAATTGCATATACAGTGAAACCTCCCTGTGCGACCACCTCCCTGAACGACCATTTTTTCATGAAACGAAATTTATTCCCATAGGCTCAATACTAATTTTACCTCTATTCAAAGCCCATCCCAGTTGAACTCCCCCCATGAGCGACCAATTTTCTTGAAGAAAATGAAACAAATTCCGTTTTTTCCTGGTCACTTGAGGAAGGTTTTATTAGAAAAGTAATGCCGGAAAGCGCATTATTCATCAAACTTCTAAGATTAGATTTTTTTTTTTATTCCGGTAACTTTTAAATGTGTAAACACCTTTGTGCCTCTTTAGGTAATGAATTTAACTCTGATGACCAATTAAGAATGACGGTCAATAAACTCCCCTGGTCTAATCTGTCAGGAAACTCTCAAAGAAATAGATAAATTAGTGAAATCGTCATTATTTGCACCCGTTCAAAAAAAAAATGCATTTATTTACTGAATTTCGAAAGGACATGGAAATAAAAGTTATAAAAGATAAAACCGTAAAATCAAAGCAAACGTCAATGTATTCATTTTTTATTTGAACTCTATAGTAATTAGCTTATGCAATTAACTTTTGTTTTAATACTTAAATTTTCATATTTTTTCCTAATGTGAAAAATAAATTTTATTAACATTAATCGTTACCTTTTTTCGACAATTCAAATCTAGATTTAAACAAGACCTCCATTAACAAACCACGTCTCGGAGCGACCAATTTTATTGGAACGGAACGTGGCCGCTTTAGGGAGGTTTTACTGTATATCACTTTCACTAAACCTATATTACGCATCGAAATGTATTTATTGAATAATGTGGTTTATCTATTGCACCATGCTATCCAAAACCTTAAAAAAATTTATGTAAATTATTTCATTGCGTTATATTATCCGTTTGCATACATTTCACTTAGTTTGTATACTGTGACGCAAAATAACCATTTACATATTAGGGTCACAGGTGGTGTCGCTCGACATTTTTAATTTTCCTAATCTTTTAACAAAGACTTCTTCATAGTTTTCTGAGTTTAAAAAAATGACTAATTTTTTTTTCATCATATAGTTTTTTGGAGGGGCCATTTTTAACAAACTACACAGCCATTTTTGGGAGATAAACGTGTTTTACGGAGAATGCTGTAACAGCTTTATTTTTCTACCTATCAAGAAGAATCAAAAACCAAAATGATCAGCATACAATTATCGACATTTTATGTAATTATAAAATTATCATTAGACTCAAGGATCTAGACCAAAAACATGCTTAAAAACCGAAGAAATAAAAGGTCAAACACCGCATTACGCTGCTATTGTTTTTTATGAAGGAAATGAGACTCACCTTAAATATTTAAAATATATATATATGTCTTATAAGACTACTCATTTTTATAAATTTCAATCCTGACAACCGTTTCCTTTTTTTTTTTTTTTTTTTTTTTTTTGTACAGCTCATCAAAAACTGTGTTCAGTCTGCTTTTGGCAATTTTCATTAATTAATATCTCAAAAAGGACTGACTAAGAAATTCTGAAAACTTAGGATAATAAACATCTTTGTACTATAAAGTTAAATTGTAAATTTTATGACTGAGACTTATCTGGTTTTTGAATAACAGTTCACTAAAAATGCACCACCCCCTCCCCACCTTCTTTTCCTTTTAGGTAGCTTTCTTTACAAAAAAGCTACCTATTGCAGCCGTTCGGAAGAAAGCGATTTCAAAAAATTTTGGTATATTTTCATCGATCATGACCCCCAGACCCCGAAACCACCCTCCGTTCAAAATTGATATATATATATATATATATATATATATATCTATCTATCTATATATATATATATATCTGACCTATGTCACACTGTAACTCCCGTAATTATGAACCGATTTCGATGTAATTCGGTGTGTACATAGTACATACCAATGTCTCGACCGAGTTCGTTGGCCAGCTTCATCCGCCGTTTTGTTTCAAAATGGCGGCCATTTAAAATTTTTAAAAAAATTTAAAACTTGAAATGTGGTACCAAAAAATTAAAAATGGAAAAATATTTTTTACTTATGTATTTGACCTTTATACAAAGATTCCGGAGCAGTTTTTGTTTCGTCTATATCTTAAAAAATGGCTGAGTTATAGCATTTTGAATTTCTAGCGTGGCTGACATTTTGAAACGTCCTGAATTTTGTCACGCGATAAAAGGCGTATTTATGAACCGATTTGGATGTAATTCAATGTGTACATAGTACATACCAATCTCTCGACCGAGTTCGTTGGCCAGCTTCATCCGCCATTTTGTTTCAAAATGGCGGCCATTTAAAATTTTTTTAAAAATGTAAAAATTGAAATGTGGTACCAAAAAATTGAAAATGGAAAAATATTTTTTTCTTATGTATTTGACCTTTATACAAAGATTTCGGAGCAGTTTTTGTTTCGTCTATATCTTAAAAAATGGCTGAGTTATAGCATTTTGAATTTCTAGCGTGGCTGACATTTTGAAACGTCCTGAACTTTGTCACGCGATAAAAGGCGTATTTATGAACCGATTTGGATGTAACTTTGTTTATACATAGTACATACCAATGTCTCGACCGGGTTCGTTGGCCAGCTTCACACGCCATCTTGTTTAAAAATGGCGGCCATTTAAATTTTTAAGAAAAATTTAAATTTGAAATGTGGTACCAAAAATTGAAAATTGAAAAAATATTTTCTTCTTATGTGTTTGACCTTGATAAAAAGATTCGGGAGCAGTTTTTGTTTCGTCTATATCTTAAGAAATGGCTGAGTTATAGCATTTTGAATTTCTAGCGTGGCTGGCATTTTGAAACGTCCTGATTTTTCTCACGTAATAACAGGCGTATTTATGAACCGACTTGGATGTACCTTGGTGTGTACATAGTACATACAAATATCTCGACCGAGTTCGTTGGCCAGCTTCATCCGCCATCTTGTTTCAAAATGGCGGCCATTTAAAAAAATTAAAAAATAAAAAAATTTAAATGAGATACCAAAAAATTGGAAAATGAAAAAGATTTTTTTTTTTGTATGTGTTTGACCTTAATACAAAGATTCCGGAACAGTTTTTCTTTCGTCTATATCTAAAAAAAAATGGCTGAGTAATAGCATTTCGAATTTCTCTTGTGGCTGACATTTTAAAAGGACCTGATTTTTGTCACGCGATAACAGGCGTATTTATGAACCTATTTGGATGTAACTTGGTCTGCACATAGTACATACCAATGTCTCGACCGAGTTCGTTGGCCAGCTTCATTCGCCATCTTGTTTCAAAAGGGTTGCCATTTAAAAAAAATTAAATTTAAAATTCAAAATGAGGTATTAAAAAATTGGAAAATGAAAAAGATTTTTTTTATGTGTTTGGTCTTGATACAAAGATTCTGGAGCAGTTTTTGTTTCTGAAAATTTGTTCTTTTGTTGATATCTTAAAAAATGGTTGATTTATAGCTCTTTGAATTTCTAGCATGGCTAACATTTTGAAACGATCTTGTATTTGTCACGCGATAACACGCGTATTCGCCTATTTCGATGTAAGAAGGCATGTGGATAGTATACATCAACACCTCGACCAAGTTCGCTGGCCAGATTCATCAGCCATCTTGTTTCAAAATGGCGGCCATTAAATTAAAAAATATATATATATTTAAAGTGAGGTGCAAAAAAATTAGAAATTGAAAAAGGTTTCTTTCTTAAGTATTTGATCTTGATATAAGGATTCAGGAGCATTTTTTGTTTGTCTTTACCTTAAAAAATGGCTCAGATATAGCAGTTTCAATTTCTATTGTGGGTGACATTTTGAAAAATCTGATTTTTTGCATGCGACAGCACTCCTATATATTAATCGATTCCGATGTGAGTGAGCATGTGCACAGCAATTACTAAGGTCTCGACCAAGTTCACTGCTTAGCCTCATCCACCATGTTGTCTTAAAATGACAGGCACTTTAAGAAATTGCCGAATTTGGCAGCCAAATATAAGTTACTTTAAAGAAAAGCAGCTTGGATAAAGCTGACTAATTTCGCGAAATTCTCATTCATTATATTGATAAAAATTAGTATTGAATCTCCTATATTCGGTTTCCACTAAATTGAGCTTCGTGTGTTTGCATGATATAAGTTGTTTTTTTTTAAATAAGGATTATGAAAGCTACCTCTTCCTCCCGGCACTGGCCGGAAGGACTTTTTGTTTTGTTCCATATACATAGCATTACAGGTACTTTTTGCTTAGGTACGTTCAAATTGACGATAAAAACAAATTTTACGCATTATTGCTTAGTTAAAATGGGCAGTGACACTTTTTCAAAACTTTCTTGAATGGGGGGTGGGGAGGTCTTTTGATTTTATTGTGCGCATCTGAAGAGCACCTAATACTGTTTTATTCTGACATTTTTTTAAATTAGCTTAAATACTTGCTCAGTAAGAATTTTATAAAATATTTCGTTTGCATACGCCACTGCCCCTTGCCTTTTACGCATATTTGCCTTGCCTTCCCCCTCCCCCCTCCAACACACACACAAAAATACCGGTTATATGAATCACTAATTAATCGTATTATCCCCTCCAACACACACAAATACCGGTTATATGAATCACTAATTAATCACATTAGCAACTTTTATGAATCAAATCTAATAATCTTCCATAAAGTAAGTTATTCGAAAAGAAAAAAAAAAAAACAATCTGTAGCGTAACCTTCGTGAAACCGGAGATAAGGGTGCGAAGAACAGTAATAAGACGGGATAAGAGGGAGGGTGAAAAGGAAATAAGAAGAAACTGGACTCCTTATCTCAGTTCAGTATTTTAATTTTTAACAATCCCCTGTACTTTTCGGCTCTAAAGGAAGTCACGATTCAATAGGGTACTTTTCAGTATAATGGCCTCACCGAGATAGAGAAAATGGCCATGGCGAAAGAAGGAAATTTTTACAACATATTTTTTGCATACCCAATTCAGTGTTTTATATACACAAACAATTTTTTTCAGTACTTATAAAATTTATTTTTTACAAAGAAGCTATTTATATATTTTTATATAAAAACAGAAGTAAAGGGTATATAAAAAACAATAATAATAAAGTGTTTATATATATTTAAATAAATGCATGTATAAAGAAGCATGGAAATTCATTAAGTTTGTTTTCATAGGTGTTTATATCATTTGGCAACAAATCTTACTTCCTGAATCATAAATTGCGCCAAGCTTTTTTTTTTTAAATACCGAGGATAAAATACTTGAAAAGTACCCAAAATACATGTTATCACGATTATAGCTTAAACTGCCGATGATAGAAATATACTTCCAATTACAAAAAGTATACAATAATGTATAGACTTTAAACACTACTACTAAAACTAAACTCTGTGGCTATACAATCCATGAAGGATCTGGGCCGACAGTACCCATCTCTGTTTTCTTGACCCTGGGCCCGGAGGTGTTATACAGCATGCGTCCCGTCCAGGTTGTCAGCCTAAGGCGAGACCCTTGGTGTTTAGTTCGAAAGCAAGATTGATACTCATTTTATCGACCCCAAAGGGATGAAGGGCTGAGTAAACCTTGCCCAGTCGGGAGTCTAACTCTCGACCTGCGGTGCGGCAGTCAGATGCCCTGACTACTACACCACTGGGATTCGACTTTAAATACCATTAGGTAGATTATTAGTATTTGTAACGAGAAGCTGTATACATATTAAAATACGAATTTAATTTTTTATATGTCTATCATTTCGTATGAGTTATATTTAGAAAAATGCTGCTCTGCATCTAAGAAGGATATTAAAAAAATCTAATTCTTTTACCTCTAAAACTTACAGAGTTGTTATACATTGAATTTTATGAATTTTCAATGTTTTCTGTCACTAAAAACAGAAAAATACTTGACCTCTCGAGATTTAGTTCCTTAACGATAGAGAGATGTATCTTTTTCTAAGTAATGCAATTAGCAATAATTAATTATGAAGATTGATCGGTAATTCTTTCTCTCACTAAATGTAACGCAATTAGGACCTCAAAACAATAATTATAATTAAACTCATACTTTTTTGAAACAAACTATTTATTCCGTTATCGTCATTTTATTTAAAAACTATTATTTTTACAAAACAGTGTTGTGGGCATGCTTCAGAGAATCAAATAAAAGTATAAGAATATGTGTTCTGAATTAATTGTTCTACGAACAAGTTCCATTAACAAAGTTGAAAAAGTGCGATAATAATTCAGTTGTCTTTTATGGTACGCTGATTTCGAAAATCTTAACGCAAAAGAATTTTGCAACACAATGTCTTCAAACTTGTAGAATTTTTCTAGAAAAGAAATTGCGCATACAAAAGCAAAAAATAAAAGGGCACATAAATTTTACTTAGCTTCTAAGAAAAATAAAATTCATTATCTCGTAGCAATATTTTCTGTAATTTCATTCTTAAAATGTTTTGCTCATTTTCAAAGTTTGTAGTTTTAAGCGCTGCAAGAAAGAGTTTTAAGATAGTAACACGTCTTTCTGACTTTAAGGTAAAAGAAATCAATGTTTCTATTCAAGAATGATAAAATAGCTTTTTTCCTACGGACACTTTCAATTTCGGGACCAGTTTCGAAAGTGAACCTGCCTTCAGAAAAAATAACTAGAAGCAAAATGGGAAAAGTACTAAAGTACTCGGTTAGAAATCGACCTTAGACATCCTATTAAAAGAGTGGGTAAGTGTGATCACAGATCGCACAGAGGATTTCGTTTAATATTCCTTTCAAAACACTTTATCATTTTGCAAAATCTGTTAATTCCACATTTAGCAACCATGGGGCACACTCTATTCTAAACAAACCTCTATCCGAACGAAATTCCGTTCTCAAACTATCCGTAGCTATATTAGTCGAGGGGATCAGGTCCATAGCACCCGAGATAGGTAGGTGATCCCTGGCGATAAAAATTGTAACGAAAATATGTACAGTCGTGGAAAAAAAAGTAAACACCCCCTGCTAACTCCTCAACAAATTATCGTAGACGAAAGTTACTGGTACCGAACGATTGGAAATAAAGCCTACTTTTAAATGACATACATAAAATTCGCTTAGGGGGGCATCTACGTATTAAAACGAATCCAAACTTAATTTTTTTCAGTGGCAATACCCAATTTTAACGAGATATTTCAAACTATGCCTAGACACCAAATTTCAAGTCATTTGAATGATAAGTTTTTGAATTATAAACATTCAAAATTGAGTGCTTCTAATGTTAAATTACATTTTCATATTTTTATTTATAACTTCTGAAATTATGATCCTAATGTTTTAATTTTTTGTGTAGCAATAATACTAATACAACCAAACATAAATACGTTGAATTTGCAATTTTTATAATTTTATGATATGAATTATGAATTATGAAATTAATATAAAAAAAAATTATGAATTGCAACATACAATTTTTTTGATGGATTCAGATTTATTAAGTCCTGCTTTATGGAAATCCAAAATTTCGCATTTTTCTTCCAAGCGGTTTTCAAATTATTCTTAAAAAACGGCAAAATGATGGTTTAAGGGGCCGTCTATGATAAAAGTGACTAAATATTTTGAAATTTCTTACGCTATCCTGTAATCTAACAGGCTTAATTGACTGCTTAAGGTACCTTGATCAAGAAGGGAGCTCTCTCGGTCAACAATCGAGTACCGAACTTCCATTTGGATACAGCCCTTAAAATACGCTCGTTTTAAAATAATTAGTTTTTCAGAAACTTATGGTACGAATTGCATCAAAATTTGTTTTTAGACTAATTGAAGGGTGTAGAGTTCATTTATGCTGTCAGAATTGTGTACTGCTATTGAAAAAAAACAAAGTTATGTATCGTTTTAATATGTAGATGGCCCCCTAAATACATTTCATGTACATCATTTAAAAGTAGACTTTATTTCAGATCGTTCGGTACCAGTAATTTCCTCCTACGATAATTTGTCGAGGAGTTAGTAGGGGGTGTTTACTTTTTTTTTTCACGGCTGTACGTCTATGGTGCATAATATGAAAGAGTGGTCAAAGGAGTGCCGACAAAACTTAGAGAAGTGCACCCCTGGTGAAAAGAGTGGTGGTTAGAAAAATTGCTAAAAAACAGAGGTTAAAGCCCGGAGAGGTAAATAATATGAGACTTTTTGAAAATTTTATAATTTTCCTAGTGATCGCAAGTGTTCTGCTATAAGTATCCAAAATTTCAAGCCTTCAACTTAATTAGGGGCTCAGTTAAAAAAAAAAAAAAAGCTTAAAATACACAAGTTAGAGCGCAGAGGGGTAAATATAAGACTTTTCAAAATTTTATGATTTGTCGTTTGATGTGAGGTGTTCAGCTATAAGAATCCAAAATTTCATGTCTCCAACATATATAGTTTCTGAGAACGGCTCTGTGACGGACGGACAGACAGACAAACAGTGGAGTGAGACGAATAGGGTTTCGTCAGGTGAACTAAACCATAAAAAAGAAAACTATTAAAATGCAAGCGAGAAATTTGAAAAAAAAAATGATGACATTGGTTTAACATTAGGTTGCGAGGTATTCGAGTTGCTAACACAAGACATTTAACGCTTCTTTTATCGGTCAAGACCTTTCGGTTTAGACCTTTTTGTTTTGTGCACTAGCTTGCGACAGCATTCTATGCATTATCAAAAAATCTCTGCCGGCAGAGGTAGATTTCGAAGTCAAATATACTAATTTCACAAACAAAAATTAAATCATGATTAGAGATAAATCCACTTTAACAATTTTATCTGGCCGCTTTTGACGAGTTTTTATTTCATTTTTATACAATAGCTGGTTTTATCATAATCATGTTAGGGCGGTATTAAAAAAAATACTTTTCCATGCTCAACAACTTGAAATTTTCTGGTATAATTCCAGATTCATTTTTAATAATAATAAAAAAAAAAAGATATGAAACTTGCTGATGTGATTTTTGAAGAGATTTATAAGCAACCTGTGTTTTTATTTTTTGTTCAATTAATTAAAACTTGATATATAAACAATTATTTTCTCAGAAGGACAATATTTTTCGTTTCTAACACAATCGCTTCGGGAAATTCCGTTCAAAATACCCACTTTGACATCATTTTTTGAAATATATTCTGCCTCTATCAAAAAATCGATCATTACGGTACATTATATAGTTTCTGAATAAGCGAATATACCAATTAAATGCGTTTGAGAGCAAAAATGATTTTAAAAATGAGTCAGATAATAAGCAGTTTTGATTTGAGTGCATCCTTAATATAATGATTTTTCCAACACAATCCGCTTCGGTAAATTCGGTTCAAAATGCCCTTTTTAACAGCATTTTTAAAAATATATTCTGCTTCTATCAAAAAATCGACCATTACGGTACATTGTATAGTTTCTGAGTAAGAAAACGTACCAATTGGAAGCCTTTGAGAGCAAAAATGAATTGTAAAATGAGTCAGAAAATAAACAGTTTGAATGTGAATACACCCTTACTAAGATGATTTTTTTCTTCAACTGCTATGTATTTTTACTTTGTTTTTGCTGTAAGAATTGGTCCTATCCAAAACTTTTTTATATAGATGTTGTAGACAATATTAAGAAGATATATGATAAATTTCATGGGGATTTTATATCTTTTGAATTGACGGAGTTATGGATTTTTTTCTTTTTCAAACCCCCTTTTTGTTTTCGTTTTTAATTTTTTTTGCGGTACTAATTGGTCCTATCAAAAACTTGTGAGTATAAAAGTTGTAGATAATGTTAAGGAGATTTATAATAAAATTAATCGGGTTTGATATCTTGAGAATTGACGAAGTTATGAATTTTCTCTCCCCAAAACCCTATTTTTTGCGCCCCTTGAGCCCATTTTTAACTTTATCAAAAATCTGTGATACATAAAGTTTTGGCCCTATTTTTAGAAGTAATAAAAACTTTAAACTGATTTGATATGTACAAAAATTAAGAAGTTACGGGGTGTTTTCTGTTTTCACAAAACCCCTCCCTGTTTCCATCCCCTTGATCCGATTTCGCCCATTAACGAACTTGACCGAGATTTTATGCCCATTGATTTTATATATCAGTTTGGAGCAGAATTACGAAAGTTATCGTGCCCAGAAGAAAGTGATATATATATATATATATATATATATATATATAAAGTTTTTTACTGAGTGTGGTTTTGGGTTCTAGGGGTCATGATCGGTGTAGATCTGCAAAAAGTTTTCAGAAATTCCAACATAGGAACGATCCCAATAGGTAGTATTTCATACGAAATCTACTTAACAAGCGTCTCTTCAAGAGTCTACAACCCGGCCGTCTTAACTTTGGCATAGCATCACGTCGGAGATTTGAGAATTATTGTAGCTGTTACTGTCATCTGTACTCAACATTTTTTAGAACCTGATATGCTATTTTTTTTGTCCGGCAATTAAAGTGTCGTTTCCAAACAATAAAGTTCCGTTGTATAAGCATACCATAAGACAAAGCAGATGTATCAGTGTACTGTTAAATACTCTATTGCAATTTTTTAAACTTCTAAACATTCCCACAGTTTAATTTTTTATACAGTCGTATTAAAAAAAAGTACTTTCAAATGCAATTTGTTTGAAAACTGCATCTCAAATTATTTTTCAGATATTAATTTTTTTGTAGTTTATAAAGAATTTTTTTAAGGTTGGCAACTGAAATACTCCATTAGAAAGTAAAAGAAAAAACAGTTAGAAAATAGTAATTATAACTTTTTGTTGCCATTTTCCAATATCAACTGAAAAAAAATGTAATTGAAATACGTGCTATTTTGAAAAAAATAAAAATTAATGATTTCTGATAAAACAAGGAGTTATTATAAACTATATTTAATTTTAAGTATCTATATTAATATTACAAACAAATGAAGGCACATGGATCAATAGGTAGCCTTCAGGCGAATGACATCATTTTATATAAAATAAAAGCGTGTATTTTAAGTCTTAAAACTGAAATACGTTTTGTACTATCTATATTTATATACATATATTTTTTTTCATCGGGGCGACACTAAATTCTGAAAAAGCACAATTCCTGTTTTCTAGTATATGAAAATATTTACTCTCTTAAGTTTATACTTACTCACATGCCATTACTTTAATGGTCTGTTTTTACGCTTCATCAATATGAAAAATATGAATCTTTAAAAGTAAGGTTTACTTTATAGCTGCTATATCTGAAGCTTATAAATGAGCGCTTCACGCTCAAGAAAAGAAAACAAAAACATCAGTCAATTGAGCTAACTCACTGTATTTGAATTTTAAAATATATGAAATTCTGCATAGCAGCTATCGTTACAATATGTTTATTAGAGCTTCGCGCCCATGGAAACAACAATAAAAACATCACTGGATTCAGATAATTTCTTACATTGGAATACCTAAAAATATTATATTCCTTAAGACCGCAATAACTGTAACGCATGTTTCAAACATTCACATTATACAAAGTGTTAATATAGGTGGAAATTAATTTTTAATATTAATTAAATATATTAAAAATTAAAAACTTTCTATTTTTCAATACATTTGCTTAAATATGAACACGGCTCTAAAACACCGGAAACAAACGTCTTACCTCTGAGCCAACTTGCAATCATGCCAACAAAGCTTAGAAAAATATTTTAAATTTTCAGACCCTATTAGTGACGTCGAAGTTAAAAGGTCGAAGAGTAGAAGCTTGTTGGAGATTTTAGCTAGTGTCTTTAAGATTAAATTCATACTTTAGAAATTCTGGCATTCATATGACAGGAGTTTTAATTTACCAAACAGACTTACATTATCGTTTGTAGAAACTGTACGCGATAGAAGCTTTGAGTATTTTTACGAAAATTAGAGTAAAAAACTACATAAGAATTTTCCTTCACTTTAAAGAAAAAAATCATTGCAGTCAAGATAAAAAAGTAACAAAAAATTATGAGATATGATTAATAAATGCATATTATTTAATAACGACTGTAATTAAAATATTTTTCATCAAGATTATGATTGTTTGAATCTTCCACTTTCATGTATGAATATTTAAATGTATTTGATAACATTCTGTTTTAATAACTTTTCGTCTTCCAAAACGAATCTCAATTCCTACCGCCAACTAAGGTCTATTCTTCAGGTTTCACAAATAATTTAAGTACCTTAAAAATTCTCTGCTACACTTAAGAAGGATGTTAACGGATGATCAGAGGACGTGATTCTTAGGTAAAAATAAAAACGCAGTTTAATAGACAATAAATTTTAACGGTAGGTGTTGATATTTTAATTTTAATTTTTGGCTTTTAAAGTCTTTTACTTTTCAATGTAGAATAAATTTTATCAAATAAAAAAGATAATTTCGTAAATCCAAACGATTAATTTCAATAGCGAAACCATTTCTCTAAACCTTCACAATTAAACAAACGAAAATTATAATGTTTCTAATTCTAAACATTACCATTATAACGATGCAGTTCACCTGCGGCTCTGACACGAAATATTTAAGTTTTAAGGTTCGCAAAGAAGCGAAATTTACCCGACTATCGGGCAGGTTGTTTGATGCTGTGAAAGTTATAGTGGTGTAATTCGCATTTTCTTAAATGTTCAAAAACAAAGGCTAGGAAGTGTTATAATGCATTTCAATGCTGTTGTTTGCTGCTATATCTGAACCATGTGCATAAGCGCTTCAAGCCCAAGAAAACAAAACAAAAAATTCAGTAAAATGAGATAAATCTCTGTATTAATAAACTGTAAAAATATAACTTAAAACATGTGAAATTCTATATAGTAGCTATCACTATAATGTGTTTATTAGCGCTTCTCTCCCACGGAAAACACAACAACAAAGAAACATCACCGGAGTCAGATAATTAATTATATTGGAATCCCTAAAATGGAACCCTTTCAAATACAATGCGGATGCGCCCCATGCCCACAAAGTTGGAGACGACTACCGTCTGCTGTCGAAACCAGTGTGCCCAGTGTAAACGGTAGTCATCGGCGGTCAGAGGCTGCAAACGTTGCACATGGTACGGATGCAACTCGTCCGTGTGTAGAGAACGCCAAACGCTGGATTAAGGCGCATATACACGCGTTGCAATACGTTGAGTACTCGCCCCTGGGTTGTTTTCGACTTCGAACAATACAGCTTTTTCCAGTCTACGTGCCCGCGTTGTTCTCTGAAAACCAGTATCGATCATTCGTGTGTCGAAACGTAACGATTCGCTCAATCGATGATGCAAACGTGCAAACATGGTATACTGTCAGCAAAAGCTGTAAATTTATGAGCCTTTGCTGTTCAATTTTCACGAGCAACAGCCTTATTTGATGAAAAACGGTTGATCCACTAAAAAAATACGGTACGACACCATACATTTTCCTCCGCTAGAGTGTAACCTTTTGTTTTAGTCGTGTTTTGAAAAATAATGTCAGTTAACCGCGACCGTAACACATTTTTTAACCCGCCAAAAAAGCGATTCTGTGATGATTATCTAACGTGCTACCTGCTATGGAACAGTAAGTAAAGTGTTATTGTGTTTTGAAGCGCATTATATCGTTGTCTTGTAAAATTACGGGTTACACAAAATGATGGGCATGGAATTTTTTTTACGGGGTATGAATGGAATCTCTGCTGCTAGCCTCTGTTCGTAATTTTACAGGGATATTTTTAGATACTTAGAAAATTAAGGGCAATCCACATATTCTTGCAGTTCTAGCCCATCTGTTACGTCAACGGTAAAGTCAAAAACCATCAAATACCACATACATTTTACTTCTCTAGTGCGTACACGTTGACACAAAATGGTGGGCACGGATTGTTTTTTTTTACGGGGTATGACTAGAATCTCTGCTGCCGGCCTCTGCCCGTAAATATTTTTAACAGTGTATGAGTAAGGATACGTCTGGTTGGAAACCGGGAACAATACAGTTCCCTAGCGGCTGTTCCACTGCAATTGGACGCCCCGTAAATGAGGGGCATATCCGCAGATTCACTATTCGTGTAGCGATGCATCCTTCTTTCAGCTCATACACTATGACGCAAAAGTTTAGACAATGACGTTATTCAGCTTTAAAATGTAGAATTATGACGTCAGAATTACAAAAACCTGTAAATATATTCAAAAACTGATTTAAAATGCTATGTACAAAAGACAGTCGTTTTATTTGCTATAATACTAATTTTTTTCATAAAAATTCAAATGTGCTTGTCGCAAAAGTTTAGACACTATTCTAAATTTCTTTGAATATTCGCTGGCATATGCAAATTTAAAATCGATGATGTCACAAATTTGGAGTACTTAAGTTCTGCAAACGATTGCGCTTCATAGTCGACATGCCGAGAGCTAAAGAAATTCAAGTGAATGAGGTTTCAAGGATTTGGCAGTTGAAAGGTGAAGGGAAGAGCGTTTCTGAAATTTCTGCTATTATTAATAGGTCAAAAAAATCTATTTATCGAGTTTTATCGAGTGGTTCCGAATATAAAGCAAAATGTCGGTCTGGGAGGCCACGTGTGACAAATGTACGAGAGGATCGCCTGATACAAAGACTAGCGAGTACTCAACAAATGAGCGTACGTGGAGTTCAAAGCTCATCGGGACTCTCTGTATCAAAGGATACGATTCGTAGACGAATTTTGGAAAAAGGAACAATCGTTTATAGCAAAATGCAGAAGAAACCAGCTCTGAAACTATATCATAAGTTACAAAGACTTATGTGGGCTCGAAAGCATATGTCATATGGAGAGAAATGGCAGTCAGTCATATTTAGCGATGAAAAAAAGTGGAATCTGGATGGTCCAGATGGTTGTTTATCGTATTGGCATGACTTGCGGAAGGAACCTCGACTTTTTTTAGTCGCAGACAAGGAGGGGGCTCGGTAATGGTTTGTGCAGCCTTTTGCTATAATGGACAAGTATCTCTGACCTTCACCAGTGGTCGTCAAACTTCACAGCATTATACACAGACATTAGAAGAAAACCTACTGCCATTTGCTGAGCTTCTAGGGGGTCCTCAGTGGGAATTTCAGCAAGACAATGCTTCAATTCACACTGCAAAACATTCAAAATCTTGGTTTAATTCCAATAATATAAGAGTTCTCGACTGGCCAGCATGTAGCCCAGATCTTAACCCTATAGAAAACCTTTGGAGCATCATGTGTCGCAAAGTTTATAGCAACGCTAGACAATACTCTTCTGAAAAGGAACTTAAGACATCTATTGAGAATGCATGGTACGATATCGATCCACAAACTATGCAAGATTTAGTTTCTTCCATGCAATCTCGTGTATATGACGTAATACATAAGCATGGATGCGCAACCAGGTTTTAAAAATTGTTTATTTCGATTTTATTTAATTTGTGTCTAAACTTTTGAGACAGCAGTTTATTTTTGTTACCATTTAATTTATTGCAATATGCACAATTCCACTTTTCTTTGTTATAAATATTGTTTATATGTACAGCACATTAATTTCAAGCAGTGATTTGAAAATTGAATAAATATTTTTCAAAGTATGTAAGAATTTCTTCATTGTCTAAACTTTTGCGTCATAGTGTACATCCGAAATGCGCTTTTCTTCGCTTCTGACTGCCCAGCTGTCCTTGCGACCTCTAACGCCTCTTGCACGTCAGGGTTGCGTGTGCGACCCTATGTTTCTATATGATTCTGCTTGTTATCGTCTTTCTAACCTACATGCCGATTAGTGACAAAGAATTCTGAATCCTATTGTATAAAGTGTTAATATTGACTGAAATTAATTTTTAATATAAATTAAATGTAAAAAAAATTAAAGGCTTCCATTTGTCAATACTTTCGCTGCCAGGATATGAACTCGGGTTCTAGAGCACCGGAAACATACGTCTTATTACTGAGCCAACTTGCAATCATGCCAACATAATTTAGAAGAATATCTTACATTTTAACTCTCGCTGTAGACCCTATTCGTGATGTCGAATTGAAAAATGATCGGGATGCAGATTTTAGCTATTGTCTTTAAGATTAAATTCATAGGATAAGATTTTTAATTTAAGAAACAAATTTACATTATCGTGTGTCGAAACCGTACGTGATAGAAATTTTGAGTATTTTTAGAAAATTAGAGGGAAAAAAAAACTACATAAGAATCTTACTTCATTAAAAAAAAAAATCATTACAGTCACTATAAAAAAAGCAACAAAAATTTATGAGATATGATTAATTATTTCATATTATTTAATAACTGCTGCAATTGTTTTTCCCAAAGATGATTATCATTATTATCTACGGGCATTTTGTGAAACTACGGAACACTATTATGCTTATTAATAGCTTGATATGTCTGGATACCCTCCATGCTCTTAATGTCCATTTTAATATTCGTGACTTATATGACTTTTGTTTAAACAAATCCATTCACAGACCTGATGTATGGTTTAAAAATGTGATTAAACATGTTTCTTTACCCTGAAGTACTTCTCTGATCTGCAATGTTTTTCAGACTGTGCACCCAGTGAAAATATTAGTCTTTTTTTAAACCTAATTCACCTACTCACAATGCCAAGATTAGGTAAATAAGCTATGCTTATTTGTACAATTATGACTTATAAAAACGTTTATAATTGCTTAAAAATCATTATAAACTGCAAAAAATTGAATCAAGTTTCTTTTACATCCATTTTACTTATTAGAAATTTCTGACTGTTTTATGACATGTTTGGTTTTAAAAGCAAACAGTTTGTGGCATCAACTCATTTATTTAAACAGTAGTTTGTAATTTTGATTTTTGTCTTCGGGATCTTACGAAAGATTTTATTAAAGTAAGTTCACCTAAAATAGGAATGTAATTACAGTTTGTGCTGAATGTATGATGAGTATAACGGAAACACATATATCGGAGTGCATGGGAAAAATGTGAAAAAAAGTAAAATAAGCCGAGTACTAGTGTGGTCATAATCGTACAGATTGAAAAAAAAACAGTATGACAGCAACACAATGTTCTTGCAACTGGAACAAATCAGAAATCTCTCTTATGTGTTAGTATTTTCTCCTTTTTAGAAAGCAAAGTAAGATTTCACGCAATACCGAAATACCGAATTCACATTAGGCCAGAAGTAAGAGAAACTGAATTAGTACATTTTTAGCCCATATTCTACTTCCAAAACGTCGAAATTCCCTCAACTGAAGTAAGAACTTTGCTTCAAAAGTAATCAACATATACAACAAGCCGTTAAAAGCCTCATTCGCTTGCATTGTTCTACGTATTACCAAGAACGTTTCTTCAATTTAGTTGTAAGATACAACGAATGCAATTGTTAACAAAGTTCGCGGCGATTACGTACATTGTATTATGTCCCATTGACATATGCGTATTATGCATTGCATTTGCCTGCTAATAAAAAAAGCCTGCATCTATACAAAAATCCATCTTTATGCTTAATAAGAGATTGCATTGACACATTTTATCATAGTAGTATAATAATATAGCTTACCTCCGATAGAATTACCCCAACCTTTTAGCGGACGAGCTATCTCAAATTTTACGACAAACATAATTTTTCCTTCTACCTTTCTTTGTTTATACAAATGGCTTCGAAATTGAAATTAAATTTTTACTACTGATATATATATTTCCTTCTTTACAATTTTTTTATTACTGTAACGGAGTAGTTTGTAAAGTAAACTAATAGTAAGTTAGGTTTATGTGTGGTTAAATATGTTATTCTTTGTGTTTGATTAGTCCAAACAAATTCCGATGTAAAGCAAATAAACATTTTTACTATCGCTCTCACAATCTGTTGACAGATCTCTCCATTGCATTATTAAAGAAATATACAGAACAATCCGAGCTTGAAACGATTCTGTTTTTTATTTAGTTGTAAGCATTTAGTTTGTCTGTTTTCTTTTAAGACTTGTCAAGAATATCCCCAAATGAAATTCTGTTCCAAAATCTATATATAAACAAAAAAACAAACAAACAGCAGAACTGTTTCCCTGTGAGACTGTAATCAGTGAATCAGACAAAAAAGAAATTCACTCTTACAATTCTCTATACCAAATCTTTATTATTAATGGTAGTTGTTTGCTGGAACACAACAATGTTTTAAAAAAACCATTTTTATTATTATGTTTTCTTTCAGACAGTTACTCAAGGGAAGGCGATTATTTATGGATTTTTTTTCTCACTGATTCTTTTGCAATTGAGATAAAGTATACAAGTGGGAAGCATTCACAGGTAAGTGAAAATTGAATTATGAGAGCATTTAATCACAACGTCCCAGGCCTTCTTTTTTGTTGCGAAAACTTTTGTTTGCAGTCTTAAGGTGTCGCTTGAGAATTCATTTGATGTAAAAAAAGTATAATGTTATCGGTTGAAGATTCATGTAGCATCATTTATTAAATAGAGTTTCATAAATTTCTACTGAAAAAACTAATGTACGTAGTTTTCTTTTATAAATTTAAGAATATTTTATTAAAAAATAGCATAAATGATGAGACAATATTTAAATCATACACACTATTTAAAAAAAAATTCTGTATTATTTATAATTAAAAATAATCATGAAAACTCTAAAACAGGAATGTCACCATGCGGCCTGTGGAATTTCACCTTTATAACAGTAATTTTCACATTAGTTGATCGCAGATGATTTGCGATTAAAAAAGGCTTGTACTAATAATAATATAAATTTCAGCGTAACATCGCTGAATGTAGGAAAAATATACAGCAGGCCGGTTATATTTCGCTTCTTCAGAAACAAAACAAAGGAAAATACCGCAATATATCTGAATATACGATGTGCCGAGTGTATTTAGAATATTCAGAAGTAATGTTGCCAGATCACAAATCGAGGCTACCAATGTTCTGGACACCAGTGTTTTAAAGTAATTTTCTTCGTCGTATCTAATTGCAGAATTATCTGCGATTAAAGATGTCGAAATAAACTGTAAGATAATTAGTGGTATTCAGACCATTTGAAGCCTTGATTTACGCGGGACATCTGGCAACCCTTATTCAGAAGAATTATAAATTTCAAGTAGCTGTTTTATGTCAATCACCGAAGTCAGTTTAAAGACATATTACAATTTTCTCAATAAGATAAATAATAGACAATGACAATTATTATTTTCTACACATAGATGCTTAAAAACTACAGAAAGATAATTAGAGTAATAGTTTTCTTCTTTTTGGGAGACAGGGATAGAGAGAGATATATCGGAACCAGCGAATAACGAGGCATGATACAATAAGAGCTACTGTATTACATTTTGTTAGTATGATAAAATATTAAATTGATTTCTAAGTCTATCTTTTCACACAAAAATAATATCATATTCAAAGTCTGGAGACCCCATAACGCCTAATAGAAAATCAGGTTGTGGATGCTGTAAAAAAATGTTTTTGCTTAAAAGAACAGCGATGATCTGTTATACAAACTCACACTATTGATGACTTGAATTCCTTGAATTGGCTTGACTAGATTTTTTTTTTTTTTTTTTTTTTTTTTTTTTTTATAGCGTAAACGAGTTCCTTGTGATAACTCCAAAAGGAGTCCATAGTTATCGGATCAGGGATTCAATGAGGCGCGGCACGGTAGGACCTGCATATGCTCCCAACTACTTCAAAGTCAACACTAGAAAATGAAGGAAACCTAAATGTTTTCCAGATCTTTTGGTGTATTAATAAATAATTTACATTTTCTATAAGTAAGCTATATGATTTTGAAATCACGGGCACCTTTATCGATAACCCTCTATTCTTAATAAGCCAGAGTACAAAAGAAAATGTTATCTAACAACATTTTAATATAAAGTTAAAATTTAAATGACCAATATTAATCCTAGGAGCATATAAATTGAAGTCCAACTTAATTAGCTTCAATTATTTAATCAAACTAGTAATTATATATATTAACCAAAGATAATTAGCGCAAAAGGATGACTATTTCCTCTTGCGGTGCATAATGAAACAATTCATTACATAAATTAGTAACCTGCAAGTTTTGTAGATTAATCATACTGGTATGAAAATTAGAACAAGTATTAATGAAATATTACATTGATATATGACGCATATTTATTAATTATTAGAACGATGTTGAACAGAACGACGTTGTTCAAAAGGTTATTTCTAAATAAATGAAAGAAATCCTATCAAAATTTCACTTTAAACAGTTAAAACAGTTAAAATGAAATCGATATGCATTGTGGTTGAAGTTACCCCCCCCCCCCCATCATCCCTCTAATTTATTCCTTCTGCTTTTTATTAATTTTTAAAAACTTTAAATAGATTCCTATTACAAATCTGTTATTAAATATACTTTTAAAATTATTTCAAATACATTATAAAAAAGTTTCGTCAATTTTATTTTTATTTTCCAAATAAAAATGGTGTATGGCTTATGGTACAACATGCCTAGGGCCATTGTACCTTGGTTCTAAAATTACTATTTTTTTAATTAAAAGGAAAACAATGATAGGCCTAAAGTTAGAGTTCAAGAAAATTATGAGGGAAGCAGAGAATGATAAATAATTAGCAAATAGCTTTATGTTTTAATATTTCAATATTTTAATTAAGTAAAAAATTAAAATATTAAAGGACTGAGGTACAACATCTTCCCCTACTATTGAATATAAAAACAGTCCTCATATCTGGCTGGTAATCAAAGGGTTAAGTCTAAATTTATGGTAAATTTGTTACATATGGTTAATGTTTAACTAGGGCTGCCAATCCGTTTCTGTGATTGGTTTTATACATTAATCCAGTTAAAAAAATAATTACTATATCTCAAACGGATAAGTTGGCTTGAAACTGGCTTTTTTTAATTCACAGCTTTATTCGGCTGTTTATGCATTTTCGGAATGAAATTTTAAATTAACCCTGGATTCTCACCCTTGGAATCTCATCGCTTATTTCTACTCACACGCCAAATCGACGTGTACTCCTAAAAAGTTGCTATATCTATGGGAATATTCAAAGGAGTTGAGAGAAAAAGTGAATATTATGGGATGAGAACTTATTACTACCTACGCGTCGGTCGTTCCGACACCTTAAGATTAAGAAAACAAACCAGCTGTTACAGGGCCGAAGCTAGGGGGGGGGGGCAGAGGGGGCACGTGCCCCGGGCGCCGCTTTAACAGAAGGTGGAGGTGGCGCCAAAATGAAGATTTTGTTTTACGTTTGATACAAGAATGTATATATATACGAAATTTGTATAAAAATATCTCGGAGCCGGAAAATTTAAGAGGAAAACTGTACCAAATGTATTAAACTTTACAAATACTAGATAAAAAGATTCATCTAGAGTACAAAACTGCAAATGAATAATAATAAAAAAAAGAACTGTTCTCTTAGGCTTTTTTCATTCTCCCATTCGAAAAGTATCATGTCTATGCTTTTGCCTACTATATTTTAAATCACTTCCTGTGTAGGAGACCGTTTTTCTAGGTCAGTCTCTATTGTGGGACACTGTCCACTATTGGTAACTACCCAGCGCGAAGCGACCCCTCAGTCTGACTTTTCTATTAGATAAAAAAATTCCATGAAAGCTGTTTGTTTGTTTTCCTGTTTTCCGCTGAGCATCAGCTTCCTTTTTTCTTCTTTTTTGTCTTGCCATGGGCGATGACTGCCCGCGACAATAAAACAAACTGGACGGGGAATGCACAAAGTAAAATTCTTAGTAAAACCTTTTTTTTTTAGATATCGACCTCATTTAGACTATACAAAAAAAAGTTTCAAATGATTAAAATGCAATTTAGTTCCTTTTGATTCCGTTCTCAGGGTTTTAATGAATCAATGTTTGACAAAGCTGATTACGTAGTTCAGTTTTATGTATTTTAAATTTAAACTAGTTGGATGTGCCAATCCCAAAACTTTCTTCTATCTTATACATCTTAATATTTCAAAACCTAGTTACACATGTTAATACTTCAATATTATTAGTTCAATACTATACCAACTTTGATTTTCATCTTAAATTTCTGCTCAAGTCAATTAAACGGACTAAAAACGAGTAAATCTATATCATGATATCTGTTAAAATTATTAATTTTTCCTTATTCTGTCGTTATCAGCTGTTTGCGAATAGCCGGCATAGCAGGAAGTGAGTTCCCGCCGCTGCATGAGCCGCCGATGCACAATAGAACTACGAAAAATCAAGAAAAGTATACAAAAATCGCTTGCACGGAGCCCCTTTACCGCGTAATATTTCCAAATTCAAGAAGAACCTGTTGGCCAAAGCCAAAAACAAGCACAAACATTTTGGTTCAATTGTATGCATAATTTTATACGCTGTTCGATGGTACAATAATGAAAATGGCACAGAGATCGGAATTATAGCGCCCCCTTCCTTCGGAATTTTTTCAAGTTCAGGGAGGACTTGTTTGCCATAGCCAGAAACATGTAAAAAAAATTTGGTTCAATTATATGGATAACTTCATACACTTTTCGATGGTACAATAATGAAAATGGTACAGACATCGCAATTATAGTGTCCCCTTCCGGCAGAATTTTTCCAAATTCAGGGAGGACCTTCGTGACATGACCAAAAATAAATACATAAAATTTGGTTCAATTCTATGCATAACTTCATACACTTTTGGACGGTACAATATTCAAAATCGCACAAAAATCGCTATTACAGCGCCCCCTACCGGCGAATTTTTTCCAAATTCAAGGAGGACCTGCTTGCCATAGCCAAAAACTTAAACTAAAAATTTGGTTTTCTATGCATAACTTCATACACGTTTCGATGGTACAATATTCAAAATCGCACAAAAAACGCATTTACAGCGCCCCCTACCGGCGAATTTTTTCCAAATTCAGGGAGGACCTGCTTGCCATAGCCAAAAACTTATAATAAAATTTTGGTTTAATTCTATACATAACTTCATACACTTTTTGATGGTACAATGGCGACAGACAGACGGACAGACGGACGGACGGACAGACGGACACACAGACAGACAGACATTTTCTATAAACATGTTTTTTGGAATCTCTGACCCCTAAAACATGCAAATCCGTCGAAAACCGGAAGTTGAAAAAAATTTCGATTACAATACTTTCTTCTATTGAAGATAGAAGAAAGTAAAAATAAGTTGTCTATTAGGTACTTAGTAAAATTCTTTTTGTAAATTTACTTTGTAGTGGAAATAAGTTGTTTAAAAATAAGTTGTCTATTAGATACTTAGAAAAATTCTTTTTGTAAATTTCTTTGTGGTGGAGAGGGGGGGGGGGGCGCCAAAATCCATGTTTGCCCCGGGCGCCAAAAAGGCTAGTTTCGGCCCTGAGCTGTTACCGTGGCTGTGATATTGAAACGTTAAAAAAATTACACGTCGAATTGACGTAGGGATGGTAATCCAGGGTTAACCTAACGCCATGAGCCACTGTAAAATTCTACTAGTTATTACTCCAATAAACCACAAAAGATTTTCTGAATAAATGCAATTGAGAACTCATGGTAGATTACTCTGTAATTTTTAGTAGTAGAATGTATCGAAAGATATACATGTTTTTAATATCAATCTCATAATGCTTTTCAACCCATAATGTTTGTCGAACTAAAAAAAAACTATTTATTACATTGCTACTATAACATGTTTTCTATAGATTACGCGGTGCGTAGCATTTATCGCTCATTTACAGAGATGCTTACTGGACTTCGGTTACGTTCGGGTACAGAACTGAGCATGATCGATAATTGGTGGAAGTGGATTTTCCTCTGTCGTATGCTTTTTAAACTTATCGGTTTTTTAATGTATTACATGATGTGTAAATTCTATAGGTCATAGGTCACGGAGCTGAACGAAAGAATTCTTACACATTACTGGATAGACAAAGGAGTTGCTGAAAAATTATTTTTACTGAGTTATGTCTCTTATGAATTGCTTATTTTGATATGTTCTTTCATTGTAAAAAAATAATAATAATCTTAATAGTGTACTATTAATGTTGGAAAGTTTTTCATAATCTTTGCCTGATGCATGATTTTCCGTTCATGCCTAATTGCATCATGTATAAACTATCTTAACATTATTAAAATTCACCGTAAACAGTTTACCCCTGTATAAGTTAATGTAATGGAATTATTTTGTGTGCCCCTATAAACTATCTATAAATGTTACTTATTCTATATTCCCGGGAAAGCATGTTGTAGTGCCCTTGAGTCATGCATATCAGTCTCATTAGGTTTGACATATCGCAACATCAATAAAATGCACCGCAAACGATTTATCTCCTTAACCCATGACGTAACGGAAATCTGCGTGTCCCTGTAAACGATCTACAAATGCAACGCACTTCATTTTAAATACTGAACATTTTATAATACATCCGAATAACATATTAAAATTAAACGGCAATCCGAGTTTTTTTACGAGAGTTAGAGCACGACCAAACGGACAGACAGACAAACCAAATTCATGAACTATTTTCAACTATGTTGGAAAGCATATTGATATTTGGAAATTTTTACAGAGAGAAACATTCGTCAATTGGAGAATCCATCTCGCTTTTTCCAATTAGCCTGATATTTTTCAGGCTTGATATTTAGTCTTATATTTTTCAAAGGGGGGCAATTGCCCCTCCCCTTAATTTAGATAAATGGGTTTTCATGCAGAATTATCTAATTTAGTTTAATTTTTTTTCTAGGTTCATTCTAATAAGGCGCTTTTCTGATTAGATTTGAAAATTCATTGGTTCAGCATAAAGGGAGAAATAGGGGAGCTAATACCCCCCTTAATTTAGTGAAATGGTTTTTTCATGCAGAATTATCTGATTTGCTTCAAATTTGGTATACCAGTTTATTATGTTAAGTAGCTTCCCTGATTTGATTTGGAGGTTCTTTGGTTAAGTAGAAAGGGGGGCAACGGGGACTAATCCCTTCATTTATTTTTCGAGGGGCATTATTCTTTGAAATAAGAGTATAATATACAATTAGTGTGAATAGCCTGTGAGCTCAATGCCATCAGTTTAACTGGGCGATTTTCTTATTATTAGGTTTATTAACGGATAACCCTACCCAAACCCGAAAAATAAATTACAACAGACCGTACGCCGATCCGAGCAAGACAAAATAATTTCAGTCTACATGCATCCCGACCCGAACCTGAGAGTTCCATTTGAAAAACCCCGAAATCTTGAACCAAATCTAATAACCAACAAAAATATTCCAAAGATCCGTAACCGGATCTGAACAAGACAAATTAGTTTCCGTGGACACGCAACGCTACCAGAACCTAAAAATTCCATTCGAAGCCAACCTGAAACCCGTCCTGAGCCAAATCTTAACCGACAAAAATATTCCAAAGAATTATAACCCGATGAAAGCCAGATAACATAATCTCCGTCCACCGGCAACCCGATCCGAACCTGAAAGTTCTAATTGAACTCAATCCGAAACCTGGTTGTGGTCGGTTTTCGGGTTGACTTCAAATGGAACCTTCAAGTTCGGATCCGGTTGAAAAAAAAAATTAAACTAAATATGATAATTCTGCATGAAAACACATTTATCTAAATTAAGGGGTGGGGCAATTGCCCCCCCCCTTCCCCCTTTTATACTTAACCAATGAACCTCCAAATCAAATGAAGGAAGCCATGTCGTAATAAACTGGTATATCAAATTTGAAGCAAATCGAATAATTCTGTATGAAAAACCCATTTATCTAAATTAAGGGGGCACTAGCACCTGTCCCTCCTTTTTACTTAACCAATAAATCTCCAAATCTAATCAAGGCCAAGGCCAAGGTCAATAAACCGGTATACGAAATTTGGAGAAAATCGAATAACTCTGCAAGAAAAACCCATTTATCTAAATTAAGGGGGGATCTAGCCCCGCCCTCCTTTCCTCCTTTTATACTTAGCTAATGAATCTCCAAATCTAATCAGGGAAGCTCCTTAACATAATAAACCGGTATACGAAATTTGGAGCAGATCGAATAACTCTGCATGAAAAACCTATTTATCTAAATTAAGGGGATCTAGCCCCCCCTTTCCCCCCTTTATACTTAGCTAATGAACCTACAAATCTAATCAGGGAAGCTCCTTAACATAATAAACCGGTATACAAAATTTGGAGCAAATCGAATAACTCTGCATGAAAAACCCATTTATCTAAATTAAGGGGTGGGGTGCTAGCCCTCCTTTCCTCCTTTTATACTTAACTAATAAATCTCCAAATCTAATCAAGCCATCTCCTTAACATAATAAATCAGTATACCAAATTTGAGCTAATCGAATAATTCTACATGAAAAACGCATTTATCTAAATTAAGGGGAGAGGCAATTGCCCCCTTTCCCCCCTTTATACATAATAATGATCTTCCAAATGTAATCAGGGATGCTGCTTAACATAATTAACCGGTATACCAAATTTATTGCAAATCGCATATTTCTGCATGAAAAACCCATTTATCTAAATTACGGGGGGATACGCCCCATCCCCCCTTTTCTCCCTTTATATGTAACTAATGAACCTCCAAATCTAATCAAGGCAGCTCCTTAGCTTAATAAACCGGTATACCAAATTTGGAGCAAATCGAATAATTCATCATGAAAAACCGATTTATCTAAATTAAGGGGGGTAGCCCCCTTTCCCCTTTTATACTTAAATAATGAGCTTCCAAATCTAATCAGGGAAGCTCCTTAACACAATAAACCGGTATACCAAATTTGGAGCAAATCGAATATTTCTGCATGAAAAACTCATTTATATAAATTAAGGGGGGGGGACTAGCCCTCCTTTTCCCCCTTTATCCTTAACCAATGAACCCCAAAAACTAATCAGGGAAGCACCTCATCAGAATGAACCTAGAAAAAGAATTTGAAGCAAATCGGATATTTCTATCAAGAGTTATCGCGTTACGTACATACGTACGTACGTGGTACACAAGTACATACAGAATCGGCGGGAACATAAGCTGTCAGGGTTTGATAGCCTGTGAGCTAAAAATATCACCCTGATCGGATAATAAGTGGTCATTTTTCAATTAGCCTAACGCTTTCTAGGCTCTTTGCAATAAGCCTGAAAAATATCAGGCTAATTGGAAAAAGGGAGATGGATTCTCCAATTAGCCCGGCTCTTTGCAAAGAGCCGGGTATCTCAATTAGCCTACCACATATACAATATTACAAATGAAAATCAAATTTCAAGTTAATTGCTTAGAAGGCGCAAAGGCCAACCTAGTGAAAAAGATTCCATGCCAGGTCGAAAATTTGAAAAAAATTGATTTTCATTTGAAATATGTTAGAAAGTATTAAAAAGCATTGCTGGATATCTTTACCCTTATAAAAGTAAAGAAATCTATTTTGCATTTAAAAACGCTGACAGCGTCAATTGGTATTTTTTAAGCGCCGCACAGTGTGGTATTTCGCTGAAAAAGCTGGCCAAAAGTCAAAATTTCAAATTTCGTATATAGCTTATCATTTTCTGGTTGGTATAAAAGCACTATCCTGTCCATATGATAACGGGTTCATTTCGATCTGTAGACTCTTCAGGTGTCTGGTATTTTACTTTGAATTCATGGTTTGTGCATTTCTCTTTTTATGCTTCTGATCTATGCATCTTTTTATCGAACGTCTAAAAAACTACTCTTAGTAGAATTTCAGAAACTTTTTACGGTTTCTAAAGACGAAGATGTATACTTCCTTTTAAATAAATATTTTTGTAAATATAATGCATCTTCATTATAATGTTCACGTTTGAAACCACAATTTTTTTAAAATTAAATATTTTAGATAAAATTATAATTTTAATAGGAGTTAAACTGAGTTCAGTAAGAACTCTTGTGTTTTCATATAGTATATGTCGGCTAATTAAAAGATATGAAATAAAATCTACCCCCATTTGACCCCCATTTTTTTAATAAGTAAAACAAAATTTGAAAAAAAGTTTTTGAAAAACAATTTTTTTACTTTATTAAAATTTTAAATTTATTAATTGTTTACATTTAATATATGCTGTAGTGTTTTACTCCATACTGGTGACCATTTGGTGTGCAGAGGACAAATCTGAAAATTGAAGAGAAAAAATCCCTTTTTTTAACCCTTTGAGCTCTGGTGGTTGAAATTTTTCCCACTTAATTTTAATCCCCAAATGTCACAATAACACCGGAATATTCGACAAAATTTATTCAAAAAGAGTTTAATGCACTTTTTCGTCTATATTTTAAATCGAATTTTTTGATATCAAAATACTGGTGCCAATGTGACATTTGGGAATTTTGAAGAAATTCACACACCAGAGCTCAAAGAGTTAAGTGGTTAGACGTGCCTTCTTTTTATTTTAAGCAAGATGTTTTTTGATCGTACAGTAATAACGTGCACTAAATGATTCTTTGTAAATAATGTCACATTTTGGTTTTGTACCAAGTATTTGTAATATGTGAATTATCTGTTATCATTTTGGATAATATATTTTAGATTAGCCATAAAGAAGGGCGTTCTTTACTCACTAACGAGGTAAGAGAGTTTTATATTATTAAGAAGAGATGTACTAATACATTTATTTTTTTAATTCAATATACGAAAATCAATACAAATATCAAGAAAATATATGTGTGATGTAATCAAAGTAGTCTGACACAGAAAAATAAACAAGAAGATGAAGTTTCTAGAAAAGAAACTTATCGAAATTACGAAATGTCCAGAAAATTAAAAATACATTTGCTCCGTTACAAAGTAAAATCTTTCAAACATACTTATAAGCAGAAATGAGCTTCTTCGCGATTCACTGAACAATGTTTCCCAGAAAACAACGAGGAATGACTGAAACAAATGCTTTATTTTCCTACAAAGACAATAGAGAAACTTAGTCGCCCAGCTAAAGAATTTAAAGATTGTAGTGGCAGAAGTAAGAGGCGTAAAACAGAACAATTACGATCTGAAATAAGCAACGGACAATTGACACACGCAGCTCAAATGAGCGAAAGAGCTGCAGGACATGCAGTTGCAGATGTCTAAAAAATTATTAAAGACGTTACAGCCAGCCCAACTAGGGGGAAAAAATATTGAACGATTTTGAATTCTTCGGTTTAGACAACAAAACTAAGTACATTGACGTTATCACCGACTGAGGCTTTGACCATGTTTGTTGCAGCAGATTTCACTTACAATCAATATAATATAATCCGAACTTCTAATAAATATATATGTCCTTGCTATTCACTTCTATAGCGAGCTAAAGAGAGCTACTTGTTATATTCAAAAGATACTACGTTACTGACAACATGGCGGAAGTAAAACTTCAAAATCTTTTAGATCACACTACTTAAAGACTGTATAAATACATAGAAGATGTTTTCACAACAGCAAGTGAAGCAGAATTGAAAAATTTAGAATACTACTGCAAATGGGGTTGTGACGGCCTCCAGCAACAAATGTTCAAAGAAGAGTTTGAAAACTCCTCAAACATCTTCCAAAGCTCTTTAGTTCATTTGAGATTAATAAGTAACATAAATGGATTTGAAAAAGTATGGTGGCAGAACCTTATACTTTCATCTCCACGTTTTTGCCGTTTTATACGAACAAGATTCATTCATAGAGATAATGACATAATCCAAGAGGAAGTAAAATACATTGAAGAGCAGGCTCGAACTTTAATAAACACAAATATACTCACAGCTTATGGCTTACTGCACGTTCAGTACAGATTAATGCTGACTATTGTCGATGCTAAAGTTTACAATGCTATTTACAGCACCAATTCCACGATGCAATGTAATACTTGCAAACAATCATCCAAAGATTTTAATAAATTAAAAATAATTAAAGATATTGACCCTGATTCTTTAAAATTCTGTCTCTCAATACTCCAGTCTAGGATCAGATTTTTCGAGTCAATTCTACATCTTGCTTAGAAGTTTCCAATACAAAAAATGGCAAGTGAGAAGTGATAATGATAGATTTTCAATAAAAGAAAAAAAACAATGCAAGACAAGTTTTAAATTGAGATGCGATTACCGGTAGGCATTGCAAAAGCCCGTTTCGGAAACATCAATAACGGAAACATCCCAAGAAAGTTTTTCTCAGACCCAGAAACATCAGCTTAAATTACAGGAATTGACATAAAATTAATGCACTACCTAAAAACTATTATAGAAGTGTATCTAATGGTTCTAAAATAAATACTAAAAAATTTTAAGAATTCGCGAATGATACCTCTAACCATTATCTACATTTTTATGGTTGGCGACCAATGTCAACCACATTACACAAAATCTTGAATCACGGAGCTACTATTATACTACATGCATTGCATACAATCGGGCAGCTATCAGAGGAAGCGGCTGAAACTCGCAACAAGCATTTTCGTTCATATAGGCAAAACTTTTCAAGAAAAGCCTCGCTCATAGACTGGAATCATGAGTGCTTAATCGCTTACTTTTATGTTCTGATTCTTGTTTAAGTTTTAGTATGCGAAAAAACACCGCAAAACATAAAAATTTCTCTGCAGAGGCATTACAGTTTTTATTGGCAGAATCTAGTTTTCGAGTGGTTCTGAAGTGGATGATGTGGACGACTATGATCAAAAGAATGATGGTCAGTAGGACATTAATTTATTACACATATTTGCATAAACTGTACGAAAAGTGAGTTGTTTCTAGCATATTAAAATATTTTTCGGTTTCTTAAGACATTTTATCTGCTATAGAACGCACAAAAGATTTTAAATAATTTTGGCCAGGTTTTTCAGCAAAATACCACACTGTGCGCCGGATAAAGTCATTTCGAAATAGAAAATCTGAGATGGTTTTTGAAAATTTTTGTGCGTGCAGTTTTTAGTTTCTTCTATCTTTACAAGAAGAAAGTGTTGGATTCGTGAAAAATTTCAACTTCCGGTTTTCGACTGATTTATACGTTTTAGAATGCCCAGAACACGATTTGACGGTTTTTAGAAAATGTCTGTCTGTGAGTCTGTCTGTCACTCTGTCACTCTGTGAGTCTGTATGTGACAAACATTTTTGGGCGCTCTATCTCAAGAACTAATGCACGGAATTTCACAAAACTTTATATTTAGTTAGACCTTCATATAAACTGGACCTTATTAGTTTTTGGTGAAAATCGACCAACAGGTGGCGCTGCTATGCGGCATTTTTCACGATTTCTGCAATAGCTATATCTCAAGAACTACTGCACGGATTTTAATAAAACTTCAGATTTTGTTAGTCCAGGACATAGTTTGGTGCTGATTACTTTTTTGTGAAAATCGCCCAACAGGTGGCGCTGCTATGCTGCATTATTCATGATTATCGCAATAGCTCTAACTCAAGAAAAAATGCACGAATTTTCATCAAACATCAGATTCAGTTAGTCCCTGATATAAATTAGAGCTGTTTAATGTTTGATATAAATCGCCCAACAGGTGACGCTGCTGTGCTGCATTTTTCACGATTCCCGCAAGAGCTGTATCTGAAGAACTATTGCACGGATTTTCATCAAACTTCAGATTTAGTTAGTCCTTGACATGAATTGACGTATAAATTAGTTCTGTTTAATTTTTGGTGTAAATCGCTCAACAGGTGGCGCTGCTATGCTGTATTTTTTGCGATTTCCGCAATAGCTTTATCTCAAGAACTAATGCACGAATTTTCATCCAACTTCAAATTCAGATATACTTTGATATGAATTGGTGCTAAATCGTTGTTATTTCTTGTACTATTTAAATGATTTAATTGACGTGATTTATATAGAAGAAAGTTTTGTGATGGCCACAACATACTAGTTTAGTTTAGAGCATTACTTTCAAACTGACATAAAATATTTTTCATTCACTATCATAATTTAAAAAATGGTTGGATTACGTGAATAACAAGTCAGAAATTGTACGTCAAACGTGGCAAATGAGGTGCGTTCGTACTGTAGCTAGTTTTATAAATATTTTTTGCACCGCATGTTATACTGAATGTATATTTTAGTGCGTTTCAGTAAGTGCATATCAATTTCATTCTGTTCGAAACGCTGTAACATCATTAAAATGCACTTGAAATAATTTTTTCCCATTGGCCGTAATGTAACGGAAAACTTTTGGGTGTCCCTGTAATTAAACTATGCATCCGATTTTCATAAAATTTGAAATGTCTCGACAAAATATTGCAACCATTATATATTTAAAATTTCAGACCATTCGATTGGGTAGTTTTTGCTCTGTTATATGCGGACAGACGAACAGACAGACGGACTGAACGACGACTATAGGTGCTACGTATTTATAAAATTACAACGCACCTAAAAAAGAATAATTCAATATATTTTCTTTTATTATGTTTTGTATACATTGAGATTTCCTTCAAAACAAATTTTAAATATAATGGTTTTAATTATATTTTTAAATTCAAGAACAGGGTAAAACTGCTACGCAAAGATGAAGCGATCACTACTTGGTCTACTATTTTGCAATTTAGGTTTTACAGTTAGCACTCTGGTATCAAGGAAGACAATGTTGAATTCCGAAACTATCCGGGACGAAAAAACTTTGGAGAAAGCAATGAGGAGTTCCGGGGGGAAAATGGCACTTTCGACCATAAAGGGGGGGGGGGAGTTCGGGTATTATAGAATACAGTTTTATTTATATTTGTAAGTCAACATAAAAAAAGATTGAGATAAATTAAAATTTAGTAAAGAAGAAACTTTGACAATTTCTTAACACATATTTATTGCGTTTAAAGTGGAAAAAATACATATCAATATTTAGCTTTTTAAAAAAGTTACACTTTTCAGGTTAATGGCAACCAGCCGGTAATATAGAATAGAGTTATAAGGAATAGTAAAATTGCATGAAAAACCGCGATTTAAAAGAATAACCAACATTATTTAACGCGTAAAACAGGCATGAGATCGCTCCGACCCAATTGGTTGATTTTCACCGCTAAAATTTTAATAGTATTCTTTGCTTAGTTAAATTTCAGAAATTCTGTCATTAAACATGTCAAGAAATACTACTAAAATTTAGTGATAAGAATCGGTCATTTGGATCGGAGCGCTCTCATCTCTGCTAAAACTTCGTAAATCATCTATAAATCATCGGATTCTTTGAAAAAATTGTTTTAATTCTTAGGCTCGCCCTGAAACAGTTGTGTAGCTGATATTCCATATTACCCGACACACCATCTTGAAAAACATAACCTTTTCACTCGTCAACAAGTTAGCATGGAGTAAAACTGACTAACTAAACAATAAATATAGCTTTTTAACTTTGTTCTGAACTTGGTTAACATCACTGGCAATGAGATTTTATAATTAATACGAATTTTATAAAATTCATCTGCAAAAATATGCAAAAATTCAAAATAAGATTTTATTTCACTGCGAGGCTCCAACAATAAGTATCCGAAGAGTACTGAACACAGTGCCTAATGTGACTACTAGGAAGTCGTATGGTAAATTTACTCTTGGCTGTGACATGCGCCAGATATTGAAGTATTTCATATTGTCCGACCATTCCATAATGCCCAAACTTCCTCTATAAACATAAAATCCCAAAACATTCGGGGCGTGTGTGTGTGTTGGGGGGGGGGGGGGGGGGTCGTCCACCATCCTGGCCATTCCCTGAATTCATCACTGAATCAGAAAAGGACCATATTTTAAAACTTTGTACCGATGTGATTTTAAATTTCTTTCTTTTTTTTCAATACTTTAAATTTTATTATGTTGTATAAATTGGATTTACTCGTCTATTTATTTAAAGATTTAAACAGAAACAGCTGACTTTCGTATTTAAATTTGGTCAAATGCAAATAAATCAAAACTGACACAAAGAAGTAATTTCTTCTTTGACTATACATTACATTTCAAATTTAAGAACAATCTTATTAAATTGGAAGCGTTGAGACAATTTAATCTTGAACTTCATGTAAAAATTTCTTTGAGCATCAACCGACTTTGACCGACTTCATCAACCGACTTTGGCACATCTTAAAAAATCAACTAATATGGAAAAAAAGAAAATAATATGTGGTATCTTCTGGCATAAAGCGCAGCATAAGTAAATCTTCCACTTATCTTATGTACTTTTTGTGAAATTTTGTATTATTATTATTATTATTATTATTATTATTTTTATTTTAAAGATTTAATTTAAAAATATTTTCAAGGTCATGCAAAATAATGTCTATTTGCTTATTTTGTAAAAAAAATAAAACGTTTAATTGGTATTTAATTGAGGAAAGTAGGACGAAATCGTCCGACTGTGGAAAAGAAGAAAGTAATATATGGTGTTTTCTGGCATACATTGCGCAGCATTAGTAAATCTACCTCTTATCTTATGTACTTTTTGTGAAATTTTGTATTATTATTATTATTTAATTTTAAACATTTAATTAAAAAATATTTTCAGGGTCATGCAAAATAATGTCTATTTGCTCATTTTGTAAAAAAATAAAACGTTTAATTGGTATTTAATTGAGGAAAGTAGGATGAAATCATCAGACTGTTGAAAAGAAGAAAATAATATATGGTGTTTTTCTGGTATAAATTGCACAGCATAAGTAAATCTACCGCTTATCTTATGTAGTTTTTGTGAAATTTTGTATTATTATTATTATTTAATTTTAAACATTTAATTAAAAAATATTTTCAGGGTCATGCAAAATAATGTCTATTTGCTCATTTTGTAAAAAAATAAAACGTTTAATTGGTATTTAATTGAGGAAAGTAGGATGAAATCGTCAGACTGTGGAAAAGAAGAAAGTAATATATGGTGTTTTCTGGCATAAATTGCGCAGCATAAGTAAATCTATCGCTTATCTTATGTACTTTTTGTGAAATTTGTATTATTATTATTATTTAATTTTAAAGATTTAATTAAAAAATATTTTCAGGGTCATGCAAAATAATGTCTATTTACTCATTTTGTAAAAAAATAAAAAAATTAAACGTTTAATTTGTATTTAATTGATGAAAGTAGGATGAAATCGTTCGACTTTGATACATCCTAAAAGATCAACTGATATAGAAATGGAAAACGTAATATATGGTATAGTCTGGCATAAACAGTGCAGCATAAGTAAATCTGCCAGTTATCATATGTACTTTTTGTGAAATTATGCGTTATTATTATTTTATTAATTTTTTAAATTGTTTATTTTAAAATGTTTTCTACTCCATGCATAGTAATTTGTATCTTGTCATTTTGTAAAAAACCAAAACAAGCAAACAATCCTTAAATTGGTATTTGATTGAGGAAAGTAGGGTAAAATCGAATACTTTATTATTAGCAGACTTCTGAAGCCACAATTTCCAATATAATTCAATGAAACTTTGTGTAACACACATACGACATATGATTCTAAGCATATAATTTGTTTATCGCATTTTTATCAATAAATGCTTTTCTCGAAAAATCCACTTCACCCGGTCCATGGATATGTTAATCTTAGAAAGAATGAGAGAATTCGGATTTTCTTTTGAAAAAGAAAAACATGTTGCATTCTTCAACTTTAATTGAGGAACTAAACTAACAATATTTCAAGTATAAGTATAATCATTTAATACTTCTTAAACACAAAAGGATAATGGAATGGCAAACTTAACAACTTTTGTCATTGAATTTGAGCAACTACTAAAAAAAAAAAAAAAAAAACCGTTCACCTTTTTACCCGACTGCCAAGAAGGGTTATAGTCTAGGTTTTGTTTTTATAAATTCAAAATGGCGGCCGTAAAATACCAAATGGTGGTAGAGATGAAAAAAATTGCGCACCCTATTGAGTGGCATATCACTGGATAGGTCTTTCAAAATGAAGACGATGTTTGTTTGACTATTTTACAGTCAGAAGCTCCGTTTAAATATTACACAATCTGGAAGCTGTGTAGGTAGGACTCCTAGTTTTACTGCAACTCTAATCATCATAGACATCTATAAGCCTCATCAAAGCAGTGTTTATAGATAGGAACTAACAATTAAGCAACTTAAATGTCATCAATACAAGTAAATAAGAAAGAAAGGTAAGTAATATAAAAAATAGTTTAACACTGATGAGAAATAATTAATTAGTTCGCTTTTTACGCAGTCGGGTTTTCTGATTTTTTAAATTTAATTTTTACTTGTTATCAACTTATGATTACATAGTTTTGACTGTATTTTCTCCAAGAAATTTTTTTTTACTTTAAGCATTGATTTTCAATATCCATTTTTATTTCAAGTATGATATTCGATTTTACTTCAAAAAGATTGTGAAAAACGAGCCGCAAAATTGTCCTTTTAAATGTTAGTAGCAGTTTTATTGCAGTAAGTAAATTTTTCTTAAATGTAAAATACATGTCACCAGAACGCTGCGCAAACACTATGTACATTTGTAGCGAATTTCTTTGAGTTTTGATCCTTAGCCTGATTTTTTAAAACAAAATCCGAATGAAACGCGCTGAATGCCCTGAATAATACTCCACATGATCTACTAATTATTGAAACACATTTGATACATTTTATAACTTAATCATAAATGAAAAAACATACCTTTTCTAAAGTAATGAATTAATTTAGCAGACCTCAAAACAATGAAGCCAAGTATTATTATCAGTGTTGTAAAATAACTGATATGAAGTTAAATATCTACATAATAAATGCACTATTTATTACCTATATTGTTATCAAAAAAGATATCAACAAAATAAAATTAATTTCAGATTAGAATTTATATTTGTAATAAGCATTAAAGTTGTTTTTCATAAAAAAAAAATCCAGATCACATTTAAAATATTTCTTCGTAACCTTTCTTAAATGTTCTGTAACTGCCCCCAGGTAGCACATATGACTCGATAAAATGGTTTGTAAGCCAATTATTATTTTTTTTTACAAAAAATACTGTAAGTGATAAGAAGGCAAACCTTTGGTAAAAGATAAAAACCTCTTTCTAATGGCACAATAACTTTCTGTGCCTCAAGCAAAGTATATCACTCACAATATATTACCCATGTATCACAGCATATGATAATGATTTGCCCCAGGAAAAATAAACAGAAGTTTTTCTTACATCTTTATCGCACTTCGTTATTGACGATTTGTAGATATTTGAGAATAGAAATCAAACTAAGAATATTCAATGTTGTTTCCACTCACCTTTCCCCTTCTTTTTATCTTTTACTTTTGCCCACGGGATGCATAGTCTTTTATGTATTCTAATTTTATAATCAATTTGTAATAAAATGGTGTAATATTGCTTTTGCGATTAATTTAATAAGAACTCAATTTTGAGGGAAAAGTATCGATAAGGCTATAAAAGTTGCCTCTGGTGTATTCATTCTAATTTGATAGTATATCATAGGATAAGGATGGCGAATCTTTACAAATCCGCGTGCCTAATTTTTTTTAAACAAATATTTTACGTGGCCATGGCGTGCCAACTAAAAGAAAAAAAATCAAAACACAATAAAAAAAGTATAAAACTTAATTACTTGAATATGAATAACATGTATGCAGCTGTTAAATTTTAATAATTAGCATAGTAATCATATTGTAGAAAGTAATAAAAAAAGTAATGCGATTAAATGCCATTTCTGGCATTGCATCTTGGGTGAAAAAAATATTTTATATCAGGTTAATACTTAATAAGTTTTAACAGAATTTAAGCTAAACGGATTTCGCTTAATTATTTGATCAAAATAATACTGATTGGTAAAGAAATCACTGGATTCGAACTCAGGACCGTGTCTAAGTTGCAACATTTTTTCAACTACGCTATACTCGACAAATCCGGCGAGCATATTTCACTCCGATAAGCTTTTGCCAATGCCATCTGGTCTATTATCTGAAACAGTTCAATCGAATAAACTTTAGGTAAAGGTACTCCAGTGGTCTATTCTGTTGAAATGTTTTAGATGAAAGACCAAATGCCATTGCCTGAGTGAATACATTAATTCATTTTGAAAACAACACCAGCAAAAAGCTAAAACAAAAGCAAACTAGTATGTTGTGGCCATCACAAAACTTTCTTCTATATAAATCACGTCAATCAAATCATTTAAATAGTACAAGAAATTGCATCAATTTAGCACCAATTCATATCAAAGTATATCTGAATTTGAAGTTAGATGAAAATTCGTGCATTAGTTCTTGAGATAAAGATATAGCTTAAATTCTGAAAAATGCAGTATAGCAGCGCCACCGGTTGCGCAATTTGCATCAAAACATAACCAGTACTAATTCATATCAAGGTATACCTGAATCTGAAGTTTGTCGATTTCCAAGCATCAGTTCTTGAGATAGAGCTATAGTGAAGATTCTGAAAAATGCAGCATAGCAGCGCCACCTGTTGAGCGATTTGCACCAAAACATAAATAGCAGTAACTCAAATCAAGGTATACCTAAATCTGAAGTTTGTTGAAAATCCAAACATTAGTTTTTGCGATATAGCTATTGCGGAAATCGCAATAAATGCCTCATAGCAGCGACACTTGTTGAGCGATTTACACCAAAATGTATACAACGCCAATTCCTATCAAGAACTAACTGAATCTGAAGTTTGATGAAAATCCGTGCATTAGATCTGGAGATTTAGCTATTGTGGTAATCGTGAAAAATGTTGCATAGCAGCGCCACCTGTTGATCGATTTACATCAAAAATTAATCAGCACCAATTTATATCAGGGACTAACTGAATATAAATTTTTATTAAATTCCGTACTTTAGTTATTGAGATAGAGCACCCACAAAATTTGTGTCACACACAGACAGACAGTCTCACAGACAGACATTTTGTAAAAACATGTTTTTCGGGTTCTCTGACCCCTAAAACGTGTTAATCCGTCAAAAGCCGCAATTCGAATATTTTCATAAATGCAATACTTTCTTCTTGTAAAGATAGGAGAAAGTAAAAACAAATTTTCTGCTAAAATGTACAACTATAACAAACTTATTAGCCAGAAAATGATAGCAGCGCAAGAAATATTTAAAGTTAATTAAATCCAAAGTCAGTAAATTTCGAAACTATGCGAATATAATAGAAAATAAAACTTTTTTTTTGCGAGCTATAAACAAAATATTGAATCTTGCGTAAAGTCCAGAGAGAAAGACTTTTCTTTCGAGGAAAAAAGAAGTCTATACAATCTTGTAAATTACAGTAAATAATTTTCGGACAAAATGGAGTAAAATAAAATAAATTTGAGTTCACATCGACGTAAAATCACAAGTTTGTTTTTTTAGAAATGAAATCGCAGATGCATTGAGGGAAAAAAAAGAACAATCAATAAATCCTCCTACATCTGGTGTTAATAATTACCTTCTTACTGTTAAAGATACCCTATCACTATTAGAGCAGAAGGAATACTATTCAATCTTCCTCTTACAGTAGTATTGGTAAGGTGACTTTTTAGGTGCGTTCGTAATGATATAAATACGTAGCACCTATAGTTGTCGTCTGGACCGCCCTTTTCTCTGTCCGTCTGTCCGCACATAACAGCGCAAAAACTACCCAGGCGAATGGTTTTAAATTTAATATATAAAATCGTTGCGGAATTTTGTCCAGTCATTTCAAATTTTATGAAAATCGAATCAAAACTTAAAAAGATATTAATAAGAGTTTTCTAAATTCTATTAAATCCTATCATACGTAATTAATTCAATGATGTCCCGTGATAGGTAATGATTCTAGGTTACTATGGTCATTACGTTCTATTTAAGAAGGAGTCATATTATTTCCGTATTACTGAATTTAATTTATATAATCTTAATAAATTTTCTATTCATGTATTTTTGAATAAGAGTGCAACAGTTATTACACCAAGATCTGAATATTTATAAAACTAGTTATAGTACGAACGCATTTCATTTGCCACGTTTGGCGTACAATTTCCGACTTGTTGTGTCTGAATAAAAACAACAAATCTTTCAAAACTCGTTGCATTAGCCTTTTTACTTTCTTCTATCTTTGCAAGACGAAAGTATTGAATTCGTGAAGATTTTCGACTTTCGGTTTTCGACGGATTTACACGTTTTAGGGGTCAGAGATTCCGAAGAACATGTTTTTACAAAATGTCTGTCTGTGAGTCTGTCTGTCTCTCTGTATGTGACACAAATTTTGTGGGCTCTCTATCTCAAGAACTAATGGAAGAAATTTAATAAAAAATTATATTCTGTTAGCCCCTGATATAAATTGGTGCTGATTAGTTTTTGGCGTAAATCGCTCAACAGGTGGTGCTACTATGCAGCATTTTTCACGATTTCCGCAATAGCTCAATCTCCAGAACTAATGCACGGATTTTCATCAAATTTCAGATTCAGTTAGTCCTTGACATGAATTGACGTTTTGTATATTTTGGAGTAAATCGCTCAAGCGGTGGCGTTGCTATGCAGCCTTTTTCACGATTTTCGTAATAGCTCAATCTCCAGAATTAATGCACGGACTTTCATCAAACTTCGTATTCAGTTAGTCCATGACATGAGTTGACGTTTTATACATTTTGGTGTAAATCGCTCAAGAGGCGGCGCTGCTATGCTGCATTTTTCAGAATTTCCATTATAGCTCCGTCTCAAGAACTAATGCACGAATTTTCATCAAACTTCCGATTCAGGTATACCTTGATATCAATTAGTGCTGTTTATGTGATTTCTATAGAAGAAAGTTTTGTGATGGCCACAACATACTAGTTTTATGTTGTATTTAATATGTTTCTTTTTATAGTATAATCCAAATTGATATCCACTAATAATTCCAAATTAAATTTACTTCTTAAAAATCATTAATGTAATTTGCGATTAACATATTCAGTAATCTAGTAAAACAAATATTAGTAACTATCTAGTTTTAGTGTTTTCCGAAATTTTCAGAATACATCCTATTTTCTGCAAAGAAAATATGACAATGTGAAAAATTTGTAAAGAGGGGACTTATTGTTCCGTATCATCGAATCTTAACAATGCACGGTTGAAAAATTTACATCCTCAGTTCTGGAATCTCAAGGCTTTAATCACTTCATGTAAAGTGCAGTTTTTTTCAGAAACAGGTTATTTTGAAAAGAAAGTTTAAATTCAAGAAAGTAACACAATGAGTTCACTTTGATTTTGACTTCTTTTTCCATTCTCTTTCTTCCATCTGGGCTATTTATGGATACTTATTATACTCTTTTGAACTTATGCAAAAATGTCTTAGTAAATAAAGCGGAAAGAACTCTTAAGTTATATAGCGCTGCGAGGCGTACATTTTCTAAGCTTTATTCTTGCACTTTAGAGAGAGAGTGCTCACTGTTAATGAACAATTACTGATGCAGAGGAAATCGTATTCTATATTTAGATTTCCACTTTTAACCCTTTGAGGCTCAACAGCTCTGATTTTAGAAATACTAACTCAGATGTTGGAAAATGTAAAAAAAAAAAATGTATTTAAAACTCTCTGACAGTCTTGGAAAAGGAAAAATTTTAATGTTGTTTTTTCTGCATTTTATTTTAAATGCTAAAAAAGGATGATTCTTTCAACATTTTTATGTAAAAAAAAAAATTAATAACGAATATGAATGCAATCTTTGGAAGTGCTAATCATTGTTCAATATATTAAAAATACATCAAATCAATAGAATTATATTATTTTAAATATTGCTTGTATTACAGTGAAACCTGGAGCTTAGTGAACGTATTAATACGGGCTTGTCAGGGTGGAGGTTAAAAAAGAAAACAGGAATTCTGTTTTATCAAAATTTAGTGTTGCACCAGATGAAAAATATATAAATATAGATAGTACAAAACAAATTTCAGCTTTAAGACTTAAAATACAAGCTTTTATTTTACATAAAATGTTGTCATTTGCATTCGTGAAGAATTCCTCATTGACGATCCAGTATTAAACAACATCTAAAAGTATGCATATGACGTCACCATCGCGGAATAATACACAAACTCAGCAAAAAGCGATGTCGTCATTCAAGAAACTCGACAAAAAATATCGGATATCTAACGATTCATATCCCTTCATTTGTTTGTAACATTAATATGATATTTAAAATTAAATATTGTTTATAATAAGCATAAAACAATCACTTTATGCGAATTTTAATACATAAGCTAAAACCTACAACAACCCAGCAAAGAAAGAAACAGTGAGCCATAAGCTGGAAAAAAGATGGCAGCCAGCACTGCCATCAGCGGTAAAGTGCAATGGTGCCATTACTTAAATCAGTACAAAAGTGTCCGAGCGGAATGCAGCTGGCCCATCAGTGATGGCCAACAGCAGGCCAGCATAGGTATGCCATCACATTACTTCAATCTAGCACTTTTCCTGCAGTGCTAGCACCTATCCCACTGCTATTCCTTTGCTGGCACAGCACTTTACTTTACAAAAATTTCTTTATAGAATTCTATACAAAACAAAGTATTATGGCTCTCTCTGCTGTAAGCTTGTTTCACCAAGAGCTATAGAAGTGTCTATAATATAAATGTGTATAGAAATATTTGAACTTGCAGCAGTTTCCATGTGGTCACCCTCCCAAGTACTAACTGCGCTCGATGCTGTTTGATTTTCGTGATCAGACATGAACAAGTACTTTCAGCGTATGCTACGACCGCTCGTAGTTTTCAAGCTCTCATTTCACTATTTCAAGTTTGTTTCGTTTGTGATTTACGTTCCCAATCATTAAACTCGTATAGAAATTATTGTATTGTATAGAAATCCTATATATTTTATACGCTTTTTTTTTATTATTGATTATGAGCTGTGTAAATTATGAAAACCGAAATCCTTTGTAACTTAGTAAAACCAGATTTAAGGAGAAAAAAAAGTGCGTTAAAATAAAGAATTTATTTATTTATTTATTTACTTATTTATTTTGTTGGTGGCAGTGGTGATATATTATTTACAGTTAAAAAAAATAGCTTCACAGCTTAAATTGTGTTAAGATATTCATTTCAGATTTGTGTTCAAATACTCAATGTTTTCGATTTTCGCAACGCCACCTAGCGTAAGGGTTCCCAGCAATAATACTGCAAAAATTCGTGCACTTCCATCTAGTGGTGAGCCAGCGCATGAGATAAAACGCATAGCTGCCAATTTTTACGCTTTTTTATTACCACTAAAATTAAAAAAAAAATTTGGAATTATTGAATCGCAGAGTTCGCCGATTAAATTTGGAAAATTTTACTCTTACATTTACGTGGTAAGAAAAAAGCGTAAAAGTTGGCCTCTATGAAAACCGAAGCCTACCAGAATTTTATCTGATGATTTCCAACAGCAAAGTTGACTGAAGCTGTCCAGCAGTGGTCATGCAGTGGTAGACCATTAGCCAGCACTTCTCCATCATTGCCAGCACCTATCTTGCCGCTGGCCAGCAATTTCCTCTTTGCTGGGAATGTTCAAACGCGCAAATACGTACAACGCCATGACACAAAAATTCACATACGGCCGTTTCGACTCAAGTTCGACCAAAGTTCATTCGTACTCAAGCACTGGCTAATGATCATTAGCCAGTACTCGGGGCTATAACCGAGGGTTATTTGAACCCATTTTAATCTGTTATTAATTTTTTCTTTCGTACTGAAGATGGTACACCAAGAATTCTCTAAAAAGTCCGCAACCGAATTTTTGTATCATGGTATTGTACATATTTGTGCGTTTAAACGTTGTTAAATGTTTTAGCTTATGTGTTTTAGTTTATAATAGCTCCATGTTTTATCATAAATCATTCATTCATATTCTTGCAAAATAACAGGTATTTTAAATAATTTTTTTTCAGTTGTTATGAGAAAATGACAACAAGGTGCTATAGTAATCTACTATTTTCAAACTATTTTCCCTTTATTTTCTACAGAAATGGAGTATTTCAGTTGCCACTATTAAAGAAACGGCATTAAAAATTACAAAAAATTAATATCGCAAAAATTAATTGAGATGCAGTTTTTAAACAATTTGCAGTTAAAAGTACTTTTATTCCCTATACAAAGGTGTAAAAATTGAAAATGGGCTATGCTTAGCAGCTGAAAAATATTGCAGTAGAGATTATCAGTATTGAACCGCACTATGATGAATCTGCTTCGATTTATGGCTGGCATGTGTAACGTAACGTTATTTTTTAGGGATCACACTTTAATTGTTACCTGAAAGAAATAGCATACAGGGGGTCTAAAAAATTTGGAACATAAAAACAAAAAAATTATTGACTAAAAGGTACTTTTTTCACATCTGGAAAAAACAGAAAGTTACGTAATTCTCATCAATATTGTCAATTTTCGAATGCAAAATTGTAAAGTATACAAACTTGTCTTTATAAAAAATGTATTTTTGGACGCCCCCAAGCCTTTTTAATTTGACAAAATTTACAATTTATATTAACTGTGTTGTGAGATAGAAGCAATAAACCAGAAAACAGGAATTCTGCTTTTTCAGAATTTAGTGTCGCCCCCGATGAAAAAAAAATGTATGTATATAACACAAAACATATTTCAGTTTTAAGACTTGAAACACACGCTTTTATTTTATATAAAATGACGTCATTCGCATTCTCTGAAGAATTTCTTATTTACGGTCCAGTCGTAAACAACATCTACAGTAAAGTATTCATATAACGTCACTATTGCTGAATAATACACAAATAATAATAATAATAATCTCTATATAATAAAACGCAGTGTAACGCTGGGCGGGGCGAATCCACCAATCTTACCAGTCTCCCAGGAAGAGACTCAATGGGATAAGGATCCATTCTCCCATTGGTTGACAAGAAACAAGAATCCCGCGATTACTTCTCAAGGTTAAAAGTCCTGATAATTGAGCAGTGGTAGGCACTTCTTCCTAACAAATCAGTGCAAGGCACATCACATTACACCACCAAAATAAATCGCCAAGTGCCACTTGAGATTATTTCAAGTATTAAGTTGCAATCATATTAAATTTTCTTTGCGACATGTAAGGAATTTTAATTTATTTCTCATATAAAGTGATTCACGGAAAACAATGATATGGTATTTTTTTAAATATTTTTTCCTGCAAAAAATTGATAAAACTGACTTTCTTTAAAAAAAGTAATCAATTTAAATATTTTAGGCTTATTATTTTGTAACTTATTTTTAAATTACACATTACTTATATTTTCCTTTTCTATATACAGGTGTATGTAAATTTAAACTTAAAAAAAAAACAGAAAAAAAACTTATTCAATATTTTAAAAGTAAAAAATTAATATTTATACGAAAAGTAAAATTAATAATTTTTGATTTATAGCTTTGCATCAGGAGGACAAAAGCTTAGAAGATTAGACGGTTGGGATTCAACCTGAGATACTTATTTATTAATCAATATACATATTAAAAAAAATTTGGAGGGGGGGGGGAAACGATAAAATACAATTTCAAAGTGTTATTAAAAAAAAATAGTATTATTTCAATAGTTGCAGCAGACTGTTTTAATTACGCACTTTTATTGCATATTTATAAAATTTTTGTTTTATTAAGAAATCTTAATTTTGTTATAGTATATTAGCCGGAAAACCTGGTTTACCCAGAAATATTGTAAATGCTAATTGTGTGTTTATTAGAAGATAAACTAGCCGAACTTTGCTCATCTAAACGCTTCCACATTGTCAATTATTTTTTATCAGTTTTTCAAATTTTAGGTGAAAAACACAATTTTTACCCACCGTCCTAGGACGGGCATTTACACTAGTAATAATAATAAACACAGATGTCACTCAAGAAACTCGACAAAAAAAATCGGCTATCTAATGATTCATATTCCTTTATTTGTTTGTAACATACATAATTAAATATAGTTTATAATAGCCCCATGTTTTATCAGAAAACATTCATTTATATTTTTTCAAAATAGCACGTATTTTAATTAAATTTTTTTCTTCAGTAGTTATGGGGAAATGGCAACAAAAAGATATAATTACTATTTTCCAACTATTTTTTTCTGTTCTTTCTACAGAAATGGAATATTTGAATTGCCAAAATTAAACAAATGGCACTAAAAACTACAAAAAAAATTAATATCTCAAAAATAAATTGAGATGCAATTTTCAAACAATTGCATTAAAAAGTACTTTTTTCCCAATACAACGGTATAAAAATCGAAAATGTGCGATGCTTAGAAGTTAACAAAATTGTAGTAGAATATTTAACAGTACATGATACATCTGCGTTGTTTTATGGCTGGCTTATACAACGGAACGTTATTTTTTGAAGACGACACTTTATTTGCTGGGAGAAAGAAATAGCATATCGGGGGCTAACAAAATCGTTTTTTAAAGCCGCCTGTATAAGTAACATCGACTTTTGGACATGTTGCAGATATGCAAAGCGATGATACAAAGAGTTAAGGCTAAATATTTTCATGTATTTATTGTATTTTCTGTTTCATTGTTTTATCACAGAATGTGTTTATGACTAAAAACAAAAAGTAAAACAAAATAAATAAAATGTTTCAATTTGTGATTGAACAAATTGCTTGCTCTGAATAGGGGCGAGTAGCCATATTTGGACCGCCGCTTTAATTGGACCGTTGCCATTCTGCCGTTAATTACAGAAAGATACTCCATCTACCGCTGAAATCCTACTGGCGTCAGAATGGCGTCACTCATGATTAGATGAAGCAGCCGCCTACCATGTGCTGTTTTCAGACAATTTAAAAAAAACCTAAAGTTAGCTGTTTTGATCTAATTTTTTCCTACTAAACGTAAGTGAATATCTTCAAACTAAGGTAAGTTGTTATGTTTTCATATACATATATGAATTCATCTCTTTATTGCGCATATTTTTCATGCGGATTTGTTTGATTTCGTTTTTGTTCATAGTCTTGAAATTAACTGTTTTAAAAAATGGCGCAGTTGCCACAATTCGGCCAATTTTAGTTGCTTAAATTGGACCAGATATGCGATCATAAATTTGAAAAGCAAGTAATGAATTTCGAGGACGGTACGCTTTGTACACTATTTTTTTTTATATTTTATAATGAATTAATATCTCCATACAAGTTTTTTTTGTATATCTGGATTAATTTTTTTATACGGTTTAGGCCTATATAAACATAAAAATAATTTATATGTCTATGCAATGAATTTTGTTTGCAATGTCGTTTATCTTGTATGTAATTGTATTTATTTTCTTTGAATTCTTTATTCCTGCGGCATATTTGATTTACAGAGTTGAATTCAAAGATTTTCCTCCTGCAGGATATTTGTGATGGAAGACTTTTTACAGTTCTGGAAGGTGGAATTATACTTTTTTGCCATTAAAACGCATAAAATCGCAAACTTTGATGAAAATGTTGAAAAAGACATAGACAAACTGTGTGGAAGAAAAACACCCGTGACAGCAAAAGTTGTTAAAGATATAGGGAACAAAATGCAGACAGTAAGTTGTGAAGAAATTGACCTGCAACAAGGCTGCAGCTACAAATCCTCCCCAAAAGCAAAAAAAGCATTAGAAATGTTATTTTCCTTGCTAAATTCAGTTAAATCAAAGTACAGAGGGAGTCAAAAAACAGTTGTGTTAACATCATCGCCATATAAACTAAACCTTCAAATGAAAAAAAAAGACAAAAATGAAGCTTTCACAGCCCAAAAGCAATTGGAACATCGAGTTAAAAAATATTCTTAATGCGATTAGGAAGAAAATGATGGAAGAGAAGACCTACAAACATAATATAAAGAGAACTTCTGTTGCAAAAAAAGTCTAATTATTCAGAATCTAAAAAGAAAAATCTAGACAGTGATGATTGGTTTCGCCAAATTTGTAAGAAATATGAAATGGCAGAAATGATTCAGTGTTCAGTTTGCCATATACGGTTCTATGTTATGTGCGCTGAAAACAAAATTCATGTATAAGCTTTGCATCACTCCTTACATGATATTCAAGTAACTGATAATTAGTTCCATAATTTCTATTCTTAGTTACTGATAACTTTGATTTATATTTTGAATACATTTTGATTTAAAACAATTACTCTTATTTTCAGATATTTGATTTCATTATATTTCATTGCTGTTATTCTGTTTGATTGTTTCATTAATCGCAAAGTTTGCTTTTAATAAAATTAGTTATATTCTCTAGTCATTAAAACAACCTGATATTATTTGATCCAATTTAGGAGACTGGGGGTCCAACTTAGGCGACCAGTTGCTGAATTTGGACCACTTTTGACAAATTTTTCAAATTAAGATAAAATTTAAGATTTTCAAAAAGAAATTGATCTAAATATTTATTTAGTTAATAGATGAATAGATTGACTGTGTGTAATGATCTTTTGTAGATATTCCAAAAATTAAGTGAGTTACACCTGAAAATAAGTGAAGTGGTACAAATTCGGCTACTCTCCCCTATATCTTTATATCAAGCATTGAAGTGCATAATATGAGCAATGAGCATAGACTACGGGGACTAAATGTCTCCAAACTTTTCCCGCATTTCACGAATTTTTAATTTTCCTAAGTATCCACAGCAATTTTTATAAAATTCTGGTCGTTTTCGACTACGCAAATTCTAACAGTGGCGATAAAAGTATATGTTTCGTTTTATGGATTTTTAAAATCCTATAATCAATTGATAATTTATATTTAAAATGTTGTTTATAAGAAATGTGCGCCTGCCTTATGTTTGAGCTTTGCAATGTCTCATATGAAACAAAAAGTAATGAAATTCTTATATAATTGTCTGCGTTATGTTTAAATAACTAATGTCTGTTTAACATAGATTGGTTTATTCTTTATCAATTTGTACCTCACTTATCATTGGAAATAGATAAAAATTTGTATTTCTATGTATTTAACAGGCTGAAATAAAATATGCAATAAAATTATGGTGTTGCTATTGAGTTATTTATAATCGGGTTTAATTTTGATATGTAGATTACCAATCATGACAAAGTAAAGACAAATACAGTGGATGATCGGTTAACGAACTTAATTCGTTCCAAAACAACGTTCTTTAACCGAATTGTTTGTTAACCGATCATAGATTTGGTAGAGATTTGGACGGGAAAATTAATTCATTATTAAAAGCTAAATAATATGTAAAAATTAATATAAATTCGCTCTAAATTTATTTAAATGTAATAATAATTAAACATACATCACATACATACAGTCTTGCTCATCCTTCAATCATGCTTTTTTTGAGATTGCGGGGCATTAAAGTATCTGTCCAAAGTCGATTGCTTTTCTCTCTTCTTCAGTGAGTTTCTGAAGTGATCAACACATTTTCGCTGCGAAGGTCCCCAATCCTATTAACATCAAGCTATTTTGGATGCAATTTCCAGACGGGGGTCCTGATTTCTTCCCAATTCTTTAAAAGTTCTTTTATAACAGATGTCGGCGTTGGTTCTTTTTCATTTCTATCAAAAGACAACGCATCACGCTGAGTTTCTTGATTTTCTTCATTTGAGAGTTCTTTTATCGTAAGCTGACTTTCGTGTTCCATTTTGAGCTATTGAATGTCATCTTCATTCACTTATATTTCCAGTTCTTTAGCTGTTGGGCAATTTCATCCACGATTTCAAGGACATTATCCCCACGTTCCTGGATGCAGGATGGATATAGGTCAACCACAGTTTAACTATTTCAAGTGACTTTTGACCATGTCTTTTGAATAAACCGTATCACTTCAAGAATATAAAAATTCTCTTTACAAGACAATTTTAAAGTCATTGTTGATAAGAACTCGCATGCTCCAAAACACCGATGAAACAATGCAAGAATGTACAATTTTTTGAAACCCACAATAACGGATCTATGGGTTGAATTAATGAAGTGGCATTTCGAGGCATAAACTTAAATGTCAAACAAGGAAAATCTTCAAGCAATTTATCATGTAGCGTATCAAGTTTGTTTGGGTGTGCTGGGGCATTGTACAATAGCAACAGTGCTTGCAATGGAACTTGGTTTGTCTGAAGGTAATCCTTGATGCTTGGGACACAAACTTCACACAGATTCTTTGGAAAAAACCTGCGTGACCTACGTCTTTCCATTCCATCTCAACATCACTGGTAGTTTTCTTTATCTATAGAGTTTTTTTTAACGCTCTAAGGTTCTGAGAGTGATACACAATAAGTAATTTAGCTTCATATCATCACTAGCCGATCTTTCATGGCTTTACGCTCAGAATATTTTTTTCATCTCTCATAATGTAGGTACGTTTTGGCATGCGCTTCCAAAACAAACTAATTTCGTCTCAATTAAAAATTTGTTGGGGACAATATCCTTCTGTTTCAATGAATTTTTGAATTTCTAGACGGAACTTATCAGCTTCTTCTTTATCTGCACTAGCAGACTCGCCATGCTACATTTTAAATTTCAGTTCTCTTTTTAAATTTCGCAAACTATCCAGGAGTAGCCTTAAATTCTAAATTTTCATGTGATGAATGAGGGGTTTGTTTCTTTTCAGTTCTTCAAAACTTTCTCTAGCTTTCTCTTGTATGACTGCCATACTGGATTTCCATTTCTTTTATCCAGACTAAAAGCAATTTCTCCGTTTTCTCTTGAAATACACACCTTTGTTTATCGCGCGGAATTGTTGTTACTGTTTTCTCCGCTTGAGTATTTTTAATTACATGTTTCTTAGATAAGATTGTAGCTATAGTAAACTTGTCCAAGCCATAATGCCTAGCAATATCAGACATTTTATCCCCACTTTCTAATTTAACTATAACTTTCTGCTTAGTTTGTATACATGGTTCGTACGGGTCCTGCAATTTCCAAACCAGAAAATTCTTCGATACCAGCATTTTGTTATAGATAATCTCTCCTGAAATAATGTGAAATTTCGCGCGTTTGAATTTGATTTATTTTTTTATATGTAAATACTGATATATAGCCTCGAAAATAACGGTATCCGTACGAACCCTGGTATAGTGATAACATTTCTTGATTTTTTAGGTCCCATAATAAAGTTTTTTATTTTAAATAACAATTCAGGAAAGCCATTAAAAAAGTACCGAGAACAGAAATCACAAACCTCACAAAAATTTTGTATCACAAAATACTTTCCAAGATATCAGAGTTTCTGCCACTTGTGATTAACCCGGGAGAACTCGCTGTATGAGATTTTCTCTCACAGTCGTGCTTTTTTAAGACTCTTATTTAAATCATTTCTCATTTTAATTAAAATTTCAAAATGTTTTACAATTATTTTACCTAGTTTGTGAATAAAAGTACTAAGCCAACCAAAAAAAGTTGATATTATATGAATGTAAAGTAAAAGAAAAGCAATTGGTCATTCTCACTAGCGAGTTCTCCCGGGTTAAATAATAATATGTACGATCACTGTATCACACAACGCAATCAACGTACTCTTTCTCTTTATGGCAGACAGAAGCCGCATAGCATAATATACAAAAAATTGTTCTTAAGTTATTGCCGTTTTCATCACTCCAGGAAAAATGTCAAAATACACAGAGCGCTTTATCACGTGGCTGCTCAGCTTACACATTTTCTTCTCCCCGCTGATAATGGGAACGCAAAAGAGAGTTTAATTAAGTTCTGTTTTCAAGAAAGTTTTTATTTTTGACAAAAGCTTATATTTCCTTTTTAGAGTTTTCAATCTTTGCTTTTTAGTAGGGTTTATACACGTCCGTATTTAATATGGACAGATCTATTTTGATGGCTTTGTCCGTATCGTGCAGTATGGATAAAAGACATGTCCTTTGTAAAAACTTTTAGGATCACATTCATTGACTATAGCATTAAATCATTAAAATTTATCTCTTTCGCCTATCAAAGCTCCATTAGTTCTCTAAAGGATCGTGTTTACTACAGGCTCCGATAAAACTCAAGTGGAACCTAGATCCTGTTAATAACTTAGTAACTAAATTTCAATTCAAGTAATTAATTTCCAATTAAAAATATTTCTTAAAACAAGGGACACAAAATATAAAAATTAATGCTTTTAATTTGGGGGTCCTAAAATGTTGGGATCGAACCCCAGTAGCCCATGAATTAATTAGGCCGTAAGTATACTACTGTTAAAATTTTCACTAAGTCGATAATAGATGCAATTAAATATAGCTCTGTAATCATATCAAATGTAAATTTCCAACTGGGCGAAAAATGTCCGGACCAGGATTCGAATCAGAGATCTCCTGGCTGAAGACCCTGACGAATCTGGTGGAAATTTTTCACCCAGCTAACCTTGATTATTATAGCATCTGGTCTGAAACCTGGTTCAGCTCAACAGAATAAATCTCATGTAATGGAACTCCGGGATTCGTCTGGGATAGCTCAGATGGCAGAGCACTGGCGGCTTCAACCAGGAGATCTCTGGTTCGAATCCTGGTCCGGACATTTTTCGCCCAGTTGGAAATTTACATCTGATATGATTTGTTTACCAATTGGAATAATTATGTTAAAATTAATCTAGTATAGCTCTGTAAATCTGAAGCACAGCATTGCTTTTTCTTGGGTTTCTTTTGTGAGGTATTCGTTAACCGAACATGTGTCCGTTATCCGAACATAAAAAATCTCTTTCGAAAGTGTTCGTTAACCGATTTGTTCGTAAACCGAACAGTTATTTAATCTATTTCCTACTGGCTTCTATTTCATTACGACCTAAAATGATTTGTTTGCCTGTCTGTCTGCTTTCTAGTGATTTTGTTTTACTTTAGTGGCTATAAATTTCATAAAAAGGACCAATCATCACGAATTTCAAATATTGTTTTAAGATGTAGTACGACAGTACTACACTATGTTTTAAAATAGCTTTCGTATCGTGTATGGATCTTTTTTAGGAGACAAATAAAAAAAGTAAAAAACAATTATTTACGCGCGTCAAACAAAGCGATATTGACAACAATGAGATTTAAAATGAATTTTGTATGAAGTTGTGCATCGGGGCGGTAAAGTTCATTTTACCCAAATTCGATCCGACTTTATGACTTGAAACTTGATGGAGTTTTTTGTAGTTTTCTTTCAACCAGCGTTAACGCTATGTTGGCTTGAAATATAACTTTCGGATTAGGACCGAATATAACCCAACTCGTATTTTTAATACGTCTCCGTGTTTGCCTCGTGTGGATAATAAAAAGGGTTTCTACAATTACAGAAAGTATGAAATAATCATTCGTTTATATTTTTTTTCTTAATTTTTTTTTTCAAATATGTGATGCAAACATTAAATTATTATGACTGTCTTAATATAAATTTAAAATATATATTTACTTTAGTCAAATATAATACTTTTTTGTAACTCAAGGAATACATTTTCAACAGAGCGTTTTTTAGTAAAACAATTGAATAAGCGCATTTCTGATGAAATAACTTTAAGAATGCTACTTAAAAACGGTCTATAAAAATTTTTTAAATACTAATTTGCTTTCAAGTTATGTAAAGAAGTTCCGAAAGCAGCATCCTCCGAAATATAAACATCGCAGTACAAATATAGTCTAAAATATGTTTATTTAATTGATTCCAGACACTTCTGCTGAAATAAAATTTTGCGCAATTCGAAGAAATATTGAATTGACATTTCAATATAATTCTGATTTATCATAACGATTTCTTGTTAAAATAGAACTTCATAAGGAATAAATAAAAGTTGTATTTTAAGTTGAGATACGTATTTATGTCGAAATATATGACTATCAAAATATAGATAGAGATAATCATTATAATATACTTAAATTTTGAAATATGACTTTACTACTGTTATTTCTGTCTTTGCCAATACAGGATATGTTGAAATAAAAAATAAATCTGTTGCATTCGATTAATAACTACCCAGTTTTAAGGGGGGAAGTCCCTTTAGACACCTCAAAATCAGTTATTTTTCATTATTTTTTAAAGGTGATAAAATAATTGGATCATTTTAAAACTGTAGCATAACTTTATTACATCTTTGTAGAGTACATTTTTTTTTTTAATTTTTTACAAAAGGGCGGCTTAGCAAAATATTTCTTCGGGCATCTCAGGCGCGAATTCCAAAAGTTCTTCACTCGTCACTCTTTTTCTATTGATCTGAAATAAATAAATAAAATGATTTTCTTTTTCTAACATATGCACGGGAAGGATAAACCTATAAAACGATAAAAAAGTATAAAGTAAAAACTTAAGTACGGTTTTTAATAAAATGTTCGGATTTTGTACTATTTTTTTTTGACATTTTTCATCCCTTGTTTATTTACACGAAATTTTTTAAGCTTTAGGTACATCCTTCCGGTAATGATATAAAGAAAAGCCTCACCAAAAATCAACCAAATTCGACCGCTAAATTAAATTTTAACCGCTAATTTAACTTTTTGAGTTACAGTACGAGCAGTTTTTGAAAACATAGTTTCGAGATACAGTGCGGCGCAAAAGTTTATGCACAAGCTAAATATATTTATAAAATGAAAAATATGCATCGGAATGCTTTGAAATTTTTACTGTATCTAAGCAATTTGATTACAAATTCATGTTTTGAATTCAGAAAGAATTCACTGTAAGGAAAATAATAAATTGTAAAAAATTGAAAATTGTGATCTCGCAAAAGTTTATGCACAAAAACGAAATAAATTCATTTCACAAGGCACAAAAATCCTTTAGTAGTTTATGGTGCTTCCATTGCACCTGATGAGATCGAATATTCGATTTTCCATTGAAAACACGAGAGTATGGAAGGTTTTGGGAGCGGGTTTATACCAGGCTTCCCCAATCGCTAATTTGAGCTTTTGCACTGGGTAATACTGCTTCTCATTCTTGTAGCCGTCACGTGAGAGGATTCCCTAAATTTTCTCCATAGGATTGAGATTTGGGCTGAGTGCTGGCCAGTTCATCACACTGATATTCTGAGATCTAAGCCATTCTTTTGTGCAACGGGAAGTGAATATTGATGCGTTGTCTTGCTGAAAGGTCCTGTTGGGATTCCTAGGAGTTCTCCGAAACGGTCCAAATGGTCACAAACTCTCCATCAAAGTTTCCTGATACTTTTGTGAATTTTGTCTGCCACTTAGGAAGCAAAGAGACGTTTGTACATTACAGCCAAAAGCGCCCCATACCATGAACGAATCACCACGTTGTTGTCTGCTGAATATGCTCTTCGGATCTTTCCACAAGGCACACCAAAAGAATGAGAAGCCATTTGGACCATCCAAATTCCATTTTTTTATAAGAAACAATAACACCAATTCCTTCGTCACGATAATACATGTGCTGTTTTGCCCATTCAAGTCTTGCTTGTTTGTAACACTGTTTCAGAAAAATCTTACGAGATAATTTTTGTTTTTCGATGAATCCTGATTCTGTTATTTGTCTGCATATGATGTCATGTGATATTTTTGAGCCAAATTAATTTTTTATCTCATTAAGAGACAAATAGCTAGTTAAAGCCAATCTTTTAATTCTTCTATTCTAACAAAATGTGGTTTTACTCGACGTTTCTGAGCAATATACATTTTTGAATTGTTTCTCACGTTGCAAAACACTATAAACACCGCGTTTAGACCAATTTAAAATAAGCGAAATTTGCAAAAAAAATTTACCTTCAGCTTTCAGCTTCCAAACTTCTACAACTTCTTCAGGCGAGAGAGGCAGAGATTTCGACCTTTTGATGTAACTCGTACAGCGATCTATACACTTTATACTCTAGAAAAGAAGTCTCGCCGATCCTCCACCTATCATGTTTAAGGAGATATTTGCATAAAATCTCATTTGTGCATAAACTTTTGCGACATCACAAAAACTGTTTTCTTGTAATTTATGATTTTCGTAATGATGAATTTTTTTGAAACTTGAGATATATATTTATGATCATAGTATTCACCTACAGTGGGTATTTGAAAGCATTCCGTTGCCTAATTTTATTTTTATTAAAATATTTGTGTTGTGCTTAAACTTTTACGCCGCACTGTAATAGCGCTTAAAGCTTCAGTACGATAAAATTACTGGTTTTAGTGACTTACCGATCAATCAGCGATCCCAGGTGCATATAATAGACCTTCGGATTCCTCGAAAAGCTGGTTTTCTTTGAGTTGCTGCTGTTTTCGAGCTGTACGAGCTGCTTTTGTCTGAAAAAGTCTCCTCCGTTTCTGTCTCTTGGCATAGGTGCCAACAACAATATTTAAATTATCCATAACTCTAAGAACGGAAGTGTAGCCTTCATTAAATATCCTAGCAGCGATGTGGGCTGAAATTTCAACAATTTGTAGTCCAGAAGGCAGGTGTTTTGGAGATAACCGCCGAACTGTTGCGTTAAAACATTCGTTAGCGTTCTGGGTATGGCCACCCAAGCATCTTTGGAGTAAGTCATCTCTAGATAAATCTTGGTAGATTGGTAGGAGATGCTCTTGAAGCTCTTGGGAAGTAAGGGAGGAAGATCTTCGTTTAATCTTCGCTACCACAACATGCGGGCTCTGGCGCTCTCGACTAAAAGGTCGGATAACTGTGTTAATATTGTATATTTCCATTTTTCCTCTTGCCAGTATATTCTCGAGATATTATATTTTCGAAATGTGAAAAAAAAATCGATTTTTTGAAATTTCTAAAGGCACTTCCCTTTAAAGACCTGAAATATTTGCACGTATTACATCGTGTGCACTGAAAAAAAAAAATCTTTTACTTGCATGATAATTTAAATTTTTACTTTTGACGAACGAATATCAAATATTCTCGCCAGATAAAGTCTAAATAAAAAAGTTATGTTCTTCAAAAAACATTTGAAACTTCCAATGTAATTTCTTTCGTTTAAAAAAGTTAATTATTTATCTTTTTTTATTAATAAAAGTTAAAATATAAGATATCTTAAACGTGGCCCTTTCAGGCAAGTATCCATTTTGTAAACATTTACATTTTATTTTATTTTATTTTCATATACGCTACGAAAAGAAAAAAAACGCGTGGTTTGACTATGTTTTTATTTATAAGAGGATATTTCATTGGATTTTTAAATAAATTAAATTTAATGTGTTTAAAATAATATAGTACTTTAGATTAATAATTTAACAAATAAATAATCTTGTTATAATTAAAATTTTCTTATAATCAAGTAGTTATTAATAGAACATGAAAATTGAAATTACACTGTAAAAAATAATCCGCTAAAAAACGGAAATTGTACTGGCAATCGAGACGTCAGTACTATTTACTTATTTTATCGGAAAATTTTCCCTTAAATTCCAGAAAAATGTCCGTTTTTCTGGTCTTTATGGGGGAAAAATTTCCCTTAAAATACGGAAATAGTACTGGCGTCTCGATTGCCAGAACAATTTCCGTATTTTAACTTTTTTTTTTCTTTTAAATTTAATAGTGTACGATTTGCCAATCATAACATTATACGGCACATCAACATAAATATGCACAGTACTAATGTCTAAATATTTAAAAAATATTATGCTGCACTCTATCAGCCTTACTCAGTCTTTTTTCCTTGAAGGTCACAGAAATACGCTCACTAGGTTAAGTGGACCGCAACACACTTTGTTTATATAATGTAATTTAAAAATGAGGTAGGGTCAAGCAGTGTTAATATGTAGAGTTTATTCTGGAGAAAGTGCAGCACGGCGGGAAAAATGACAGGGAGGTAAAAAGGCACGTAGAAGAAGAAGAAAAGCATCATGAGAGGTAAACAAGTAAGACAAATCATGCGTTTAACATAGATTATGAAACACTTTCCCACACTTCCTGAATGCTTTAACAAAACTTCGTTATTTAGAGAAATAAGATATATAAAAGAAACATTAGAAAACATTAGTAAACATTTTAGAAAACGCATGAAACATTTGAAAAACTGATTTCTGAAGTTACCACATGGAGCCAAATATGTATTAATTCTTTAGAATAGCCCTGTATTTGATTTATAGGTTGATATATATACTATATAATGGGAAAATTTAGTTTAGCAAGAAAACTCATAACAGGTTGAAATTTCTCTTTCACCAATTTATACTGATAGATCAAAACATAGTTGTATACATTTGTACAGCCGTGTAGTTGACTTAGTATCTTTATTACACGCCACTATTTATCTAAAGTTTAATCCAAAGTCAAATACTCTTAAAACTACTAAATCACATTTCCAGAAATTAACATTTATAGACGGCAATGTATCCAATTCTTTGCGTGACCCTGTGTATCCTTTTATCTATATTCTGCAAACATTTCTAAGTAAACCAAATGCAGTTAAGCTTAAAAATGCATAACTCATTTAAAAACCACCTTTAAGCAATTTGGAATCATACCCAGTAACCATTACGAATTATTTTCTGTAGCCCTGTATATGAATTACAACAATTATACACACCATATATTATGCATAAATATAGTGAAACATAAAAGCACATAACATGTATAAAAATGCATTCCCAGCAATCATCGCTTCTGTACAGTACTTTTGACACAATATAGTATATGAAATCATTTGTGTGTCCCTGTAAATGCTATGCACTTCGTATTATACATGAAACAAGTTATAGTAAACCTCAGCGACGTATGTCAGTTTCATTATACATGAAATAATTTAACATAATTAAAATACGCCACAAACAATTCCCCCCACCTCTATATCGTTCTGTAACGGAATTATTTTGTGCGGCCCTGTAAATGAACAATACCTATTCTTTGCATCGTATATTCTACAGAATGCATATTTTAGTGTACGTGATAAATGCACATGAATTTTATTATGTTTGAAAGCATATAACATCATTAAAACCATTTTAAACGATTTTTTCCCATAGGCCGTAATGTAACGGAAAACTTTTGACTGCCCCTGTAAATGAACTAAACATGCTAGAATCTTTATTTGAAATAGAGATCGTGCTATGGTAGAGGTCACTAACATCCAAAAATTTCAGAACGATCCGACTGTATTTACGAGAGTTAGAGCGCGGACAGACGGCCATACAGCCAGACGGCCATACAAACCGGGGTCATAAACACTTTTCAACTTTGTTGGAAAGTGTTAAAAAGGCATGGAAGAAAGAAACAGCATAAACTAGAAAACAGAAATTCTGCTTTTTCAGAATTCAGTGTCTCCCCCGATGAAGAAAAAATATATTTGTATATAAATATAGATAGTACAATATATATTTCACTTTTAAGACTTAAAACACACGCTTTTATTTTATATAAAATGACGTCATTCGCATCCGCTGAAGAATTCCACTTTTACGATCCAGTTACAAGATCTACAGTGAAGTACGCATAGGACGTCACTATCGCTAAATAATACACTAATTCTAAAAAAGAGATATCGTCCTTCAAAAAACTCGGCAAAAAACTCGGCTATCTAATGATTCCTATACCATCATTTTGCTTGTAATATAAATATAGATACTTAAAATTAAATATATTTAATTTATAATAGCTCCATGTTTTATCAGAAATCATTCATATATATATTTTTTTCAAAATAGCACGTATTTCAATTACATTTTTTTCAGTTGTTATCGAAAAATGGCAACAAAAACACAGATTTACTATTTTCCAACTATTTTTCATTTACTTTCTACAGAAAAGGGGTATTTGAGTTGCCAACATTAAACAACTGGGGCTAAAAACTACAAAAAAATTAATATTTCAAAAATAAATTGAGATGCAGTTTTCAAAAAAATTGCATTTAAAGGTACTCTTTTACCCCCAATACGACGGTATAAAAATTGAAAATGTACGATGCTTAGAAGTTAAAATAATTGCAGTAGAGTTTTAAAAGTACAATAATACATCTGCTTTATTTTACGGCTGGCTTATACAACGGAATGTTATTTTTGGGAGACGACACATTAATAGCTGGGAGAAAGAAATAGCATACCGGGGGCTAATAATGCTAAAAAATACGTTTTTTTTTGGTAAACAAGTTCATCTGAAAAATATAGCGGACGCTTTTACAATATTGGAAATACGTTCTTAACTCCACTCCCCCCCCCCCCCCTAAAAAAGACCTTCGGTAAAATCTAGTTACTGGACTCGGTGAAAGACTCTTCTTTTAGGTATTTTTATTCAACTAGGGGGCTCGGCCCCCTACGAGCTACGCTCGCCAACCCCCGTCCAGACACCGCAGACTCTAAATGCACGCTAATTTGATCGGCTTTAAAAAGATTTCGAAAGATTGAATTATAATTTAAAAAACAGTGGCGATCTCCCTATAAACGAATTTCTATTCATTTCTCTTTGATTGGGGAATTTTAACGCCAAATCCGCTGCGGTACTACTTGATTATCACGTCGACCAATTTCGACAAATTATATAAATCGATAAACCACTTGCCAAATTATACAAATTGACATGATTTTTATTTTAAATAACGAAAGAACAAATAAATTAGTACAACATTAATAAAAATACAAATAAAACGTCGAAATAAAAGTAACTTGATGACGTAGACACGTGTAACAACATTTCAAAATAAGCTAATATAAAAGGAATTAAGTAAACAGAGTCTTTGTCTCCGGGTATTTTTTAACGAAGCGAAAAGAAAGTTCTTTTAAAAAAGACATTTTAAATTAATCGTTTTTAATCTGACATAATTTTTACCAAGCTATTCTTTCTCTTTTAAATATTTACGTGAAAATACTTTTGTTAGAAATGAAATATTATTTGCGCTTTCCTAACAAAAATAGTTGAAAAGATCCTCTCAAAATATCAAATAAATGCCTAGCGCAATTTCTAAATTTAAACTGTTTTGCAATATTATTTTGTGTTCACTTTATGTAATAACTATAATGTGACGTAAATATGACGTAATTTCTCCTATTTAAGACTTCTAACGCATGTTAATGAATTTATTATTTTACAATATCCTTTCTCTTTTAAAATTCACGTGTATACTTTTTATGACGTAATTTTTAATAAGTTCCTGATTTTTGTACATTATTATTTAATTCTAATTCCAAATGATTTTTTCTGTTTATAATAGTCACGTGTAAATAAATTTTTAATTTGAAGCAAGCGTTATTGTTTGCGCTGTTTATACATATGGGAACAGTATAAATTAATACCATTTTCTAAAATAATGTAAAAAATATCTCTAGAAATGCTGAAAATTTGAATTTAAAATAGAAATAAAACTTCAAAAAATGAGTCAAAATAAAAAAAAATTAATGCAATCTGCACTCCGGCAAATTCTAACGCATGAAATGATCTAAAAATGATTACACTGCCATGTATAGTTTTTGCTGCTATAAAACTTTTTTATGGAACGATTTTGTCCAACTTTAGCATTAAATATCTCTTAAAATAATTATTCGATTTGAAAACTGTCTGCATCAGCGTGTTTATCAAACATTTCTGTATAAAACCACTGATTTTCATATTTTTGCATGCATTATTTTTCTTAATATTAACAAAGAAAGACCTCCGGTCACAAAAAATTCAAAACCGGCGGCGGCGGCGGCGGTAGTTACTTTTTTTTTAGAATAGAGAGATTAAAGGATAATTGAAAATTAAAACTAAGATGAACAGAAACGTACTTATGTAAAAAAACAGAAGAAAGAAACTCGACATGTGAATAAATCGCCTTATCTGACCTGATGCGATTCATTTCACGAAATTTACGATTTTTTCCCACGACCGTTTGACGAAATTCATGTTTTTTTCCGTGCTCCTTTGGTGAAATTCTAATTATTTTTTTTTTGACATCGATTGATGAAATTGATTTTTCTGTGCGACCGATTGACAAAATTTGTAATATTTTTCCGCGACCAACTTGCAAAATTTGCTATTTGTTTCCGTGACTTTTTAATGACGTTCGCGACATTTTCTTTTCATCGTTTATAGAAATTCGATCGATTATCGTGACTTTTTTTCAAAACCGACTGATAAAATTTACGATTTTATTCCGCATTCATTTGAGAAAATTCTGGATTTTTTTGCGTAACCAATAATTGAAATTTGCGATTTTTTTTCAGTAACCAACTGAAAACAATCGCTATTTCATTCTCGGATCTTTGACGAAATTCACAATATTTTTCATCATAGTTTGAATAAAGTTTGCAAACTGATTTTGCTAAATAGGAAAAGAAAAAAATAATCGCTGGCTTCCTCAAAAATAAAAAAAAATTCGGGAAAGAATCACATGCCTGAGAAATAATTATACAATGAGAAATGTCACAGAGCTTTTTTTATTATGCGGGATTTTCTTAGCGATTCGCACAATCCCGCACGCTATTGCAAACCTGCCCCTCAACTCCCCCCCCCCCAAAAAAAACCCGATTTTGAAATGGCGGCCCTACATCTGAGGATGGGAATTTGTGATTTGTGATGTAAACATTCGAAAAAACCCGATTGTCTTGTGCTTAATATCCTTTATGAGGGTTTTATGTTAAGAAAAAATGAGAATTTTTTTATGTCTGAATTTTTGGACTGATGATCGATTTTTTTTTAATTTTCTGGTCCAATGCCTTAAATTTACGGAAATTTCTGAGCATAATGACCCCCTCGCTCTTGGATAATCAGCGCGGCGCTCTCAGAAAATCGTCAAAGAATTTTAAAAATAACATGGTGCACCTAAAAAATACCCTAGCGTACCTAAAAAAACAGCACGGCACATTTAAAAAATAGCACGGTACATTTAAAAATTCCACGCGCTGTGCCGCACTAAATATGCCTTGTTTAATTTCTGATATGGGATAAAATTCTAAACTTTTCAGTTTCATTTTCGATCTCTAGACTGTGGTACCAAATAAAAAAATACTGTAATTTCTGCTTTTGTTTTCTTCATGTATAAAATGTATTGCTTGCTATAAAAATAAAGGTTAAAAAACCTGTCTCATATTAGACTAACGATAGTGATAGGCATAATAAATAATGAATGATTTTGATATTCGAACGAATCATTCGGGCATGCGCAAAAACAGAGATGCTAAACTTCATGTTATTTTTAATCAATTAAAACCAGAAATTTTTTAGAAAAAAGAAAGAAGAGAAAGATTTATTGGTTGGCAATTCATATTTTCTCTCTCTTTCTGAAAATATTTGGTGTTAATTGATTAAAAGAATACGAAGGTTTGCAGCTATGTTCTTGCGCATGGCCAAATGATTTATTCGAATATCAAAATCATTCATTAAGCCCATCCGTACCTAACTAAAAGAGGCTAATATTACACAGCTATGTGACTGAAGTGAGACGCCATTTTTTTAAGTGGTTATAAGTACTAAGAATATGAGATAGCTGTAATAAAAGTTGCCCAGGATCTAATATTCATCTGCATTATTCAAAATTTCTTTTTTATCTTCCATTTTCGCATGCACTTCTATTTTATGTTACCAAATGCGTTTTTCGTTTTTAATTCACGAACACGGCATATAAAAATATAGTAATGCTCCACATACAGGGTGTCCCAAAAAATGACGGAAGCATTAAAAAAAATAATTAAATGAAAACGGAAAGCGATAGAAACGCCCGTTTGAAGCTCTTTATTCTAGAAACCAGTAAATTTTTTGTCATACAAAATTTGAAATTATAAAAGCTCTAGATCAGTTCCCAACCTTTTATTGGCCACGCCCCACCAAAGCATCTGTAAAGTCACCATGCCCTCCTCATCTTATCTGTAAATTATGTACCTTATCATTTAAAAAGTGAACTTTATTCACACGGTGGAAGCTTAATAGAGCCCTAACAATAACTACTCATTTCGCATTTTTTAATTTATCAAAGAGGTGAATCTTCTGACACAAATGTGTTTTTAACATAATTTTTATAAATGCAACGAGGTCATACATCTTCTCCTTTGTGCCAAAAAGAGTTTTATACTTTCCAACTTACCACAAGGATAAAGAAATGTGTTATAGGATCTGGTTTTTATCTTGACAAAATATCTTGAAGAGAGGCTTACGTTTAACGTTAAAATGGTAGTTTCATACATTTTATAAAGCTTTTCTGTAACTTATTAATAGTTGGTGGAAATGCTTCGGGCACTAAATTTTCTTTCTATGGTTAACATAACACAAAAGAAGTAATAAAAGGATTTTCATCTTTATCAAATTTAAGTAGCCATTGTTCCACATCACAACTTATTTTCTCTCTTTTTTCTGTCCTAATATCGTTAATTGCCTTCTATGTATTATCTAATTTTAAAATGTATATGTCCCTATGTAAATTTATTCACTGTGTAGAATGCTTGCACTAGAGCAATAATATTTACTATCTTCACATTTTCTTTCCTAATGATATTTAAGATGTATAAGTTTTATAAAGTTAATAGTACCTCGTCCAGATATTTGACATATTTTTTAGCTTAACACATTCACGCCGGCGCGGTGGGTCACACTCGACTGTCACAGATCTGCAAAGTCTCCGACTTTTTGGATACCAGTATTTTAATATAGAAAATGCTGTTTTATTTAATTAGAACAATTGGGCGATTTAAAGGAATAACATTTTCTCTAAAATAATAGTGGTGAGAAAAAAAGCCGGAGACATGACAACTCTGAGACAGTCTAGTGTGACCCACCGCGCCGGCGTGAACGTGTTAAATATATTCAAGACAATTTACATATTTCTTTAAGTTGTTTGACGTTCAAAAGATTCTTCGTGTGATATAGCAGAGCAAATAGAAGTAGAAAACTCATTCAATAAATAATTGCAAGTGTTACGAAAAATTGTAAATTTTACCACCAGGAAAACTATAATGAATTTTAATATTACAAAAAGATGGCAGAATTCTTTAAAAAATTATCCGTATAATTATTCCGGTGGAAAATGTATCTTAAATTTTTGATAGGAAACATTTAAAAAATTCAATAACCCCCCCCCCCCTTTTTAACCATTTGGAAATGGTTGTTGTTTTCGGTCGAGGATAGGGCCAAATAATGCTCGCATTTTATTTTTTTTAACGAAATTCAACGATGTTCTTTACTTTTAGACGAATTTTTATTTGAATAGGTAATAGAAAGGCATAAAATCGTTAAAAATTGTTTGAATAGGTAATCGAAAGGCATAAAATCGTTAAAAATTGAAAAAGTTACAAAATGGGTAGGCGCAAGTTATCAGATATGGACAAATCCAAGGCCAAAGAGCGACGCCGAAATGAAAATCGTCTTGTAAAGCAAAAATCGAGGTTTTCAACTCATTATGTAGGCCATGAAAATCGAGGTCTTCAACTGATTATGTAGCCCATGAAAATCGATGTCTTCAACTGATTATGTAGCCCATGAAAATCGATTACAGAATAAAAGACGAACGCGGAAAAGGAAACAATCTAATTTTTAATCGATTGATAGTAAAAGGCCATGTCTCAGGGGCTCAAATCCACTAGCCACGGCGTTTTACACTCGGTCGATTCTAACCGGGAAAAATTGAGCTCAACGGAGGTAATTTTTCGCAATCTGCGGATGATTCGGTGGAACTGCTTTCGATTTGTAAACTGTTTTTCTTCTCGAAACGGGACTTGGAGAGTTTATTGATGAAGGTTTTGGTCGTCTGAAGTTTGACCGCTGAAGAAAAAAAAAATCCAAATGGTCGTTGTAATCTATTAAATTACAATTAAAAAAAAATTACCTTGTATTCCATTTATTTCCTGTCTACAACGTAACTTTTCCAAAAAAGTACAAAAGAAACTGATAGAGAATGAGCAAGTAAAAAATTTGGAATTGCCACCCTAGAAAGTCAAAATGCCCCTCCGGTGGTGTCCCAATGTGGGGCTTCTCCGTCTCCACATTGAGAACTACTGCTCTAGATAAATGCACTCCATCAGATCTCCATTTTGTGCTTCAGCAACCTGCTGCTAGTGTCAGCTGCTGAGACACATAAGTTACTGTATAAAAATGGTTTATTCGTTAGAACAGCGAATATTCTTGTCTTAGAATTTCACCACCTGGACCAGAGTATTGTAAAAACAAGTTAAAGTTTTCAGAAATAAATTAATGCCACAAAAAGAACGAAAAGGGGATACAATAAAGGCTTTGCATGAAAAATTTCTACGGATTGGGAACGTTAATGATGATTGTGATGGAAATATGGGGGAAGTTACAGATGCGAGTGTTATAGTCTCTCAGCAAGTGATACGGGAGCGTTCAATGGTTTTCATTTGCCGTGTGCAGCTCAGGATGGAATATGACGCATGTCAGTGCACTATATCATACGCTACAGGCTCCACTTATTTCCATGCAAGATTCAGACTCGCGAAGTACTTAGAGCTTCTGCCATTAATGCACGACATTTGCGAGTAATTGATTTACGAATAAGACATTTGCGAACGCTATGCTGCAGCAGCTGAATGCTGGCGAAATCGATGTCGGAAACAATGGTTCTCCCATGAAGAGTATTTTTTCTCTGGACGGCTTCGTCAATAAGCAAAACTGGCGAATTTAGGGAACGGGGAATCCTGATCTTGCCGTACCATCATCTCTGCGTCCCCTAAACGCCATGGTTTTTAGCCGCAATATACTCCAAAGGACTAATTGAGATATTTTTCCGATGCCAAATGATTACTCCAGAACCCTACCTGGACATTCTGTATGAATTTGTGGCAGTACAAAATGCCTTGGAAGAGCCCCGTGGTTCATAAAAGGCGGTGCCTGCCCACATAGAACAGTTGAAGCCTTCAATTTCCTCTACGAACATTTTGATGATAGTGTTATTGTCTTGGATTATTCAAAATATTCGGGAAGCGGCATGGATTGCCCACCTCGCCAGATTTGACTCGTTTCAGCTTTTTCTTAAGGGTATTTGAAAGACTAGGTATATCACCAAAATTCGTTACTGGCGAGCTGAACAGTAAACCTCTGCTGCATGCGAGAGCATTCCGGCTTTAGCGTTGGCACGGGCTTCTGCTGATTTTGTGCTCATACTGCACATGGTGAATATATCGTTATTTATTTTTTATGACTTTTTTAGTAACATTTGATACAGTTTTTAGTTTTCCTACTTAGCAATGCCATCTATTGGCAAAAATTGTAACTGAATTTTAAATTCTGCATGATTGAACGTTTACTGTTTTTCCAAGAAGAATGCAGCAAACGGTGCATTTCTATCGCTTTCCGTTTTCATTTAGCTAATTTTTTAAATGCACCCGTCATTTTTGGGACACCTTGTATATACCAGAAGTGTTTTCCATTTCATGCGCTTTCATTATAATGAGACAATTTTCTAGGAAATTATGGTTTTTAAATTTTTATGCAGATAATTTCTGATGAAACGCCAGACCTTGGCATCACCAGTATGTCAATCGCTTTTCCAAATAAAAGCCAGTAAAGTTTCTAATATTTTCAAGAAAGGTTTCTTGAACATTTTGGGCATCTAGCATTGTATTATTTCCCAGGAACGTTCTGGGTGTTTTTACACTAAAGACGTCGTCCATTCGAAATTGGAAATCAGAAATTCATTGTTTGCTTTGAAATTATGCGATCGTAATTGGACTGTTAATAAGTCGCTTAGTCTAATATCTAACCTTTTTTTCCGCCAGGGCATTAAAGCGGCCGTGTTTCTGTTTTAATCATCTCCTGTTACACCGTTAACCCAGTTGCATCGTTAGCGCACACACGCGTCCCTTTCAGAAATTTCTTTTTTTATTTAGGAATTAGGAATCCATGTCGGAAATTTCCAAAGAAGAATTTTTACTACCCCGAAACAGTTAACAGTACGAAACAGTTCAAATGTTTACACGTTAAGGCCCTCATCAGTCACCGGTGACTGACACTGAACTTTCGGTTTAGAACGTGTCATTCACCGATGACTGACGGTTTAAAATATGATATAAAACTAGAAAAAATACATATCATTTTAAGTAATTACTGAAAATTTATTTAAAATTTATTTACCTTTTATTTATTGCAGGATTATACTTTCTTAAAAATTACTTAACATTGTAAATTTTTCAGCTTCAGTGTTAGTCACCGTGGCACTCAACGTGATAAGGGGTCTCTTAATAGCAGATCTACTTTGTACACAATCCCATGTTGGAGTGTCTAACAAGCATGACTTCGTAATGTGAAAAAAGCCATACTGCAGAGAAAAATCTGCGTCAGAGAGAAAAAGTAAAGTTGCAAAAGGCAGGAGAAATTTGATCGGACGAGCCCCGAAAGCCCCGCCCACTCAAGATCTAACCGAAAAATGAAGTTGAAAGAGAGACGGTAAAAAATTCAATGAAAAATATGTCGAGAAATAGAATTTGGACTAAAAAAGAAAAGAAAAGAAAGAAGTTACGCACTAGTTCAGCCAGATTGTAAACGAGAACGGCCAAGGCCTCAAAATCTTATAAAAACAAAGGCCCTTTGCAGATTCCATACATTTAAATGGCAAGTTAAATAAATTTAAATATTTTTTTTCTACAAATAAAAAAGAATAAACTTGATTAATGATTTCATCATTAGTATTGTTTGGTTTTGATAACATTTCACTGAAAATTAATAACTTTGAAAATATATCTTTTTTGGCAGAAATCTTTTCCAGGGCGCTGCTGAGTGTTTCCGTAACTTCAGAGAAGTGGGTAATTTCGAGCTCATTTTTTTATTTTCTGCATAATAAATGTAGAAATTTCATTAGTGATTCTTTAAGTTCGTAGAGATGTTCAGTACGGGGGAGGTTAGCGTTAGCGTTTATTTTATGTTTTTCGTTAGCTTTTGTCAAAATTTGGACTTTATCGTTTTTGCCTTAGGGGAAATTTTTTCATTAGAGGTAGCTCCGGCATATGACTTTTTGATTTGCGGTTTAAGAGGGAATTTCTTACATACCTTGTAATTTGAATGTTGCGAAAGATCGCAGCTGCTGCATTTGTGGGTCAGTCTAGGTAGTTCAAGAGCTTTTTTGCTCTGCCAATCGGTAGAAAGATGGTCTCCACTGCAAGCTAAATAATGTAACCACGAAATATCTCTCATTAAATAAAGCAAAAAATACTATTTAGAATTTTTGGTAGGAATTCCGCATTTTCGAATAAAAAAGAAATTCCTGAAATGCAGGCTAATGATGCAAATGGGTAAATGTTTTCATCCGGTTTTACTTCTTCAACAATTTCAGGAACAGAAAATATCTCAAAGGACCGATTATTGCACATGCCTACAACGGAATTATTCCCCGGATGTTTTTAAGGATGTTTCTGATGTATTTGTTGATGCTGATTTCGAGAAAAATATTCAGAAACTTTCGTGTATAGTTCTGACACTAATTAAGAATTTATGATTGATTGGTAAATTAAATATTATTAGTCATAAAGACGTAAGAAATTCTAAAAGATCAGTTCTAAATTCAGTCATAAAGACACTAGATACCACTAAACATTACTGTACACTACTATTAATTTCTGCACATATAGCTGCAGTCTAATACGTCAGTTATAAATTTAGTCATAAACACACTCATGCCCCTAAACATCACCGTAGACCAGCGGTTCCCAACCTATGGGTCCAGGCGAGTGTTTTGGTGGGTCGCGGAACAATCGAGGTTTGCCATAAAAATATATCTTTTATCTCACTGTTTGAAAAAATATAAGAAATACAATATTTTACAACCCAATAATCAGGAGAGCTATTACATGAAACTAATACTTCTAGAGAAGACATTGTTTTCCTAGGCATTCAGGCGGTATTATGTTATGAACTCGTTGTGAGATATGTCAGTAGTTACGCAATCGTTATGGCAACCCTGAAAAAATCATCAGTTTCCTTCAGGATGAACTTAGGAGCAGATTACCCAGGAGTATTTAAATCAGCTTTGAGGTCTTTGATGAAATTCAATACGACATTTTTGTGTGAACGTACTTTTTCTACTTTGCTGTTTTTAACCCCTTGAGGGGAGGTGGTATATTTATGAAACTACTTAATTTTAATTCATAAAAGTCACATTGGCATCAGAATTTTGGTAATTTTTTTTTCGGTTTATTATCTCTGTGTGTGTGATACATAGCTTTTTCTTATTTACAAATAAAGTTGTTTTCAAATTCTGGTGTCAGTCATTAATTCCAACACTTTAGCAATGAAATTGCTTTGCCCCTGAAAGGGTTAAAAAACATATACAGAAACAAACTGTGTGTAGAAAGTGCCTTAAGGTTAAAATTAATCAGTTTTAACTTTGATATAGATGCCTTCATAGTTAAATACCAGTGCCAGAAATCGCACTGATTGTAAATTTATGTTCTGGCAATAATTAAACGTATTTTTTATTGTATCTGTTGTTTTAATTATTATTCTACTTTCATACATTGGGATTACCAATTCTGGTTTTTGTTGATAGTACATCCTTCGTACGAAAAATTTGCTTTTTTCATAAGATAAGACAGTCGATAGCTTATAGAGGTCATAATTTCCATACTGATATTAGATACACCCTCATATAATTTTTTTTATTTAAAGGTGGGTCGCGTGCCATTAAAGGTTGGGAAACGCTGCCGTAGACTACTGCTAGTTGTTGAATAGATAACTTCCGCGAGCAACAGACAAGACAAAAAGTTATAAAAGGGCGGGGCGAAACTTTTTTCTTCGTGATGAAGAACAAACATTATAACGACTTTAAACACTTACCAACATATTGGGTTGATCGGAAAGTCATGTCGTATTTTGCTAACAGATGTCTTTAGTGCGTTTTTTGAGTAGAAGCTGCCATGCGCACGCACCTCACTGAAATACTATGTAAGGCCACACTTCTAACCCATTCAATAAACAGGAAATTGTTCGATTCGGATGAGTTGGATAGATTTTATACGGATTTGAAAATGGAGGAAAAAACTGCTGGTTTTCGCTATATTTTGTTTTATTATTTCCGCAAGGCAAGAATGCCACGCAAGCTTGTGAAAAGTTGCGTAAAATTTATGAAGACGATGCTCTAACGACACGTCAGTGCCAGCGGTGGTTTGCAAAATTCCGTTCCGGCGATTTTGATGTGAATGATTGGCCTCGGTCAGGAAGGTCATTGGAGGCTGACAATGTCGAAATAAAGGCAATGGTTGAGTCTAACCGACACGAGAGATTTCAGAGGCACTACATATTGCTCAATCAACCGTTCATGACCATTTAAAGAAGCTCGGATTCGTAAGCAAGCTTGAAGTTTGGGTTCCTCATGAGCTGAAGGAAACCCATTTGGTGAAGCCGTTTGAGCATCTGCCATTCCCTTCTTAAACGTGAAGAAAACGACCCTTTTCTGAAGCATATGGTCACTGGCGACGAGAAATGGATTGTTTACGATAACGTCGTACGCAAGCGGTCTTGGAGAAAGCGCGATGAACCATCTCAATCAACGTCCAAAGCGAACATTCACTAGAAAAAGCTCATGCTATCATTGTGGTGGGATTTCAAAACTGTTGTGCATTTTGAGCTCTTACCAAAAAATCAAACGATTAATTCAGCCATTTACTCTCAGCAATTGGACAAATTGAACAATGCAATCAATCAAAAGCGGCCAGAACTCATGAATCGTAAAGGTGTTGTGTTCCACCACGACAACGCCAGACCACACACGAAATTTGTCACCCGCCAAAAGCTGTTGGAGCTTGGTTGGGATGTTTTGATCCCCCCACCATACTCACCTGACCTTGCACCTTCAGATTACCATTTGTTTCGCTCTTTGCAGAATTCCTTGAATCGTAAAACATTCGATTCCGATGACGCTATAAATCGGCAACTGGTACAGTTTTCCGCTTCTAAAGACAGGCCATTCTATCAGCGTGGAATTATGAACCTTGTTGAGCAATGGCGAAAGGCCATCAAACAAAATAGCCAGTACATTATTGATTTAATTCTTATTTTTCAAGGAATAAATCGCCTTTGAAAAACAGTAAAAATACGACATGACTTTCCGATCAACCCAATAGTTTAAAAGTGTTTATGAATTGGGTTTGTTTGGCTATCTGTCTGTCCATGCTGTAGCTTGCATAAATATACAAGGATTCTTATGTAATTGTAATGTGTTTTTGAGGTTTAGCATAGCATGTTCGGTATTGAAAATAAAGAGTGTAGCATTTACGATTTGTTTACATGGCAGTTCAAAAGAATTCTGTTACGTTATGATCTAAAAAAAAGTCGTTTGCGGTGTGTTATAATGATGTTATACTATATCAAACATATTGAGATTGATATGCATCAGTGAGGTGTACTAAAGTTGCTCAGTGTACAATATGCTACGCATAGCATTTATCGTGTTACAGGGACAAAAAAAATAAATTCGGTCTATAACACTGTCTATAAGCAATGATTGTTAGTGCGTTTTCAGTCATTATAGGCGTTTTTAAATTTGACTACTTTTTGCTTATTACTATGTGCGTATAAATTCTATAAATAATATGCAGGGCTGTACAAAAGAATTCAAGTACATTTTCGATTATTGACGGAAATTGCTGAAAGAGAATTTTCAACTGCGTTATGCCTTTCCTAACTGAACTAAATTTTTCCATACCAGAATGTAAACATGCAAATCTATATCATATACAGGGCTATACAAAAAAATTTCGGATATTTTTCTGACTATAGATGGTAATTCCAAAAATTGGGTTTTCAAATAAATTTATGCATTTTCCAAATTATTTACTTAGAAATTACCTTTTCCTTTATTAATCCTTTAAGCCCTGACCCACACTATTGTGTGGGTGATACTTAAGTAAAAGAAAAAGGCTATTTCCTGTTTTTGTGAGATTTAAAACTAAATCTGCACATTTATATTAGTTAATTGGCTTCAGATGTTTTGATAAGACACAACTAGGGGGCACAAACTACAATACAGGATTAGATTTTCTGCTTTTAAAAAGACTATATCATCTGACAGCAACACATAAAAATTATATACTGTCGTAATTTCTTTTTAAATATGATTTTTAGTGTTTGCTTAGATTTAATTTTTCTTTTCATATACTTTATTCATTATTTTAATTGATTTTGTCCTTTATAAATTTAATTAGGCTTTACAAAAGTTGAAAAACAAATGACCCACACAATTGTGTGGGTCCGGAATTTACCATTTCCAAAATAGTTACAATTCCTAATATATATATAAATTTAAGCGATTTTTTTTTAAATTTATGTTTTTATCAATTTATGTTTTATTAATTACATTTTTAAAGCGGATTAATTTTAAATTAATAGGTCTGTACTATTCATGATTTCCATTTAAAATGGATGGTATTAGATATATAATATGCACATGTAATGAACTGTATGTTTCTTCTCTGAGTTATAGATGCCATATATGATTTATCAGTTTTATATGAGTTATACGCATACCACGAGATATATTTTTTAATTTGAAAAATTAATTCCATTTTGTCGACACAGCAAGTAAACCACCAGGAATGAATAATAAATTATGGAAAGTTCAGCAAATGCTCGACGAATTCCGTAGTGTCTGCATGAATTTACCAGGAGATCAGGGAAAATTTTCCACAGACGAGAAGACGTTTCCATTTTTTAGGACGTGCCTCAGTAAAGCGGTATGTAAAAAACAAGCCATACTCTGTGGTAACAGCATCATCTGGGATAGTTTTAAATTTTTAGTATACCAGTGGGAAAGTACAGACCTGGTCCACAAGTATCTAGGCTTAGGACATGCTGCAGTCCTTACTCTAGTTCAGACCTACTTTTATGTACTTCGATCGGTATTTCAACAAAATAACGCTGTTGGAAAAACTAAAAAAAAAAAAAAAAAAAAAAGAAATTTGAAGGATCATGCACAATCCAAACGTAGTGAAGAGCATACCATTTGTCAACGGTTCTTAAGAGAGGTGCGAGCATTTAGCACGTCTCAGAAAATGAAATTGCAGTGGTCTATCCAAAAACAAAAATTGTTTCAAATATTTTTATTGTGGCTGATGAAAATTATCTCAATAAACAACAACTTTTTTTGCTTAAACTTTTATTTTTAGATATTTGCACACATAATCCCAAACTACACCATTATGTAGATTTAGTCCAAAAACGGCTAAATTAAGGCCGAACCCACACAATTGTGTGGGTCCTCCATTGGCATAACCTGATATCGGGTATTTTTTTAAATATTTTTTCTCAATCAAATACGATCCTATCGATAAGGGAAACCACCAAAACTCCCAATTTCTACAAAAAACTCCCGGTCTTAAAGGGTTAAACGGCGAAGTTTTGTAGCAGTATTTTGGAGGCATCGACAAGTGTTTCGGTAATCTAAGCTTGATGCATGATATTTCTTTCTTGTTAACTTTGTAACAACTATAGCAAATGTAAGAATTTAATAAAATATGTAAGATGCAGATTATTTACACTAGATTTTTTACAAAGTTCTCTTACTCTGTTAGATCTTCTTGCGTGATGTATTAGATCCTCATTTTTACTTTCTGAAAAAATCTTTCGTGATAAAGAGAAATATTAATAAGCTTAAACTCAGCGTGATGAAGAACATTAAAGTACCTAAAACGGTGCACAAAAAATGCGTAATTTTTCAGGCCTGTATTATCGTCGATATGAATCAATTTAGTTTATTTTTATAAATCTTTCAATTAATAGACTCAAAAAATGAATGATTTATCCGAAAGTGCAATTAATGAGAAAATATTGTCTAACCTGATTATTTCGAAATTTTATATTTAAAATAAATATCAAAATTTGAATATAGTGAATAACTTATTTTTTCTCTCGTCTTTCTCTCTTTTAAAAGCAAAGATAGAAATGTCTTATAAGAGGTTGTACATTTCTATAATAATTATCTTTTAAGAACAGACCAATAAAACTAAAATTATCGTTTTATTTCGTTTTTTTAGACGCAACAAATGAAATATGCGAGAGACTTTAAATTAAACATAATGACTGTGGGCTTATTTGCGTATTTTTGGTTTCGATGGAAATATTGAAAAATATCCAAGAATAAAGACCTTTTTTCTCCATGTTTTATTATCTTAGTATATATATCATAAGAAATATAACTTGCAAAATTAGATTATTTGATTTATTTTTATCTGTTGTTTACTTTATCTATGTTATACAAATGAAAGAATCGTTCTTGAGAGAAGATATGAAAAATTATTTCTTTGGTAGTGTTAAGCAAATTTAAATGCGGGAAGTAGTCTTTGTAGCTAATCAAAGTATGTATAGGCTGCAAAAAATATTCTTCAAAAAAGATTTTGTATAAATTCTTTTAAACAGATTTATCAAACTATAAACTTGGTACATTCGTTTTATTTTATTTGATTATAACTAGAATCTGGAAATTATATTATAAAACATGACTAATTTTAAAGAACTAAAATGAAGATTCTATATCACAAAAGTTTTTATGATAAGCATGACCCCAGGTGATGATGAAATTTGATTTTTTTGTTTATCTTTTCTTTCGTGTTTTAAGTTATTTTGTAGTCCTTTATACAATTAAAAATATTCAGGGTATTCTTTTGAAGTTACAATTGCTTTCTTTTTTTAAGATATAAAAGACTGGTATTATATAAGAGTTTTTTTTTTATAAGTAGATGTGCTTCGATACCGCCCTCTTTTCCAAAACCCGTTTGTCTTAAATTTTGTGGATTTTATTGCTGCTTCATGGTCAGCTAAGGAGACACTTCACTGTTTTCCGATTGAGGTTGAAAATAAATTATTGTCTTTTAGCGTAGAAATTTTTCAAAAAATAGATTGATATGAAGCTGCTTACAGAACTTTATTCCACTTCAGAACGTTTATCTGATGCTTCGAGGTGCGTTTTCTGGCATTGCATGATTGCCATTAGTAGATTGGAGGATCATTGTCGCGTTTAAACTCTAATGGCTTGTGAGTTTCATTGCTAGACCAGGAGTAACCGGCATATTTTTAATACTTTTAGATCTTAATGTACCCCCTTCTCCAAGATTCTGAAATCGCATAAATCAAATCACACAACTGAATGGTCACACACAAATGTGACCAATCCAATGGAAATTCATGAAATTCTTACAATCCAATCTTTCGCCTCTTCTCAAGATGAGACTTCATTTTTTTGCTTGAGAGGATCTCCCTACAAGGGATTTCTAAAAGGTAAATAGCAACTTGAAGAGAGACAGTAGCTAAATTTAGAAGAAAACGTACTTTAAAAATAATGTATCAATTGTAAAATTAAAAATAGGAAAGAATTAAGAACTCCTTTTTAAAATTGGAAAAATCAGTTACTTTCGTTTATGTTTACACAGCGATAAAGGAATTTAATTCTGCCTAGTGACTACCCTCATTTAGTATTGAGAAAAGCTGCTTAAATTAATTCTTTATGATATCTTCGCTACCTAAATAAAAAAAAATATTAAATTTGATGAATGGGGATGAAGTGAGGCACATGAATGATGAAGTAATGATGAAGGGAGGCACTTTCTCTTATTGTATAAGTTCTCAGTTTGAAAACTGAACTGTAAAACTTTCAGAATACCAGAGGTTCAGAACCAAGTCTTAAAGAATTCTTTTTTTCAAATTTGTTTAAAAGATTATTTTAATGCGCAGTGACCATTTATTGTACTGAATTGTCTCTTTCCCAAAGTTGAAAATAATTTTAAAGTGATAATTTTTTGAATTCTCAAATGCATTTGAAAAAATGCAGACTGCGGGAAAATTTCAAGAGAACATTCATGTCAAGAATGTAAATACCATCTGCCTTCAAAAACTTCAAACGCAGATATTAAATGATATACGGATAAGCGAAAAGAGCCATGTGCTGTTAGCAGATTGGGAATTTTTTTTAAAGCAAGAGAATATCCACGAGCTATTGAGATAATCAGTATAGAACTATTGACTTTTAAATAAAAGATATATATAAATTATATAGAAATAAATAGATTATAAATAAAAGAAAATGAAATTATTTTTATACATATATTTGAGACGTGTTTGGCAGAATTAATAAGTTAAAGTAATTTATATATATATATATATATATATATAATTACTTTAACTTATTAATTCAGCCGTTCTCAAATTGACAGGACTCTATACAAAATCATTCCCATTGGACGTGACGTAAGCTTCACGCGTACCTTTGATTCCCATATTGGCCAGAGCGCGCACGACGTCATCATTTTGTGTTAATACGAACTACGACAAGCTGATTTCGTTTGTATTTCGCGGAGAAATCTCTGGATTCCTGAATTCTTTGTCTTGTTTGCACTTAGCCATGACCGTATGAATTATACTTCGAGACATTTCTTTTTATTATGCTAAATTATCAGCATATTCACTAATTTCTTATCCTTTAATGATATGGATCATTAATTCTATTAAAGTCTCCTTAAATTAATTATTATCTTACTCAATTTACTTATATATAAAGCTTATGGTTTATTTCTAAATTGTATCATTATCTCTGACTATTTCTATTATTTAGTGTGAATTCGAATATTTTTAAAAGAACCATTTCTTTTTACTTATTTTATTTCAAGAATCTTTCGCGCGCTGGATTATTTTTACTTCAAAATTCCTCCGCTCTCAAATGACAGGACTCTTTATAAAATCACTCCCATTGGACGTGACGTAAGCTTCACGCGTGCCTTTAATTCCCAAATTAGCCAGGGCGCGCGCGCGACGTCATCATTTTGTGTTAATGCGAACTTTGACAAAAAGCGGACGCATGGAAATTTTCCTCAGAAATCGTTCGATTTTTTACCTGCTAACACCTTGCTGACTGATAGCTTCTTTGATCATAGTTTTCTATTCTAATTTACTTCACGATCATACGAAGAAGCTATTTACATCCTTAAGACCTGAGCTTATTCATGGAATTGTGGGAATAGTTTTTGTTGATGTGCTGTTAATAAAAGGATGGAGGCCTAAGATGACACATTATTTCGTTATGGAGAAACTTCCTCTTTTTTTCATCCCATTGCCTATGTAATTTCACTCCACGACCTGCACCACCGTCAACACAATGCAGCGGCTATTTATCGAATCATAAGGAATCGATTCACGACTGCTATACTGCACTAAAGTTGTAGGATTTACATAACTTCTACCGCAATGCATTATTCTTCGATTTAATGCTTCACAGTACGCACGCCAGAATGTCTACAATACTACATATATATATATATACAGCTGAGGGCAGTAGTCTATAACAAACATCACCCTGCAGCAAGGCATCATGTATTACGCTTGTGTTCCGATTGTCGACACATTGAATATACTTAACTTGACTTTCTTATTAAAATAAATTGAACCTTATTTACGTGTTAGTTATATTAATAAATGCGCGTTTGCTTTATAATGCCGCACTTCTGCATTCAATTAGTACTACATTTCAGCTGACGATTGCATATTAAAAAAAAAACTTAACTACGGAACTTCTAATAAAGTTATTAAAGAAATAATTTTATACTAAATCGAGGACGCTCTTCAACTTTGCAACTGACTATGTTCTTGTAGCTAGTACGGTTTTCTAGATACGAACGATAATTCCGTTTGTCGTTAGGTGGAACTGTATTCGGTCTTCTCGCATAGCGCAATGTCTCTTTACTATATTCAGGGCTACCACAAGCGACTGTTTTTTAATTCTAACTGCCACCGCTTTCTTAAAACAGAAATTCTTAACATACATTTTGACATCATTTGCAAGAGAAATATACTTCGAAATTTATATTAAAAAAATACTGGTGCGAACAGAACACAAAAATAGTCGCCTGTGGCAGCCCTGTTTATCGAAACGCAATGTTCATAACTACGGCTATTGCCATTTTGAAAATAATGGGAGTGAACAGGACTTTCGTAAACACTTTTTATATTCAAAAGTTGTTTTTCGGATGGATTTCATTTAGTCTCAACACTATGTATACGTAGGTTTGCGTATTTCATAGTACAGTAGACAGGGTGATTCATAAAGATGAAGCCAACAGCCCATTTCCTTAAATATTGGTCCTAGACAGATATTTCCAGTTGCGAAGTTTAATTAAAAAATCCCTGCCGGCTCGGCCTACAGGCGGAGGTAGATTTCGAAGTTAAGTACTAATTTTACCAACAAAAACTAAATCAAGATTAGAGATAAACCCAGTTTGACAATTTTATCTGGTCATTTTTGACGAATTTTTAATTTCGGTGCAAAATTCGATGGCATAAGTTACAACCTCCTGGGGGGGGGGGGGGTCGATTTGAAAAAAATACACAAACTAAATTTTATATGACCCCTGTAGGGTAAAATTTTCTTGTCCATCCCTGAATGAAACACAAAACATTCCATCTTGATATCTGCAAAATTCACAGAGATATACCAATTTAAATATTTCGTCAGATTTAAAGGGATTAGAAATAAATTGAAATGCGTGTAATTCAAGAAAGAATGTTAGTTTAAGAGGGTCCAGGAAACATTAAAATAAAACATTTATTGAGTTAGAATCTTGAAATTTTTTACGATGGTTAACCATACATTTTGTAAGCAAAATCATATCGTAAAACTTCTCATAAAGTTAATTTATTATTATTATTATTTTTAAAGTGGGGTAATTTAAAATCGTTATACCTCGAAATATTATCTGTTAAATTTTGAACGTTTTTCATTTAATTAAACAGAAATATATAAGTTTCAATTTGATTCAGCATTTTAAAAAATATTAAGAAAAAGATGTAACTTATTTTTAAAAAATCATATTTAAAAAATTACCTTTTTTTTTTTAAATTTTCCGAATCAAAATTAAAATAAAAAAAAGGAAAAATACATGTTCCAAGTCTGAAACAGTTATATTTAATGGTTCTGAACTTATAACAATTTATAGATGGGAAATGGTGAAAATATCCATCATGCAGAAAAACGTCTTTAAAGTTTTAAACAAAAATTAACTCTTAATAGAATGCTTAAATACCTTTTAAAGATTCCAGATGAGTAAGTAACTCCTTACTGTATCTTAAACTTCTGATTCAGTTTAATTTTTGCCATTTACACCTTTTTTCTGTATTGTTTAAATATTTCAGTTCATTCAAGCACGGCTTTTTCTAATTTATCGATTTCGTGTTTTTTCTTAATTTTAGCTCTCACAACTTCAGATTTTTTATCAGCCCGGCCTGGTCCGTTAAAAAAAAGTTTTTATTCTGCTGGTTCAGTCCGGTCCGTTTGGAAGTTTGACTTCATTTTGATGCTCCATCCCGAGCGGGGTCCTCCCCTGCAACCGGCCTGTGCAGACCTCTAGTGTATTTCGAAAGGACATTTAAAGTAAAGTACACACGCTGCTATATTTTATATCCAAAAGGAGATCCACTGTCTAAATTAGACTTTTAATACCGTATAATTTTGCGGGTGATCCGTACCTTGCATTCCAAATGAATCAATATCACGTCACTCAGAAGTATGTTGAAGTGGTGTCAATCACGAATTTTGGCTTTTAATATCTCCGTGAGTTTTGCAGATATAAAGACGAATTTCTTTGTGTTTCATTCAAGAATAGATAAGGAACATTTTCCAAATTGAAAATATTATCCCATGGGGGCCGTATAAAAATTTAGTTTGTGCATTTTCTCAAATAGACCCCCAGGGAGTTACAACTTATGTCATAAAATTGTTTACATTTTTTTTTATGAAACTTTGATTTTGGAAGTATGTGTCTAAAGCAGTATTTAAGGAAATAGGCTCTTGGCTCTATTTTTATGAATCCCACTGTATTTGAACTATACATTTTAAAATTTTGAATGTACCATAAGAACAGTTGCATAGTGATTTATTTAAATAAAAAATGTATTTAGTTAAAGCATCATTGTGCGTGCATAGCAAAAATCTAAAGTAAATTCTAATTAATATCTACATTTGTTCAAATAAATTATGTTGCTAATCTAGTTATATAGGTCAATTCCATCGTAACTGACGTAACACTTGATCATTGAATTTTGTTTTTAAAACTGTGTAGAACATTTACTAATAAAGCTAGAACAAATTTTTACAATTTAAAATATTTCTCATTAAGGACTTAATACCCAAATATCTGCCGATTATTTCAATCTCTCTTTTAGTCCCAAAAATTTTAATTCAAAATTATGTAACTGATGTAACATAAAATAGACAAATATTTTTTCTGCCTTCATTGAAGGGTAAAAATTATCAAAACTATCCCGTTAAAAAAAGGGATTTAATGTTCTTAATAACACTAAGTAATGACAAATTATAACAATAAGTTTTTAAATTAATTTCTGAAAAATAAAAAATGGCATTTATACATGTAACTGACGTAACGTTTATTGTGTAACTGACGTAACATTATGACTTTACAAAGGCAATAATGGTAGTTAACTTAGTTTGTAAACGGTAATTTACAATGCCTTTTTATTAGGATTTTATTATAGAACATAAAAATATCAAGCTTTCCAATCATACCCGTAAATTAAACATATTATAAATTTTATTTCCCCCCCCCCCCCTAAAAAAATGAGTATTTTCAGTGGAACTGCCCTATAGCAATGTTTGTATATTTCGAAATGCATGTTTTATACAATTTCTTATTTGTTCCTCAACAGCATTTCTTAAAAAAGAGACTGGACTGAAGAAATTGTTAGAAAGCAAAATTTTGAAATCGATAGAATACAATACGAAGACGTTGAAAATCCGGGTATTAATGTTTAATTTATAAAAATCCAGGATTCCAATATCTTGAAAAAGCAAAACTGATTGTATAATATGAGAAAAAACTTTTCTAAATTCCATTACTTTTGAGTTGTTCAGAAAAACCACCGTTCTCTTTGAGTGAAATAGTAGTGTAAAATTCCTTATAAAAAAGCTAAAAGTGTGGAGTATTTTTTTTCTTGTATTTCTATCTCATAATGTATTAATAATAAACCTTTTTTATAGAATCTTTGATAATAAACACTGGTTAGATTTATTATCAAACAATAAAATTACAACAATAAACTGTTTTATTTAAAGTTAAATTTTATTTCAAAATATTAATTTAAAGGAAAAAAAGTATGATTTTAAGGCTTTTTAAAAATAAAATGTAAAGATTTTTTTTATATTTCTAAAACTGTAAAAGATGCTTTTTCCAAATGATTCTACAGCTTTACATTTTATTAATAATAAAGTTAATAAATCATACATAATACATATCAAGAAATGAAAAAATGGATGCCTTGAAAACAAATATTTATACGAGGACAAGTCAGTAAGCAGGTCACAAAAGCCAATAGAAAAAGGGAAACCAAGCTACATACTTAAAAGGCATGTTTATTTCTCTATATAATCGTCATTTACATTGATATATTTGTCCCATCTCTTAATGAGTTTCCAATACCTGCTGCATAAAAGTCTTTGAATTGTACTCTCAGCCATCTGTGTACCTCACATTCAACGTCTGCATCAGTCGGCTGTAGGCTAAACCATGCGAACAGCCTGTTGCAGTTGCTAATGCTGTCTATTGTTGTTCGCCTGTCAGCTCTAACCATTTCCTCAACCTTCTGCACTGTTTATTCCGTCGCAATCTCAATAGGACGACCACTTCGTTCTTCGTCAGCAACTTTTGAACACCCCTGCTCATCTTGTACAACTGTTATCTCATAAATTCGAAATTAACATCTTACAGTTGGACAGTGCTGTCAGCTATTGGCTTATCTCGAAACAATTTACTAATAATTTCCGACCTCTCATATCGGTTTGTGACCTAATTACTGACTTTTCCTCGTATTTTAGAGCTGTTAAACTATTTTAAAGTTACTTATCCCAAAATATATATAGTGTAACATAAACATTATAAAAAAGACAAATACGTTTTAATCCACGAAAATATAATTAAGGGAACAGTTTACCTCAAAATTGGTCAAACATTCGATTATCTATTTCGGTTGTCTGAAAGCCTGTTTAATTGTGAATATTCTGACACCTCATTTTTATCCATACGGCAATTATAGCGCGATATATTGTAAATTTTGTTAATACACCCAGCGCAATTACTCACACAAATTAAAACTTTAAATGGCTTTTTCATGTTAATATTTTCTCCCCTTTTATTTTTTTAAAATACTAAGGCTTTGTATGTATTTGAGATAGAGATTTAAACTTTTTTGTACATGTTCTTTATTATACAGGGTGCGATATTTTATCTATCGCCGACCTTTAATTTTTCAACCATTGATCGTAGACATATAGTTCCAATTACAAAAACATTTCAAATGAGGTAAATATTCATGTTGTGGCATTATTTTAAGTAAAAAAATCAATTTTATAAAAATTACAAAATCTAACTTTTTATACGGTCCTCCGGTTCCTGTAGTTATATTTAGTAAAAGTTTACACATATCATAACAGATATACTACAAAAAGTTTGACATCTATAGTACAAAAATTGACACAATTATTAAATTTCAAAGTTTGAGATTTTTGCACATGATTTTATCTTTCATTGAGGGATCAGTTAAAAGATGAATTAAAGTAATTCAAGATCAAAATCAGGGTGCAATGTCTTCTTTACGGCGAAACCACTTTTAGCCGGTATCGCCAAAGAGGTTTATTTCATCTAAAAATTTGAGCTGACTTTTAGGGGTCGTATACAAAGCGAAGAATGAAATATTGAAATTAAACAGAAAAGTCCTTCCGGCCAGTGCCGGGAGGAAGAGGAAGCTTTCATATAAACTTATTTTAAAAAAGCCAACTTATATAATTCAAACACACGAAGCTCAATTTAGTGGAAACCGAATATAAGAGATTCAATACTAATTTTTATCAATACTAAATCATTATGAATGAGAATTTCGCGAAATTAGTCAGCTTTATACAAACTGCTTTTATTTAAAGTAACTTATACTTGGCTGCCAAATTCGGCGATTTCTTAAAGTGCCTGCCATTTTAAGACAACATGGTGGATGAGGCTAACCAGTGAACTTGGTCGAGACCTTAGTAATTGCTGTGCACAGGCTCACTCACATCGGAATCGACTGATATATACGAGTGCTTTCGTAGGCAAAAAATCAGATTTTTTAAAATGTCACCAACATTAGATATTGAAATTGCTATATCTGAGCCATTTTTTAAGATAAAGACAAACAAAAAATGCTCCTGAATTCTTATATCAAGGTCAAATACTTAAGAAAGAAACCTTTTTCAAAGGGTCAGCTAGGTGGGGAGGCCTACCAAATGGCTTAAGCACTCACAAGCCCACCCAGCGGTTTCCATCTACTACCGCCGTCACCACACACACACACACACACAAAAAAATAACAATAATAATAATAATAATAAATAAAAGGCCCGAAGGGACCTACAGGAAAGCCAATTGAGAATATTAAGATTAAATACAATATAAGTACAATATATACACGATGGAAAGCCCAATTTTTACTGGGCGTTTACGAGAGAAATTTAGATATTTGTAATTAATAAGATCATGAGATAATAGATAATAGGATTTTTAAACTTGTTGGAGCGGCAAAAGCTCAATTACTCTGCAAAGCTGGGCGTTCTGCAAAAATACAATAAAAGCTACGTATATGTATACTAAATTAGAAAGAGATTCATAATTTTAAAAATAATGTAGAATATAAAAAATAGGTAAAATAGTGAATAATTATGATGAATATTATATAATTATATACACACACAAAAGTTCAAAAGTCTATTGTTCTTGCAACAGTTCAATTATAGCTCAATCGTGTTGTTTGTGGCTAAGAGTTTATTTTGAATTGGTGGTATCTGTCTATTTGTTAAGAAACGTTCTCATCATCATCTATAAATGGCAAAACATTTTGAAACAAATAATGGTTGTTTTCTAAAACTTTCATACATTCAATTATCTTTTGAGAAAATGATGGATTTGACAAAACCACTGAGAACCACTGAGACAAAGAAATTTTTGGAGATTTTCTTATATGGTAATATGATGTAAGGGTACAGTTAAAGATATAATGCAATGATGTAGCTCGCTGACCGCATACACATAATGGAGAAGGAACCCTGTCAAATTTATAAAGATATGATGAAAATGGGCCGTGGTTAGTGGCAAACAGAAAAAGATTTCTATGCAGCAGGATTCTCTTTTCCGAGACTTTTGGGGCTAAAGCGTATGTGTACCGTCCTGTGGTACCATAGTCCCAGCGAGTCTGCCATTGTTCGTGTAGAGATGATTTTAGAAGCTTCTTCAAGTAAGAGGGAGGGTTGGGAAAGAATTTGTATTTGGCATGTGATGCGGCTTTGGTTGCTTCTTTTGCCAAAGAATCTGCATGCTCATTCCCCACATTACACACATGTCCACAGACCCATTTAAAGAAGATCTATTTTTTGCACCTCACTTTAAATATAATTTTTTTTAATTTAATGGCCGCCATTTTGAAACAAGATGGCTGATGAAGCTGGCCAGCGAACTTGGTCGAGATATTGATGTAAACTATCCACATGCCTTCTTACATCGAAATAGGCGAATACGTGTGTTATCGCGTGACAAATACAAGATCGTTTCAAAATGTTAGCCATGCTAGAAATTCAAAGAGCTATAATTCAACCATTTTTTAAGATATAAACAAAAAGAACAAATTTTCAGAAACAAAATCTGCTGCGGAATCTTTGTATCAAGGCCAAACACATAAAAAAAAATCTTTTTCATTTTCCAATTTTTTAATACCTCATTTTAAATTTTAAATTTAATTTTTTTTAATGGCAACCATTTTGAAACAAGATGGCGAATGAAGCTGGCCAACGAACTCGGTCGAGACATTGGTATGTACTATATACAGACCAAGTTACATCCAAATCGGTTCATAAATACGCCTGATATCGCGTGACAAAAATCAGGTCGTTTTAAAATGTCAGCCATAATAGAAATTCAAAATACTATAACTCAGCCCTTTTTTTAGATATAGGCGAAAAAAAAACTGTTCCGGAATCTTTGTATTTGGTCAAACACATATGAAAAAAATCTTTTTCATTTTCCAACTTTTTGGTATCTCATTTTAAATAATTTTTTTTTTAAATTTTTTAAATGGCCGCCATTTTTAAACAAGATGGCAGATGAAGCTAGACAACGAACTCGGTCTAGATATTTATATGTACTATGTACACACCAAGGTACATCCAAATCGGTTCATAAATACGCCCGTCATCACGTGACAAAAATCAGGACGTTTCAAAATGTCAGCCACGCTAGAAATTCAAAATGCTATAACTCAGCCATTTTTTAAGATATAAACGAAACAAAAACTGCTCCCGAATCTTTTTATCAAGGTCAAACACATAAGAAAAAAATATTTTTTCAATTTTTATTTTTTTGGTACCACATTTCAAATTTAAATTTTTCTTAAAAATTTAAATGGCCGCCATTTTTAAACAAGATGGCGGATGAAGCTGGCCAACGAACTCGATCGAGACATTGGTATGTACTATGTATAAACGAAGTTACATCCAAATCGGTTCATAAATACGCCTTTTATCGCGTGACAAAATTCAGGACGTTTCAAAATGTCAGTCACGCTAGAAATTCGAAATGCTATAACTCAGCCATTTTTTAAGATATAGACGAAACAAAAACTGCTCCGGAATCTTTGTATAAAGGTCAAATACATAAGAAAAAAATATTTTTCCATTTTCAATTTTTTGGTACCACATTTCAAATTTTAAATTTTTTAAAATTTTTTAAATGGCCGCCATTTTGAAACAAAATGGCGGATGAAGCTGGCCAACGAACTCGGTCGAGACATTAGTATGTACTATTTACACACCGAATTACATCCAAATCGGTTCATAAATACGAGAGTTACAGTGTGACAAATGTCAGATATATATATATATATATATATATATATATATATATATATATACACTGCTCAAAACAATTAAAGGATATTGCAGTTTTAGGTGGATTTTGTATCTGGTAAACTGTTTAGCTGATTGATACATGATCGACAGACATAGTAGGTTATATGAGAATAAATTACACATGTTTGGTAGAAAAAAATGCATTTTATTGCGCATTTGTGTACTAAAGGAAAAAAACACAATTTGTGCATATGAGAAAAAAAGAATAAGAAAAGGTGTTTTCTTCAAAGAAAATCATTTTCAGTAGGGGGTATGGTTTCCACGGGCGGCCAGCAACGTTGAACACCTTTGAGGCATGGACTCAATGAGGCTATTAATGACGAGTTGGGGTATTCTGCCCCACTCTTCCAGAAGAGCTCTTTCCAGTTCTTGGAGAGTTTGTGGGGGTTGTTGGCGGCCAGAAACTCATCTTCCTAGAGCGTCCCAAACGTACTCGATTGGATTCATGTCTGGAGAACACGCTGGCCATTCCATTCGAACGATTCCTTCCTCGAAAAGGAAATCCTCCACCAGGTTTGCACGATGTGGCCTGCAGTTATCGTCCATTAAAATGAAGTCATCTCCGATTGCTGCAGCGTAAGGGACTACAATAGGTCTGAGGATCTCATCCCTATATCGGCGACCAGTCAGAGCTCCATCTCGAATGATGTAGAGGTCAGTGCGCCCGTCACTGGAGATGCCACCATACACCAACACTCCTCCGCCGCCAAATCTGACACTTTCGTGCACGAACGCAGGATTATTCCTACTGCTACGGTCCCTCCAGATGAAAATACGCCTATTATCCGGATGCACAGAAAAACGGGACTCGTCAGAAAACAGAATATTGCTCCATTCATTTCTCCTCCAGTTGACATGCTCGGTTGCCCACTCCCTGCGGTCGCGTCGATGCCTTGATGTTAATCTAACACATACTATCAGTCGGCGAGCATACAGACCTACAGCATGGAGCCGGTTTTGGACAGTCTGTGTTGAAATCGTGGTGCCTGTAGCCGAGCGAAGGTGTTGTTGGAGAAGAGTAGCGTTCATGGTTCGGTGTCTCCGAGCTGTTAACGCTAAATACCGATCTTCATTGGGCGTTGTTGCCCGTCTACGACCTTGCCCTGGTCTTCGGCCTGCACATCCACTCTCCAAAAAACGGTTCCAGATCTTGGAAATGACACTTTGTGACATTCCAATGGCTTGCGCTACTTCGGCTTGAGTTTGGCCCCCTTCTAACCTACCAACAATTCTCAAAGCTTCTGAATTTGTCAAATGACTTCGGTGAGACATCATACTCATCGAAACAAAGCAATCACTGAATGCCGATCATCCTTGTCTTCATTCTCTTTTATCCAGTTGAAAGTCAAATTTCATTCGCTGCCACTGAAGCGACGTTTTTGACGTCGAACTCAAAATTTGCATACTTTACAGTTTGAAAACCAGAAAAATTTGCATTTGTGATTCTCTTCTTCTATTTTCGGCAAAAAAATTTCGTTTATAGCTTTATTTTATATAAAACTTCAAATATCCTTTAATTGTTTTGAGCAGTGTATATATGTCAATTTTGAACGGAGGGTAGTTTCGGGGTCTGGGGGTCATGATCGATGAAAATATACCAAAATTTTTTGAAATCGCTTTCCTCCGAACGGCTGCAATAGGTAGCTTTTTGTAATGAAAGCTACCTAAAAATAAATATCAATTTATTATAATATCAGAAAACGGTCTACTATAAAAAAATGAATATATCAAACGCGGGAATTTGCTATAGATACTGCTTAAAGTGTTCTCCATTGGTGGAAATGCACAACTGAATGCGTGACAGTACTGAGTCCTGGACACGTTAGAGCATAGCAGGTGTGCAAACTGTACGACAATGAAGGATGATGTGCTGCTTCAGATAAACCAGAGAAGTGGTATCAGTCACATAGACCTATACCTTGATGTAACCCTAGAGGTAGATAGATGTCCATGGGAGTCAAATCCAACTAACGCAGTGGCCACTCTACAGGACCACCATATCCAAGGATCTGTTGACCGAATTCGGTGGTCAGATACGCCCGGACGTTTGATGCTCATGCGGAGAGGGCCCCATGATGTTGAAAAACCGGCATGCATCCCGGCATGCACACCCGGGATGCATTTCGGAGTGGCAGCTGTTCATTCCAGTCACGTACCGTGTTTTTTGTAGCAGATGCAGGTAACGATCGCCCGTTAAGGTCCCATTGTAGAAGATGGTACCAACAATCTGCGTTCCCCAAATGCCGCACCACAAGTGTCGAGCTATGCGGGCGATGTGGAGGTTTTCCAGAGACCAGTAATGCACATTGTGCACGTTCACAATGCCATCCCGTGTAAACATTGACTCATCTGTCCACAGGATGTCGCAAAGGAACGACGGATTTTCCTCTATGGTGTTGAGCATGAAATTACAATAATCAAATCGTCGCGTCGTGCGTGGTCACCCAGCATCAATGCTTGCACCAGTGTCGGATGGTATGGATGCGCATCAAGTGGATGTAACAAATGCCAGACATGCTGGCCACATGCCTCGCTTATTTCCGCCGTGCTCAGTTATGGACTTAAAAAGGCGAATGCCAGCACCTCCTCCGGTGTCACTAGAACATTACATCTTACCCGTCTACTTGTTCTGGGTCGTGGTGAAACAGAGCCGGCATCTCTAAGATGGTGCAATGCATTAGTTATAGTTTCATGCGTTGGATGTAGATCCTTAGGGAAACGTTATGAAAAAAACACTCGCAGCCTCTCTGGCATTCCTTTGACATTCACCATAAATAAGTATAATACAAGCATATTGCATGTATGCGTAGCTTGCCATCACGATCTCAGTGCTGACTAGCATGTCCACTGTTAGATGGCTTGTGTTTTATACCGAACATGTGGCCATGCGTTACTATTGTAATTTGCATAATCCTAATTTTCATACTCGTTATAGCTCGGCTGGTCGTTTGCATTCCGCTGCCATTTATCTAGTCCTTAGTGAGTATGTTTTATTTTCCGGTTGTCTATTCTACCTATTTTAACGTTTGAATGTTGTTCGACCCACAAAATTTAGCTCAAACATTTAGATGAAATAAACCTGTTTGGTGATTACCCGATTTGGCGATACCGGCTTAAGGTGGTTTTGCCGTAAAAAGGACATTGCACCCTGATTTTGATCTCGAATTACTTTATCTTTTAATTGCTCCCTCAATTAAAGAACAAATCATGTGTAAAAATCTCGAACTTTGAAATTTAATAATTTTATCAATTTTTGTAGTACAGATGTCAAACTTTTTATGTTAAATCTGTTATGATATATGTAAACATTTACTAAATATAACTATAGGGACTGTGGGACCGTATAAAAAGTTAGATTTCATAATTTTTATAAAATTGATTTTTTACTTTAAATAATGCCACAACATGAATATTTACCTCATTTGAAACGTTTTTGTAATTGGAACTATATGTCTACCACCAACGGTTGAGAAATTATAGGTCAGCGATAGATAACATATTGCACATTTTATATGTGATAAATCTGAGCATGGAATTAACCTTCAGGTTTCTTGTTATTTTTAAAAAAATAAAAGTATATGAAGATGTGTTAGATTTAATCCTTTTAAAAAATATATATCAGTAAAAAAATTATATTTAATATAATATTAGTTGTATCTAAAAATTCATGCGTATTTTTGTATTATTCACATTTGAAAATATTTAAAAGAAAAAAAAATGGGCAAAAATATCAATATTTAAAAAAAATAGTAGGCATTTTAAAAAATTCAAATTTTTTTTAATTTTTTAAGAATTTTAATTAAATATGCTGTGAATTTTTTTTATTTTTTCGAAATGTACTTTTAATTAAAGATTGAAATGCAGTGAGTTCACCATTTGAACTATATTTTTAAAAATAAGCAAAATTGTTGAAAAGATAAACTGTCACCCTTAACGAACGAAAAATATAATAACCTCTTCCAAGTTACCCATGATTTTGAAAAGCGTTCTTTATCATTAGAAATTTCAGGAAAACAATATCTTTTAGAAAATTAATGGATTTATAAAAAGAAAGTTTCTTTTACTGACACTGCTTTTCGGAAACATTTCCGAGTAGTTTTGTAGTGTATTAATCATTTTTCTCATCACGAAATGTCGGTATTTAGGATGCTATTTATTACCCATTACACATTTTTAGCTGCGTGTTTGAATTTATACAAGAGTAACAAAATAAAATAAATTTTAATATAAATGTTAATGCTGCTAATTTATCCTGTGTGTCTGTAAAACATACACGGCTCAAAACAATGACGGAAGCACATGGTTTTAACAAAATTATGCAAATATTTACACCGATAATTAACGTAAAATAAAACATCCATAATTTAAATCGTAATAGGAAAAAGATGAAGAAAACCTCACAAGCAATTCAAAGTTTATGATGTCAAAAACCAGAAAAAGGAGATAAGTGCAGAAATTGGGATTTTGCAGACACGTCTGTTTCACTGTCTCAGTTGTAAAATTCAATTGCTCAGCTTATGTTTTGAGAAAAGGTGACTTGAAAATTTCACAACAATATGATTTACCGAACTGCATGGGTTGGCGTGTTATCGGGACATTTGAATCTGGGGAAATGCAACGAAGTGTAACGGATGCTGTTAAAGTCGCAAGGAGTGTCAATGCAAGGCCGTGGAATCGATTCCAAGACACATGAAATGGTAGCCATCGACAAAGGCAAGGTCAGCCATGTTCTACCACAGAAACTGATGACCGATATATCCTGTTAACAGCTCGTCGAGACAGAATGGACAGGGTAACTCTGCTGCAAACACAGTTGTTCTTGTCTACAGGACGAAAGGTGGCCAGCCAAACAGTCCAAAAAAGGCTTCATCAGGATGGTCTTTCTGCACATAAGTCAATGGTCTGTATTCCGTTGACCTCAAGCAACTGTGTGGCCCAAAGAAGGTGGGAAACTGAACATCGAGTTTGGAGGTAAAGGTGTTGGAGTCAAATTCTGTTTACAAATGAGTCCCAATTCAGTATGTATGTGGCATCTGATGTGTTTTGGCATGGAGAGAAAGGTACACGCAAAACAATCGCACATTCTTTCGTGAAAGATCACATTACAGACAATGTGGGTTATGATTTAGAATGACACTTTGACGGTCCGAAGATATACAGACGTGATACTGAGGCCTCATGTCGTATTTTATGTTGAAGCAATTGGTGATTCCTTTTTTCCGTGCATGATAATGTCAGACTGCATACAGCTCGTCTCTTGGAAAACACCTTTAAAGCTGAAACAATACAGCGTATGGAATATCTAACATGCTCTACTGACCCGAATCCGACAGAGAACGTTTGATCCACATTCGTACGACGCATTGCAGCTATACTGAGGCCTCCTTTTATTGTCCGGGATTTGGAGTTTGCAATTCTTGAGGAGTGGGACATGCCCGAAAACTTATCGATAATGTCGCCGAATTCATGGAAAACAGGTATGCGACAGTTTTATCTACTCAAGGGGACTATATGCCATATTAAATACCTTGCATCGTTCCTAAACAGTACATTTTTTGGTCATTTACATGTAACCAAATTATTGCCCTAAACTATCTTTTCACGTTTTATCAATCGTTTCAGAGAATTTAATCTGTCTTGCAATTTTTTTTGCGTCTTTTTTTCTGTATTGCACATTGATACACATGTCACTCTCAATTTATGCCCATACATGGCTATCTAGAACTGTTATCTTCACCTTTTTGCTTGCTCCCCTAATTTTTTTGAGCAGTGTATTTGCATCCGAAAAACTTGCATTTAAATTAAGAAATCTTATTAATGGATTATAAAAACTACTCGAAACTAAACTTTCCGAACGATCGAAACTTTTGTTTTGATAAATGCTTCCTTAAATGCGGAAAATATATTGATTTCTGAGGTTTCTAACGATAAAGAAAGCTTTTCTGAATTGTTGGTAACTCCCTAACAAAGAAAGAAACAGTGGGCCATCAGCTGGAATAAAGATGCCAGCCAGCACTGCCATCATAGGTAAAGTGCAGTTGTGCCATTACTTAAACCAGTAGAAAGGTGTCCGTGCGGAATGCAGCTGGCCCATCAGTGATGGCCAACAGCAGGCCAGCATTGGTATGCCATCACATTACTTCAATCCGGCACTTTTCCTGTAGTGCTAGCATCTATCCTACTGCTATTCCTTTGCTGGCCCAACACTTTCCCTTACACAAATTTCTTATAGAATTCTATAAAAAAGCAAAGTATTATAGAATTATGGCCCTTTTTTCTATAAGCTAGTTTCACCAAGAGCTATAGAATAATATCTGTAGAAATGTCTATAATAGAAATGTCTATAATAGAAATGTCTATAATAGAAATGTCTATAGAAATATTTGAATTTGCAGCGGTTTCCATGTGGTCACCCTCCCAAGTATTAACCGCATTCGGGGCTGTTCGATTTTCGTGATCGGACATGAACAAGTACTTTCAGCGTATCCTACGATCGCTCGTAGTTTTCAAGCTCTCATTACACTATTTCAAGTTTGTTTCTTTTGTGATTTACGTTACCAATCATTAAACTGGTATAGAAATTATTGTATTGTATAGAAATCCTATATATTTTATATGCTTTATTTGTTATGCTTTTTATTATTATTATTATTTATTCTCAACTGCGTAAATTATGAAAACCGAAATCCTTTGTAACTTAGTAAAACCAGATTTAAGGAGAAAAAAAAGTGCGTTAAAATAAAGAATTTATTTATTTATTTATTTACTTATTTATTTTGTTGGTGGCAGTGGTGCTATGTTATTTACATTTTCAAAAAAAAAATAGCTTTACAGCTTAAATTGTGCTAAGATATTCATCTCAGATTTGTGTTCAAATACTCAATGTCTTCGATATTCGCAACGCCACCTAGTGTAAGGTTTCCCAGCAATAATACTGCAAAAGTTCGTGCACTTTCATGTAGTGGTGGGCCAGCGCATGCGATAAAACAGAAGCCCACCAGAATTTTATCTGATGATTTCCAACAGCAAAGTTAACTGAAGCTGTCCAGCAGTGGTCATGCAGTGGTAGACCATCTACTAGTACTTCTCCATCATTGCCAGCACCTATCTTTCTGCTGGCCAGCAATTTCCTCTGTGCTGGGTCAGAAGAGTTTATTGTATATTTTCGATCGTTGTTATATTATGTTTTCCTAGATTAAGAAGTACCTTTATTTTTCTTATAGTGTATCTATTTAAACATAAAGGGAACCATGTATATAATATCCTATAAATTAAAAAAATCTGTAACTATAACATACTCTATCAAATATTTATAGTTAGAATAAGGAGCATTAAATTACTTATAAATTAACTGAGTATGTACTAAAGTATTTAAATACCGTCATAGATACATTTCCGATAACAGTTGATTACATTTTTCAGTTTTTGTTTGTTGTTTAAAATTGGCCATGCATTTAAATCAGAAGTTATGTTTAAATATGTTTTTTGGTACGCAGTTTTCCGGACGGAATCCTACACCACAATAGTACCCATATATACGTAATACTATAATAATGTAATATTATATAACAGTTTTGAAAGAAAAAAAGGGAAAAAAGGATCCCATCTCCTACTAACTCTGTCGTAAATTACCGTATAAAATTTTAATGATCCCAATTGAAAAGTAATAACTTCGGCTGGTTAACACCGTTCTTAGATTTTGCTTAGGTGTCCGCCTATATATAGAAATTGTACCAAACTTGGAAATTTTTAATACTAACACCAAATTTTGACATCATATTTTATAAATTTTATTTTCGGATATTAAACAGTAATTCATTTGCTCAAGTAATTTATAAATTATGACTGTTTAAAGTTTAGGATTTCTAATATTAAATTAATTTATATCATTGCCCAAGAAATTGCAAAGCGGATATTTTTTTTAAGCATAATTCACAAACTACTTGGCGGGAACGGCTATCATTCTGTATTCCCTCCCTTTTATAGAGAATAGGAATCTAGGAAATCTTCTAGGAACGTTAAAGTTCTGTTTCTTGTTAAAAAAGGCCACAGGTTACCGTTCATGTTTTTATCGAAAATTAATTTCAAAATACATGCAGATTGCCTTCAAAGGATTTAAACGCACTTAAATTTATACCTTTTGAAAATATGAAGGCATTTTAAATTTCAAGAATGAGGTTCTTATAATGATATTTAGAAAAATTTCTGTATATTCTCACAAGTAATCCATTAAAAATTCCATACTTCTACGACCAAAACAGATCGATTCTTTGAATCTTATGAAATTTTGGGAGTTGCTCGGCACCAAAAAGTCGCCTGTATCATATTAGTGGCTGAAAGCTTCAAAATTTGATCAAATTCAGAGTATGATAACACGCCAAGTTTTGATCGTACAAGAATGAATTTTTTATTGCTTTACTTCTCTGAACATGACGAAAAGTGTTATAAATGTAACTTATAGGACCCAGGTACTATAAAATTAAAGAAATGTAATTTAAAAAAAAATTACTCTCAGATTTTTTTTATCAATGTTCTAACATGATTTAAACAATTTTAAATTTACATTGCCTACTTATTTCCGACAGGAAAAAAGAGTAAATTGATTTTTTGGGGGACATGCTGTATATTTTCATAATTCATTTTTGCGAAACAAATGAATTGCAACCTATGAATTTTTTAACATAAATCAGTTTTTAAAAGCTTCAAACGTAAAAATCCAAAATTACAGTTTATTCCTCCAAATAGATTTTGAGTTATGATTCAAAAACTACCCACGGTGCAATTTGGGGCACATTGCAACTTTAGGAGTTCCTCTTTTTTTACTTGCATAATTCCTTGACCGAATCATTTCCCATTTAGCATTTATTCAAATGTAAAAGTTACGGAAAAAATTCAAATATCATGTCAAAAATAGGTGTAAGTATTGGAAATTTAAAAATTTGCTACAATTTGCGTATGAGGGGCTCATGACCATAGTAGATCAAGTCTAGTTTGAAAAAAATGAGATAGTCTATTTAGAAAGTTCATAAAATCTGTTTTACCCACTCCCACAGTAACCGAAGTCTGTAAACAGATGACATATATGAGTAAGTAGGAAAAAACAGACTTGGTTTACTGTGGGAGTGGATAAAGCAGATTTTATACACCTTCTAAATGGACTATTTCATTTTTTTTCAAAATGGACTTGTTTACTATGGTTGGAAACCCCTCATATGTAGATGACTTCCTAAGAAAAATATAGTATAACATTAACTAACAGACGTTATTGGAAATTGATTGGTACAAGTCTCGTTATTATACGATGATTTGTAACAGATTTAATTGGTTGTGGAGCGCTTTTTTTTTATTAGTACAGAGCATGATTTTTCATGTTTTATATATTTCCAGAATGTTTTCACAAAAAAAGATTTCTAAACGATGTTAAAATATTTGAAAAAATAATAATAGGGGCATTTTAGCATTAGTTTGTATGCGACATAAAAAGCTATAAAAACTAAAAAACATATCTGCCGAATGTTGTCAAAAATGAAAGTCCTATACTTTTCATTTAATGTAATTGCACATATATTAAAATTAAAATAAAAGTAATATCATCATGAAAATTTAATCTGTTTATTATAAACATGATAAAAATCATTTCCAGCTTGAGATTATTCATCGCAGAAATTAAATATGTCGCACGAATGCAGATTTGCAATCAAAATTACTGATATATAACTCGAAACATTTCATTAAATAAATACCTTACCTCTTAAATGCATACTGCAGTGAAATTTATTTCACAGAGCGGTGTTATAAATTCCAAGAGTAGTTAAAGTAAAGTCACGATCTGGAAAATATTGAAATCTGTTGCTCATTTGTAATGCGAATTTTACCGAAGGATTCCATTTTCACTTGCATCGGACGAGACTTACTAACGTCTGAATGCACATCACGATTCCACAGTTGTCCTGAATTATCATATAACGAGGTGAAGGTAGTAATAATTACACACGCTCTAGATACTAATATTTAAGCGTTAATTTTAGATGCTGAATGGTCAGATTTATTAGTTTTGAACGAAGTTCGGGATTCGTAACTTTTAAATTAAAAACGAAGGAAGAGTTCCATTAATACATATTCTCTTAAACATAAGTTTAGGAGGTTTCTGGATATACTCTATAATTAATACAAATAGTACTAGATGATCCATTTGTTAATGAAACGTTGGGCATGAAGGAAATTGTTTGATATTGGACACGGCACAATTTCCGTAGGATTTATATATATGTATATATATACACAGCTTAAACAAATTAGGGGAACAAGCAAAAAGTTAAGAGAACAGTGCAAAACAGCAATGTATGGGCATAAAATGAATAGTACACGTGTAGAAATGCGCAATACATAAAGAAAGACGCAGAAAATGGTAAGGGAGATTTTATTTTTTGAGAAAACGAAAAGAACATGAAAAGATGGTTTAGGGCAACAATTTGGTTTCATGTAAATCATAAAAAAGTATTGTTTAGAAGTGTGAAAGATTTTTAATATGGCGTGTGGTCTCCTCGAACAGCTAAGACTGCTGCACACCTGTTTTCCATGGATGCGATGAGGTTATCGATAAGACTTTGGGGAATACTGTTCCACTGCTCAAAAATTGCAATCTCCAAGTCCCGGACAGTAAAAGGAGGCCTCAGTCTTGGAGCAATGCATCGTCTGAGTATGTCCCAAACATGCTCGATCGGATTTAGGTCAGGAGAGCATGCTGGTCATTCCATACGCTGTATTGTTTTAGCTTCAAGCATGTTTTCCATAAGACGAACTGTATAAAGTCTGGCATTTTCCTGCATGGAAAAAAGAAATCACTAATTACTGCAACATAAAATACGACATGAGGTGTCGGTATCTAGTCTGTATTACTCCGGACTGTCAAAGTGCCATTCCGAATGATATGCAGGCCCGTACGTCCACCTATGATGATTCTAGCCAAGAGCATCAACCCACCTCGTCTGTACTGTGATCTTTCACGAACGAATGTGGGATTATTTTGAGTGCCTTTTTCTCTCCATGCCAAAACTCATCAGATGTCACACCCAGACTGAATTGAGACTCGTCTGTAAACAGAATTTCACTCCAACAACGTTGCCTCCAAACTCGATGTTCAGTTCACTACCTTCTTTGGGCCGCACAGTGGCTTGAGATCAACGGAATACAGTACATTAGCTTACCTACATAGGGGCCACCCTGATAAAGCCTATTTCGGACAGTTTGGCTGGACATCTTTCGTCCTTTGGCCAATAACAAATGTGTTTGCAGCTGAGTAGCATTGCCCGTTCCGTCTCGACGGGCTGTTAACAGGATATATCGGTCATCAGTTTCTGTTTTAGCACACTTTCGACCTTGCACTTTTCGATGACTACCATTCCATGTGTCTTGGAATCGATTCCACAGCCTTTCATGGACACTTCTTGCGACTCCAACAGCGTCCACTACACTTCGTTGTTTTTCCCGAAATTCAACTGTCCCCATAACACGCCAAGCCATAGATTGCGGTAAATCAAGTTGTTGTGACATTTTCAAGCCACTTTTTTTCAAAACACAAGCTGAGCAATTGAATTTTACAACTGAGGCAGTGAAACAGACGTTTCTGCAAAATCCCGATTTCTGCACTTATCACCTTTTTCTAGTTTTTGACGTCATAAACTTTAATTTACGTGTGAAGTTTTCTTTATCTGTTTTCTACAGCATTTTAAATTATGGATGTTTCATTTTACGTTACTTATCGGTGTAAATATTTGCGTAATTTCGTTAAAACCATGTGCTTCCCTAATTGTTTTGAGCAGTGTATATATATATATATATATATATATAGGGGAGATGGGGGCACATGTGAACAGTTCGCATAAATATAGCTTTTCCTCATAACTGGATTAGTTTCGATAAACAAAAACCACTTAATATAGTAAACAGAACTTTCTTTTACACATGGTAATTTTTTTTAAATCACCTGTCTAGTTCTTCTTACATTTTTTCATAGTTTTATAAAATCAAAAAATTGTTCACATGTGCCCCATCAGCGGGGTAGTTGTGAACACACGTGGGACACATGTGAACATAAGGAAAAAATATCCTTTAACGTGCTTTTTATTCTTTTATTCATTTGTCATAGTAATCACTAATTATATTACCTTTTAAATTCACCATAAAGAGAAATATATATATATATATTTCTCTAGTTTCTGCTTGATATGTTTAAGCAAAAGATTATAAAATGAAAATAAGTAGATTTGGTGGGGAGAGGCGTAAATGATTCATTCAGTATTGTTGCAATAAAATAAAAAAATAAAGAAGCAATTTAAAAAAAGAAATTAAAACTTTTAAATTTTGGTTAAGGGTTTTTGTTTGGGGGAAATTTTAGGAAGGGGGCATTTACATACTATTTATCGGAAATCTGCCGAAATACGAAAGATTCTCACTCCTGTATTTGCCTTATTTTCTTGTAAATTATAGATAAAGAAGGGTTTTTTAATGCTTAAAAAAATCTGGACTATACCCCCCCCCCTTCCCCCCCCCCTCCCAAACCAACTTCTTTTGCTTTTGAAAGAGGGGGGTAAAATCGGGATTTTGCGGTAGTTATCAGTTTAAAAATTTTACTTTCTTAAAATATTACTGGTATCTATCTCCATTCAAAGCATCATATACATAACTGTTTTAGAGATGGAAGTAAGCCATCATTGCAAGGTTGGAACAAATGTAAAGGAAAAATTTGCAAAGTTGTTCTAAGTAATTCTTTTGTATTAACAATGCATAAAAAATATTGTTGTAAACCGTTTAGTAAAATAATACATAACACCTATTGTATTTTAGAAAACATTAAATTTATTTAAAGTACAATTGAACGTAAACGAGCCTGTTGTTCTTTATGTATTTGCTGAAAGATGTGTTTGTGGGAGTTTCAATACAAAATCAACTTTGTGTGAGAAAAATATCTTCTATTTCAGGAAAATTGTAGATAATGGAACTGACATTATCTCTCATTAAGTTAACGGAAAGAAACAGAATCACAGAATGATTATTGGAGTACTTATGAACTGTTCATATCTGCCCCAACTAGCCTGTTCACAAGTGCCCCATGTTGCTGCTTCTGTTAAATTGATGAATCATTAACATTTCTCAAATTTAGAAGAAAAAGAATTTTATCAAAAATGTTTATTAGTATTCATAGTATATGGTAAAATACTCAAATTCAAATAAATGAATAAATAAATAAATTTATTCGCTTATGAACTTGGAGCAATGATTTTACTTTTGAGATCTAAAAACAATGTTTTGGCTACAGAGGACAAACAAAATGTCATAGAACTTAAAATTTTTTTTACCATATGTGTACAGGTGCTATCATCTTTAGTAATTTTTTTCAAATAAAAAAGCTTATAATAACTATCGAAAAACTGCGATGTTCACATGTGCCCCGTGTTCACATGTGCCCCCATCTCCCCTATATATATATATATGTTACACTATTAGATCTAATTCCGCGATTTCCTTATTTTATTCTAAATTACTACTTTATATTCACTAAATCTAAAACTTATTCTTAAATAACCTCTATCGTTAATTCTGTTAAATTCCCTTTAATTTAATGTCTCACTTGTCTAAATTACTTAAATATTACGCTTTTAGTATTCATAAATTAAATATTCCATTTCCGCTCTAGAATGTTCCTTTAGCAAGCATTTTATTTTCCCTTCTATTTTATTTTCTCGCGCATATTCCGGGGTTATCCTTTTTACCTTCAAACCACTCGCTCTGTCAGCACAATTTTCATGGCGTGGTATTCTTAATTATTAATTGGTTGCGAGGCGACATACTTCATATTTGTATTCCTACACTTGACGCATAAAAAGCCGATGCTCGCTTTTTTTTTCAGCAGATTCTAGTCGTATTTCCATTTTTCATACCACCCTGGTCACCGTCTACGTATTCGATTATCTACAACTTGCTTACTCCCTAAATTATTACTATGAAGCGATGGCTAATATTCTTGGTGGAAACTGCGCCGCCGAATGATGTTTTAATAAAATGATGAGCCGACTTTACGTTTTGTCTCAATTGTTTCTGGGGAAACTTTGACGGAAAAATGTATTTTATGGCCTTCACTCGCCGACTGATAATCATCATATAGCATCAATGTCGTAGTCTTTAACACGACAGGTTTCCAATTTTCGTTATACTAGTATAACATGATTGAATTTGCCTGTTCTGACAACTTATACTATTCTATTACTGCTGGACGTGAGCCACTGCTGATATCGTGACAGCCAGTTACTTCATTCCAACTAGAAAAATAATCCAATGTTGCTCCATAATGCAATATATATACACTATATTGCCATTAATGACCGGCAATTTTCAATTTTAATCATTTTGTCGAATATTTAGAAATATACTTGTCAGATTCATCTGGAATTTCAGGATTAAAAAGAACAGGTATGACCTCATATTTATCAATGTCGATTTGACAAGGGGGACAATTAGGGGGCCAACAAAAATTCAAAGAAAAAAATAATACTTGGGATCGCCATGTAAAATAAAATGCACGAAATGATCTATCGCTACCAAATATAAATAAACAGACATTGTGCAATATGTGTATTCTTTTGTATAAGAATAGCACGTATATTAATAGAGATATAGCGATTTATTTAAAAAAATGAAAAAATTCTTGCATGTTTTTTGCTTATGACATGCAGGGTTTTCAACCAAATGTAACGCCGATTTCAGAAAAATTGGCCAAATATAGTAGAAACAATATAATGCAATTGGAATATAAATATATTAAAGATTTTAGGAAATATGAGCAGTTGTATGAAATAATTTTTATCTGCGCATGCGCGAACGATAACAAGGATCATTTTACATAATTTAATAGTCAACTCTATGGAGCAACTTATAAAAAAAATCTAGTCAAATATCGTAAAAATTCAGAAGGATATCGGCGTTAGAGTGAGCAAATTTTTAGTTGTTCTCTAAAAGCAGCTGAATGATAAGGGATTTTACACAAATTGTCATTTTTTATTAACTGACTTTCAGAAAAATATTAGTATTTAGTGACTATCAACGAGTAGATTTGGAAAAAATGCTTCAATTTTTATACTTCTTTTGATCATGGTATAGGCTCGTTCTGGTGGTTAGAGAAAAACTAAAGCATGAATAAAAAATGAAAAAAAAATTAAAAATGTCATTAATGGCAATATAGTGTGTATATATATATACTTGCGTTTTGTGCAAGCAAAGCTAGTTCCACCTCGCAAGAGTATGTCACAAGCCATGCCACCTGTCTCCAATGTTTTAAGTTTTTTACATTTTAAGATATTTCATATTGTTTAAAGTTTGCTGGTTTGGTGTTGATTGATGCCGGATTGGTTTTTAAGTTAATTAAGTAGTTGTCATTATGATCATTTTATTTATTTTAATTTTAATTTTGGATCAGTATAGTAGTTTTTGTAATTATAGTATAGTTTTTGGATATATACACTGCTCAAAACAATTCTGGGAGCAAGCAAAAAATTGAAGAAAACAACGCGAGACAGCCATGCATGGGCATAAAATTGAGATTAACATGTATATCAATGCGCAATACATACAAAAGGCGCAAAAAATTTTGGAAGAGAGCTTTCATTCTTTGAAACGATGGGTAGAACGTGAAAAGATGGTTTATGGCAACAACTTGGGTATATGTAAATGACCAAAAAAAGTACTGTTTAGGAATGATGCAAGATTTTTAATATGGCGTGTGGTCTCCTCGAACAGATAAGACTGCTGCACACCTGTTTTCCATGGATCCGATGAGGTTATCGATAAGACTTTGTGGAATACTGTTCCACTGCTCAAGAATTGTAATCTCCAAGTCACGGACAGTAAAATGAGGCCTCGGTCTCGCAGCAGTGCGTCGTCTAAGTATGTCCTAAACGTGCTCGATCGTATTTAGGTCAGGAGAGCATGTTGGTCATCCCATACGCTGTATTGTTTTACCTTCAACAATGTTTTTCACAAGACGAACTGTATGAAGTCTGGCATTATCATGCATGGAAAAAAAGAAATCACTAATTGCTGAAACATAAAATACGACATGAGGTCTCAGTATCTCGGTTGTATAACTTCGGACCGTCAAAGTGCCATTCCGAATGATATGCAGGCCCGTACGTCCACCTATGCTGATTCCAGCCCACTTCGTCTGTAATGTGATCTTTCACGAACGAATGCGGGATTATTTTGAGTGCCCTTTTTTCTCCATTCCAAAACACATCGGATCACATCCTGACTGAATTGGGATTCGTCTGTAAACAGAATTTGATTCCAACAACGTTGCCTCCAAACACGATGCTAAATTGCCCACCTTCATTGGGCCGCACAGTTGCTTGAGGTCAACGGAATACAGATCATTGGCTTACGTGTATAGAGACCACCCTGATGAAGTCTAATTCGGACTGCTTGGCTGGATACCCTTCGTCCTGTGGCCAAGAACAACTGTGCTTGCATCTGAGTAGCATTGCCCGTTTCGTCTCGACGAGCTGTCAACAGGATATATTGGTCATCAGTTTCTGTGGAAGCACATGGCCGACCTTGCCCTATGTCTACCACCCCATGTGTCTTGGATTTGATTCCACAGCCTTGCATTGACAGTTCTTGCGACTCCAACAGCATCCGCTACACATCGCTGTTTTCCCCAGATTCAACTGTCCCGATAATCCATGCCAAGGATTCCGATAAATCACATTGTTTTGACATTTTCAAGTCACCTTTTCTCAAAACACAATCTAAGAAATTGAATTTTACAACTGAGACTGTGAACAGACGTTTCTGCAAAATCCCGATTTCTACACTTATCTTCTTTTTCTAGTTTTTGACGTCATAAACTTTGATTTGCATGTAATGTTTTCTTTATCTGTTTTCTACTACGTTTTAAACCATGTATGTTTTACTTTACGTTGCTTATCTGTGCAAATATTTGCGTAATTTTGTTAAAACCATATACTCCCCTAATTGTTTTGAGCAGGATATATAAATTCCGTCACACACATGAAAATTGAAATCCGATTCACTAGAAGGAAAGTCTCTTGCTCATTTATTTACAATCTTGAAGCAAGAAGATTTCATTTTTTGTGTATCACAGAATTGATTTACGTACCAAGGAAGATATTTTAAAATGTAGGCAACATTGCAAAGTTGCTTTGTAGAGCTAGTAATTGCCATATCAAGTACACATTTTTAAGTCATTTTTAAATCAATATGGATTAACATCCTTTTTTAGAGTTACAAATAAATCCAGCGATGGTGCTGTATTTTCTTCTCGACTCATCGTCCTTTTAAGTATCACCAATTTTCTTATTAAATAGTCATTAGATCGAAAATGGACTAAATTCGATTTTCCGTGCACTTACAATGTGCCACTTGAGTCAAAAATCCCAGAATTAAACGGTTAGAAAAATATCTCTTCTCGTGGGTTATTAACTTTTTGTAAGAAGTCTCCTATAAACATCGAGCGATTTATAGTTAGATCAGTCAAAATTTGGTAAGGTATGTTTGCTGAAACGAATGGGTGGAAAGGTGTTTTCCCCAAAACTGTGCATGGCATGGATGATCGCATTATTAAATGAAGTTAAGAGGATAAATTGCTGTTTGGAATCCATAGCAAAAACTTTTAAGATAATATGAGGTTTTCTCAGAGTGGAAGTAATTTTAATAGGTTTAACTACGTCTCATAGAAGGTTCATAGTAATATTCAACTAACTCATACTAAAAGCAAGACCTTCGTATTCGTAAGCCCACTACCTTAAGCTTGAATAAAGATACCTATTTGCACTACTCAAGGCTTACGTAGCTTTATACTTATTTTCACTAAATGTTAAATACTAGTTTAAGGAAGAATGGAATGGGTGTTAGAGATATATAAATTTACCGAATTTTAATACTAAATAATTATGTTAAATTTTCCTCGAGGCATTTTTCTTAAGTAATAAAATAAAATATAAACAAAATGTAATCTTTAAAATTCTAGAAACAAGTACCAATAGTAACTATAATAACTTTAGTTTTAATTGGTATTTTACAGCCTTTTAATAGTAAATACTTATGTAAAATTATCCTCGGTGGATTTTCCTCAAGTAATAAAATTTATACTAATAATATAAAGTTTCGCTCTGTCTGTCTGTATATCTGCGTCGGCTAGCGAAAAATGTGGATGTAACATCCTTTTTATTTAAGTTTAAAATAATTTCTCTGATAGGGCTGTAATTTCTTCTCGACTCATCGTCCTTTTAAGTATCACCAGTTTTCTTATTAAATAGTCATTACACTGGAAATGTACTAACTCCGATTCTCCGTGCAGTTAAGAATGCGTCACATAAGTCAAGAAACCGAGTATTGGAGGGTTAGAAAAATATGCCCTCTCTTGAGAAATTAACTTTTTGTTAGAAGTGTAGTTTAATCAGAATTTGATAAGGTAGGTTTCATGAAATCAAAAGGTGTAAAAATGTTTACCCACAAAATTTTATATGACATAAGTGATCGCATTATTAATTGAATTCTGAAGTTAGTTAATGGGATAAATTATTATTGTTTGGAATCCATATCAGAAGTTTTTAAGATAATATGAGATTTGTTCAGAGTGGAAGTAATTTTATAAGGTTTAACTCAGTCTCACAGAGAGTTCACACTAAGGTTCAAGTAACTCATACTAAAATCCCGAACTTCGTATTCATTTTTATTACACAAGGCTTATGTGACTGCATATTTATTTGAAATAAATGCTAGATTAAGGAAGAATGAAATAGGCGTTATATATACATAAAAGTACCGTATTTTATTAGTAAAGAATTATGTAAAAGTTTCCCTGAGGCACTTTCCTTTAGCAATTAAAAAAAAAATATATAATCTTCCAGGATAATTTTTACTTATGCTATTTTAAAATCTGTACCTTGGAACAAAAAGGGCCAGTGTCCAAAATTGAGAAATTTGAGTTAAATGCACGAATGAATTCAGGATGTGATATAAAGTAATGGTTAAAAGAGCCAAAGTCCTCCCAATATTAGATCATTGAAAACAAAATATTTTGTCGAGGCCAATGTTACTTACTGTCAATGCAAAAATGGCCAATTTAAAATGTAAATAAACAGTTAAGTGCGAGTATTACTCGCGCACAGAGGGTTCCGTACAATAATATATTAATTAGTAAGTGTATTATTAAAAAAATAACTTTGCTAAAAGAATACTAAGACTTTTTAAGAACTATACAACGTAGGGTTGGGTATAGCTGTATAGTATACAGGGTGCAAAGGAAAGTCCCTTTAACCTGAAAATACTTGCGAACAGAGAGAGCTACAGCTATACAAGTGAGATAACGGTACAGTAAAGCGACTACGCCCGACCTAATGCAAACGACAGCAGCACCACTAGTGGCGAAATTTGGAAGATAGCCATTGCAAATCGAAAACGAAAACAGGTAGAGCAAATTTTCCAATTAGAAAGTTTTAGAACATCAATTAATTAGAACGAAACGGAATTTGGTGCACACGGATAAGGTAAATCGTCGCCTGCATACTCAAATATGTCCGAAATCGATGAGCGACGATTCTACTTTGCCTATTCGCATTCAGGAAATATAGCAGTGCACAATTGCAGATTGTGACTTTGTACTGTGCTCTAATGTCTGTAAAGATTTAATTTCCAATGCATTTAAAATGTTAGAACAACTCTTTCAGGGCCAGAAGAATTCTGTTCGTAAACTGATGAAATAATTGACTGACACCAGAATATTCAAACGAATTTCTCAGAAAACAAAAACCTGCTAATTTGCACTTTCATTACAAAAGTAAAATTTTATTAAAATCTTCTTGGTGCCATTTGCCAGTTTTGGAAATAAAATTAGATGGCTAGACCGTCTAGCCACCGCCCTTGAAAGGATTAAATCTATGTCGTCGTATTGAAGAGGCTTGCAATAGACGTTCCATGCTCAGAAATGTGCATGCAGAATTAATTCCACGAATACAAACGTTTATCGTGAGCAATAACGAACTTTTCGAACATACTGAATATTAACTTTTCATCACTGTGAGACAGTTTGTCTTTTTTTTGTGTTAACTATACCGTTAACTCACTTGCATAGCTGTAGCTCTCTCCGTTCACAAGTATTTTCAGGTTAAAGGGACTTTCCTTTGCACTTTGTATACTAGAAAAGTATAAATGGATATACCATGAAAGTTCAAAGATATATGGAACCTAAATAATAGCAAATATAGCTATTCTGTATATTTGTTATTCCATATAGGTTTTTAGTTAACCATTAAAGACATAGTAGGAGCGTTCAGAAAGCCACTCAATGGAAACTAGTTGCAAATCCCATAGGACTTAAGTGATTCATTCTCATTAAATTAGTCTGTTTTTAACAATTTGACGTTTATTGCTTTTATACTGCTACTGGGCATTGCATTACATAAATATATCCTTAAAATTTGCTATCTAGACTTTAAAAGCCGATGGAGCATAAAGTATGCCGTCCCTGTCATTATGTATGTTCAAACCGTCCGTGTTTTTAAGGTTTAATATCTCGGGTAATTATTGCCGATTTTTTCCAAAATTTATGATCAACAATGCTTTTATACTTCTGCTACGATAGGTACCTCCAGATCTGCTCAACACTTTTGCTGAAGCCCGTAAATCGATATTTGAGTATAACGGAAAAATGCGATTTTCTCAAAAACTATGTGAACTAGGGTAATCGCTATAATTTTCCTGCAGGGTTTATATTAATGCCTACTACCTCTAATTTTTTCATAATTTTAGTTTCAATAGATTCGGAATTAAATGGGGGGGGGGGGACATATTTTTGCACTACATTTTCCAAAATTCATGATCAACAATGCTTTTATACTTCTGCTGCGATAGGTACCTCCAGATCTGCTCAACACTTTTGCTGAAGCCCGTAAATCGATATTTGAGTATAACGGAAAAATGCGATTTTCTCAAAAACTATGTGAACTAGGGTAATCGCTATAATTTTCCTGCAGGGTTTATATTAATGCCTACTACCTCTAATTTTTTCATAATTTTAGTTTCAATAGATTCGGAATTAAATGGGGGGGGGGGACATATTTTTGCACTACATTTTCCAAAATTCATGATCAACAATGCTTTTATACTTCTGCTACGATAGGTACCTCCAGATCTGCTCAACACTTTTGCTGAAGCCCGTAAATCGATATTTGAGTATAACGGAAAAATGCGATTTTCTCAAAAACTATGTGAACTAGGGTAATCGCTATAATTTTCCTGCAGGGTTTATATTAATGCCTACTACCTCTAATTTTTTCATAATTTTAGTTTCAATAGATTCGGAATTAAATGGGGGGGGGGGGACATATTTTTGCACTACATTTTCCAAAATTCATGATCAACAATGCTTTTATACTTCTGCTACGATAGGTACCTCCAGATCTGCTCAACACTTTTGCTGAAGCCCGTAAATCGATATTTGAGTATAACGGAAAAATGCGATTTTCTCAAAAACTATCTGACCTAGGGTAATCGCTATAATTTTCCTGCAGGGTTTATATTAATGTCTACTACCTCTAATTTTTTCATAATTTTAGTTTCAATAGATTCGGAATTAAATGGGGGGGGGGGGGACATACTTTTGCACTACATTTTCCATTATAACTCTGAAAATATAATACCTAAAATTAAATGAAATATATTTTTGATATCAGCGTAACGAAATCTTTCACACGATACCCCACACGGTATACAAAGAAAATATCTTTTTTTCAAGTAACTTAATTAGCCCCCGTACATTTTTCTTAAATATATTTATGAATATTTATTAATCTGTAAATATGTGGGTCAATAGTCTTTATTACTTCCCCCAATTTGAACTTTCCACGTTTTATAGTTTACGAATAAAAGGGCTGTGACAGACAGACAGACAGTCACAGGAGTGATCTTATAATGGTTCCGTTTTTACTTTTTAAGTACGGAACCCTAAAAAAGACTAAATTAATGTAACATTAGATTGTAGTGAGAAAAACATTACTGAATTGAAAGGTATAACTTTGAAAAATAATAGTACAGAAATCGTACCAAGATTCTTAAAATTCCTCAAACTTAAATTGGGTTTCATGCCATTTGAGAAAAATGGCCATTGGCCCTTTTTGTTTCAAGGTACAAAAATATAACCATTTCCAGTGATATCATATAAATAAATGTTCAAATTTAACTATAGAAAGCATAAGAATACGTTTTTAGGAAAATATAATCTTTATTCAGGTGTCAGTTCAAGAAACAAACAAACAAACAAAAAAAAAATACTTGTGATAAAACTCAATACAGTGGAAATAAATTCTTAAAAACACCATAAAAATGAGAAACGATAAAAAGTTTCGAAAGAAATTCTTCTTGTTTCATCGGGTGCAAAATACGCTAAGACTGAAATGAAAGAGACGAGTGAGTGAGAGAGAAATGTAAAGGTGGGATAGAACAGCCAATAGAAAATCGGGAGACAAAAGCAAGAAGAGTATGAAGGAAAAATGCAACTTTCCTTTCAATTAATATTTTTTGTAAAAATGTTTCTTTCTTCCTTTTTTTTTTTTTTTTTTTACTTTTTTATTTATTAACTAACTAAGCATTGATATTATTATATGGCTTTTCCGTATTTGATTTCCCTTTTTTTAGTACTTGATATATTTTCTCCAAAATTTCACAACGACCATTCATAAAAGGTGTGATGAAAAGATGATGATTTTTTGGTTATTTACATTTAAGTGGAGCTATTTATTTTGAATAAATTAACCCTTTATGTTCCAAGGCATGAATTCATGAAAATTTCATCTTCTAAAACATTTTACATAAATTTTTTACACTACATTAGAACACTTACACAATCATTTAATAAATTTTAGAAGGATTTTGCCAATTATAATTAATTAAATTTCAATTTATAAGGATTTTATGCAATATCAACAACTCCACTCAAATCTTTTATTTAAAACATTTTTTAAAAATATTTTGTAGAATTAGGAAATGTACAAATATAATGTTCTTACATTAGAAATATAGAAGTATTTTCGAACTGAAACTTTTCCTACCCCAAACTTAAAACATAAAGGAAGCTGAAAAGATACAAAGGCAAAAGAATTTATCCTTTTAAAAATGTTTTTATTTTGTGCAACCAATAATACTTTTGGAATAAGATAAAGTAAAGTATCTATAACTCATTCTAAACTGTATTATTACTAATCGATGTATTAAATGAATTTTATAACAAGTTATTTTAATGGTACTTTAAAGTACCGTCGGGGCGTAAAGAGTTAAAAAATTCGTTATGATTAAACAAGAATGCAAATGTTGCATGAAGAAGAGCAATACAATATACTTATATTTCTAATCTTGCTATAAATTCGTTTGTCATTTAAAATGTAAGATCAATAGCATATTCATTTTAACACTTTTGTATTACACAATTTCAGAGTGTAATCTATTAACACACTTTCACAGTGTATAATCATGTACACCTTCTTTCAATAATACATATATTTTTTAACTAATTCGATTTTACAATATTGTTCTTCATAAGTACCATATAATGGAGAATATTTGAAGAAGTACAGAAAATTTTACAAAATGTAAGCTCATTTAATATGTATAAAAACAATATAGAGTGTTATCTGCAGCTACAGCAAAAAGTTTGACCACGATAAGTTGGCTTGTGAGTTATGCAACTTTAGACTAATATTTGATTATGGTGACAAACAAAAATAGAATGTAATAGATCCTAGTTTTTCATTAAACAAAGTTTTCACCACCACTTGTGCCGCTTTGTTTACTTTCTTTCGTTGTATTATAGAGAACGTTTCAAAGTCACAATCCAATTTTGAAATATGCGAAGATATGAACACCAGCAAAACCTGTAACAGACATATATGCAAAGGAAAGTCGATGGATCTATGGTATCGATGAAAATTTAGATCTACAAGCAGAATAAAATATTTATAGTTTATCCAAATTAAAATTTAGTCAAAAATAGCAACACATATTAAGAGAAGTATAATAGTATAAAAAGGGCAGCGTATCTGCAATAACAATTAATTTCATTCACTTTCTTTCAGTGAAGTATCGATCAGATAAATTACCCACCAATAATAATGAATACATACAGGAAATATATTACAAAACTTATCGATGCTTCTATCTTGTGCTGTAAATATATTTCTAAAATATTTCTATATTTTACGGATATTCTACATTTGCTAATAATTTTTTGTGTTCATTCTTTTTAATTATCTTTCATGTTTAACGTTGATGGAATGTTTTCATTTATGTTTCTCAATAGCAGCTCTTACGCATAAAATTTTATTCAAACTGTACCTCAAAGAATAGCAAGGGAATAAATGAACCAATTAAATTTCGCAGACATAATTTATGAAAGATGATCATAAAACTAAAGGGATGTCTTCTTTTATTTCACTGGAAATCCACATTTTTATTAATTTACGCATTTATAATGTCAGCATTTTTAATTAGAGGCGAGAAAGATTTTTTTCCAAGCACAAATCTTAAAACTCTTGATGCAATGTAAATTGGATATGCACAGGCTCTTAAAAAAAGAAAACAGGACATTTGTCACAAACGAACATAGTTAGAAATTAAACTTTCAACATTTATAGCATAGGGATTTCTCTGTTATAAACAAACACACATAAACCAGAGAAATAGTTTTAGGATGCTAAAGTATTAAGAAATTCCTTTAATTATTTCTGCTAGGAAACAAATGATATATATTTTTAATATTCTTTTTAATCTAGTTTTCAACTTGAGCGAAAATCCCAGAAATGTTAAATAAAATGATTAAAACAGCATCAATGTAAAAATATTTCTACAACCAAATTTTTTTTGTTATTTAAAAATGTTCAGGAAATAAAAGAATGAAATGCATAGAAATGACAAAATAAATTACAGTATATTCTTATCTGTCAAATTACTTAAAAGGAGCACTTAAAACTTCTAGGTACAAGGGATATATACATAATTTGTCTTGAGTACAGTTTTATAATCGCCTTTAACATATTCAGATATCAACATTTATACTGTTGCTTTTTACATTGATTTTAATGTTGAAAAATAATAATGAACTGCCACAGAGATTCAGAGACTCGCTAAGCATGATTTCTATTATCGTTGACTTTGAATATTTTTTTTGGATGTACAGTCGTGGAAAAAAAAAAGTAAACACCCCTACTAACTCCGCAACAAATTATCGTAGACGAAAGTTACTGGTACCGAACGATTGGAAATAAAGTCTACTTTTAAATGATGTATATAAAAAATTCTTAGGGGGCCATTTACATATTAAAACGAATCCAAAATTCATTTTTTTCAATAACAATACCCAATTTTAATGAGATATTTCAATTCTTCTGTTCAAATTATGCCTAGACTCCAAATTTCAAGTCATTTGAATGATAAGTTTTTGAATTATAAACATTCAAAATTTAGTGCTTCTAATGTTAAATTGCATTTTAAATTTTTATTTATATCCTGAAATTATGCTCCTAATGTGGTAATTTTTTTGTAGCAATAATAACAATACACCTAAACATAAATACGCTGAATTTGCAATTTTTATAATTTTATGATATGAATTATGAATTATGAAATTAATATGCGAAAAAAATATGAATTGCAACCTACAATCTTTTTGACGGATTTAGATTTACTAAGTCCTGCTTTATGGACATCCAAAATTTCACATTTTTCTACCAAGTAGTTTTCAAACTATGCTTAAAAAACGGCAAAGTGATGGTATAAGGGGCCGTCTATGATAGAAGTGAGTAGAGATATTTTGAAATTTCTTCTGCTATCCTATCCTGTAATCTAACAGGCTTCATCGACTCCTTGAGTGGCGCTTAAGATGCCTTCATCAAGAAAGGGGCTCTCTCGGTTAACAAACGAGTACGGAACTTCTATTTGGATACAGCCCTTAAACTACGCTCGTTTTAAAATAATTAATTTCTCGGAAACTTATGGTACGAATTGCATAAACATTTATTTTAAGGCTAATTGAAGAGTGTAGAATTCATTTATGCTGTCAGAATTGTGCACTTCTATTGAAAAAAAAAACAAAATTATGGTTTGTTTTAATATGTAGATGCCCCCCTAAGCAAATTTTATATACATCATTTAAAAGTAGGCTTTATTTTCAATCGTTCGGTAACAGTAACTTTCTTCTACGATAATTTGTTGCGGAGTTAGTAGGGGGTGTTTACTTTTTTTCTCCACGACTATACATTCGATTGTTAATCAAGAAAACAATAAATATGGACCATTGCGAAAAGTTGCTAGGAGTTAAATTACACCTTCGACTTCTATTCTTCGAAAAGTATCTGTAGCTCCCTTGTATGCTTAAACTTGACTTTCTATAACCATTTCATATCCGTAAAAATTATAATAAGTCGGAAATTGTACATCAAACGTGGCAAATGAGATGCGATTGTATTATAACTTGTTTTATAAATATTCAGGTCCTGGTGCAATAGCTGTTGCATTCTTATGCAAAAATGCATGAAGACAAAATTTATTATATATATATATATATTAAATTCAGCAATATGGAAAAAATATGACTCTGTCTTAAATAAGACGTAATAACCTTGGTAACCTAGAATCATTACCTATCATGGGATATCATTGAATTAATTGCGTATGATAGGATTTAATAGAACAAAGAAAACTTTTATCATTTTTTTAAAAGTTTTGATTCTATTTTCATAAAATTTGAAATGACTCGACAAAATTCTGCAACGATTATAAATATTAAATTTCAAACCATTCGGTTGGGTAGTTTTTGCGCTGTTAATATGCGTACAGACGGACAGGCGGATGGACCAGGCGACGACTATAGGTGCTACGTATTTACATAATTATAAATGTACCTAAAAACGTTGTTAATCGTGACTTCGCTGCCTTCTCATTGTTAAAAGTCCTACATAAAGCCCCCTTTATCTAAATTTCTATTACTGTTTTCGTATTATCCATTTCTTTACCTTATAAGTCTATATTTCTATTGTATGCCACCTCATATTTCATGAAATTTTATTTTTCAATAAGCTTATCAATCGAATCTGCTTTTTCACCATATATACGTGAGTAAAATGTCATTAATTTGTTTGCCTTAATAACGGTTCGCTCAATGCTACAGAAACCGGCATGCAATACTTCTTAAATCTTATGGTGCTCAAAACGTCTGTTTTATTTGTTTAAATATATGTGATTACTGCAATATCAAATATAAAATATACACATACATTTACAGTAAAAACATTTCCATTGGCTATTAGAATATACAGCACATACCCAATAATTCAGGCGATTGAAACTGAAAAGTAATTCAGGTGTAGTTGTTACTTTTGAGTATAATGGCAGAAATGCATATTTTTGGTATCAATATTTCCAAAGATTCTTATCTGCAAAAGAGTCGTCGTCTTATTCAATCGCAAAGTTCTGTTATTAAATAAGACAAAAATTAATATTTGGAAATAATAGTACTCAATTATAACCACTACGCAACCTGTAACGAATTGTCTGAAGATGCGAATCGCCCATTTCCAACAAAAGTATAATTGTATCTTCCCCATTTTTCTAGTCACAAATGATATACATTATACACATATAATCTGCAGAAATATTTATTAACGTGCATATCAACGGAGCATGTAATGGCAAATTGTAATGAAAACAAAAATCATAAGAATAAAGGAAAAAAAAAACTCTGGTAAAAATTTAGTTCTAACTGATGTAAAAAAGGTGCTTTAATTCATTATAAAGTTCTTTGTAAATGTATGTGGTTTATTTTTCGATAATGTGCCTCAACATGTTAGTACTGAACCAAATTTTAAAAAGTTAAACACAAAAACCTAATTTTGTTACATGTCAAAAAATGTGGAAATAGATATTGGCAATTTCTTAATTCGAATGATTAATTAATGAGATAAAATTAATGGATAACAAACTAATCAAAATAAAATAGGAGCGCTATTTACGCATAACTTGAATAATATGTGGTGATGAGATTGATTCATTCGCCCTTCTCAGTTCGTACATAAATAAAGTTCAAATATAATGCATCATATTTTTCATGAGTTCTTTATTAGAACATTTGAATTAAAGTAAAATAAAATTAAAATTACATTAACTAATGAGATACTCTCACAAATTCTTACGTGTAAAGAAAACACTCTACATGAGTGTATACGATCATGCTCAGTATCCACCATTAAGATGCTAAGTACATCACTATAAAATCAAAGTTTAACTGTCCAGCGTTCCTGGCTAACACTCACTGACTCCTCTTTTTTCTTCTTTTTTTTTTTTTTGCTTCTAGCCAGTGACTGAAGAACTTCTTTCTTCCTTTATTATCTTATAAACATCCTTGAACATTTCTCAAGGTGAAAAATAACATTTGTTTCTGTCTTTGTAACAGATGACAGGTCCCCACCTGCCGGGTTGTCCTAGCTAAACGGGTTTGATACCTGGTATCAGGGAGGGTGATCGCCTAATTGCCGAGTAGCGGCAATAATCACCTTTTTGTCTTCCTATCTGCAGTGCCTACCAGTTATTCTGTTAGTTCTTCAGTTGTTCATTTTTTATTGATGCTTTAGTTCTTCTTGGATAACCACTAGAACGAGATATTCCATGATAAAAAGAAGTATCAAAATCAAGCATTTATTCCAAATCTACTCGTCGATAGTTACTAAATACTAAATTTTTTCTATAAGTCAGTTAATAAAAAAATGACAATTTGTAGAAAATCCCTTATCATTCAGGTGCTTTTAGAGGGCAACTAACAATCAATTCACTCTATCGCCGATATCTTTCTGAAATTTCACGATATTTTGCTGGATTTTTTTAATGAGTTGTTCTACAGAGTTGAGTATTAAATTATCTAAAAAAATCTATGTTATCGTTTGCGCATGCTTAGATAAAAAATATTTCAGACACCTGCTCATATTTCATGAAATATTTAATATATTTATATTCCAATTGCACTATATTGTTTCTACTACACTTTGGTGAAATTGGCGTTAAATTTGGTTGAAAACTCTGCATGATAAAAGCTAAAAACATGCAAGAATTTTTTTAAGTAAAAAAAAAAATCGTTATATCTCCATGAATATACGTGCTATTTTTACACAAATCAGTAAACATGTTGTACAGTATCCGCATATTTGTATTATGCAGCGATAGATCATTTCGAGCATTTTAGTTTACAGGGTGATTCCAAATATTATTATTTTTCTTCAATTTTTGTTGGCCCCCTTAATGTCCTCCTTATCAAATCGACGTTGATAAATATGAGATCAAACCTATTCTTCAAAGCTATTCTATTCTATGTTCCAGAAGAATCTGACACGTATATTTTTAAATGTTCGACAAAATGTCTTTGAAAGTGTCTGCTGATCAATGGCTATATAGTGTATGTCGCATACTCAGAAGGGAACAATGAATTTATTGATATCCACATGAGCATATTTAATGTCGTTAGCAACTAACTGTTATATAATTATTTTAATAACTTTAACAGAAATATCATTTAATTTTCAAAATGACACTCATACATGATGTAATCCCAGAACTCATTTTAACTTATATGAGATGTGTTATGCTAGAAAATAAGCAATGAAAATTATTATGAAAATTATAACGAAAAATATAATGAAAATTATAAGTATTTAAAATAAATGTAGTGCAACAAATCGAGTGAAAAAGTGAATGAAGTCCTTAAGATTCTGAAAAGTTGTATAAAAATAAATATGCATATGGTCCGCAGTAAAGCTTATTACGATAGAAATCATAAACAAGAAACTTGGGTGCAAACAGTTTTATCATGCAAATTTCAGAACGATAATTATGATTTGCGTTCGTTTTATTTAACTTTAATTTTTTTTTTTTTACTTTTGCGTTACAAATTAACGAACACAAATGTGTTCCCACTTACAACATCAAGGTTTTTGTAGGTCATAGTAGACAATCATAGTACTTACTACTTACTAGATGATAAAGGTTATTTTACACATTGACAGAAAGCAGAAAGTACTTTGACAGCTGTACGTTGAATTTTAAAGTTAACACGAAAATTTTGTAGAAAAGCTAAAAAACATAAAAGAAACATGATGGGAATAATGACGCGAACTTCGTTTTGTTTAGTGAAAGATGGTTTGTAAGTAAACAAGTTGGTTTATTGGCAAAGCTTATAAACAAATACAAAATTAACCCGGGAGGACGCGCGGTGGGCCTGAAAGACCCAGCGTGCGTATGGTTTTTACAATTGTCACTACTATCTTTTTAAAGTACTCTTCAATTTATTTTATCGCAAAATTTTTAACAATTGTCTCCGACTAAATAAGGTGACAATCATTATTTGTATTTATTGGTGGCTAAGTAAAAACCATTCATACCCTTTGGTATACGCGCATTCTACCGGATTAAAACAATGGGATATTTTGCGAAAAAACTTTAACACTGTAATCACAACCGAATGAACAAATGAAGAAAATAGTATATTAAAAGACAGAAAAAATTTGAAGTGCCTAAAAACTCAGTATTTGAATGTGCAAGCAATTAGCAATCATTATCTTTATTTCGATTAATAACGCAAGACATTATCAAAATCTCTAAAGCGCGAGCTCACGAATAATTATTTAACTTAGTCATTCACTGTCGAAAATAATCTTGTGATTACATTGCAGGTAACGACTATTACCCTATAGATGATCAATCCATGTGAAGTAGTTCAGAAAAGACTTTTTGGCTGCTTGACCAGTTTAAAAAAAATCTTATTTTGCATAATATTCCTCTCACATATTAACAGCTGAAAATAATATAATTTTATTTTTTATAGAATTTGTTAAGGCATGACAGATTTTTTATGTATAATGACGCACACATTTTTCTACTAACTAAGGCTTTAAAGGCAACTACATTTTCTAAGAACAGGTAAATTCTAGCATTAAATTTCAAATATTGTGTAGATAAGAACATTGTGAAGAACATCTTTGTATTATTCTTCGAAAGAAATTCCTTCAATATAAATTTTTTAAGCACTGTTCTTAAAACTGTTAAAAATGCCATATTGGGGATACATTTTAAGAAGAAGCAGTTTTTTTGGAGGATTGTACCTTTTACTATAAGTACTTATATAATAGTTTAAGATGAAAGTCAGCTGAAGATGAGCATAACGTAATTTTGTACCTACAGAATGTTTAAAATCAATTTTGGAAAATGATGCCAACTTTAAAACTTAATTTCTTTAGTGGACAAATATTTAAACATATTTTTAAAATGAAATAATTAGATGTATCTGGAAATTAAAGAATGAGATTGATACTCAAGACGTTCCAGAGATCTTCTTTACAACTTTGTAATGTTGAGAAAGATCAGCGATTCATATTTATTACTGGGTTTCAATTACTTATTTTAAATGCATATTTTTTAAGCTACGATGACCGTTATACACAAAAAAAGAAAGTTTAGCTTCTTCGGTTGTTAGAAGGAAATTTAATTGAAAAACGTAAAATACAAGAAAAAATAATTTTTTGTAAATAGTGCAATTTAGATTATAATATTTTAATTTATAAATTAGACTATGAAGAATTATATATACAAACTATACATCATATTTTATTTTGCAATTTTGATCATCAATAACGAATTTTTTTCATAGAGTGATTGTATTATGTTATATGAGCATAGACTTGCTGTAAATAATTCCGTGGGATGATGCGGGGATTAGTTTTCTATGCACACATGCGATTTATACCTACTAGTGCTCCCGATGGGATAGGCATTTGAGTTATACGTTTAAACGATATACGTATAATATGTTTCTTTGAAATACGAATATATTAAAATATACGTTTAAACGTATCCGGATACGTATAAGGGTACATCGGTTAAACGTATATTTAAGCATACGTACATTTAAAATATAGGGGAGACTAGGGAGGGTTGACCCACTTTTTACAAAATGATTTTTTATTTTTTAATTATTGATCGTAAAATAAAATTTTATGTATCATTTTATTCGTTATACAATAAGTTATCAAAATAAAATTGCTGCATAAGTGTAACATGTAATAAATTTGAAAAATTATTGATTTTAATCATGAAAAAATAATCGGTCAAGGCTCCCCACATACGGGAGGGATGACCCACTATATGGGAGGCTTGACCCACTTTTTTTTATATTGCAATATTTGTGAAGAGAAATAAAATCAGTTTAAAAAAGCAAAATAACTTTATGCTACATTCTTTAATTATTATAAGAAAAAAATATTTTTTTAAATATGATGCTTAAACAAACCTGTTGAGATGTAATCGCAAGTCAGAGGACATAAGTTTTGTTTTAAACTGGATTTTGTATGATCAGGTATAATTGTACAGCAGGGAAAATGAAATTTTAACATTTAAGGCAATATTCTGTTAGAGATAGTTTCCGTTTTCATAGTGTTTCGTGTTATTATGTCCGGATTTAGGAGCCACTGTCTCGTCTTTTTTGTCTCCTTGTCCTATTTTTTGTAACACTCGACTTGGCAACTCTAGTTGTCATATAGTTTGGCTTCATCTCACTGTATTCACCCTGGTGAAATTTGTCTACATGCCTTTCTAAAGTTCTTCGATCCATGCTATGTTCTTTTGCAGACGCATGAGCACTTAACTTATCATTAACATGATTTAAAGCTTTAAGGAGCAAATTACTTTCCGAACTAAAATGTTAAAATAAATGACTGGCATCGAAATTTACGAACAAATTTATTTGGAAATAAGAAACGCTATATTTCGCATACAGATTAAATGGAAAAGATTTTAGCAAAATTCTGGTGTCATCGTGACGTTTCGGAATTAAAATTAAGTGGCTTTATAAACATATCACTGCCCCTGAAAGGGTTAAAAGTGCTGTTTTCATCCTTTCTAGTCTTTCCCACTGTTTCTATTTACCTATTGTAAGTAATATTTAAATGTAAAAAAGTTCCTATCAAATTTCCCGGTATCTCAATCTAGCAATTTTTCACATCTTTCTTTAGTCAGTTTTAAACATTTTCTTTTCCATCACACCATTTTACTGTAGCTTTACAGAATAAATTTACATCCTTTTATATATATATAAGCATTAACTTTCCATTAAGCACAGTGTATAATAAAAAGATTTCCAAAACCACTTAATTAAGGGATCCTTGAGCATCTGGTCAACCCTCCCTCACATTGATTGGGTCAAGCCTCCCTGCATAGACCTTTTCTAAAGAACAGCACATTGTTATGTTAAGCCTAACTTACTGTGCAGTTTTTATACCTGGAATGAAAGCTCTATGTTTCTGCATTACTTTAAACCTACTTACTTAAATTTCTATGATATAATTTGTCTGAAAAAAGCTTACAAAATATTTCTAAAATACATCACTTTTAGGTTGAAAACCCTCACAACAGATTTTTTCCACACATATTTCGATTATCTCTATGAAACGAAGACTGTTGTTTGAGCATTCCAGTAGCTTTGGTTGACACTTATTGATAAAACTGTGAAATTCTTTTAAATATGAAAATTGATGGGTGGGTCAAGCCTCCCTTATAGTCAACCGTCCCTAGTCTCCCCTACGTATATTTCGAGTATAGTATTTTACTTTTTATAACAATGGACCTCATCAGTCTTACGTCACTGAATGGAGAATAAGCTGGAAGCCGGTGGCGTTACCGTAGCAATCTGCATATTATGTTTCATACATAAGATCTTGTTATTTTCCTCTTTAAATATTTTAATTATTTTATTTTCTTCTAATTTTCATTAAATTAAGTAATGAAATGTTATATAATTTTTTTGGAACAGTTTAAATTGTTTTATAAATAAATAATTGCTGTTATAGCCCTTACAATTGGTTAAAAAAATAAGTGTGGTATTGGTTCTGTTCACCAACTGCTTGTCCGAGTAAACATGGTCATGTATGCCTATTAAGAAAGCCATGTTTTGGAAGAATAAGGAGATGTAGTCGTTGTTTTTGCCTGTTCTGAACGAGACTTTTCATCTGCAGGTAACGTAGTAACCTCAAAACGCAGTTGTTTGAATTCCGAAAATGTTGTTAATATGTTAGTGTTTTTTTTTCAAAACCGAAATGTTATTACCGTGAATTAATTGCAAAAAGTACTTCGCAAATTTTTACTTTGAATTTATTTAGATTTTTTGTTCATCTCATGGTATTGAGATCATATACCCCCTTATTTTTATATTTTGTGTATATAATGTATACGAATTGTGTTCATTCTAAGTAACTAGCAAAATTAAACACTTTTTGAGCAAAGTATGAGAGTAAAAATGTTTCAGATTTATTGTGAATCCTTGTTTAGCATGTTTCTTTCTTTTTAATCTTTTGAACATTCTTTATTACTCAAGATTGTATCCGGGAGCAAATGTTATTCTCTCTTTATTAAGGTTTTCTACTCTGTTAATCTATAATGAAAATACATTTTTAGCTCACAGGCTATCAAAGCCTGAGAGCTTATGTGCCCGCCGGTTCTGTATGTACGTACGTAACGCGATAACTTTTGATAGAAATATCCGATTTGCTTCAAAATTTTTTCTAGTTTCATTCTGATAAGGTGCTTCCCTGATTAGTTTTTGTGGTTTATTGGTTAAGGATAAAGGGGGAAAAGGGGGGCTAGTCCCCCCTTAATTTAGATAAATGGGTTTTTCATGTAGAATTATTCGATTTACTCCAAATTTGGTATACTGATTTATTATGTTAAGGAGCTGCCTTGATTAGATTTGGAGGCTCATTAGTTGCATATAAAGGGAGGAAAGTGGGGCTAGCCCCCCCTCTTAATTCAGATAAATGGGTTTTTCATGCAGAAATATCTGATTTGCTCCAAATTTGTTATACCGGTTAATTATGTTAAGCAGCTTCCCTGATTAGATTTGAAAGTCCATTACTATGTATAAAGGGGAAAAGGGGGGGGGGCAACCCCCTTAATTTAGATAAATGTGTTTTTCATGCAGAGTTATTCGATTTGCTCCGAATTTCGTATACCGATTTATTATGTTAAGGAGCTCCCTTGTTTAGATTTGGAGGTCAATTGGTTAAGTATAAAGGGGGGACGGTGGCTACCCCCCCTTTAATTTAGATAAATGGGTTTTTCATGCAGAATTATTCGATTTGCTTCAAATTTGATATACCAGTTTATTCCGATATGGCTTTCTTCATTTGATTTGGAGGCTCATTGGTTAAGTATAAAAGGGGGAAAGGGGGGCAAGTGTCCCCTCCCCTTAATTTAGATATATGGGTTTTCATGCAGAATTATCTAATTTAGTTTAATTTTTTTTCTAGGTTCATTCTGATAAGGAGCTTTTCTGATTAGGTTTGAAGGTTCATTGGTTCAGCATAGGGACAAATGGGGGAGCTACTACCCCGCTTAATTTAGAGAAATGGTTTTTTCATGCAGAATTATCTGATTTGCTCCAAATTTGGTATGCCAGTTTATTATGTTAAAGAGCTTCCCTGATTAGATTTGGAGGTTCTTTGGTTAAGTATAAAGGGGGGAAACGGGGCTAATCCCTTCATTTATTTTTCGAGGGGCATTATTCTTTGAAATAAGAGTATAATATACAATTAGTGTGAATAGTACTAGGCAGTATTTTTTTATTTAAATCATGACACTCATGGTGTGTTTTATACAAAATATTAGGGTTTAAGTATATCTTTAAGATTTGTTAACATTGACAAACATAATTTTTTGTTTAAAGTATCTATAAATTTCGATTACTTATAGACTGGCTAATCGACTTGCAAATTTTAGAACGCAACTGCACATGCTTAAAATGGCTTGCTTTCCCTTTTACTTTTTCGAGTAAAACATATTTTCAAAATATTTTAAATTTAGAAAACAATATTCTTAAATACACTAAAATTATCATTACAAAACTTCCCAGGAGTCCTATTGATCAATGTCACTATAAAATATAAAATAAATTTAAGTCTACGAAATTGAATATTTCCAACTGAGCGAAAAAATGCCCAGACTGGGAATCGAACCCAGATCCTTGGCTTACAAGGCCAATGCTTTTCCGTTTAAGCTAACTGGGCCGACAACCAGCCAGCATATTTCGCTCAGATAACCTTATTGGTAGAAACATCTGGTCTGTCATGTAGACAGCTCAACAGAATAAACCGCAGGTAAAGGAACTCCATATAAACGATGGATACGTAGATGAACTAATATTTTAACACAATCAAACTGATTGGTAAAGTTATCATACGAAATTGAATATTTCCAACTGAGCGAAAAAATGCCCAGACTGGGAATCGAACCCAGATCCTTGGCTTACAAGGCCAATGCTTTTCCGTTTAAGCTAACTGGGCCGACAACCAGCCAGCATATTTCGCTCAGATAACCTTATTGGTAGAAACATCTGGTCTGTCATGTAGACTGTGGCATGGTGGTGTCATGCTGGCTGGTTGTCGGCCCAGTTAGCTTAAACGGGTTGAGTTGGGTTGATTTTTGACGGCCAATTATCTACACGAGGGATATAGGCCCTGGGGGAGTGCCCTCCGTGGGGGTCTTTCTAAGGGAACCTAATCCGTATTAACGCATGGAAGATCCACGGCTCGAAGAAAACCACGAAAACTCCGAACGATTAGGCCGACGGGCGCGATTGGGATCGAACCCAGCACTTCCCGTCTACCAGCTTCGAGAGCAGAACCTCTCGGCCACTGGTGGGGCTGTTAGCTTAAACGGAAAAGCATTGGCCTTGTAAGCCAAGGATCTGGGTTCGACTCCCAGTCTGGGCATTTTTTCGCTCAGTTGGAAATATTCAATTTCGTATGATAACTTTACCAATCAGTTTGATTGTGTTAAAATATTAGTTCATCTACGTATCCATCGTTTATATGGAGTTCCTTTACCTGCGGTTTATTCTGTTGAGCTGTCTACATGACAGACCAGATGTTTCTACCAATAAGGTTATCTGAGCGAAATATGCTGGCTGGTTGTCGGCCCAGTTAGCTTAAACGGAAAAGCATTGGCCTTGTAAGTCAAGGATCTGGTTCGATTCCCAGTCTGGGCATTTTTTCGCTCAGTTGGAAATATTCAATTTCGTATGATAACTTTACCAATCAGTTTGATTGTGTTAAAATATTAGTTTAAATTTAAGTCTGTTTTGTAGCCGCATGCAAAAATAATGTTTCGCGCGAAGTGACAATGCCATAAATCAAAAGAAGCTAGGTGCTGTGCTAGATATCTGCAAAAGGTAGCTTTGAAGCTACCCACTACCAATAGTAAAACATTTCATAATTGATAGCTTAGTTTTTAGGGAAAACAACCAAAATCTAAACTGAGGAAAAATTTTCAGATTTTTTTAAGTACCTGCACACAAAGAAGGAAGTAGGTAAATCCCAAGCACTCGTGGTTCTTTGAACAAAGAATCGCGATAGTCCCGGTAAACCGCGACTCTATATTCTGGATTCTAGAGGATATTTATCAATGTCTCTAATCCACATTAAAACAACTATTTTCATGCCTTGAATAAAACATGTTACGTTTATACGTTTAACCGTTTGGGTAAGATCTGTATATACGATGTACCGTATATGCTCTTTTGCATAATATGTATAACAACCGTAGCCATATTATAGGTATCTGAAATCCGTACCCCGCATAATACGTATTATATGTATACTCGTATGAACGTTTAATAGGGAGCACTAATACATACACTGTGTCTTCATCTGACTTTTAGATGGAAATTCTATACCCATCTGGGGAATAAAATTTTACAAATAAGTGGCTTGTCTGAAAAGTATCCGACCTTAGGCCGAAAAAAAATTATAAGTTACCTGACGGGAATGGGACCCTAATCTGCTTCAAATTACGCTCCTTTCTTCTCCACACATTTAGCCCACCGTTCCTTGCACTGCCGAAAATACTTCTGGAATGTTTTCTTTGGAATGATGTTTAACTCCGCCGTCGCATTCTGCATATTTCACCTCTACTCTCAAAACGGGATCCTTTCAATAGCGCCTTCAATTTCAGAAACAACCAGAAGTCGCAAGGAGCCATGTCTGATGGGTAGGGAAGTCTTCGAGGGAATTGGGTAGGGAATTCCATGTTTTGCCAAAGTCTGAATCAGGTATGATGAATGAGCTGGAGAATTGATGAATCTTGCGACACCTGACGAATTTTACGAATTATTTCACTTTGAGAATCACCAAGCTTTGGCAAAATTTGATGCAGTACTTTAGCTCAGCTCCTTCAGACATCCTGAGAGAAATCAAAATCCGACGAACACGTATGACAGCATCTCACTCGGCGGCAAGTAGGCAACGACGGCTCACTGGAACTCGAGGAAAAACTTCAAGCATGCGCATTAAACAGACTCCTTCCAATGTGCACAATGGCGACGCCTTAGAATCACTATTGACCGCAGAAAAAATAACGGTCGGATGCTTATAAGACAGACCTCGTATGTCTATCTTCTCTAAACTATTGTAACCAATGACTCTCAGCCTGCCAGGTTTGTCATATATGTATTAAATGATGTAGTTGTTCTTTGCAGATAGTGGGATAGTTTTCAGTATACATATATTCTCAAATTTTTCTAATATTATTCTCAAAATACTCCCACATACTTTCTGATTTCGGGATAGTTCATAAATCTGTTATACAAATCTTATTCACGAATTAAATTTACATTTGTTTTAACATACGTACGTAAGTATATTATTACGTTCAGTCGGTAATATTCAAATAGATCGTCAGAGGTAAGAATATAATCAATTCTTCGAAGAGATGAGAGTTTTATGAAGTTCTTTGAAGACTTGCTTTATAAAATCTCATTGTTTTTTGTATCCCCTTTCACCATGCCTCCAAAAATTTGCCTTTCTTCTTAAAATGTGCCCCCAATATTGCATTTTTATTACTTTTGAAAAAAAAAAAAAAAAAGAAAACACATTGGCTGAAAAATTGATATATTTTTTTGGCCTAAACATTTGTTGATCAATTTAAGCTTTCGCCTAAAACGCCTTAAAAAGCCTTTTTTGGCTTAAGCTTTAGGCTGAAAAAAGATATTCGCCATCATACAAAAATGGTCGCTATGCCTTAACAAATGTGAATGCAAACAAAATAATAGTTGTTTTGAATTTCCAACATATGAGGTGCATAATGAATGATGCAAAATGTGGATTCTTTAAAAAATGGACTAGCACAAGCTGTCGACCACATCATATGGTACAGATCGTAAAGGCTTGAGTTATGAAATTTCGACAAAAAATGTTTGTGCTAAATTTTATTACTAATTTTACTAATCTGATAAGAAAATTGCCAAGATGTTTGCCGATTTCTATATCTACAAGAGCATTATATTCATTATTCATAAAGGGTAGCAAAACCAATTTTATAATATTTGTAAATGCAACTGCAGAGAGGTTATTTGTTTTAATTTGTACTAATAGTAACATTTTGTTTAGTTAGAAATGTAAAGAGTCATTGAAATTGATTTTAAAAAATAATCTGCCAGAGGTGTTACCATATCTGAACCTGGTTACTACTCCGTACATGAAATACACATGACCAAATTATATTTACTATAAAAAAAGGATTATAGTATTACTGAAAGGATTTTTTAGGAAATAACAGACTCTAAATTGTAATACATTCTATTCTTTCTTTATATGTGAAAATTCTATGCTTTACACGTCCAAATGTATGCCAAAATTTAAGTTAGCTGGAAAACGCATAGCATTTCGATAAAACATTTGAAACAATTACCGCTTATAGATGTTATCGTACCGCATTATTTTGTGTGTTCTTCTAAAAGAACGACTGTCCTGTTACCGTTTTTTGATAAGAAAAATGTTATGGTTTATCTAAAGAGGGTACATTAACTTAGTTATGTTTGAAGTATTACAACATTAACAAAGAATTCTTTAAACAATTTCAGCTCATAAGCTGTAATATATCCGGAATTGTTTTTTTGTGTGTATCTGTAAACGAACAACAATTTCCATGTCCAACTATTTTCAACATAGAACGCGCTTTAGCAAATCTTTATAACGTTTATAAATTATGTAATGCTCCAATCATGTTTAAGGGAGCTAGATTGCGGGCCGAAAAATAGACAGACACACAAATAAACAGAAATTAAGAAGGTAGTTAACCAGAGCAACGTAATAAAATCTGATAAAAAGGACTTTTTAACGTTTTTGACTGTTGTAACTATTGTGAATTACCTCGTAGTAAATCGTGCATCCGTTAATTATATGGAGTGTATAGCGCGTTAAATGAAATTGCATACAGAACATTTTAATGATAGTAAAAATACATTTATTTTAAAAGCAATTAAAACCAACTATGAAGTTTATTTTTTCATTTCAAAAAGTTATTAGTTTTACAGATATGTTTAATAATAATTCTTTGAAATTAATTATTTTTTTCAGACCTTTCTTATATATCTATTTAGGATAATATAAAACAATCTGTGACAAATAACTGCAATTTTAATTTTCTAGTAACTGAATTCGGCTAACAATTTAACATTTAAAAAATAGTTACACTTTATACCTTCAAACTAACTAATAAAACACTTTATACCTTGTCGATTCATCTCTTTTATTTATTAGAAAATAATCTATGTATTTTAATTAACTTCGCTCTAGTAGTTTCATAAAGTACACTAAAAATGTTTCCCTTTTAGATTGCTTTCTACTTTTTCAAACAGTATTTTTAAAATAGTGTCATTAAAAATAAGGATAAAAAATTAATATTATTGAAATTTATTAATAGCTAATGTTTGTTTAACGTAACGGTTTGAATTAATACTCTGTTAATTAAACGAAAACAACTTCTTTTTCAGATATAATGTCATTTTTTTTATCATTCTATAGTTCAATGGATTTGTTTTGGGGAAGAGAAGCAAAATAAAATTTTCTTGATTTTTTTAGACCTAGATAGTTTAAGCTGAATGGAGGATATTCCATCTCCGTTTTGGTCACGTGATCAAGGTAAAAACTTCTAGCGTAAAGAACGGAAGGCTCCGTAGACGTGTAATGTAAATCCCCGCTACCCAATGAAACAGTTCATGAGGCAAAGCAGTAGTATCTCCCCGTCTTATCAGTTAGAAGTTTCTGGGGTAAATTACCGGTATCACGTGACTTTTTTCAGCCTCGAACCCATATTTGGAATATCCTCCATTGATATTTATAACGTAGATATACTTCTGAGCAAGAAGCAGCAAAAAAGCCCAGAAGTTATTTGTTGGAGGATTTTTAACATTTGTAAGAAATGATAAAAATTTTTGCTGTTCGATGGTTCAATCGTTATTGTGGTGTCGGTTAAAATAATATCCATCTTAATCAGGTTTAATGTCTAAAATAAATTGCTTTTATATTAAAATCCCCTGTTAACCTCTTAAAGACTGACGTTGCGTTTTCAAAACATTATTTTTATGATTTTTAAAATTTTTTTGATACCAGTAAAAGACAAAAGTGAAATTTGCCTCATTTAATTTACACATTTCAATGTTTCATAAAGTACAAGTAAGTGTTTAACAAAAAGTGGTGTGAACTGAATAAAATTCCTATAAAACATGCTAGTCCTTAATGGGTTAATGTGATAAAAGTTTTAAAGAAAAAATTATTTAAAGTAGTAAAAGGTAGTAACTCGATGATTAGGAAATTTGTTTCTAGTTCGAATCATTGATTTCGGAATTACTCTGTGGCCTCTGTGCTATATCAATTAGAGATGAGTTTGGGCTCAGTTTTCGGAACCCGGGTTCGCCCGAGCCTCATTTTAAATTCGAGCCCACCCGAGCCCGATACCAAAAATTATAACGAAAAAGTACAATAAAAATTGTATAATATTTAAAATTTGTTCAAAATGTAATGTCTGATTTTTTAACAACTTCGTACATGAAAATAACTTTTAATCCGCAGCACATAATCAATTTTATGACATTTACATTCAATCTTATCAAACGAGAAGTTTAATGTCAAATGAAAATACACTTCTCTAAAAAGATTCTCATATTTTTCTCCTGCAACAAGAAAATCCGATGGACATGTGAACGAAGTGCGTTTTATGAATAAATGAATAACATTTGCAGAAATTACGATTTATATGTCGAAGAATCGAACAACGTTTTTTTTATTTCCTATAAAAGATGAAAACATCTTTCGTAATTCTCCTGTCCTTGTAATTCAGATTGAATTTGACACCGTTACAAGAAAAATCAATGCTTTTATAGGAAAAGAGGAAACATTGCTCGATTGCTTTCTATCGGGAATAACAATAGATGACAATTTTATCTACTTGCGAATGAAAGTGACTTCGTGAATGTAAACAGCAGAGCCACGGCATGAGCAGAGTTCAAGAAGAAGAACGGATAGAATTACTAATGATATTAATACACGGAAATTATTCCAGAGATGACTAATCACTAATGATAATTTCTTATAAACTGTGATTAGCACTCGCAGGCAATAGAAGGCTAAAAATTTGTAAGCCTTAAGCTAATGCTGATTAACTTAAAAGAAAATACTTATTTCATGTTAGATCTCTAAAAGAAGCAGTAATAGATAAACTTTCAAATTAAAAATTATCCTAATGGCGCCATATTCTGATTGGAGTCATAACATTGTCGTCGCTAGCCGTCAATATCAAACATAAATCAGAAAATATCACAAGTTTTACTTTGGAATAGGTACTACTGCAAAAGGGAAAAAAAAAACTTTTTCTCTTTCATTCTGATCAAAATAGCATTAAAATGACTTGAAATGGAATAAGTAATTTGTAAGGAAGAAAAAAGTTATTTTTTTTAAATTTCTATAAGAGAATGAATAAAATTACCAATTTCAGAAAGAATGAGCCGGAGCTCGTCTCGGACTTGGTCTCGGGTTCAGGCCGTCTCATCTCTAATATCAATACTTGTAGGACTTATTCAACAGGAGACTACTAGATCTCTCTACTAGAGAAAGTATGCCTTTTAAAATCAGAAAATGTACAACAGTTTCAAGAGGCCAAAAGTATTTTTTTACAAGTATTTAACAGAAGCCCGGGACTTGAAATGTTCCTAATAATTAAGTTCTTTTCATAGAGATTATACAATAATAAGATATAAGTAAAAAATATTTTAAAGATAACTTTTATTATAATAAACTAAAAAGAAAAAAAATGTTGAGTTGAAATAAATACCTTTTGCAAAAGAAATAAATTAAATAGTGCGTTTTTTTTTAGTTTCTTTAAAAAATAAAATAAATTGGATATACGATCTTTAATTCAGCTTCTTCATTTAAAAATATCGATCAACGTTCGCTTGTTTGCTGGGCGGAACTCAAGGATTACCAATAGATAATGCATTTACCAATCATACCACGGTTTAATCGAAGATCAACCGCGATCAGCTTATTTCTGAAGCAATCAATAACATTTACGTGATCACATACTTCATGATATTTATGTATCCTTATTGACAAGTCTTTTTATACCTAAGTGATAGCAGAAGAGGACAACATGGCTGAGTGGTTACGGCACCACACCGCTAATCACTTGAGAGTGTAGGTGGGCTGCGGTTTGGACTCTGGCTGGCTCCGGACTCTTTCTGAAGCTCCCGGTTGTAATTCTCTGGTGTTGTAAATTTCCTAATCGTCTTTGTATATTGACGATGACTTATAAGCGGACACCTGATGTCCAGCTCACAAGTTAGATGTATGGGTTCAATAAAAAAAAATGTAGCAGAAGGAAGGTTAATTAATTTTATTTTTTACACAATATCCTATTGTCACCAAAAATGCGTCACATTACCGAAAACTAGGTCAATTGTTCAATGAGAGTTAAAATTGGACTGTAAGATTTGAGTCGAAGGGCAAGTTAAAAAAAAGCTTATAAAAGGACATTCTAAAGATATCCTTCTTCATGGTTAGTTGTGCGCGCTTCGTTTTACATACTAGTTTCTTGTTCTCATTATCCAATAGCTAAACCCAAAACTATTAGCTTCAGAGATATAGCCCAAACTGAAAAAATAATGTTCAAATTTAGTTCTTCATCACCTAAAAGTCTGATTACGTCAAAATAGTAATTGTTTATTTAATTTATGAAATTTAAGTATTTATACGATCCCTAAATGATATGAGATATATGTACTAAAACGTTCTCCATTATCTATCACAGGAAACAATAGCAATTCTCTTTTTGTATGACAAAAACGAACCGAGATATTATATTTTGTGTTTTATGAATTTTGAGTGTATACCTGCACTGAACTCTTTTTTAAAATTTTATTGCCATAAAATGTAAATCGATTTCCATATGTTGAAAACCTTCATATGATGATTATGGTGATGATGATGATGATGATGATGATGATGGTGATGTCATTTGAAATGTTTTTGGAATCGAAACTGTACCTGTAAAATCAATGGTTTCGGAATTAGCTATTGGTCAACTGTAAAAAAGGACACCCTGTATATGTAAATGCATGCCTTACAGCAGGCCTATCCAATTTTTCAGTTAGTGTGGGCGCACATCAGATCTTTGCGAAAAAGGGCGCCATTATTCAGGTGGCTCAAAACAAGCGAAAATATTAACGCACAGTATTAGTAGCAATGCACACACTGTTTTATACTATGCAAATGCATCTCATAGTGGTAGACATAAGGCTCCTGTGGTCCAGATGCTCCATGTAAAAACAATTTTCTGAAACAACATAAATCATATATAAGGTCGAACGATACTTTTTCACTGATTTTTTAATATCTCAAAAATGTTTGTAGGAGAAGACGCCAGAAATTCTAATCTCGCTATAATTAAAAAAACAAACAAACATTGAAATGAGCTAGGTTTTTTTAGGACTTGAAAATACTGCTTGACTTATTTTAGAGTCGAGGATTTAGCGTTTAAAAGGAAAAAAAAAACAAAACAAAGACATACAAGATAGTGACCAATCCATGAGTGGTTTCAGAGATATAGCCTACAGAATAATTACCTTCTTTATAAGATAGGGGATGAGGGCGAGAAACGCCCTAAATTCAAAAGATTCTAAGCCTGAGATGCCTAAGATTCTTAATTTTACTTCTTGACATAATATAAAAGTTATTATAAATTAATTATTATATTAATTTATAAAAGTTATTATAAATCAATTATTATAAATTTAAACCATCGTAATTACACTATGCAAAATTATATAAAGGATAACTAAAAACCGTGAATATACGAACGATTAAATTTTTAATAAATTTTTGTTGAGATTGAGAAGCAATATTTATGCCGACATTGAAGGTTATTTTTACAAATATGAATCTATGCGAATTCTGTTTCATCAATCAAATTTTGATGCAGTTTTGTCTCTAATGCGGGAAATACACTTTTAGAAGTTTTAAAAACATCTGTAATGCAAATATAATATTTTTAAAGAAGGCATTATTCAAAATAAAATTTAATTTTTAAAAAAAGGCTTGTAACAGGAAATATTCAGAAGGCCGTCAAGAAATCCTTCAAAGTGCGACATTGCGCCAGCGGTTGTCGCGTTGGATAGCCCTGCATTACAGAATGTTTAAAAGAACAAGACTTTTTTAAAGCTATTTCCAACTTTCGATATTCTCTGTGTTTCACTGTCTGCCTCTAAAATGCAATTAGGCGTCACTGCTTTTAGTCATTGTCTACAGCATCGACGTAATGTAATTAAAGGAAAATAGTAAACTGCACTCTACAACTTATTAAATTGAAAAACAGCTTCCAGACATAGCTGAAGATTAAAGAATAAAACACAAAATAAATGATGTTTAATAATTCAGTTTCTTTACCAGCAGAAAATATTGGGATTGATGAATGAATTTTTAAAAATCTGTCTGTCTGTATCTGCAGTGGGCTGTAAAATGACAGGAACGACACAAAAACAAAGAAAGCTCGCGATTTCGTAAATATTTCGCAAATATGAAAGTTATCGGATCCTGTTGCAATAATGTTAAAAGTAGAATTTTTCTGGAAGGTGTGTTTACTCATAGGCAAACTTCGCCGATAAATGAATCATGTGCACTTCCACCTGAATACACAGCATTGTTTCGATAATTTTATACTTTACTTAATTTTAACTGCTAATAAGTTTTAACTGTAAACATGATATATAGTTTTCTGTCTGTGTATTTATTGCGCTGATGAGAGGCTAAAATTTAGCTCGAAACGTTTGCTTTTTAATTGTATTAAATGTATTTATGTAATTTTTACAAATGAATGTCTGATGAATTGTAATATATTTTTTATTTTTAAATAAGCTCGTGTTTGCTGTGCAAATGCTCAAAAATTTTTAAACTTGATATTATAATTTACATTAAAGCAATAGTTTAAAAAATATGTATTTTTTAAAATATATATTTTGCTAAATTTAGGTTGCAGTAAAATGATAAGAACGCAATAAATATTTCGAAATTACGGCTCGTGATCGGTTGGTAGTTTCGCATATCGTTTAGAAAAGCATTTAAAAGAAATTCTGAGTATATTCGTTTAGTTCACAAAATTCTTTTCACGATTGTGTGAGGGAAAATGCTTTCCGACTTCGAAAGAGGCCAAATTCTAGCTTATAATTACATCGGAAGGCCACTTCGACGAATTGCTGATAGAATTAAATATTCAGAGAAAGCCATTTTTCATTTATTTAGAAACTATCTGTTTATGGTACCGAAAAAGTTAGAGGAATGCCAAGAATTCTTTTGAAACGTTCCGAAAGTTCGCACTGTGGAAAGGAAAAGAATTGCAGCAAAGGAAACTGGAAGCCAGATAAAGAAGCCAGGACCGGTATGAAATATAAGAGAAGCAATTATAAGGTCAGAAATCAGAAAATATTTTAAGCCACGTTGATGTCCGCATTTAACGCCTGGCCATAACAAAGCCCGAATTCAGTTTTTAGAGAAACATCTGAATCAACAAACGAATTGGTCTAAAAGTATTTTCAGTGATGAAAAGAAGTTTAATTTTGATGTTTCGGATGGTATTCATTCATGTTAGTATGACCTTCGAAAGAATAAGGACGTATTTTCTACGTGTCAAAAAGATGGAGGTCTGTAATGGTTTGGGCTGCTTTTGCCTCAGGAGGTGAACTTAGAATTGCTTTACTAGAAGGGCGACAAAATAGACATACGAATATTCAAATGTTGGAACTTCATTTGTTTAACCAGGATGAAAAAAATGCCGCCTTAACTATATTTCGAAGAAAAAGGCAATGCCCCAATTCACGCTGCAAAAGACACAAAGAAGTGGTTTGAAGATAATCACATTACCACACTTCATTGGCCGGCCAATATTCTCATGGAGAATGTTTGGGGTATTATAGTGCGCAATATCTATGCAAAAAATTGTCAAACAGCCCAGTATACTTCGAAAGGATAAGTAAAATCATTTATTTGTGAAGTATGACGTGTTTTGTCACTTCGTGAAATTCAAAATCTCATAAACATTATGACACAACACTGTGTTGAAATTACTAAACACAAAGGAAGAACAATTGACATGTAATATTTGAAAAATCAATTCCTTTTTTATATTTTTGCTCCTAGTGCTTATCCAGTGAAAATGCAATTTATTGTACTGTAATAATAATAATTGTTTTATAATATTTTCTTTATGTTTATATTGTCTATTTAGTACAATAAAATCAATTTATATGATTTATATGTAGAATCATTATATAGTCAATTAAATGATCGTTCCTATCATTGTGCACCACACTGTATATCTAAGATATATATGAGAAAAAAATGTAATAGCTTGCAAGATTTCTGGCTGTTTTCCTCAAACTGAGCTATATTATACTAAATATTATTTGCCTAAATATTTTAGAATGTATTTAAATGTCTCATTTCCTTTTTCTTTTGCGACAGAAAAGTAATTTTCTTGAATGTCAATTTGAGATAAAATGAAAACGATTTGCAATTTAATTTGTCATTTTAATCCTGTATGTCCTTATTTCCATTTCTAGTGCTAAATTATTCTTTTGAAGTAATGTATGTACCTCGAAAGAGTAACATAAAAAGAATCTTAGAGTAGTTAACATTTGTATTTTGTTTTTGCCTTTTATTATTTATTCATGAATATTAAAAAACTAAAAAAGCTTTTTAACAATAACTTTTTAATATATGATGGTTGCATCGAAATTGTTTTGATTGAGATGTTTTAATATTATATACAAAGTAAAAGAAATTTAAATGCTTCATTCAAAATATTTCTTTAAATACGTTATTTGTTTTAAATTTTTTGTATCTGTGCGTGAAATTTTGCTATTAGACAAAAAGTGAAATAAATTTAAATGCTTCACTGAAACTATTTTATTGTTTATATATTTTGTTTCAGATTTTGCTTTATAATTATGAAGGAGGTGATAAAAATCTTTTATAATAGTATGTTTTAATGCATTCTCTGATGATAGTGCGAAAATGCACCATTTTCTTAAGTAATTTCTTTCGTATATGAAAACTAGAGGCCAGTTTCAGCTTCGCGTGGGGGAACAATGTGTCTACTATCATGTAAGATAGGGATGGATAGGTACTTTTAAAAATATGTTCTAAATCGGATAAAGGCGGAAGTGAGTCAAAATTGGAGCACCTATAAATTTGAACTTTATATAAATGTTGAATAAATGTGATAAATAATTTTTTCTGTTTATGTACATTTTGAAACTAATAACTTCATTCTAATATTTTAGAGTATACTACATTTTTTGTACTGTTTCTTGAGTTATTCAAAATGTACTGATTGCCTGCATTCTCTGATCTTGATAGACCAACATACAGTTGCTCATGAGAAAAACATTCTGGCCGCAGATCAATCCTAACCTATATGTATGTTTGACTTAATATTTGTCGATGGTGATCGTAAATGAAAGTTTATAAGGGAATTGCCATCTTTTAAATGGGAATGGTATGTGGGTAGGAAGCATGGAAATGTGAGGAATGTGCGCCCAGTAGCTGCTGATTCTGAAAGGATGTCAATATATACGTCAAATATATTGTCTCTGAGTGCTTTAACTTACAATCACGCCCATTGCACAGATTGGGAGGATTAAGGTTACCCATTAAAATGATAGGAATATCAATTTTTATTTTGAGACAGTGACAAGGAAGGCCTGATGGATTAAGGATATTTAGAAATTCTTGTGGGTAAGGGACTGCATTTACTTACAAGGGGGCCACCAAACATGATGTTCACAGATTTTGAGGATTTTGAAGTATGTTCTAGGGATTATACCCCTAATTATTCTGCTTAAAGGTTTTAGCCAAATGGGCCTTAGTTTTCAAGAAATCGATTGTCAAAGTTCAGTATACGTTTCAAATACCTATTAATTAGCTCTTCTCAAAGTGGGCTTGGTAGCGTGGAGGTAATGTGCGAGTACGCTATACCATAGCGGGTTCGAACTCAAATGGTACTCTTTTTTATTTTTTAAATTAATATCATATTTTTGACATGTTACAAGTTTTACGCTTAATTAAAAAACCCGCAGCTTTGAAAATTTTAATATTTTTCTAACAAATTACATTTACATTTCCAATTTTGTTATAAAACTTACATTTTCTCTGCAATTTAACTAATATTTCTGTTATCGAAAAAGAAACAAATTGATGCATAGCTAAATCATCTTAATAAAACTTACTATTTTTCTTTACATTTATGGATATTTTGTAATTTATCGCAGTTATGCAATAATGCCTAATATTGTTTTCTTACATTACATATATATATATATATATATAAATAAGTGACTAGGAAAATTTAACAAAGTAATATACATACTTTAAATATTTCATTCGTTTAAAATATAATGAAGGCAACACGTAAACTAAAGAAATACACAAATGTTTATCATTACCGGCATCGACATTATAAATTTAGTAAATATGCAATTAATTAGGTGATAGATATCGTAATAATATTCACGCCTTCTTTGCATGAATTTTTTTTTTAAACAATATTGGAAGAATGCATAAAATAACATAATATATATATTTTAAATACTTCACTTTTTAATGTCATAGATAGCTGAACGAGATCAATAAAAGGAAAACTTTATTTATTCTGATGGTATGGCGAAAGCACAGCGGTCGATTTTTGTAGTTAAATATTTCATACATATATGATAAATTATACCTCTTATTATTGCATTTCCAATTAATTTTTTAAGAATGACGTCAACAATGCTTATAACTGTTAGAATAAAAAAATGTTTTTAATTTAATCTGTCATTTTTTATCTGCGCAAATAAAAAATGATGTTGAGTTCGAACTTTACAGATAAATGTATTTAGAGAAAATTAAAAAATTATACAACTGGTAAAAACTTACATATAAGTGTTACTACTTTAACATTTTCTTACTGTTTTGTAAATGTGGTATTAAAATTATCTAATCGCAAATACGTTTGAGAGATTCGACAAGAAAAATATTTTGTTTAAAGTATGGAAAAAAATTATGAATTTCATTTAAAATTCCATAAATTAAAAAATATCTATCCTATATATATAAAATCCTAACGAAACGAATTTATGAAACGGATATTATGAAACGACTGAAATGGAATTAATTTATGAAATCATTCTATGAAACGACTGATTAAACAAAAGATTATGTTTCACGGCGATTTCTCCTAAAATATGGAATACTTTGCGATAAAATTAACACCAAAAATCTGTATTGATCCGCAGATTTCAAAACTGGTATTAGAATTTTTAAATTCGACATAGTTTTCGAGATATTAATTTTTTTTTGTAATTTTAAATACTTTTCTCTAATGATGGCAACTCAAATTTTAATCATAACAGATATTTGTTTTCATACTTTAAAAAAGGTTATTATTTTAAACTACTTTGGTGATCAGTTTGGCCTCCCTTAAATGTATACTAAGAAATGTATCATGTTACTTTTATTCATAATTCAATTTACTTGAACAATCTTTCGCCAAATCGAAAGATTATGATAGAGAAATGAAGAACTCGGTATTTTTATGTTAGCGGGACGTAGTTTCAAACTCCTTCTTAAAACTGCTGCTGAGATATGGTGAAATGACCTAAAACGTTCGATCCCCACATTTAATGCCCTTGGTGGTTGAATTTCTAAAATCGTTGAAATACTTTTTATTTACTTTATTAGTAGATTAGGGATCCTGTATTACACATTCCTATTTAAAACTGCTGCTTAGATGGGGATAAATGATCTAAAATTTTCGACCATATATTTAACCCATTAACCGCTGACGTTGCGTTCACGCAACAGTCAAAATAATTGCTCATGCAATGAACTAATTACATTGGCACCACTGTTTTAAAACTAAAAAAAATGTCTTATTTATTGGCATAAATTTTGCTATTTTAGTAAAGCGAAATTTACCTTACTGAATTTGTGGTGGGAAACTACTTTCAACAATAAATTTGAATATTTCTATCGTAATAGTTTTGGCGGTTAATGGGTTAACTCCCTTGGTGGTTGAATTTCTAAATTCACTGAAACACATGTTTAACTAGTTTTTAGTATATTTGTTATCCTGAATTTCGCGCTCCTACCTAAAACTGCAGCTGAGATATGGCGAAATGACCTAAATTTTCGACGTTCGCCATTTAACACGCTTGGTGATTGAATTTCTAAAATCGATGAAATACGTGTTTAACAACTTTTTTAGTAGATTATATAGTAACTTAATATCTACCTAATATATCTACCTAAAACTGCTGCTGAGATATGGCAAAATAACCTAAAACTTTCCATTTAAGCCCTTAGGGGGCGAATTAAAAAATAATAATTTCTTATTGCTTACTTAAGTCATAACAGCAATCCACTGGCCAAATTTTGCGATCCTGACTTTAGTTGTTTCAGTTCTGCTTTGATGAGTCACTAAGTCAGTCAGTCAGGAGTCACTCTCTTTATTATATTAGTATAGAAAGGTAAATATTTAGATCAATACCAATATTTATCTTGAAAACTAGAATGTATGTTTTAGCTAATTAAATAGCAAAAACTTTAACAAAATATTATTGCGCCAGGGAATATCCACATAATTTACAAATCTAATATATTCACAGCATCGATACATTTAAATCTACATATTTACACATCTAAGCATCTATATGTACATAGCTAAGCATTCATATCTACATCTGACTCGAGATATTACATTTACAGTGCCTATACATTCGTATCTTTATTTCTACGTCCACAAATCCATACATTATCATCTACATTTAGATCTCCATATACATACCTACCTATGTTACCCGCGTTTACAATATCCTATCCACACATCCAAATTTATATATCTATACTTTTGCATCTATAACTATACATTTACGCATCTTCATTTTTCAAACAATCACGAGCGATCACAAAGAACAACGACAACAACAACAACAAAAACTTACGATTCAATTGAAACTCAATAAATACACATTTGAACAGAGGAATCTTCCATAACTGGGATGTGAATTAATTTTTCGTGATGCAGTAGTGCAGGTTAAGCATAAAATCAGTGAACATCAAATACATGGAATAGTCAGAATGAGGAATTTATATGAGATATATGCAAGGCGTTTATAAAGTTTCTGTGTGTGTACATTTTCCCTATACATAGTTTCCATTCATGTAGGTTGTAAATTCAATTTCTTTGCATGTGACATGATACAATGCTTTCAATAGAAGGAAGAATAGCCATTGTTCGTACCAAACACGATTTTCAATGTATAAAACAGGTTGAGTAAGAATTCATTCTCAAATTCATAGAATCAATCTGTACCAGAATACCCAATAAAATTTTGGTTAATAAATTTAAGCAATCTAGTAGCGTTAAAGATGAATATCGTTCAGGTATATTGGCCGATAAAACCAGGTGTGTGTCAAGACTACAAGAAACGGTTGTGCATAGCTCTAAATCATCCACGAGATGACTTGGGATTAATGATTTGATGAAAGTTGTGCAGAATGAGAACATAATACTTCAGACTTTTCTTTTACAAATAAAATTCATTTTTTACTATTGGCAAGTATAATCCCCATTTTAACATGTCTCTTATTCATGTTATCAAATATCTGGCATTTATAATAGCGTAACTACTGTACAAAAAAATTTAAACACATGTGATGAAAGATGAATGCGGAAGAAATCAAGCTGCACCTATTCATGCGTTAATACGCTTAGAACGGCACGAACAATACGTATTCCGTCTTCTGTTGAAAACAGTCTATCAAGATCTCCAGTAAAGAAATTGGATTATAAAACTATTTTTCAAAAATGTATCAGACATTGTAAACACGCTTTAGCATAAAAAAGCTTTATTGGATTTTTATTACATAACATACGTCTCACTTATCTACGGTAATTTTATTATAATAAAGTTTCACGAATCCTTTTCTTTTGCCTATAATTTCCTTTGTGTGCTCATCTTATTTCTCTTTCATCTAATAATGCTGATGAAATGCTTTCATTTCTTTGCAGCTTCTCATGAAAGAAACACTATTCACAGAACACCACAGAGAATTACAAGGGAACAAATGAACCAATTAAATTTCACGGAAGACTTTTATAAAAGATGATCTTCAAAGGAAAGGGATGATTTTTTTGTTTCTCTGAAGATATATATTATTATTATTATTTTATGTATTTATAATGTAGAAATTTTTAATTAAAGGCGAGAAATATTAAATATTTTTTTCCAAACACGAACCTTTAAACCCATGATTCACTGCAAATGGGATTGGCAGAGTTTATTCAAAAAGAAAATATGATACTTGGTACAAATGAATACAGTTACAAATTAAACTTTCAAAAATTATAACAAAAGGATTTATCTGTGTGGGGAAAAGAAGAAGAAACAGAAATATTCTTCTTTAAATGTAAAATTACTTAGATATTCCTTTAATTATTTATGCAGCAAAACAACTAATTTTTTAAACTTTCATTTTAGTCATTTTTTGTGCTTGATCGGAAACTTCGGATAGCTTAAATAGCGTAATTAAGACAGAATTAACGCAAAGATTGTTTTATAAAATTAATTTAATGGCATATAAAAATTCTTTGCGAATTAAAGAATTCAAAGAAAAGAGCTGTAAAAAAATGTTGAAATATTTTATTCTCCTTTTTCTGAAAGTTCTTAAAAATTTTGTAATTAGAAAATCAGGTGCGAGGGAATAAAGAGAGGCCTTTCTCTAGAAAATATTGTATTTGCCTAAAATATTGTTTTATCCTGTCTCTGTCATTTTTAGCTTAAGATCTCAAAATTGCTATTGGCTAATTCCATGAAAACTTGTCATGTCTGTCACACAGCTTAAAATCTCTATGCTTGTTGGCCACCGTTATTTTCGAAAAGTTTGCTTCGCGTTATTCAATTGATGAGATATCTCCGATAAAATAAGTCTCATTTTTCCGTTCTAAAATACTGGATACCAGCAAGCATAGCGATTTTTAGCTAGTGACAGACATGACAACTTTTCATGGAATTAGCCTATTGTTTTATTTTCATATTATAAGGGGCGTTCAAAAAGAAACGAGCCGGTGTTTGGAATGTGTAAACCGGTGATAGAATGGTAATATCGTTGCGTCAGTAACAAAGAGGGTTTCCGACACGAGCGCGGAAGCCCACATGCCCGACGCTAGAGTGTCACGAGTGCAAGTCATGTGACTACAAAGCTCGCAGAATCATGCATCAGTCGTCCAACGCTCATTCGTGTTGTAAGCAGTGAAATCGTGGTGTCAAAATAAGAGCAAAGAGGTGTTGTTTGTTTTCTGACAGCGGAAGGAGTAAGGGGAACGGACATTTATTGAAGAATGTCACAAGTGTACGGTGAACACTGCATGTCCCATTGCAAGGGTCAAGGCGTGGCACAAGCGCTTCAGGGAAGGACGGGTTTTCTTAGCTGACGATGCACGGTCTGGAACACCAAAACGCATTACCGATGGCATCGTCCAGCTGGTTGGTGGACTAGTTACACATGGCAGCCGAGTTACAGTTAAAACCGTAGCCGCCGAGGTCGGATTGAGCGTCGGAAGTGTTCACACCATCATGTCGGAAAGAATGAACTGGCGCAAAGTGTGCGCCTAATGGGTGCCCCACAATCTTCAACGACAACAGGAAGCATGTCGAATGGCTCACTGTCTTGATCATCTGCAGCGCTATGCCAGAGAAGGGAATGAGTTCTTGGCACCAGTGGTGACTAAAGATGAGTCTTGGTGTCATTACTTCGAACCAGAATCGAAACGACAAAGTCTCCAGTGGAAACACTGAGGGTCACCACCACCAAGAAAATTCAAGGCCATCCACATAAGTGCAGAAATTTTTATTCCCCTAAAAAGGCTCTGAGGGGCAAACGATTCACCTCGGACATCGACGTCAAGCAGCACACTCGGAACTGGTTCACATCACAGCCCCAGGAATTGTACGTTACAGCCATTCACTGCCTTGTGTCTCAGTGGGACAAGTGCCTCAACAGCCAGGGCCTTCTGAAATACATCTACTAGTTTTTGTTCCTAGGCCTCCGGCTCGTTACTTTTTGAACGTTCCTAATAATTTACTTGATGTAAAAGAATTCACAAATATTTATGGAGTTTAAACTATTCCTACAAAGCAATATCATCGATTGACATTGTCCTACATAATGTTTATTTTCAGTACGAATTTTTCTCTGCTTTCATTGTTTTACTATCTTTTGTTTATAAGCATAGTAAATTTAACATGCAGCTCAAGGTATAAACGAACATTTTTAAAGTATAGATTAAAACACCTGTTGCTTACTCCAGCATCGCTCCTAAAGCAACAACCAACCAAGGCTGGAGTTTTGTGTAGTCTAATTATTAGCTAAACCAATTCGGAAAGTTAAATCTTCACTACAGTTTGAAATACCTTGTATTTTTTGTGTGGTGTGACTTGATGAATGTGCTATTGTAGATTTAAAACAAATTCTATTGACTCAAAACAATTGTGACGAACCGTGTGTGGTGGGTTCTAGACCTGTCGCAGTTGCGTCATGTAACTTCTAACATTAACCCAGGGGATTTATGCTCATATTTAGTATCCACCTCAACCCAGAAAACTTCGATCGAGGGTTTAATTGATATTCACGTTTAAAGTAATTGGGCCTGATCGCGGCCGAAGTCCAATCAGATTAGTGATGAATACCATTTGAGCGTTCGACCCAGGCTTTCTAGATGGAGGTAGATGATGAATACGAGCGTCAGTGTCCAAAGGAATGAATACCCACCATTAAAATAATTGTTCAATTTGGTGGAATGGATCACAATTTCTGCCAAACATAGAATATCCTAATAAACCTCTTCCTGAAGCAATCATAAAAAGGCTATATTTCTGAACATAAATTTGTTAGTGACTCTAATATGGTTAACTTTAATATAATTATTAATGCCTTTGGGAATAATTTGTTACGTATTAGTAACAAATACTTTAAGATTATTCATGTTTTGAGCTTTATTTATAGGTTTATAAAAATTGTTAATTGAAGGACTGAAACATCGGTCCACTGAAGGCTTCAAAACTAAAAATGGGCAATCTTTTTTTAAGAAAATTAGTGCAAGAACGAACTTTCGAGGAGGAACTAGGTAATATAAAAGGCTCCAATGCCAACTCGTTTAGTATTTTAAACCCCTTTATTGATAATGATGACATGTATTTAAAGAGTAGGAGATAGACTGGACTATAACAATCTAAACTAACAAAAAGTTTCATATGTTCTTGCCAGGTAAACATACATTAATGGATTTAAATGTTAATTATTTTCATGTAAAATATTTGCATTCAGGACCTCAAATTAGTCAAGAATTTTGGATAATCAATGGATAAAGAACATGTAGGAAAATAGTGTATGATTGCATTACCTGTTTTATGGCGAAAACAATGAATCAGTTAATGGCAGATTTGCCTGAAAAAAGCGTTAAGAAAACCTTTCGCTTTAATCTTGTAAGAGAAGATTTCTACGGCCCCTTTTATGTCACGTATACCAGAGGAAAAATACACCAAAGGAAAATACTCACAACAAAATTTATGTATGTATATTTATTTTCTTTGTGTACAAAGTAATGCATTTGGAGGTGGTGTCAGATATGACATGTTTTTAGGGTTTCGCTCATCTCACGAAACCCTTATAGTCTCGTGCCTCTGTCCGTCCGTCACAGCGCTCGTACTCGTAAACTATTTAAGTTACATAGTTGATTGTTTTTTTTTACATAGATCTGAATACCCTGGCCTTGCCAAAATCATAAAATTTTGAAAAGGTTCTAATTAACGCACGTTGTTAATTAAAAACCCCAATTAAAAGAATGCAAAATGTTCATAATTCAACAAAAGTTTTGATTTTAATCAAACCGCAATGATTTGCTGTCAGAAGCAAATATTATTTCGAATTCTCCTCCGGGTTGCCACAATAGCAGGGCATTCAGATGCGAAACCGCGTCAATAAAGTGAACTGGGGCTTTGCAAATCGCGTTAAATCTCAGAAATTACCGGACCGAAAAACTCGAAATTCCCACCGATACACGCAAAAACAAATCTACTTTCAGAAATTCTAAAAATTATTTATTTATTCCTTCCCATAAAGAGTTTGTTTTTAGACGGGACAAATGTACTAAGTTATTTAGTAACAACGCGGAAACCTTTGTTACCGAGAATGAGTAGCTTAAAAAGTAGCAAATATCAGTAATGCATACTGATGAAAGTCTTGGAAATGTGTATATCATCAGGGGGAAACAGATTGTAAGTTTCTTCCTCCTAGAGTTTTCAGAATTCGGAAGCATCCAGAAAGATGGAGTAAAATCCATTAAATATTACTTAAAAATAATAGTAGGAAATTTAAAACTGACTTAAGACATGTTTCTGGTGTTATTAACTCAGGTTGAGGGAATGTGAAATCACGAACACTTGTTCTGCTGTCTGCTGACATAGACGATCTTAGTAAGAGTTGCAATATTCCAACTGAGTGAAAATGTGTAAAAGCCAGGATTTGAAAGAGGCACTTTTTAGTTTAAACTGTCAGTGCTCTGTGAATTGAGCTATCCTTGATAAATATGGCAGATACATTTGATCCAGATACATGTATAACATCAGCTTTGACATATCTAACAGCTTGGTTATTGATATGCCAAGTGCATCCAGTTTTTCTAAAATCTGGCTCCCATTTCTTTAATTTACTCTTTTCCCGCCCCCTATTATTCTTCCTACTTAACGCTTTGAGGGGCAAGCAATTGCGTTTGTGAAATGCCGAATTCATACAGGAAAGTTTAAAAGAAATTATTTCTAAATAAAGAAAAGCAATTTTTCAACTATTTTCCTTCAAAGTTATAAAAATAATATTTAGTTAAAAGTTTCTGGTGTAAATTCTAATTAAACTTCGGTGGGATATAATATATCCCACCGCCCCTCAAGGTATTTGCTTCCAAGTTAGCGCTTTCAGACTAACTAAGCGCTTGTCATTGGTCTCTTCGAGTACGTCATCTATACGGGAACTCTTGGGTTCGTTGTTTGTTTTCAAAATTTACCGCCAATACAACATTGGTTGCGAGCTGCGGTTCTAGCAATCTTGTATGGTTTTATGCACTTATCTTTGGTAATTTTAACTATTGCACTTATGATGGAGCGTTCGAAGCTTGAAAACAGCTGTCTCACATTTTCTACACAAATATATTAATTTGTGCTCTTTTCACTTAATCTATTTATTTCTTAATACAGTCGAACCTCTATTTAACGAAGTCGCTAAATCCCGGAAAAAAGTTCGTTATATGGAAAATTCGTTAAATAGAGATTCACCTTTTAAAATACTTTAAACTACATAAAACAGATTTTAAATTCATAAACACTAAATATTTTTATTAAAAGTAATCACATTTTTTTAAATAAATTATATCGATTTGATTTATTTATTTTACCCACCAATATTCATCATCAATTCATTTTTTCTATGTGTTTAAATCTTTGAAATCTGCAAGGAAAACAAAACATTGTCCGGGAATACACTGTATTTTCTGTTTAAAGTAAATAGTTTTACATTAAAATTAACGAATTTTAATGACATTATCGTATTTATTATTATTATTACAACAAATAATTTTAACCATACATTAACATATGCGTCCTTAACTTTAATTTCTGAAAAACTCTGCTAGTTTTGACTGAGTTTTTTATTTAAAAAAGTGCTTTCTCTCATAATACGTCTCGCATCTTTGCAATGCACCAAAACCCCCTTCATGCGTATTTCCTTCTAACTATAATCCGCGTCGGACTGTTTCAAATGATTTTAGCATTTCATCATACGAAGTTTTGTTAATTCCTGCATAATGATCATTTCCATCATCATCATATTCGTCTTTATCGCAATTCATTTCTGTATTGTTTTTTATTTCACACTGTCGAAAATATCCAATTCGGATAGTGTTTCCGAAGTCTCAATGTCAGAATTAAGTGAAATACAATCATCAATCAGCACATCATGGTTAATTTCTTCTTTTTTTCTCACTGTATCCACATTTTTTTAAGTTACTCTAAGGGATTATCACCTTCGTCGTCCACATTTACCGAATTCTCACTGCTGACAAAGAAGGCGCCTGGTAAAACCAGTTCAAGGCCATTGAACATCATAAAATGTGTTTAAAGAAAGAATAAGTTTGAAATGTCCAGAAATATTTTGAGAAATGGGGAGAAAAAAAAATTGATCACAAAAAAAAGTTCGTTAAATAGAGAATGCACTTCGCTATTTGGAGGTTATTTTACGAAGAAATTCGCAAAATGTGCTTGGTTCCAAGGAAAAGTTCGTAAAATAGAGGTTCGTTAAATAGAGGTTCGACTGTATAACGAGACAAAATTCAATTCTCCCCTTTTAATATGTGTGATCCACAATCGTCACTACATACTTATTCGAACTAATTACGGACACATAAAATCCAACAAATTAAATCATTTCTTGCTTAAAGAAACTTTTTCTGATTATTGTCGTTCGATTTAAAGGTGAGAAGGTTATGTAATATAATCTATCCGTGCACTTGGAAACACCATGAGTTGAGACAATCGGCCAAAAACAAAAACAAAATGAGAGCGAGAGAGATTATCCAATACACTGGATAAATGTATTTTATACAAAATTGGAAATAGCCATTCGACTGGAAATTTTTTTTTCAATTGCAATACGGATAGTGTTTGAAGCATAATTCTAAAACTACTTGACGGAATGAGCTTTAATTTTGGATTAGCATGTTTTAAACATCTAACAATTGATTTCTGTTAAAAAACTTTTAAGTTGTAATTCCTGTTTTTCTCGAAAATTAATTACAAAAAAATCTATATTTCTAAAATAAATTTTCTAAGACAATGAGAATAGTAGTCTATGTAATTTTTTAAACAGAAATCGATTTTAAAAGCTTAAAATATGAAAATCCAGAATTACACATTATTCCACTAAGTAGTTTTTGTCTTATGCTTTAAAGTCTACCCGTATTGCTATCTGTTTTGCAACAATTACAAATGAATTTAGCATTAGGATTTCCAAATTTTAAACTTTCGTAATTTCTATACTACTAGATCAAAGGACTTCTCGTTTGGTATCCTATGGTAAAATTTACTGAATATTTAAGATATTATTTCAAAATTGTGTAATCTTATTGAAAATTTCAGAGTTTTTTCAGAGAGAATATTTCAGAGAAATTTCAGAGTACAATTTCAACATAAAAATGACCTCTTAAACTTATTTTATTAACGTAAATTTTAAGAAGACATATTTTTCTGTCGAATGGCTTTTTCCGTTTTTTATATTCTCATACCTATAATAGAAGAAAGTATTGTAATCGAAATTTTTTTCAATTTCCGATCTCCGACGGATTTAAAAGTTTTAAATATCAGAGATCTAAAAAAAAGTTTTTACAAAATGTGCGCCTGTCTGTGTATCCGTGTGTGTTTGTGTCTTCTTGTATCACCGAAAAATGTACGAAGTTACGCATAGAATTAAAACAAATTTCATATATACTACCGCCCGTGGCGACTAGTTTGTTCTCCCTTAAAGTTTATGTTTGGGAAAGAATGCTAAGCATTATATCATATTACTTTTATTAATAATTTAATTTACTTGGACCCTCTTAAATATAATTAAATCCCTTAAGCTAATATTAGTTTTTGTTGCATTAAAATATTTCAATTTGTTGATTTTCTGTAAGCAAGTAAATCCTATTGGTTTACAATGGAAGTCTATGCGAATTTTACGAAATATTAGAAATATCGCTAAGTTGTCGACACACTTGGCGGCTTTTGGCGGCGGAACCCCCTATGATATCCCCCCACTTATAGGTATGCAGATGCATTAAATTCTGTTCAATAACCAATGAGATGCGTTTCATTTGGGCATTGCCATTAAGCAATTAACAAATAATCGCGATTTCTGTTCCACATACGATAGCGTAATATATATAGTGTTTTTTGCTACAGACAGTAGGTCTCAGGTGAATTTGGGAATACGCAGTTAAAACGGGGTGCTGCGATAACGATTTTTGTGCCATTTTCATTAAGGGGTCTTGTACCTTTTAAACGCGTTGAAAATGAACGAAAAACTTCAAAGTTTGAATTAGTCTATCTTCAAAGCCTTTTTATGTATAAACATGAAATTTCGGATATTGACGAAACAGATTGTGTTTTGTAATATGCTACCATTAGAAATTTATTAACCCTTTACAGAATTTGTGTATTGTTGAAATCAAAATAGCTCTTTTTTTACCTCATAAGTCATTGCGCGCATGATATCTCGAGAGAGTATGTATGGATTCGCATGAAATTCGGTAAAGATACTAATATTATATGTGTGTTTAAAATGGTCTACTCTTAGGCTAAAATCATTTCATTAACTATATAAAAAAATATTTTCGTAAAAAAAAATAAAAATTTTGTATTTCTAATGAATAAAAATAGTCATAACTAAAAATATTACCATTGTAAATACTTAAAAGTAGATCATTTTAAACACACATATTTTTTTAGTATATTTACCAAATTTCATGACAATCCATACATACTTCCTCAAGATATCATGCGCGCAATGACTTATGGGGTAAAAAAAGAGCTATTTTTATTTCAACAATACACAAATTCTGTAAAGGGTTAATAAATTTCTGTTGGTAGCATATTACAAAATACAATCTGTTTAATCAATATCCAAAATTTCACGTTTATACATAAAAAGGTTTTGAAGATAGACTAATTCAAACTTTGAAGTTTTTCGTTAATTTTCGACGCGTTCAAAAGGTACAAGACCCCTTAATGTATCATTGAAAAGTGTACGACGTCATGCATAAAATTGAACCGAACTTCATACATATATTTTAGACTATGGACGTCAGGTCCCACTTAAAAATCGGGATTTTTCCCCCAGAAGAGGTTGCTGTGATAGTGATTTTTGTTCAGTTTTCGGGACAGAATAGATATAGACCAAGCTGTCGTGCCGTTTTGTGCCGACTTCGATGGTTTCGCGAGAGCTGGATACCTGTGCTTGAAGATATGATATATGATTCGTTTTACCAGAGAAAAATTGAAATTAAATCATACTGAATCAACCAAGTAACCACTGTAGGTTTAATTTTCGACTTTGGCTAGGTTTTATTTCGAGTATTAACATGCACAAGATCGAGGGAAATTTTGGGATTGGTATATCCTTGTTCTAGGACCTTTTTGTGATTAAAATGTTTGGGCTGTTCTATTTTCTTTTGGCTGACTGTACTTGGTTATATGGATGATTTTATTGGTTGGGAAAATCTGAAATTCTATACAAAATTTGATTGATACATTTGTCAGATGAGATGTTTCAATATTTTTGTTATTTATCGGTAAAGATATTTTACATAACAGCAAAAGCTGAAACGGATACACTGTATCATCACAAAATTTACTTCTGTATTATTCTAAAATTTTACTTTAAATAGCGCAGTTATGCACAAACAATTACGAAGTTTAATGCATTTTGTTGAATTTAATTCGATTGACGTTGATCAATAAATAAAAAAGCACAGTTCAACAGCGACACTTATCTTTGAAATCGTGGAAGACATAGCAGTGCAGTGTTGAGAAATACGCATCCAAACCTAATGAGCACCAGTTTTGGTCAAGACCTAACGGAAAATAAAGTTTGGTGAAATTCCATACCATAGATGCCGATATATAGCAGTCAGTAGAATCGTGAAAAACACAGAAGAGCAGCGCCATCTATTGGGCAGTATGCACCAAAATTTAGTTGGCACCTACATATGCCAAGGTTTAACTGAACATGATTTTTGGTGAAATTCCATCCTAAAGATGCAGAGATTTAGCTATCATGGTAGTCATGACAAACAAAATAGCAACAACATCTATCTGGTGATAATTCTTCCGTATATTAAACGAATTTGCAGATGGTAAATTTGCTGGAGTAATGAAAAGAAGAAGGGGGAGGTGGTCTGAAATTACATTTAATAAAAGCGTTTTGTTTTAAAAATAGTACAATATTTTTTTTCATTTGTATGTTATTTTCTAATTTTTAGTGTTTAAAATATTTCATTGTTGATATTTCATAGCCAGCTGGCATATTATAGCGAACGTGGTTCCATGCATACTGGACTATAACTCTATTGTTGTAAATCTTAGAGTTGTAAACATGTTGTTTATTTGAAAGAATGTTTGGCTATTTATTACCTGCGTCTGAGTAACGAAAAAATAACATAAAATTAATTTATAATAAAATTTTACAAATATTAAAATATTGTATTGTCCACCAAAAAATCCTGTGCAGATAAATTTTATAATTTTAGCACATCAGAAAGTGAGTGAAAAATCGATCACAGTTTTCCTTCTTTGCATACATGAAACGGCCAAGTTAAATAAAAGAGCGTAAAAAGGAATTAAAGGTTACTATACGTTGATTACTTTTTGTTTTATAAAAGTTATTAGTATTCCAAATATCTTTCAATGCACTTAAAATAAGCACTTGACGTTTGTTATTTTACCCCGACCGAGTTTATCGTCCTGTTTATGGAAATAGAAAATGATCTAAGATAAATAAATACAATTTTCATTTTCAAGTACCTAAATTCAGCTAACTATTTAGCGTTTTACTTTTAAAAACACATACACTATACATCTTAACGCTAACTGATAAAATTTTTTATATATTATGGATTTTTTTCTTGTATTTATCAGGAGATAATCTATGTATTTTAATTAACTCCGTTCTAGTAACTTCATAAAGTACACTAAATAGGATTCCCTTTTTGTTTACTTTCTAAATTTTTAAACAATATTTTGAAAATAACGGCATTAAAAATAAGGATAAAAGATTGGCATTATTGACATTTATTAACAGTTAATGTTTGTTTAACGTGATTGCTGCAATCGATATTTTGTTTGTTTAAATATTTTTTCACATATAATGCCATGTTTTTTATTTCCATAGTTGAAAATCTTTATTTTGTAAAGCGGAAGAAAATTAAAATTTTCTTGAATTTTTTTAGACTTTCATAGGTTAAAAAAAATTAGATTTTCATATTGCACATATTTTTCGGAAAATAAAGTAGCAGAAAAGGCCAGAATTTTGTTATTTTCTAGTGATGTTTTACATTTGTAAACATAATAAGACATTTTGACGCATGATGAACAATTAAACATATTGTTATGGTATTAGTTAAAGCAATATACCCTCAGCGTGACAATATTTCAATATCTAAAACAACTATAATTTGCTTTCATCTTAAAATTCCAGTTAATGTGGCGCATGCTTAAAAAAATGTTCTATTAAAATGTAATATTTTCAACTCTGTGATTATCTAATGTCTTTCTAGTTCTGATCCTAGGTTTCAGAAGTATTGGTTAGCGACTGCCCATACTGAATATCGATCCCAGTGCAACTTTTCCTTTTGAGGATATCCAAAAATTGGAAAGTTTACCGATAAAATACTGAAAAAATACTACCGTTGCAGGTGAACAACACAATTGTTTTCTGGTATAATCACAGAATTTTTGTGGCTTAAAATACTTGTAATCAGGTATAGTACAGGGAGATTATAATTAAAGTTGCACTTACAAAAGGCTGTAAAATAAGAACCACTGGTCAGAATGACGTGATATTTCATCTGAGTGTACGCGAAGCAATGGGAATTTGTTTTGCGAAAGAAAAAGTTCACAAGTTGATGGATAGGAAAAAATCGGTTTTTAACTGTCCCTAGGCCAAAAACTGTAGAAAAATCAAAAACGAAATCTGTTTTTAACTGTCCCTAGTCCAAAAACCGTAGAAAAATGAAAAAACTGATGAAACCACCAACAAATGGAAGTCAGCTACAGCTTGCTTAAGAAATGGTCAATATGCTGTCCGTCGTTTTCTTCTACGAGGTGAAAGCGCAAAACAGCATGTTCCACGATAGATCGGAGTGTTTCAGGAGTGATATTGTGAATGTGTTGCGTAATGCGTGTTTTCAATTCACCTAAGTTCAAGGGTTCAGGTGAGGGGATTGTGGCGGCCAGGTTCTTGGAGAATAGCGACTGATAATTCTGACATTTTCAAAACGCAGATTCAACAGCTGCTTCCCTGGTGTTGCATGTGCAGAAGAGCGCCATCTTGCAAAAAAAATTGTGCTATGCACACATCTGCGCTGTTACAGTGCTGGAATGAGCTGATACCGCAAAACAGATTCAAAACGTGTCTCATTGACTGTACAGGTAGCAGGACCCGAAGAACCAATCTTCTCGAACAAGAAAGGGCCAACAATAAAGGATGCCGTAAACCTGCACCACACAGTGACCTTTGCAGAATGAAGAGTTGCATTTGTAACAGATTCTCACTTACCCATACTCTGCAATTTTGAATATTGACAGAACCTTGGAGATGGAAATGGGCTTTGTTTGTCCAGAAAATGTTCCATGGCCATGCATTGCCCACTTTCATTCGAGTAAGAAACTACAGGACTAAAACTTCTCGTTTTTGTAAGTCAGTGGGAAGCAACTCCTGATCATGCGTGATTTTGTATGGATAGCATTAGAGGATGCTTCGTAAATTTTTACGAACTGAGCTGACAGGCATGTCTAAAGTTCGGGAAATTCCCCGTGCACTGCATTTTCCCAAAGCACTGCTTGACACTTCCTGCAGTGCTGTAGCCACATCCTCCACTGACGTTGAAGCAATTGCTTTCCACCCTCTGCCACATTTCTCGCCAAATGAACCCGTCTTTTTGAATTTATCAATCACCTTCTTCAGACTTAATGCAGTCATCGGGCCTTTAATGTCTGGAATTTCGTTAATGTAATTGCCGCACAGTCACCGTTCTTGTAAGAAAGCTTCACAAGCAGAGCCTGATCCTTCAATGATAGAGTCATGACTACCTTCTCAGATGCAGAATAACAGGTATTGCATGCTCTTCCTTTTTTTACCATAACTGTAATGTGCGCAAATCACGTCATTTAATTAGCATCTTATGACGAGTAAAGGGCATATATCGGCCAACTTTTTCATTTTTTTTCCCGCAAAACAAATTCCCATTGCTTCACGTATACTCAGATGAAATATCAGGTCATTCTAACCAGTGGATCTTTTTCTACAGCCTTTTGAAACTGCAACTTTAAAACACCCTGTATTTATATCCTTAAGACTCTTTACAAAAATTGGGGACATATTGAACATTTTCGTACAGAAAGACAATTGTGCGCACCTTCAATGTATGTATATATAAATGAAAGCATTCATCAGGGTATGTTTGAAAGAATAAGATTTTTTTTAGATATTTTTTAGTGTGCGACATTTCTTATTTAATCTTGTGCAAAAGAGGACACAATTAGATTTATAAATGAGATCATGGAACCGTATTTTACTATAATTGTCTAAAGCAGTCACGTAACGTGAGTAAAGAAAAATTAATTAATTCATACTCCAAACATATAGAAACGAAAAATCGCCCTTAGATTATAAAATGTAAATACAAAATAAAGAATAACTAAAAAAGTTATATCTACTAGGAGTAAAAATTCTGTAATTTGACGAATAAAACAACCTGTAAAAAAAACAAACAAAAAAAAACAAAAAAACAAACAACAAAAAAAAAAAAACTATCGGGTAACAAAATAAATATTTTGTAATTATTTTTACTTGTTTTCTTCAATTTAAAAAATATTTTTGCTAAAAATTACATTTACTTAAACACTTTAGAATATATTTAAACATCTCAATTCATTTCTTTCTTACGATAGAAAAGTAATTTTCTTGAATGTCAGTTTGAGATAAAATGAATACAATTTGCAATTTTATTTGTCATTTTAATCTTGCATGTCCTTATTTCCATTTCTAGTGCTAAATTATTCTTCTGAAGTAATGCATTTACCTTTAAAAAGTAACATAAAAAGGATTTCAGAATAGCTTAAATTTATCTTTTGTATTTCTTTTTTATTATTCATTCGTGATATTATTAAATGTCATGCAAGTTTTTTTTAACAGCAATACTTAAAAAGATTATGTTTACATTGAAACATATTTTTGTTTGCTTGAAATATTTATTAAACTTTACGTAAAATACAATATTGAAATTATAATGTCCCTTATGAAATATTTTACGTATTTCTCCATTTTCTTAGAATTTTCACATCAATGGATGTGTGTGAGTAAGGGGAGGGGGAAAGAAGTATATAATTTTCTAATAGACAAAATAACAGATGATATAATTACAAAAATATAAGTGTTTTCGAAATACCAATCAAAATTAAATATGAAAAGTTTTCAAAAATTTCTTCGGTGACATCATATATTTGAGTACACCGACCATTTGAAGACAATTGTTAGTCGATTTAATAGGTTTTAAAGGCGCAAGGTACAGTCGTGGAAAAAAAAGTAAACACCCTTTGCTAACTCTGGAACAAATTATCGTAGAAGAAAGTTACAGGTACCAAACGATTGGAAATAAAATCTACCTTTAAATGATGCATATAAAATTTACTTAGGGGGCCATCTACATATAAAAACGAACCGAAATTTTGTTTTTTTTTCAATAGTTGTTTGACCCAAGTTTGACGCCTTAAATAAGTTTTACACCTCTCAATAAGCCTAAATCCAAATTTTCATGAAATTCGTACGATTAGTTTCCGAGAAATTAATTATTTTAAAATAAGCATATTTTAGGGGTCTATCCAAATTGAAGTTCGGTACAAGATTGTTGAAATGCTACAAAATGAGTATGTCACGTCTATTAATACATTATTTCTTGCGAATATGGCCATTTCACTCGCTTAATATGCTTATAATACATATAAAAACGAGCCGCAATTTTGTTTTTTTTCAATAGTTGTTTGACCCAAGTTTGACGCCTTAAATAAGTTTTACACCTCTCAATAAGCCTAAATCCAAATTTTCATGAAATTCGTACGATTAGTTTCCGAGAAATTAATTATTTTAAAATAAGCATATTTTAGGGGTCTATCCAAATTGAAGTTAGGTACAAGATTGTTGAAATGCTACAAAATGAGTATGTCACGTCTATTAATACATTATTTCATGCGAATATGGCCATTTCACTCGCTTAATATGCTTCGACTATTGCCAGCCCAAATATTTCAATAAAATGAGTAAAACACATATATTTCAAATTATGTTTCTGCACATCATAGACGACTTTTTCACCATCATTTTGAGGGTTTTTAATGATAATTCGAAAACTACTTGAAAGAAAAATTTGAAATTGAGGATTCACATAAAGCAGGACATAATAAATATAAATCTATCAAAAAAATTGTAGGTTGCAATTCATGTTTTTTTCGAATATTAATATTATAATTCATAATTCATATTACAATTTTTTAAAATTACAAATTCAATATATTTATGTTCGGGTTTTTTATTATGATAAAAATACGCAAAATTATCGCATTAGAATCATAATTTCAGGAGATATTAACGAAAATATGAAAATGTAATGTAACATTAGAAGCTCTAAATTTTGAATGTTTATAATTCAAAACTTTGCATTCAAATGGCTAGAAATTTCGTTTTTAGGCATATTTTGAACAGAATATTTAAAAAATATTGTCAAAATTGGGTGTTGCCATTGAAAAGCAAAGTTTTGTCTGGTTTTGATTTGCAGATGATCCTCTAAGAAAATTTTATATAAATCATTTAAAAGTAGACTTTATTTCCAATCGATTGGTACCAGTAAATTTTCTATTATAAATAGTTGAAGAGCTAGTAGGGGATGTTTACTTCCCCCCCCCCCCCCCCGACTGTACCTATACGGCATGCCGAGATAAACAAGATTTGAAACAGAAAAATGATACAATTTAACAAATATGATCTTAAAGATTTCCTATGAAAACGAATTGAACTAAAATTAAGAAAAACAAGCACAAAAAGGAACAAACAAACAACAACAACAACAAAAAAAATGATGAGAGTTATTTGAATATGATTTCTCATGCAGCTATAGCCATACAAATTCAAAGTGAATGTAAGTAAAATCTTTAAATGAAATTAAAATAGCCTGTTAGAAAAATATGGAATAAATGTAATAGTATTTATACTAAATATCTGCAGAATCTTATGAAATATGATAAAAGATCAAAATATAAAATACAAAAAGTACATTTTCTGCAGCGTTTCAAATTTATGTTAAGATAGTGAAAATATATGAGTTGTAATTTTTCAACTGAGCGAAAAATGTCCAGGCCATTTAATTATTTTTTGAAAATAATTGAATTTTTCAATGCTTTGACAGATATTGAGATTTTTATAAAAAATAATTTAAAAGAAAATTAATTAAGAATCATATAGGCTCGATCTCTGTCCAAAGCAGTATTTTCTATATTGCTATCACTATAGTGACTCTATGATTAAGATTCCGCATTTGCTTAAATTAAATATGGACAGAACAACAATAACAATAGCAATTTTAAAACACTAATGCATTTTCTACAATGATGCTGCATGATCTACAATTTGTATTTCAAACTTAAAGAAATTAAGAAGATAAAAGTTGTTCTGTCTGTTTCTTTATTCTAGCTGTTATGTCCCCGAAGTATAACCAGCTCCCCCTACCGAGCAGTCTGTAAAAAAGGTTGTTATTAAGCTGTTGATCGTCAAAGCATCAACACGTATCAAAACATTCCATCAAAAACTACGCGATGGATATTAATTATACTTTACAATCAATTCAAATTAGTCAAGTTTTATGTTTTGTATAAGTGTGTTGTGCAGTGTTTACGTGTCAATAAAATCAATTAAAAAGAAATTAAACATCTACAGTGGGATTTTGCTAATTTTAAAACGCAATCCACTATCTTGATTATTAATAATGCTTAATTAGGTAATAATCAGAAGCTATTTTATTTAAAAGCTTCTTTAAAAAACGAAGCTAAACATTTAGAATCACCTGATGATGATTTTAATTCATTATTTCAAGCCCTGATACACAGATACGAAAACAAAAGATTGTTAATCGATTCCCATATTTCTGCAATTTTAAATTATGAAAAAAGGCTGTATGAATCCCCTAAAGAATTGAGTAATTTTATTGATTGTATTAACAAAAACATCCATGCACTCAAAGTTTGGAATATACGCAAAATAATTTATCAGAAAGTGTGTTTATAAATATAATTCTGGAAAAATTAGATAAAGAAAGTCAAAAGCATTTTGAATTATCTCTTGAAACCTCAAATGTTCCGACTATTGATTATTTAATTTCTTTTTTTGGAAAAAAGATGCCTTGTTTTAAAATCCATAAATTTATAGTCTGTCGCCAGCCAGCTGCAATCGAAGTTCTCCAAAGCTGGGCATAATTACACAATAAATAAATACAAATAATTTTTTTATCAGCGATAAAAATAAAAATAAAGCCATGCGCGTTATGCAATTCATAGCACCCTCTTTTCAGATGTTCTGGATTTTTAAACATGAGTGTTCGAGAAAGGAAAAAGATTGTAAATAAAATTAATTATGTTCGAATTGTTTACGACTACATCAAGGTCAATGCAATTCTAAATTTACCTGCAAGCATTGCAGATCATTGCAAAGTAGTTTACTATGTGAAGTAAATGATCGGTCAGAAACGGCGGTAATAAATAAAAATAATGAATTTGTTAAAAACAAACAAATAACAGCGGTGGAAAATTGGCGCAGAGGAGGATCCTATTGACACCAATAAATTTTAGCAGCTTCTTTCGGCTTATCTAATGATGGAATTTCTGAGTTTTTCATAAGGTGAAGGGAACTTTTAAAAATTTGTGGTGTCAATAGGCTCCACCTCTGCGCCAATTTTCCACCACTGAAATAAGCAATTCTGAAGATGAGAATAAAGAAACGCCATTAATCGGTGCTAATTTGTTAGTGGAGGATACAAGAAATTGCACAATATTAAACACAGCTATAATTTTAGCAACTGATGTGTTTGGAAATAGAATTAGATTAAGAACTCTTTTAGATAATAGGTCCTCGATTAACGCTTTAAGTAAGAGCGCATACAGAAATTTAATCTAAAACCAAACCCAATCAATGGTGTTATTTCTAGTATTAACGAGTCACATGAGGAAGTAAAGCAAATGATCAATGCAGAAATATCAAATGAACAGCGAACATTTTCTAAAACATTAGAGTTTGCAGTTCTACCAAAAATAACAAACAACATTCCGGTTTAAAGTTTAAACATTTCAAATTTATGCATCCCAAACTACATAGAATTAGCAGACAATAATTTTCATATACCTGATCAGACTGATGCATTAATTGATAGCGAGGTATTTTTGACATTTTAAAGAGTGAGCAAATTCGTTTAGTAGATGCTAATTGTATATTACAGAATACAGTATTTGGATATTTATTCACAGGTTCACTTCCACAAGTAGAAAATATGTCATATTGTTGCCTTTTAACTGAAAATAGCTTCGACAATACTTTACAGAAACTTTTTGAAATAGAATCTTTACCTGGGGATAATAACGAAACTGTCAAAGGGGATGAAGAAATATTTTGTAAGGAACATTTTAGAAGCACCTATAAACGCGATCATACAGGTAGATTTACAGTACAGCTACTAATGAAAGAAAAGGCAGAATTAGTGTTAGGAAGTTCTAGAGAAATTGCAGCTAGGAGATTAAATAATTTATGGACTAAATTAGATAAAAATAAAACAATGGCTAATTTATATACAGCTTTTGCGAAAGAATACGAATTTTTGGGGCATATATCACAAATTAAAAGTCAAAACGAAAATAAACTGTCTTATTACATTCCACATCATGCTGTGTATAAACCGGAAAAATATCCACTCCCCTGAGAGTTGTCTTCAATGCAAGTTCAAATACATCTAGTGGTTATTCACTTAATCTATTTTGTTAAATGGGGGAACGGTTTAGCTAGATTTATTTTCGATTATAACTAGATTCCGTACCCACAAATATGCATTCTGTGCAGACATTAAGAAAATGTACAGGCAGATAATGATCGACCCACTGCAAAGAAATTTGCAAAAGATTCTTTGGAAATCTAGTAAGGACGCTCCGATAAAAATATTTGAATTTAACACGGTTACCTACGGCACGGTAAGTGCCCATTTTCTAGCCACGCGGACTATGAAAGTTCTTGCTGATGATGAAAGAAAATATTTTCACAAAGCTGCAGAAGTGATACGTAACAACATGCACGTTGATGATTGTTTATCTGGTGCAGGTTCCTTACAAGACGCATGGGACTTGCAATCTCAATTAATTCTGATCTTAAAAAGGGGAGGGATGGACCTACATAGGTGGCTCTCTAATTATCCTGAATTAATATAAGACGTAGTCATATCAGAATATGCATTTGACGAACACTCGCAGGAAATGTCTGTAAAAACTTTAGGGATGCTTTGAAAACCTCAATCAGATAATTTTACTTTTAAAATTAGTATCGAACCCAAAGATGTTTATACTAAGAGAGACGTTTTGGTACAAATTGCTAAAATTTACGATCCCTGAGGCCTAATTGGCTCTATTCTAACCAAAGCAAAAATTTTCATACAACATTTGGGGAATTAAAGATAAATTGGAACCAACATCTGCCTTCCAGTTCTCTTCGGGAATGGCAAAATTTTTTGATTAAATTGACAGAAATAAATAATCTTACAATTCCGCGGAATGTTTTGTCTGACAATATTGCAAGTCTAGATTTACACGGATTTTCAGATGCTTCTGGAAAGGCCTATAGAGCAGCCATCTACATAAGATCTCTCTCCACAACTGGACAGTTTAAGTCTAATTTTCTGTGCGGCAAGTCCCGTGTGGCCCCACTAAAGCCGATGACCATCGCGCGACTAGAGTTGTTTGCAGCTCTACTTTTGATAAAACTGGTTCAAAAGATAATTCCCATCCTACAGCTTTGCTTTAAAAAGGTGTGGCTATGGTCTGATTTTTCAATTGTTCTATTTTAGTTTAATATACCACCCACAAACTTAAAAGTTTCGCTGCCAACAGAGTAACATCGATCCAGTCTATTTCTGAGAATTATCATTGGAACCATGTATCCTCTAAATCCAATCCAGTAGATATCATCTCCAGAGGTGCAACAGCCAAGGATCTAATAAATAATGATTTGTGGTGGTTTGGTCCAGAATTTCTTCAAAGGGAAATTATAGTTTCCAACCAATTTCCTATTCTCACAGAAATTGACTGTGACCATGAACTCAAAACTGATTTTAATTTATTGACTATTCGTAATGACTTTAACGATTTTTTTGATGTATTATATAATTCTTCTAATAATTTTCTAAAACTAATTAGAATATGTAGTTTTATTTTTAGGTTCGCCAACAACTGCAGACGCTGAAACATACACCAGAATCAACTTAAGGGCATAGAATTAAAATATAGTACACATTCTTTAGTAAAAAAGGCCCAGGAAGGTAAGTTCGCTTCTGAATTAGCAGCACTTAGAAAAGGGCAAACTGTTTTTTCTTCCAGTAAATTAAAGGGATTAGACCATTGATTGACAAATGGATATTACTTAGAGTATGTGGTAGATTAATCAATTCTGACTTACCTTTTAATGCTAAGCACCAATTAATTCTGCCCAGTGATCATAAGCTCACTAAATTAATTTTTGAGTACTTTCATAAAAAAGTACTTTCATATAGGTGCTCAGGGATTAGTTCATCAAGTAAGAATGAAATATTGGCCTATAAAGGCTAAAAGCATTGCCCGAAAAACAGTGCACACTTGTGTCACATGTTTCAGGCAGAATCCCAAAACACTAGATCAGTTAATACTCCCATCGCAACGTGTAACACCTAACCACACGTTTTTCAATCCAGGTGCTTATTTCAGTGGCCCCTTCCATGTTAAGTACAAAAATCAGAGAAAGGGCACTCCTTCCAAAAGTTATGTGGCCATATTTATATGCATGTCTACCAAGGCTATTCATCTAGAGATAGTAAGCGAGTTATCCGTAGCTGCATTCATCGCTGAGCTTAAAAGATTTTGCACCAGGAGAGGCAAAGTAAATACGCTAACTTCTGACAATGCCACTAATTTTAAAGGTGCTACCAAAAAATTAAATAACTTTAAGAAATTATTGATCACTCCCAACGAGGAATTATCAAATTTCTTTGCCGAAGAATTCATAACTTGGAAATTTAACCCCCGCGATCTATGGGAAGCTGGCATTAATCCCTTCAAACATCATTTGCTTTGGGCCGTAGATAATAATAAAATCACTCTAGAGGATTTAGAAACTTTAGAAGTCCAAATTTAGGGGATCCTAAATTCGCGGCCTTTATTTACGCTTTCTGATGACATAAATGAGTTTAAAGTGCTTACGCTAGGGCATCTTTTAATTGGCAGACCCCATTAACAGTATTCCAGAGCCTAATGTTATGAATATATCTGACAATAGCCATTGATAATTAATTACCAAATATGTTCAATGCAGTAGGAAACATTGGTCTATTGACTACCTAAATCACTTGCAGCATCCCGGTAAATGGCAATTTACAAAAGAAAATATTAAGCTAGGGTCTTCTAGTGTTAATAAAAGAAGAAAATATTTCACCATGTAATTAGGCTCTTGCCCGGATTATAGAAATAATTCCAGCCAAGGACAACAGGGTTGGTGCAGTCAAAGTCAAAACTGCATGTGGTTTATTTCTAAAAGGCATTTCTAAAGTATGCCTGTTGGCCATTCAGGACTCTTAACTAATTTTTATGTATCATTGTATTTCTTTTATGTTATTTTAAAGTAATTATCCTGATTGTTTGTATATTAAGTATTTTTTATTTTACCCAGCAATGAAAGAAACAGTGGGTCATCCGCTGGAAAAAATATAGCAGCCAGCACTGCCACCAGCGGTAAAGTGCAATGGTGCCATTACTTAAACCTGTAAAAAAGTGTCCGTGCAGATAGCAGAAGGCCAGCATTGGTATGCCATCACATTACTTCAATCCGGCACTTTTCCTGCAGTGCTAGCACCTATCCCACTGCTATTCCTTTGCTGGCCCAGCACTTTCCCTTAGAAAAAATTCTTATAGAATTCCATAAAAAAACAAGGTGTCATGGCTCTTTTTTCTATAAGCTAGTTTCACCAAGAGATACAGAAATATCTGTAGAAGTGTCTGTCTATAATAGAAATGTCTATTGCAATATTTGAATTTGCAGCGGTTTACATGTGGTCACCCTCCCAAGTGCTAACCACGTTCGATGCTGTTTGGTTTTCGTGATCGGACATGAACAAGTACTCTCAGCGCATGCTACGACCGCTCGTAGTTTTCAAGATCTTATTACACTATTTGAAGTGTGATTCTTTTGTGATTTACGTTACAAATCATTAAACTGGTATAGAAATTATTGTATTGTATAGAATTCCTATATATATTATACGCTTTTTTTATTATTATTGATTCTCAACTGTGTAAATTATAAAAACCGAAATCCTTTGTAACTTAGTAAAACCAAATTTAAGGAGAAAAAAAAGTGCGTTGAAATAAAGAATTTATTTATTTATTCATTTACTTATTTATTTTGTTCGTGGCAGTGGTGCTATATTATTTACAGTTTAAAAAAAAATTAGCTTCACCACTTAAATTGTGTTAAGATATTCATTTGAGATTTGTGTTCAAATACTCAATGTCTTCGATATTCGCAACGTCACCTAGCGTAAGGGTTCCCTGCAATAATACTGCAAAAGTTCGTGCATTTCTATGTTGTGGTGAGCCAGCGCATGAGATAAAACGGAAGCCCACCAGAATTTTATCGGATGGTTTCCAACAGCAAAGTTGACTGAAGCTGTCCAGCAGTGGTCATGCAGTGGTAGACCATTAGCCAGCATTTCATTGCCATCACCTATCGTGCTGCTGGCCAGAAATTTCCCCTTTGCTGGGTAGTATCCTTTGTAGTGTTAATTAATTATCTACTGTATTATGTTTAAAATAATTGCTGGAATATTTCATATTTCATCTCGGGGCGGCATTTTCTGTCCCGGAATTATAGCCAGCTCCTCCAACAAGCAGTCTGTAAAAAATGTTGTTATTAAGCTGTTGATCGTCAAAGCATCAACACGTATCAAAACATTCCATCAAAAACTACGCGATGGATATTAATTATACTTTACAATCAATTCAAATTATTCAAGTTTTATGTTTTGTGTAAGCGTGTTGTGCAGTGTTTTCGTGTCAATAAAATCTATTAAAAAGAAATTAAACATCTACAGTCCACCATACGAACATTGTGGTCCTAAAGAGGGTGAGAGCTACTATAGATAAACACAATAGATTAAAAGGTACCGTAAAGGCGCCATCACTATCAAAACATTCCATCCAAAACTACGCGATTATACTTTACAATCAATTCAAATTAGTCAAGTTTTATGTTTTGTGTAAGTGTGTTGTGCAGTGTTTATGTGTCAATAAAATCAATTAAAAAGAAATTAAATGTCTACAGTCCACCATACGAACGCTAGCCTTAAGCTCAAAACTCAAGCATTATAAGATCTTTTTTATTATTTTTTGAAAATAATTGATTTTTTTTAATATTTGAAGAGATAGTGGGATTTTTATTTTTTCGGTTGTGAAGTAAATACCGTAGAAATATAATACACGCATAGGAAGTAAGGAAAATTTTATACCTGAAGCTAAATGGGAATAAAATATATCAAACTTTAACATGAAAGAAAAAAGAAAGAAAATTTCTCGTAGTTAACGTAAACGGAATTCGGAACCTTTTCGAAAATAATTGAAATCGAAATTCAATTATTTTGCTAAACAAGAACAGGGGATTCTTTTTGACATTTCAATACTCAAATTTGTATTACAATCGCAAACAATTTACAAGTAAAGAGATTTTAGGATTTTTTTATTTATTTAATGCCATTGTTTTTAAAAGAAAAATTTAATAATGAAGCTAACTTCTTTTGATCTAATTTATGGTATCAAAATTTTACTTATTTATTAGATAATGTTTTTCGCAATACTTTTTATAAGTATGTTATAGAAAGTATAACTTTTTATAACTGTGATATAAAAACTATTAAAAACTATTATAAACGGTATTACAATCGTAAAAAATTCATATTTTCTTTTAAAAATTTTCTCAATACTATAACAGGCATAACAAAATTATATTAATAAATAAAAAAATGCATTATGAACTCAACATTAGAATAATATAACAGGTAATAACACAATTAAAATCTTTTTTGAATTGTTAATTTTTATTGTGCTCATTAGTGTTTTATTATTATATTATAAGTGGTTAGTATTTTTCCATTTATTTATTATTACTAAAAATGATAGTAATAATCAACAAATGAGAAAATACTAACCACAATGGGCAAGTGCAAATCAATCTTAGTAATTCATCAAAGATAATACTACGTTAGAGTTACTTTCTTTCAACAGTACAATAACGTTACAAGTAATGACGCAATTGTGCATTTCTTATTTATTTCATTATCACTTCATCATTTTCTAAATGAAAATGGAACTAATAGGACGGTAAGGGGCAATTACTCAGCACTTTTAGAAATACAGCAATCATAATACTATGTTAGTTGTTAATTTTACTAAATATTAGAATATGAGTAATATAGCTAATAACACAACAGGGATATTTTTTGAATTGAATTTTTTTATCCTACCCATTCGCGCTTTATTACTATCTAAATCAAAATGATAATAATGCTACAGGTAATAATAAGACACTAATGGACAAGTACTTAGCACTCTTAATAATACAGCAGTCATAATTCTATAATAGTGTTAATTTTTCAACATTTGCTCTTCAAGCTGAATTAAAACATTTTTTATTTTCTTGATAATTTAAAATTTAAATTGAATTGATATATTTTTAAATTTTGTGTACATGTAACGCAATAAAATAATCTTCAGCTGCATTGTTACACAACATTTTTTATTTTGAATAAATTCAATGCTTGGAAGAGTTAGTTACGTAGTTTATAAGTAGAATGTAAAACGAAATCAGCTATAACATATCATTTTATTAAATCTCCCTACCCCTCTCAATCTCTTCAACCCCAACTTATTAGATTAGCAAAGCACAGTATTATATTTAAAAAAAAATGATTATCTACTTTAAAAAATTATAAGCAGCGTATTTTTGCTTCACTAATACAAACACTCATAATATTGCAAGAACAATAAAATTCTATCTTTAACCGTTCTGTTAAATTATACACCATCACAAAATCCAACATTATAGTTCCTGAATGCATTCAGGTAATTTTATTACAATTAAAGGGAAGAAAGAAAGAGGAACTCATCTGTGCATTAAGCATTTTTCTATCAAACGTTTGAGATTACATTCAAAAAATGTTTCCAGTGTTTAAAATATTGAACAAAATACAGATATTCAAATTCAGACACTCTCCAATCACTCTGCATTTTCATTCTCTTTCTTATTGGAAGAAACTACGGCATGCAAACATTTCGGGAAATTCATAAATCTTCAAAATAAATTCTCCATGCCTGTTCAGTTCTATTGTATTTCTTGAAATTCTGAGATTTAAGGATTTTTCGAACAAAGGAAATTCCAGATTCAAATCTTTCCAGATGATTGATCAGGTTCACTTAATATCAATCAAACTTCGGTTCAGAAACAACAAACAGAGAAAGAACTTCAAAACTGAACTAATTTTTTTTTCTATGATTTAAAGAACGAACTGCATTAGATTGAATTTTATAATGAGTTATTGGATTTAAAATATTTCGGTCATGGTAATATAATATAGTGTGTGTGTGATTGGAATTTTTTCCATTTTTTAAAATAATAATATAATAATAAATAAAATTATCATAAAATTATGAAATACAATAAAATTATACATATTTAATTCACACCAGTAAAACAATGCTATGCCGATTAATTTTCTTTTAATTTAAAAATAATGTGATTGTGTATTCGCTATTAAATGTTATCCAGTGTTGCCAGATTGGAGACTTTGTCCTTATTTTGGAGAATTTTGAACCTCCAGGAGAATTATTTTAGGACAAGTATTAGTGGAAAATTTTTTGGCGAAATAATTGGGGAATATTTTTATTATTTCGCGTTTTCAGGTTAAAGTTTACTTTTAGTCAATTGGCAATAGTTGATCTCGATTCGTCTGTTCCGAAATAGAAATTCGTCATTTATCAATCATTATCCCGGTGTTCGCCATTCACAGTTTACATGAGATTTCAGTTTTAATTTATTATTTATCTAATTCTTATACTATTTACCTTTTCGTAATTCATGTTATTTTCTTCAAGAAAATAAACGATCACAATAAAAATGTCGATTCGCAAGTTCTTTTTTCTTTCCTTCTTCTTCTTTTTTTTTTATTTCTTTCTATCTTTACAAGAAGAAAGTATTGGATTCGTGAAAATTTTGGCTTCTGGTTTTCGATGGACTTATACGTTTTAGGAGGTCTTGTACACGATTTGATAGTTTTTAGAAAATGTCTGTCAGTGAGTCTGTCTGTATGTATGTGACAAAAATTTTGTGTGCACTCTATCTCAAGAATTAATGCACGGAATTTCACACAACTTTAGATTCAGTTAGACCTTGATATAAACTGGTGCTGATTAAATTTTGGTGCATATCGCCCAACAGGTAGCGCTGCTGTGCAGCATTTATTTCGATATTCGCAGTAGCTCTATCTCAACAAGTAATGCACGGATTCTCATCAACTTCAGATTCAGTTAGACCTTGATATAAACTGGTGCTGATTAGTTTTTGGTGTATATCGCCCAACAGATGGAGCTGCTGTGCTGCATTTCGTACGATTTCCCCAATATCTATATCTGAAGAACTAATGCACGGGTTTACATCAAACTTCAGATTCAGTTAGACGTTGACATAAGTTGTTAAAGATTAGATTTTGGTGTAAATCACACAACAAGTGGCGCTGCTATGCTGGATTTTTCACGATTTTCGCAAAAACTACATCTCAAAAACTAATGCACGCAGTTTAATTAAACTTAATATTCTTTTACATTTTCACGTAAAGAGATTCTCTTTAGACATGGGTGTATATTAAACACAGGTGTTGATTTTATACTCTTCGTGTTGGAAACTTTGGTTGGGAACATCTAAGAGGGTGGGTTCCGAAATTGAATGATTTGTTTGAAACAATGCAATATATATATCTCCTTGTTAAATGCATCCAATTTATCGAATCTACCTTTACAATCCTCATGATGGGCATAGATTGTCATTTAATTTTGTCACTGCATTAGCGAATTTTGAATTATTAACATATATGAGATACAAGTAAGTTCTGGGATTGAAACATGCGACTAGTTCTCTTTGTAAATATAAATTAAAAAAAAGAGGCTTTATTTGGGGAAAAATTTTGAGCTTAAATTAGTTAAATATTTTTTATAGTGGTACATTTAAAATTTATTTTCTTGAGTAAAAACTGAGTTGGGGATTAAAAATAAAAACCTAACAACTAACAACTAACAGCAAAAACAAAAGCCTGTACTGATTTGGGGAATTTCCCAGAACTTTTCGGGGAATGGACTTTTGACTATCTGGCAATACTGATGTTATCTCTTAATGAACTACGCACACACATAAATTTAGAAAAATTGTGATTTAATGGTCTTTATAATCGGTTAATTTAATAACATGAGAATGAATAGAGTTACACTGTAAAAAATGACAGATTTTTCTTAAGCTACGAAAATTTACTACATTCACGAACGAAATTGTTCGATAACCGCTTCCAACTCACCCAATATTCAGAATAGCGTTCCTTTATTTTTAGAAACCTCAAAAATAATTTATTTTCGAAATTTAAAAAAGAATTTATAATAATACGAGGTAGGATTCAAAAGTTCCCGGACTGACTCTATAACTGTAAAAATATTACCAATTACATTGCTGAAACACATCCGCCTTCGAAATAAGATACTTGTGCAACAACACACTTTTGCCATAAAGGTCATCGAAGCACTTCTGGAATCCATTTTTAGCCATGTCCTTTAATTCAGCCTGCGATGTACTTTTAACTTCCTCTGAAGATTGAAATCGACGACCCTGCAAGCAACGTGCCAGTTTAGAAAACAGGCTAAAGTCGCAGGGTGAGAGATCAGGGGAGCTGTTGACAAAGATCCTTCCCTACTTGGCAGAATTGTTACTGGAGACTAGAAATGGTGTTTTTTATACGACCCGCAATCCAAGAGAACATCGACAACGTGGAAATCACCACAATCACCACGGAAGCAGAAATTCCGCCAAGATCGCTTTAAAGGGAAGGTCCTGTTAGAGGTATTCTACGATATCCAGGGCATTGTGCATCTGGAATTTATCCCTGAAGGCCGAACTGTCAACAAAGAACTCTATGTAGACATCCTGTTTCGTATGCATGAGTCGGTCCGGAAGAAGAGGCCAAAATTGTGGGCTGAGCAGTTATGGGTGCTTTTGCATGACAACGCTTTTGCACACCGATCCCTAGTCGTCGCTGACTTTCTTACGAAAATGAAAACAACTGTTTTGCCACATCCTCCTTACTCCCCTGATCTCCCACCCTGCGACTTCAGCCTGTTCCCTGAACTGTCACGTGTCGCTTGCAGGGTCGTCGATTTCTATCTTCAGATGAAGTTAAAAGTGCATCACAGGCTGAATTAGAGGACATGGCTAAAAATGGATTCCAGAAGTGCTTCGATGATCTTTACAGCCAATGGCGAAAGTGTGTTGTTGTGCAAGGATCTTATTTCGAAGGCGGATGTGTTTCAGCAATGTAATTGGTAATATTTTTACAGTTATAGAGTCAGTCCGGGAACTTTTGAATCCTACCTCGTATATTAAATTTAAAAAATCAAAAAACTCGACTGCGTAAAAAGCGAACTGTTAATTAATTATTTCTCCTCAATATGAAACTATTTTTTATATTACTTGCCCATTTTTTTATTTACTTGTATTGATGACTTTTAAGTTGTGCTTAATTATTAGTTACTATCTACAAACACTGTTTTGATAAGGCCTATAGATGTCTATTATGAAGGTTAGAGTTACAGTAAAGGTAGAGATCCAAAATACACAACTTCCAGGTTGTGTAATATTTAAACGGAGCTTTTGACTGCAAAATGGTCAATGAAACATCGTCTTCATATTGAAAGACCTATCCAATGATATGCCACTCAATAGGGTGCGTAAAAATGTTTTTTCGTTTCTACCGCCATTTTGTATTTTACTGCCGCCATTTTGAATTTATAAAAACAAAGCCTACCCTATAACCATTGGACGATTAAGACGAATTGATAGAGACCTCATTCATTAAAATCCATCCAGCCGTTGGGATGTTTCGAGGGTATAAAAAATCCACATACCCAGATACGCGTGAAACACATAATCCTTCTTTTCAGTCGGGTAAAAAATAACTTTTTAATAGCTGCTCGTAATTTTCAGAAACGTTTCGAGTAGCTTTTACAATGCATTAATCAATTCTCTCTACCTGAAAAATACGTTTTTATGTTGCTATCATATCTTAACTAAACATTTTCAGCTGAATAACTGAAATTGTGCATGCAATTGCAACAGAAAAATTTTAATCTTAATGCTAATGTTTGCTGAACATGAAAATATTTACTTGAGGCCTCATAGCATCCGAAAACCCGTTTTCTGGGTAAGGAGAACTGTTTAATGCACCTTAAAAGCTACTCGGAAACGTTTTCGAAAACTACGGGCAGCTAATAAAAATTTATTTTTATAAATTTGTCTTTAAATTCCGAAGATAAATTCTTTTGCGAGGTTTCTGAAGATAAAGGAACGCTTTTCAGAATCTTGTGTAACTCGGAAGAGATTATTGTATATTTTCGTAAATTAAGAAACATCTGTCTTTTTTTACAGTGTAGTTTCGCCAGATTTTGTCCACAAAATGTAATCGAATGCCGTCGGAGACTGTGTTTTTAGTTGCATTAAGCCGCAACAAGCCAATTTCCGTCAGAAATGATGATTCGAATATGATTCGAATAATTCTTGGTGCGATATCTTCCAAAAATAAATAATAAAAAATTACATGAAAAAGTTAGTCGCTTAATTGAAAATTCAATTTTTATAACAAAAATTTAAAAACGTTGTGAAATTACTCATTCATATTCACGAAACTTACAATTATCACGCCTTTAACATTTAAATGTCCGCCGACAGCATAGTAATAAAAATGGTGTCTAGGTATAGTAAAGTAACTATGTGCTTTTTGATGAGATTGTTTAGATTAGCAGTAAAATTAGGAATTACTCTGCCGATCGCGAAAAGTATACGAGGTACGGGAAAATAGTCAAATACAAAGTTGTAGAGCAGTATCGATTTAACGACGTTAAAAAATACCTTGCGTACATAGATGCTGAAGAATAGTAGTAGAATAAAATGTTCATTTGTATTACCGTGTTGTAAATCGTGGAAAAACAAATAAATTTGATCTACATTTGATCTACGCGTAATTATATGGCGTTGTTAATTTCACTTTTTATTATCCGAGAGAATATTCTGTTCTTGTTTAAACAAACATTTTTAATGTGTATTAATTAAGATAATTAATTACTACATCTTGATACCAGAACCCTATAATTAAATACAATATAATTAAAATAATGTAATTAAAATTAGTTATTAATATCATTCACTGAAACACAAAACTGATTTTATAACTAAAAATTGTTCAAATTTTAATGTTACATTTTAATTATGGTATGATTATTAATATCATTCATTGAAACACTAATTAATTTTCTAAATAAAAATGGTTCTAATCGTAATGTTACATTTTAATTATGATATGATTAAACTGAGTCATATTTCTTAGAACGACTTTTATTTTATTGAACTTTTAACTAGCGTTTTTTAAAGCACGATTTTTATTTTACTTTAGACTTATTTAGCAAAACTTTTATTTCGCGTGCAATATAACTTAGATAATTTGGATCGAAACTGTACTGATTTTTATCAAGTGAAGTCTACGTTATGATTTGCTGCTTTAAAAAAGTCTTTTTTTGTGTGATAATATTTGCCTTAATCAAATGTTTATAAAAATATTGTGTAAGCAAATCTTTAACGAAAGATGTATATGATTTCGACTAAAATGTATACATATTTTATATGCGCATAATTTTCCCTTATTTTTGTTCTTTAATAAGTAAAAATAGCTGTTTCTATTTGAATTCCTTTGGACACGGAGAAAAATTCTGAAATGTTGCATCTTATTTGATAATCCTTCAAGTAATTTTTTTAAATTCCATACGAAAATACAATAGAAAATCCCTGTTTTCCCATGAATAGAAATTATGAATATGCTTTGCATTCATGATTAGCTTATAAATATTAATATAAATCATCTATTCTATTTTATTCAGCTACTCTTTTAAAAATAAACAGATACATGTTATCTTATATGACATAAGTTATAAAATTTTAATTTGTGGCATTTAGCGAAACAATACAGATGACATGGTTACATTTTTCCATAATCACAGGATATAATGCATTCTAATTACTTATTCATAATAAACTAATAATTTATTCTCCTGCTTAATTCACAAGATCTTTTTTGTTTTCTTTTTTCAAAAATGTATTAGGCTATACGTTCGTTTGATAAATTTAAATAAGACCCAATAAATTAACTATTGATTACGTTTTCATTTAGATGCAAATTTTTGGCTAGGGAGGAGAATTTCTAAGACGGTGAAAATCATGAAGAAAGTAGGCTCGTTGGCTACAAAAGTAAATAAAAAGGAAACCAATTGATAAGAATACATTAAATTAACATTAATAAAAGATTTAATACATAAAAGATCGTTTCGGTCTCCGATAAGCCAGTTAAAATTTTGCGCCAAAGCAACCACTTGAGTTTAATTGCGAGCGTGTTGGCACCGGTGAAAGAAATTCTATGCATTGATACTATTTATAGATTATATTCATTTGTTTAACTTAAAGATTATTTTTAAATATTGTTGCAATATATCAGTTGTTTCAAATGTTCGGAGCAAAAGTAAAATGTGATAAACAGGATCTAAAGGTCGAGACTTGCGGTTTGCAGATTATTATTTAATTGACATTTGAATAGCATGACAAAAACAATTAGTTCAAAATCAAGACAGTAGAGGGCGCTGTGGCAACAGAAAACAAGAAAAGGTAGCAATAATAGCCTTTTATCAATGTGATTTGAAGCTGAAAGCGCCCAATCTGTCTACCACCACAGTCTAGTACTGAGCACAGTCATGATATTACGCCTCAAATAGCATATTAGCGAAAATGACAGCTATGTCCTGCAGTATGATATTTTTAATTGCTGGGAAACATTGGGGATTTCCTTCATAAACATGTGAATTTAGGTAACCTCACAATCAGAAATCACATGGTGTGTTTTCGTGTTATCTTAATTTTGCGTTGCGTAAGCTATATGCATACTACACCTCTACGACATTATCTGTAGCAGCGCCTTCAGCTGTCGATAGTTTAAATCAATATTTTTTCATGCCACTCAAAATCCTGTATCACGGTGAATCTCAATCTGCAAATCGCAAGTCTCACCGATCAATAGATCCTCTCTCTCTCTCTCTCTCTCTATTTTTAGGTAGATTTCGTAAGAAATACTACCTATTATATTCTCTCCTATGATGGAATTTCTGAAAAGGTTTTGCAGATCTACGCCGATCATGACCCCTAGAACACAAAACAACCCCTAGTTCAAAACATTATATCTATCTTTTACTTTTTTATGGGCACGATAACTTCCATAATTCTGCACAAATCTCTTCCAAACTGATACATAAAATCAAGAGGCAAAAAATCTCGGTTAAATTTGTTAACCCTCTCGCTGCACAACCCGAGAGTTTCTCGGGCAACGTAAAAGTAGCAAAATTTGCGCAACCCGAGATTTCATCAGGGATGCATTTTCTCCGTCTAATTAACCCGCCTTGATCATTCCCACCAGCTACTTTTTATTGTAAATTTTGCGTTATCTAATCGGAGCATTTTGCTGATTAAATCAGACGAAAATTTTTGTTTTGAAAAACCGGTGGCAAAAGAATAAAAATTCTTAAAAGACGCTCGTCGCGAAAGAATTAAGTGCGAAATTTTTGAAGCTATTTCGATAAAACAATTACGCAGTGAGAGGGTTAATGGGCAAAATCGGATCAAGTGGGTGTAAATAGGGTGGGGGGGGGGGTGAAAACGGAAAAACCTTCATAACTTCTTAATTATAATACATATCAGATCAGTTTACAGTTATTATTAATTCTACGAAAAGGGCCAAAAATTAATGCATGACAGATTTTTGGTATCGTTAAAAGCGATCTCGAGGGGCGAAAAAACAGGATTTTAAGAAGAAAAAAATTCATAACTTCGTACTGTCACAAGATATAAACTTCAATTAAATTTATTATAAACCCGCTTAATCTTATCTACAACTTTTATAGTGACAAGTTTATGATAGGACCCAAACTGTTACAGCAAAAAAAAAAAAAAAAAAAAAATTAAAATAAATAAATAAATAAATAAATAATGAAAAAAAAGAGTCGGGGTCATAAAGAAACAAAATCATAACTTCATCAATTCATAAGATATCAAATTCGCTTACATTTATTATAATCTTCTTAATATTATCTACAACTTTTATATTGACAAATTTTTCATAGGGCCAACTCTTATAGAAAAAAAAGAAAAGAAAATAGGGGTTGAAAAAAACTATCGTATTAACATGGTTCTGACAAAACCAGCTTTTACAGAAAAAAGAAAATAAAAACTCGTCAAAAGCGGACAGATAAAATTGTTAAACTGGGTTTATCTCAATAGAAAGTTGAAATTTTAGTGCACAATTCACCTTGATTATTAATAAACATATATAAGATACACAAAATGTAAATACATTGCTTACAGGTGTCAAGTATAATAAAATCCTTTAAAAACACATTAAAGTCATTTAAAATCCATTAAATGAAAAATTGATAAAATGATAAAGTCCATAAAATGGATTTTAAATGACTTTAATGTGTTTTTAAAGGGTTTTATTATACTTGACACCTGTAAGCAATGTATTTACATTTTGTGTATCTTATATATGTTTATGGGTTTATCTCTAATATTGATTTAGGTTTTATTGGTGATATTCTGAGCCTACAGGGATTTTTTTTTTTTTTTTTTTTTTTTTTTGTAATTGCGTTTAACTTTTGAGCTGGACTTTTATAAACCCCCGGTATCTATGTAATAATACATACTCATTCATATTTATTCTTGTAAAAGTGGGAGGGACTTTTGTAAAACATCGTACAGCTTTGGGCATGTTTATATGTGAGTGATGCCTGCAGAGAGGACTATTGAAGGAAAAGGGACATACACTGTAAAATAAATCCGAACAAGTTTCCTGTAGGAGACGGAAAAATAGTTACCCTTCTCGGAACGGAAAATTTTCCGATCCAGTTCAGAATAAAATCCGAAAAATACCATTTTAGTTATTATTTAGTTTTTTTCGGATTTTATTCAGAGTTGGGTCGGAAAATTTTCCGTCCCGAGAAGGGCAACTATTTTTCCGTCTCCTACAGGAAACTTGTTCGGATTTTTTTTACAGTGTAATTTATCATTTTCGCACAAGAAAAATGTTAAAAACTTTGCACAGACAGCATTGTTATCGAACTCGTGGATATCTCAAGCTCTTCATTTGTATATAGCATGCTTACCATTGGGCTGAGTGTGCCTGCTTTACTATGGAAGCAGTAACAATAGTAACAGTAAATGATAATAAAATATTCAGTATAAAATGCAGTAACATTAATAAGATTTGGATTATTTTAGTTACAAATGGAAAGAATAAACTCGTGATTTAAAGAAAAAATGGGTAGCTATTAAAACCATGTTTATAATATTCTTCTAAAAAATTTCAAATCGTTACCTTAAAATATTTTCTAATACTTGAAAAAGACATTTTCTATTGCATAAATTTTGGAAGGTTCAAGCTAAAAAAGTTATGATTTAATTCCAAATTGAAATAATTAATCCTGTTCCAAATTGTGATTAATAAATTGTTTTGAATTTCAACTGCAGTATAAGAAAAGAACCTCTAAAAACATACTCTCGTTTTTCCACTTTTAATTACTTATAGAAGAGAATGCCTATTGTAAGGAATTGCTTAATATTTGTTTTCTCAAAATTATTTAGATTTATAGTATTTAGTAAAATTTAGATTAAAAAAAAATTAATTTATAATTAATTTTAGATAATTTATAAGGGAACGAAAATTTTATTTCCATGAAAGCAGCATATTTCTTAAAGTACACATTAAAAATGTTAAACAGCAATATTAAATTTAAACTTCAGGCATATTTTTTAAAAAGAGCTTAAAGAAAATTTCTGTTAACTATTTTCAGAAAGAGCGCAAACTACTATTAGGACCTAAAATGTACATTTTTTCTTGCTTGTTTACGTTTCAAAGAAGCATATATTAAAGCTTCTTACTTTTTCATAGAAGAAAGTAATTTCTCCTTCGGAACGACTTTATACTGTTTAAAAATACATAAATATATTTTTGAAAAATATACTCTTAATTACACGTGATAAAATTTTCTAAAAAGTTTTTTTTTTTCATTTTATATTTTGAACGGGATATAAAATATTTCCGGATTTTCTTTTCTAATGAAATATTTCAAAATAAATTTCTGATATCGAAAGAACTGAAACTACTTTATTTTACTTCAAATTATTATATGAAATAATTATAAAAATTTTCTTGTAAATGTGTAATTTGAGTCATATTGTTAAGCGGCTTCAATCAAAGCAAGTTTTATGATCTATGATTTATGATTATATATCCTCAAAACCCCCCAAATTGTCAAATTTAAACTACACAGGTAAAAAAAATTGTCTATTCTTCGTCAGTGGGTGGACAGATAGACTGTTACCCCCACTCCACCCCCAGTTTTAAAAACTTGCAAGTTTCTAAACATACGTCTATCCTGCATTCAAAACAACCGAAAAAAATAAACTATTGTCATTTTAGATATAAAATTTAAGAATTAAAAAGGAAAATAAACCAAAAGTGAATAAAAATGTAGCATAAACAAAGCATAATTATATTACAAAAACAAATTGTCTTGAAAAAATGTCATTTAAAAAGTTAATATATATGTTATATAAAAATTTTACTTTTACTATTAATTTAAATTATTCTAAATTGCCGGCATATCCATTATTTCCTTTTTTTAATACTCTCTATTATTTATTTCTAGTTAAATGCCTATAAATTTAAACCGCGTATCTTAATAATAGTTTTATTCAAAAACTTAATCTAAACTTTTAATCCCTTGATTAATTTTTATCGTCTACCAAACTGTAAAATTTTGAACGCAGTTACTTTATCTTTCGAATATTTATAAAAGCTATTTTTACATTTTTATTTTATTTCATCTTATTTTCCGCCTGGGCGAGCGTCAGCCTATTCAGATCGAAATCCTTCAATCAGCAGCGCCGAGATTCTTTTCTGAGACGTTTTTCTGTGGCTCTCCATTGGTTGAGTGACGAATTGCAGTTTCATATCGAGTCTCGCTCATGAATTTGTTTGTTTAGCCTGAAGTTTGCATTTGAATCGGATTTCCTTAGCGCATTCTAATAAATTGCTCGATCATGAGCTCAGAAGAAGTTTTTTTTGCTGTTTGATTGTTTACTTAATCTGTTATCTATTAACAATTAAACGTCAAATATTATGACTAGGTTGTTGATGTTGACTTGGAGGAGGAACATAAGATTGCATAGGTTCAACTTTAAAAATACAAGTCCTCTCTCAGTGGAAAGCATCCTGTATACCACTATTCATACACATTCGGCATGGTCGACTGGGATACTTATTTTGAAAATGAGTAGTAGGCAATCTAGGGCTAACAAATCTAGAATTTTGAGCATTAAGAGGGTTTTGTGGCTGAAAATTAGAATTTGTTCTTTGAAAATTTGGTTTGGGCGAACCCAATGTCCTGGAGCCTGGTTATTAAGCTGGAAAGATACATGACTTTGAGAATTATTCCTAACATTATGGTTGTTTACATGAGAGGTGGGAATGACTACTAGTTGTTTAGCCATTCTGTACCAATCTATGGTGCTCTCTGGAGGGTTAATAAACATAAAATTCTGATACTCTGGCTTCAAACCCTCCGTCAAACATTAGACTATGATGGTTTCACATAAATGAAGTTGTCTACCAATCTCAATCTTTTTCTGAAATAATTATCTAATTCTATTAAGATCATTTAGCTTCATAAAAGCAAAATCATAAAATCTAGGAACTTGTACTTTGATAAATTTCTCAGAAAGAATTACAACTATCTTATTGGAAGTAGTACATTCTAGACACTCATTTAAATGTGTGACACTGACACTTCATGAACACTTTTCATGAACACTTTTAAAGCTTCTCGATTCAAAAATTTAGAAATATTTTGCATTTTCCATTTTTTATCTTTTTTATCAGAAATGCATGCTTGATCAAAATGCTTCATCCAAGATTGTAAATTCATCCCCGACCCTGGGTTAAAAGAGATGATATTTACTTCAATTTCACTCATTTTATCACTAGAGCTTTTAACAAATCCAGATCGCATTAACATAAAAGAGGGGCAACTCATTTATACATGGATTCATAATATAGTCATAATAAACAATGTAAATAAACTTTAAATAAAACAACAAACGTAAATATTTTCTTTTCTAATAAATAAAAACAGTAATACAACAAATGTAAATAAGGAAGTCTGGTGAAATATAACAAATTGATATAAATATTAATGCATTATCCGATTGAAATGCAAACTTCAGTCTAACCAAACAAATTCATGAGCGAGACTCGAAATGAAACTGCGATCAGTCACTCAACCAATGGAGAGCGATAGCGAAACGTCACAGAAAAGAATCCTGGCGCTTCTGATAGAAGGATTTCGATGTGAATAGGCTGACGCTCTCCCAGCTGGCGGGAAAATGAGATGAAATAAAACAAAAATGTAAAAATGGCTTTTATAAACATTCCAAAAATAAAGTAACTTCGTCCAGAATTTTACAGATTGGTAGACGAAAAAAATTAATGAAGGGATTAAAAGTTTAGATTAAGTTTTTGAATAAAACTATTATTAAGATACGCGTTTTAAATTGATAGGAATTTAACTAGAAATAAATAATAGAGAGTATTAAAAAAAGAAAATAATGAATATGCCGGCAATTTAGAAAAATTTAAATGAATAGTAAAAGTAAAATTTTTATATAACATATATATATTATATATACAGGAGGTAGCTAAATTCGACCGACAAATTCAGAGGAATGATAATAGGCATCAAGAGGACGAAATTTGCCATAGAACATGGGGTTGCAAACCACTTATTTTGTTATAAATATAGGTTGTTTCATCTTTACTGAACATGGCTTGGCGGTAATAATTTTGAGAACAATAAAAACATTGCAATGAAAATGCAACGATATGCACCTTTTTTTGCTTGAAATGCTACAACATCACGAAAAGTTCTGGCAAAACAAGGTGCACAAGCAATCGATTATACCGTATGAACTGGTAATCGCAGTCCAAAATATCCAGCGTCAAGTTTATACTGCTTGCGCGTATAATGGAAACAACTACCACTTTTTTTCATTTTATCACATTTACAGCAAAGGTGAGAATGTCTATTAAAAGTTTTATTATAATATACTTCAGTTTTCTGAAAGTTATTACGGTCAACCCAAATTGAATTAGGGTCCCTGTATTTTTGGTTAAATACGTGGTTTACGACCCCATGTTCTATGGTAATTTTTCATTCTCTTGATGAATACTATCATCATCCCTCTGAATTTATCAATCGAAATCGGTATCATTCTGTATATATATATGTATATATAACGTATATTCCTGCGTAAAATACGCACTGTTGAAACAAGAAAATTCGTCAAATTCTGCAGATGCACTTTATACGCCGATATAGAAATGAAAGCTTAAAAACTAAACATGAGAACTGAGGTTTCTATATTAACTCTTTATCTACTGCATTATGATCTACGGTAATTTTTTTCATGTAATTTTTTTTTCAGCTACTACAATGAAAATTAAAGGATAAGCATAAAAAAATACTCACCCGTGAGAAATTTAATTTCTTAGACGTAATTAATTAGAGCGGTACTGTCAAAGCAATCTGTACCGTCAGTACAATATGACTAAAATATCGTAACAGAAAACCCATAAGGTATTTCAAATGGCACCAGAATTGTGGTAAAATATTTTCGATTTAATAAGTACATGAAATAAAGCCTTTTTCTCATTTATAAATATTTTTTATCAAATTCCGGTGTCGATCATTTATTTCAACACTTTACCATTGACAATGCTTTGCCCCTGAAAGGGTTAAAAAAACTGTTTTCTTTTTAAGGTTTCGATCTTGTTAGCAGTCCTTTAGTTATGCGACGTCTATATTCCAGGAACAACATGTTCTCTCGCATCTCCACATATGCAATATATGAATTTACATATGCCATTTCTAGCATAGCAAAAAAGAGCCGGTGTCACAACTTTTTCGATTTTTCTATAAAAAAATTAATGAAACAGAAAAGAAATATTAGGAAAATTATGACTACACTAAACTAGTAATTACATTTAAAAGCAGATGAAAACGGTGGATAACTACGCAGACGAAAAGTAAACAAGAAGTTTTAATCCAACACCCAGTGTACTGACGGTACTTATAAGTATCACGAAGTAATTCGAATGTTAAATCAAATACCTATACCGTTCATCTAAACTAGCTAGTCAAATTGTATTCTAAGATCGTAATAAACACATTAAAAAATCCAACACTTATCTTATATCCTTTACTGTGTTTGTAGCAATAAAAAGTCGAGGATGACAATCTGTACAAAATGTCGGTACAAAACACATCGACTGTTTCAAAGATAACCTCCTTCCTCGCTAAAATAACAAACCTAGAACTACTTCTGCCATGTATCCGGTTAAAGTGTAGTTAAAAGTGTGTTTTTGCAAAGTAACATTAGACTATTAGTAATATTCACTATGGGATAAAAGTTTAATGTGAGTGGTACTTACAAGGGTTAACAAAGGACGAAGATATAATTATTAGGTAACAAGAGTGCTATTCAAAACGCTGTATGGTAATTCAATCACATTGGCTTGGCAGTTGTGTAATGTTCTCGCTTTGCATTTGCTTATTTTCTTTATGTTTGTACTTGTTATTACACTTTTTATTATTCTTTATTCTATTTTCGTGTTATGTTTCCTTTCGCATTCCAGAAATCTGGCTTTCTATTTTGAAAGAATTATGAAATTTCCATGTTTGGTCCAGCCCTTCCTTCTTCCTTCTCTTTCTTTACTTTGAATAACAGTGGCGCCACTGAGTTGTTTGTATGGATTTTGTAAGTTTCCTTTGAACTTTTCCCAGATTGAATTTAACTTTTAAGACGTAGTCTATAGTTTGTTTCCTGCCGATTTATATTTTAAAAAATTTTACTCCTGATGATGGTTTTAAAGATTAAACTGAAACGTTGAGATTTATTTTATTCGTTTATTTTACATAATGTTTTAATTTGTGAATAAAGTGTATGTTGCACAGCAACACCTATTTTGTTTAGTATTAGATACTACAACGCAAAGTCCTTAATTATTAAATAATACATTTTTTCCCGTTTGCTATAGCTTAAAAAAGAAACAAAGCAAACATAATTTTTTTAAAAATGAATTCACCAGTTCACGCTTTATGCCAAGCGTAAATCAAAGCGGTAAATTTTCTAAAATTGGGGCCCACGCCAAATTAATGTATCGTAATGGAAATTGCTTTGGAACAACATGTCGTGGAATTAGACGTGATTTTTAAGATAAACATTGAATATTTATAAAAGAAAGTTTAAAAAATTAATTTTTAATTCTATACTCATTTTATTTTTTAACAAATTACCAACTTAGCTTACATATATTAATAAAACAATCATCCACAGAGATTTAATGTCAAAATGAGAGAATAAACAAATATGGAATAGATAAACAGCAGGATGAATGGCATTTTATTTGTTAAATACATACATAAATAAGAACCAATGTTGCAAAATATTTATTATTTCGGATGAAAGAACAAGAAACAGATAGAAAAAAGGATTGAAAGGTTATATATTTTTCCATAATTATCTCCATAAATTTATTCATTAAAAAATCATTAATAATTCGTTGTTTACCGTAGTATTTATTTTATGCTTTCACTTCTGAATACATTACTTAACCAAACTTAATTAGCTAATATTGATTAAGATAAAACACTGAATTAATTAACCAGTAATTTAAAATGACACTTGTATATTTTCCCAAGAGAAATGAAATGAAAGAATACCAACTTTGTTAAAAGAGAAAGTGTATCATTAATATTCAAATTTATTTATGTATTCATTTGAACTTTGTTTTTTCCCTTCTTCAGCAGTTTCTACATTTTTATGTGATTAAAAAAAAGACGTTATTTTCATTTAATAATTTAATTTAATGTTTCATTTAATGATTTCGGGATTTTTATGTTTAATAAATTAATTATTTAGATAATTTTTAATTTAATATGGATTTAAAAAGGCATAGATGAAAACGGTCGACATGGTACAGGCATGTAAAAACGGAAAAGGATAAAGAGATATAGACGAATTTCCTATGGAATGAGAACCACAGCATAAGGGACAGAGAATATTGCGTAAAAATGAAAATAAAAAACTAGAAAAGATCACGATCGAAAACAAAACATATTAAACAAGAAAGTAAAATATCATGCGTCAAGCATTTATTATGAAACACTTTCCAATACATTCAGAATAATCTAACAAAACTTCACTGCTTAATAAGTTGAAATAGGATGTGTAATTGAACCATTTGGAAACGCATAACACATTTGAAAACCCAATTTCAGCAATTCCCAATTGCAGTCGAAAAATTATTTGAATTCTTTGAGCAGCCTTGTATTTGATTTATAGATTTGCATCTGTAAACTACATGCATGCAAAAATTAAGGTCAATTATGAAATACATAAAACAGTTGAAATTTTTTTTCAGGAATTTCCCCTAATAAGGAGAATGGTACGTGAATTCTTTTGCACAGCCTTGTATAGCGCTGTATAACCCTGAAGTATATAATTTATACACAATGAGTTACATGCAAAATAAATAGATAAATTTAAATGCACACACCGAAATTGAAAACGGACTTACAGCAATTATTGTTCAAACACAGTACTGTAACCGATTCTTTTTGTGTGTCCCTGTAAATGAACTATAAATGGTATGAATGCCCTATTCTACAGAAATCAACTTGTAGAGAAATTCAGTGATTTGTATCATTTTCAATACATTTGAAATAGCGTCAATAAAATACACTGCAAATGATTTTTCCCCATTGACCATAATGTAACGGAAGCCTTTTGAGTACCCATGTAAATGAACTATTAATGCTATACATTTCATAGTCTTTCACATGCCATGGTAAACATAATTAGCATATAGAAATTGCTTGAAAATCCGAGTATATTTACGAGAGTTAGAGTGTGGACAGACAGACAGACGGTAGACGGACATACGGTCAGACAGACAGACAAACTGAATTCATAAACACTTTTTTAAACTACGTTGGAAAGTGTTAAAAAGGCATTCGACTGAAAACTTTGGAAGAGAAAAACTAAGAAATGTTTCGGTTGAAAGAAGTGTTTGTGTTAGAAGTAAGACTTTAACAACAATGAAACCGACTTCCAGGGATTGTATTTTGAGTTTTTGTAGCAAAACCGCATTGCTATCTACACTAGTGTCCTACACTGTAAATAATCGATCAAATGCGAGTATTATTTGCGTACAGAGGGTTCCGTACAATCACTCAATGCAAACTAGTCACAAATCCCAAAGTAATTACGTGTTTAGTTCTAAGTAAATTATTCTGATTTTAACAATTTGTTGTTAATTGCTTTTATACTACTACTGGGCATTGCATTACACAAGTTTATCATTAAAAGTTGTTATCTAGACAATAAAAGCCGATGGTGCATAGAGTACGGCGCTCGTGGGTTTATGTATGTCCAAACTATCCGTGTCTTTAAAAGTTAATATCTCAGCTAATTATAGACAATTTTATCGAAAATCATTATCAACAACCCTTTTATACTTACGCGACGATAGGCTTGTCGAGTGCCCCTCAACGCCTTTGCTGAGCTTTCACAAATTAAAATTTGTGTGTAACAGAAAAATTCGATTTTTTCAAAAATTATATAACCTAGGGCAATAGCTATAGTTTTCCTGCAAGGTTTAAATAAACTTCTGCTATCTCTAATTTTTTTATAATGTTAGTTTGGGTAGATTCGGAAATAGAGTGGGGGATTATACAGGGTGTCCCAAAAAGGAGTACCTATTTTTAAAAAATGAATAATTAACAAACAAATAGAGTTATTAAAAAATTCTTGCAGGAAACGGATGTGTGATGTTTGGAATTTTGTATAGAACGCTTTATTATAATAGTTTAAAATCTGACCGACAGATGGCGCTACAGCATATTTTGCTGGCCATATAAACAAACGGAGCATGCGTGAAGACCAGACAGAAGTAGACGTGGTCAGTGAAAGTTCAATTCGATTGATCAACAGTGAAAGTTCAAAATTCGATTTTTTCAAAAATTATATAACCTAGGGTAATAGCTATAGTTTTCCTGCAAGGTTTAAATAAACTTCTGCTATCTCTAATTTTTTCATAATGTTAGTTTGGGTAGATTCGGAAATAGAGTGGGGGATTATACAGGGTGTCCCAAAAAGGAGTACCTATTTTTAAAAAATGAATAATTAACAAACAAATAGAGTTATTAAAAAATTCTTGCAGGAAACGGATGTGTGATGTCTGGAATTTTGTATAGAACGCTTTATTATAATAGTTTAAAATCTGACCGACAGATGGCGCTACAGCATATTTTGCTGGCTATATAAACAAACGGAGCATGCGTGAAGACCAGACAGAAGTAGACGTGGTCAGTGAAAGTTCAATAGTAACCATTTCAAGGGAAACAGTAGTTGTCGTTGCGTAAATTCTTCAAAATGGTGTATTCATTGGTCAAATAGCCACCAAAATGTGCTGTAGCGCCATCTGTCGCTCAGAGTTTGAACTATAATAATAAAGTGTTCTAAATAAAATTCCAGACTTCACACATTCGTTTCCTGCAAGATTTTTTTAATAACTCTATTCGTTTGTTAATTATTCATTTTTAACCACAGGTACTCCTTTTTGGGACACTCTGTATTTTTGCATTACATTTTCGACGATATCTCTGTAAACATAATACCTAAAGAAATAGAAATGTATTTTTGAGTTCGGCGTTACGAGAGCATTCACACGATGCCCCACACGATATATAAAAAATAGATTTTTATTTTCGAGTAACGTAATTAGCACCCCTACATTTTCCCTAAATATATTTGTGAATGGTTAATAATCTATAAATATGTGGGTCAATAGCTTTTATTACTTGTGCCAAATTTGAACTTTCCACGTTCCATAGTTTATGAGAACAGTGGCTGTGACAGACGGACAGACAGACACACGAGTGATCTTATAATGGTTCCTTTTTACTTTTTAAGTACGGAACTCTAAAAAAGAGAAATGTTTCTTACCCAAAGAAAATATAATATAACCAAGAACAAAAATATGCAATAACAATTCCTCAGTTAGGGGTCACCCATATATGATGTCACACTTTTTTTCAATATTTTTGACCCCCCTTCCCCCCTTTGTCACAAAGTGTTATACTTCACCATACTCCTCCCCCCCCTCTTGTCACATGTCACGCTATATTACATAAACATATACTTGCAGTTCAAAAACAAAGTACTATTACGTTATAGATCATATTTCAAATTTTATTTTGAAACTTTTAACTATGTGTTTTAACGACATTTGTGAGCATAATAATAAAAATGATTCGTGTACTTATTTTGTATGAAATAAGATTAAGATTTACAACAAAAAACATAATTAATATAAAATAGTAATGAAATATTCATATGAAAGAACAATTAAAAATAGTAGTATTTTGGAATTTGAAATGGAATTTAATATATTTGGCTTTAAATGTTATCTTTACTGTATGAACACAAAATACTTTAATTTCAAAATATCTTTAAAATTTAACCTGCTGATTTTTAATACTTTTATTTTAACCAAAATGTCTGATGTCACACTTCTTCTTACCCCCTCCCACCCTCTTGTCACATATTGTCACAATTTCACGAACCCCTCCCCTCCCCCCAAGCGTGACATCATTTGTGGATGGCCCCTTACCCGCGATTTTGAAAAGCGTTCCTGTATTTTCAGAAATCAGAAAAAACAATCACTTTTCGATTTTTAAAGCAGAATTTATACAAGCAATTACTTTTGCTTCCTGTAATTTTCGAAAACTTTTACGAGTAACTTTCACAGAGTATTACTCAGTTTTTTCAAACCGGAATATCGGTTTTTCGAATGCCAGCAATTTTCCAATAAACATTTTCAGCTGCGAATGCGTAACAGAAATTATGTAAACAAGAGTAGCAAAATAATATTAATTTTATTGTTAATCATAATGCTGGTAATTAACCCTTAATTGCATGAATTATTCTTTTAGAATTGTGTTTTTGATTTTTATATTAAGGATTTAATACTAGAAATCTTAAGATAGATTTTTAACTTCATTTAGTAACATTATTTTGTAATTTTTAGAGGAGTAATATTTCTATATAAATATAGTGGTTACAAGAACTTAATTTATGTATTAAAAATTAAATAAAAGGGTGATGGAAATTTACATCACTATGCATTTAAGGGTTAAACAAGCTTGCCTTTTGGACATGTTTGTTGAACATGAAAATGTGTATCTGAGAATGGATAGCGAACGAAGAACCTAAATTTGATGTTGAAAAAACTGATTAATATATTGTAAAAACTACTCGAAAACGGTTCTAACGAAATTACGGGCAGCACAGAATAAATGCTTCTATAAATCTCTGAATTTTACTGTTTTTTGAGTTTTATAAAAATATGGGAACGCTTTTCAGAATCGTGGATAACTTGGAAGTGGTTGTATTTTCGTTCGTGTTTATATTCTATTTTTTGTAGATTAAGAAACATTTGTCTTTTTGACAGTGTATACGGGTTGAGTGATATCGACCCGAACCCGAAAATCTTGTTTGAAGTCACCCCGAATCGGTCCAAATCCAGCGCACCCAAATGCCATAGTTTAATGAATTAACCAATATTTTGATGCATTAATCCATGTTTTAATGCAATTATGAAAAAAAAATACGGCAGGTTTATGCAGGGTTCTCGCTGGGTTTTGACCAACATTAGCGATTTGGCGAATGAGAAATAAAAACAGTAGCCAAATGAAAAGAAATGTTAGCAAAATAGATTCAGCGAGAAACACTGAAAAATGTATCTTTAACCCCTTATTGTATCTCTTTTTTTCAAAATGTTCTAAAATAACCTAATTATTTGTAATTTCTTATAAAATAGAAATTCGACTCTCTGCTACAGAAACTGTTAAAAATAAATACATTCTAAATGTCTACTAATTGTGTAAATATTTCAGATATTCTTTTAGCAGCCTAAATAAAAATTAGAAACAGCTATCTTTACCCATGTGAAAATATACACTAAAAATTGCTTTGAGATTTCGACTCTTAACCGATAGAAAAAAATTGACCGGCCAATGATACTTTGTATACAACTAATAAATAATATGGTAAATGGTTAATCTCCACTCCGCGTTCCGGCTAAACTTTTCTCTTTTGTTTGTGTCTAATTCGGGTCGACGCCGGTAAATAGTGATTAACTGACAATAGAGAAATACCTATCGCATAATCCTTTCTGTCTTTGGCTGTTGTTAAACTGAATTGGTGTTGAGTCAGCATGTCTATAAATAGAGCAATGTAAACGGCACGGTGCGATTGAACATGTTAAAGTAACATCAATCGTAAAGCAACTCGGATAAGAATCTCGTCTGTAATGGCACATACAAAAAAGAGCAGAAATTGAGCACTCGCAATTTGGCGAGTCTGATTGTTCTTTTCTCTGTTCTCCAAATGGAGCATTTTATGGCGATTTGGTACAATGACGAGTGGCAGCGAGAACCCTGGGTTAATGTCTCCGATATCAATTATATTTTTTTATGTAGAAAAATAAACATACATGTATATTTACATAATCCTTATTTAATTACCCGACTAAAAAGAAGGGTTATGTGTTTCACGCCTATCTGTGTATGTAGATTTCTTTATACCCTCGAAACATCCCAACGGCTGAATGGATTTTAAGGAATGAGGTCTCTATCAATTTGTCTTAACGTCCAGATGGTTATAGGCTAGGTTTTGTTTTTATAAATTCAAAATGGCGGACGTAAAATACAAAATGGCGGTAGAGACGAAAAAAAAATTAAGCACCCTATTGAGAGGCATATCATTGGATAGGTCCTTTTAAAATGAAGACGATGTTTCAATGGCTATTTTACAGTCAAAAGCTCCGTTAAAATATTATGCAACCTGGAAGTTGTGTATGTAGGATCTCTAGCTTTACTGCAACTCTAATCATCGTAGACATCTATAAACCTAATTAAAATAGTGTTTATAGATAGGTACTAACAATTAATCACAACTTAAAAGTCATCAATACAAGTAAATAAAAAAATAGATAAATAATATAAACAAATAATGTAAAAAAAATATTTTAAGTCAATTCCTACTTAGGTCAATAAGATAATTTTTTCTCCCATTCTTCTTTCCTCAAGAAGAGGGTTCTCTCGATTATTTAAAATTAATTAATTCAACTTAATTAATAAATTAATATTTGAAAAAAAGGATTAACATCAAGTGTCATCCACTACAAGTTAAAAAAAATTATTTGAGCTTGATTGGATGAATAATAAGTATTTTATTAACGATTGAAAATGTTAACAAGATATATATAGCGAGAGTGTGAGCTAATAGTAGGAATTGAAAAAAAAAGTTTCACATTGATGAGAAATAATTAATTAGCCCACTTTTTACGCAGTCAGGCTTTTTGATTTTTTAAATTTAATTGTTTACTATTCCACATTTATACTCAAATATGAATTACTTTTGTCTTAAACTTAAATTGTAGAGATTCTTTTGTAAAATTAAAAAGAGTTACCGAATAAAACCAACAAGCGTCAAAATCTAACAATAATAGAAATAGAGTCCACCCGATACTCAACGAAAAGATGGGTAGCAGAGTATAATCTATTAAACCTTCAGGTGTTCATGTAAAAAGCTATACGAGGACATTTTTAAAAACATAAAGTAGTACTGTACAACTTAATGCCATATTAAAATTTTGTTCAATCTGTATGAAAGTTAAAGTTTAAAAGTAAAAAATAAAAGGCACGAATGCAGACAAACATATAACTTTTATGTCCTGATGATATTGAAACGGAAATAAAGATTTTTCCATTGCCAATAAAAAAAAAAAAATGAAAATCGGACCATTCGTTCAAGAGGTATGTGCGGGCATACATAAAAAAAAAGGTTTTAAGGGATTGCATAACTGTTTTCGTTGAAAGCCGGTTAAAAAGTGTAATACATTGTATTAACCTCTCCAACCAAGTAACTTTCTATTGTCTCGCTTGTAAGTAGGTCGATACAGTGATGCGCTATGCTATGAAAAATTAGCAAAGGGATCGCAGTTTACATTATATTTTGATTTTAAAGGGAAAAAAGAAAATACATATTTGTATGCTTAAAAAGAAACCGTTTTAAAAAAATCATTAAGAAAAAAACATAAATTGCATAAAAGCACTAGAAAATTTATGTATGCGGTTCAGTAGAAGCCAGAATCTACCACACATCTTTTTCTTCTTCTGTATATTCTTTCAATCGTTTAGGAGGTACCGAAACCGAGTGGCGATTTTCTTTCAACATAAGATTTAGCATTAAAATATTTTAATGTTTCTCATTTTACATGATTGTGGAATTGGAAATATGCTGTACGATGACAGAAAAAGGTTATTTCCTGTGCCAGCCTGGTTTGGTTTCCGTTTGACCGATTTTTAACGTACCAAATAGATGCTTCTCTGAGAATAATTAAACAAGAATCAGCAACAACAACCAAACTAAAATTAAAATAATAAAATGAAAAATAAAACAAAGGACTGGGAAAGTAGAGACATATTTATCGAATGATTTGCTCAAGCTCCCCCTCCCCCTCCCCACTATCCACTAATGCTAACTCACTCCGCACTTATCCATTAAGTTTATAAATCGTCTTTAATCCGTTGATAGGTACAAATGGAGATCAAATGAAAACTCAAAATATTCGTATTGGTCTATGACATTAACTAGATAGCCTGTGTTTGAAGGTTCAGAAAAGTGACATTACAAAGTAATAACAACAATAAAATAATAAGCTATTTTTTATCTGAGTTATTATGAGTGTTGAACATTTAGATTGATTTTCTCTTAACAATATCTTTTTCTATTTTCACATTTCTCATTTTAAATGATCTTTCCTGGTTTCTCCAGTTTCCAACTCTGACACAGCAACTTTTCCTAGAGATCTGATGGTGTTTCATACATACTTGTTTCGTTTATATTTTGAATAAAACTAATCAGATTATTATTCAGTTCAGCAGAAATAAATATTATTCTGTTTATCTTCCCTAAAGCACAAATATCATTTCAAGATGGCATGTTTTCTACGAACATTTCAATTCTTTGTGACTCAACATTTTTTATTCTTTTTTTAAATCTTACATCTTAAATTACTCTTCCCTGTTTTCTCCATTTCCAACTCTGGTACACTAATATTTCCTATATATCTGATGTTTTTTCACAGATATTTGTTCCATTTGTATTTTGAATAAGACTAATCAGATTATTATTCAGTTCAACAGAAATAAATACCATTCTGATTATCTACCCTAAAGAACAATTATCATTACAAGATGGCATTTTAAAACCGAAATTATAAATAAGTGATTTTAAAAAGACACACTAAAATCTTTCAGAAATTAAAACACGTAAGATTATATCACAACATTAAGAAAAGTATTCTTTTGCCATATTTCTGTACACTAGTCGAAATAGAAAAAATATACTAATGTAAATAATGTAATAAAATCACCATTTTTTTGTCCATGACCACTAATCACGTCAAAATTCATAGTTAAAATTGAAAAGAATTCCAATTTATTATCGACATTGCATTTTTAAAAAATTACCACTGTTTAAAAAATACGTTTCTTTTATAAGAACTATTTTTTTATGTCCACCAACCACTTAACAAAAATTGTAGGTAAAACAGAAATAAATATCAATGGTCCCTTTTTAGTTTATTTACTTTGTTAGTTTACAAAGGAAATTATTTTTTTAATAAAATTTTCAAGAAAAAACGCAACCCTCCACATTAAATTAGCTTTTTCTCAAAATGTCAGAAAAAGTCCTTCCGGCCAGTGCCGGGAGGAAGAGGTAGCTTTCATAATCCTTATTTAAAAAAAGCCAAATTATATCATTTAAACACACGAAGCTCAATTTAGTGGAAACCGAATATAGGAGATTCAATACAAATTTTTATCAATATAATGAATGAGAATTTCGCGAAATTAGTCAGCTTTATCCAAGCTGCTTTTCTTTGAAGTAACATATATTTGGCTGCCAAATTCGGCAATTTCTTAAAGTGCCTGTCATTTCAAGACAACATGGTGGATGAGGCTAAGCAGTGAACTCGGTCGAGACCTTAGTAATTGCTGTGCACATGCTCACTCACATCGGAATCTGTTAATATATAGGAGTGCTGTCGCATGCAAAAAATCAGATTTTTCAAAATGTCACCCACAATAGAAATTGAAACTGCTATATCTGAGCCATTTTTTAAGGTAAAGACAAACAAAAAATGCTCCTGAATCCTTATATCAAGGTCAAATACTTAAGAAAGAAACCTTTTTCAATTTCTAATTTTTTTGCACCTCACTTTAAATATATATATATATGTTTTTTAATTTAATGGTCGCCATTTTGAAACAAGATGGCTGATGAATCTGGCCAGCGAACTTGGTCGAGGTGTTGATGTATACTATCCACATGCCTTCTTACATCGAAATAAGGGAATACGTGTGTTATCGCGTGACAAATACAAGATCGTTTCAAAATGTTAGCCCTACTAGAAATTCAAAGTGCTATAAATCAACCATTTTTTAAGATATAAACAAAAGAACAAATTTTCAGAAACAAAAACTGCTCCGGAATCTTTGTATCAAGGTCAAACACATAAAAAAATCTTTTTCATTTTCCAATTGTTTAATACCTCATTTTGAATTTTAAATTTAATTTTTTTTAATGGCAACCCTTTTGAAACAAGATGGCGAATGAAGCTGGCCAACGAACTCGGTCGAGACATTGGTATGTACTATGTACAGACCAAGTTACATCCAAATAGGTTCATAATTACGCCTGTTGTCGCGTGACAAAATTCAGGTCGTTTTAAAATGTCAGCCACAAGAGAAATTCAAAATGCTATTACTCAGCCATTTTTTTTAGAAATAGACGAAAGAAAAACTGTTCCGGAATCTTTGTATTAAGGTCAAACACATACAAAAAAAATCTTTTTCACTTTCCAATTTTTTTGGTATCTCATTTAAATTTTTTTATTTTTTAATTTTTTTTATGGCCGCCATTTTGAAACAAGATGGCGGATGAAGCCGGCCGACGAACTCGGTCGAGATATTTGTATGTACTATGTACACACCAAGGTACATCCAAGTCGGTTCATAAATACGCCTGTTATTACGTGAGAAAAATCAGGACGTTTCAAAATGTCAGCCCCGCTAGAAATTCAAAATGCTATAACTCAGCCATTTCTTAAGATATAGACGAAACAAAAACTGCTCCCGAATCTTTTTATCAAGGTCAAACACATAAGAAGAAAATATTTTTTCAATTTTTAATTTTTTGGTACCACATTTCAAATTTAAATTTTTCTTAAAAATTTAAATGGCCACCATTTTTAAACAAGATGGCGGATGAAGCTGACCAACGAACCCGGTCGAGACATTGGTATGTACTATGTACACACTGAATTACATCCAAATCGGTTCATAAATACGCCTTTTATCGCGTGACAAAATTCAGGACGTTTCAAAATGTCAGCCACGCTAGAAATTCAAAATGCTATAACTCAGCCATTTTTTATGATATAGACGAAACAAAAACTGCTCCGAAATCTTTGTATAAAGGTCAAATACATAAGAAAAAATATTTTTCCATTTTCAATTTTTTGGTACCACATTTCAATTTTTAAATTTTTAAAAAAATTTTAAATGGCCGCCATTTTGAAACAAAATGGCGGATGAAGCTGGCCAACGAACTCGGTCGAGAGATTGGTATATACTATGTACACACTGAATTACATCCAAATCGGTTCATAAATACGCCTTTTATCGCGTGACAAAATTCAGGACGTTTCAAAATGTCAGCCATGCTAGAAATTCAAAATGCTATAACTCAGCCATTTTTTAAGATATAGACGAAACAAAAACTGCTCCGGAATCTTTGTATAAAGGTCAAATACATAAGAAAAAAATATTTTTCCATTTTTAATTTTTTGGTACCACATTTCAAGTTTTAAAATTTTTTAAAAATTTTAAATGGCCGCCATTTTGAAACAAAATGGCGGATGAAGCTGGCCAACGAACTCGGTCGAGACATTGGTATGTACTATGTACACACCAAATTTCATCGAAATCGGTTCATAATTACGGGAGTTACAGTGTGTCATAGGTCAGATATATATATATATATATATATATATATATATAGATATATATATATATATATATATATATATATATATATATATATATATATATATATATATATATATCAATTTTGAACGGAGGGTGGTTTCGGGGTCTGGGGGTCATGATCGATGAAAATATACCAAAATTTTTTGAAATCGCTTTCCTCCGAACGGCTGCAATAGGTAGCTTTTTTGTAAAGAAAGCTACCTAAAAGACATTGTCCTTTTTATCTACCAAGATATATTTTTATTTTAACTTATCTCAGTTTGTCCACAAAATACAATGGAATAAACTTGAATAAAATTTAATTTTAATCTAAATGCTTCTAAAGAGCCCAATAGTCGATCGTAAATATGGTACTACGTAAAACTCAGGTAAAAGATTATAATTGGAAATATGCTCATTTCTTGTACCCATATGCAAACCACGTTTAACAAGCAATCCGCCTTAATACACGACTTCTGTATACTCCCTTTGTTTTTGAAGAAACATTTTGTTTTAATGTAATATTGTGTGAATGAAAATTTATTCGCTGTTATTTAATACAATAATGAATTTTGAAATAAAAATCGGGAATTATTGTATTACCTTTTTTACAATTTTCACTTTTGTGGAAATAGCATTTTTATATAATTCCAATCTAATTTGGCGTTTTCAGAAATTCTTAAAATATTAAATTTATTTTGAACTACTATTTATACTCAAATATTTATATTAACATTATATATTTATATTACTATTATAGCAAATAGTTGAACAAGAGTTGAAAAGATTGGAAAATATCTAATTTTTTCCGGGAATAAATTAAAAAAATAAATAAACTGTGATTTTTGAGAAGCAACACATTCCTTAAGTAATAAACATGGCCATTAACTGGGGATTTTGAAACCCTAACTCTATTAACTTAAAATATTTCATCTTCCATTATGAATCACACAAAATATATCAATTTTCGTTATAAGAAAAAAAAAAAGAACTGTGTTCATGTAAATAATTTCAAAATCATGTTAAAAATTATTAACTTTTGTTTAGTTTTTACTGTTTTCTACAATTTATATTATTTATGTAAGAACATTTTACATATTCTACGTTTCCAAATGTACTTTTTGCTCAATTTTCAAATTCGGGTTTTCTTAAAGAAATTTTGAACAAAAAAAACCTTTTCTAAAAAATGACTAATCTATGAGTTGCAATGAATGCAAAGTATTTCAGAATAGGAAAAATATATAATCTCGTCATTTTATATTCATCTTGTGAAATATTCGAGCTCCTAAGTGTCAAATTGCGTGAAGGTAACAAATTTATTCCTCTTTCTTATGCTATTCGAAAAGGGTCATAAAATACCGGGAGGAAAATGTAGCTACCCTATTCTATATCTTCACAGAAACTAGGGAGTACTTTTTCCTTTTCACGGAATAATTTAAAAATTTGGATCGATAATTTTTTTTTATAAGAAAATAAGTTTAAGAATATTTTGCTTGAAAAATATAATATTCGTTGATACAAAAAACATTGTCTTGCACAAATCACACATTTCTCCACGTAATCCTGTACAATATTATCTAAATTTACTCGGAATATATTGCATAATTTTACGGTGGTCGGTTTATCCAAATGAACATTCAATGAAACGAAACCTATCGGTGAATTCGATCTTGTGTTTTAAATCAAGACAGACCTTCACACTGAACAAAAATTCTGCCACTGGCATCTATACAAGAACACATTATCGAACACAGGAAGTGAGTTTTAGTAACTATAATTCTAGTTTATAAATTAATTGTAGAAACCAAGTGATAATTTCTCGCAATTCAAACGATTCGAAATATAATGTATCGTTTCATCACGTAGAAAACTATGGACTAGAAATACTCAATCATTTCATCTATTCAGTTTAAGGTTAGTTGGGGTTACTGAACCCACGAGGTACCTGGGCCATAGGCTATTTTATAAAAAACCGTTGATGCATTTTAAGTTTTAGCTTTTGTGAACATGCCTCTTAACCTCTACTTCCCAAAACAACGTGTGTCAACTCAATCATATCTCTCTGTTTGCTGTGATAGGTTGCCGAAAATTAACGCTTCTTTTTTAAAATACAACATCAGTTTGGTTGAACTTCCTCGGCTTTTTATTAAAATACTGTAAGTACTTTTATTAAACATTTTTTTAAAAACAGATTAGGCATATAGCTACGTTAATATTATTAGGTATCTATACATATTTACTTCATGTTTCAAATGTATGCCCGGTGTCCCAGTTACCCCATAAAATTTTCAAGAATGAGGTAACTGGGACATGTATCCGGGGTAACTGGACCATGCTGATCGAGTTACCCTAATAATTATAAATAATTTTTTTGAGTTTCTCTTAGAACGGGAAGTAAATTTCTCCATTGTTTTTTGCTCACAATAAAGAAAATTATGGAAAATCTTATTAAAATTACGTAATAAAATTTAAAAAAAGCATATTGATTGGTATCAAACGAAATTCCTTGACTCTTTGAGAGGCGGTGATGCCGTTATGGCATCACATAACTTTAATTCCTAATTGCCACATTTGCACTGGAATTTTATAATGAAAATTTCACCTTAATTAAGTACGCGAAAATATACTTTTACTTATTTTCAAATAGATTCTCTTGTAAATACTGGTGTCATTAAATTATTTCAACATTACGAATGCAAGTACCTTGCCCGTGAAAGCGAGATAGCCAAACCTTGAATTTGTACGATACACAGGGGCCGCATTCTATAGAGAAACTTTTATTGTCCGTACCATTATTTTGAAAATAATATCTTCATCGCACCTTTCTTTAGAATATGTTAAATAAAATGATCATGAAGGTAACTCATTAAAGGTTCTGGTAGAAACAATAAAATTTTCCCGACATAATGCGACCCCTAGATACAGATAAAGTACTTAAGTACTTACGTAGCCGTTTGTTCATAGATTTACCTAGCTATTTTTTCCCTTAACACGTTCACGCCGGCGCGGTGGGTCACACTCGACTGTCTCAGAGTTGTGAAGTCTCCGGCTTTTTGCACACCACAATTATTTTAGAGAAAATGTTGTTCCTTTAAATTACCCAATTGTTCTAATTAAATAAAACAACATTTTCTGTATTAAAATACTGGTATCCAAAAAGCTGGAGACTTGACAGCTCTGAGAAAGTCGAGTGTGACCAACCGCGCCGGCGTGAACGTGTTAAAATACCCATTTGATTTGTAACTTATTACCTATACTAAAGTACATAAGTACTTACTAAATTTTTATGTTTTTGGTATAAATAAATCTAATATTTTTACTTTTAGTGCATTTTTCAGACACATTGACAGCAAAGGTTTCCCTTACAACGCTCTTTATTGACATATAATTTACATGATCTGCCTGGTTTAAATTTTTTTAAGTTGTTTAAACTTTTTTCAAACAGGAACTTATATCCCATATGAAAAAAAAAATAAACGCGTGTGGAACATAGAGCCTCCTGGTCCACGTACCCCATTTTTATGGGGCAACTGGACCCATGAGGAAAGAAAGATGAAATAGGCATATTTTTATATTTTTAAATATTAAAATATAATTTTGAGCATTTCTGTCTGATAGAAGGAACTTAACTGAACCCATTTACAGAAGTTCAGACTTTAATTCAAATGAACATTAGCTTTTTGAAGCTGAATTGTCAGAAGCTCCAGAGTCACATTGTAAAATCATGGCCCAGTTGCCCCAACTAACCTTATTTGTTTACCTTATTCGCATAACTCGGAAATATATATTTCTAGTTTAGGGATTTAGAAAATGATTACCTATTCATTCTAGATGAAAGCGGTATATATTTTTTTTCAGTGAACCTGGAATGTTCTTCCGCATTGTTGAAAACAATGCAAATTTCATTGCGTTATTATATTTTCTAATGTGTAGGACAACATTTGGACTGTTAAGGACGAACTCTTTTAATTGATCATTTGCAATGGGATTTGGTAAATAATGATAGAACTATATGCGATATACTACGATCATCCCTGGAAAAATATCGAATTACGAACGCAAGTCTCATCAAAATCCGTCTGCTAGAACATTTTAAAGAGGCTAATCTTCCATAATTTGGTTCACTTCATTATAGAACTTTCCAGCATAGTTATAAAACTAAGCAAACTAAAACGATATGCAGGGAAGAACCGCCGCGGAAAACCCAGCGAAAAGCTTTAGGGTGGAAGGGCAGTTCCGCGGGAGAAGGATATGCAATATGCTAAACCTTCCTTGAAAAATCACGATGTAACAGTTCAAATCCCATAAAAGTCCATTCAGCAGAGCACAAGTTATAAGCAGCCGGAACAAAATTCCCATATATCCCCATATTTTTAAAATATAGTGCAGATTACACTTAATTTTTTGTAATATGGATAATGTGGAAAAAATATTTTGAAATAATATCCGTAATACCAGGATATTGTTTGAGTTGCAATCAATGAAATATGCTTAAAAAATAATAAAAAATAAAAAAATAAATAAAAATAAAGTACTTTCTTATTCCGCTTGGAAGGGGTGAGGATGATAATGTGTCAATTCACACAAAACTCTCCAAAAAATGTTTTTTTTTCAAATAATAATTAGAATTTAGTGCTGAATCTTAAAAACGCTTCAGTAAAAACAATTTTAAGAATATAAAACCTATGTATTGTTATATTCAACTTTACAGAAAAAATAATTAAAGGTATTGTGTTTTTCAAACATGCGAAATATTTCCAAAAATAAATCAATAGCGGACTAAGTATATTGGTTATATTAGGGCCCAATATTGCCTTTATTTGAAGAACTTTCAACGAGAAAATACTGATTAAATATTTCTAATTAACATTCGAAATATTTGCAACGAAATGCCACTATTACAGAAATATTAGCTTTATACTTGAAATATTTGCAATAAAACATCAGATTTGCAGAAATATTTCAAATGAAATGGTCAAATATTATTAGAATAATACTGTTTTACTGTTAGAGTAATAGATTAGAGAATTTAAAAGAATTTTATTTTAAGAAAATAGAAGATATTCCTAACGAATAGCTAAAAAACAAATTTTCTTTATTTGCCTTTATCTGAATTTTTTAACATTCATCTATTTCAAAGTAAGTTAAAGGGTCTATGATTAAATCCATTGTGGAGCATGTTACCTACATACATGTTTTCTGGCCTTTAAAACAAAGTCTTCTTGGCCTGTATCGGGAGATAAATGTAGCTTCCGTATTCATAGTTTTTAAAAATTCAGATCATTTTAGTTGATATTGACAGTAATACGTGATGCCATTTGAGGCAAACGCTCTGGCATGTTGAATAATCGTGTCATATTCCTGCATGACGATGCCAGGCCCCATATTCCTTCCGAACTCAAGAATTTCTGCAAAAGTTCAAGTTGTAAGTCTCGATTTACCCCCGATTCAGCACAGATTTGGCACCCAGTGATTATTTCTTTTTTCCGAAATTGAAGAAGCACTTATGTGGAACAAGGTTCTCTTCAGACAGGGATGTAAAAAAAGCTGCCGATAACTGGCTCAACCGGCAGGGACGTGATTTCTAACAAGCCGGGTTAAACAAGTTGATTCTGCTTTCATATAATAAAATTCTAAATAGGTTTGATGATTATGTGGAAAAGTGATCGGCAATTATGACTCTCAATTTCCATTTGTATTTTCTGTCTACTGTTAATAAATAATTTTTTACTACACTTGTAACCTTTTTATTGGATCCATCTTAGCAGTATTTTTTCTTCCAAAATATGTACCGAATGTACCGAAAATAAAGAAGATGAGATAGAAAATAAACTTGTGAGGTAGAAAGTATTTTGAAATAAGATCGCTAACAGAAGATTAAAATGCGATTTTCAATTAATGCAAAACACCTCAGAAGAAAACGAAATCTCATCATTTTGTATTCAGCATGTGAAATATTCAAGTTCATAAGTGTCGAATTGCGTGAAGATAACAAAGTTATTCATTTTCTTTATTCTGTCTGAAATTGGAGTTAATAATGAGTATCTTCGCCAAAAACTAGAGGATAAAGTTTTCTTCTCAGAAAATATTTGAAACTTTGAAGTTGAAATTTTATAAATCGATGTAAAATAATTTTCAGAATATTATGTTTGTGTATATGATATTAATTAAGCAAGTCGGTGTAAAATGATAAACTAAAATAACTTCTAGAAAACACAATAAAAATTTTAATAAATGTGCAAGGCCTTTCGAAAGGACCAATCTTTTTTCATCAGGTGCAGAGAACGCGTCCTGCTACTTTGAAAACAGCAGAAAGACAGACAAAGAACAGGTAAGCCAAAAGGACAAGTTGAAGAAAAAGCCAATAAGGAATCATGAGTATGAAACAGCCAATAGGAAAGCAGAAGGCATGAGCCAATCACACAAGAGCATTACCCAAAGAGAAGAACAAAGACCAGCAGGTGAATAATGAAACAATTTAATAAAAACTAAGTCAAAATAAAAATGTATAAAAATACATAATTAAATAAAATTAAAATCAGCAATTAGAAAATAATATAAATAAATAAAGAATACAAATAAACAAGTGGGTAAGTGGGTAAGTGCGATCACAGATCACACAGAGGGTTTCGTTTAATATTACTTTCAAAACACTTTATTCTTTTGCAAAATCTGTTAGTTCCACATTTCGCAAACAGGGGGCGCACTCTATTCTAAAAAAACCTCCATCCGAACGAAACTCCGTTTTACAACCTATCTATAGATATATTAGTCGAGGGAGTCGGACCCATAGCACCCGAGATAGGTAGGCGACGCCTGGCGGTAAAAAGTGGAACTAAAATATGTAAGTCTATGGTGCAAAATATGAAAGAGTGGTCAAAAGGGTGTCGGCAAAAGTTAGAAAAGTGCCTCCCGGGTGAAAAGGAATGGGGGAGGATAAAAAATTGCTTAAAATACACAAGTTAGAGCCCGGAGGGTAATTAATATAAGACTTTTTGAAAATGTTATGATTTATCGTGAGCTTGCAAGTGTTCTGCTATAGGTATGAAAAATTTCAAGTCTCCAACTTAATTAGGGACTGAGCTAGAAAAATTGCTTAAAATACACAAGTTAGAGACCGTAGGGATACATATACGACTTTTTGGAAATTTTATGATTTTTCGTGAGATCGAAAGTGTTCTGCTATAACTATGTAAAATTTCATGTCTCCAACTTAATTAGGGTCTGAATTAGAAAAATTGCTTAAAATAGACAAGTTAGAGACCGGGGGGCTAAATGTAAGACTTTTGGAAATTTTTATGATTTGTAATATTATTACAAGTGTTCAGCTATAAGTACACAAAATTTCAAACCTCCAACTTAATTAGGGGGCTGAGTTAGAAAAAAAGCTTAAAATACACAAGTTAGAACCCAGAGGGTTAAATATTAGACTTTTTCGAAATTTTATGATTTGTCGTTTGATATGAGGTGTTCAGCTATAAGTATGCAAAATTTCAAGGCTCCAACTTATATAGTTTCTGAGAACGGTCACTGTGACGGACAGACAGACAGACAGAGGAGCGAGACGAATAGGGTTTCGTCAGATGAATGAAACCCTAATGAATGATATATAAATGATAAGAAAATATCTATATATATTAATACCAAAAGTAACATTAAGTAATTAAAAAATGTAAATATTATATGGTAGGTGTGAACAAGTTTCTCGAAGCTGCAGAGAGCATAGTAGAATCAGACTTTTCCTTAACAAATAACTTCACGATTAAGAAAATGGCTAAATTTTCAAGAAAGTCCAATTCAGAGGTACTATTGACATTAAAGATAATTTTTTCATTTTTAAAATTAAAATTATGGCCAGAATCCCAAGAATGTTTGCCAATAGAAAATTTAAAAATTTCCTGATTATTAACATAACGAGAGTGTTCTTATAATAGAGTTTCAAGATTTCTTTTAGTTTGACCAATATAAGAAAGATGATAACCATTACAAGGAACATTATGGATTCCCCATTTACGAAAATGAGAAACCGAAGACTTGGCGGAATGGAATTGGAATTTATTGACAGGTTTAAAAATAACATTAAAGTTAAAATGTTTAAAAACTTTAGCTAATTTGAAACATAAAGGAGGATAAAAAGGCAAAACAGTAAAATTATCAGGTTTGGTTTTCTCAAATTTAGAAAGAGTAGAATTGCTAGAGGGTCTATTAAATTTCTTCACAGCTTTATTGATAGCAGAAGTAAACCTCTTTTGACAACAACAGATTTTAAGTAATTAAGTTCCTCCTTAAAACATTTTGTAGGCACGGCTTACATAAGTGTAAAATACATCGATTTTCTGGTTAACAGGATGATTTGAAAGAGCATGAGGAGGGTTAGAAACAGAAAAAGGGTTTCTATAAATATAAGTTTTAAAAAAAGAATCACATCTAGTAACTAAAACATCAAACAAAGGTAGTTTATTACTATTTTCTAACACAAAAGTAAAGTGGATATGTGGATCGATGGAATTGACAGTATGAAGAATAGTGGAAAAATCAAAAGGATTATCAACTAAAACAAAAGTATCGTTTACATGGCGCAACCACCATTTAAAATTTAAACGATTGAATATTTTTTCCTCAAAATAATGCATATAAATGTCACGAGAATTGGTGATAGAGGATTACCTACACTTAAGCCGTCAGATTGTTTGAAAAATGTATTACCAAATTCAAAAGAAGTATGACTAATGCAGATTTTAGTTAAGTTAATAAAATCTTTGACTTCAATATCTGAATAGTGAAATTCCCGTAATGTAGATTCCAAAAATGAAAGAGCTTTAATCGGTATATTAGTAAATAACGATTTGACATCAAGAGAAAGCATAGAACAATATGATGCGTTAACATTTTTTAATTTAGTGATAAAATAATAATAATTTTTAATTGTATGCGTATTACTGGAGCATAAAGGAGAAAAAAGGAAGTTAAAAATTTGGCAAGAGGATAAGTATCTATACCGATGTTAGAAACAATGGCCTTAGTCCAGCATTGGTTTTATGAACTATAGGCAAATCGTAAAAAGGAGCACAGATGACTGAAGTTGGAATAACACAATGCTTAGTATAATAACTTAAAATAACATAATTCTTAACAGCTTTTTAGTCATGAGTAAGATGTGAATTAGTAGGGTATTTTTTTACTTCAATGTAAGGACCGTCACGTAAAAGACCACAAACTTTTTCGGAATATTTTTTTTTTATCCATTAGCCAAGGTGCCAAGTCTCCGGCTTTTTGCACACCAGTATTATCTTAGAGAAAATGTTGTTCTTTTAAATCCGCAGAATGTTCCAATTGAATAAAACAACATTTTCTGTGTTAAAATACCGGTATCATCCAAAAAGCCAGAGACTTGGCAGCTCTGCATTAGTACAATTTGACCCCCTTTATCTGCTTTAGTTATAATAAGAATATTATTAGACTTAAGTTCCTTTAGAGCAATACGTTGTGAGCTTGAAAGATTAGGTTTATAACTTAAATTATTTGAAGAAATAGTATCAGCAAGGATGTTGCGAAGAGTTTTTTTTTTTGAGAAGGAGCAACTTTACTATGTTTAAAGGAAGACAATAGAAGCAATCAGTTTGATCAGAGAAGGTTTGGAAAATTGGGAAAAATTTAAACCAAGATTTAAAATACTTTTTTTGCTCAATAGTTAAGGCATGAGAAGAAAGATTGTAAGGAACCAGTAACTTTGTTAAAGAGGCTCTCTAATGGTTTGAAGGTGAACATGGTGTAAGACGTAACTCTAGTATAGACGCACTCTAACTGTCCGCGGTGCATTTTTAACTAGGAGTTCACTATTCCGCGAGTTAGCGGTAACCGTATGCAAATTTATTTGCTCAGTCTGCCAGAGTATAAATAGGGGAGCAAAAATATGTTAAGCCGTTAGCCAGTGTTTAGTTGGTTAGTTAGACGTTGGAGAGAGTGTGAGTTAGCGTAAGTAGTTTTGCTGTGGAGAAACGGCCTGTATGGTTAGCTTAGCCTGGGGACAAGAACAGATTTAGAGTGAGATGAAATCTAGATGTGGATTTGAAATGAACCCCGCCATCGTCGTAGCTTAAGCACACTCCGGAGAAATGAAGTTACGTGAGTTAACTTTTGATTTTATATTTAATTAAGATTGTTTTATTGCTATCACGGAGTGAGGGCGAAATTTGTGAGATCTTGTCTGCCAATCCTTTGCCCGTTGTTCAATAAAAGCTCTATATTTAAAGTTTTTAAGACTTTACATGAACTCCCACCACTATAAATACGCCACAAGGTTAACAATATAGTTCTCATTTGTGAGATGCTTATTTGACATTTGAGACATTTTATGTTTATTACACAACGAAGAAAACTTTTTAACAAGTATACATTGTTGAACAGCTTTAAAAGTGTATACAAAGAAAGCGAACTTTTATTTTCAATTTCAAAGAAATTGTCAATATTTTTACTAAGAAAGAAATGACGTCATAAATCTCTTCTTCAATTTTGGGAAAATAATACCAAACATCTTGAATACAAGCTCTTAAGATAGTAAAGCGAGAACGAGTTATAGCTTTAGAAATTATGACAGAACTATTAACAGAACACTTTAGTTGAATGAAATTAAGGATTACACTATTTGTTTTACAATTTTTCAGGAAATTTAAGTGATTAAGAAATTTTGCTCGTTTACGTCTGAGTTTAATGAATCTGTTAAATGGAGAAGTAAACATAATCGCAACACAAATCAAAATATAGAGCACAATTATAAAATATTAAAAACACATAACTAAATAATTACATTAATCGATAAGTAAACGCAAAACAAAGGCAATACAAATTAGCGTTAATAAAGAAGAAAAAATTACTTACATAAAAAGGATACCAAAGAGTGATAAATCCCAGAATAAAGAAAACCACATTAAATAATAATTAAATAACCTGGTGTTAGATAAAACATTGTTTTGTATGTAATTTTCATATGACTCATAGAGCATATTCTATATTCGCTACACTTACACAGAATATACTTTATACAGTAGCGCTCAAAAGTATTTTGACAACCTTATATTCTCTCTTATTTTAGTTAATATAAAAATGTAAAAGAAAATATATTCCTTATAATTGAGAACACTATGACTGCAGTTATTCAAATGCATCCAGTTTCAACTTGTTTGTTTATATTCGGCGCCACCGAAGAAATATTACTCCTCCTTAGCTCAAAAGCATTTTGACAATTAGCTTGCATTTAATTGTTGAAGGTGTCAGTGGCGCCATAGCTTCGATTAGTGTTTATATTGACTTCTTTTGATTATTTTTAAGGATCAGGAATGCCGAAATGTCAAAAATATTGAAGTGATTCTAGAAAAGTCGCTGTAAATGCACTTAAGAAAGGTAGACTGCAAGCAGAACTAGCTCGTTCTTTTAACGTGTCTCGGCAATTTTTATTACATGGAATAAAGTTTTTAATAAACAGAAATACATCGAAAATAAGCCTCAAAGTGGCCATCTGAAAAAAAAAAACTTTCAATGTTTACTGTATTATAAAAATGATATCTACAGGTGATTGTCATAAGTCCGCTGTAATAATAAAAAATGAATTGAAAGAAAATGACGTCATAGACATACACGTTTCAACTGTCAGACGACGCCTAAAGCTCTATGGTTTACATGGCAGAAGACCAGCAAAAACACGTTTGTTATCTACTAAGAATAGGAAGGCTAGAGTTGCATTTGTAAAACGGCATAACCCTTTCAGGGGCAAAGCAATTCCATTTCTAAAGTGTTAAAATTAATGATTGACACCGGAATTTGAAAAGAAATTTATTTATAAATAAGAAAAAGCTATATTTCACACACATAATAAACCGATTTTTTTAAACCAAAATTCTGGTGTCAATCATTAATTTCAACACTTCAGCAACGGAATTCCTTTGCCCCTGAAAGGGTTATACCGTTTTACAAATGTAACTCTAGCCTTCCTATTCGTAGTAGATTAGAAACGTGTTTCTGCTGGTCTTCTGCCATGTAAACCATAGAGCTTTAGGCGTCGTCTGACAGTTGAAACATGTATGTCTATGCCGTAATTTTCATTCAATTAATTTTTTATTATTACAGTGGACTTACGACAATCACTTGCAGATATCATTTTTATAATACAGTGAACATTGCAAGTTGTTTTTTTCGGATGGCTACTTTGAGGCTTATTTTCGATGTATTTTTGTTTATTAAAAACTTTATTCCATGTAATAACAAGTTGCCGAGACACGTTAAAAGAATCAGCTAATTCTGCTTGCAGTCTATCTTTCTTAAGTGCATTTACAGCGGCTTTTTTAGAATCACTTCAATATTTTTTTACATTTCGGTACTCCTGATCCTTAAAATTAATCACAGTAAGTCAATATAAACACTAATCGAAGCTATAGCGCCACTGACACCTTCCACAATTAAATGCAAACTAATTGTCAAAATACTTTTGAGCTAAGGAGGAGTCATATTTCTTCGGTGGCGCCGAATGTAAACAAACAAGTTGAAACTTGATATAGTTGAAAATAACTGCAGTCATAGTGTTCTCAATTGAACCACCAACAGGAAGAAGGGAATAAACGCCACTTTTTGATTCATTCATTTTTCTACATTTTTACATTCTTTAGACGTGTAGCGCTTAATTGTGAGTTCGAAGAAAATAACAAAAACCATTTGCTTCGTATGTTTTTTTTTTATTTTCTTCGAACTCACAACTAAGCGCTACGTCTAAAGAATGTAAAAGTGTAGAAAAATGAATGTGTCAAAAAGTGGCGTTTATTCCCTTCTTCCAATCGGTGGTTCAATTATAGGGGCTATATTTTCTTTTACATTTTTATATTAAATAAAATAAGAGAGAATATAAGGTTGTCAAAATACTTTTAAGCTCTACTGTAGTATTATTCTGTTCAACTTTTTGTAATTCGAATATTGTCAAAAAGAGTATGTTTAAATAATTTTAAATACTCTGATTTCGAATGTTGCTGAAAACATTGTTTCGTACAACTGACATGTTATTTCACGTAGGCTATTATATATTCTCTACACTTATTCATAATTTATTGTATAATGTTATTCCTTTACATTTTTTTGTGATCTAGATATTGTTAAAGAAAATATAATCAAATAATTTTAAGTACCATTATTGTTGTGCATTATGATTTTTAATGTTACAAAATTCAATGTTACAGAATGTGGATTCTATTGGAGTGAGGTCTCTATTGTTATTTGTGCTTTGTTTAGTTCATTACGTTATTTACTTGATATTAGTGATACGAAATAATATATTCATTTTGTGTTTCTGGAATATTCGTCCAATAAATTGAATTCATTGACTTTGAACTTTCAGATTTAAATACAAGTCTACTTTTATCATACTGAAAGTCGAAGATTTCGTAAAATTTGGAGACTAATATCGAAGCAATTCATCATTGAATGCATAATAATAGAGCCTTGAAAGATAAATTAAGAAGGATTATGGCTACCATCACATCTTTAAAAACTGACATGGTCGCTGAAATGAAAGAAAAAGAAATGAAAGTTAGACAAAAGGAAATAAAAATTGATATGATACTAATAGGAAAGAAAGAAAATCAGGATAGCAGGAAATTAACACGATTTACGGAAAATATTGAACAAGATATAGAAACGAAAATTGAAGGTATTAAACAACAAATTCAACACGTTAAAGAAGTTGTACAATAGCAGATAAGACAACTGAATAAGATGCTAACGATTTTAAAGGTGATATTCAGGCTGCGAAGAAAGATTTGAAAGGAAGATTGAAGGCGTGAAAAGAGATGTTGAAAGGGACAATGAGGGCATAAAAGGAAATTTTGAAATGGAGATAACGTTGAGGTTCAGGGTATAGAATGGAGAATAATTTTTTTATTTTTTTGCGTAAAATTAACAGCACAATGTTCTGGCAATTTTACGCAGCTACTGTATTTTTCATGTTTATATAGTTAAGAAACCAAAGAAAGATACAGCACATTCGACACTGTCATCGAGTTTGTGCGCGAGATGAACAGTACTTTGTACTGTAAAAATGTCGTTTTTTTTCAGTGTATCGGCAATTAAATGACGGTATGTGTCAGCCTACTCCTACCCTTCGAAAGGGGGTCGTTTCTCTACCCCTATCGTTGAGTAAGTGAAAACTAATGAAAGTATTTGAAGTAATAAAAAGTGCTAATGATCAGTTTTTCTAAGGTTTTAAATGAACAGTTGTATCACATTCTAAAACAAATACCAATGGGAATTATTCGTTAAGTAGAAATAGTCGCTAATTAGGAAAACAAAAAGAAAATAAATCTGATAGTTGTGTGAAATTCAATCTAAACAATATGAAAATTGAATGTGACAAAGTTACCCTATGCATGCACAAAACTAAGTATTTGGCAATTAAATCCCTATTTTTATATCTAAATTCCTGGAAACATAGATAATTTCGAAAGAATACCAGATTAAAGCAGTGTAAACGAATTAAAGCAAATTTTAACTTGTGTTCGAAACGCCGTAAAGAAAACTTAATAAATAATTATTTCAATATTAAGTAATCCAATGTCTTATGTGAATAGTATAAATCATAAAAAAGTCGATATATCTAACCGATCTAAAAGTAAAAGTAGAACCCGTCATACCTATATTTTAAAACTGGATCTAGTCTTTTAAGAAAAAATAAGGTTTAATTCTCTAATAGTTTACTATAAGATGACATTAAAGTCAAAAAGTTGAGTAAAATTAAATCTGGCAAATTAAAACATGTGGAAACACAGAAAAATCAGTTGAATTTAATTAACTCACTGAAATTCCACTAGTAAATTACCTAAATTTGAAAGATTTTACAGGATTTAGGTTTCCCAAGGTTTAAATTATATCAGCTATCGTCTTACAGTACAATCAAACCTCAAAACTCTAGACAAAATTCCATAAAAGTCTTCCAAAGTCGTCTTTCTCTTCTAAAATCCATTTTTTACCCGCCAGGGGGCACTGGAATTGTTCTTTGAGGGTAGGTGCATGGGAGACTGAATGGACGAGGATGCGGAGTGGGGGTCCACGGGAGATTGGATGACCCCGCTGTCCTGCTTTCTGAACTCGTATTGTCATTTTCTGACTACTGTTATGAATTGCGTGAAGGTTATACATTTATTTGTCTTTCTTATTCTACTCTAAATAGAAGGTGGTCATGTGCAACTTTACAAAAAAAAAAAAAAAAAAAAAAAAAAAATAGAAAACAACAATTTGAAGATGCTGCTTTTTCCTAGTAAAATAGTTCATATTTTAAAAGTTCAAACATTCTTAAAAGAAAATAATTGTTAGAACATACTATTTGCATATTATGATATCCTATGTTAGAGAAGAAAGAAGTCTTGTATTGTAAGACTAAGGATATAAGTACAACCATATGTTTCAAATATACGAATTATTTCAAAAAGATCTGTGTGGTGAAACGTATATGGTACGGCAAGTTATGTTTGAAAATAAATATCTCACAGAATGTGTTTTTTGTGTTTGTGATTTTATTATCTGTTTTTAAGTACTCATCCATGTCAAAGCAAGTTTAGAAGACTAATTCAATTCACTTCAGAAAACTTTATAGGCATATACACTTCTTAATAAAAAATTTGCCATACCAAAATTTTTATAACTACGGAGAGTTTAATACATAATTAACAAAAAACTGTTATTACTGTAAAACGTTTATCTTCAAAAATGCAATGTTGCTGAAAAGAAAAAAAGGTTAGAAAGAAAACAAATGTTTGAAGAATGAACAAGAAAGGATTTTCAAATGAGATCTCTAAAAAAAGAATAAAATATGAATTGCAAACAATTCAAAACTTTCAGAACAGAAAACAAATCTTGTCATTTTTCTTTCAGGTTTCAGTGGTAAATTGCGTGAAGGTAACAAATTTATTCCTCTCTGCTACTCCGCTCGAAATGGGAGATAATAATGTGGATATTCACAAAAACTTGAAAAGTTTTTTTTATTGTCACAAAAAATTTTAAACCTTAAAGCTGAATCTTCAACAGTTCTAGAGATAAAGTCATTTTTAGAATTTATTGTTTGTGCATTATGGAATTCAATGTCAGAGAAAAAATTAAAAATCCGTGTCTTGAGAAAAATACAGGCTCTCCGAAATGTATCTTTACACTTTAAAAAAATAATTAAAAATAAACAAACTATGAAATGTTACTGTTTTTTATGTACCATGAAGAAGGACATTAAATGCCGAATTACAGCGGCCATCTATATTGTTGAGTCTGGAATGCTTCATGGAACGCTGTTAGAAATCTCGGTATTACTTGATTACCCCGTCGACCAATTTCGCTAAATTATATAAATAGCCAAAGTACTCGCCAAATTACACAAATTCACATAATTTTTATTTTGAATAACGAAAGAAGAAATAAATTGATAAAACATTAACAGAAATACAAATAAAACGTCGAATTGAAAATCACTTGGTGACGTAACAAACACTTGTAACGTGTTTAATGTCAAGTGAATATGACATTTACGATCAGCCATTAATCGTATTAATTGGCATTTAATCGTATAGTTTGGTGATAGTTTTTTGGTCGACGGTATAATCAAGTAGTACCAAAATCTCCCATAGACTCGGTGTGTTGAGCGCATCTAATGGTGCGCGTTTCGAAATTGTGGAATAAAAAATTGCAATTTTTTTTTTCTTTATGAAACATAAAAAACCGTAAGTGTATGTCACTGTTTGTTTTTCTTGATTATTTTTTTAAAAGTGTATTCATACATTTAGGACACCGTGTATCACTTGGATAAGCTAAAATAGAAATTAGAACATTTTGGCGAATAAATACCTCCGCAGAAAATCTAAAATTGGCCAGCATTACCCTCAGTGGGTAAGTTTTGGCCAATATTTGTGTAGAACATTATTGTTGCCACCCTCGGGTCCTCAGATTCGTTTAATGATCGTATTATTAGAAGAATATATTCTAAAAAATAATAGTGCTCTAATATAGGAAAAAACAGTTTATTAATGAATTAAAACATTTCCTACTTAAAGCCAATATGTTTCTAATGCGGGTGGTTAAATGTGAATATTTCCAGTGCAAAGAGAATTTTTAACCAACAATAGTACTTCATTTTAAATTTTAATGATAAATGGAATATTGGACACCCTTGTAAGCAATATAAATTTGCCATTAATGTATCTGTCAGGATATTGTTTTTGTGTTTTCTTTTCTGTGATTTCTTTTTAAATTTATGGTCATACATGTTGCTGTGGTTGTTCATTGTCAGAAAAATTCGTCTTTATACACTAAAGTATTCGTCATTTTTAAACAAACAATTTCGTTGCTCCTAGAAAATATGCTTTTTTCATTAATTCTTCCCGGAATTCTGAAAAAGAGGGAAAATTTCCGTTTATTCCTTAAACGCATGCGTATTGGCTGTAATAATAACAAAATTCGAATTTATTTTTAAAATGAAAAATGGAAAATTGGATAAATTAAAATTTCTAATTTATTTAAAAACAAGTAAACAAAAATAATGCTTCCAAATTTAAAAAAGCAGTAATTTTCCAATTCATTTAAACTTATTCGCAATTTATTTTTTAGAGTATTAAAAAAATATTCGCATGTAAAATAAATATCGCATGTAATATTCGCACGAACAGATTTAAAAAATATATATATATATACTAGTTCAATCAATAACAACAAGTATATAGAGTATTAAAAAAATATTCGCATGTAAAATAAATATCGCATGTAATATTCGCACGAACAGATAAAAAAAAATTATACTAGTTCAATCAATAACAACAAGTATAATAATCACTTATAAACAGATTAAGTTAAATAATGCTATAAAAAGTGATTATGAAAGTATTTCTATCATGAATGATTTTGAAAAAGTCGCCATTTGTGCGATGAAAGGTTCGTCAATCTAAATAAAGACATTTTATCACTTTTATAGCATTATTTAGCATAATTAGTTCAATCGAGTTAAACAAATCGATTTTATTAAAAACAAAGAAACATTTCTCCCGGAATTTAATTCAAAACATAATATTCATTTTTACATCTAACAACCAAATTAAGTTTTACTAGCTAGTTTTCCTGTCGTTGCCCGGGTACATAAAAAAAAACAGCACGAATTGCGAAAAAGCTCTGAAAATCACAATAAGATATCGCAAAAAATTTTTAAATCGCTGCACAAATTTTGAAAAGAGAAAAAAATATACACATTGTGCTCGAAGATTGAAGTTGATTCCTTTCACTAATGTGGAAAAATAGAAGGAAATCGCTAAAATAAGCTAAAAATCACATACAAAATTCTCGAAAAATTCGAAAATTGCTATACCAAATCCGAATAAACTTTATTGAAATGAGGGTAGAAATTACTTTAGTATTATTGGTCAAAAATTGAATGTCAAAAAATTACAGCAGATCGCGAAGAAACGTAAAAATCGAATTAAAAATCACAAAAAGTTCAAAAATCACGAAAGTCAAATTTATTATAATTGGATAAAAGTTTCAAATCTAATTAGTTTGCCCTGCGGGCTCTCTTAAAATTTATGTTTGGGAAAACATGCTAAGCATTGTATCCTGTTACTTTTATTCATAATTTAATTTACTTGGATTCTCTTAAATATAATTAATGTAATCCCTTAAGTTAATATTAGGTTTTGTTGCATTAAAATATCTCAATTTGTTGATTTTCTGTAAGCAAGTAATACCTATTGGTTTACAATGGAAGTATATGGGAATTTAGTGAAATATTAGAGCTATCGCCAAATTGGCGTCACTTTTGGCGAAGAATTTTGGTTGCCAAATTTGGTGATATATCGCCAAGTTGGCTACAGATTTCGCGGCATTTGGCGACAGAGCTGTGTCCCCCCCCCCCCCCTACGGTAATACTCTTATAGGCATGGAGATGCATTAAATATTGTTCAATAATCGCATACAAAATTCGCTAAAAATTCAAAAATCGCTGTACGAATTCCGAATAAACTTTTTTGAAAAGAGAACAAAATTTACTACATTTGGTTTAAAGAAAGACACCGTATTACTTTCACTAATGTGGGAAAATCGCCTTGAAACTTAACAAAGCGCTAAAAATCGCATAAAAACTAAATAAAAAAAAATCTAATCGAAAAATTTAAAATCGGGCTTCAAGGTGCAAAACTTCATACATAGACGTACCTTTCCCCTAAATTTTGCAGTTCTACGTGCAGCGATCTCTCCAGAACACCGTCGACACATTCATACATTCACACACTCACACACAAACTTCTTTCCTTATTATTATACATTAAAAATATGTCTACAATGTAATAATTTTTATCCTCTATTATTCTATAAGTGTTAGAACACGAACTACTATTTCATAACGACGAAATGTCCCTGAAATTAAGTTTAAATTTCAGAGCTTTCTGAACAAGAAATTTAAAAAGCCTTACCAATCCCCAATTTGAAGAAAACCCGTTTCTTCCTTTTAAATTAGCTCTCTACCAATTGCTGGCTGGCTGGGTAGTTAAGATGCTCGATTCGAGATGCGCGGAACCAGGTTCAAAACCAAGTGGGTCCACGGAAGAAAGAGAGACATATATATTTTTTAAACTCCTTTTTTCAGATGACGGAAATTTTCTGTCCTAGAACGGAAAAAAAGGAACAGAGATTTCTTAATTCTCGGATATATATCGGTAGCAGTTCTGCCATGAATATTTCCATAAGTTGGAAAGAGTAATTTCTGAGAGTGTTGTTTTAATTTTCCTGCCCGATCTGGCCTAAGAATTAAAGCTGAACAAAGCACATTTTTAAAGAACTTTTAATTAAGCATTTTCTTTTTATATAAGGATTGAATATTTAACACTAGAACCGCCGTAGCGATCATTTTGACCGGTAAAACATGAAAATATTTCGATTCGCACCAGAATTTTTTTTCTAAAATAAGTTAAATATGTACCACGGAGAGATAAGTTAAATGTATAAGTTAAATAGTTTTAAATAAAAATTCTGGTGTAAAATAGTTTTATAACACTTGAGTAAAATTTCCGGCGGTTCTAGTGTTAAACATGTATCAAACTCTGTATCAAATTTTGATCCATAATGTACACATTTTTTTAAGATTATAAATTTACTTTAAGCAAAACTATACCTTTTTTTTCCCTCGAAACAATATAAACACACACACACATTGTAAAAAAAAATTCCTTTACTTACAAAAATAAAAATTTCTGAATACCATTACGACATTCTTTTAAAGCCTTAATTTGTCATTAAAAGCTTCCGCTTTCTCGGTCTTTATATCTTTTCGGAGTATTCACTTTAATGGTTCTGTTAATTAGTACATATTTTCAACACTCTCTTTTTTTCCCTCTGAAATACAAAAGATACATTTTCGTTCTCCATTATGTAAAGAAACGTTTCTCTACCGTTCTTGTCCGCATTACTTTTAAGCGATAATTTAAGAGTATTTAAATGGTTTAAGAAACAAAATATTACAATGCTTAAGCCTGTGTGATTAGTATATATAGCTTAATAGATGCCAAGTTGAAAATAAAACATTGAATTTTAAATTTTTCTAATAACGAAAAGAGTTCTTTGTCGATTAACATGCAAGAAGTAGTTTATACTATATTAGTTTTATGGATTTTGAATAAATTTATATTTTCAAATAAAACGAAAGAATTAAATATTGTCATTGCAGTACCTTTTAAATAAAATTTATATTAAAAATTACTTATGTTTTAGTAATATTTTAGTTTAGTTATCATGCTCCTTTTCACAAATAATAGAGGAAAAATTTGTCAAGTACCACTTAACCAAAAGTGCTAAGTTTCAAATACGAATAGCTAGATGAGGGATTTACCAGGTTCGATTCCCGCAGATTTGGCGGTTATGTAGAAAAAAAAAATGCGTTACAAAACTCAGAATTTTGGCTAATTTATCATAATTTTTTTCAGTGAAGTCATTTAGCTCAATAACATAACAGGAAAATTTGGGAGATGCTTAAAGACATCCATTTAATAATAGCTAATAAATTTAAATAACAAATTATATGCATATAAAGGCAGTTGGTATTTCAAGAACCTATTAACCCCTTAACCTACGATTTACTTTTAACAGCTCCACGGTTTGGCAAATCTATAGCTACCACTAAAATTTAATAGAGATTTTTGCTTTGTTTAATCATGGAATTTCGACGATTAAATTAAACTATATTTACTGTGAAATTTTAGTGGTAAGAAGAATTTACATTTGGCTCGATCATCGTACGCGGGCTATGCCCGTCATTGTAGGTTAAGGGGTTAAAGGAAAGCATTCATGAAAGAAAATCGCCACTATTTGGTAAGTGAATATTTCAAAATTGCTCGATGATATATATATATATATATATATATATACCGGGTGTCCCAAAAAGGACTGACTGATTTTAAAATTCAATAACTTGTAGCTGGTGACAGATATTTAAAAAATTCTTGCAGGAGGGTTATGCATAAGGTCAAAAGTTTTTTTACAGTGATTTTCAATTTTAGTTCGAATTACAAACAATAGATGGCGCTGCGATCGATAGACGCTAAATTCAGGCTCGATTTTTGGTACTTCGTGGCCCGGATAATACATTTCCATCTCCTTTTTCCGCATAGAACAAGAGAAAGGACCAAAAATCGAGCCTGTATTTAGCGACTATTGCTTACAGCGCCATCTATTGTTTGTAATTCGAACTAAAATCGAAAACCACTGTAATAAAACTTTTGACCTTATGCATAAACCTCCTACAAGAATTTTTTAAATATCTGTCACCGTTTGCAAGTTATTGAATTTTAAAATCAGTCAGTCCTTTTTGGGACACCCGGTATATATATATATAACCATAAAATAAACATTACCGACCACCAACAAATACTATGAAATTATGAATAAAATGAAATTAAGAAATTGGCAAAAATACAGTTCCCCCCAACACGCTTAACATAGATTCCTAAAACATAGCATAAACAGCAGAAATTGAATAACGGAAATGGAATAATGGAAAATTGTAGAACTTAGACAGAATTATCGGGTCCCAAATGTCTAAAGTTCCACAAATAAAGTACAGTACAAAGTCTACAGTCCGGAATCCTCGGGACTTTACCAAGTAAGAACTTCAGATTTTTCCGAACTTTGGGTCATCAAAAATACTGTTTTTCCAATAAAAAGAAAATTCACTCCTTAAAAAGGCAATATATGGCGTTCCTATATTAAAAATTGCATATAACAACTATTAATACTAAATTAAACGATCATTTTCATTAAATAAATCATAACAAAATATAAAGTAAAACAAAAACTTTTATTTAAAGCTGTTATCAAATCAAAAAGGGCAACTTTATGACAAGTTTTAATTTATTTTTGTTCGGAGATGCATGAGTAGCAGGTGTGTTGTTGTTCAGAACTATGTAATTGAACTGTATTTTCCGTTTTTTTTTTCAAATGCAATAGATCTTTCAGAAAATAGTGTCAAAGTGGGCGTTTTGAACCAAATGCCCGCGCGAAAGAAGAATAACCACTCAAAGAAGGGTGAGAAACGTCTTTGTCAAGTGATCAAAATTGCTTGTAACTCAATAGGTAATTTATTTATCAAAAATTGGAAAATATAGTTCGATTCCAAATCGTTTTCATAGTCAGGCCTTCCAATTTTATATCTATCCGTTAAAAATTAACTTCTAAATGTGTCAAAACGTTTTGCAGTTGTTGAGCAGAGCAGTTGAGAACAGCCTTAAGGGAACATACAATTTAAGTAGAAATTGTAACTTTCTTAACTATTGAACATTTTAGTTAATGTGAACTGCTTTATTAACTTAGGTATATCATTAAGAAGTGTTTCTTTTGTTCTGTACATAGGCATGAGTTAAGATTCAGTTTAAGAAATACAGCTTCTTTGCTCTAGATATTTTTTGTTTCAACAATTTTGTATTTTCACCTTTTTCTTGAATACTGACGAACTTTGGATAATTTCGAACTTTGGGTGTCCGAACTTTAGACTTTATACTGTATTAGATTGAGCAAAAACTTCTGGGAAATTTTTAATCTAATAGTTACCAGAATTTGTATCGTATATATGAGTACTAATGGTATATCTATAATAGGAGTTTAGGAATTCGATTATGGCCTTTTTCGATCAATGCAACACCTTTTCAAGGGTCGTTGATTTAAATCCTTTAATGAAGTTGAAGAAGCATGTCAAGAGTTTTTTTATTCGAAGGAGCCGCCATGGTACTTCCAGCAAACCCGTAATCTGGCAGAACGATGGCATAAAGTCGTAGACTATGATGGTCTCTACTTTGAGAATAATCCTTGTTGCTTTTGTTGTTAATTTACTCATAACAACGCAATTTTCACAAATTTCCCAGAACCTTTTGCTCAACCTAGTATGTGGTTTCATCTTCATATTAGCCATAAATTGGCTAAAGAATATGAATTTGGGACAACCACACCCATAAAAGAGAAATAAACCATTGAACACCAATTAAAACATCAATAAAACAAGATTAAAATGGATAGAGGAAAAATAAAAAACAAATTACCAAATTGAAATCCATGCTGTCTTAGCATTAGGCATAACATAATACAATCATTGGAGATGGCCAGCACATGTTGGCAAAAAAGTTTTTTATAACGGTACAGTGCATAAACATTATGCGTGTCTACTTCTTGTAACACCTAAAATTCTATACATATAGCGAACTTTCTTGAAGTCCTAAGTTCATCTCAGTTATAATACAAGGACCGTTGGCAATGTAATGAGAACAGTTTTTATAGAAAAAATATTTAAGCCATAATCAGATAGTTTTAATATTTTTCAAAATATTATCTGTAGCCTTTTATACGGCGTATATATAATTTTTTTCGACAGTTTATAACATTGTTCAAATCCTTCTTCCAATATTCTCTAAAGACATTGTCTCACGATTTTCTCACTTTGTTCTGAATCGCCAGAGACATGAGAAATGACGCGCGTTCTTGGGGAAGCGCAGCAATATTAGCCCATGGTATGCTATTTCTTTCTCCCAGCATATTGTGTGTCGGCTCTAAAGAATAACGTTACGCTGTATAAGCCAGCCCTAAAACAAAGCAGATGTAATCACTGTACGATTAAATACTCTATACCAATGTTTTAAACTTCTAGGCATCGCAATTTTTAATTTTTATACCATTGTATTGGTAAAACAAAGTACTTTTAAATGCAATTTGTTTGAAAACTGTATCTCTATTTATTTTTGAAATATTAATTTTTTTGTAGATTTTAGAGCCATTTGCTTAATATTGGCAACGGAAGTACTCCATTTCAGTAGAAAGTCAAGGAAAAATAGTTGAAAAATAGTAATTAATATATTTTTGTTTCCATTTTCTCATAACAGAAAGAAAATATAATTAAAATACGTGCTATTTTGAAAAAAACATAAACGAATTATTTCTGTTAAAACAGTGAGCTATTATAAGCTATATTTAATTTTAAGTATCTATATTAATGTTACAAACAAATGAAGGCCTATGAATCATTAGATAGCAGTTTTTTTGTCGAGTTTCTTTAATGACGGCATCTTCTTGCCGCATATGAGTATTATTTTGCGATAGTGACGTCCTATGCATGCTTTACTGTAGATGTTTAAGAGTGGATCGTAAAGGTGGAATTCTTAAGCGGATGCGAATGACGTCAATTTACATAAAATAAAAGAGTGTGCTTTAAGTCTTAAAATTGAAATATGTTTTGTACTATTTATATATTCATATATTTTTTTTTCATCGGGGGCCACACTAAATTCTGAAAAAGCAAATTTCCTGTTTTCTAGTCGTTAATTCTTTTGGTTAAAGCATTAAAACGGCTGTATGAGTTTGAAAAAAATAAATACAAATGCCTTGAAAAAAAGAAAAATATATATTCATTTTATTTAAAATACAAGGAAGCGATCCGCTGAGAAATTAACATTATAAAACGAAAATATTTAAAAATGAAAGCAATGTTTGTACGACTTAAAATTTTTTTGTTAACATCCGAGGTTACATTCGAGCCATATCAGATACAAGACAATTACACTAATTACAGCAAACCTTATTTTTGTGAATTTGATACTTTATTTATTTATTTTTCGGCAAGATACTCCAACATCAGGGTTTAAATACTTTTCCCAATTATTTCCACGATTTTATCAATTTTTGACTAGTTCTGCGAATTTTATAATATGGCACATATTTCGTGCATATTTCGTTTACATTTGTTTTCAATATTTTTAAACAAAAATAAAAAATTATGCGTTCAGCATGGATTATGAAATACTTTCCAACACGTTTAAAATACTGTAGCAGAACTTCACTGTTTATTAAGGTAAAATATGATGTCTAAATAAACAATTTAGAAATACTCATAAAGCATTTGAACTTCTGCAATTACTATCAATACTCGGAAAAATATCCACCTTTTTTTGTGCAACCCTGTACATGATCTATAGATTTGTATGTATACTGAAAGTTAGTTAGAAAGTTAAAATTTTCCCTACAGCAATTTCTGTCAATAAACGGAAACGTACTTGAGAACTTTTGTGCAGTCCTGTATATGACATACATCCTGTATATGTCATGTATAATTTATAAACACCAAGTAATATGCAAAAAATGTTATATTTAAAAACGCTTACCACAACTGAAAACACAATTCCAACAATTATTGTTCATAAGCAATACTGTGCTAAAATCTGTTGTGTGTCCTTGTAAATGAACGATAAATTCTATACCATGTTCTACCGTAAGCGCCTTGTAGTACATCTCAGTTATATATATAAATTTCAATATGTTTAAAAGAGTATAATATAGTTAAAAAACACCGCAAATAATTTGTTTATATTTTTTTATCGTTATCTTTATATTCTTTTTCGTTAATTGATGAAAGATAATCTATCTGTGCATCACAAAATTTGACATCAAAAAGCTATTAATCATATAAAATACTTAAAAAATGAACACGTTTAGAAAGTTTAGCTGATCATGTTTTTAATTTATCGATGTGAATTGATTTTCAGGGAACTTTTATAAAAAAATCATTTTTTTTTTACTACACAGAAGTCTGCTACAAACTGATCAGTGATTCGAAGTTTTTGCAAAAACCGGTTTTTGAGTTTAATAAATCAACAAATATTGTTTTTTGTCAGTCTATGACGGATTATCTGTGCATCACCGCATTTGACAGTAAAAAGCTATTAATCATATAAAATACTTAAAAAATGCACACGTTTAGAAAGTTTAGCAGATCATGTTTTTAATTTATCTATAGGAATTGATTTACACAGAAATTTTATTAAAAAAAATATTTTTTTTACTACACAGATAAAAGTCTGCAACAAACTGAACGGTGATTCGAAGTTTTTGAAAATAACGGTTTCCGAGTTTAGTACACCAAGAAATATTGTTTTTCGTTAGATTGTCAAAGATAATATATCTGTGTTTCACAGCATTTGACACTAAAAAGCTCTTAATCATATAAAAGACTTAAAAAATGAACACGTTTAGAAAGTTTAGCGGATATATGTTTTAAATTTATCGATATGATTTCATGTAGACGGAACTTTTATAAAAAGTTATTTTTTTATTACACAGATAAAAGTCTGCCGCAACAAACTGACCGGTGGGTGATTTGAAGTTTTGACAAATACATATTGCGACCATGTTGTTGACCATATTATGCTCAAAATCAATTAAAAGTACATATTGCGACCATGTTGTTGACCATATTATGCTCAAAATCAATTAAAAGTACAAATTAGTAACAGTTATTTATAAAAACAGTGAAATGACGTTATAATTTGCTGCAAAATTTTAACAGTGTATTTTTTTCTGCGGTAAAATGCTACTGATTAAGTAGCATTGAAATGTAATAATATGATGGTTAATTTTGAAGGCGTAATTTTGAGCTACGTTCAATGATTTTAAGGATTTGTTTTACTGTAAAATTCTGCAGCAAACTGCCCAGTAATTCAACGGTTTTTATAGAAAACGGATACTTGATTATATTATGAAGTGTTCCCATTGGTCAGAATAGAGTTACATTACGGTTGCGTAAACTTTTTTTTAAAAAAAGGTTGAATGATTGGACAGTTTACTGCAGATTTTTATTAGCGCAGCTCCTGTTGCCATCTTAAGAGAACGAAGAAAATTTAAAAGAAATAAAAATGACGAATTGTGCATGATAACTGTATGTTTTGTTTTTTATAAACATGTAATGAAATTACTACACTTTAAAATTGCAGCAGATTGGCCAGTCATTCGACCGTTTTTATAGAAAACGGTTACATAACCAAAATTTTACTCTATTCTCAGCATAATATGGGCAATGTTATGGTCAGTTTACTGCAGATTTTTATCAGCGCAGCTGCTGTTTCCCTTTTAAGAGAACGAAGAAAATTTAAAAGAAAGAAAAATGACGAATTGTGCATGATAATTGTACGTTTTGTTTTTCAGAAACATGTCATGAAATTACTACACTATAAAAAAAAATTGCAGCAAATTGTCCGGTAATTCGACCGTTTTTATAGAAAAAGGTTTCACAACAAAAATTTTACTCTATTTTGAGCATAATATGGGCAATATTATGGTTAGTTTACTGCAGACTTTTATCAGTGCAGCTGATGTTGCCGTCTTAAGAAAACGAAGAAAATTTAAAAGGAAGAAAAATTACGAATTGTACATGGTAATTGTAAGTTTTGTTTTTGACAAATATGTAATGAAATTCCTACACTTAAAATAAAAGTTGCAGCAAATTGAACAGTCATTCCACCGTTTTTATAGAAAACGGTTTCAAAACCAAAATTTTACTCTATTCTGAGTACAAGATTGTTAATATTATGCTCAGAATAGAGTTAAATTATGGTTATTTAACCGTTTTCTATGAAAACCATTCAATTACTGGACAGTTTGTTGTAAATTTTTAATAGTGTAGAATAACAAAACGTTAAGTAATCATGTTATATAAAATGTACTCTTAAAATACTAGAACCTATAAAGAAATAGACTGTATAAAATTTTTAACTAAAACACTCTTGGTTTACAAACTTTAGAATAACTCACGCCATCAAAAACACGACAGATGAGCTCTGAACAACAACAACAACAAAAAAAATGAAATGTTGCTTTTCCAAAAAAACTTTTATGCATAACACTAAAGTTTCCCTTTTACACAAGATTTCTTAGGAAGTATTTATTGTTCGATAACACTGGACAACAATGGTTCTGTCACACAACTGAAGTTACTTAATTCTAGATCTCGTTTTTTTTTTTTTTTTCGCTGATTCCAAACAAGCTTTCCGTTTTTTTTCTAGGTGGTCTAGTTTTTGAGAAATTTGACTATTTATGTTTTTGCAATTTAAGTTCTTTTGTGTATTTTATGCAAATTTTAGATAAAATATATGTCACATTGAATTCCTTTTTCTAGATAATGACTACTGGGCTATTTGCTTCAGATAAACGTCATGATCTGCATATTCTGAACATTTATCTGTCAGTTATTAAGCCTAATTTGCATATTTTTCAATGGTTTAATGTTTACATTACTATAAACTTTAAACTGGTTACCACTGGTTTGACGAAATGTTTTTCTAAACTAGATTTTTATACTGATTTCAAATCTACAATCCGTTTTCTTATATCACATCTAGTTTCTGAGTAAAATTGAATTTTTACTTTTGTACGGTATTGGTAAAAGTTTGATATAAGATGCTTTTTAGGGACGTGCACACATTGTCAAAAGCGTGAACAGTGTCAGATTCCTATCAGGGTCATAAAGAACAATTTATATAATCGAAACAAAATGGAAAAAGTAGTAGAATTCATTCTAACTAGTTGAAGTACATCATAAAGTTGCGTAAAAAGCGGTTGCTGACTTTTTTGAACAAAAAATAAAATTTCACTTTTTTCAAAAACCAGACGTGATAGAAGAAAACAGATACTAGATTTGAAACCAGCGCAAAAAAAAAAAAAAAAACTGGTTTAGAAACATATTAGCGTACTCGTGTGGCAGAAATATTTGGACATCAAGAAACTTTATTAGAAAAACATGCAAATTAGGCACAATATTTCACGGTGAATGTCAGTACCGAACACGGCCCGATATTAGGTTCTAGATATCCGTTACAAAACTTTTGTGGTCCTTCGAGTGATAGTCGGTCCATTGGGCTGGCGCTTAGTCGGACCGGTGCCGATGGTAAGACTGCGGCAGGATACTATGCCAAAATCACGCCGATAGCTAACCATACAAATGCCGGTAGCAGCCAGATACCAGCATAAATTGAAAAAGAATTCTGTTTTGATGGCGACACCTATGAGCCATCTTGGAATGTATGATTGTTAATATTTCAAAGGAACATATTTCGGCGCTAGAAGAGGCTGGGTTCGATCTGAAGCCTCCAAGAATAGTAACCGCTTTAACCACTGTAGCCGATGGTAAACGCTTTAACCACTGTAACCGATGGTAAACGCTTTAACCACTCGCCCACTGAGCCTTGTTGAGGAGAAGATTCTGTGGGGGTAATAAGTGGGAATAAGGGGGGTAATAAGTGGGGGCATTTCGATAAGCGATGGTTTGACGTTGTAGGTAAATGGTAGATGGGAAAATTGCCGTTTTGAAGTGATTTAAAGTTTTTTTGTTATTGTTTTAATGCGCATGTATTTAAAAGTTAATTTAGTATTTAAATGAATGAAATAAATATTTTAGCGAATTAGTTAAAGCAAACGAATTGGTTTTTCTTATAAATTTAAGAATCATTAAATATTTAATAAAATAAATTATTTTTAGAGGTTTTGTTCAGTTAATAAACTTTTCTTATTAGTAATTATAATATAATTACATGCGTTGCGTTAATTTATAAAACATATATTTTTTTAACATGGAAAAAATTACTTTAATAAATAATAAGTTGGAAATTAATCACTTTTAATTAGAAAAAGGAATTCATTTTATGTCATTTGATGATTTAATGTAGAATATATATGTAATGATAATGTAGCAATATTAATTCTTTTACTTATCAGCATTTTTTAGCCCTTCACTGCACGGTGTGCCATATGTGGTACATACCAATGAAACCCTTTTATTTTCCTTTGTATCTTAAATATAGGTGATCTGAGCTTTGAGCCATATGTAGAACATATAAACAAAGAGTTTTGTACCTGTTTTTCTCACTAGATAGCAGTACGTTACAATCTATTAGATTTCCATTTCAAAAAAAAAAAAAAAAAAAAAAAAATGAGCGTGCACCGTAAACAACAGTAAAATTTGCTTCAACTTTTTCACCAGAAAATCTTGAAAGTATCGCAAGATAAAATTTTAGACATTGAAATATATCAAATATTTGTTATTTAGGCTGCTTAAAACTAAAATATTTCAGTACATCAGCTTGAAATCTTGTTTTTGTGTTTGTGCCAGATATGGAACAAAGAGCATGGAACTCATAGTACATTAAAAAAAAAAAAAAAAAAAAAATGGCGCGCAAAGGGCTAACGCAAGATGAAATCAATGCAAAATTATTTGCATCTGATACAGATGATGAACCTTTTGGACTTTCTTATGATAGTTGGGAAGATCCAACATATAACCCGGCTAAAAATAAAAGTGAGGATGCTATTTCTTTATCTAAATCGTTGACTGCACGATAACAACAAACGTAACCCAATAAATTGATTCAACCGCAACAGGAGGTAAGTTTTTATATTTATTAATAAAGTCATTTAAAATTCTACTAAAAATAATTTATAAAAGTTAAAAACAACATATAAAATTCGACAGTATTAAATTCAGACGTTTTTCCGCGGGAGGGACATTACGCTGTTTCAGGAGAGGGTGAGTATTGTATTTCTAAACGATACAGATTTTCAATTATCAGGGGAGTACATCTCAATGTTCCAGTCGAATGTCCCCCGCTGGCCACTCCCGGAATTCGATCCTGAATATATAGATTGAGCAGCATCCATTTTGAGAAATTGTTTTATTCTTTTAGATGCGGCAGATATTCCTGCTGACTCAGCGGGGACAGAAAAAAGTCAAAAAGGAAAGAGAGTATAAAAAATTAATTTGGAAGAATAAAAATCTGAGAATTCCTGAAGAGCAAATAAAATATAGAGGAAGTAATTCCTTAAGTGCTGAATTTAATACTCTGGATACTCCCAATCAATTTTTCTCCTTTTTTTAATGATGAACTTTTGAATTTTATTTCAGAAGAGACATATAGATACAGCATGCAAAAGGATCCTTCTCAGCCTTTACAAGTTTCCATTATGGATATTCAACGTTATACTGGAATTTGTTATCTAAATGTCAATGTCACTTATACATTTACCACCTGCAAGAGATTACTGAGGTGATATTTTAGTTAACCAAACGATTAAAGAGACAATGTTTGTCAAAGAATTTAAAAAAAATCTGACAATTTTTACACTTTAATCACAATACTAAAGAAATTCTTAGAAGCATGAATGTTCATGATAGACTGTTCAAAGTAAGGCCTTTAATAGAGAATAGCAGAAAACGCTTTATGCAAATTACTATGGAAGATTGTTTGTCACTAGATGAACAAATTTGCGAAAAAAATATCGAAGCACTTTGAAACAATATTTGCCAAATAAACCACATAAATGTGGCTTTAAATTCTTTGTTTTATGCGGTATAATTAGTTTTGCCGATGATTTTGAATTATATAGTGGCCAGGAAAAGGGTTCCATACGACAGACTAATGAGCTAAGTATAGGGTCTGGATCAAATGTTTTTGTGCGTCTCAGTAAGATAATTCCACGAAAACAAAACCATAAGTTGTTTTTTGATAAATACTTCAATTCATTACCCTTACTTGAATTTTTATCACAGAACGGAATACTTTCATTGGGCACAGTGAGACGCAACCGAATTACTAATTGTAGGCTTCCTGTAGAATCTGAGATGAAAAAGTAAACTAGTATGTTGTGGCCATCACAAAACTTTCTTCTATATAAATCACTTCAATTAAATCATTTAAATAGTAAAAGAAATTACATCAATTTAGAACCAATTCGTATCAAAGTATACCTGAATTTGAAGTTTGATTCGTCCATTACTTATTGAGATAGAGCTGTAGGGAAATTCTGAAAAATGCAGCATAGCAGCGCCATCTGTTGAGCGATTTGCACCCAAACACAAACAGCACTAATTCATATTAAGGTATACCGGAATCTGAAGTTTGATGAAAATCGGTGCATTAGTTCTGGAGCTAGAGCTATTGTGGAAATCACAAAAAATTCAGCACAGCAGCGCCACCTGTTGAGCGATTTACACGAAAAGGTACAAAACATCAATTCATGTCAAGGACTAACTGAATCTGAAGTTTGATGAAAATCCGTGCATTAGTTCTGGACATTGAGCTATTGTGGAAATCGTGAAAAATGCTACATAGCAGCGCCACCTGTTGAGCGATTTACAACAAAACATAAACAGCACTAACTCATATCCAGGTATACCTGAATCTGAAGTTTGTTGAAAACCCAAGCATTAGTTCTTGAGATAGAGCTATTGCGGAAATCTCAAAAAATGCAGCATAGCAGCGCCACCTGTTGAGCGATTTACACCACAAGGGGAAAAACGTCAAATCATGTCAAGCACTAACTGAATCTGAAGTTTGATGAAAATCCGTGCATTATTTCTTGAGATCTTACGAAAATCGTGTAAATGCTGCAAAATGCAGCATAGCAGCGCCATCTGTTGGGCGATTTCCACCAAAACGTTACCAGCACCAAATCATATCAAGGATTAACGGAATCTGAAGTTTTATAAAAATACGTGCATTAGTTCTTGAGATAGAGCTTTTGCGGAAATCCTGCAAAATGCTACATAGCAGCGCCGCCTGCAGGGCGATTTACACCAAAAACTAATCAGCACCAATCTATATCAGGGACTACCTGAATATAAATTTTTATTAAATTCCGTGCATTAGTTCTTGAGATAGAGCGCCCACAAAATTTGTGCCACATACAGACAGACAGACGGACAGACAGACAGAGAGACTCACAGACAGACATTTTGTAAAAACATGTTTTTTGGAATCTCTGACCCATAAAACGTGTAAATCCGTCGAAAACTGGGATTCGAAAATTTCCATGAAACCTATACTTTCTTCTTGTCAAGATAGAAGAAAGTAAAAAAGAGATATAGTTTATAACAAGTATCCTGCATTAACAGTACAGAAATATCATGTGTTACACGATTGGATAATAAGCCAGTTAATTTATTGTCAACATTTGTTGGAAGTCTCCCTATAGAATATATTTCTCGATTCGATAAAAATGTGAATTAAAAGACTGATATACCTTGCCCTTTTGTTGTAAAGCAATACAATAAACACACGGGTAGGGTAGACTTACTAGGCTGCGATTTAAGAAGATATAGAAATAAAATGAGATCTAAAAAGAACTACTTTCGAGTTTTCTACCATCTACTGGATGTTGTTATGATAAATTCACGGATCTTATATAAAAAAGTGAAAGCAAATAATCCCCTAACAAAAATGCTTTTGGTTAAATTCAGGGAAGAGGTTGTAATCTGCCTTTGTAAGATTGGAAGCGATACACCAAATACTAAAAGAAGACCCCAAATATGTCTGAAGTAGTAAAGGGAGTTACAGCCAAGAAACAAAAAGATCCTGTACCAGCAATGCCAGTTAAAGACGTAAGATTAGATGGAGAATATGTAGAATTTGAATACATATTATATTCTTTTTGTATATATGATATACAAGTATTGTGGGTTTTGTGCCACATTTGGTACAAGTACGTAAATATCTAATTGTGTTTTTTGTGACACATATGGAACATACCATAAAAATCCATATTAAAACAAAATATATGAAGTCAGATTTTTTAAATTATTTTTCCTGTATTTGTGACTGTCTAAAGTAATCAAATTATTTTTTTCATAAAGAAAAGAAAAATCGTGCAGAGAAGGGTTAAGGAGACCGAGAAAGCCCTATCTCCGACATGTTAATTTCACCAACTTTATGTACCTTTTTCTCAGAAATGGTGAAAGATAGAGGTCTAGATTTTTTAGATTAGTTAGAATAGCACAATTTACGTATTTTAGCAGACCATTTTCTTTCTAAGTGAAACTCAAAATTAATTATTAATTATTTATTGAAAGTCATTTTTCAATTATCATTTTTGGTAAGATTTCACTGCTTAAAATAATTAATTCTCAACAAATCCTTAAATCCCTGTGTTAAAGTATACAATATAACATACGTATTAAAAAAAATCTTAGTTCTTAAGTTTAATAGATATTGAAAAAAAGGAACATAAACATGAAAAATACAAGTTTTGAGAAAAAGTCAAAGATTTAAATGGTCATTAAGCTATGAAGTACTCTTAGAAAGAATGAATAATTTCAACACTTATTATTATTTTTTATATATTAAAGATGTGTGACACATCGTTGGAAAGTTAAAAGCTTAAACAATTTAGAGATATAAAAAGTAAAAATCGATTTTTTGGTTAAATTTTACTTTCCCGGTTCCCTTAATCTTAAAATGAAATAGAAATATCATCTTTTTTTTTTTTTTTCGTTTGATAAATAATTTTTTAGGGGAGATTCTGAATCTTTCTTTTAAATTTTAATGCTAAAAAGATGGGTAGATTTTTTAAATATTTTTATAGCTTGTAAAATAACTTTAAAAACTTTTTAATAATTTGTTTTTTAAATAAAATAAGAAACTTAGCTATTAATTATAAAATGAATCTATAATTAGAAAATAAGTTGAATTAACTTATGAAGTTTTTTTTTCTTTCTACGATTAAGTTTATAATGAATAATAATATTAAGGAACGATTTAAAAAAACTTTTGATGATTCAAATAATTGTAAGTCCTTTTTAAAATGAATTCAAAGAAATTTTTTAAAAATAAATAAATATAGGCTATTTTTGGCAATTTTTCTATTTATCACAGTTAGAATTTTATATGAATTATATGAAATATATAAGTCTTTTCAAAACTCAAACTCACACAAAATTAAGAAAAAGAAAAAATATCGGCTGACTAAAATTTTCGAATTCGGACCGAAGTTGGCAAATCTTATCGGGCTGCTATCAAAAATCACATATAGGTCCCGCTCACTTGCCGGTGTAAGTCACTTGCCGATATGAACCATAAGGGGACCGATTATGGTAACAGGCAGTCGATAACGCATATTCTTAAGTTTCGGTTGCCGATATGCTGCCGACACTTCAGCGAAACTAATGTGCCGATGTCGACACTTAATCGACACTGCCTGCTACGGTCCGATCGTATGCCGAAAGGTATGTCTTTTTGGGTATCGTTTCAGAAACAACTCTTTTGCGGGACAGTAACCATAACATAAAACAAAAAAGCCTGTCTTGTAATGCTTTATACCTTAAATTTACATATAATTTTACAAAAATTACTAAGTTTGCTTAAATCAAAATATGCAAATATCTTAAAAACAAGGCCTGCTGGAGTAAAATCTAAAACTAGAATCTGAATCTGCACAAAAAACCGCATAAGAAATAACTAATTTCGGTTTTGTGAAAGACCAAAATTTCAAATTTGTTGACCAGTGTAATTGAATACCATTGGAAACTTTCGATACAACTAATTTTTAACATGGATTATTACACTGTAGTGGAAAACTGGAGTAAAAGGGAAAATGATAGGAATTATTATACATTTATTGAACATTTTTTTTTCATTAAAATGCAAAAGTAAAATATTCAAATTTTTATATATGATGTTTAAGACTTTTCTGAAAGTTCTTTTAAAAGTGAATGCTTTAGCTTGAAAAAATTACTATATTTTAAAATGAAAGTACATATTATAATTCATCCAATCCATAAAACTTAAATATATTTATATATACGAGTTAAAATGACGTCATTTTCATCTTACTAGGTTTAAAAACAATGATTAAATCGTCAAAGCACTAAATGCTTTTGACAATAGACGTCACGCCTGAAAAGATACTCCTTTAAATCGTACATTTTAACTGAGACAATTACAACTTTTATTATAATTGTATTTAAAAATCTTATAATTTTCAGAATGTAATTTTTGCAATTTTCATTTAATCTGAATCTTAAAAAAGGATTTTTTGCTTATTAAAAGAAGTTTAGTAAAATTATAAATATTTTCTCTGTGCATAATAAAATAAGGGTTGTTTCTTTTCAAAATCAAAGATATCACGCAATGCAAGTGCATTTAGTTAGTTTTTTTATTTTTACAAATCATGATAAAAGTATTGTGCCTCGAAGAATACCTTTGTTCTCTAAGTACATTTCATATTGATGTTTAGAGAAAACGTCGAATCAATAAAATTTATTAAGTGCTATTTTTAATATAATCTACTTTGTAATCACTGCAATAAAGAATTTGCAAGTCTTTAGTAAAACAGTTTTTGTCGTTTCAGTAATTCACTATTAAATAAAAAATAACATATACATTATGTTTTCCAAATAGTTCTTCAACAGGATTCGTTTTAGAAATGTTATCCAATTTGCAAGTACGTTTTTATGAGTCAACTTTACTTATTGTTAGAAACTGAATTACTAAAAAGACGGAGATTTGAAATGGAAACGAGGTCATTGCTTTTACTGCAGTTTTAGTTTAATTATCAAAGTAATATAAAAGGAATCCAATTGCAATGTAAGTTCAAATAATTGATTGACTTTGTAAATAAACATCACTTCCATTGTTTCATTCTCTTTTATATTTGATCCACTACTTAGTTATATTTGAAAAAAAAAAATTAATTTAATTTTGTTAAAGGTACAAAATGTTTTATAAAATCTGGTCAGAAATATATTGTGTACTTCTAGTTACACATAAGATTTAAGTTTAACTGTTTATGTCCCAAATTATGAATTTATGAAGATTTAGTCTTCTAAAGCATTTTTTGTGAATTTTAAAACTACATTAGAAGATGTACACAATAATTTAATAAATTTTAGATGGATTTTTCCAATTAAAATTAATTAATTAAATTTGAATTTATAAGGATTTTGTGCAATATTTATAACTCCACTCAAATCTTTTCTTTAAAATATTTCTTTCAGCATTATAATTACAATACATTAATATAATAAAACTAATTAATTATAATACATTATAATTTAAAGCATATTCATATGTGTAAAATGTCAATAAACATTACATATGACTAACTAATAGCCCCATAGAGACAACCGGTAAAAAGTAACGGGGTCCGCTCTCTTAAAAAACCCGTTACGAGTCCTTTTTTTCAAATGAAATAACAAAACAAGTAGATTCGAGCTTCCCTTTTTATCTGAAAATTTTCATGTTAAAGGAACTAACAAATAAAAATTTCAAAGTAAAAACTTAAGATAATTAAATTGCGCACGTTTATAGAATTATACAACACTAAAAAATCCAATTAAATTTAAAGTAGTTATCTATTAATAAACTAGCAGAAGTGATACAACTATGGAGGGCCTAAGTTGGAGAAATGGCAGAGCTTCTAGATTCAGATTAGCTGAAAATGTGTGCGGAAGTTGTCTTTCTTTTGACAACATAAGTTAATTTTTGTCTATATTTTGTTAAAATGGCATTTTAAGAAAATTTGTATTACCTCTTCCAAGTAAATTCAACAAGTTTTCTTTCTTCGCGCGCATTCAAATCTCTATATTCTCAGATATACAGCGCATACGGATTCTCTCTGCTGGCCTGATTATTGCAAGAGAATTTGCCTAATTTTTACTGTTTTCATTACAAGGTGAAAAACAAATAAAAGGCATCCGAACATTTTATTTGCATTCTATTTCAATCTCTATTAACATATTAACGCATAAAATCCTAAACTGTCAAATTATGTAGAAATTTTGTAGAATTAGTAAATGTACAAATACAAAGTTCTTACAGTGAAAGTATAGAAATATTTCCGAACTTAAACTTCCCCCCCCCCCTTCACTTTTTCAAGGTCAAGAAAGCTTAAAAGAGGGAAAAGCAAAAGCAATCATCCTTTGAAAAATATTTTTGTTATGTAGAACCAATAATACTTTTGGAACAATATAAAGTATCTGTAACACATTCTAAATTGTATTACTACTAATCAATGCATTAAAGGAATTTTAAAGCAAGTTATTTTAATGGTACTTTAAAGTACCGTCGGGGGCATATAGGGTTAATAAGAAAATTCTTATAAAAGGAAATATTTAATATATTATTTAGCCATTTTTAAGAAAATTTTTGTTTAAAATATTCCATTCCTTAAATTAGAGAAAGTAGGAAATAACGCTCCAAGAAACTTTTATTGAGTTAATTCCGAAAACTTTATGTGCAACCTTAACATCGTTGCTTTGGAATGGCAAAATTCAGTTTCAATTATCTTTGGAGTAAAATGTCATAAAAGTATAATTTTTCATGGTATCACAACAGTTAAAAAAATTGTTAAAATCGCATAGAAACATTTCTTAAAATGAATTATATTATGATTGCTCAATTTTAAATATGACTACAATATACTTTTCTAAAAATTAGAGTATGATATAAGGGCGATAAAAGTTCATTGCGGTAAAAAGACGTTTGGCGAACTAAAATTATCGACGACGTAATGTATGTTCACGTGTAAACTCATTCGTCGAAACAGCTATTGCTAAATTCTGTAAAATTGATTACCATTGTTTATACAAAAATTTCTAATCTCATTATGCATCCAGCGCCTATGCACTCTCTTTTAAATAACTCAGATTGAAAATTTTTTATCAAGTTTGTTACAAGTTATTTGTTACAAGGAGCATGAAAACTACCTTTTCCTTCCGGCACAGGTCTGAAGGACTTTTCATTTGACAGTCGTTTACTACAAATTAATTTATTTTATAAATATTGAAAAGCTTTACTTTTTTCTAGGATAGTTCTCTCTTTTTGTTAATTTATGTTTTAATCATTTCGTGATCTGCATTAAAAATGTCTTTTTAAAAATCATCGCAAAGCGCAAATGTAAATAAAAAAGCCTAGTTCTTAAACTGTGCAAAACGTTTTCCCCAGAGATAAAATATTTTTCCTGTTTCTTCTTGCGATCACAAGAGACTATATACTTAAAATTTCTTTCCTGTTTGGAAGTATCTTTTTTTGCAACATCTAAGAAGTTCGAAGAGAAAATGGGGCAGAATAGTTTCTACTCTAAGAATTTCTCGAAAATGTGTTCGATAAAAGAATAAAAATTACTATCGCACTAACTCCAGATTATTAATGACTGTTGCTTTTCAAATTCTTGTTTTAGAATCCGTATTTTTATTTTTGATCGTCATTCTACGAGAAAAAGATTTCAGCATAGTTTTTCGCGAAAGATTTCTCAGCTGAAAATAACTAATTCAAAGCAAGCTGACGCAGTGTGAAAGTAGGATTAAGAGTTAGTCTCAGTTAAATTATTAAAAGAGTTAAAAAATATATAACATGTTTGAAAATTTCCAATAATAAATATTATTTTAGAGTATTAAATGCGACTACTCTGAGACGTCACATTGTGACTAAAAGGAGAACTTCGCCAAAAATCTTCACCAAAAAAGGGACAACAAAACATATATATTCTAAAAAATTCAAAACGTATATATTATAATTTTTTTTCTTTTGAGAAATTAAAAAAAATTGTGAGGTCACATCAAGTCACATATTTCACGTCACGAATATGATTACAAAATTAATCGAAGTCGACAGAACAAAATTCGAGTGCTGCAAGGTTTTTTGGAAAGGAGTGGAAGATTTGGGAAGTTTTGTGAAAAAACTGATTGCCATGATATAATGAATATAATTTTTGTACACTTAATTATGTTTTTTTGCTGTGACAGTTTTACTTGTTTAAGTAATATTGTATTATAATTCCTGTTTTTTTTTTTTAATTTTCAACGATAAGGAAGAAAAGATAAAATGTCAAAATTTGGGTCGGTATGCCTCCTCCGCCTCTTTATCAGAGCTTGTGACTGCTACATAAATAGTTTTGAGATTTAACGCATTTTGATTTTTTGAAAGCTTGACGGGCTGCTATTTAAACGTGTCTGGGTGCAAGAAAATTTATGAGACCCTAAATAATTTCACAATACACAATATTTATCAGATAACACGAAATATGCTAGTCTCATTTCGGAACACTTCAAAAGACAAATTTTCTAAACTGTAGAGCCCGTGTGTAAAATATCTTCGGAACTTAAATTTTGATTTAAAAAAATAGAAAAGAAAAGGGCATTAAAAAACAATGGTAGCCCCTGTAAGCTTCGCCTCTCCCTTTTAAGACAGGCCCTGATTGAAAGCACTTATATTGGAATAAATACATAATCTTTTCGCATGATAAAAACTTGATAAAAAACTACAATAATTTAGTTAAAACTTTAAAGCAAAATATTTTCAATACAGTAAACACAGAACGTTAAATACTGTGAAATTCAGACGACGAGATTATCATACTCGAATGTACACACAGTCTCTAGAACTGAAAGAACAACGGAGGAGAATTGTTTCATTTCTTCAAATTCTCGCCTGCGCATAAAGGCGATCAAATAATAATAATGAAAAATATAAATTTTTTCTTTGACACACACGTATGTGACATCAGCGCAACTAATGTCCCTTGAAAAGGTATTGTGATCATTCAATTCAATAGATCACTGAATGACTGAGGAATTGTGTTTAGTTTGCGTCCACCAGCCCTGCAGCCCACTTTAATCGTTAAGTGTTTTTACCGTAAATTGTGCAACGCCCCCACCAGATTTATACAAGTTTTAAAGTATTCTTAAACTTCCAATGCTATAACAGGTCCTATAACAGCATAAATGTTGAGGGCTGTGATTGTAAAAAATACTGGATCATTAGCAATTGCACAGAAGGAAAGCAGTGCAGTGCAGGGAGAGAGTAGCTGAAGTTACTGCTTCTGTGTTTGGAGACGTGAATTAGCATTCGTACAAACGTTAATGCAAAACTTGCCAATTCAAAAGAAATATATTTTCAGCAAAGTAAGGACGATATCACTGAAGATGTTTCCTTTTTATCTAAGTAAATGACACATTCTCTAAATGTAAATCAAGTAATGTACATTCACACTGGATTTCATATTAGGATCATACGTTTCGAGCGTATTATTCCTAGAAGCCTTCCTGAAATTACTGAAGCCTGTTCATCACTAGAGAAAATGTTTTGAGAAATGTTTAAAATATTTGTCATTTCAGATGTACAGAGTGGGCCAAAAGTCCTTGAAGCATTTAAAAATATAATAAAAAATGAAGTAGTTGGTACGCGAAAGCATGATTTGTACGAAAATACTTTGCTTAATTACTTTAGAAAAAATGTTAAAAAAAAAATTCGTACAGATATTACTATGCATTCAAACTTATAAACAAGATTAAAAAAATCCAGATGATCAGCTACAGACCGTTTGTTTTGTACAATCTACTGCTATAACTCAACACGTGTAAGAAAATTGAGTTTTATTCGGATCTAATTCGAGTTGCAAAAGAGCACTCGTTCAAATATGGCAGCAGATTTTTGAAAATGAATAGTCTTTACTGAATTACATTGCGTTTTTCTGCTTTTCTGCAGGTTTGAAGATAGAAGGTCATCTAGGCGATTTTTTATTTAATATTTCTTTGAGTTAAGAATATGTTTATTTTCTAATAACATTCATGCAGCAGAGAGCAAGATCATGCAATTAGCGTTTGATACATTGCCTTCACATCCGCAGAGTTTTACAGGTGAGTGGATTAGTTAGATTTTTTTTTCTGACGGCATCATTCGACATGAATTAGAGATATAAATTACCATATGTTTCCTTTAAATTCTACAGGAAACGTGTGATGTAACAATAAGTGCTACGCAGACGATTACGCGTAGAATAGAATATAGCTACATATAATGTAATATGACGACCTTGTATAGCCAAATCAAGATGTTTTAATAATATATGCATTTGCAGTGCAGAGCCGCTATTTTATACAAATATATTTAGAAAACTTTTTTCATTCTTTAACCACTCAAATACTAAAGTTCTATTTTTGTGCTACTAAAACTTACTAGGTTATGATATATTTTGTATTTGAAAAATTTTCTATGCTTTCAAGCACAAAAACACGTTTTCTTGTTTTTAGTACCAGAAAAGGATGAAAGTAAAATTCAAAGTATAAATCAGTAACTTTCAGTTCCACAAAAATTAATATTTTTCTTACTTTTTTGTTAAAGAATAAAAAAAGTTTTTCTAAATATAATTTATAGAACCCAGGTACCGTAAAAAAATTAAAATTTCGTTACATAATTATTATTATTTTTTGACATAAATGGATTTTCGTATGATAAAGAACAATATATGAAACTTTTTTACAACTGAAACTATAGCCATAAAATAAATGATTTAGAAATTACCTATTAGTTAACGATAAGAACGGTACCTTGCACATTATTTTATAAAAGAAAATTTTTGTATAACTAAGATTTATATTCATAATTCAGAAGATTTTCATAAAGTAAAGTCATAATTTAATATAATAGTATTTATTCTATGCAATCGCCAAAAATATTTGCATTTAAAAAGTACTCGAACATGATTTTTCATAAAACACATTTAGCACCTAAAACTCTAAATAAATTTTTGCGTATTTTGATTTTTCGGGTATTTTTTATTTTGATAAAAGTAATATCGCTTGAAACTAAAGACATATGCGACAAAGCAATTACGCTTTAGACGCTTTTACTTTTTCCTGTTTGTAAGAAGCAATTTTGAGTAAATTTTTCATTACTGAGTATAAAGTTTCGAGAACATTTCAGCTTTTTGCTTTTAAAGAAGTGAATTGATTGCAATTAAATGTGAATTTTCTAGAGTGTTAAATTCTTGAAAAAAGAGTTTTTTGATAAAAAGATGATATAATGTATCATGCAAAATAAACAAATATATCATATTAAGATTTTCCGTTAAATTATCTTTTCAATTCCTTGTGTATTTTAGCTTAATTTAATAGAAGTGACTTGAAAAGGATATTTTTTCTGTGAATATGACAAATTCCACTTTATTAATAATTTTCCTTTTATTATAAGTATATTTTTGAAATGTTTAAAATTGATAGGATGAAGTAACTTTAAATTAAAAAAAATGTATAATAAATAATAAATTTAATATTAAAAATATATATTCATTTTAACCTGTATACATTTTAACAGAAATCGATTTTTAGATGCTTTAAGATTACAGTTCATTCAGTAGTAGTCAGTTATTCTCAAAAAACTATTTTCTTTACAGTTTGTATTGTAACTGTTAAAAAGGACTTTTTAATAAAAAGTTAAATAAAAAAAAATTAAAAACCCGACTTCGTAAAAAGCAAACTAAAAAGAGTGAAACAAGATGACGTAGGAAAATAGTAGAATGTGTAATGACAATCCATTGTTTTACTTAAGCAATTGCAGTCGGATGCATCAGATTCATGTTTAGGTACGTACTGCGGCTCCTTCTACTTACATGTTTGCCTCCGACTGCAATTACTTAAGTTAAAAAAAAAGGATTTTCATTAAACACTCTACTATTTTCTTACGCCATCTTGTTTCCCTCATTTTAGTTCGCTTTTTTACGCAGTCGGGTTTTTTGATTTTTTTAATTTAATTTTTTATTCATGAATTTTTAGTTCATATTACTTACCAATTTTTTGTATTTACTTGTATTGATGACTTTTAAGTTGTGTTTAATTGTTAGTTCCGATCTATAAACATTGTTTTGATGATGCTTATATATGTCTATGAAGGTTAGAGTTACAGTTAAGCTAGAGATACTACCTACACAACATTCAGGTTGTGTAATATTCAAAGGGAGCTTCTGACTGTAAAATAGTCTAGGAAACACCGTCTTCAATTTGAAAGACCTGTCCAATGATATGCCACTCAATATGATGTGTAAAAATTTTTTTACTCTCTACCGCCATTTTGTATTTTACGGCCGCCATTTTGAATTAATGAAAACAAAACTTAGCCTATAACTATCGGACGGTTAAGACGAATCGATAGAGATCTGTTTCGAAGGTATAAAGAAATCCACATACATACATACATACATACATACATACCCAGATACGGGTCAAACACATAACACTTCTTGGTAGTCGGATAATTAGAAGTTTCAAATTTTACATCTGCACAATACATAATTAGTACACCAAGTGCCTTTTCGTTTGGTATACGAAGGTAAAATAGACCGGAAGATCGAACTATCATGTCAAAACTGGGTGTTCGTTTCTAAAATTTCGATGTTTGTTACAATTTCAATGTGAAGATGGTTCAATGTTTTAATATAATTTGAAAGAAGACACAATTTAAAAATTCGGATGGCTATTTGCATTTTTGTCTGCGACAATTTGGCCATCAATAGGTACTTTTTTTAACGACGGTATTTTTAAGTTATGGGAACGAAATGTAAAATATTTAGAATTTCTTAATATTTTAAATTTTGATTATTGTTGTGTTGAATGACAATTTACATAGCTCGTGTTACGCAAACAACCTCTTTCCAATCTTTTTTAAACAAAAGTAAAATGAAATGAAGAGACCAACTCTCCAACCGAAGGTGAATTGAAGTGAAGAGAGGAGTAGAGAGTCAGTGGTGGCTTCTGTTATGTGTAAGGTGTGAGTAGTGCATCCGGGTAAATAATGGTTTTGTTTTGAGAAGTATTATAAGTGGTTTTGTGGAACGATTATGTAGTTCACAAGTAATAACAAAGGTGTAGGGGAGACTAGGGAGAGTTGACCCACTTTTTACAAAATGATTTTTTATTTTTTAAATATTAAATGTAGAATAAAGTTTTATATATTATTTTATTCGTTATACAATCAGTTATCAAACGAAAATTTTTACACAAGTGTAACAGATAAGAAATTTGGAAAATGAGTGTGATTTTAATCACGAGAAAATAATGGGCCAAGATGGCCAAATATGGGAGGATTGATCCACTATATGGGAGGTTTGACCCACTTTGTTTTATATTGAAATATTTGTGAAGAGAAATAAAATCAGTTAAAAAAAAAGCAAAATAACTATATACTGCATGTTTTAATTATTATAGAAGAATATTTTTGAAAATATGATGCTTAAACAAACCTGTTTAGATGCAATCGCAAATCAGAGGAGAAATTTTTTTTTAAAAACAGGATTCTGTCCGAGCAGATATAATTGTACAGCAGGGAAAATGAAATTTTAACGTTTAAGAGAGTATTCCGTTAGAGAGAGGTTCCATTTTTATAGGATTTCATGTATTATTATGCCCGGATTTGTGAGCCACTGTCAGGCTTTTATTTGTCTCCTTGCCTACTTTTTGTGACAGTCGACCTGACAACTATAGTTGTCATATACTTTGGCTTTTTCTCACTGTATTCATCCTGGTGAAATTTGTCTACATACCTTCCTAAAGTTTTTCGATCAATGTCATGTTCTTTTTAAGCCGCATGAGCATTTAACTTGTCATTACCATCTTTTAACCCTTTCAGGGGTAAAGCACTTTCAGTACTAAAATGTCGAAATAAATGTCCGGCACCATAATTTACGAATAAATTTATTTTGGAAATAAGGAAAAGGCCCTATTTCACATACATATTAAATGGAAAAGAATTTACCAAAATTCTGGTACCACTGTGGCATTTGGAAATTAAGATTAAGTGGTTTCATAAACATACCACTCCCCCTGAAAGAGTAAAGATTGCTGATTTCAAACTTTCTAGTCTTTTTCACGGTTTATATGCTCCTATTGTAAGTAATATTTAAAGGGAAAAAGTTCTTATCAATTTTCCCATTTATATTTCATTAAATACTTTCTTGTTGTAGCTACTATAGCAATTTTTTACATCTTTCTTTAATCAGTTTTAAACATTTTCTTTTCCACATCCCATTTTACTGTAGCTTTACTGAATAAATTTACATTCTTTTTTATAACCAGTAATCTTTCATTATGCACAGTGTATAATAAATAGATTTCCAGAACCACTTAATTAAGGGATCCTTGAGCATCTGGTCAACCCTCCCTCATGTTGACTGGGTTAAACCTCCCCACATAGCCATTTTCTAAGGAATAGCACATTTTTATATTAAGCCTAACTTTCGGTACAATCTTTATGCTTGGAAATAAAGAACGATATTTCTGCATTACTTAAAACCTACTTACTTAAATTTCTTTGATATATATTAACTGAAAAAAAGCTTAGAAAATAAATCTAAAAACCACAACTTTTAGGTTGAAAACGCCTCACAATTGATTTTTTCCACACCTATTTCGATTATCTGTATGAAACGAAGACTGTTGTTTGAGCATTCCGGTAGCTTTGGTTGACACCTATTGATAAAACTGTGAAATTCTTTTAAATATGAAAATTGATGGGTGGGTCAAGCCTCCCTTATAGTCAACCGTCCCTAGTCTCCCCTACGTATATTTGAGTTTATTGTTTGAACATACGAGTAGCTTGGATTGACACCTATTGATAAAACTCTGGAATTCTTTTAAATATGAAAACTGATGGGTGGGTTAAGCCTCCCGTATGGTCACCCCCCCCCCCCCCTTAGTCTCCCCTATATAGTTTTTTCTCTCAAGTGTAATCAATTTTGTTCATATCAGTGTTTAATAAACTTTATAATTCCATTATCGACTGTCGTGATATTACAGATAGATCAAAAGCTGAAATTTCAAATACGTCTGACGATGGTGGCACACATCCAAACATCTATACTAATATGGCTACACATCTACATGTCTACAGATCTAAATATACACAAGTAGAGTAACATAAAAAATGTCTGCACCGAAATCTACAAATAGCAGAATAAAGTTTGCACCAAAGTTTCTTATTTAAGATGTTCGACAATAAGACCTAAAATAACTTCTTAAAAACACCATAAAAATTGAGAAATGCGCATTTCTATATCTCTGCGTTATTTTAAAGACGTTCTTTTGGATCTTATGGTATCACACCAGCTGATATTATTAAAGTTCGAGAATACTATCATAAGGAACTTTTCATGAAGGATCGTATACATATTTATTTCTGTATGAACTTTGAAATCTTAATAAAATAGCCCCATATTTCTTACTTTCATTCCATTTGTTATGCTGCATTTACTCCAATTAAAAATTCAAATTGATCTATTTTAAAAACAGACGAAGCATGATTAAAAGTGTGTTCAGGAACTGTGTAAAAATGAAGAAATTTTGAAAATTGTGCGATGTTGTGGCTAAAGATTTGAAAATAATGCTGTAGCAATAAATTGTAAATGATGGTATCAATACTCATTGAGAAATCCGTAAATATACAGTTTACTTGGCATATATATCGTGTATTAAATAGTAGAGAAGATATTTTCAAATTTATTCTTAAATATGGTCCTTTAAAGTTTCCAATTTTACATAACAACTCTTAACCTGGCAGTTTATGGTTAAAAATAAAATAAAAGTTTTTATTGGGAGATTTTCGATCATTGAATTTTTTACAGTGACGAAAAAAAATGTGTATCTATTTATGAATTTTCAATGAGTACATTAATAATTCAATACTAATATTACAAAAACATAGTTATAGAAATTATGCATGCTCGTCAGGGGCTGTTCATATATAACGTTATCAACTTTTTGGTAATTTTGGACTCCCTTCGTCCCCTTCCGATATCACACGTTATCATTCCTTGACACTCCCCCCCCCCCCCCCGTAATGATATCGTTATCAATGTCTAAAAATTCTTTGATTTTTGGAATTTGTTTCTTTTGTTTGGAGCGATATACAGTAATGGTTACATTTATTTTTCACATACTTTATTGGTTCAAATGAAGAGAAGTCAACAAAATATCACTTTATATATGAAATAACATTTAACATAAATAGATATTATTTAAATGTATTTTATACTAGCTTTTTTTACATAATGCATTCAACAGTAATGATGTCTTCTTGCACTTGCCCCGCACGAAGTGGGGGGGGGGGGGAGGCGGGTAGATAGATATTCTTATCAACAAAACAGGTGGACAACATTTTTTTGTCTTTCTCTTTTATTTATTAGTAAACACAAGTTTCACTTAAAATATACTTCATATATGGTTTTTCGGACAGGGATTGTATATGATTATATGCATACACGTATGAAGAAGAACGTTGGGAGTATGTCAAACGTTGGAATTAAATAATTTTATAATCATTTAGTGATTTTAATAATAACTTTGTATTTTTATAAAATTAGATAACATACCATTTTTAAGGAAAAATCATGTTACAAATAAAAGATAAACGTTTGGTTGAATCAGAAATGATATCTATATGAAAATACAAACCACCCTGCCCTAGAGATATCTTACGACATCATGTGCCAGACTCCTACCCTTTCTAAAATGATAGCGTTATATATGCACAGCCCCTTATTTGTCTAATTTTACAAAGTAGGGGAAATACGTGTAAAGTGGTCAGTGAGGGCAGAGTGGTCATTTGAGTTTTTTCCGCTGTATAGAGCCCTCTGCAACGCAAGAATTGGGCGAAACAGTCTGCACAGATACTGGTAGTATTGTCTGTGACTTTGAAGCGAAAACCTACATTTTTTTTCTTTAATTTCTGAACTGCTTTTATTGTTTTTCGCATTTATGCTTTTAGGCAAGTGGTACGACTTCTTGATTATAGTTAAATAAAATGTAGTGCTATAATTATTTGCTCTTAAGGGGGTCCGAGGCACATTTTAAAATAATTTTTATTTATTGAGTTAAAATTGTGAAATTTTTTGTGATGGTTAACCATATCATTTGCAAACAAAATCACATGATAAAACTTCTCATAATTAAAAAAAAAATTAAATTTTATTAAAAAAGTGGGGTAATTTAAAATCGTTATAACTCGAAATATTATTTGTAAGATTTCAATTTTTTTCATTTAAATGAACAGAAATATATAAGTTTTAATTTTGATTAAGCATTTTTAAAAATATTAATGTAAATAAAAATTTAAAATATTTTAATTAAAATTTAAAAAATACAGGTGTAACTTAAAAAAATCATATTTTCTAAAGTAAATATATTTCTTTTTTCGAATTTGCTGAATCAAAATTAAAGTAAAACGATTGAAAAAGACATGTTCCAAGTTTGAAACATATTTCTTTAACGGTTCCTGACTTATAACAATTTAAATATGAGAAATGGAGAAAAAACCCATCATGAAGAAAAACGCATTCTGACTAGAAGTCGTTTCCATGACAGCCATTTGCTTGAAAGCTAGATTTTGAAAAGAAACCAATTAATATTTCTTGTTCTATTTAAAATAGAAACATGATTTAAAAGTCATTTTAAGCAGGAAAAAACAGAGAAATTTTGAATAAAATAAAATGTCTTTACAAAATTTGAAGATTTTTGTGTCCCGGACCCCCTTAAATCACAATTTTTCTAAATTTATGTGTGTGCGTAGTTCATTAAGAGATAACATCAGTGTTGCCAGATAGTCAAAAGTCTATTCCACCAAAGGTTCTGGAAAATTCCCCAATCAGTAGACGTTTTTGTTGTTGTTGAAGTTGCTGGTTTTCTTTAAATCCCAACAGTGACAAAATTAAATGACTATCTATGCCCATCATTCATATGCCGACAACTATGGCTTGAAGGCTAGATTTTGAAAACAAACCAAAACAAAAAAATAATATTTCCTTTTCCAATTAAGATAGAAAAATGATTTAAACGCCACTTTAAGATAAAAAAGAAACAGAGAAATTTTTAGTGCAATAATTTTTTTTAGAAAATTTGAAGATTTTTGTGTGCGGACTCCCTTAAACTGTTTGATCAATGTGAAATAACCTTTTAAATGATGTGTGTTTGAAAACACCGAGTCATGTAGATTAGATGCTAGGCTACAGTTTTTATAATGCCATTATTCACGACAAATTGCCCACAAAGAGATCGAGCAAAATGGTCGGATGACTACTTTGCCCGGAAACGATTTTTTTCATCAAAATACTACCCAAATGTTTTTTTTTTGAAAGGAAGAAGAAAGTTCGGAGCAATAACTTCTACAGAGAAAAGCTTATTCTCGACATTTGAAATCTGCATGTGTGCTGAGGACATCTTGTATTCTTCTGTTCTTCATATTGATACTCATTACTGTTTACTTTATCTTATAACGATTTAATACTTAAAACATTACAAAACTTGATACTTGTTCTTAATGTATGTTACTTTAGCTTGTGCTGAATAAATATACATGTTGAATCAATGTGATTTGTTCATTTACCTGTTCTGGTCATTTTACCCAATCTATATAGTCAAAGTGTCCCTTTTGTAGCTTTTATTTTAAAGTAACGTGTACATATAAAAAAAACCCCCAGTAAAATAGCAATTGAAACTAAAGTTATTATAGTTATTATTGGTATTTGTTTCTAGAACTTTACTGATTATAAAAGCATCATAAAAATTCATCAAACCTTAGAGTGGTTACTTTACCTTTCCTTCCCATGTAATATAAAACAAAAGTAATCAAATACATAAGTTATTTTTCAAGTTATGCTTAAATAAAGTGTGTTTATATTTTGTTATTTTTTCACCAATTTATATCACACCATCTAATTCAAAATTAATGTCGATTTACATTATCACATTTTTGGCATGCCATAAAATTATGGCGTTGCAACTGAACTTCATATTTCATGTCATAACGAGAACGCTGTTGCTTAAGATCAACTATGAAAATAATTGTTATAGAACTAAAATAAACTTAGACAGAAACGGAAAATTTCTACTTTAAAAAGAACTTTAAGTAAAATACTTTAAAAAAAATTATACCTAAAAAGAATTATTTTTTTCTATATTTTCAGGTTATTTTTTTATAAACACAATAGAGATTGAAACTAAAGTCATATGCGACAACGTAATTACTTTTTCAAACGATTTTAGTTTTTTTCTGTTTGAAAGAAGCAATTTCGAGAAAATGTTTTGTTACTGAGTATAAAATATCGACAATATTTCCGCTTTTATTATTTTTCGCAGAGAGAACTGAATGTAATTAAATGAGAATTTTTGAGAGTGTGAAACCTTTGGAAGCGTGTTTATTGTTAAACAGACAAAATAAGATATCACATAAAATAAACAAATATATTAAAAAGAGATTCTTTTAAGCTGTCTTTTACAATACTTTTTTGCTGAATTTAATAGGAACATTTTATTCGAAAAGAATATTTTTTGAGCGTGATGGATTTAACTTTATTATCAAGGGTATTCTTTAAAAGTGTCATTCCTTTAGTTATGTGCAAAACAATATCACAGAATATACAGGGTGTCCTAGATTTGTCTTTACAACTTTGATTCTCCATTAAACCTAAATGAAATAAGATAGTGAAGTTCGGTTTTGTATGTTTATAGCAGCAACTCATAAAGTTTTATTTGTACTAAAAAGAATGTTTTTGCTTTCAGACACGACCCAATAAGATCCATAACAGGTGATAGCTGAACCAAAGGAAAAGGCCCAGTGTGTGGCTTGGTTCATACAGACGAAGTCAGATACACGTGCCCAAAAGAATTAGATAGGTTTGGGACTTGGATGATTTGAAGCACAGGATTATTGCGGTAACGCTACAATTCCTGTAGACATGCTTGAAAGAATGTGGCAGGCGGTTGAATACCATCTCGACGTTGTTCGTGAACCAAAGGGGGTCATGTGGCATATCACATAAGCATTTCTAGCATCACATAAAACTTTGGAACTTGCTGTTCATTATACAATAAACAGATTTTTGTTATCCAATTTCGTTTAAGTTTTATGGAGGATTAAAGTTGTAAAGATAAATTTGGGGCACCCCGTATATTTAAAAAAGTAATTGTAATTGAAAATATGTATTAACGGGAATATTCTCTTGTGTAATTGAGCAATACATGTAACTAGTTAAATATAAAATATTAGTTTTTCATATAAGTAATGTGCCCACAGAAAAAGCTAAATCTGTTACAGCTTTAATTTTTATTACTGGGTATGTAATGTTGGTTTAAAACATTTTTATTAGAATGATACAAGTACGATGAATTGCCGGCGTAAAACACTTGCAAAAAATACCATTGCGAGGAACGAAGGAGTGGCTACAAGACATGTTTTTCAGTAGCCGGTTTTTTTTTAGTTGTGAACTGAGTAATGTTGAGAGATTTGATTTAAAAGATGTTTTTGAGTTGTGTTTGTGTACACATAGTGAAAATAAAAATGTTATCATTTGTTTTAGTGTGCTGAATATTACGTTACATAGGAACTGATTAGGACTGAGTGCAACGGTATTACACTGGCAATCTTAGTCATACATGTATTGTTACAACGCCCTTTTTTGTTTTTCAATACGCTGATAAATTTGCGCAAGTAAAAAGAAGGGTGTTGCCATTCAAAAATTTCCAAAATTTCCAAAACTGAACCGTAACTGTGACTATTGTTTTAAATCATCACGATCTCGAGCGCATACCTTCAAATAACTAAATCTGAAATTTCCTTTCGATTGGTTGAGCGGTTAGGTCACTAGGAGTACATATATCTGGAAAGTTTTTCTATGTACATATTTTCCCTGTACATCTACGTAATGCAAAAAATCAAATTTAATAAAATTTATCTTACCATCGGGAAAATATTTTCATAATGTTAAATAAGTACAAACCAATTAAAAATAATTTCTGATGACCCTTAATTTTAAAACGCCCCCTTTTTTTTTTCAATACGAAATTTAGCACAAAAAAATGTACGTTTTTAGAAGTATGACTAAAAAAAATTTAAACAGAAAGAAAGCTAATGTGTTGAATAATTTTGTTAAAAAATACTTAGAGGAGCACGGACAATTTGGATCACAGTTATGAATGTTTGTGGTTATCGCGCCTTTATATTCCTGCTATAATAAAATTTAGGGGGTATAGGTGTTTGTAGTTATTGGGCATTTATAATCATGCTTTACTAAGATTTTAGGGGCCGGAAAAACCGAAAACGTCCCCTGTAAAATTATGTTAGGTTGTGTAACCGAAATAGCTACGTAACAAAATTGCACTAGGGCCGAAGTTTCGGGACCGAAATGTCCTGTTACAGATATTTAGTAGCTTATAAAATAAAAACAAGTAAGAAAAATCATGCGTACATCATAGATTATGAAACACTTTCCAATACTCCCTCAAAGCTTTAACGAAGCTTAGTTACTTAGGGAAATAAGATAAATAAGATAACTAAGTAAACATTTAAAAATCTGATTTCAGTAATTACCGTCCATAGCCAAATATGTATTCAATTTCTTTTGAACAGCCCTGTATTCTATCTGCATATTGATATATGTACAATTAATTATACGATTAATATAAAGGGAAAATTTAGTTTAGCAAGAAAATGCATAACAGGTTGAAATTCATCTTTCAGCAATTTATACTAATAGATGGAAACATACTTGAATACTTTTGTACAGCCCTGTAGTTTACTTAGTACCTTTATTACATGCCACTATTTAGCTAAAATTTAATTCAAACTAAAATACGCTTAAAACTACTGAAATTACATTTACAGAAATTATCACCAATAGACGGCCATGTGTCCAACTCTTTACGTGGCCCTGTATATCATTTTATCCATTTTCTAGAAATATTTCCGAGTACACTAAATTCATTTCAGCGTAAAAATTCATAACTCCTTTAAAACCCACCTTTAAGCAATTTATGCTCATACTCAGTAACCTTTACTAATTCATTTCTGTAGCTCTGTATATGAACTATAGCATTCATACGCACTTTATAGTACGCATAAATATAGTGAACTATTAGGTAGGTGTGATCACAGATTGCACAGAGGGTTTCGTTTAATATTACTTTCAAAAAACTTTATCCCCTTTCAAAATCTGTTAGTTCCACATTCGCAACCAGGGGGCACACTCTATTCTAAATAAACCTCTATCTGAACGAAACTCCGTTTTATATACTATCCGGAGATATATTAGTCCAGGGGATTGAGCCGATAGCACCCGAGATATGTAGGCGCCCCTGGCGGTAAAAAGTGGAACTAAAATATGTAACGCTATGGTGCATAATATGAAAGAATGGTCAAAGGGGTGTCGGCAAAAGTTGGAAAAGTGCTCCCCGGGTGAAATGGGGGAGTTTAGAAAAATTGCTTAAAATACACAAGTTAGAGTCCGGAGGAGTAAATAATATAAGACTTTTTGAAAATTTTATGATTTGCCGTGTGGTCTGAGGTATTCAGCTATACGTATGCAAAAATTCATGTCTCCAACTTAATTAGGGGCCCTGTTAGAAATAAGTGCTTAAAATACATATGTGGTAGCTCAAAGGTTTAAACGTAAGACTTTTTCAAGATTTTATGATTTGTCGCCGGGCCTCAGGTGTTCTGCTATAAGAATGCAAAATTTCAAATCTCCAATTTAATGAGGGGCTCAATTAGAAAGAACTGCTTAAAATACGCATGTGGGAGCACAAAGGGTCAAATGTACGGCTTTTTCAAAATTTTATGATTTGTCGTATGATATGTGGTGTTCAGCTATATGTATGCAAAATTTCACGCCTCCAACCTAAATAGGGACTCACTTAGAAAGAACTGTTTCAAATATAAATGTCGGAGCTCAAAGGGTTAAATGTACGGCTTTTTCAAAATTTTATGATTTGTCGTTTGATGTGAGGTGTTCAGCTATAAGTATGCAAAATGTCACGTTTCCAACCTAAATAGGGGCTCACTTAGAAAGAATTGTTTAAAATACACTTTTGGGAGCGCAAAGGTTAAATGCACGATTTTTTCTAAATTTTATGATTTTTTGGTTGATGTGAGGTGTTCAGCTATAAGTATGCCAAATTTCACGCCTCCAACCTAATTAGGGACTCACTTAGAAATAATTGTTTAAAATACACATGTGGGAGCCGAAAGGGTTAAATGTACTACTTTTTTAAAATTTTAGGATTTGCCGTTTGATGTTTAGGTGTTCAGCTATAAGCATGTAAAATTTCAGGCCTCCAACCTAATTAGGGGCTCAATTAGAAAGAGTTGTTTAAAATACACATGTGGGAGCCCAAAGGGTTAAATATACGACTTTTTCAAAATTTTATGATTTGTCGTATGATGTCTGGTGTTCAGATATAAGTACACAAAATTTCAAGTCTACAATATGTACAGTTTCTGAGAACGGGCTCGGTGACAGACGGACAGACAGACAGACAGACAGACAGAGGAGCGAGACGAATAGGGTTTCGTCAGATGAACGAAACACAAAAAAGCGCATATCACAATTAAAAATGCATTTCGAGCAATCATTACTAATATATAGTAATTCGGATACGATATAGTATCTGAAATCTTTTCAAATACACCGAAACAATTTCTCCTATACCATTATGATCGGAATTCGTTTGTGTGGCACTGTAAATGAACAATAACTATTCTTTGCACCGCATATTCAACAAAATCTATATTTTAGTGGGCTTTATAAATGAATATCAATTTTACTATGTTTCAAAGAGTGTAACACCATTAAAAATCATTTGAAATGATTTTTTCCCATTGGCCGTAATGTAACGGAAAACTTTTGACTGTCCCTGTAAATGAACTAAACATGCTAGAAACTTTATTTAAAATAGGGATCGTGCTATGGTAGAGATCACTAACATCGAAAAATTTCAGAACGATTCGAGTATATTTATGAGAGTTAGAGCGCGGTCAGACGGCCAGACAAACCGAAGTCATAAACACTTTTCAACTTTGTTGGAAAGTGTTAAAAATGGACACTAGTCAAGTTTATTGTGACAAACCCAACCACTTTTTTTGTAAGTTAGAGACTCACATTTTAGAAATAACTGTTTTTATGGATTTCAAAAATCCAAAACGTAAAAATTAGGATTGAACGTTTTAAAAATTAGTAATTAATTTTTTTGTATGAAAATAACTGCTCACACCACACTGTTCTAAATTTGCGTTTATCAATTTCTCAAGATAATAGTACCACAGAATGTTTGGTCCAGTTTACTTCACTGTAATTATTGATGCCATTCCGAACCAAGTCGCGTGGGCCATTTCTTACACATTAACATTATTTGAATTATTTATTAGCTTTCAACACTGTACTGGTTTAGAACAGTAAAGAAGAACAAACGGAGTAGAACATTTTCAGATCGTATTTCTGCAAAACATATGCAAAAACGGAATAATCTGCTTCTGCCGAAAGTTCCCCAGGTATCTTTACCATGTTTAAGATAAATGTGACTTTTTAAAAATTGTATGCACGAATAAAAGTATTTCACGGAGACATTTAAAACTATACATAAAAGTCACTTGAAAACATATCAAACTAACATAATTTTTGCTGAATGTGATAAAAATACATTTAAAAGGCAAAAAAAAATACCTTTATTTATTCAGATCCAACGTGTTTCATTGCTCTGACGGCAACATTCACAAGAACTAAAATGATACAAATACTTTCGAAAAAAAAAAAAAAAAACAACTTTGAAAACTAGTAAATAAAAATTACGCGAACTCAAGCATAATGAGTTTAACTATAATATTAAGAATGGATATTTGTGAACGTGAATTATTTTATATTATTGTTTTATATAGGAATGACAAACAGAAAGCTTAAAACTGGGATCAAAGAACACACAACAGACATAAAATACAACAAGAAAACTACATCTTTAGCCAGGCTATATAACAAAGAACCTTTACAGAATAATTTTAAACAGATTACTTTAGCCATAACGATTTTATTTGCCATCCATTATACGTGAATCAATAGAGATCTTACTCAGTGAGAATATATGCAATGATTCAATTTCCATGGAGCTTCCTAAAATTTGGAAAGAGATGCGCTACAGAATAATGAAACAATAATATAAAATAATTCACGTTCACAAATATCCATTTTTAGGATTTCGTTCGTCTGACGAAATCCTATTCGTCTCATTCCTCTGTCTGTCTTTCACAGAGCCCTTTCTCAGAAACTATATATGTTGAAGACTTGAAATTTTAGATATTTATAGCTGGCCACCCCACATCAAACGACAAATAATAACATTTTGAAAAAGTCTTATATTTACCCGTCTGGGCTCTGACTTGTGTATTTTAAGCTTTCATTCCTGACTTGAAGACTTTTTTGAACATTTACAGCTGAATTTTTGCGATCCCTCGACAAATCATAAAATTTTCAAAGTCCCCCTCCCGTTTACCCCCCTCCCGGTCTGTATTTTAAGCAATTTTTCTAACTTCCACCATTTTCACCGGGGTGGCACTTTCTAACTTTTGCTGACACCCCTTTGACCACTCTTTCATATTATGTACCATAGTCTTACATATTTTAGTTCCACTTTTTACCGCCAGGAGGCGTCAAACTATCTCGGGTGCTATGGGTCCGATCCTCTCGACTAATAAATCTATGGATAGGTTGTAAAACGGAGTTTCGTTCAGATAGAGGTTTGTTTAGAATAGAGTGTGCCCCCTGGTTGCGAATGTGCAACTAACAGATTTTGAAAGGGGATAAAGTGTTTTGAAAGGAATATTAAACGAAACCCTCTGTGCGATGTGTGATCACACTTACCCACTTGTTAATATTGCAGTTAATTTCATTATGGTTGAGTTCGAGTGATTTTTTTCTACTAGTTTTCCATTTAAAATTTTTTTGCGAAAATATTTGCATCATTTTAGTTCTTGAGAATGTTGCTGTCAGAGCAGTGAAACATATCAAATCCGAATAAATGAAGATATTTTTTACCTTTTAAATATATTTTTATCACTTTAAAAAAAATAAGTTAACTTGAGATATTTAAAATTTTTGTAAAGAAATAATAAAAGCAATTCATTTCTTAATTGGGCGGTATTCTGATTCTGACGTATAAAAAATGCATTTTTACAATATTTAGATAAAAATGAACTATTAATTTGAAATTTAAATATAAAAATATCAGATTTTTCTTTGTTGTACAATATTTAACACAAATTTTCATGCAATGAAAAAAATGCCCAATTGCTCGGGAATACTTTCCAAAGCTTTGATAGCTATTTTATTTATTTGATTTACAGACATATTTAATGATAGGTGATTTGATATTTAAACTAAAATGATTTAAGATTTTAAAAGCATTTATTTTTTTAATTTAAATATTCATTTCAAATTTCTTTATATGTTCTCTAAATTAAATTAAACAACAGCTTTCATTAGCTGTTATACATTGAAAATGTTTTCTTTTATACATATCATTTTAACAAATCCTGTCTAAAATCTTTAGTTGTTCTGGATAGTTAATAATATTTTCACTTGAGAAATTCAAATATCTTTGTGTCATTTTCTCCATAAATCTGCATACCTAATTAAAGCAAATCTTTGTTATTGATAAAATATAAAGTAAACAACAGGGAACGTTTAAAGTAAATAGGATAATGCAGACAAATAGTATTAAATTGTTGTAGTGTAGCCTTTTGATACAAAATGAAATGAAACTTTCAACTAAGTACGTTAATCTCTTGTTCATTAACAAAGTAAACATCTTTCAAAAGACTTTAGTTAATCCTTACTTTACAACAGTTGAAGTATTAGATGAAGAGACTTACTTAAATACTAATTTTCCGAACACAAATCAAAAATTTGAATGCATAGCACGGTAACAGCTTTGACATGTTGCTATAATGTTTTAGGGATTTAATAGAAAACATTTAATTATAGACTTCTTGTCGATTTTATCAGAGGACAGATAAAACTTTTAATTATGTGATAGAACACAATTAATGGTAAAATTTTAAATGGAAACTAATTTTAAAAGTAATGCAAGTGAGATATTATACCAAGTAATGCGATAAAAATGCATTTGTTGAGTTTTTCATATTTTTTTCTTTTAGCAGTATGTATTTCCTTTGACTTTATTTTTATTTTATAACTAGGAAACCGACACCCACAGCAATTTACAATTTACCGTCTTTCAATGTGCATTCTTTTTATTTTGTATATCCCTCCGGACCACGTGGATGGAACTTGAAACTGCAGAAAAACAGGAAATATGAAAACTACCACCAAAAACTACATATTGTTTTGAAATAGCAATTATTCTAATATTTTTAAATGAAAGATACGGCTAAAAGCAGAAAAAAACTTTTCAAACTTGCTTTTTTTTTTTTTTTTTTTTCATTCTCATCTGTGAAACTGGGATGGAAATTTAAAATTGCAGAAAAAAGGAAGTCATTAAAAAGATCTTCAAGCAATAATTTTTTAAATAGTAAATATTCATATATATTTTTAAAAAAGATAACGTTACAACTACAGCGTCTAGAATACTAGTGTGGAAATATGCTACCCAAACAGCGCTAAAAATTTGTATCCCTTAAATGTGCGACGATACAGCTAAAAGGCCAAGTGTCGATCGCAGCGACATCTGTGGGATTTTCGTATTACATTGTATAGACTAGAAATATCTTGTAGTTGTAGAAAATATCCTACAGATGTCGCTGCGATCTGTATATTTCAGCAGCATCGTTAACATTTAAGGGGTACAATATTTTAGCACTTTTTTAAGTATTACAGGGATAGCTAATTTCCACACTATATATTCTAGGCGCTATAGTTACAACAGCGAAGGTACAATCTAAAATATGTATTATTTTTCCTTTTTCCAACGCTATCCAAAGCCCGGAGATTGCGATTTAAAAATGCATAAAAGATGGAAAATATGAATAAGAACTTCAGAAATCAGTTTTTTTGAAATAATAAATTTTTCTATTTAAAAAAAAATAAAACTTACCATCAATACCAATACGATACTGTAAACACGGTCGTATTTTCTTCTCATTTCTTTTTGTAACTCCATAGGGAGTCTTGGTGATAGCAATTTTTAAATGCAGATATATCGGAACGTTTATTATCTTTGCTCTTGAAAAATTACATTTTTGTTAGAGATACGTGGAATCGATCATAACACAGACGAATTGAGAGAAATTGCAACTTGTTCATTTGCGTTTGATGAGAATTTTTAATTAATATCTCGGCTTATTACCCAAAAATTAAAATTGAGTGTTGGTGCATTTGGGACTGTCTTCGTCTATCCTCATACAAATTTGTAGACCTTTTCGTTCTATGGATTTCTTTAGCCAATGCGCATAGACAGACAGTTACAGAAAAAAAGTGTTTTTTTATTAATATAGATACAATTCTTAATAATAATATTGATGCATCGTTATTTATATACCGGGTGTCATAAAATGGACTGATTGATTTAAAAATTAAATAATGTTGTGCAAACGGTAACATCTGTGAAAGAAATTCTTGAAGTATAGTAATGTATGGTGTCAGGATTTTTTTTTTCGCTTATCAGATCGAATAATGAAGGATTAGGAGAATGTGCATTATTTTATAAATTAAAAGTAAACTGTATTATGATTTATAGCATTTGTCAATACGCTAATTTCTTCTTTGACATGATAGATTTTTTATTATTTTGCAACGATAATCTATCTCAACTGTCTTAGAAAAACTGGAGAAAAATCCGATAAAATAATATTTTGGTGTTTTTAAAAGACAATTCGTAAAGCATAATTTTTATTAATGAGTATAAATTCCTTTAAGGTTATTAGTCAGATAAATTCAGTATACCTGAGCAAAACAACATTCTTCTACAAAAGCTGCAATTACAAACTCTGTTTTCTTTCGTAAACATAATTATACTTTAGAGTATAGTTTTATAGTTAACAATCCTTTTAAAATTTCTCATTTATCAGTACTAAGACCAGCATACCCTTAAACAGCAAAAGTAAATTTGTCTAAAGTTTGCAATATTTGTCGGGACATTCATGTATAATAGTAATTTCGGATTATTTTTAAATAATGAAATTTCTCTGCTTTTCTTTGATGAAAAAAAAAAAAACAAGAGACTGGAAATAATATTACTTGAAACTGTTAACATGCAATTTTTAAATTAATACAAAATTTGACTCCATAAAGTTCTATTTTGTAATTTCCTATAACTTAATTCTTTATTAAATTTCAAGTTGTTTTGGAAATTCCACAACAACGACTCGAATTGATTTCTGAAAGTAGCACAATCGATTTCCTTAAAGACCGAATCTTTCGATTTTGAAGGATTCCGATGACAGGAAACGTCAAAGAGAATTCATGGAAGAGATTTACGTGCCTTTGATCGACCTCAATAACACCATACCATGCATTTGCACAGTAGAAAATCGAACTTTTTATTGACAACTTCCTAAAGAGTATAATTTAATTTCAACAATGGGAACAAAATTTATTGCGATTGAGTTTAATAAATTAGGTAGTAACATTTTTTAAATGAAAAAAAATCGATAGACATTTAAGGCATACTGATATTTCGGGTGTTATTGGAATGTGTTCCAGTTTAGAAATTGTGAAACACAATTAATATAAAATTTCAAAATATAAAGGTATTTCTTGACTAAATTAAGAAATAAATGTATTTAGAATATATAGGGATAATTGGAGCAAATATGAGACATCCAAAATAAATGGAGCTAATATAAGACATACATAAAAAAAAAAAAAAATTATAGTAATAAAATTAGCTTTGTAATTATGTTTTAAGCAACGTCATTTTATTTATATATACGATAGATATTTCTGGCATATTGGTATTTCGAGTATTATTGTAAAGTGTTCCAGTTTAGAAAACATTAAACATAATTAATATAAAATTAAAAAATATAAAGGTATTTTTTGACTAAATTAAGAAATGTGTTAAAAACATATAGGGTCAATTGCGGCAAATATGAGAGACCCAAATATATGGGGCTAATGTGAGACATAAAAGAAATACCAAATTTTATAGTAATAAAATTGTCTTGGTGGTTAATTTGTAAGAAATAGATCCTTTTATTTATATCCATTGCGAAGACACTGAAAATTTAAGAAATAGTATCTCCTTCAAAAAATGCATTAATAATCTTACTTTTCGATGATAAAAACCAGACTATGATGATTGATGATTTATGATGTAGAATGCTTTCTTTTCCATAGAATAGCTGAGGACAATCTACAACTGGGCTAGTGTTTACTTTTTCGATTTTGGTTATAGTTTTTTTTATATGAGGATAGTTTCAATTTCAGAACCGGTTCAAACCGGTTCCGAAAGAAAAAGTAATTAAAAAAAATATGAAACCAAAATCAAAAAAGTAAAATCTAGCCTGGTTTTAGATCGTCCTCAGGTATCCTATGCAGAAAAAAATCATTCGAAAATATCAAAATTCAAAGGAGATATTTGAAAATAACTTCCCCGTAGGATTAACATTATTATCTGGGTCATTTTGAGTGACTAGTGTAGACTTTTAAAGCCCATACATGCGGTTTAATGAAATTTACGTTCCAAATAAAAGTCTAGAATGTATGTAAGCTTTCCTTTTCGGTTTTACTTTAGCATGAATAATTCATTTAAAATCGAATTCTTTGTGTGGAAGATAAAGTCATACAGTATGCATTTAAATGCAAATAAAAATAATGATGAAGATAAATATTTGTCTTTCTTAAGGTGAATTTAACATCATGTTTGAAAATGTGGTTAGACATATATACTTTACGCATACATGATTTACACTTGATTAAAATTCAATATATTATCGCAAGCTTTGAAAGATATTCTATGCGTACTTGTAAAACGTGCTGAAAAATAGGTCGGTACTACAATTTTTAGGCATGTTCGTAATTATATAAATACGTATACGTAACACCTATAGTCGTCCTCTGGTCCACCCGTCTGTCTTAGCTAAATAGTGGCGTGTATATAAAAGTAGTAGGTAAAATACAGGGCTGTACAAAAGTATTCAAGTATACTTCCGTCTATACGTATAAATTGCTGAAAGTGAAATTTCAACCTATTTATGCGTTTTTAACACTTTCCAACATAGTTGAAAAGTGTTTATGAATTCGATTTTTTTGTCCGCCTATCTTTCCGAACTCTAACTTGTGTTAATATTGATGAATTGCTCTGTAATTGATATATTTTATTGAGAATTACTATGCCATGTTCAGTTTTGAAAATAAAGTATGTAGCGTTCATAGTTTATTTACAGTGGCACTCAAAAGTATTCCATTACATTATGATCTATGTAGAAATGTCGTCGTTATATAAATATATAGTACCTATAGTCGTCGTGTGGTCCGTCTGTCCGTCTGTCTGTATGTAACAGCGCAAAAACTACCCAACTACCTGGTTTGAAATTTAATATAAACAATCGTTGCAGAATTTTGTCGAGCCATTTCAAATTTAGTGAAATTTGAATACAAACTTAAAAAGACAGTAATAAAAGTTTTTTTCATTCTATTAAATCCTATCATACATAATTAATTCAATGATATCCCATAAAAGGTCATGATTCTAAGTTGCCATGGTGATTACGTTCTATTTACGATGGAGTCCTAATATTTCCGTATTACTGAATTTAATATATATAATCGTAATAAATTTTGTATTCATGAACTTTTGCATAAGAGGGCAAAGGCTATTGTACTAATATCTAAATATTTATGAAACCAGTTATAGTACGAACGCACCTCATTTTCCACGCTTGACGTGCATTTTCCGACTTTTTTAGATTATTTATAAGACTACTTATATTAGGTTGAGCAAAAAGTTCTGGGAAATTTTTAACCTAATATTTACCAGAATTTGTATCGTATATAGGAGTGCTAGTGGTACAGTCCAGAGGTGGCTCCATCCGATTATGGCCTATTTAGATCAATGCAACATGTTTTCAAGAGTCGTCGATTTGAATCCTTTCATGAAGTTGAAGATTCATGTCAAGAGTTTTTCGATTCCAAGGAGCTGCCATGGTACTTCTAGCAAATCCGGAATCTGGCAGAACGATGGCCGAAAGTCGTGGACTATGATGGTCTCTACTTTGAAGAATAGTCCTTGTTGCGTTTGTTGTTAAATTGCGCATAACAAACGCAACTTTCACAAATCTCCCAAAACTTTTTGTTCAACTTAGTATTATCAAAATTGAAAAAAACATTCGCTCATGTCCATACTGATTGTCATATAATTTTATAGAAAGCAGAATAAAAACTATTAATGAATAAATAAAAAATCAATAGGATAATTTAAGTACAGTTTTTTTTCTTTTCTAAAGGAAGAAAAACTATTTTTCTAAAAATTTTTGTTTATCTGCAAAGATATGTGCTAAATATTTTCTTAAAAGAGACTACATGGTATTCTAGCTTGTGTCAATTGATACTGAAGACCGTCCAAATTAATGGTATCTGGTAAAATACCCAAGTTATTTTATGAATAATTTGTTATGTAAACTTAAGAAAACTTCCTTTCAAGTCTATCTACATAATGAGCTGTATTATTTGTACGAGGCATTTTCACATAATTTTGACTTTTAAGTCTCTGAACAATAATTTTTATTTTAGAACATATTCTTGGTTATTTTCTATTCCATATATTATTAAATATGCAATTGCATGATTGTATAATAATATTAACGATATAAATAAGTTTTGGACGATGTTGGGGATCAAAAGGTACTATGAAATTCCTTACCGTCCCGTGTCTCTGATGCTGATTTTTAAGTTTGGAGCTGTCTGTATAAAACTGTTTCAATAAAAGTAACTCCACGTAATTTATTTCCGAAACTGGGAATATTGTTTTATATAAATATATAGCAAAAAATTAACCTGCACACATTTTTACGGTTGTTATTATTATTTTTAACTCTGTCTCTGGATTTTAGATTCCTTACCATCCGTCTTACTAAAATTATACAGAAAATCACTGAAGATGTAGCCACAGAATTTTTTTCAATTTTTTATCGTATGCTAGAGAAAAAAGGGCTGTAATTCTTTGACTAGAAATTTACTGCAGAATTTAAATCAGTATTTAAATATCAAGTTAAAGCATTGTGTGTTTATTGGTAGTCTTATCGTCCCCAAGGTTTATTCCTGCACTTTTCGATATATATCTTTTTTTGTTTAAACCAATGTAAATAATTTGTGTTAAAAATTAAATTTAAAAAATCAAAAAACCCGATTGCGTGAAAAGTGAACTAATTAATCATTCCTCATCAATTTTAAACTATTTTTTATATTATTTAGCTATTTTTTTTACTTACTTGTATTGATGACTTTTAAATTGTGTTTAATTCTTAGTTTCTATCTATAAATACTGTTTTGATGAGGCTTATAGATGTCTATGATGGTTAGAGTTGCAGTAAAGCTAGAGATCTTATCTACATAACTTCCAGGTTGTGTAATATTTAAACTGAGCTTCTAACTGTAAAATAGTCAATGAAACATCTTCTTCATTTTGAAAACACCTATCCAATGATATGCCACTCAACAGGGTGCGTAAAAGTTCTTTTTCGTGTCTACCACCATTTTGTATTTTACGGCCGTCATTTTGAATTTCTAAAAACAACACCTAGCCTATAACCATCGGACGGTTAAGATGGATCGATAGAGACCTTACTCATTAAAATCCATCAAGCCGTTAGGATGTTTCGATGGTATAAAGAAATCCACATACCCAGATACGCGTGAAACACATAACACTTCTTGGCAGTCGGGTAAAAACCAATGAACATTATGTCTATCACTGCGTTTGAACATGATTTGCCTAAAAATATGTGGTAATTTTCTTTACCGTCCCCTTTTTACTACACCTATTCTAGTTTACTATTAAATGAATGACAAGGGTTTAACTGTGATAGTACAGTATTAAACATCGATGATGAATAAGAACATTTCCTAATTATAGCTACAAGATCATGAAAATTTAAAACTGGAAGTTTAAAAATACTGTTTTTTTTTTAAGTTGAATTTCACGTGTTTCTTATTCGTGAAAGTTAAAATTATCAGAGAATGGCTCATGTGTATTTTGCAATAAATCATCGTTCTATCTCAAGTATTGAGATCCTCTCAACATTCCTAAAAAGTAAATAGCCTGTTTTATTATACAGTTTTTATGAAATCTTTGTAACGGATCCTTACAAAACAATGATCCATATATTTTTTATTTCTTACCTGTGTAGAAAGCATTTTCTTCAATAGTAGCATCAAAAACTAAGTTGAAAATAATTTACTTCTGTGTGTTTCAAATGTAAATCCAGATATAGTAAAGCTTGTAAGCGATAAATAGATGCGGTCGTGTGTTAATACATGTTTACGTTTACTTATCAGACTACATTGGCATTAATACCAATTATGTGATTTTTGATTATAATTATTATTTAATAACAGATATTTCTTGTACATAAACATTTTATTTTTTCCCCGATTAACTGAAGTCTCTCGTTACCTGTTCGCGTCCAACAGTTGGAGAAGCAATGCTCTAAATAGTTAATTGTAATTACTTGCTACAGGCCTTACCGTCCCTGTGATATTCTTACCGTTCCCACTCTTATATTTCTATTTGCAACCATGGAATTCTTAGTAAAAGACTTTTTATTTGGAACTCTGGTAGGTATACATATAAATTAGCATTCTCGAACATGTGTGTTACAAGTAAATACTAATGAAATAAAGCAATTCAGCATAAAATAATATAAACTTCTAAATTTCAGCTTTTAAGATAAGGTTATACCAAAATTTTGTACTAAAAATACTACACTATCATTATTTATTATTTAAATGCTCTACGGGTACTATGCGAATTCGTTATAAATAAAAATTTAGAAGAAAATAAAAAGTTAGAGAGAGAAAATGTCGAGGGGACAGTAGAAAAATTAAACTCGTTTAACTTAAAAGTTTAACTTTGTTCTTCAGTTAAATAAAATATTATTAAAAATGATCGCTGCTATCCATTGTTTCTTTATTTTGAATTATTAAGGAATTGATCTATAAGTTTATATTTTTATTTAATCAAGTTTAATTTCACCAGATTTTTATTCCTGAAAGTTAAAATTATGAGAGAATGCCTCATATTCATTAACTCATTCATAATAATAATCATTTAGGGGAGGGTAGTACACAGCGAGACGAAAATTATTGTTACTTAACGAATGGCGGCGATTTTTATTCTTTTGGAAAACATTTTGCTACATCTTTAAGCTACACAAATACGCTACGCATTAATGTATAAATGCTTTTTAAAAAAAGTTCTTTATAAAAACACAGAAGCGGCATAACGGAGTATCGGAAATTGTCTCACTGTGTACCACAAGTGGTACACAGTGAGACAATGTATATATTTTAATAAATCATACATTTTTACACTCTATCAATCATTTTCTGTAGTTTATGATTTCCAATTAACATTTCCAGATTTTATAAATATTAAAAATATGAGAATCGGGTAGACAATGGCAGACGTTGGGATACCTTCATGAAAATTTTCAGCCTCTTACGTTTAGTAGATTTCTCTAGCTATGGCACGCCCGCACCCACACACAGGAAGAGAGAGGGAGAGAAAAACCTTCTTTTATTAATAAATAACTCTTTATAACATCAGAACCACATAGTAGGTATACAATAAGACACGTCTCACTGTGTAACACAACACTGTGCGTTTCACTGTGTAGTTTCGTTACGTTGTAACATAATGGATGTCACATTTGTTACAACAATTTCATCGCTTTAAAAAGTTTATGTCGTTTTGTCGAAATAGTCTATTATTAGATATAGCTAGGTTTGGTTAAGTAAATATATGTCATATTGAAGGAAATATACTCTAAAATAGACGTATACGTAACTTTAACTACTATAAAATAAAGAATTATTTACTATTTTATCGGAGAAGTAACTGAAGTTCCGAAACTACGTCTACGTATTGCGTAAAATGAGGTCGTTATGTTTGTGTGACAGCTTATAGAAAAAGTTGCAACTATACGTCAAAGTGGCTGCTGTCTCACTCTGTACCATGTCTCACTGTGTAATACTCTCCTCTATACAATAAATAAATAAATAAATAAATAAATTCCAGTCCTATATTTCTCTGGATACGCACTGACTTAATATTCAAACAAGAGCGACAAATCATGCACCCGTCATAAATTGCGAAACACCTTCCAACTGTAGCAGAATATTATTAAGAAATTTCACATTATGAAATGGGATATGTAAATCAGCAGTTTAAAAAAAGACACATAAACTTAGTGAAAATCCATTTTCAGTATCCGCTGATCCGATAATTTGTGTGAATCCTTTCGTACAGCCTTCTATAGGATCAATAGAATTAATTTATACGCACAGTGTAATAAATTAAAAATTAGATAATTTTTAAAAAATGCATATCACAGCGGAAGACGCGCTTTCAGTGATTATCGATCATAGTCAATCTTGTAACAGAATTCTTTTATTTGAATTTGTAAATGAACGATAAGCACTCCATAATCTATAGAAATCATGTTATAGTGCACCACAATGATTTTGTAAAATTTTATTATTTTCGAAGCATCATAATATCATTAAGGGGTCTCAAGACTCTTAAAATTAGAAAACACAAAAAAGACCATTTTAAACATTTAATATTTTAAAATGTGTATGATTTAAAATCATAATTTTTATTGGAATGAAAGATATAAGTATGTTCTTCCATTTCATTTATTTAAAAAAATGCAAGATGGAGAATTGGTATTTACAGGGCGTTCCAAACCGTCAGACATTTGTAGAGCAGAAAATAGGTATAACAGCTTACGCGCGGGATTACGAAATAAATTTTGCAACTAGAATGAAATTTTTCACGCTTAGTTATACTTCAAACTGTAGCAATTACCCGGAATCTAAATAAATTTGTATTTAAAGCATTTTCATATTTTTAATACAAAGTTATATTTAGGTAATACAAATTTTTAAAAATTTCAACAGTATAATCAGCAAAAAATAATATTGTTTTGAACAATAAAAGTGAAATTTTAGGTTCAGTTTATACCAACATGAAATATAAGTTTTTTAAATTTCATAAAAAAATATTCAGAAGTTTTTGAGATATCCTGCGCGTTATGCCCAGAAGCGTCAATTGGAGAAAAATGACTTCTAAGTTTCGGAAACGCTGCTTCAGCTATTGAGCGGGTATAATTCTAAAAGCCATAGCTTCTGTTCTAATCGGAATTTAAAGGAAACAATTATATAAAAATTTCAGAAAAGGTAAGAGTTTAACATCTAAAAAACTTAAAATTTCGAAAATTTTGAAGTCTTAAGAGTCATAAGACCCCTTAAAGTGCAACGCAAAAGATTTTACTACATAGGTCATAATGGAATGGAATTATTTTTTGCGTCACTGTAAACGAAGTATGAATGGTAATTATTCTATACTCCTCGGGGGGTCCACTTCATTGATTCATATCAATCTTATGTTTCAAATATTGTAACATCAATAAAGTGCACCGCAGACGATTTTTTCACATATACCATGTTCTGTAAAGAATGAATAAATACTACATACTTCATTTTCAATATAAAACTGCATCTTTGATATAATATGTGTAATTAAAATAGTAATAGCAACCACAGAAAATATAATTAAGTAATAAATTCAGTATATATTTTCACACATTTTTTTTTAAATATTGTGTATCCATATGAATATAAATATTAATAAATTTATATAATTGTTGAGAAAAAATGAGTCACTTGCCACTGTATAGAGACCCCTCTCTAGAGTTTGCGACATAAGAGTTTAAGAACTATTGCCTTGCTCATTAGTAAGCACACAAAACGAACGAAATGTGTGAATTCCGATTTGTATGAAGTCCTGTTTGTACGAATTCACGAAACGAACGATGCGGCGAACATTGGTAAGCACATATGATTTCTATTCTTACCAGTGCTCTTATATTGTTTACTCCGTTACAGTTACAATCTGTGCTTTGACAAAGCACACAATTTATAGTTTTAAAATACATCTACCATTAGTGAATATTTCATGACTATGTAAAGTTTACAAAATTATAACCACTGCTTTGCATTTTCTCCTAATTGGCGGTCACGGATATCACTTTAATTTTAAACCATACGTTTTACACACTAGTGTAGATATGCATGTTTTTTTTTCATAGGTATAGAGGTAATTTTATTATTATTTATAGAGGTAGGTTTATTTCCTACAATTTAACGGAAATTCAAGATAAACTAGAAAGAAGCCCTTTTAATAGATTACCAAATCTAATTCTTTACTATTAAGATTAATTTGCCTATTTTTTCTTTATGTGCTGCAGCTCCTGCTACAAAACTAATTAAATTCGGCTGTGCACGATTGACGTAGTTTAATGAGAAACAATTGAAAAAAAAATAAAGATATACAAGATTAGACTTTAAACAAGTAGGAAATTGCACGTCAAACGGGGCAAATGAGGTGTGTTCATACTATTACTAGTTTTATAAATATGTTTTGCACCCCATATTGTAGTGAAAGTATATTTTTTTGCACTTCATAAGTGCATAGTCTGTAACATCATTAAAATGCACTTGCAATAATTTTTTCCCATTGGCCGTAATGTAAAGTAAAACTTTTGAATGTCCCTGTAATTAAACTATCCATCCGATTTTCATAAAATTTGAAATGGCTCGACAAAATTTTGCAACAATCATACATTTAAAATTTCAGACCATTCGGAAGACTGTAACATTATTAAAATGCACTTGCAATAATTTTTTCTCATTAGCCGTAATGTAAAGAAAAAGTTTTGAATGTCCCTGTAATTAAACTATACATCGGATTTTCATAAAATTTGAAATGACTCGACAAAATTTTGCAACAATCATATATTTAAAATTTCAGACCGTTTGGTTGGGTAGTTTTTGCTCTGTTATATGCGGACGGACGGATGGACAGACGGACAGACGGACTGAACGACGACTATAGGTGCTACGTATTTATATAATTACGAACGCACCTAAAAATGGAACCCAAAGGTGATGAATAAATGCTTATTTTATAAAAGGAATACTTTGTCAGAAATTTTTTTTCCATAAGAAAGATATTGTGAATCGCGGTGATATTGGAAATCGCGAAAGATATCGTGAAGTTAAAAAAATTTTACTACCCATAATTTACAATGTAAGGAGAAATATCTATAATAAAATACTTACTGTTTACTCGAAAATAAACTCTAATACGATGTGCTATATAACTTTAGAAAGTACAGCAAAAGAGAAAGCGAACGCTCTTAAAGTAATTTAACGTTACAAACATTTTATGGATAATTTTTTTAAAGTCATAGTATGGTGTACATACAGTTTTGTAATATATCGATTGACATTTATGATAGCGGCCAAAATGCAAAAGAAATGAAGTTTACCTTTCTAAATTTATCTCTCTCTCTATGTATACATATATAATTATACTTTATGATTATAAAATGAGGATCTCTATATGAAGCTGTCTGTAGACTGAACAAATGATTCAAACGAAACCAAAATTGGTATTATTAATATTTAAAAAAGAAAAAAAAACTAATCTAAAAATTTGCCGATAGAGAGCGCTACAGAGCCTGTCGCAGCCAATGAGTTAATCATAATTGCAAAATCAAAATCAAGACGAATGTCTGTATAAAACATGGCCGAGATGACTCCGTGTTTAGCAGATAAGGCTTTACTTTTAAAACTTTATACTTTAACACCTCAAATGCTGAAGCTGCTTTTCTTAATCGAGGCCTCTAAAAAGAATGCCACGCCAGAATTAAATGGATAGTGCAAGAGATGTGTACTGAATAGAAATTATAGCAAAATCCGATCGTTTACTGTAAAATGTGGAAATCGTAATAAACCAGTCCGTCAGGTAATAGACGAAATTTCAACTGCAATTGTTGAATCATCAACACAAAAACCTGGTCCTAGTTAGCGCACATAAAGTTGCTCAAAACTTGGATGAAGTATTTTCCATTTAAAAAAGTCTCCGAAAATAATGTAATTTTACACGTATAAAATTAGTTTTCGTTAGCAATTGTTAAGAGCCAGAGATTGATATTTGCGCAAATGTTTTTAGCACGAATGGATATGCTTGATTCCTTTTTAAGTACAATTTCGTACTTTTCAGTTAGCCGGGCGCCAGTGTTATATATACATATTTATATGCATACATATTTGTAAATATACATAAACATGTATTGTATATATACACATATATATATGTAAATATATATGTATATATACATACATTTATACATACATATATATGTATATATAACACTGGCGCCCGGCTAATCAAAAAGTACCTAAAATTTTATGGGGGATGAAGCCTCTTTTTATTTGAATGGGGCAATAAGCACGGAGAAATGTCGAAAATGGATTTTAGAGCCGCCAAATGTTATTCAAGAAATTCTCCACTACTGTCCAAAAACCGTTGGGGAATTGTTTTACTGCAAACAACCGTATTTATTGTGACATTTCTCTATAAATATGCTAATAGTTTTGTGCCTTAGTGTGTCTTTTAAATTTTTGTATTATACATTATACTTCAAATATTATATCTTTCTCTTTCAGAAACTTTTTAAGGGGGTCCGGGGCTAAAAAGCATAAAAAAGCAATTTTTTTATTGGCTTAAAAGAAAATACTGAGTTTTTACCGTTAAATACCGCAAACCGTAATGCTTTTATCTTTATTAGATCCAGAGATATAACACATTTTACCTTGAGAAGCGATGCATTAGCTGCCCATTGACGAGAACTTTAACTCCATTTATCTCTGAATGAATTGAATGAATTGAATGAATGAATTTTTTCACGATTTGTCAACTTTAAAAGAATATATCTAAATCCTTGCAAGATATATGTATGAAAATTTTAACAGAGATTTTAGTTATATTTCCAACAAACTGTCTTCAGGATTTTTAATTTTGAGTGACAATTGTGAAAACATGCTAATTAATGCAAAATTCACTCATAAAAAACCATAAAACTTTTTTTACTTAAAATTTCTTTATAAAATTCCTAATCAATATTTTAAGAAATCACATTTATGAAATCACAAAGAGGACAAATTAAAATGACATATTTTCTGTACAGAAAAGTGTAAAAATTTTGTAAATCGAGTAAGTACGTCCAGAGTTATATTAAAATTAAATATGTTTAAAATTTTGCAATTTAAATAAAAAAAAAATATTTAAATTTTTCCAGATTTTTTTAACATGCAATATTTTTATTATATTAAAAGATGTTTCAGAAAACAATTTCATAACAAAATCTCTATAAAAAAAAATAGAATTTTGAGCCCTGGACTCCCTTAGGAAAAACTTTTTTACTACTACATTATTTTTCGCCCTTTTTAAATAGTAAAATAGTAAGTGTACTAAATTTGGAATATTTGGTTGATTGTTTAATTTGGAATATTCTAGTAAACTACAGACTGCTCCGGCTCCAAATAGATATATTTATTTTATAACCAAACGATAACATGTATATATATAACCAACGCAAATATGTACGGTACAGTGGAAATACACATACGCAAAACAAGTTCTATTTCAAGATTTATTTTCACTTTTTAACAGAAATATCGGACATTTATTAATGCAATACAAATAAAACTATATCATTTATGTATCAGTTAGTATAACATTTCTGCCCTGTAGAATGTAATATGAAAACTTGCATCTGACCAGTTTACGATATTTATTAATGATTTTTTAAATCTTATTCGTATATATGCACGCTCATACTTGTACACAACACCCTCCCAGTTATATGTGTACATATCCTGCACTATTTTACTCTAATAATTCTATTTGAGTAAAAGTTTATCAAAATGAGAATAGAATGTAAAAACTCAGAAATTGTATTCGCAATAATAACAAGTATTATAATATTTTATAAATAGTTCATTGCAAATCCGAAAAACAAAAATTTCAAAACTTGATGTAATTTCACCTTCCATTCTTTTTATTTGCTTACTTAGAATTAACATCCAGAAGTTAATACTGACACGCTATTTAAAAAAATATTATTAAGTATTATAAAATTTTACATAAGTAAAATTCGATATAAATAAATTTTTATTATTTATTTATTTACTAAATAAATTTTTATTTGCTTTTTCTTCAATAGAAAATGTTCTTCTTATAAAGGTATCAATCTTAAATTTTCATTTAGAAAACAGAAAAAAATATTATTCGTTTTCCATTATTACATCTTGTTTGTCAGATCTTGTCTTATATCAAAACTCTTTGAGAAAACGTCGGCTTATTTTTTTTTTTTTTTTTTTTTTTTTTGTATGATGATGCCTTTGTTGCAGAAACAACTGCTCTATAAGACTTTTTTGGAGACTTGTGATAATTAATCTTGTGTTAATGCAAGTGTAATTTAATTTTCTGTATAAAACTGTAAACTTCATATTCTTAGGAAAATCAAAAACATTTACGTACCTTCTTCCACCCCAAATTTATCAAGTGTTCTTCATAAAAAAAAAAAAAAATGCATAACGGTGCTATACATTGTGAAAGGTACAGTCGTGGAAAAAAAAAGTAAATACCCTGTACTAACTCTTCAACAAATTATCGTAGACAAAAGTTACTGGTACCGAACGATTTGAAATAAAGTCTACTTTTAAATGATGTATATAAAATTTGCTTAGGGGGGCATCTACATATTAAAACGAACCCAAACTTCATTTTTTTCAATAGCAATACCCAATTTTAACGAGATATTTCAAATCGTCGGTTCAAACTATGCGTAGACACCAAATTTCAAGTCATTTGAATGATAAGTTTTTGAATTATAAACATTCAAAATTGAGTGCTTCTAATATTAAATTACATTTTCATATTTTTATTTATATCTCCTGAAATTATGCTCCTAATGTGCTAATTTTTTGTGTAGCAATAATACTAATGTGCCCAAACATAAATACGCTGAATTTGCAATTTTTATAATTTTATGATTTGAATTATGAATTACGAAATTAATATTCGAAAAAAATATGAATTGCAACCTACAATTTTTTTGATGGATTTAGATTTATTAAGTCCTGCTTTATGAAAATCCAAAATTTCACATTTTTCTTCCGAATAGTTTTCGAATTATGCTTAAAAAACGGCAAAATGATGGTTTAAGGGGCCGTCTATGATAGGAGTGAGTAGATATTTTGAAATTTCTTACGTTGTCCTGTTATCTAACAGTGCCTTGATCAAGAAGGCGGCTCTCTCGGTTAGCAATCGAGTACCGAATTTCAATTTGGATGCAGCCCTTAAAATACGTTCGTTTTAAAATAATTAATTTCTCGGAAACTTGTGGTACGAATTGCATAAAAATTTGTTTTTAGGCTAATTGAAGGGTGTAGAATTCATTTATGCTGTCAGAATTGTGTATTGCTATTGAAAAAAACAAAGTTATGGTTAGCTTTACTATGTAGATGGCCCCCTAAGCAAATTTTATATACATCATTTAAAAGTAGACTTTATTTCCAATCGTTCGGTGCCAGTAACTTTCTTCTACGATAATTTTTTGAGGAGTTAGTAGGGGGTGTTTACCTTTTTTTCCACGACTGTACAGGGTGTTTATAAAGTCCCGGACCCATTTGATGTTTAATAACTCATAAAATAATAAAGATAGATTAAAATTAATAACATAAATGGTTAGATAGACTCAAAAAGTTTCATAACCCTTGTCAATGAACTTCCACGTGTGCCCCCTTCGTCCCACGGAGAATATCAAGTCGATAGTCAATTTCACGCCAGGTAGCGGCAAGCATGTCGGCATCCACAGAGGCTATTGCGGTTGTAATTCTGGCTTTTAAGTCATCAATGTTCGACACTCTCCTCCTGTAAACATTGTCCTTTACAAATCAAGAATTGTACAATTTGTAAAGGACAATGTTTACAGGAGGAGAGTGTCGAACATTGATGACTTAAAAGCCAGAATTACAACCGCAACAGCCTCAGTGGATGTCGACATGCTTGCCGCTACCTGGCGTGAAATTGACTATCGACTTGATATTCTCCGTGCGGCGAAGGGGGCACACGTGGAAGTTCATTGACAAGGATCATGAGATTTTTTGAGTCTATCTAACCATTTATGTTATTAATTTTAATCTATCTTTATTATTTTATGAGTTATTAAACATCAAAATGGGTCCAGGACTTTATAAACACCCTTTATATTAATTTTCTATATAGTTTTACGAATTATGACACATTTTAACCTACTGCAAATAGAAAAAAAATGTTTTTGACCGTGGACAATGCAATATCCTGTATTCCCTGATAAAATGGAAACATGTTGTTGAGGGATTTCAATAATAGTGGTACTAAATGTTTGAATAATTATTAAGATGCTACTTGGCGCAGAATGATATAAATTTAAAATATTATCACTCTATTATCAATACTGCTTTACGTAAACTACAGCAACCAAGTCCCACTAACTCAAATCAGTCCTCTTTTCTCTCCAGAAGCAGCATTGTGTTACCTTTCTTTCCTAAATCCAGCTTTCCTATTGCCAAAATTCTTAGACAGCATGACTTCGGAATAATTTTTACCCCTACGAATAAGCTTACCCTCTCGAAACCCAAAGATCCTATTGAGTTATACAACTCATAGTGGTACTAAATGTTTGAATAATTATTAAGATGCTACTTGGCGCAGAATGATATAAATTTAAAATATTATCATTCTACTATCAATACTGCTTTACGTAAACTACAGCAACCAAGTCCCACTAACTCAAATCAGTCCTCTTTTCTCTCCAGAAGTAGCATTGTGTTACCTTTCTTTCCTAAATCCAGCTTTCCTATTGCCAAAATTCTTAGACAGCATGGCTTCGGAATAATTTTTACCCCTACGAATAAGCTTACCCTCTCGAAACCCAAAGATCCTATTGAGTTATACAACTTATGGGGTATCTATAGTATTAATTGCCAGTGAGGTCTTTCCTACATTGGACAGACCAAACGGGGTTTAAAATTTCGTATTAAAGAACACGAAAATATATTCAAAAACAGAAAACCAATAAAGCTTCAACTGCTAAACATTGCTGGGAGATGAATCACTCTTTTGATTTTAATTCAGCCAAAATCATCTCTAAACCCACTTCTGTACACGAAATTAACTTTCTTGAAACATTTCATATTTACAAAAATTATGACAATATTGTTAATAGTGAATTTGCTATTCCCCCTTTATCAGATTGCTGAAAACATTTCATAAAATCCTCCTTTGTTTAATCACTACCATTTTTTTTTCACATTTCTGGTGGCATTACTTTTACTATTCTCCCATTGGCTGGTACCCAGGTTTTCCTGTTTCCCCATTGGTTAATGAACTTCTCAGTTGAATCCGCTTCTCCTCTGTATAAATGAGCAAGTTTCCTTTATTCTTTGCACTGAGGACGGTACGTTAAACGCTACCGAAACTAGTCTGCGGAATTGTTGCTTATTCTGGCGTTTTTAACGTTGCTTTTTAAATTTATAACTAAATGTTTGACTTTGCTTCTCGGTACTTGCCATAGACTATAATTAGGTAAGGTACCATTCTGAAAAATACTTATGATCGGTTGTTCTATTAAAAACTATATATTGGAGTTACGAAAATTATTCATCTTCATTGATAATAAAATGCTAATAAATAAATAAGAAACAAATTAAAGGTGAAATTAAGACTATTTTTTTATGAAGAGGTACGATACTATATATTCATATAATTTTATTATATCATAAAAATAAATTTGGAATGTTTGTTTTTCTTTCGTTATTTTCCTTTCTTTTTTTCCCCAATAAGTTAAAAAAATAGTAGGAATTGGAAGAATTTGTTTAAAACATAATATGAAACTCATAATAAATATAAATTTTAAGTATGAGACGTAAACAAATAATACAAACATATACATAAACAAGTTGGAAATTGCACGTCAAACGTGGTAAATGAGGTGCGTTCGACCTATAACTAGTTTTATAAATATGTTTTGCACCGCATATTGTACTGAATATATATTTTAGTGCCCTTCATAAGTGCGTATCAATTTCATTCTGTTGGAAAGTCTGAAACATCATTAAAATTCCCTTGTAATATTTTTCCCCATTGGCCGTAATGTAACGAAAAATTTTTGACTGCCCCTGTAATTAAACTATGCATCCGATTTTCATAAAATTTTAAATGACTCGACGAAGGTTTGAAACAATAATATATTTAAAATTTTAGACCATTCGGTTGGGTAGTTTTTGCTGTGTTATATACGGACAGACAGACAGAGAGGCAGCAGACAGACGGACCGAACGACGACTATAAGTGCCACGTATTTATATAAATACGAACGCATCCAAAAAAGTGCTTTTAATTGCGTGTATGTATTATCTATTGCATTATTTAAATTCATGTTTTACATATTCTAAGAGTGAAAAGCTTTAAGACTTTATATTGTTCTTGCTCCGTGATGAAATCCTTCTTTTTAGAATTTCGAAGAAGTTAGTGTACTTCAGGTTCTTGCATTTGTTAGTATCTTATTTGTACTAACTATAATTCATTAGTAACTTATACATTCTTCGACATTTTGAAAGTTCTTTGCAAAGTTTTTGAGGTTTAAAGTAAGGGATCTGTACTTCTCACGATATCTCATAGTATAATTTTGGAATTTTAAGTGTAAAAATAAGTTTCGATACGATATTTTTTTAATGAAACGTTTCATAAAGAAAAGAGCACATAATTTATTTTTCCATAGGATGTCCTTCCCAAAAAGCGCAAGTAGGAATTTAATTAATCCATACAAGATTATATACAAGGAAACAAAACCATACAATAAATTTTAATTAATCCAAGACAAGCGTAAAAGTATTTTGGAAACTTCCAGGTGCAACTTTGAGTGTTGATGTTAGTATTGACGTTGTAAGCAGAGTTCGGAATAATGGGCACACATGCGTATGTCAAAATGCCGTTTTTATCGGCAGAAGAGTGCTGTTATCTTATTCAAGTTTATTTTTGCAACGTTAAATTGTTCAAAGAAGTGGGAAAACTATTTCGTGAGAAATCTGGCGAACATTATGCGCTACCCGGCTTCACAATTAATCGATTAATGTAACGATTTTGCAACAATCATGAAATAACTTGACAAGCTGAAACGAATTTTTAGGAATATATTAAACATGCACACGAGTTCTAGAATTTTCCTTTCTGCAAATTCTAGAACTCGTGTGCATGTTTAATATATTCCTAAAAGTTCGTTTCAGCTTGTCAAGTTGCAGAAAGGAAAGTTGAATATCTATTGTACTTTAGAATAAATAAAAAATATTTTTCTCCTTTTTTACTAGCAGGTTTTTTGGACATTCTGTATATTGTTTAGTTATTAAATTTTAAAACTCTGTATAAGGAATATATATATATATATATATATATATATATATATATATATAGTTAATAATGAGGAATAATACAATGGCAGGTTATATCTTTAAGGTAAATGAAATAGAACTTTTTGGAGGAAATTTTCTTACGTAATAGTAGTAATTCAGAGAACAGTTGTCTCGAAAATTTAAAAATTCTACACAGAAATCGATGAATAGAAGAAAGAAATTAATTAGCGAGATATGTGAATCACGACTCGGAACTCTGGGTCGAGAAGTTTTTATACACTGTAAAAAATAATGCCAGTTTTCCGGTAGGAATCGAAAAAATAGTTGCCCTTATCGTACCGGAATAATTTTCAACCCAGCTCGGAATAAAATCCGTAAAATCGGAATAAAATCCGTAAAATACCGTTTTACTGACTATTCACTTATTTTTACGGATTTTATCCCGAGCTGGGTCGGAAATTATTCCGGTACGATAAGGGCAACTATTTTTCCGATTCCTACCGGAAAACTGACAGTATTTTTTCTACAGTGTAGTCGGTTGCATGAAAACCCAGGATGAAATTTCGAAGACATTGAAGTTATAGATAAAAGAACTTTCTATTAATTAAAATACATAAATCTTTAGATTATATACCCTGTAAATAAAGACAAATATTTGCTTATGTACAAAAATATAATATAACCACGAACGAAAATATACAATAATATTTTCCGAGTTACACGACTCCGGAAAGCGCTTATTATCTTTAGAAATGCCAGAAACAAATATATTTTCGAAATTTAAAGAAAGATTTATAGAATTAAAGTTTTTATTACAACTGACATTTAAAATGTTTCCGAGCAGCTTTCCTACTGTATTAATCAGTTTTGACAACATTGAACATAGGTTTTTCGAATGCTATTAATTCTTAAGTAAAAAGTGTTTTCGTTCAACAGTCATGCTTTACGGACAAACTTGATAAATCAACAGCATTAAAATGAATATTATTTTATTAGTATATTTTGTTTGTTGCATATATAAATTAAATTACATAGCCGAAATTTTTAAATGAGAATTGACAGCATCTTAAAAACTGATGTGGCGGTAACTAATCGGAAGCGTTTCCAAAAAGCATTGGCAATTTTTAAAAATCTTTCTGTAAATCTAAAAGATCTGTTATGTCAGTCGTCTCCAAAGATAAAGAATACTATTGGAATTATGGATTATTGTGTACTTTCTTTTGTGGTTATATTAGGTTGAGCAAAAAGTTCTGGGAAATTTTTAATCAAATAGTTACCAGAATTTTTATCGTATACAGGAGTACTAGTGGTATATTTATAGAAGTTCAGAACTTTGGCTCCAAAATGCCTATTGAACAGTATAATTTGCGTGTGTTGACCCGGTATTATTGGAGAAAAGGCCTAACGATTCTGAAAGCCGTCGATGAGATTAATGAAGATGAAGGTGCTGGTAACGGCGAAAAACTTAGCCAGCAAATCCAGAATCTGGCAGAACGATGGCAGAAAGTCGTGGACTACGATGGTCTCTACTTTAAAGAATAGTCTTTGTTGCTTTTGTTGTTAATTTGCGCATAACAACGCAACTTTCACAAATTACCCAGAACCTATTGCTCAACTTAGTATTATATTTACGAAGATTAAGAAATGTTTGTCTTTTTTTTTTTTTTTTTAATTGTACTTTAAAAATGAATAGATTTTTATAGGATTTATATCTCGAGCTTAAGGTTAACGAAGTTTACTTTGTTGTCAATATTACTCTTACAAGGCAGTTGCAGCACTAATAAAAGAGGATGGGAGTATGCAGATGAGTACAGAACACTTTATCTCTAAATGATATCAAATGGTGTTGTGTTGAAGATTTCACTTAAAGTCTGCGCTAATGTTTGTGGAACATATTGATAAGATTTCCCTTTATGTTACGCAAGGTTTGAGAGAAAAATATTTTAAAAATTGTAATATTGCTTCATTTGTTTAATTTCTTCAAAAAATGCATTAGACACGTAAATTTCTAGTATTCAAAAGCTCACACATGCTTATATATTAATTATCTCGCACATATAACACTCTTTAATGTGAACTTATTGTCAAGATTGCTGTCTAAAAAGAAATAAGACTGTCTATGTTACTTGATATTTTATCATATTAAGAGGTGGCGATGTTAGTATAATAAAATTATGCATGGAGGTATGAGATAAAATCGTACCTTTCTGAGAAGGCGCATGCTATGTGCGTCATTTCTCTGAACAAGCAACAAAAAAACATATAATAAAATATTAACACAGGAATCTATTATTCGATATATAGTTTCTTACATTGTTTTTATTTTGAATTTAAAATATATAACAAACTAAAATATATATGTTGCTATTTAAATGACCAGCAGAAGAGAAACTCGGAGTGTTTGTCCTCATACTCCCTATTCATTTTTAAATAAAGAATTTAATTATGAAGGAAATTGTAATTTTTATTGATATTAAAAAATAATATAATAAAAGTAATAGAACAAAAGCAGCTTAATAAATAAAAGAATTAAAAATTAGATGATAAACAAATTAATAAATATAATTAAGTGTGTTTACGTTACAGTTTTTATTTAATGTTTTTACGTATTTTAATTAAGGATAGAACTATTTTAAATTAACTGTTATTTTTTAAAATTGAAATCCTAAATTAAATTTTGCCTTCTACATGAAAATTTACAAATCTCCTCTAACCTACTCTGAAACAAGGGATTAAATTTTTTGATTCTGAGAGCTTATCTATATCGCCTTTGGAAATTTAACATTTGAGCTTTATAAGATATTTTAATGCATGTGAAATATAACAGAATTATGTTTTTAAAATTAAAAAAAGAAAATTTTGAAAAATTATGTATGCCTTTCGAATATCTATTTGTTGTAAACTTGTTAAGAGAAAAAACAAAAACATTTCCTCATTACATGTGATAATGTGTTGTAAAAGAAGTTTCACTGAATTTTCTTTTCAAATGAAATTTTTAAATAGGGTATATTAAACTTTAGTATAAAAAAAGACATTCTCAGTCGTTGCTTAAACGAAAATCAATACTTTGCTTTTGACACATTTTGATGAAGCTGCTGAAAGATATTCAAAACATTCCTGGTTCTACAAGATATTAAAAATCGTTCATAATATCTTGCATTACTGTATTTTATAGGTGATTTTATTTCAAAATAGTTGCATTTTCTTCTATATATATTCACATATTCACAAGAAGAATATGTTGGATTCCTGAAAATTAATTCTGGTTTTTGATTGCCTTGCACCTTTTTTTAGGGTGTCCTGAATTTTATTTGATATTTTTTGAACTAGTGTAGGTAAAGTATACAACCTTTTATAAAAAGAAGGAAGAAAAATCATGCATCAAGCATAGATTATGAAGCACTTTCCAACGCATACAGAATAATGTAACAAAACTTCACTGTATAATAAGGTGAAAGATGATGTTTAAGCAAACAATTCGGAAAACCCATAACCCATTTAAAAATAGATATACCGCAATTACTGTCTACAGTATAAAAATTTCAGAATTCTTTTGTGCAGCCCTGTATAAGATCTATAGCTTTGTAAATATAATACATAGTGTGCCAAAATTTACTGTAGTTAGGAAACGCATAACATAGTTCAAAATCCCGCTTCAGCAATTTCCGTCAATAAGCGGTGTTGTAGTCAAATTCTTTTATGTAACCTTGTGTATGATCTATATAATTTATATGCAACAAGTCAAGTAATATGCCTATAATGAGCTAAATTAAAAAACTCACTTCTAAAAATTATAAAGGCAGTGCCGGAACCGAATTTTTTGGTATGACCTTGTAAATGAATTATAACTGCTATGCAAACCATATTTTATATTAAGCATCTTTAGTGCATCTCAGTAATGTGTATCAATTTGAATATGCTTGAAATAGTATAACAATATTAAAATACATTTCAAGCGAATTTTCGAAATACACAATAATGTAAAGGCATACTTTTGAGTGTCATGTAAAGGAACTATAAATGTTAGACACTTCATTTTCAGTACTGAACCTTCCATGGTAAATTTCAATAAGATATGGCTATTATATGGCAATCCAACTAGATTTACGAGAGTTAGAACACGGCTAGACGGCCAAACCGGCAGACTGACCGACAAACCGAATTCATAAACACTTTTCAAGTTTATTTAAAATTGTAAAGAGGAAATATAGTCTTTAGGAATAGTAATTGAATTTTCATTTTGTCTAATGCTTTCTACAGGATTTTGGTTCATGAAGGTCCATCTTCTGCTGTGGGCGCAGCCTTCCGGGCAGTGAAGAGAGGCAGACTGAATGACATCTGGGTAGCTCAATTAGCAGAGCGTTGGCACGTAATGCCAATGTCACAGGTTAGATTCCTAACCTAAGCACTTTAACATTCTGTTGGTTATAAGCAATTTGAATAGAAATTTAAGGAATTAAAAACTTTTCGATATATTCGCAAGTTTTAAAAAGCAGTAATATCGTTCATCGCATGATTGACGATTAATCTTTTTCCTTTTAACAAGTTTTAGTGAAGCGGCTTATAAAAAAAATAATTTTTTAGTTGTCTAAGATGATCCTAAAGTTGCGCAACACAATTTTAAAATAAATTAAAAACATCCGAAATTAATAATGGGTTTATTTTTCGATAGATTCCAGCACTATACTATTAAAAGTCACAAAGCAATGGAATTTTAGTTGTACTTTATTCTATTACCTGTCATTACTACTTGTTTGATGCAATATGGAGGGCAAATTTTTCCAATCACAAATAATTTGTGTGATTGAACATTATCTCACATCAATATGTTTCAATAAAGTCACAGAAGCGATTAAATATACATGCCCATTAGTGTTTCTGGGCCGAACTAGACATCGCTTTACTATTTGGTAACATTATTTTGAGCAATTAGAAGCGTTAAAAATAAAAAAAAGCGTTAAAAATAAAAATAAAATTCCCTCGTCCTGGGAATATAAGGACGAGGCTGTCCTTATATTCCCAGGTTTCGCAAAATACAGGTTATGAAGAATAAGACATTGCAGTCACGAACTGAAAGAGTGAAATTTCTATCAGTCCAGTTTATTAACCTTTTGGACTCCGGCATGTCTTACACGAATTTCATTCGATCGGTACCACTTTTTTAAAAGAAGTTTCCTTAAAGTACACAATTTTAAAAATGCTCTGATTAAGACATTTTTTTTCCTTTATTACTTGTGCCTAAAAACAAATTTTTCAAATACAGATATGTCACCGCAGCTGCAACAACGGATGCAAAGGGATAAATAGGATTGCACATATGGCACTGAACAACTTGAGCCGAAATGAAAATGCTTTTTCACTGGTGTTGAGGCTTTCTGATATAACCTCCTTGACTTTATTCAAAATCGAATATAAAATCTGGTATTATACAATGATATGTTGTCAGTTACTTTTTTTATTATTTGCAGTGCTTTAAACATGGCATATAAATCACAAATAAATAGGAAAAAAAATCAGAAATAAAGAATAGATTATTGTATAATATGCCAAAGTAATTTATTTTTCCCAGTAACAAAACCAAAGCATATAGATGGATTACACAATAATTTAACAGTATATAAAGTCGAAAGACATTCTCAAAGTGTCAAATTTAAGTGCTTAGAGATCGAAAATGGTGCGCTATCACTAGCGTTGCCAGGTGTCCCGCGTAAATTAGGTCTCGAAAAGCTCTGGACACCAGGATTTTAAAGAAATTTCCTTCGCCTTATGTAATGGTAGAATTATCTACGATTAAATATGGAGAAATAAACTATAAGAAATTAGTGGTGTCCAGAGCAACTGGAACTCTGACTTATGCGGGACACTTGACAACACTAGCCATTTCTCTGAACAAGCCACAAAACAACATATAGCATAAATTATTAAAAAACTGAAATCTCCGTTTCGATATCTAGTTTCTTACCTTGTTTGATTTTGAATTAAAAATATGTAACAAGCTAAAATATAAATTTTGCTATTTAATTGACCATCCGAACAGACACTTTGAGTGTTTTCCCCATACCTATTATTGATTTTTAAATTAGAAGCTTAATTATGAAGGAAATTGTAATTTTTATTATTCAAAATTAATGTAGTAAAAGTAATAGAGTAAAAGCAATTCAGTTAGTAAAGGAATTAAATATTAGATTGTAAGCCAATTAATAAATTGAATTAAATATGTTTCGGTTACAGTTTTATTTAATCTAATTACCTATTTTAATTAATGATAGAAATATTTGAAATTATCTGTTGTTTTTTAAAAATTGAAATCTTAAATTGAATTTTGCCTTACGAAAATTTACCTCTTCTAACCTATTCTCAAACAAGGGATGGAATTTTTTGATACGGAAGAGATTAACTATATCGCCGTTGAAAATTTAATATTTGAGAGTTATAAGACATTTTAATGCATGTGAAACATAACAGCATTATGTTTTAAAACTTAAAATAAGAAATTTTTGATAAATTATATCGTCGATACCATGTCAAACTATCCAATATGAAAACAGACTTGCCAGTGGGCAACTTTTTTTAAAATTCAGATTTCTTGATTGGGACCGCTTTTCTGAAATGTTAAAATTCCCTTTGTTTTCACTTTAAGTAATATGTGATTAAATAAAGCGAATTTTACTATTTCAAAAAAGTGGTGCCAATCAAGTAATCTAAGAAAAGCAGTCCTCTGCCAACACTGTTTTCATACTGTTTGACATGGTACCGACGATATCTGCCATTTAGAAAACTTAGAAAGCTTTAAGGTTTTCAACTTGTTAAGAGGAAAAAAAATTCCTCATTACATGTGATAATTTGTTGTAAAATAAGTGTTCAGTGAATTGTTCTTTTTAAATGACGCTTTTAAATAGGGTATATTAAACTTTAGCATAAAAAAAAGACATTCTCAGTCGTTGCTTAAGCGGAAATCGATACTTTGCTTTTGACACATTTTGGTGAAGCTGCTGAAAGATATTCAAAACATTTCTAGCTGTACAATATATTAAAAATCGCTCATAATGTCTGACATTACTCTATTTTATAACTAAGTTTATTTCTTGATTGTTGTATCTCTTTTATTCATTTATATTCTTCATTTATATTCACAAGAAGAATGTATTGGATTCTTGAAGATTTTCGAATTCTTGTTTGGATTGGGTTACACTTTTTACGGATGTCTTGAATTTCATTTAATTTTAGGTAAGTAGCTTTCATTACGAAAAGCTACCTATTGCAGCCGTTCGGAGGAAAGCGATTTCAAAACATTTTGGCATATTTTCATCGATCATGACCCTCAGACCCCGAAACCACCCTCCTTTCATAAGTTGATATATATATATATATATATACAATATGCATATATATGTTTATTATGTTTTTGGCATCCATTCAGTGTGTTTGGGGACACTGTATTGTCGTAAATTCATTCATACTATCATAATTATTGCTGGTGGTCAGAAATGTTTAATTAATAGTTATATATATACTAGAAAGGTAGCCCGTCAAAAATGACGGAAATTTAGATATAAAGATATATACAACTCATGTGCAAGAATATGAGTTTTCTCGCTTGTTCAGCAGTGATAAATGAAAATAACACATTTTAAGAACGAAACACATTTATGAAAAACTGTGTACAGCAGAAGACTACTAATCTGCACAGTTTGGTTCCAAGTGTTATGCAGATTTGAGGCTTTTTGCGGTCATGTCTATTCAATCTTTGTTTACATTTTTTTTAAATTCATATATTGGGCAATTTAGATTGTTGAGCCTTAAAAATAAATAAATAACACACTTGAAGTAAGGTTAAGAACTATTAAATTATCGTATACGATTTCATGAAATGGTATTATATGGTATTATATGTGTGTGCTTCACGATCTTGGTTACGACGTTGGCGAAATTAGCTGCAACTTGTCATATCCTGATAGTGTGGGCCGCTATAACAAAAAAGTAACCAGTTTTTAGTAAAATTTCTGATATAAAGTTTGTTAAAAACTTGTGTAAAATTGCAGGCCGTTCTCGTGTTATGTCAGTCCAAGAAATAATATTTCTAACACTGAAGATTTTTCATGTATATATGGAATTTAGAAAAGCTTCTCCAAAAGAAAGGTCCTGAATTGACATTATAATTCCTCTAACTTCAAAGTTTAATCGGGCCCTAATGTTGAGTACTGTAATCTAATAAATACAGTTATTTTTAATATTACAACAGAATTAAACAGTTAAACTTATTTAACTTAAACCCGCTGTTACTTCCCGATGTTATTTTTTAGTATTAAGAAAGAAAATTATTTAAAATTTTCAAATCATGCATTTATGATTTTTTTCCGTCTTTAATAACTAAATAATGAAAAAATAGGCTTTTGTTCTGAGCTCATAAATATGACAATAAAATAATGTAACTAAGAGACATTGCAAAATTAAATCTTTGTGATTACAAACCATAAACAAACGATACCGCCACCATTTTACCTACTATGACGTCATTAGAATATTTCCCATTTGTTGTTGAAGAACTTACTTTGTGAATGATTACCTCAATGATTTAATATTTTTGACGTTTCACGATGAATGAATCACTTGTGTTTGTTTAGTTTTATGGAATGAGATATTAAGCTGTGAACCTAATTTAAATTGAAGTTATCCAAAGATATATGTATTTTTAATCGAAATTAAAAACAATGTTTTGATCTCGAAATAAAAATTTTTAGTTTGTATAATTTGTTATTTCTGTTAATTATTTATTTAAGTACTTTTCCATTATAGCGCATTTTTAAAAAAAGCTTGGCGCGATTCGGGCATCAGAAAGTGAGATATGTTGCGAAAATATATAAACAGCTATGAAAACAAATCTAATGAACTTTTATCTTTGTTTATATATGCACTTATATACATAAAAAAATCGTTTCTAAATATATATATTTATATATACAAATTACGGCACAGATTTCAGATATGAACCGGGATACCTAACTGGCGCCAAAATGGTGTTATTTTGCCTGCTATGGTAACCCGGCTATTGTTTTTTATTTATTAATAAATTGTTTATTTACTTTTATTTTCTGTTTTTTAATTATATAAAGTGCTTTGTTCGGAACAGATGTCATATTCACCCCATATTGGCGCGATTTTTTTCTGTCGCCAATATCATATAGGCAACAGGTACTTAACTTACGCCAAAGTGTCGTTATTTTGCTTGATGTGGTAACCCGGATTATGTTGTTTATGCTGTTGATGTTTTCGCCAAATTGACAACCGAAAAAAATCGCTCCAATATGGGGCGACTATGACATCTGTACCCTTTGTTCTATAGTTATTATTCAAACTTTTATTTATTTATAGTTATTTCCTTTTCAAAATGATAGCAAATAATTGAAAAATATATAAGTAACTGGTATTCGAAAGCGAAATTTCTGCCAAATTGGCATCATAGAAAAATAACGCCAACAACTATGCTTATATGACATCTGTGCAAAAATTACTTCTGTTTCTTTATAAGAATGGGTAAATAGCTTTTTTATATTAAATTGTCGGCACAGATGTCATATACGCCCATATTGGCGCGATTTTTTTTTTTTTTCTTGACGCCGATGTCATATTCGCACCGGGTACTTAACTGGCGCCAAAGTGTCGTTATTTTGCTTGTAATGGTAACCCGAATGTTGTTTATGCTGTTGATGTTTTCGCCAAATTGGCGTCGGAAAAAAAATCGCGCCAATACATATGGGAAAAATTGCTTGTGAGTATGAAACAGTAAATAGGTTGCCAGAAAATACGTTGGCAAACTTCTTTCTCGCCAAGAAACTTTTTTCCGAAGTATTGTACATAAGCAATGATTGCTAGAAATGCATTTTTAATTATGATATGCGCTTTTATGTTTCACTACATTTATGCATACTATACTGTGTGTATAAATGCTACAGTTCATATGCAGAGCTACACAAAAGAATTCGTAAGGGTTACTGAGTATGAGAGTAAATTACTTAAAGGTGGTTTTCAAAGGAGTTATGGATTTTTACGCTGAACTGCATTTAGTTTCCTAAGAAATGTTTATAGAATATAGATACAATGATATACATGGCCACGCAAAGAATTAGATACATAACCGTCTATGGATGATAATATCTGGAAATGTGATTTCAGTAGTTTTAAGAGCAGTTTAAATTAAATTTTAGCTAAATAGTGGCATGTAATAACTGTAATAACGGTACTATTGGCTATAGACGGTAACTGCCGAAATCAATTTTTAAATTTTTTTATGCGTTTTCTAAAATGTTTACTTTGTTATCTTGGTACTTCTTAGTTATCCCGTCGACCAAATTACTGTCGCCAAATTGTAAGATTAATTGCCAATAATGGTTGCCATTAATTAATTAATTGTAAGATTAAATGCCAATAATGGCCAATAAAACCATTAATTCGACGTTTTATTTGTATTTTTGTTAATGTTTTACTATTGATTTGGCGATTTATATAATTTGGCGAAATTAGTCGACGGGATATCTAAGAAGTAACGTTATCTTATTTACCTTATTTCCCTAAATAACGAAGTTTTGTTAAAGCATTCAGGATGTGTTGGAACGTGTTTCATATTCTATGCTTAACGCATGATTTTTCTTCTTTAGTCTTAGTTTGCATTTATTTTATTCTTAATTTTTTAGTCTTATACTGCTTTATAGAAACTTTGGCACAGTTGTCATATACGTTATCATATATTGGCGCGATTTTTTTCCGACGCCAATTTGGCAAAAACATCAACAGCATAAACAACAACATCCGGATTACCATATCAAGCAAAATTACGACACTTTGGCGCCAGTTAAGTACCCGTTGTGTATATGACATTGGCGATAGAAAAAAATCGCGCCAATATGGGGCGTGACATCTGTGCCGAAACTTTAATATTTAATGTTTAAACTCTTCGCTCCACGCCCCTTGCATATAGTACAAACTATAACACGGATAGCGCAAAATAATAGACAGTTTGGTAATTTTCCACTGTAGGGGCTTTGGCATTTTTAAAAAAAAGCTTGGTGTAATTTGGGCATCAGAAAGTGAGATTTGGGTACTTTTCCGTTATGCGGACACCATTGTCGCCAAGCGTAATAGTTGGCGCAAAATCGTGAATTGAAGCATTTGAAAAATAAAAAAAAACATTGTCGATACTAAAGTGAGCATTTAAAAAATATAACATTTGAAAATTCCAGATTTTTACGAACTATTTCATCAAATCACAAATATATACTTAAAATAAGTGAACAAATAACTGCTATAAAATAAAGCAATAAAATAAAACTCATATTAAACTGCTGGCATAAAATTACAAATATCTTTTAGCATTTTGAAATAATTGGCGCATTAGCATACATTTTGGCATGGTGTCCGTATAACGGAAAAATATCGAGATTTGTTGTCAAATCATATAAACAGCTATGAAAACAAACTCGATGAGCGTTTTTCTTTGTTTTATATGTATATTATTGATGTTTTTATGTACAAATTACATCTGTTTCTGTATAAAATTAGAGAAACGGCTTTTTTATGTTAAATAAGTCGCATAAATATCGAAAAAAATGCGTGTGTATATAAAATGAAACAGTGAATAGGTTCCCGGAAAATATGTTACCAAATTTCCTTTTTCGCCAAAGCACCTATACTGGAAAAGTACCTAAAGCACATTAAAATCGCGCAGTTAGGAGCTCACACAGTACACCGTTGTCTATTGGCGGTTATTTTATTAGTAGCATCGGGAGGAAGATATAAAGATGTACTTTAAATTCTCACCCATAGATTTCGAAAAAATATCTTAAAAGAGTGGAGTTTAAAATAAATTTTGGTGACCTCCTTTATGAAAGATTAATGGTTTTAAATGAGAATTTCGCCAAATCAGCCAGCTATCGCCAAGTTGCCAACATATGGCGCTACTGTGGTAACCCTGCATTAGTATTTTTCAACAATTACTCATTTCAATGAGGCGGTCCTACCGGAATAGTGAGGGACACACAGAGACTTGGATTTTATATAAATAGATATATATATATATATAGCTGATCTTTGTCACACTGTAACTCTCGTATTTATGAACCAATTTGGATGTAACTTCGTGTATACATAGTGCATAGCAATGCCTCGACCGAGTTTGTTGGTCAGTTTCATCCGCCATCTTGTTTCAAAATATCGGTCATTTAATTTTTAAAAAAAAATTTAAAATTTGAAATGTGGTACCAAAAAATTGAAAATTGAAAAATATATTTTTCTTATGTGTTTGACCTTGATTCCGGATTCCGGAGCAATTTTTCAAAGATTCAAAGAAAGATTCCGGAGCAATTTTTGTTTTGTCTATATCTTAAAAAATGGCTGCTGAGTTATAGAACTTTGAATTTCTAGCGTGGCTGACATTTTGAAACGACCTGATTTTTGTCACGCGATAACAGGCGTATTTATGAACCGATTTGGATGTACCTTGGTTATACATAATACGTACGAATGTCTCGACCGAGTTCGTTTGCCAGCTTCATCCGCCATCTTGTTTCAAAATGGCGGCTATTTAATTTTTTTTTAAATATAAAATTTAAAATAAGGTACCAAAAAATTGGAAAATGAAAAAGATTTTTTTTTGTATGTGTTTGACATTAATACGAAGATTCCGGAAAAGTTTTTGTTTCGTCTATATCTAAAAAAAAATGGCTGAGTTATAGCATTTTGATTTTCTATTGTTGCTGACATTTTGAAACGACCTGATTTTTGTCACTCGATAACAGGCGTATTTATGAACCGATTTGGATGTAACTTGGTGTGTACATAGTACATACCAAAGTCTCGACCGAGTTCATTGGCCAGCTTCATTCGCCATCTTATTTCAAAAGGGCTGCCATTTAAAAAAAAATTAAATTTAAAATGAGTTATCAAAAAATTGAAAAATGAAAAAGATTTTTTTATGTGTTTGAAATGCATACAAAGATTCCGGAGCAGTTTTTGTTTCGTATATATCTTAAAAAATGGTTGAATTATAGCACTTTGAATTACTAGCATGGCTGGCATTTTGAAACGATCTGATATTTGTCACGTGATAACACGCGTACTTATTAACCTATTTCGATGTAAGAAGGCATGTGGATAGCATATCGAAATGTCTCGAGCAAGTTCGCGGGCCAGCTTCATCAGCCATCTTGTTTCAAAATAGAGGCCATTAAATTAATAAAAAATTATATTTAAAGTGAGGTGAAAAAAAATTAGAAATTAAAAAAGGTTTCTTTCTTAAGTATTTGACCATGATATAAGGATTGCGGAGCATTTTTTGTTTTGTCTTTATCTTAAAAAATGGCTCAGATATAGCAGTTTCAATTTCTAATATGGGTGACATTTTGAAAAATCTGATTTTTTGCCTGCGACAGCCCTTGTATATGGCAACTGATTCCGTTGTGAGTGAGCACGTGCACAGTAATTACTAAGGTCTCAACCAGGTTCACTCGTTAGCCTCATCCACCATGTTATCTTAAAATGGCAGGAATTTCAAGATATCGCCGAATTTGGCAAACCAAATATAAGTTACGTTAAATTAAAGCAACTTGGATAAAGCTGACTAATTTCACGAAATTTTCTTTCATAATGATTTAGTATTGATAAAAATTAGTACTGAATCTCCTATAATCGGTTTCCACTAAATTGAGCTTCGTGTGTTTGAATAATATAAGCTTGCTTTTTAAAAATAAGGAATATGAAAGCTACCTCTTCCTCCCGGCATTGGCCGGAAGGAATTTTTTTTGGCCGAAGTAGGATTAAATGTCCAAACTTTCGTACGAAAAAAATTATGCTTCAAGCATAGATTATGGAATACTTTCCAACACATTCAGAATGCTGTAACAAAACCTCACCGTTTTATAAGATTAAAGATGATGTTCAAATAAGCAATTTGGAAAACGCATAACACATTTAAAATACATATTCAGAAATTACCGTCTATAGTCGAAAGCTATCACAATTTGTGCAGCTCTACATTTGACCATCGATTTGTATATATACTACATAGCATGCCAACATTTAGTTCAGTTAGGAAACGTATAATAGAGTTGAAAATTCCCCTTTAGCATTTTCCGTCAATAATCGGAATTAAACTTGAATTCTTTTTTGCAGCCTTGTAGATCTATAATATTTACACACACGAAGTAATATGCATAAAATTTGTTAAACTTAAAAACGTATTCCGCAATTAAAAACGTACTTCCAAACGTACTGTAACCAAATTGTCCTTAATAATGAAGGATTTAAACTCTGCACACCATATTCTATGCTAAGCATCTTGTTGTTTACCTCAGTGATCTATATCGATTTCAATCTGTTTGAAATAATGTAACATCATTAAAATACACTGCAAGTGAGATTTCCAGATACACCATAATGTAATGACATACTTTTCAGTGCCCCGTAAATGAACTTTATATGCTACACACTTTATTTTCAATACCAAACATACCATGGTAAACCTCAATAACATATATCAATTATATAGCTATCTGACGAGATTTATGCGAGTGAGAACATAGTCAGATGAACCTACAAACTGCCCTGATATTGGTGGAGCATAGGCGCGCAAGGATAATGGCCCTAACATGATGGTAGCAGAGTTGTCTTTGATGAACCAAGAATCATAATTCCGTGCAAAAACCCCATGTCAACAAAATTTTAGAGTCCATTAGGATTATTAAGCTTGGACAAGAAACTTGTAACGATAAATTATCCTACAGAATACATAAAATATGGCATAATATGTTATAAACAATTTTTGGAGGTCAGTTCCATTTAGCCCCCACCTCTGTTTTCTTCGCTGGGATGGTTTACTCCTTTTTGTTGCCTTGGCAACTTGATGATGTTTGGTGCGCGCTCTAGTCAAGTTTTGTCAAAGACTCTGAGACGTTTGCATCCATTTTTAAAAATTTTAGACTTATGTGTATGATAACATCTTAAAGGATTCGCAGATGAGGAATGAAACGTTGATGTTGATTGAATTTTAATGTGTGTACCTTTTAGCATAGTGTATTTGTCTTTAATACAAATTTTTTTTATGATTATAAGTTATCTTGTTGCCAAATAGTAATTTGTTGAAATTTTTAAGCTTGCTAAAATGACGTGAAGATGACTTATTTTTTAAACCTACAAACCACTCTTTAAACAGGCACTTTAGTTGCCAGATTTATAGCCGTCTGGCATTAACTTTGCAACCGAATTTGTGTCTGAAAAATTAATTATAGTTTGCCTGATAGCCAAAGAGTAATGTGTGACAATTTTAAGCTTTTTAAAATGATGTGAAGATGACATGTTTTTTTACCTCTAAATGTGGATCTGGAAGGGTCTTAGCAGCGTTGGCAACGACTGGCAATAATGGAGTAATATCAAAAACAGTTAATAGAAACAAATTTTATAAACAGAAGTCATGCTAAAGCGACATAATTTTGAAGTTTTTTCACCTGCATAACCCCTTCTCCCACAGGTAAACGCAACGTCTCCCGCCAGCCTGACCGTTCACATACATACTACACCATAAATCGGAAGAGCGTATAGAAAAACGAGCCTTGCTAAAATCAAGTGACGAAAACGTTGCTATCTCTTAGTCTATTAAGTCAAGCGGGGTATTGTTTGTTACGTATTTTTCAATTCTGAATCGAATGACACCTTCCACAAGTGGATACGAATATTCATTGCAAAGTTATATTTATGAATACAAAGTCGTAAATTAACTTTATTGTTGAGCACAGATTTGTCACATTTATTTTACATTCAAAACATGTTCCTTATATCATATCAAATGCTATCAATCTTATTAAATGTACTCAAAATATCAATAATCAAAACCAGGATCATCAGGATCATCTGAGTCTTCTTCAAGGTCATTAAAGTTGTCAAAATTCGTGTATACATAATTTTGTATTCATAAAACCATTCCTGACTTTGTATTTATAAAACCTTCCTAATTTTGTAACGAATGATCGTATCGACTTGCGGATAGTGTCATCCACCCGATTCATAATTTAAAAAAAAAATAAACGATATCCTACTTGACTTAGTTAAAAAAGTTAAATTGTTCCACCGAGTTAAAATGCCCCCCTTTGACCCTACCCAAATCACGATAAAACCACTTTATTTTTCGGGATTCATCAGATATTCATTTCTAGTGCCAAAACGAAGCGCTTTCTAAATTTTTGAAAATGGTCATCTGTTGTTACCTGCATAAAGTAAAATTGTCAACTTTGTACTCATAAAACCTGCCAAATCTTTGTAAAAAATGATAGTTTCGACTTGCGGATGGTGTCATTCGATTCAGAATTAACAAATACATAATAAACGATACCCTATTTGACCCACTTAAAAGAAATATCCCCCTCCCTAAATTGGGGAAAAGTTCCTCTCTTTTGCCATTCCCCCCTTAAGAAAAAAAAAAAGAAAAAAAGGGTAAAAGAACTCTTTTTTTTTTAAGGGAGAGGGTTACTCATCGGATCTTCACTTCTAGTGCCAAAACAAAGTTTTCTCAAATTTTCGTGAATGGCTTATCAGTTGTATTTTACTCAATTTAAGGTATTTTATACCTGTAAGAACACTAGCCTTTAGGTGTGCTGAAAAAGGGGTTCTTTCTACTTCACAGAAAGTTTAAGTTTCAGGGGAAGATTGAGAAAAAATGGGTAGAAGAGGACAACTTATAGGATTTATCTTGAGATTACCTAATTTTTCTAACATTAAATTATACTAATAACACTTAACTTCTGCTACAGAAATTATTGCCTAACTACAGTGAGTCTCTGTGGAAATTGTTTGTGTACTAATATTTCTGTACAGGATTTTTATGATTAAAATTTCTCTATTTAAAAGTATCTAGCAATAGTATGAGGGCTCAAACGAAATAAAATTTCATTAGTATCTGTAGTTAAACTGTGAAAATTGCAAAAAAAGCTGCGGCCTGTGAGACCGCTAAATACAGTTAGAAATTACGTAACCTCAGACAAAATCAGAAACAGATAGCGTCCAATTTGGCAAACAAAAATAGGGAATAAAATATATTGTAAAAAAAAAAAATCCTTTAAAATACGAAAGTTATACAGTGGATTGGGGCGTCAGTAGTAATAAAAAAAAATTTCGTAAATTTCAAGACATTTTACGTCAATTCTGAAATATCTCATTTTGTAATTTATCGTTTAATAACAGATATCTTTCGTATTTATAAGGAATTCGCATTTCGTTGCAAAAACTTTTATAGAACATGTCTCTTTTCAAACACAACTTAATATTACGTAATACATGTGGTGATAAATTCTCTATATGTGTCAGTCTTCAGTAAACCGCTAATATTTACCCCAATTTGTTTCGAACCAGGAACCTTCGTTTTTCCGGCTTGTAGACTTGACGACAGAGGTATGATTACACAAGCCATTCTCAAATATTGTTGCTTATTTTAGGTGAATTTTGTGAAGCAAATGAAGGTGTGAAAAAAAGGAAAAGTTTCTTCAGTAAATGCATCTTTTCCGTCTATGTATAATACTGAGTATTTTACATATTTTCTTTATATAATCTTAAATATTTAAATTTTTCATCACATGCGTTGTAAAAGATAAATTTAAGCAGTTGCGTAACAAAGGATGTAGATTTTTTTCAGTTAAAAATTTATTTTTTACAACAGCACCAACATTTTTTTCAAACATATCATTTAAAATTTATTTGTGATCATAATCCCCTTAGACAGGAATATTGACTACATGCTGCTTAAAAAATTACTTATTGCAGCTTAGACATAGGTAAACAGAACAGTAATTTTATGATAAATTATTATATTTGAGATATTCTGAAAGTTTTCGTGGATGATACTGTTAAACTGAATAGTTCAATAGATAATAAAATGAAAAATATATTTTTAGAAACAATTTTTAAGAACAATTATCTTGGGATACATGTACGTCAAACTTTAGTTTAAACTAATAATAAGAAAGAAGATGTAATATTTACTTTTCAGTTGCCTCCGACTTAAGAATAAATAATGTAATTCGGGGGAGGACGTAAGTTGGGAAAAGACGCATGTTTGTTCCTAGCACTTTTATGTTTCAACAGATGGCAATACTAACCTGCTTGTGTGAAGAGTCTTGTCGCAATGTACATTTGGTTTATGAATTTATCTCAATTTATCGCCTTCTATCGCCGTTAATTTGGATCTCATGAGCATTTAATCTGGTGAGTAAAATCCTTATAATATTCCTTTGCTCACATGTAAAGTTCAGAAACGGATGATTTATTTTAAATAACATATTAGCAGTATAAGTGAGTTCCGCCTTCTGTTACACACACAAGGCAAGCAGAAGCGTCCATAAGGTTGAAGCAAAACGGAAATAAGCGTGTGTGGCATCTTCCCCCTATACCCGCAGGAAGACGCAACATGGTTCATTAATAAATTAAAATAAAGACAGAAAATGAAGTAATACTTTTCTGTCTTTTAAGTCACACCACCCAGTACTTAGAGCCACTTGATCGCTCATTTTAAAAACCATAGAAAACATATTGTCGACAAGCCATGAACGCCTAAATCCACAGCAAGTCAGATTGGAAAGTTTCAAGACTTCAGTTTGGATCTCTTCTGTATACAGCAAGGCTGCCACAGCAGGAAATTACACTTCAGGGTTTCATCTACTGGGATTTATTCCTATAACCCACAAGTAATCCCAGAACATACGTTTGCTATCTCTGGTGGTTCCAGAAATAATACAGCTGTTGCTTTCACAAGCAGCGCATGTAACAATAGGTCTACACCAGCAGATGCTTCCACCAGCAGAGCTAGTGGCAGCTGACCGTCACCAAAAGTTACCTCAACCAGCTAAGAAAACGGGATTTCCTATCTAAAAGCAATCAGCCCTATTCCCCAGGTCAGAAAACCTAAGCCATTTGGGCGTAAGAAACAAACAGCAAAAGTCTTAACAGCATTAGAGAGGAAAAACTATGCGGGAAACGGCCAGAGAAAATCGGGAAAAGGTAAAATAAATAAAAAGAAACCTTTGAAAAAACAGAAGAAAAAGAGACGTGTAAGCTCGTATTCCTCAAGTGAAGAAATTCCTCTGGATACCAGTGGCGATTGTTTTGATGAAGGTAGGGGAGACCGGGGCTAGTAGTCCCAGTTTTTAGTTATTGATTTTTATTAATTTTTTGTTTAAGTTCTTTAACAAAATTTCACTGCACTTTTTAAGCACAGACATTTGGCTATAAATACCTGGAGTTCTATGTTTGTAGCTTTTGTAGTTTATGTTTAGAGGAAGCCTGAAGTAAGAGAAAAAATGTGTGCCAACCTACGCCACAGCGGGGCAAGTTGCCTATACCTATGGGGTAAGTTAGCTGACGCTTCATAAACAGTTAATTTAAGCTCAAATAAGGCACGTAGTTAAGAGAAATCAATTTTATTATTACGAACAAGTTTAAATAAAGGAATTTTCCCCGTACAAAGTAGATTCTAAATTATACAGATAAAAATAATGAATAAAACATTAACATTGAGTAACTTCTATCATCATCATCAGAGTTACGGTTATCACAAATGTAAAATCGAGTGCCTCTGTTTGTGAAGGCCACATGTGCTTAAACACTGCATCGCACACACTTTGCATCGGTGTTTGCTGTTTCTAAAGTACCAACCCACACAAGATATTAATCTTCCTTTCTCAATAACAAGTTCCTTTTTATTATAGGTGGAAACAAATATTTCCTTATTATCTGTTTACCTTTGGCCAATTTTTTCTGTTGCTTTTTTTTTTTTTGTATTTCATCTTTTTTTCCTCTCTAAAGCTTACTTTTCCTCTTTAAATGCCTTCTGATTTGGTGAATCTGTCAATATTAATGTGGCTGCCTTTTGTCGACGCCTATTTTTCCCTATTTTCTTTTTTGTTTCTGACTTTTTTTATTGGTCTAACATCATCAGAATATAATTATTCAACATCCTAAGCCGAAACCAGAAAAGCTCCAGTGACTGCTGGAGATAAAACCAAAAAGGTGATTCTGAATCTTTTGAATATCCAGCTTCTAGCCTGTCATAACTGAGTTATGAACATCATCATTCGTTTAACGCTAAAATACTAGACGTTCGTAATTATCACAAATATGGTATTTTAACGTTAACGCTATACTAACTATGTCTAGTATTCTAGGGTTAAACTTCATTCTTCACAATTTTGAAATATAGGGCTAGACTTCTCCAAGTAATATTAAAAGCTTTAACAGTTTGCCTAATAGATCGTCTATTAATTATTACGACTTTTAAATCATTTCTTATAATATTCTTCGGTGTGTTAACCTGTTCAGTTTTTCTTTGGTAATTACGCATGTTTTTTGTAAAAAAAAGTAATTAATTTAACGGGATAAAATAGCAGAAAATATTGCAAAACAGTGTAACGGGTTTAGTGGGTGCACCGAGCCAACTTGCCTCGTCTTCAATGCGCCTACTAGCCCCATAACAAATTTCTTCACAAAATGGGAGATTTAACCCTATAAACATGAAAAATCCGAGTAAATCCCGTATGGAATAGGTAGAGTGAATCATACACTATGAAAAACTACAAAAGTGAAATCGCAGTTATTAAGATAAGTATTAGAAATTAGAAAAAGAATGAAGCGAGAAAAAATTACTTATGAATACAAAAATAATAATAATCGTAATAAATGCCCAGTGTACGTGTGTAACGCGGGAAAACTACAATGGGGTTTGTAGAAAGCAAGAAAAAAGGCACTGTGTGATTGGGTGCGTCATCTATCCATAAACAGACAAATTATGGGGACTGCGCCTTTTTACCCTTGTAGCCAACTATCCCCGGTCTTCCCTAATGATGATAATTTTTGTGCTGTATGTACACGATACTTTTACGCTAAGAAGATCTCAAGTGTGATTGGATTCAGTGCATCAAATGCAAGAAGTGATTGCACAAAGATTGCACTAGGGATGATTTGCACTGAATTAAATGTTGTGCAGAATTATACCCTTATTAGTTTTAGCAAAGTAAATTTGAAAAAAAATTAATTCAGTTTACACATTTCTTTGTTTTTCCATAGTTATTGTTAATTCACAGGTAATGTTCCAATGCTTGTCTTATTTTTCTTATTTGCTGTGGTGTGGCATCTTCTCGTATATATGGGGTAACATGACACAATTACATGAGTTTATGCAACATTAAATTTATCAATCATGTAGATACTGGGAAAGTAATTAATATGTATAGATAACCAATTAAATATTCAAAAGCATGGTGTATATTTTTCATTATCTTATCATTTCAATTTTGGCCGTACTAAACAAAACATCCTATAATCTGGCGATTTACCCCGAATCAGCTTATATATATATATATATATATATATATATATATATATATATATATATATATATTATATGTTGTAAAAGTACGTTAGCTTTTCAATAAAAAAAGAAATGAAAAAAGAAAGAAAATAAAAACATTATTGAGTAGTTTTAATGCTCATTCGTACATATTAAAGGTGGCACAAAGTTCATTGATTTCTTTGTAAGATTTCGATTTAAAAATAAAATTTAGCCACTATTGGCATGTAATTGAAAATAGTTCAAATGTAGAGCCAGTATTCGCATTTCACTTGAAGTATATCTAGTTTAAAAGCAACATTACTGTAATTTTTGCTGCGCTTCATTAAAAGTATTTGCAATTCAAAGCCAATATTTCGCAAAATTAGCGTTGTGTTGAAAATATTTCTAATATAAAGCGAATATTTGTGCAATATGGGCGTTATCATAGCAATATTTACAATGGAAAAGAAGTACAGTCATTCAGGGTAACTTTGAACCATGGGGTGTAACTTTGCACCACCTCCTATTTTTCAATATTTTTGACTAAGAAAGACTAAATTAACTCCTGAACTGTGTTCTCTTGGCAAGGTTATAAACTGGGATTTCTACTCTTTATTTTAGAAAATAAATTAGCAACATTATACGCAATTAATTGCATCATCTAGCAATTTTTGTTAAATAATGTTTTCAAGTTAATTTTGAATGCTGCTTTGAAGTTGTTGTAATCCAATTAAATTTTCATAGTAAGTAACAATATACTCATTTATCAGACATATTATTAACTAAATGTTTTAAATGTGTTAATATTTTGTGATTATTTATTTATTAATAGTTAATAAAATGTAAAATAAGAAGGCACTAACATTTTGCCAAATTTTCAGGGCAACTTTGAGCCGGCTCAAAGTTATACTGATGCTTATAATTTACTGATTATATGTGCTACTGTCAAAAATTTCCCATATTTGCACGTATATTTTATATAAATGCCGAAAGTGTGCATTAGATATAACATGTAAATATTTTCACAAATATGTGTAAAATACATAAAATTCATTTAAAGGCGTTTTTCGGGGCGGAGCTACTCAAATTTGACATTTTATACATTCGACATTTTTTATTCTTGTTTAAATAATACTAGTACTTGTATGCATTACTGTAACTATGTATATATTATTGAGTTAAAACATTGAAAATTGTTTTTCACTGCATTTTTATGTTTTATATGAACAATAAACAGTTTTTTTTTAATTTCTAAATAGTCATGGTTCTCTTCTTCCATTTTTCTTATGCATAATATTTGTTGTAATATCGTAAATTATACAAATTTTGTGATGCTGGGAAATGAAAATTCGGAGTGTTTACATATCTGAAAACATTTTTGGGGTTTAAAAGTTGTCCTAACTATAATACTTTTTTTTTATAATGAATTATTTTAGATCATATTTATCATATGGTGCAAAGTTACCCTAAATGGCTGGGTAACTTTGAACCTGGTTAAAAATTCATTTTTTATTGCTTTTATGATTATTATTCCTTCATTTTTGATAGTCAAACAATAATTTAGGATCATTTCTTCTCTTTTATGCCCCTAGTTGCAACAATATTCTTAAAATAAGAGTGTGGCATATGAAAATAGAGAAAATGCGGTTCTAAGTTACCCTGAATGACTGTATATTCAATTGCTTAGCGTTACAAACCCAGCGACTTCTGCACGCGAACTTCTAAATGTCATTTACAGTCATTTACTGTATTATTTTGAGAGAAATATTAAAATACGCCAGAACATTTACGGAAAACTTCTTGCATTTTTATGAATTTGTAATCTCAAAATATCAATTTCGAAAATTGTATTGTTTTTTTGATTACATAATGTATTCCGTAAAACCTTACAGAAAATTTCCATTTTTTTAAGTATATTTTTTTTCACAGTAGAAATAATTTAAACTAATTAAACTAATTTTCTCAGGATTTGGACACCGAAGGAAGATCTTTGCATATTTAATGTCTTTGTCTACTGATATTGAGTTGACTCTCACAAGTTTAGTTTGGGACTGGTAAAGCATAAAGTATTTTCTATTTTACAGAAACATTCATGAAAAATAAAACAAAGCAGACTCAAAATTGCTTCGGAACATAAAATGTGAGTGAAGAAAATTTGGATGCAAGTGAAGAATGACCTATTTAAAGTTTCGTCCAAAGTGAGTTGGGCATCTTAGTTTGGTAACAAATGATAAAAGACTATTTAAAAAATATTTATTCTCTAAATATATAGCAATTTTAGAATATTTTTATTTATCTGTTTTGAAAATAACTCGGGTAGAGTTGTAACATTTAAACAGTCAAATAAACCTATTTTTACTGTTTTGTAAAGTTTTAATTTACACCTTTTAGCAGTTAAAATTAGTATATTTACTCTCTATAATATTCTTTATTTTTTATTTACATTGTCTACTTTTTAGGGTTTAAAACATTTTATTATTGCCGTTTCGCAGTTAGTTGGCCTATTTTGACAAGAGTGGTTTGGTACACAATTAACTGCATTGTTTTTAAAATATTTAACTATTTTATTTTCATCGGAAATATGATACATATTTATATAATATCGTACACCTTGTACATATTTTTTTTTTTATAATTCTAGCCTATAAGGAAGTGGGGTGAAAAATCCATTACAAAATGCCTTCTTTGCAAACAGAAACAAGTTAAGTTGGTAAAAAGAGTGTAAAAAGGGGCAAAAATGAATCTCATTGATAAAAAACAACAACATAAAATTGAAGAAAAGATACAACTAAATATTATTTTTTTATGAGGTGATAGAAAAAAATGTTTTTGTCTCTTATACATAATTTTCTAAACTGTAAACTTGTGAATATAAAAAGCGGCATTTATTTGGCTTTATCCAATTGCAAAATCAGCCGAAGTTGTTATAAGGTTTATTGGGGATGTTTTAGAGAATGCATTGAAGGGAGATGATAAAAATATCTCGGTGACTCAAATAATCAGAAGGTTTTGTAGAAAAATAAACTTTATTAACACAACAACACATAGTCAAATATTCGCCATCGTCACTGAAAGAATATCTGCCGCTCTCTGCAGAGTTCGAATGTTACTGCGTCACGTGACTTCAAAAGCTCTCCGCAGAAAACGCGGGGGGAGGAAATGCGCCTCATTGCTATTGGCTGGCTCCTCGCGTGCGAGAGAGAGAGAAATAGCAGACGGCTACAGAGTATGCCCCCAGTGACGAAGTCGCGATTACAAAAAGGTAGCAATTAATAAGATACATAAGAAAGGTCTTGAGTAAAATTAAAGTACATATGATGCAAAAAAATAGAAAATATATTATGCATTACATGAAAAACAATACTTTTGAGAAGGAAATAGTATGCACACTATAAACATCAAATGTTTTAAACAATATAATCCGTAACGAGATGTTTCGGAAAACGAACTTTACGACCAGATTTGGTGGTAGGGTGTTCGACAGGAGTAGTTGGAATATTTATGGGCTCATTTTGTTTTTGAGGTTGGGAAGGTGAAATAGAATCTGCTAATTGATACGCAGGTTTAATGCGATCAATAGATACAGTACAGCGCTTCCCGTTTAATTCCAAGTCAAACGTTTTCTCAGACCTGTCAATCACTCGATGAGGTCCTGTATAAGGGGGTGATAAGGGAGGATTGACTTTATCTGATCTAAGAAACACGTGTGAACAGGTTTTTAATGAGGGATTGACATAAATTTTAGGATTGCCGTGCATTGCAGTGGCAATGGGATTTAACTTTCTCATTTTTTCAGTTAACTCAGTGACGTATGTAAGAGTAGGTGGTTGATTTATAGCTTCAGTGTTTATGAGATCAGAGGGTAGTCTGATATTTGTGCCATAAACAAGTTGAGCACAGGTCGCTTGGATATCATTTTTAAGAGCAGTGCGTAAACCAAGTAAGACAATCGGGAGGATTTCAGTCCATTGAATTTGATTGTGAGCTTTAAGAGAACTCTTAAGATGGCGATGGAATCTTTCAATAAAACCGTTAGACTGTGGATGGTATGCTGTAGTTCTGATGCGTTTACATCCTAATCTATCTGTAAGCTCTTTGAAAAGAGTGGACTCAAAATTTCTACCCTGATCAGTAGTAATGGTAACAGGGGTTCCAAATCTGGAGATCCAACTGTGTATCAATGTACGAGCAGTTGTTTCTGCAGTCATATCAGATGTGGGTATAACTTCGGGCCATCTCGTGAACCTATCAATGATGGTCATGCAATACTGATTGCCATCGGATGATGGTAAAGGTCCGATAAAATCAATATGAATATGGGCAAAACGAGCATCAGGTTCAGAGAATGTACCAATTGGTGATTTGGTGTGTTGAAAGATTTTAGCTTTTTGACATTTCGTGCAGCTGCGAACCATAGATTTTATGTCCTTACGCATGCGAGGCCATACAAATCGTTTAGAAATTAAATCTAATGAAGCTGAGATACCAGGATGCGAGAAATAATGTAAGGTTGAAAAAACTGATTGTCGCATACTTTTAGGAACAAATGGTCGAGGATGTTTTTGTGACATATCGCAATATAAATGTACATCTTCGAGTGAAAAATAATGTTTTTCTAATTTTAATGAAGTGGTGTCAAATTCGAGAAGTTGTTTTAGCTCTTCATCATTTGTCTGAGCAGTGGCAAACTCTTTAAAATCTAACACATTAGGAGAAATTGAATCTATCTCAATTCGAGATAATGCATCGGCCACAATGTTGTCAGAGCCTTTAGTATATCTAATATCAGTAGAAAACTGTGAAATATAGTCTAAATGTCTCAATTGACGTGGGCTACATTTATCAGGGTTTTGTTGAAATGCGAATGTAAGGGGTTTTTGGTCTGTATAAATAATGAAATTCCGACCTTCTAGCATGTGTCTGAATTTTTTTATAGAACAATAAATAGCAAATAATTCACGATCATAAGTAGACCAATTTCTTTGACATTTATTTAATTTACAGGAATAAAATGCTATTGGTTCCCATTGGTTTTCGGAGAGTTGCATTAAAGATCCACCAATTGCGACATTGCTGGCATCGACCCATAAGCTTAGCTGGGCGCCAGGAATTGGATGTCTTAATAATGTAGCTCGAGCTATAGCTTCTTTTGAAGCAGTGAAGGAAAGAATGGCTTCATCGTTCCATTGTAATTGCTCAGTTTTGTTAGCATTGGAACTGGGATGTTTTTTCGTATTTTTGTGTCCTTCTAAGAATTTAACGAGTGGAGCTAAAATATCGGCAGCTTTGGGAATGCACCGTCGATAAAAATTGAAAAGACCTAAGTAGCGTCTTAGTTGAGTTAAGGTAGAGGGCTGGGGGAAATCTAGGATGCATTTTACACGATCAGGTAAGGGTTCAATTCCTTCAGCTGAAAGTTTGAATCCTAGAAAATCGATAGTGGATTGGCCAAATTTACATTTATCAACATTAATACACAGACCATACTCTTTAAGTCTAGAAAACAACAACTCAAGGTGTTCTAAATGTTCAGTTTCATTATTTGATGCAATTAGAAAATCATCAAGAAATGCGTAAACAAATCCTAAGTCACGAATTACGTCATCAATAAATCGTTGAAAAGTTGAGGAAGCGTTACAAAGGCCGAATTGCATACGAGTGCTTTCGAAAAGTCCAAATGGAGTGCAAATCGCAGTTTTATGTACATCATCAGGATTTATGGGAATTTGATGGTAGGCTTTTACAAGATCAATGTGACTGAAGATTTGTTTACCATGTAATTCAGCAGTGAAATCTGCGATACAAGGGATAGGATATTTTTCTTTAACAGTTTGTGCATTTAGAGCACGATAATCACCAACAGGTCTCCAATCGACAGATCCTTTCTTCGGCACCAGGTGCAAAGGCGAAGAGTAATTACTTTTAGAAGGTCTCATATGACCGAGTTGTAGCATGTGCTGAAATTCAGCTTTGGCAATTTTTAACCGATCTGGAGCTAGCCGTCTAGGCTTAGCAGTGACTGGAGGCCCCTTAGTGTTTATATAATGCACAGTATTATGCTTAACCGGTTGGTTAGGATCCGGTAATTTCGTGATTTCAGGAAATTTAAATAATAATTTACCATATATATCATTTACAACATTGGGTTTCACAGAAAATATATTACAAGTACTTAATATAGCAGGAGCTTTTAAATTAGTAGTGGAATCAATAAGACGACGATTCCGTAAATCAAGTTTTAAATTAAAATTATGCAAAAAATCAGCTCCTAAAATAGCACATGAAACATCACAAATATAAAAAGAATATGTAAAATTTCGGCGTAGGCCTAAGTTGATATTAATACATTTACGACCATACACATTAATTTTTGTGCCATTAGCAGCACGAAAGGTTTGAAGAACAGGCTTAGTTTTGTCATTTTTATTCGCGGCCACAAGTGAGGCATCAGATCCAGAATCGACTAGAAAACACATACCTGTATTTCTGTCTCTAACGAAAAGGCGACGAGAAGGTGCTGGGGAGAAGTCCGTCGCCGCTACTCTTCCCGCTTCTGGTTTTCCGAATAAGAACAAGGCGCTAGGCACTTTTTTGCTTTTTCTTGATATTTTTGGTGATACCAACACAATGTTGCATCCCTATGGCGGGACTGAGAACGATTACGCTGATGGTTATCACTTCTAGATACACTTCTTGAACGACGAAGATGAGCGACCTCTTGGCGTAATGCTTGGATTTCTTTTACGAGCATATCAATGGCTGGTGGTGTCTGAGATTCAGTTGTTGGCGTTCGAATCGAAACAGAACTAATGTTGGAAGGCGTTAATTCAATTATTCTATCAGCAATATCCGCCGCTTTATCTGGAGTAATTTTTTCAATGGAAGCTAGAATCGTTTGCACAGTGGTTGGCATTTGTTGAGTAAACAGTTCTAGAAGAAGATCGTTACTAATATTATGGCTTTCAGCCCGTCTTTTCATTAATCGAAGTAATTCAGTTGGTTTTCTGTCACCCAGGCTTTCTCCAGCTAGCAGTTTCCGAATTTCTAAAGTACGACTTTCTCCGCAACGTTCGATAACTTTTGCTTTCAAAATCTGATAAGGATCAGTTGGATCAGGACTCATTATCACATCTCGAACCATAGTAGCAGTAGCAGGCGGTAGATGCGCTACAACATAATTATATTTTGTTTTCGACTCAGTGATAGCTTTAGGAGTAGCTAATGCGAACGTGCTGTCCAGCATATGAAACCATAATGTAGGGTCCACAGAGATATAGGGTGGAATGACTACGGCAGATGTTTCAGCAGTTGCCATTTTGCTAGTTAAACAAAACGTTCCACGAAACAGTTGATTAGTTCGACGTTCTATGAAATAGTGGAAGGTTCAAAAATCCGCGGTCACCATTTTAGAGAATGCATTGAAGGGAGATGATAAAAATATCTCGGTGACTCAAATAATCAGAAGGTTTTGTAGAAAAATAAACTTTATTAACACAACAACACATAGTCAAATATTCGCCATCGTCACTGAAAGAATATCTGCCGCTCTCTGCAGAGTTCGAATGTTACTGCGTCACGTGACTTCAAAAGCTCTCCGCAGAAAACGCGGGGGGAGGAAATGCGCCTCATTGCTATTGGCTGGCTCCTCGCGTGCGAGAGAGAGAGAAATAGCAGACGGCTACAATGTCAACAAAATAATTTCGAAAAAGAAAGATACAAGGTTTCATAGAACTATATAAGTTCCGTCATTAAAACAACTGTGTCCAATTTTTGGCCTTTCAGCATCGCATTTAAAGTGAAAAATGTGTTTAGAGCCGCATTTGAATAAACAAGTTTCTCTCCCGCGATAAATGCACTGTACTACTATTAACGATAGCTGTTATACAAAAATATTATATAATGTGTAATATGCAACACGATAAAATGTAACAATATGGAAGGAAATTATCTTTGACTTGCTTCTTTTTTCAAATGGATTTAAATTATTAAGCATTTCAACAAGATCCTTATGGATGCTCACATAATAGTCTATCGATTTACACGATATTTGTAAAATATTTGCATTTCTTCTCGGATGGTAAAAATCCTTAACAATTCCGCACTTGAATGTAGGCTGTAATAAATATAACAAGTATAGGTCAGTGATTCCCAGTTCTTAAATTATGCTCCATTATAAAGTGAATAAGAAGATCAGCCTATTTATGAAAATAATCATCATACTCGTCGAACATTTGTAGTATGTTCTATGATTTGTGAAATAGAGCATTAATTATATTTAAAATTCCAAGCTCGTTTAAATTTACTAATTTAATATTTAAAAAAATTCACTAAAATACAATTTTTTTTGCCACATTCAATTCATAACTGGGTCGCGTGTTGGTAAACCCTGTGCGAGTGTTACTGATTTTTATGAATGACATTTTTAAACAGAATAAAATTCCCGTATACAAAACTTTCTCTTTTGTTTAAAAAGAGAATGACATTTGATATCATCAGCATTATAAAATTAGATCGCAAAAATTCATTTAGCATTACTAAAATAAAATATGTACGTACGTGGTAAAATAGGTTATAGTACATATAAGATGTGTTAAAAACAGTATAATAACAAAATGACTAGTTTCGAAGATTTCCAAGAGTAAACATCCTTAAGGTTTTCAAATAAAGAAATTTTGCAGTTTATTATTTACAGACCTTGAGAATATCCCCGCTGGAAGTCTACGAAACTAGCTGGTTTGTTATTACAAGATTTTTAATATTTTTTTTATGTATTTTGTAATCATTCTTAAATGCAAATGTGCATTTGATCCTCATCATTGTCGATTTTCCTTTTATCATTTAAGAAGCTTTTTGAGAGGTGCGGGAGAGTAATAAATAAATAATGTTCGGTGAGAGGAATGTTAGACTTATAGCGTGGTAACACATGTCAATCGAGCCCAAATGTGTTTTGTCGACTGACCATATATGTGTGAGATTTAGCTTTGTCATGATAATTATATTTCATGGTGGGACCGTCACTGAATTTCTGTGTTCTTTAAACTGTCGAAAAGAAATAACAAAATAATAATTTATTTTAAAATAAGCTTCATTTTCGCAATTAATGCAATTTATAATTGAATTTTGTCAAATAAGAATATATTCTGCTTTAGGACTTGCGTAATTTCAAAAATTTAAATAATTTGTGAATTACTAATTACAATTTTATTTAATGCGTACTCTTCAAAGGGAATTACAGTTAAATCGTAAAATTCAGAAATTTTCCTGTTCCTGAAACAGTCAAACACGAAAATATAATTTAAATTTAATTTAAATTAAAATTTCTTTTTGGAATTTATTATAATTAATGGTTGTATTTTGGTAAGCCGCAGTGTTCTAAGTTATTTCTGGGATGGAACCGGTTTAGTTGTAGAAAAAAATATAATTTATTTTAATGTTTAAAAGTCGAAAGAAATTAGTAACGTAAATGCAACCCATCAAATTACTACTCAGCTAGTAATATATTAAAAAATTATAGTGCAAAAAATTTTTTAATTAAGCACCATTACTGTTACTGTTAAAGGTAATTTTTAACTTTATAATATTTTATAATACATTTTAAAAACTTCATGCTTTTAGAATTTGACTCTATTATTGAGTATAACATTAAATTTTTTTCTATTAAGGAAATTAAAATATATTGAGAACCAACGCAATGTAACGGGAAAATATAGTGTTGCCACGCAGCTACTTATATATTAAAAAGTTATAAAACATTTTTTTTAATTAAACGAATATCACTACTGTTTTCAAAAGTAATTTTTAACTCTAACTTACTATTATATTTTTTTCCATTTAAAGCCTCTAGAATTAAATGGTATTTTTAATATAATATTTTTTCTTCTCTCAAAGAAAATAAGACGTAATGTGAAAATATGCTTAGAAATAAATGACACAAACCACATATTTACACAGTTAAATATTTTATTACTTGAGAATGTTGCTGCGAGCGAGAAAATGTCTTAACTATTCTGAAATATATTACTGTCGTTTACTAAACAGAGCAAGTGTCGAAAAGTTCTGAAAGAACCCTTAGGGTAAAAAGATGAGAATAATTATTGCCAATTCAATATACAAGATCGATAAACTGACCATAGAATATAGTTAAGGAAATTGAATAAGTCTGTAAAAATGTTTTATGATGTTATTTAATTTTCTCAAATGTAGATTTTTCTGCATTTTAATCTGTAAAATAAAGACATGTTTGTATGTCTGTCTACGTGCTAATTTCAAGAGGCCGCGGCGCGAAGAGATGCCGCTTGGCAGGAAGTTTCCTGAAACTCTTAAGTTATGCACCTGGCAGACAGTTTTTGGTGCGTTCGTTATAATATAAATACGTAGCACCTATAGTCGTTGCCTGGTCTATCCGTCTGTTCGTATATAACAACGCAAAAACTATCCTACCAATTGGTTTGAAATTTAATATATATATAATCGTTGCAGAATTTTGTCGAGTCATTTCATATTTTATGGAAATCGAATCAAAACTTAAAAAGATATTAATAAAAGTTTTCTCTATTCCTTTAATTCCTATCATACGTAATTAATTTAATGATATCCCATGATAAGTAATGAATCTAGGTTGGTAAGGTGATTACGTCCTATTTAAGATGGAGTCATATTATTTTCGTAGTAGTATATTTTATTTAATTTAATATAAAATAACTCTGGGAGAGTCGCCGTATCCGGTATAGATGGCGCACCTCTTGTATTTCTTGTAATTATCGATAGATGGCAGTCAGACGCGCAGTATACGTGCAGAATAAGATTACTTTAACCAGTGCATAGCGTGAACCTCATTTGGATGTTGACTTGTAGCTGTACAATCGTTATTTTGAGGAAAGCGCATGATTTCACTATCAAACGTTTAAACACGCTATGCTTAAATACTTTTTATACGCTAATTACAAAATGCATGCACTATTTCGAAGTCAAAACTAAGTGTAGAGTCTGTATCGAGTGCTTTGTGTATGTCTACGGCATTTTCTTTTGGGAGGGCAGGCAACTGTAACATGCGATGCCTGTACCGTGTAAAATGGGATACATACCTCACTGCGATCCGATATACATGCCGCAGTTTCTTTTGTACGGGATGCCGAGATTAATAAAATTTAAATTTATCTATCCGTGTCTTATTTTTTTTACTGAATTTTACGCTACTGAAGTGTATTTGCTGGATTTGATTAAGTATTATTAACATTTCCTTTTCGTTTTTTGGGCAGTCTAACAATGTTAAGCACGTTATTAGTCACTAACCGTAATTGTAATAATTTTGAATTTTAACGTCCTGGCTTTAAATGAAATATTATTTTTAAAAACCGGATAAATTTTAAACTTTTTCACAGATTTCATTTGAAATGGCCTCATTTTATAAAAGAAAAGAGGTTGTATGCCCACGAGGACAATGGGATCCAGAAAGGTTAATGCAGCATTATCTGCGCAGATTGATTCTGTATTAGGTAGGGTCTTTAATCTGCGATGTTTGTAACAACACCGTAACTGTTGGCAACGCTACTAGTAACATTAAGGTCACTAAGTTCCCACTTTTAAGAACAACGCTCTCCCAGATCATTTGTTTTCTGCATTAGCGGAAAGCGAAGTTCCCGTACCAGAAACTAAGATTCAAGAGGTAGAAAATCCATCAAGTAAAGTACTAATTAAGAAATCTCAAATCAACTTACAGCCTGCATGCATAACCTGGAACTAACAGTGTAAAACCACCATTACCTACCAAACACCTACATAAAATCTCGCCTATTCCGAGACTTACCAGGTGACACCAAAGCACAAAATTAAGAAAACGACAGTAAACTTAACCTCTATTGACAATAGGAATGCGCTTAAAGCAAATTTAGGGAAAATATTCCAAAAATGTAAGAAAATTAACAAAAAAAAATGACAAAACTACCAAGAGAAAAATTAAGTTTGATTCAGGTGGAGGATCGCGTGACAGCCCATCAGACATTGATGAATATTCAAATAGTATCACGTTTACTATACCAAAGGAGAAAAAGAGAAAAATAAAATGTAAAGAGACGCAGAAAGATGCAAGTCAAGATGATAATAATGAAAAGTTGGATCACACATGTGATGCTGACGTTCTGTGCAAGGAATGTTCAGAAAACTACTCCAAAATTAAGAGGAAATCTGATTAGCTTCGTCGCATCATGTGTCAAATGTGATTACATGAAGACTGTTCTATTTTCGTCCCTTTTTGTGTAGATTGCAGTCGAAAAAATAAGTCTATTAACAAATAAAACAATGTAAACACTATTTTAATTTTTTCTTTTCTCTCTCTAATACATTGGTGTCTTTAAAAAAATAAGTAAATAATTTTAGTAGTGAATAAATTAGGCAGACTAATGTTGATTTGGACCTACTAGTACGTTTCATTGTACTCATTTAGTTTCTCTTTCTTATTACATAGTTAATTATAGTCTAGATATGAATATTTGTTGAATATTTTTATTTATAATTCCATTTTGTTCTTATGACAAGTATGTTTACAATACTCGATTCAGATCCTGAACCGTTCTAATTGACGCCCCAGATTCAGATATCCAGAACATACTGACTTTGAACACCTTGGAAGCAGTAGTGCAGTCAATTAAAATTTTGCTCTAAGCACATTTTGGGTGAGTTCGTAGCAGCTATTTGGTATGTCGTCTGTCTGTAATACCGTCGAATCCTAGCATAGGAGAGTATGAAAAAATGACTTTTTTAAAATTATTTCAATAGTTAATAAAGTTATGTAAAAAATATGAATATAAAAATGGAAAGTTTCAAATTTCCAATATTTAATTAAGGTATAAAAAATAATTTTAAACAATACTAGCAATTTATATAAAGAAACTTTTTTTAATATTCGTTATAGTGATTGTTATTATGGTTTTAACGAATTTAATTCATTTTTGAGATTTCTACACTACGTTATTGATGCAAAAAGTGTTTTTTAATGTCTTCATGGACGGGAAGCGATCATACATGACAAAAAATATACATGCTAATTTACAAAGTTTATACTGCACAAATAATACTAACATTATTAAAAGCCAACGAGGAACGGGTGTTCATTTATTGTGTTTGTAGAAATTGAAAGAAAAAATGATAAATTTATGTAAATTATTTACATACATATTTGCATAATTTTAAATTATTCACAATCACCATCAATTTGTGTTATTATTAAATTTTGTGCAATAAAAATACACGCTGAACGATGCAGTCGATCACCACTTGCAAGACATTAAAAATCCGCATGTTCTGAATCTAGCGAGACAATCAGAACAGCTCAGAATCTGAACAGAGTAGATATTGTGAATATGCGGGCGGCATAACTTCCGTACGAGTGCGGTGTCTCACCCTGAATGTACGGGTGACGCGTCGCAGTGTAATGTTTAAAAAAATGTTAAAAAATATTAATTATTTTTTTATATTTTTTTCCGCAGTACATTTAACATTAAATAGCACAGCATGGTGTTTTCTATTTATGTGCCCCATGGGACTTTATACACAAATTAAAAAAAAATATGCGACATCTAGCGCATTCATGCATCTTTGCATAAGAGTGCAACAGCTATTGCACCAAGATCTAAATATTTGTAAAATTAGTTATAGTACATATGCACCTCATTTGCCATGTCTTACATGCAATATCCGACTTCTTGAATGTTTTGATTAGATGTTTAAAATAAATTTCGATTTTTAGCATTTTTCCGAGTTTTACTGTGATTTTCCCACATTTGTAAAAGAAATTCGGTTTCAACCTCTTATCCCGATATGGTAAATTTTATCAAATTGTCCATAAAGTTTATTTGGAACTCGTATAGCGTATTTGAATTTTTCGTGAATAATTTATGGGATTGTTCGCGCTTTTTCGTACTTCAGCGATTTTTTTGACTTTCGTAAAATGAATTCTGTTTCAGTCTTTTAGCCCATTACAGTAGAATTTGCCCTGTACAGTTTTTGAATTTTTTGAAAAATATTTATGCGATTTAAACGTCTTGTGTGTTTCGCGGCGATTTTTCAACATTCCTAAAAGGAATCTTATTTTAATATTTTAGTCCAATCTAGTAAATTTTGTCACAGCAAGTTTTGAAATTTCCATGTGATTTTTAGCTTTATTTAGCATTTTTCGGTGTTTTTTTGGCATTCTTAAAATGAACCTGGTTTTAATATTTAGCCCATTATGGCAAATTGTCCTCTACTATTTTTTAATTTTTCGCGAAATTTTCCATGTGATATTTAGCGTTTTTGTACGTTCCATAGCAAATTTTTGACATACGTAAAAAAATCCTATTGCAATCTTTTATTCCAATATAGTAAATTTTGTTCTCTGTACTTTTTGAGCTTTCATTGAGATTTTTATGCGATTTTTAGTTTTCGTTGTGATTTATGGATAATTTTTTTTTCTGAAAAATTAAAAAAAATATACCTTAGGTAATTTTTTCTACTACCGTGAATAAATTCAAGCTGAAAAAAAGTCATATCGGTTCATATAACAATGTGAGCGACGATGCTGAAAATTTGAATTTAATCTAATCCGAAAAAAAAAATACAATAATTCAAGATTCGTTTGATTATCAAGACAAGAGCAGGCGTAGTACCCAAAGGTGTAAACTGCCGAAGGCAATGGGTCCCCTAGGACCAGGTACAATTGAGCCCAGGTTATCTACAGGGTATCCTAAATTGAACATAACAACATAATCTGACAACATATATAAATGTTCATGACTATAAATCCTAATTTAACAAAAATATCAATTTTAGAATCGACATTTAAAAAATTGAATTCACACATTCTTTGTGTAAATAATATTTAAAAAATTATGAAACTATAGTTAATAAATTAAATTTTAAATTTCATAATTTATAATTACATGTATAAAATTATGCTCATGTGACTAAGTGATTTAATAAATTAAATATTATTATTATAAATTTATATTTAAAAGATTAAGGGAATGAATTATATTACTTTTTTAATGTAAAGTGCTAAAAATTACCTTATCAGTATTAAAATGAATATTAATAACACGTCTCTCATTAGAAACTATTGTGTCTTATCTTTGTAAGTTTTTCTCAAATCGCTGAGGGGAAGAAGAATAGTCACGTTTAGAAAACATGTAAGGAAAAATAATTTATTTTTCCGGAAAGAAAAATCTCATATAGGAAGATTGATCTAAACATCCTGACCCTCGAGCTAAGAGGTTGCTATAGTTCTGAAAACGATTTAACCTTTCCAACACGTTTATGTCGCTTTAAAATAAATTGTTTGTTGCAAAATTTTAACAATGGCTTTATGAGTTAAAAAATGCAATGTCATTATTGTCAACAATGTATGCAAAAGAAGTGCATTTTATCATGTAAAAGTAATGTCTGAAAAAGAGTTTTGTGAATGAAAATTTAGCTGCCTTTCTGAAAATTTCGTAAGGGTTAAGGGGTCTCAGGACTTCTAAAGCTTTAAAATTTTCGAAATTTTAATTTTTTTAGATGTTAAACTCTTATCTTTTCTGAACATTTTGACGTAATTGTTTTCTTGAAATTCCTATTAGAACTAAAGTTATGGCTTTTACATTTATACACGTTCAATAGCTAAAGCTTCGTTTCGGAAACTTTGAAGCCATTTTTCTCCAAATGACGTTTTTGGGGATAACGCGCACGATATCTCAAAAACTTATGAATATTTTTTCATAAAATTTTCAAAACATATGTTTCATGTTAGTCTGTATAAGCTGAACCTAAAATTTTCTTTTTATTGTTCAACACAATATTTTTTTAGGTGATTATACAGTTGAAATTTTTTTAATTTTGCATTAGCTAAATACAACTTTGTATTAAAAACATAAAAAAGCTTTAAATACAAATTTATTTAGGTTTAAGGTAATTATTACAATCTGAAGTATAAGTAGGCACAAAAATTTTCATTCTAGTTGCAATACTTATTTTGTAATCGTGCGCGTAAGGTGTTATGCCGATTTGTTGCTCGTCAAACGTCTAACAGTTTGGAGCCCCCTGTAAATGCTAATTCTACATCTTATAATTTTTTAAGTACATGAAATGAAAGAACATACTTATATATTTTATTCCAATTAAAAATGTGTCTTAAAATCAAATACATTTTAAGATATTAAATGTTGAAAATATTTTTTTTTCATTTTTTCGAATTTTAAGAGTCCTGAGACCCCTTAATTTAGTTTACTAAAATATAATTTCAATTATTTTTTCCGATGTCTTTTAAAGTATTGAAAAATTTTAAATTGTTATTTTTCAGTACACTTAACCCGGGAGAACTCGCTGCATGAGATTTTCTCTCATCGTCGTACTTTTTTAAGACTCTTATTTAAGCCCTTTTTCCTTTTAATTAAAAATTTAAAATGTTATTTCGATTATTTTACCTCTTTTGTAAATAAAAGTACCAAGCTAAGCAAAGAAGTTGATATTAAGCGAGTGTAAAGTAAACGAAAAGCAATTGGGCACCGTGAGAGAAATTCTCACTAGCGAGTTCTCTCGGGTTAATACAGTAAAATACACATTTTTACACTTTTCAAGGGAGTTAACAACAAAATATATTGCGATAAATTTCAATACAATTCCGCTCTTCCATGCAGGGCCAAACTTCCACCAGTATGCTATAACATAACTTTACGGCCATATTTAAGATAATGCGGCGAAAATTTACGTACTAATATATTGGTGAAAGGTTGCCCCCGCGGTAATCTGGCATTGTTTACACAGTTCAAGTATTGATAAGAAAAAGGTTAAATTGCTGAAAATCGTGAAATTTGGAAACGTAAACACGGGGTTGGGTGGGGCTTGTGAGTGCTTAAGCCATTTGGTAGGCCTCCCCACCTAGCTGACCCTTGTACTTTGGTAATAACAATCAAAATAAATCATAAGAAGACTTTAGCAAAACATTTATCGCACCTTTTAACATTTCATGAAAATTTCATTAACACTTATTTAATTTTTTAAGAGAGACTTTCGAAGTAAACTGTTAAGATGAGCTTTCGCAAAATGACGACATTTTGCACGAATGAGCTGTTTTTTGTCCTCGAATGCAACTGTACAATATGCATGAAAGGTAATCTACCTTACTGATTCTCTATGTTTGTAGTATCTATTGAATTATTTGAGAAATATGCCATTTTACGTGAAAAGGAATATTTTTAAAATATCCCTACAATTTACATTAACACGAAGGTTTTAAATATTCGTTTATACTAGCTAGCTACTCGAAGTTGCCACCACGCAATAATAACTTTGCCTACACTTAAAATGAATGTTGAATTCAGACATTTTTCTACGGGAAGGATGTAGAGTTGGGGCCCCACTACCTTTGCAACGTATACCTTCGAATTTGTATGGTATTATACTTGTAAACGAATGTTTATCCAAACAAAACTAGAGCTAAGACCCAATATTTTTGAAGTGAACACCCAGGTGTGCTCCGCACGCTCTGGTCTGTTTTTGCAAACGAAACTCAGTTTTGCATGTTTGACATTTTTAACAACAGCAGCAACAAAACTCTCACGACTCAATCGGCTGCGCCTTTTAAAACGCGGAATGATTTCTCCGAGTTTTGTATATGGAAAAGGGATAGCGAATGGAAAACCCTGGCGCAGTTCTATTAAAATGTAAAATCATATCTTCGAAAACACTGAGAAAAAGAAAGAGATCGCAGCGATTGCGAAAAATGAGGTAAAAAAATATTTTTTAAATAACAAATGTTAACTTTTTTTAAAAACAAAAGATATAATTATAAACGCGAAGGTATTATGAATAGTTTTGTTTCATAGTTTTTACGTTCTTTCATCCTGGAAACAAGGGTGACAGTTTAAAATTGCAGATAAAACGAAAAACATAAAGACGCATTTGAGATCGACCTTCAGAAAAAATGTTTATAATAATTTTTTTCAAACAAAAGATACCCTTTTAACCGGGATGGAACCTCAAAAACGTTTGTTTTCTTTTTTTCTGTTTGTAACTATATTTGGGACCAATCAATAGCGATTTCATAATCTATATGAAAAGGAAATTATTTCATTTGGTCTGGTTGAAAAATTGAGGATAACCTGGACATGCATAAAAGAAGCTGATTTATTACTGTTCGATAAGAATTTTAAATTAAAATCTCGGCTATATATTGCAAAAATGAAAAATCGGAGCTTTAAGTACATTCGAACTTGTCTTTGTCTAATTTTGCAAAATATTGCAGATATCTAAGTGTGACAGACTTTCCTAGTACTTGCCAAAAGATAACAACAGCAATAACAGAAAACAACAACAAACACAAAAACAGACAAAAGCTTTCTTTTATAAATATTCATTTATTGCAGATTATAAAAAGATTTTTTTCATCTCTATGTATTATTCGTAATAGTATTCGTTATATGTATTATTAGTAATTCATCGACTGAATTATTTATATTAATTTTAATTATGCTGATAATTCCCACAAAAATGCGATAACTGGATCTGAGATAATCCAATATTGACTTAGTAAATTAATGAATTTTGGCAAAATTCCTACTGTAATAATGCACTTGTTTAATTTATACTTTATAATTATTACGATAAAAAATAATCATGATATTAAAAATAATTATTGTAATGCAAGAATATTGGTTACATTTTTATGAAGTTCGAACTAATAAATATAAAAAAAAAATATAGCGCAGATAAATCTCTCGATACGAGTTTCTGAAATTAAGAAAACAAACAAATAAAAATGTCTAAAAAAAGAAGAAAAATAATAAATCATCCTATTATAATTTTAGATTTGATGACAAGGAAGTGCCTTTTTCACAACTAAACAGAAGAGAAACATATGAATCTTAATTATATGCTCGGCAATATCTGTTACTATGTTAACACTCACGTTTCGAGTAAAATATCAATAAAATAACTGTAATTATGATCTGAAGTAGCTTGTTTGTTAAATCAATGAATAATACTGTTAACTGTTCATAGAGTATTAGTTTAAGTACAAAAGAAAGAAGTGACTCGCTTTTTATGCTTAGAAAAAAGTTTTGAAAATAATTGCTAATTAACAAATTTATTAACCTTTACGGAAAAATAAAATTTGGTATGATAAAGAAAATGAAAATTCATTATGAGTAATAAAGGATTATAAAAGCTTTAACATGATAATAATTTACGATTTTTAAAAAGTTTTCTTATTTTCAAATAGTGTTTGGATTAAGATATTCTAAACTGAACAAAGAATAGGAAATTTTAACGACTGAGTAACATAAATAAAGATTTTTATAAAAACAAGTGTAATGCAACATAGTTGTTTAACATCATAGCGGAAACTCGATAATTTTAAAACTCTTGGGTAAAATATTTATAAAAAAAACTGGATTTATTCATAGTTATTTTGTTCTATTAGGTTATCCCCAAAAGTTTTTCGCAATTCACGTGATATTTTTAAATCATCTCGTACCACTTTCTGAAAAAAATGAACTTCGACAACACGTGCAAAAAGAAATCTATTAATTTTTTTTTAAAATAGCGTTAGGAATAGAATATAAAAATAGTCGCCAGTATCAGCCCTGCCCAGGACCTGACGATGCACAACATTCTATACCTCATTTCTGTCTGCGAAAAAATCCTTTTATGGAAATATTGGCCACTGCGGATGAAAGACGGATACTTCATGTCAACGTGGGACGTAAACAATCCTAATCCAGACGGGACAAAGGTACTATTACTGTCGCTAAAGCCTGCCTCCACACAAGAAAGTTTGGCTGCCTATTTGGCGTGATTGGAACAGACGCACTGTGGGGTATTTGAAGAATCTGGCCGGCCAAAAGTCGATTTCATAAAGTACAGCGCAGGATCGAACGGATGGATATAAGTTGAAACTGAATCATTGGGGAATCACGTGATGCGATTTTTATCTCCTTTAAGAGAACGATGACCTCCTGTTATCAGTTGAAACTGGAGTGTTACGTTAAGTGTATGAGTGTCAAATCGTTCTTCATTGTGACTTCCTATTTTTGAATGTGAATAACTTTAGTTTTGGAAGTATTTAAAATCTAATCGTTATGCATAGTGACGAGGCAGGTATGTATCATTATTATCATTAACTTTGAATTGAGAAAGAAATAGTTTTAGTATTTACAAAATTAATTTAAAATAACGCATATTTTTCTATTATTTTTCCCTTGTTTCCCAATTCACGAAGGGTTTAGTTATATTTCCAAACATTTCCAAGCAAAGTTACTTATTGTACCAATAAATATACACCCTTCTATTTGTGTTTTCGTTTAAAGTAGTTCCCCCTTCGTCCCCTTTTTAAAATGAAGGCGATATAAATATACTCTTCCAAAATTCTGAGTAAGCATACAAAATTATTATATATTGATTTTTAACTGATATTTATCATATAAATTTTAATATTAAAAAAATTGTTATGATTCATTAGAAAGTGATCACATTTGTTTATTTTTCAGTCATTCTGATTGAAATTAAATTTATATAATTTAAAAAAAATTGCTTTAAAATAATGTATTCATTTCCTTTTACCTTTTGTTAAGCACTTTTCACAAAATTTAAATAATTTATAGCTCGTTATTAACATTTGTTTACCTAAAAAATAAGTCGAGGTAATTTTCCATATGTTTTTGTTAAAAGTTAGCGAAAGATTGTGAGATTTTTTTTTAAATAAGGGATAAAATCATGTTACCTATCTAAATTGCATATAATCATTATGCATTCTTTTTTGTTCACATTTTGTATTTATTTTTATTTAGGTCCTTCGAATGTCAGAATAATGACTCGAAAAGAATTTTTAAACATTATGCAACAGCAGAATTTGCCAAACATTAATCATAGATTAAATTTCCTTGAAAATTACCTTCTTAATAGCGATAATTTTGACGATGATGAAATTAAAAACCTCAAGCACAATTTCTCCCAATTTAAATCTCAGTTCAAGAGCAAATGGATCGAATCCCATTATATGTTAGATAAATTTGTGAAAAATAATAAGGAATGGCTTGAAGGTACAGTAGAAATTTCAAAAAAAGTAAATCGACCAGGAGGGACAGCAAAAGCTTTCACTAGTTTGAGGAGCTCGACTGATGTGGAAGTATTTACACATGCCGCTCAGATAAAGTTAGAAACCTCAGGGAAGAGAGATGCTGCCCATGTTCTAAAGGAATTAACATGTTCACCAATGCGAGCAACAAAATATAAAAAAGCATATGTGAGAACTCAGCAGACGGAAAAGAAAACACAAATATCGCCTTTACAAGCGTTATCATTATTCGTCGAAGCTAACCTTTCAAGGAATCAATACGAAATTATAAGACGATATCAAAAAAATGTATACCCTTGTTATAGTCTTCTACATCGGTCTAAAATTGATTGCTATCCAGACAAAGACTCTTTTAAAATTACTGAAACTTGCGCTGAAATTAATATTCAAGATTTACTTAATTTAACAGTGACACGATTATTCATTTATTTGAAAGAAGTTTTGGAAAGTTTAAAAGAAGATGAAAGAAATGCATTAATTCTTATATATAAATGGGGTTGCGATGGATCGCAACAAGCACAATACAAACAAAAATTTGAGAATGATTCCACTTCCGATGCGTATATATTCCAGAGCTCGTTGTCGTTTGTTCAGATTCAGCTAATTTGCAGTATAAACAACAAGACTATCTGGCAAAATCCATTGCCTTCATCACCACGTTATTGCCGGCCCATGCGAATAAGATTTGTAAAAGAAACAACAGAAAATATTAATGATGAGATTAATTACATAAAAAATGCATTAAAATCTGTACAGCCCTCAAAAATTACATTAGAGGAAAATACATTTTTAGTAAAATATAAAATGATACTTACTACGGTCGATGGAAAAATATGTAACGCAGTCACAAGTACAAAATCGACAATGCATTGCTACATTTGTGAACTGACATCTAAAGATTTTAATGATCTCTTTAAAAAGAAAAATGTGAAGCCAGAAATATTAGAATTTGGACAATCGATTTTGCATGCTAGGATTCGATTATTTGAAAATTTGTTGCATTTAGCTTACAAACTACCGATAAAAAAGTGGAGATTGAATGCAGAAGACGAAAATGCTCTCGTTAATGAAACAAAATTGCGCATTCAAGAAAATTTCAAAACAAGGTTATGTTTACTTGTAGATATTCCTAAGCCTGGATATGGTAATACAAATGATGGAAATACCAGCAGAAGATTCTTTACTGACCCATCTCTAGCAGCAGAAATTACCGGCATCGATGAAAGTTTAATATATCGATTTAAAGTTATTCTTGAAACCATATCCAGTGGCCACAAAATTCACCTTGATAAATTTAAGGAATATACAGAAAAAACAGCAGAGCTCTACGTCCAGTTATATAAATGGTATCCAATGTCACCCACAATGCATAAAATATTAATCCATGGACCCATTGTGATAGAGAAAGCTTTACTACCAGTAGGCCAATTGTCTGAAGAAGCAGCCGAAGCACGGAACAAAGATTTTCGATTATTTCGCCAAAATCTATCGCGTAAATTTTCAAGAATTTCTTGTAACCGTGATGTTCTCAACAGATTCCTTTTGAGTTCAGATCCAGTTTTAACTGGAATGAGACCCACGATCAGAAAAAAATCAAAATTGTTCCTTAAAGAAACTCTAGAAATGTTACTGCCTATGGAATCTTCTGAAGCTCGTGATCCAGAGGATTCTGATTATGAAGAAACAGATTACGATTCTGAATTATCATCTGATTAAAAGATCCCACCTTGGGGATTTACAAACTAATTGTTCTTATCATAAATAATCTGTTTTTATAATTTATTCAATTATTAAATACATTATTCCATTTTTTTTATCATAATTATCATTTACTTTATAATACTATTTATCATGATTATCATTTATTTTATAATACTATTTATCATGATTATCATTTATTTTATAACACTATTTATCATAATTATCATTTATTTTATAATACTATTTATCATAATTATCATTTATTTTATAATACTGTTTTTCATAAATATCATTTATTTTATAATACTAATTTTGATCAATAAAAATTAGTACGAAGTTGCAAAACATACATGATTTTTAAGTTATTAAACAATATTTATTTTAAAAAATGCATTTATTTACAGCTTTAAACGTTTAAATTAGTTTAAAAGAAAAAAATAATTTTGGCCGCCCAGATTTGTGAAATACCCCACTGTGAGACGGTCACAAACAAACTTTGGATACGATTGGGACGTTCTTCTCTACCAACCGTACTCTCCGGACATTGTAACGTCCGACTACTATATGTTTCTTTTTCTCAAAAATCCCCTTCGACTAAACGAAATTCACTCCTTGAATGACATAGAAAATCTACCCGATTAGTATTTTCCCGGCAAATCACAAATGTTTTGGAAAACAGGCAGTCTGAGAATTTCGGAGAGAGGGAAGTAGGTTGTTGAGCAGAATGACATATATATGGGGCATTCTCACAAAAATCTGATGAAATTAAAATTGCTAAAATAGCATTTTAATCTGATTGACGAATATCTTAATGATTCAAAATAAAGAAAAAATGGTCAGCAGCGAATTTTTTTTTTTTTTTAAACTGAGATTTAAGTTAAACTTGAGAGTTTATTTTTTCTTACCATTTTACCACTATAATTTTTTATTTTCTTTTAAATTTTTACTTATAATGAATTTGCATAGTACCCACAAGACATTCAAATAAGAAATAATAAAAATGTAGTATTTTTAGTACAAAATTTTGGTATAACATTCTCTTAAAGGGGTGTTAAGGAAGGGACGGTAAGGTAAAAAAGGGGAAGGTATAGGAAAAAAGGGACGGTAATGGAAAAAAAAGGATGGTAAGGATGGGACTGTAGGAAAAAGTACCACCTATTTGTAAGCAAATCATGTTAAGACTAATTGATAGCCATTATGTTAATTGATTTTTAGAAACAATTATTTACATTGGATAAATAAATAAAAAATAATTTACCTCGAAAAGTGCAGGAATAAACCTTGGGGACAGTAAGACTATCAATAAAGCCACGATGCTTGAAATTGATATTTAAATGCTGATTTAAATTCTGCAGTAAGTTTCCTGCCAAAGAATTTTAGACATTCTTTCTCTAGCATACGTCTGCAAGAGGAAAAAAAATCTGTGACTGCATCTAAAGTGATTTTCTGTATAATTTTAGAAGAGGGACGGTAAGGATTCTATAACCCAGGGACAGAGTTAAAAAAATAATAACAACCGTAAAAATGCATTCAGGTTAATTTTTTGATACATATTTATATAAAACAATAATCCCGGTTTCGGAAAAAAAATTACATCGAATTACTTTTATTGAAACAATTTTATACAGACAGCTCTAAATTTAAAAATCAGTATCAGGGACACGGGACGGTGTAGGAGTTTCCTGGATATTTGGACCCCCAACATCGTCCAAAACTTATTTATCTCGTTAATATTGTTGTGCAATCATGCAATGGAGTGTTCCCCAGTATATGAAAAAAAAAACCCACACACAAGAATACGCACTAAAATAAAAATCATTATTCAAGGACTTAAATGTCAAAAGATTGTCAAAATGTCCCATATACTTCTATAAAATCTCGCAATTTTTGAAATTTCGCATTGTTAATATTTTGTAAAAAAAAAAAGAATTTTTTGAAACTTAAAAAAAAATAAATATTAAAATTTATTTTAAAGAATATAAATTGAGAGTAAATCAAGATACAATTTTCAAACAAATTGCATTTGAAAGTAATTTTTTTACTCTATTTGACGGTATAAAAATTAAAACTGTGTCGCATTTAGAAGTAATATGGTTTTCAAAAAATGACAAACAGATTGTTTAGATCGTTACCACTGTCAATATGACATCAGCGTTACCGACACACATGTTTTTCATTAAAACATAAAAAGAAACCTTTTATTTTAACAGGTATTTTTAAAAGTGTATGTATTGTTTATCTCCATAATAATAATAATAATAATAAAAAGGTGATGAGTTCTCAGCCCGAGTCGGTCCAAGCCCGACGCTTTGAAATCCGACTCAGCCCGGGCTCGATGCAAATACCGAAAGTATTTAGAAAAATTTTAATAATATTTTTAAATTGTTTCAAGATTAATTTTCTTATTTAAAAATATCTTCTTTCACAGAAATAAATATTAATCCTAAATATTTCCCCCGCACGATTTTTCATGATTTTCATGTCTCTAAAAATTGCTGAAAATAGCAAAATCATCGTTATTTATACCCAGCCACTGAAAGAAAGCTATAAAAGTAGTAATTCTCATTATTTTAATAATTTCATTGTACTACAATGGCAGAAATACGTTAGTTCAGTTTCCCAGTAATTCTGAAAAATAACCAAACAGAAAGAGGGGATAGACAAGAGGTATACCATGGCTTCTTTATATTAGTTATACTGACCATACCAAGGCTTCAGAATCACATAGAGAATTTATATTTACATCTTCCATGGATAGCAATTTAATTCCCTGTCAAACTGATTTTTACAGGATTATAAAACATTTTAAAAACTTAGATTACTTTACTGCTTCTCAAATAGAAAGATTTTTTTTTCAATTTGTGAATAAATAATATTTTCACTTTCAGGCCGATTCCACCCGAGCTCTTTGTGGGTCCACTTGGTCTCGGGCTGAGCCCGTCTTCTTATTTGAAGATACACTGTCTTCATATAAATGAAATATCAATTTAAAATATATAATGGTATGAAAGATGAGGTCCTGTCATTGCCCATTGACAGGATTGCTGTCATTGACAGGATTGAACCAGTACTAGGCACTTAATATTACATAAGTTGAAGCATGCAAAAATTAAAGTTTTCGTGGTTTTTAAATTACGTTATTTTAACACAGAAAGATAATAAACGGAAATTATCAAGGTTATAATGACTTTGACCTTCCTTTACTAAACTATTAATAAACAGTACATATACAGAGTGCTTACTAAGGTCTTGTCTTTCGCCAATATTGGCAAATGTTATAGTCATAAACGTGGTGTCAAGGTATAGCAAAGTGGCTCTACGGTACGTGATGAGACCTGCCACATAGAGGAACATCGTAGAGTTAACATTGATATCATGAAAACAGTAAGATATACTAGAAACAAGTCTACGAAGTTGTAGAGTGTTTTCGACTTATTATGGGAAACCGTCTTACATGTAAAAATAACTTTATTAGAAGATATGAAATGTAATTTTTTTACATTCTACCATTAGCTTAAATGCAACACTAAATGTATGCAGAACTGCGGTGTTGTAAGCCAGATGCACATTTATGAATAAAACTAACTTATGTGAACAAAGTATATGCAATAAAAAAAAAAAATAGGTTGTGCTCAAACTGTAAAAAAGTATGTAACGTTAGTCAATAAAATTAATGGCAGCCTTGCTGCCTCCATTTTATTCAGTAATTTAACCGATTTAACTAGTGTTACGTTACATTGATGTGTAATATTACACCAGTTATATCAGTATAAATTACACCATAATATAAGTTAAATGACTCCATAAAGTTAGAGGCAGCGTGGTGCTACCAATTTTATGGAGTAACGTTACATGGATTTTTTTACAGTGCAATGTGTCACAATCGGAATCCATGCAGAATGCGTACGTATTGCTGTCGATACTAGACACATTGAGCAAACTTAATTTGATTTTTTCTATTAAAATAAAGTATATCTTGCTTACATGTGATATAATGGTATATATAGTATATATGGTACTTGTGTAGTACATGTAAAATATTTAGTACATTTGTTAGTTACATTAATCTCTATTCAATGGCTGAAATATCTGGTCCAAAGAGTTTCCCTTATTGGAAAATTTCACTCTGAAACTACTTTACATGATGATATATTTGAATTTCTGGTGTCTATGTAAATATTTTTCCAGGATTAATTGAGCTTTTTAAATAGGAAATTGTTGAGCTTTATTTGAACAGCCTATTTGAATTTTGCATCACATTATGGAAATGATGTGTAACGTATTACGTTACTTGACTTATTCCTTTAACAAAATATGTATGATTCTTTTGCCAAATTTAATAGGTGTACGTAATGCTATCTTCAAATTTCGTTGTAAGTGGCGTATTTTTTCAAGTGCTTATACGCTGATGTACAGGTAAGCAGAAAGAAAACAAAATAGTCCATTTTTTAATATTAATGAACTCTATGACGGGCTATGGAGAAAAAAATGCTCTAAGACCAAAAAGAATTATTAAAGTTGAAGCATCTATACCAAATTTCCCGTAGGCTCACAAAGAAATTATTTTCGAATTGAAAACGTCTTTTTAACACTTTGGAACGTAGTTGAAAAGCGTTTATGAATTTGGTTTGTCTGTCTGTCCGTGCTTTAACTTCTATCAATATACCCGCATGGCTTTGAAATAATTATATGTCATTAAGATTTACTATATAATGTTCGGTATTGGAAAGGAAGTATTTAACATTTATAGTTCGTTTACATGATCACTGAAAAAAATTTCGTTTTTTATGACTTATAAAGAAAAATGTTTTCGATGCACTTCTTTTTATGTTACGATATATGAAACATAATGAGATTCATATGAAACACTGAGAAGGATAACAGCATGCATTTAAAGGAGTATAGAATATGTAGCATTTATAGTTCGTTTACACGGATGCACAAAATAATGAACATTGTAATAGGACGTAATGGAAAAAATCATTTGCAGTCCAGGTTATTGATGTTGTGATACTTTAAGCATAATGAAATTACTGAAGTTTGTTACAGAATGCTTTCTATTGATTATGGAATGCGTAGCATTTCTTCTTCTTTTACAAAAAACACGTCAAAGAATGCCTTTACGGGATTGACTGATATCGACAATTGCTGGAAGAGAATTTTCTGCTGTAGTATGAATTTTTAATAATACAGTGTGTGCCAAAAATATAGACAAAGATAAAAAATGACATCCCAAGATAAAATACCTGTCTTGTATTTTCAGAAACGATTGAGATATTCTGAAAGAGATATACAATATTTTAAACAGATCTTTAAAAAGTGTTTACAGAATTTTTCATACTGGTGACAAGAAGTGTATTAAGAAAAGACCTGATCGACGAAGAATTTTATCCATGCGCGATGACAGAATCCTTCTAAGCATGGCATCTAGAAAAAAATATTTCATTGCGAAAAATTGCATCCGAATTTGGAGTGTCAAAAAATACCATTCACAGATGAATACTTGAATCTAAACGAATAACTTTCAAGAAAATGACGAAGAAACCATGCTTAAGAAAACACCACAAAACTGTACATTTAAACCGGGCTAAGTAAAGGATGTCTTATAGTGATAAATGGCTGTCAACAACATTTAGTGACGAGAAAAAGTGGAACTTGGATGGACCAGATGAATATAAATTTTACTGGTATGATTTAAGAAGCAAACCAAGAAGTATTTTCAATAGACAGCAAACAGGAGGCTAAGTAATGATTTGGGGGAAGTTTTGGATTTAATGGACAAACATTTTTGGCCTTTTGTAGCAAAAAAAGGAACTCCCAGGACTATCAGCAAATCTTAGAGGGCCATTTTATTCCACTACAATCTTTGTTGGGAGGACCAAGCTGTATATTTCAACAAGATAGGAAATTTCATGTGTTTAAATGGACAAAGATGTGGTTTAATATGAAAAATATCAATGTCATGGACTGGCCATCACAAAGACTCGAAATCCCATGGAGAACATGCGAGGACATCTAGCAAAAAAGTGTATGAAAATGGACGCCAATATTTTTCGAAAAAGAACTTTACAACAACGTTAGAGCAAGCATGGTATGAACTGTCCCCATAGGTAATGCAAAACTTAGTGCTTTCCATGGAAAACTGCGTATTTGAGGTGATTAAAGGTAATGGAAACACGATGAAATACTAACATTTGTAACTGTGTTCCTCAACCTTAAATAATTCATAAAAAATTATATTATCTATTCTATATTTATGGTACACCCTGTTTTCTGTTTTTCTAGATAAACTCAGCATTTATTGTTCTATATTTATTCTAATATTTATTCTAATACGAATTAACCGTAACTTGTATTTCTATTAATATTTGTAATTAGACACATATAAAAAATTTCATCCCATTCTTATTTTTACTGTGAATTGTATTTTATGCTTTTGTTTATATTTTTGGGACATACTATATCTCATTTGAATTGTATTAGGTGGTTGTTTACAAATGCTATAAATCGTATACAGGGAGAAATGAAAGAATTCGCATATTAAAGGATATAAACAGTTATTGCTGAAAATGGATTTTTACTCAGTTAATTGTTTTTTTAAGGTAGTTATTTACTTAAATATCTTATTCCATTCTATGGAAAAAAGGAATTTTTTAATAATTTTGTGTTAGTGTTGGAAAGTATTTCATAATCTATGCCTGAAGCATGATTTATAGTCCTTCTTTTTAATTGGTTACGAAATTATCCTCTCTTTTCACATTATATAAATATAATAAATTTTTATTACAAAAATGTTAAAGTACGTGTGATTTTCTTTTCGTTTTACAAACATACATTACTATATTCATCATTCTCAGTATCAAACAAAGATTTCATGTGAATCTTACTTTATATGACTGCATTTATAAGCCAATTCTATTTTATTTTACTTTTTTCTCGCACCAATAAAAAGCATATCTGCTTCAGAAAAAAAAAATCCGTTGCGTTTATTCTCTTTATATACCATTATTTATTCCCTTCTATAGCTACTGCATGAATCTTCAGAAAGCATGCGACATCAGTGAACTGTAAACTAATACGGAGTAAGGATTTTACGGTCCAAAGTCTGCGACGTAAGCACCTCACCTTTCGAGCGATCTGGTAATAAATCTCTACATTCAGGAATTTTAGTGATTCTCTTTCCATTTTTTTTTTTATCTTTCAACATATTCTGTTTTATTACAATCTCCAAATTCTTGTATAAGCAAAGCTAATCAGACAAAAATTCACAACGTACATTTTTAAAAATTTGTATCTATTATTTTCTTTTCTTTTTTAGCATCAATGATTTAAAAAATATATTAAAAAATAAATAAAAATTCTGTACGCATGTACGAGGGTAAGTCAAAAATTATCCACAATTTTGACATAAGTCTTCTTATATTGTTCATACTTACCTCTGTCCTCCTTTATTTTATTGTTATGCTGCTGTAGTCATGCTTTGAAAGTTTGATTGCAATTCCTCCATTTGTCTTTCTTTTGTTCCAGATAGACCATGGGCGCTCCGTTAGAGGTTTGCACCAAAGAGGAGCAACGAGCAATGATCCGGTTTTTGTGATCTGAATGTGTAACAGGGGCCGCAATCCACATAGACTTTTAGCACAATACGGGAACAGTGTCTTGCCGCAACGGAGGGTGGATTGAAAAATGGATTGAAAAATATAAAAATGGTCGCATAAGTGTTACGATATGAGGAAGGAGACGGTGTACGGTCACAAACGATGACAACATTGAGCGTGTACATGACATGGTTCTGTTAGACAGACTAGTGACTATTGGTGAAGTGGCACATCCCCTGCAAATTAGTCATGGTTCTGCCAACGAAATCATCCACACAAGACTTGGGTTTCATAAAGTCGGTGCATGCGTGGCTCGCTGCTCAGCCGAAAATTTTCTTTTCCGAGGGCAGCAGGAAGCTTGTGCAACGATGGACCAAGTGCGTTGAAAAGAAAGGGAACCATATTGAAAAATGATGTTAACGTTCATTTACTATTTGTATTGTAATAAAATTTATAACTACATTCGGATAATTTTTGACTTACCTTCGTATATTTCACATTTATTATATCCAGAATACGATGGATTACTAGTTCAAAATAACATCAATCATTTGTAAGAATTGACGGATATTGTAATATTTCTCTCCAAATTTAAATTAATTTCCTAGATATTACTTATTAAAAGGCTTTAATGAAATTTCTTTCATAAATCCAAATGATGCCAATTTCGTTATTTCATTGTTGTGAAAAACGGGGGGAAATGAGGATTAGTTAAAAATCGATTTTGACATTTACGCTTTTAAAGGAAAACATGTATTTCTATTCTTTGAAGTGAATTGTTTTTCTTAAAGTGCATCAAAATGACGTAATTTGTTTTTCAGGATAAGAAATTAGAAGCCAAATCTTCAGAAAAAATAAAACATTTTTGAAAAATGTCTTTGATGAAATCGTTAATGAAATTTATTTTCTAATATTTACTACGAATTTGGAATTCTCACCGTAAGAAACCATTATACCATTTTTAGAATAAAGTGTATTTAACCGCTATGATATTTTCATAAAAAGGCTATAATTCCAAATTTAATACGTGTTTATAAAACAATGGCTACAACAGAAGTTAAGAAAGCTTTGACGTATTCCGGTAAAACATTTATAAATGTCAATTTAATGTCTTATTTTAATGTAGCATTCTTACTTCATAGCAAATTTAGCATTTAAAAAATATATATTCGATTTTCCATTCCTACACTGTAAAAAATCTGCAGCATTTGCTGCATAGTCGCTTCACCGTTTTTATAGAAAACGATTACTTGACTATATTATGGAGCATTCTCGTTGGTAAGAATAGAGATATTCTCTAATAATGGCGGAGTGACTATGCAGCAAATCCTGCACATATTTAACAGTGTATCTCTGATAATTCATATGAAATATTATGCACGATACAAAGATATTTTAGGACTGTTGATACTGAAAGCTACTTATAAACACTTTGTAATTTCATAGCAATTCAAGTATCTAAAGAAAGTTAGAGAACGGCAGGGGAAGAGACAAGGAAACATACAAAGAGCTACAGATGATAAAGTTGGTATGTATAAAAAAAATTAAGTTAATCATATAATTTAAGATAATCAATGGTACTCTATAATCTGTTAAATTACCATTTGAAAAAACCTAATACTCATAGAGATTTTAATTCATAAAGGAGGCATTTGACAAAAAAGTAAAATAAAGATTTAGAACTTTGCAGGTCATTTTCTCAAAATGATGATTGTGTCACTTACCATCTTTATCATCTGAGCTCTTTATATTGGCAGTTAGATAAGTTGTTATCATGAAATTTACACAGAAATTTCAAAGAATACAACACATTTAAATAAAACAAACAAAAGTACTATAAAAATCGGCATAATCTATTCGAAACTATTCGAATATTTCAAACTATATATATATATATATATATATATATATATATATATATATATATATAACCATTAATTAAACATTACCGACCATCATCGAAAACCGCAATATTGTGAAATGACAATAAAAATGGATACCACAAACCTATAATATAGAACTGTATGTATAAAATAAAGTGCCTTATACATAATTACAAGAATTAATATGGAAGAAAAAAAGAAGAATATGGATACCGAAAAAAATTGAAAAACTTATATATTGAATTACGTTTTCAAGAGTACAGAATTCAATGATATAAGCAAATCGGTTGTTTTCTGTGAGAAAAAAGCTAAAAGCTGAAATTTTTTTTTTCTCCTGTGCCCAAACAACCAATATGATCAAAATAATAATTTCAAGATGAAAACAGAACATTATCAAATGACATGAAATGGAAAAAACAATACAACCCTTTAAATATTTAATTTATAGCATAAAAAATAGAAATATTACACCACATATCGAATAAAAACCGAGTTGATTTTCAAAATATCCTTCTGCACATGGTATCCAAGCATGATCAGATTAAGGTGAATAAAACAGTTAAGTTAACACAGAAATTAAAACTATGGATTCAGTTAATTCATTTTGAAATACCGTGATAAAATCAATTAATATAATATAAATAGAAAATAATTAAATTATTTAAAATACATAAAAAACACTTTTAAATTGTTTAATTTCAATTTTACAATATTGCCAATATTCAGCGTTTTATACCACCTGGTGTAAAAAATTAAAATTATTACTTTAATGGAAGCTTTAAAAGACAAATTTTTTAGTGCTGTCATCTATTATATTATTTTAAAAACAATTATTATTATTCAAATGTCACAATAAGAAAATAATAAAACCTAATGAAATTAAAATATATCATCTGCATTACTACACTAATCCCAATATATAAATAATAATCTACTATGTATCATTATTAAAAAAAAAATTAAATAAATTAAATGTTAATAAAATGCTCTCAATATATTCTATCACCAAACCCATGTAATCTACACTGAGAAAGTAAATAATTTTATAACATTGATAATATATAGAATATAGCTATATGCTATAACTTAAAATAAATTATATATAATATAAATATAAAAACTTTAAGAATTACTATTAAATTTAAAAAATAATAAATTAATAAAATGAACAGGGAAAAAAAAAGGTTGTTTATACAATATTGTCAGATTCTAAAATTCCCAATAGCCTAAAGATTACAAATATAGTGTGTGGATAAAAAAAAAAAAAAAAAAAAAAAAAAAAAAAAAAGCTAAAAAATATGATTGTGTCAATCAAACACATTAAACCGATAATTAATCATGGAATACAAAGTTGAAAATAATACAATATTAAAACGCATAGAGGAATAATAATACAAAACAATTATCCAATTTACATACAGTATAACATTAGTTATATCAAATAAACTTATATGCATATTAATCACTATAAAGATGGTATACTATTATTAACATAACATTGTCCTGAGTAGGCTAAAATTTAAAAATAAGTTAATTTTGAATTTGATTAAATAAGCTAAATTTAATATGAATTGAAAAAAAAATGTCACCAATTACACATAAAACATCAAATCAACATCCATATAACATGCGTAATAGAAATGTAGTTATAATACAAAAGCCCCTTAATTTTTTTTTAAATTAACCATTGCGTATTATCCAGACAACTCCACCCTCCTCTGTACTCTAACATCTACCCACCCAACCATCCTATAGTAATTGTTCATTATTATTTTACAATTTTTAATTTTTTATACAGTGAAACCCCGATTTTACGTTTCTCAAGGGACTGAGTAAAAAAAACGTAAAATGCGGGAAAAACGTAAAATACGGGAAATACATAGAAGGCAAAAATTCGTAGAAAAAAACAAAGGTAGTAAAGATGACTCTCTCAGAAGGTATTATAATCTATATTTTACGAAAAAAACACTATTATACATACCATTTTAAGATAATTTTACTAACACATTTAATTGCGAATCCTGACGTTTAGGTTAAAAATAGTCCGTAATAGTGGATTGTTTTTTAGTCATTGAGTTCAAAGTGAATGCAGCATCTTCAGGATTGAAATACTTTGCAAGTTTTTTCCTGGTCTTTATGAGAAAGAAAACAGTCTTGCACTGTTTGTAAGCTCTTCAGTGCAATATTGAAAGAAGGGACAGGCTGTGCTTCTGTTTCTTCTTCTTCATCTTCATCGGTGGATGAAAAGTCCATAACGTCGGCTACGGATGGAGCAGTAGCTCTTTCAGCTTCACATGTTGCTAATTTTTCCGGGATATGATCGTCGAAATCATAGATAACTGTTTCGTTATCATTCTCCGAGTGTACCGCAGCTGATTCCTCATCTCTTCTCGGCTCATTAGATGCTACGAATCTGCTTTCTTCAAAACAATGGGAAATGCACTGTTGTGGAACGTTTCTCCACGACCGAAGCAGAAATAAAATGCATAGCCTCTAGAACACTTAACTTTAACTTGCAGGCGTCATTTAGGTTTCCATTTTCCATTTCAGCTACAGCTTTGCGGACAAGTTGCTGTCAATAAAAAACCTTGAAAGATCGAATAATGCCAAGATCACAAGGCTGCAATTTGCCGGAAAAAACTCGACATGCACATTGGACAGTTGCAAAACCGGATGTGCACTGCATTGATCAATGAACAAAATTATTTTACGATTTTGCAACTCCATTTTTTTGTTTAATTTGCGCAAAAAGTCTTCGAAAAGGGGTTTGGTTATCCACGCATTTTTGTTTGCTTCGTACTTTGTCGGATAACTTCTCACGGTTTTGAAGTATCGTATGTTGCGCGACTTTCCAACAACAAGAGGCGTCAGCTTCTCACTTCCATCAGAATTACAGCACAGTAAAACCGTAAGACGCAATTTAGACATCTTCCCTCCATGACAGGAGTTTCCTTTAGCAACATAACTTTTATCCGGTAGGAGGTTAAAGAAAAGTCCGGTTTCATCCGCATTTGAATATGTCCTTTGGCTTGTATCCTTTGGTCAAATTTAGTAGATTTTTCTTCCAATCTTCTATTGTAGCTTCATTAGCACTTAATGATTCTCCCGAAAGCAATCTATACACAAGATTATGTCTTTTTTTTATTCGGTCAATCCAGCCATTTGAAGCTGAGAAATCTTTCAAACCACCAAGCCTAGCGATTTCTAGAGCTTTTTCTCTTAGTATCGTGCCATTTACAGGTACATTCACGGCACGCGCTTCTTTAAACCACTTTAATAAGATACCTTCCAGCTCGTCGTATGGCGATTTTTTCAATGTTCTCCGCTTCTTGGCATTTTTTTCTCCCACTTTCTCGATGTTTTCTTCAATGCATTCTTTTTCCTGTAGCATGGATTGCAGAGTTGTCATGGGAATTCCTTGCAATTGAGCGAACGCTACTTTGGTTCCATGGAATTCATCAAATTGTTTAACAATTTCGGCTTTCTCAGCAACAGAAAAGTTTTTGCGTTTTTTACTCGTCATTTTGGCACAAAAAGGTTAGAAATGCGACCACCGCGCGCTAAACAGCAACTGAATTTGAAAACGTGAAGAAGGGTAAGGACCTCTTTCCCTAACCCGACGAAAGAAATGAGCCACCCCATCTGATTGGTAACAAGAGTGTCTCTTCTCCTGCCCATCTCATTCCTACACCAATAAAGTGTGTTGTTTCTTTACTTTGCTCCCCCTCCAGCTATCCGGGGCGGGGGAGGAAGCAGTCCGCGGCAACAGGTGTTCAACAAAGGAAGGGGGCACAATGCGTTTCTGCTTTCATAGATTGCATAACTTTCAACAACGTCGATTAACTTAAAAAAACACAAAAGGAAAAAATATTGCTTATTTTAGAACATTTTTTTCTTTTTTTACTTTCCAGAGAAAACGTAAAATGCGGGAAATTCCATAAATAACAAACTTACGATCCGGTTTAAATTAACATTACAATTATACGGAAAAACTGGGACCTGATGAAAAAAACGTACAATGCGGGAAAAACGTAGATTCGGGGGACGTAAAATCGGGGTTTCACTGTATATATACAGGGTGTTGCTGAATTCGACAGTAAAAATTCAGTATAGTAGGCATCAAGACGAGGAAAAATTGCCGTAGAACATGGGATCGCAAACCACGCTTAATGGGAGACAATCCCAAAAATAGTTATGAAGCGTGTGGAACAAAAAGAGCCGGTAGTAAGTAGAGAAACATTTAATTTGACGTAAAACAGGATTATAATACATTAAAGTACAACGTCAGAAAGTAGACGACGAGACATTTTTACATGAATTGTTCGAAGTTGCGGCCGGAAAAGTCACTGCACAGGCGGTATTGACAGAAGAAGAATTGCCGGACGCGTTCAAACATACCCGGTGTGCTGGCGATATTTGCTGAAACGACGACGATCCGTGCTGCCAGATCTTCCAGTGTATCCACAGGCGTCTGATAAACAACCGATTTTAGGAAGACCCAGAAGAAGAAATCCAAGGGATTGAGGTCTGGAGAGCGTGAAGGACAAGCAATAAGTTAGCCGCGTCAAATTCACCTCCCGGGGTATGTAGCATCGACGTGGTCACTCACCACAATTGAAAAGTGTGCTTATCACTATCATGCATGAACCACATGTTGTAGCGCACTGTGGCCGGTATTCCCTGAATTAAATCCGAAAACATGTGCTGTAGTAAAACATGATAATCTGCGCTATTGAAGCGTTCGGTCAGAAATTACGGTCCCAACAGAGGATCTCCAAGAATCCCTGTGTAGATTTAAATACCGAACATGTGTTGCGCTTTCGACGAGACAGTATTGTGGAGATTTTAGGGCAACCACATATACGAAAGTGCGTGTTGACCATATCTACTCTCGTAAAGCAAGCTTCATCTGAGATTATAACAATGGTGGGAAACTGAATTATTCTGTTTGGCATCACGTATACAGCATACGACCTCTACCTGAAGTGGATAATCGTCATCGCCTTGTATTTAAATCTTCTGCACATGGAAGGGGTGCATGTTTTCTGCACGCAGAACTTTCCACACCGTTTCGTGCCGAATACCCAGTTCACCTGAAACAGTATTCCCTCCTTTTGCTTGCGTGCCTGACGAAAGTAAATTTTTAAAGCTACGCAAAGTAGAAATAAAATCTTCTTATGCACAAATTCACTTTTCCTTTGTTTTCGCCCTTTATATACTAAATCCTCATTTTTGCGCCATCCTAAATCCTGCAGCCGGGTCAGCCTCTTAGTTCCGTTACTGATTTGGATACACTGTTATGCATTATCTGTTCAACATAGTAACCGTGCAGCTTATATGGGTCATTACGAAAAACGTTTATTTTTAGCCTAAATTTTCAAGTAATAAATTTAACCCAAGACATTGCATACTAATATTCATTGCTCATCTTTCACATTTTTAAAGATTTATATAGGTGATCATATAGTATTTTTATTATTAGGTTGCTTAATTTATTTTATAAAGATTTTTTTTTTTGTGTGTGCGTATGTGTGAAGGGGGGGAGGGTATTTTTAATAATAATATTAAAGTACAAATATACAATATTTTTTCATAATTCCAGTTTTATTTAGTGTGGGATATGTAAGCAGATAAATACCTCAAAAGCGGCTTTATACCTATATATGAGCTAAAAATGTATTTTTGTTAAATAAATGATGCTTACTTTTAACTCAACAACAGAAGATACATAAAGTTCACGATAATTTATAGATCATTAACTCATTAAAGCCGGTTGGCAAGAAACTGCCATGTAAAATGAACAAAACTTTTAAATTTGAATACTTTCTCAGAAATAAAATTTTCACTTTTGATGATTCAGAAATCCCTGGTCTGTATTTCGTCGTTTTTCACGATCATTTCCTATCAACATCACGTGACTTTTAACGAAAGGTAAACACTCAAATATTTGACGAAAGTTTTGCCTCAATCCCGGTCAGACTCAATGCATTTTAAGGAAAGAGTTGCTGTACCTCCTCAAATCCTGCAATTTTAGCAAACAGATATCTGCTTGTTTATGTTAGTCCTGTAATAATTTATTTTAAAACAGAACATTTTACTGCTTTTCAGAAAATACTGAAATGTAGGCAGTTATTGTTTCTTCATTAGTTATTTTTTTAGCTGTTAAAATTTTTAGGAATGCTTATTATTATTATTTTTATTTATTTCTTTATTTATGTGTTGTTCGTTATGTTTTAATTCGAAAAGAATAAATTCCTGTGTTCTTCAAAACCATTCAAAAAGAAAATTTGGCCAATAAAATTTCAAACTTCCAGGATATGTTTTATTTTAATTTATTTATGAAGTATATTTTGTTTTCAATCAAATTAAAAATAAATATAATTGATCCCCGATCCCTCTCCCCTTTATAAAAGGTAAAGTGTTAAAATCTTATCCCTCTACTCAAAGTGATAAAATCTCACGCAATATGCACTTCACAATTCGTTATTTGTGAGAAACAAATTAACCAGACCATATTCTAACCATTCATTGAGCAAAAAAAATTCTCTAATAAATTATTTAATCATCAAGCTATATTATAATTATTCGTTGATCATGAGCAAACCATAATAATAAATTAGCCCTACCTAAAACTTTCAGAATTTATAGCAGCAGCGATAAAATTACAATTTACCTTATAAAAACATAAAAAACGCAGCAGAATTTATTACATCAATCTAAAAGCAAATCTATACCTAATAAAGTCTAATAAGTCCCCAATAGCGAAGTGGGAAGAGCAACGGTCTCCCATGCCAAAGGCCGCGGGTGCGAATCACCCCGAGGAAAACGAGAAGTGAATTTTTTCTTCCCGTCAATAAATAAAGGAGCTTCCAAACTGTTCGATAGTTGGCGCCACCAGTCAACTTTTGACGAAGCTTATATCGTCAAGCAAGTAAAGAAAGTAATTTCGTCAGTTTGACGAAATATTCGCTCGGAGCATTTCCCAGGAAAGTGTTTCGTCATAAACAAAGAAAATTTCGTGAAATCTGAGAACTCATTTCTGAGTGTGTACCAGTATTTTAGTTTAGAAATTTTCATATTATCTAATCTCAAATTTTGAGCGATTAAATAATTCAAAATTACAATGTCTTAAAAACAGGTGTAGGAGAATTAAAAGAAATGTAATATAGGCTCGTCTTTAATGTGTTAAAAATACTTCAATTGAATGAAAATGTGCCTATCTACAGCGAACAATTGAAATTAATAGGTGATGCCTCCTGCTTCAGATTCTTTATTTATACATTGTCTAAACATGTCCTTTTTACTAGCAGAAAAATGCTACTATATTTTGTGAATTATTGCGCATAATTTTATTGTAATGAAATCCATACAAAATGCTTGCACAGTACTTCAGCGATAATTTTTCAAAAAATTATTATTATTTAAAAAAAATAATTTACGTATAATTTTTTTTAGAGATAAAAGTTACAATATTGAATGAATAATGTCGTGTTTATCATATTCACAAAATATATTAAGATGTTAATAGAGAAAATTAAAAGCGACACGTAAGAGAGATATACCTATATCATTCATTAAAAATAAAATTAAAAAAAGATACAAAATTCACAAATTATTAGTTTTTATCAAATATGCACTTAAATGCGCTATATCATGAAAAATAAAATACTTAAAAAAATAATCTGTGAAAAATCAACTACCATGTACCAACTACCATTGTACCAAAAAACTAATGATGTTCGTTGAACGTCTTATACTTTAGTTGCATTACATTAGCAGTATTAATAATCATGAAACAAAAACCCGTCCGTCACTAACACCGAAGTCATAACTTTAATGGCAACATTATCTTTTATTACAAATAAATTAACTTCTAAATATCACATGAACTAGATTTAAATACCATCTAATAGGGGAAAAATGTAATTAAAAAAATATATATTATTTTAATGCCGTTATTTTTTTAAAAGTTTTTATCTGTGATTTTTCAAAAAGCTAATTCTAAAAGTTTTTATGACAACACATTTTTAATAAAGTACAAAAAAAAAGTGCCTATATTATACTAATTTCAAAAGTTAAAAAGTGTAAATTGAAGCTTTAAAACCAGAAAAAATATGTTTATTTCGACTGTTGACATCCTTCGGCTCACCCCGAGCTATTTTCAAAACAAATAAAAATGCTAGATATTTAGTGTATATATTGTTGATAATGTTCAATTTATGAAAATGAATTTTATGTAAAATTAAAAAAAAAAATCCTACAGTCACGAAAGATGACTGTATTAAACAATTCCTTAACCCAAAATCTTTTATAAAACGCATTTATATCTAAAACAGTTTTTAATAAAATTTTGCATAGAACAAGAATTGTTTTTAATAAAACAGTTGCTTGGAACAGAATAGGGATTCCACTGAGACAACTTATTTTTGACTCAAATAGAATGTGATCCTATTCCTATTAAAATTTCCTATAATTCCTACATTAATATAATTTCGTATATTAATATCCTATATTATTAAAAATTCCTATATTAATTCCTATAAAAAAAATCATTGTTGTAGTGTGCTCTAATACCTCTTAAAGTTTGTAAATTCTTATTTGAATCATTCTTTAGATTATACATTTCATGATTTTTTTATGATTATGTTTGATGGTTTTATATGATCAGAACTCCAACGTTTACAAAGTATCACTTCCACCCATAATGCCACTCAGTTAACGTTGTTGCATAAAGTATAAATCTAACGGAATTTTAAGAGGAATTTTTTTTAAAGCGAAAATATTTTTGAAACATAAGAGTACTTTTAATTAAAAATTCCTATATTAATTTCTATAAAAATTCATTGGTGTAGTGTGCTCTAATACCTCTTAAAGTTTGTAAATTTCTTATTTGAATCATTCTTTAGATTATACATTTCATAATTTTTTTTATGATTATGTTTGATGATTTTATATGATTAGAACTCCAACGTTTACAAAGTATCATTTCTACCCATAATGTCACTCAGTTAAGGTTGTTGCATAAAGTATAAATCTAACGGAATTTTAAGGGGGATTTTTTTTAAGCGAAAATATTTTTAAAACATAAGGGTACTTTTAATATTCTATATGACAAAACTAAAAATTAAATAATACAAGAAAGGGAAAAAGTAACAAATGTATTATTATTATTATTATTATTATTATTATTATTATTATTATTATTATTATTATATTTTTTATTTTTATATTTGTTGAAATTAAAATTAAATTCAACATCAACATAAAGCCCGTTTTAACAACATTTAACCCATTTATTATAAACCTGATGAAAGTTATTTGCCGACTTATGAAAATTCATCAAGAAATATACATTTGATTTCTAATTACGAATTTTCAATCAAAATTACTAATAAATAAATCGAGCCATCTGATTAAATAAATACATTGTTCACCAAGGCATATTTTAGTGGAAGTTACTTCGCCTAGTGTGGCTATAAATACCACGAGTATCTAAAGTAAAGTCACGATCTGGAAAATATTTAAATCTGTTTGTGATCCATTTGTGATTAGAATTTCACCGAAGTATTCCATTTTCACCTGCAGCCGAGAATTGTAAATACTATCTGAATATGATACCACACTTGTCAAAAATTACCATATAATGAGATGAAGGTTGTAGTAATTATATGGATGCTAAATACTAGCATTCGAGCATTAATTTTGTATGCTGAAAGGTTAGATTTATCAGTATACAGCAAAGTCTATAATTTATAAATTTTAAGTGGATTTAGGAGTGTTAATTAAAAAAAAATATTTTCGAAAAACATGTAAATATGAAAGATACGATATTTTCAGAATATTGAAAAAAATATTGAAAAAAATATTGAAATAATATTGAACGGAAAATAAAAAAATTCTTTACATTTACTGTGTCTTAATACGGTACGATTTCTAAAGAGTTTGTGAAATTTGGGGGTATATTGCGCAATTAAAAAAAAATGAAATAAAAAATATAAGCATAAAACGTGTATGATTACTATACTTTTAAGTTAAAACCAATTCGTTTTGAAGATATTGAACTATTATATGTAATTTAAACAAAACAAAAAAAAAAATCATTGTCATATGTAGGTTTTATTTGTCACATTTACAGTAGTAAAAACCTAAATAAGGTGTCCAAAGTACGACATCTGATAATACATTTGATGCATATCAGACTAAACTTATTAATTTATTTGTAATCAGTTTTTTTAATAATAGTGTATATATTTAAGTAATGAATAATTCACATTAAAACAAGAATTAACAAATGAATGAGTAATACAACATTAATCATTAAAATATTGACAGTAAGAACGTTGAAGAATCATGAAAGTTCCATAATTATAATTATTTACATTTCTAGAAGGATAGTGTATATTACTGTTATACTCAATATAAAAAAATCTTATTTCAGCAGTTGTAACTTGAGATTTTAACATCACATCCCTTGAGATACAATACATTTTCTAGAAGTAATATTTAATAAAAATTCACTACAATCCTTTAAACCTAATATACTATAATCAAGATGAGTATAAAAAATGAGAAATCTTATTGTTTTTTTAATATGTTCTTTTTCAAAAATATTAACATATTTTATTTACTTTAAGATTACCTTTTAATTGTCCAACAATAACGGGTTTTATACATCTAATTCTAAAATGTACAGTTCTAACAAATTTAAAGTGTAATAAAGAAATAGGAAAGCCCCTATCTAGTATAACAAAAGGAAATATATGATTGTTTAGCATAACAAGAAATCATTAACTGTCAAATATAAGGTTTATTAAATGGCACAGTCATTGAAAAAAAAGTAAACATCCCCTAGTAACTCTGCAGCAAATTAATGTAAGAGATTGTTACTGGAACCAAACATTTGGAAATAAAGTCTACTTTTAAATGTATATTGCATTTTCTTACTTAGTTAAAATCTCAAAACCAGCAGAAACTTTGTTGTTTTCCACCATAAATATTCTGAAACCATAAATATTGTGACACCATAAATATTGTGACACCATAAATAAATTTGACTCCCTTCAATTAGCCTAAGAACAAATTTTCATGAAATTTCTACTATTAGTTTCAGAAGAAATAACTACTTTAAAATAAGCATAGTTTACACGGCTACCTTAGGCGAGTATTTTTATATTCTATTCGCACCACTATTTTAGGAAAATAAATTTTGTAGTATATTTATCTCGCAGACGTTCTGAAAATGTATGTGAAATGGTGCGAGATAGAATTAAAAAAAATAGTCGCTCGTGGCAACCCTGAGTTTAATGCTTTATCCATTTTGAACTTCGGTACTCGATTGTTGACATTCTACAGAATGAGTAAATCACTTCTATTAACGTATTATTTCTTGCCAATATGAACATTTTAATTAGATAATATGTTTTGGCTATTGTTATATACAGTAAAGTCTTCTTCAATATTTATTTTATAATGTTTACATGTGTTGAATAATTCGATTAAAAATATATATAAGGTTATTATTAATTAATATAGTTTTTGTATATGTGACTGTAATTGGTATTTCATCGGAGTGAATTAGCTTTTGTCGATGACGGCGAAGAGACCCAAAACCCCGAAAAGCGGCATTGCACCAAGATCCCTGAACAAATCAAAACTCAACCACATTTATATACGGACATACGAAAAAAAAACCTGATGCAATATACGCCGTATTTGGCGTAAAAGATGACAGGATGCGTTCGTTATAAAATTAAAACTAGGAATAGTCTAAAATAGCTTGAATATTACGGGAAAGCTAAGCTAAAAGGCGCAAAAACAATGTATGTGTGTGTAAGTGTATAGTATGAAAAATGTACGAAATGAAACTTTTGATTAATTTACTAAAAAAGGTTCTAAAATACACTAAAAAGGCCTTTGTAATATAAAAACCGTGAATTGATGTAAAAAAATCATCAGGGGAAAATTCAGAAGCGCGTCTCTGAATTTTCTCCTGATAATGGCTGTTTTATAACGGTTGAAAGCGCTTGGGATTTTTTTACATCATTTGACGGGTTTTAGGTTATAAAGACCTTTTTAATGTATTTTAGTACCTTTTTTAGGGATTTAATCGGAAGTTTCATTTCGTATAATTTTCATCGAAAATCAAGATAAACACGACGTTCGAAATTTATAGTGTAAACTATATTTGATAATATGAGTGCATGGTTTATGTGTAACAGGAGTAGAAGAAAGGTATGTGTGTAAATAAAGTAAAATGATGTTATGGAAATGTTAAACAAAGTAAGAATTGAAAAGCCTTGAGTTTAAAAGTTTAAGAATGAAAAGTATGATAATATACAGAAGCAGATTTGAAAATTTAAATGAGGGTCATGATAATAAAAAAAGATATCTGCATGTCCAAGAATCAAAATACTTTTTGCGCAAATTCAGCTATAGAACGCTTTATTAAAAATAAAGTGAAATGAAAAGCAGCTAAATATAAGCACATTTGCATATCAAACAATATTAACTTATTACTTGATACACGGAGTACCATTATTATTGCTGCATTGAAATAAAAGTTGAATAATTAAAATATTATTTATGATAGCATGTGCAATTGCAGCAGTGTTATTGAATTTTAAATTCTCCTTACACAGTTAACTAGTCTGATACATTTTGAAGTGGACACACTTGTGCTATTTATTCAACAGTAATAAAAACAAGTGGGTATGTGTGATCACAAATCGCACAGAGGGATTCGTTTAATACTCCTTTCAAAATACTTTACCCTTTTGCAAAATCTGTTAGTTCCACAATTCAGAACCGGGGAGCGCACTCTATTCTAAACAAACCTCTGTCTATCGAAACTCCGTTTTACAACCTATCCGTAGATATATTAGTACAGGAGATCGGGCCCAAAGCACCCGAGATAGGTAGGCGTCCCCTGACGGTAAAAAGTAGAACTAAAATATGTAAGGCTCAGGTGAATAATGTGAAAGAATGGTCAAAAAGCTGTGCATAATATGAAAGAGTGGTCAAAGGGCTGTGCAATTATATATCACGTGAGGGGTGTCGACAAATGTTAAAAAAGTGCCCACCGGGTGAAAAGGGAGGAGGTTAGAAAAAAATTGATTAAAATATACTACACATGTTGGAATCCGAAGGGGTAGAAGGGTTTTTAAAAATTTTATGATTTTTCGTGTGATCGAAAGTGTTCTGCTATAAGTATGCAAAATTTACAGTCTCCAGCTTAATTAGAGGCTGAGTTAGAAAAAATGCTTAAAATACACAAGCTAGAGACCGGAGGGGTTAATATAAGACTTTTTGAAATCATTATGGTCTGATATGTGATCGCAAGTGTTCAGGTATAAGTATGCAAAATTTAAAGTCTCCAACTTAATTAGGTGATCAGTAAAATACACAACTTAGAGCTTAGAGGGATAAATATAACACTTTTTCAAAATTTTATGATTTGCCGTTTGATGCGAGGTGATCAGCTATAAGTATGCAAATTTTCAAGTCTTCAACATTTATAGTTTCTGAGAAGGCTCTGTGACAGACGGTGAGTCAGACAGGCAGAAGAGTGAGACGGATAGGGTTTCATCAGATGAATGAAACCCTAAAAATGACTTTTGATTAATTTTGAGTTTATCTTTTCCTTTCTATGTACCATGTACTGCCAATATTTTTTTATTAGAGAATTTGATTAGCTGTGCTTCAGTTCATACTATTAAGATATCTTGATTTTTCACAGCTTCCTGATACGTGCCTTCATTTCTTGCGTAATCGTGCTTTTAACCGTCAAGTCTTTTATTGGTCTGTTCGAATACTGCCAACAAATGTCCTGTTTTCCTTTCCATATTATTGAATTTAACTTAACTTTATTAAGACTAATATAATCCTTCTTTTTTGATTGTATGCTAATGAATTGTAAAATTGTAGATATTTATGTATTTAACAATTTACAAACTTTCTTATTTTGAAAAGAGAGAAAAAAGACCAAGTTTAAAAAATAAAAATAAAAATATCACTAAAACGTTGCCAAAAGGATTTAAAATACTCAAAATGCACTTTGAAATTTATAGTAATGTGTAAAAATATTCATGTTTAAAAGAATAATGTAATTAAAATTTAAAATGTGACATAATATCGAACCAGTAATATACTTTTTCCAGGGCTCGTACGGAAACCGTTATTTTCAAAGCCAAAAATCAGTATTTTTTTACAGAAAAATAAATCTAGTTTAAACGCGCGAAATTTAAAAGAGATTTTCTATAAGAAAATGCTGGTGCCGAATAATATCTTAGTTTGAAAATGCAAGGACCCGTGCGAACCCTGTTTTCTATTGTAATATGGTTTTTATATTTTTAACTTGAATATACAATGAGATTTAGGTTATTTTTCTCACTCACTAAAAAAGTTTTGTACTCTAATAAATTCAGAAAAACGTAATATTCTCATTTTTATTTTTAATTACCTCATTGGATTATAGTTTAATGCACATTAAATAATATTATTAAATCCTTTCTAGATTAAGCTGAATAATATTCTAGTAAGTGAAACTAATGACTATGTTTCTAAGCAGTATTCTTTTGTGTACAGCATTGTTATTTTATATTCAATTTTTTTAAATTCAGATATTTAAAAGATATGCTGTACGTCTGAAACTAATATTTACAAACTTGAAATCACAGAACCCCGTCATCATTTCACATATGTCGGGAGGACAAGGAAAAAACGTTTTATAACCGAGGTCACAACAAAAATGAAGAAAGATGACAACCTTCCAGTAAGTGTGCTATATGTCTTCAAAGCGTTAGTTTATATTCATATTGCAATTTCCTTAATAAAACTAATGGTAGAGTATTACTTTAATTATAATTGACACACGTACAATGTTACTTAGCACACTGTTGATCGGCAATATAGAAAGCGTTCGGTACATTGGTTCTCTATTCTAAATAACCTTTTCAAGCTTAAGCACTAATAAACATCTTACAGGGCACGAATTATAGATAAAATTACTTTTAGTATAATAAAATATCTTCCACGTATGATATAAATACTTAATGCTGCCTTATAAAACTTATCAAGGTTTTATACAGGAAAGAATACATAGGGGTTATACACGTATAACTTATCAACTTTCTGGCAATTTTGGATCCCCTCCCCTACATACCTCCATTTCGACATCATACGTTATCATCCCTCGACCCCCCCCCCCTCCCTCCGTTAATGATATCGTTATCAATGTCTAAAAATTCTTTTACTTTTTGAATGATGTGTAAATGTGGTTACATTTATTTATTTTTCGGATACTTTATTGATTCAAGAAAAGTCAATAAAATATCACTTTATATATGAAATAACATATCAAATAGCACTTAAAAGAAATAGTTAGTATTTAAAGGAATTTAATAATATATATATTTTTTGCATAATGCATACAACAGTAATAATGTCTTCTTGCAATTGCACTGCACGGGGCGGGGGGGGAGGGAGGCGGCACACGGAACTTCTTATCAACAAAAAAGTTGGACAACATTCTTTCCCTTTTATTTTTTAGTAAACACAAGTATCATTTCAAATATATTTCATATATAGTTTCTCGACAAGAGTATTATATATGTGTACACATATGAAAGAAGAATGGGAATTACAAAGTTTGGGATATACCATATTTTGGACTTGAATAATTTTATAATCATTTTGATGATTTTAGTAATATCATTGTATTTTCATAAAAATAGATAACAACTGAAAAAAGATAACATACTATTTTGATATAAAGACAAAGTTACAAATAAAAAGGGGGAAATTTTGCTTGGATTAAAAACGATAACGATATCAAAAGACAAACCCTCCCTCCCCCTAGCGATATCTTATGATATCATGTACAAACCCCCTATCCCCCCTAAAACGATAACGTTAAATATGCATAGCCCCATAGGCAGGACTACGAAAATAGTCTAAAGATGTTTGAGAATTAAGAAGATACTTGGCGCAATACAATATCGATAGAAATAAAAAATAACTTTAATAGCAGCAGAACTTCTTAATTTGTAGCAGACTAGTTTCGGAAGCATTAAGCATACCGTCATGAGGCATCGATGATGGTAAACTGAATGCTACCGAAACTAGTCTGCTACTAGTTAATAAGTTTTGATGCTAATAACGTTGTTTTTTTCTACCTAATGATGTTTGTTTATATTGACAAGAATACACTAGTAACGGGAGAAAATTTGTTGAAAAATGCGGTTAAACAAAACTATCTTTTTTTTTTTTTGAAAGACAATAAAAGTGAATAATAGATACGAATGAGTAATATAACGAAACGTGAAACGTGCCATAACGGACGAGTACTATCGTTATAAATCATTAAAATGGGAAAAAATTATGAAACTCAATGAACGCTGATCTCCAGATAATTTTTTCATAATTTCGTAAAATATATACCAAGTCTCCGTTTTGTTGACAGATAATATTTCACGAAGGAATAATTGATGAGTTTAAAAAAGAAAGTACCAAAATAATTCCACTGAGAATCTGAAAAAAGGGAATTATAAGAGATGGCCATATTTTTTTTTTTCATTAACAGTGAATTATTAATAATATTAACTTGTAGAACACATGATCCAGAAACAAAATGTTATTGTTGAGCTTAATTATGAAGGGGAAATTTGTTTCCCAATTATTTACTGAATATTTATGAGTCATGATAAAGAAAGGAAAATAAATAGAAAAAAATATTAGTGGCATAAAAATTAAGAAAGTAAAGGATGCTTAGATTTTTACAAAACATTTTTAATAGAATATTTCGATGTATGTTTCGGCGTATAACATGCACATTTGTATAAGGAAATCGACGGAAATTTACGGGTGTGCGTTACGCGTCGGTTATAAAAATTAACGTTAAATATTAAGAAAAAAATAATTGAACTAAGATTTATGATTTAATGAACATACTATTTACATGCAAAAAGTAATTTACTCTATCAGATTAGACGGAAAGAAAAATGATATTATACTTTATAATAAGTTTTCTTTAATTTTTTTTTGTATACAAGGTTCTTACGCTTTAGGGGAAGAATAAAAGAATTTTCGTTAATTATAATATGCCTTATTTAATGAAAATTTACTGTGTGTAGATATGGCATCATTACACTGTGAAAGTAATGGTATTTAAACAACTTAAATGTCCCAAAGAGGGAATTTTCTTTATTTCGGTTAAAAAAATAGATAAAATAGATATTCTTTTCTTTGATTTTTTTTGCGCATAGTGTGTAGATTATCCCTGTAAAACTATTTGGCCAAATTAGATGTCCTTTCGTAGTTACTTACCGTTTGAGAGCAACGCGTCCGTTGCACAATCGGACGTTTTGGTGATCTAGGTAGGAAAATTCATTTTTCCGATTATCTCGGAATTTGACAAAACCGCATGTACTGTTAGCTGAATGCCTGTGTTTTCGAGATCCGTACAAGTTTTGTCGAAAAAATTCAGAGGTGTCAATCAATTATGACCGTAAAGAAGCGATTTTCAAAGTTGGTTTGAGGGAGTTTCAAAAGTTTCACTAACTTCCTCTAAGTTTGAAAGCACGGCGTGAGTATTCTATTTTATTTGAAAGCACGAGTTTGCTAAACATATGTCACAGGTTTATCAAGGTCCGATTTAACCCATTTTTGTGTGAAAATAAGCGATATTAAATCCACTTAACCGCTTTTTTCAAAGGTTGTAATTATGGACGATCCTTGATGTTGTTTACAAATTTCATCTTGACTTTTAACGTATTAGTCAGCATTATTCAGCAATAAACATTTTTTAAAATCAAAGCGCCATTCCTAAAGTATTGAAAAATTAAAAAACTCTTGCAGATGTCTGCAGATCATCAAGTTTTTATTAATAAACAAGCATCCTATTAACTTGCAGTGCATATATGTATGTTTAATTCAAATCTTGCTAGTGAAATTTAAGCCACTTTTAATTATCCGATTAAGCCGAAACAATGAAAACATATGTAATTTGAATGACAATACAATATTATTATAATTTAAAGAACGTAGAAGTTTCTTTAGAATACTGTTTCTACAGGGCTTCACAAAAATTTTAATTAAAACTTGCAAGTTAATTTTAAACCAATTTCAACAATCTGATTGAACTGAAACTTTGCTCAGGATATGTAGTTCGGATGACAATGCAATATTATTGTAATTTATGGAACGTAGCAGTTACGCTTTTTCTACAAGGCCACATAAAAGATTAGTTCAAATCTTGCAAGACAATTTTAAACCCCTTTCAATTATCCAATTGAGCTGAAACTTTTCCTATATGTGTTTTTCCAAGGACAAGTCTATTAAATTATAATTTGACGAACATATAAATTATGCATTTCTTGCAGGGTCACACAACAGATTGCGGAAAGATTGTTACTAAAAAGCTGAAATTTTAATTAAATATCAACAAAATTACTATACATTATTGAAATACACAATAGTATTTTATAAATTGAAAAAAAAGTGCGTAGTAGTTGTATTTCTTTTACAGGGACACACAAAAATTTCGGATACATTACAGATATATATACAGAAATTTTATTTCAAATTGAATAAAATTTATATAGGCTATTTATTCACACAACAGCAATTTTTCAACCAAAAATAATTTTGGTAGCATTTATATGTTTTACAGGGTACCACAAAACATTGGAATTTTTTTAATATGATTTTATTTTAAAAAAAATATTTTTTAGGAGGACTACACAAATTTCTCGAGCAGGCCTGAGTAGACAAAAATACAAAAAAGAAATGAATGTTAATGTGTGCATTAAATTGTTTTCTACTTAATTGTAAAATAAGTATGTTTAATGCATTATTTGTAATGCATGATACAGGGTGCCCACTAAAGTCCTTCCCACGCTCTTAATTGCCGAACGGTTGCAACTATAGTCATAAATGTTGTGTCTAGGTATAATAAAGTGGCTATGCGCTACCAGATGAGACCTCTTCCAGCGTCACCTAATTCACAACAGCTGAATTAGTATTTTTATCTTGAAAACGAGATTCATATTCAGAACGAGATTCATTTAGCATTTATGTTCACAAGGTGTCGTCATTCACTTTTATCCCATATTTCAAACCGTTTTCACGATAGGAACGCTATTCCCGCCATTTTATACCAGGTGGCGCTGTAAGCTGTCTCATCTAGTCTCATAGCCTCTTAAGCCTCTTAGTAATTACTATATCTAGACACCACGTTTATAAATATAGATGCAGTCGTTCGGTAGTTAAGAGGGTGGGAACAGACTTTAGTGTCACCCTGTATCTTTATTTTAAGACATTGTTGTTAAATAACCAAATATTTATCACTGTTTGAGTATTTTATTAATGATGTATTAAAAAAATAGCAAAAACTAATTAAACTTCGACGAAATAATTTTGTCCTCTTAGATCGTTAAAACGTTCCACTGTGCGTTGGTTTAAACGTTTCGGTGCAATTAATAAACGCAACTTACGCCAAATGACTTTTTAAAATTGGTCGGGATCAAAACTCAAACTAGTATGTTGTGGCCATCACAAAACTTTCTTCTATATAAATCACGTCAATTAAATCCTTTAAATAGTACAAGAAATAACAACGATTTAGCACCAATTCATATCAAAGTATATCTGAATTTGAAGTTGGATGAAAATTCGTGCATTAGTTCTTGAGATAGAGCTATAGCGGAAATTCTGAAAAAATGTAGCATAGCAGCGCCACCTGTTGAGCAATTTACACCAAAAACTAATGAGGTTCAGTTTATATCAATGTCTAACTAAATATGAAGTTTGTTGAAAATCCAAGCATTAGTTCTTGAGATAAAGCTATTGCGGAAATCGCAAAAAATACAGCATAGCAGCTCCACCTGTTGAGCGATTTAAACCAAAAATTAAGCAGCACTAATTTATACGTCAATTCATGTCAAGGACTGACTAAATCTGAAGTTTGATGAAAATCCGGGCAATAGTTCTTGAGATACAGCTCTTGTGGAAATAGTGAAAAATGCAGCACAGCAGCGCCACCTGTTGGGCGATTTACACCAAAAATTAATCAGCACTAATTTATATCAGGGACTAACTGAATCTGAAGTTTGATGAAAATTCGTGCATTTTTTTCTTGATTTAGAGCTATTGCGATAATCATGAACAATGCAACATACCAGCGCCCCCTGTTGGGCGATTTTCACAAAAAAGTAATCAGCACCAAACTATATCTTCGACTAACTGAATCTGAAGTTTTATGAAAATCCGTGCAGTAGTTCTTGAGATATAGCTATTGCAGAAATCGTGAAAAATTCCGCATAGCAGCGCCACTTGTTGGGAGATTTTCACCAAAAACTAATCAGGTCCAGTTTATATCAAGGTCTAACTATATATGAAGTTTTGTGAAATTCCGTGCATTAGTTCTTGAGATAGAGCGCCCACAAAATTTTTGTCACATACAGACTCACAGACAGAGTGACAGAGTGACAGAGTGACAGACAGACTCACAGACAGACATTTTCTAAAAACCATCAAATCGTGTTCTGGGCATTCTAAAACGTATAAATCCGTCGAAAACCGGAAGTCGAAATTTTTCACGAATCCAATACTTTCTTCTTGTAAAGATAGAAGAAAGTAAAAACTATTAAACCGAAACCAAAATTTATTGGAGCTTGGGCCCGTCTCAGCCATTATTATGAAAAATATACATTTTTAGAGGCACAGCAAAGTGCGCAAAAACGAGTCAAAAATAGGTTTTTTTTTATTTTTTAAATGTCCACCACATTGTTGATTTTCAACGTTTTGACCTCAAAGCGCTTGAAGCTCCAGAAAATCGTATCTACTTTCATAGTCCTTAACAAAAATTGATTGCAGACGACTGTGGTGATTTATATGATCGTTTGGAATTCCTGGCGCGTACTCTAGAATATTCACCCACGCAACCGAAGACACGGCATCAGTTTGTCATTTAAAAAAATAAACGCTCTTCAAATGATAATAAATAACATGCAAAAAAAAACCCGGAGCTAAAATCTTCATTCATATTTTAGAACAAAAAGTCTAATAATCACCCTTTTTCCGGATGTATTTCATCCTTTTTCTGGAGAAGATGAAATTTTTCTTCTAATCAGGAATTCTCCATGGTGTAAAAGAATGAGGCAAAGAAGAAGACAATTTATATATCAACAGAATTAACGACACATTTTACAGAGCATTAATTTAAAGAGCTATACTGGCCTACTCAAACTAGACAAAATTCACTCTACCCCTTATTCCCCGAGGCGTACGAGCCCCGTATGTATATCATGAAGATTTCAATGAAGGAATAGCGCGTTATACGGCGAATATATTTAACATTAAAAAAAGAAGCCTGAAAGTTTAGGTGCCCGTTATATTCCTGAGTAAGTTTTATGCCGGAATACACGGCAAATAAGGCAGTTAAAATGTCTGCGTTTTAAATATTAAATAGAAAATTTTCTAATCAGGAAAAATATGTCAAATTTCTTTGAAATCACAAAAACTGCTACGCATCTTGAAAATGAGAGTATGAGCAGTAAAATAAAATTGATCTAGAGCACTTGAAAATATTGAAGTAAATAAAACAGAAAAACTCTCATGCGAAGTTACTTTGAAACATCAAGTCAAGTGAACAAAAACATATTTTTAAAAGAATTTTTGATGGTGTAAAAGAATGACGTAAAGAAGAAGACAATTTTTATATCAACATAATTACTCTTGTTAACGCCATATTTTACAGAACAATATTTTAAAGAGCTATACTGGCCTATTCAAAATAGACATATTGTCGTTTATCTCAAAAACGGCTCATGATAGAGATATTCTTTCGATTACAAAAAGTATACTACTATACAGTGTTTAGATATAGCATTTGCATTGCGTAGGCATGTTTGCATACATAAAATATGAAATGTAATCTTTATACTGCTCCCATTACAAAAATTCTGACCTGCGTCTAAGAAAAATATTTTAAAAAGTCTCATATTTTTGTAACTAGAAAGTATTGAGGTATGATACTTTGAATGTTACGAATTTTCCATATCTTCCATCATTAAAAACACGTTTTTCCACTTTTAGTACCAAAAGACTTTGGTCTTCTTAGACGAATATTCTGAGTTATTCAAAATAACGAAAATAGTTGATTTTATCGTATTACCAATTCTTAATCTGAAATAAGTCCATATTTTTCTTTTTTCTGTAACTTTCTCCTTTTTCTCTTTTTATTTCTTTTATTTGTAATAATGCTTCGAAATTTTCTCATCGAAACTGTTTGCTCAATGGGAATTTTTTATAAAAGAACTTCATTCAGAGAACACCACAGATAAGCACAAGGAAACAAACGGACTAAGCAAATTTTTTCAAAATCATTTATAAAAGACGATCTTCAAAGGGAAGTAATGGCCTTTTGTTTCGCTGAAACTCAATGTTTTTATTATCTTATGTATTTGTAATGTCAGCACTTTTAATTAAAGGCGTGAAATATTAAACTTTTTTTTTTCTTTTCCAAAACAGAAATCTTGTGAAACTCATGTTTCAGCTTAAATTGTATTTGCAGAAAATTTCTTCAAAGAGAAAATATTATATTTGTAACAAATCAACATGAAATGAAATAAAAAGAAAAAATACTGAGAAATACCTCTTATTCGTAAAAGTATTAAGATTTTGCCTTAAATATTTCTGAATTTAAATTTTGTTTGTGAACGATATTTTAAAATTTTATTTTTGCTTAAATGATTGAGCCAAACTCCTTAAAGGCTTATGTGAAATGATTAAGTCAGCAATATTTTAGGAGTAGTTTTTAACTGGAAATTTCAATGCTAATAAAAATATTTCATAAAAAACTTAAATTATTTTTATAGAGTTTAAATAGCTCACATAAGGAAAATCACGATTTTTATTGTCTTTAAATTATAGTCCTAGAGCCGACAGCACAAAAACCTATGTTATCAAGCACATGAAAAATACCTTTTTAGGTGCGTTCGTAATTATATAAATACGTAGCACCTATAGTCGTCGTTCAGTCCGTCCGTCTGTCTGTCCTTCCGTCCGCATATAATAGAGCAAAAACTACCCAACCGAATGGTCTGAAATTTTAAATATATGATTGTTGTAAAATTTTCTCGAGCCATTTCAAATTTTATGAAAATCGGATGTATAGTTAAATTACAGGGACAGTCAAAATTTTTCTTCACATTACGGCCAATGGGAAAAATTATTGCACGTGCATTTTAATGATGTTAAAGCTTTCCGAATGGTCTCAAATTTTAAACATATAATAATAGCGACATTTTGTCGAGCCATTTCAAATTTTATGAAAATCGGATGTATAGTTTAATTACAGGGACAGTCAAAAGTTTTTCTTTACATTAAAGCCAATGGGAAAAATTATTGCAAGTGCATTTTAATGATGTTACAGCTTTCCGAATGGGCTGAAATTTTAAATATATAATTGCTGCAAAATTTTGTCGAGCCATTTCAAATTTCATGAAAATCGGATGTATAGCTTAATTACAGGGACAGTCAAAAGTTTTCCGTTACATTAAGGGGAATGGGAAAAAATTATTGCAAGTGCATTTTAATGATGTTACATACTATGCACTTATGAATTGCAAATAAATACACATTCAGTACAATATGGGGTGCAAAAAATAATTATAAAACTAGTTATAGTACGAACGCACCTCATTTGTCACGTTTGACGAGCAATTTCCAACTTGTTTTTTTGGAAGAGTCGAAGAAAGGGAATCTAATGATTCATATCTGCCGGCAGTGAAATGGTACATAAGCCAAAAATTAATACCGCCAGTGGTTTTCTCATAGGTTTAGCATTGTGTTTATCCTACAAACAAAGGTATGAAAACAGGGAGGACTGGGAGCAGGAAAACACAATGATAAACCTAGGAGTGAACCACTGCTGGTATTAATTTTTAGCTTATGCACCACTTCACTTCCGGCAGACATGGATCATTAGATTACCCTACTTTTACTTTCCTATAAAATAAAGTTTTTTTTTCTTGTGCTTTATAAGATAGGTTTTTATGCTGTCGGCTCTTGGACTATTATGTCTACATTAATCATGTTTTGTTTCCCTGATTTTGAACTCTTTACGTGAGTTTTAATAAATTTAGCAATCAGCTTAAGGCTTCATCCATGAAACGAATTTCGAGACAAATGCAAATTCATCTTACGGAAAGTAACACATATGGTTATTGCAAAAATGTTTTTATTCATTATACGGCCAATGATGACCAGTTACTTGCGATTTTAGATGTTTTGTTAAGCATCTAGAAAAATACATGAAGAATTGTCCTGAAACTTCGGGTGTGTAAACAGCGTAGTAGACGTCATATATTTTCGCGAAGAATATTTTCCGAAACCTCATAGGGGACCGACAATAAACTGAAGTAAAACGAATATCTTTTGGATAACCCTGTATAAAGTGATGTCGCAAAAGTATTGAAACTTTAGAATTTGATTAGGAGGCTTCTTGTAATAAACTGTGTCCATTTTTTTGAGGATAGTACATATACTCGCGGAGAAATTAAGGTTTTTGTAAAAATCATCCTAAATTTCACCAATTTTTTTGCTTGTAATTTGCAGAGTTCATAATAAAGAAGAATGCTCCTTTCAAGAACTACGGCAAACAACATTACACACAATACACTGCATTGAGTCAGTATTCAGACAGACATTTTTTAAAAACATGTTTGTCGGGATTTCTGGCCTCTAAAACTTGTAAATCAGTCCAAACCGAAATTTAAAAAAATCGACTACAATACTTAACAAAAGACAATAATATTTGCTGAAAGAATTCGTGAAATGTTACAGAAAAAAGAAAAAAATCATTTTTAACTTACCTGTACATAAAACATTTTCCTAATTATTGATACAGAATAAGAAAATAATTCAGGAAGTTAAAAGATTGAATGAAATATAATTATTCAAGCGAAAGTACTTTTCAATCATTTTACATCTCATCATTTATTAAAAATTTTGAGGAGAATATTAAAAAAGTGAACAAATATTCACTGAATTAATTATGGTAGTTTCATTATAATTAAAATAATGAAAAAAAAACCAAGTTAAATTTTCAAATCCCATATAATGCAGAATACCTGAAATATATATAGTGTAAGAAGGATTTGGAAAAATGAATTTACTAAATTATTGAACGATGTATGCAAACATTTTTCAATCATTTTGAATTCTTCATTCGTTTTTTTATTCTATGTGAGTATTGAATACAAACGCTTTTGAAAAAGTCTTTAAAATAAATTCTGAATCTTTGTTGAGTTTAAGTGTATCTCTTGAAACTTTGTGATTTATAGAACTTTCGAACAAAGAAAAACAGAGAATGAAATATTTCTAGATGATTGATCTGCTTTCCTTGATACCGATCTATGTTCAATCCTGCAGTTGCCAAAAGAAGGAAAATTTCAAAACAGAAAGTTTATTTGTACATAGTTTGGATTTGAAAAAAAAAATACATTCAGTTTTATGTTTAGGTATTAAGCCAGTTTCAGCAACATGGAATAAACTTACGTGACTTTGCATTTTTAAGTTGTTTAAATATACATAACGTTAAGAGCATTGATATATTTACGTTCTTCAGAATGGTAAAAAATGTTTCCTGAACGCATTTCCTGACTTTAAATCAATTACTGTTTTTTTTGGAGTACAGTAAGAGCTTCAAAATTTGACACGTTTTTTATGAAAAAACATGAAATCAAGCAATCAGAATACCTAATGTAAAGCTAAAAATATTTAAAGTTAAATATTGTAATAGCATTTGAGTAGTACATTGACGTTTTAGAAACTTGCAATATCCATCTTACTGCCATCTGAATCTTCTGTAATTGTAACTTCATTGTACGTACTCCAGTTTAAAGGCGCATTTTAAGGGTAAAAATGATGAAAATATCTATATTTTAAAATTCCTTTTGGAAAAAATTATGAATTATAACCCATAAATCTTTTAACTGAATTCGATTCCTAGAAGATTGAAATATGCGATTCTAAAATAACAAATCATTACGACAAGAAATTTTTAAGTTGTGAAAAATTACCAGCATTGCAATCTGTTTTGAAGAGAATGAATTTAACATTAAGGATTCTAAACTTTAAAACCTGCATAAATCGGAAAAAACTTGTCCTTCGTCGAGTAATAACTTTCCGTTTAGTATTCGAAGGTGAAATGTATCGAAAAACACAAATATGATGTCGAAATTAGGGTGTTAGTAATGGAAATTTTACAGTTTGGTGCAATTTCTATATGTGGCAAAACGTTATTGTAAATCGGTTGGTACTAGTCACATTTCTATCCGGTAATTTCTCAAATAAACAGTTTGTTAGCCCATCGGCAATTAGTGAAAACAGCTGAGACATGGTAGGATTGGAAATGGTAGTGTTGGTAAACGGTTGAATAATGAAAGGTGCAGAGATACTTCTAATTCGAAGCGTATCTGAGCAGAATTTTGCGCAGCGAACAGTTGGACTACTGTTCGTCTTTTTTGGCAAATGGTTCTTTGGCTAAGGTATGGTAAGGCGGATACTTCTTATTGAGCCAAACGTGGATTGACAATTAACCAACAATTCGCCAGTGTTGGTTCAACCATTTTGTGTTAATTGAGCTGTTGCAGTGTTAGTAGAGGTTATCGTTTTCTTTAAACTGACTGTGCAAAAAAGGCGGACACTTCTTATTGTGGACAAACGTGGAACAGAAATTAGCCAACAATTTGTCAGTATTGGCTCACCTGTTTTGTGCTACTTGGGCTGTGGCAGAGTTAGTACTGGTTATCGTTTTCTTTAAACTGACTGTACAGAGCAAAAATACTTTAAAGTGGATAATCTCTTTTTCATGTATAAATTTAAAGGCTTTCTTGATGTTGCAAGACATGGGATGAAAAGTTTCAATTCTGAAACAGTCCATTGCATTTGTACCTTTTCTAATTCTATAAAATACTAAAAGCAATATTTCAAAATAAACAATTAAATTTAAAAAATCAAAAAACCCGACTGCGTGAAAAGCGAACTAACTAATTATTTCTCATCAATGTGAAACTTTTTTTTTTTCAATTCCTACTATTAGCTCACATTCTCGCTATATATATATCTTGTTCAAGTTTTTAATCGTTAATAAAATACATATTATTCATCCAATCAAGCTCAAATAATTTTTTTAAAGCTTGTAGTGGATGACACTTGATGTTAATTCAGTTTTTACAAATATTAATTCATTAATTAAATTAATTTTCAATAATCAAGAGAGCCCTCTTCTTGATCAAGGTATTTTAAGACCGAGAGAGCCCTCTTCTTGATCAAGGCATTTTAAGCACCACTCAAGATGAAAGAAGAATGGGAGGAAAATAAATTCTCGTATTGACGAAATTCTCGTAGGAATTGACTTAAAATATTTTTTTTATATTACTTGTTTATATTACTTATATTATACTTATAATACTTATTTTTTTATTTACTTGTATTGATGACTTTTTAGTTGTGTTTAATTGTGAGTTCCTAATTATAAACACTGTTTTGATGAGGTCTATAGATGTCTATGGGGGTTAGAGTTGCAGTAAAGCTAGAGATCCTACCTACACAACTTCCAGGTTGTATAATATTTTAACGGAGCTTCTGACTGTAAAATAGTTAATGAAACATCGTCTTCATTTTGAAAGACCTATCCAATGATATGCCACTCAATAGGGTGCGTAAATTTTTTCGTCTCTACAGCCATTTTGTATTTTACGGCCGCCATTTTGAATTTATAAAACCAAAACCTAGCCTATAACTATCAGGCCGTTAAGACGAATCGATAGAGACCTCATTCATTAAAATCCATCCAGCCGTTGGAATGTTTCGAGGGTATAAAGAAATACACATACACAAATACGCGTGAAACACACAACCCTTCTTTTCAGTCAGGTAATAACGGTCTGAGTAGAGTTGTAAATATACTACAGACTTCCTAAAAAATACTATTTTAGTTTATTATTTTTGATAGATGAAGTTTTTCTAAAAATTGTTTAGTGATATTACAGATATCTACTGTATTTTCAAAAATTGAAGAACAAAATGTTTGGAAAGGCGAAATGTTCATCAATGCATAATTTAGGAGATAAAAGGTTAACACTCGAACATTAAAGTGAAACAACATGGACCGTGATCAGAAGGTGGTTTCCTGCAAACGCTGTGTTTCCAGGAACTGATTTAAATACATGGTTTATGGTTTAGCTACCATGGAAAGTGTTCTTATTGGCAGGTTTGAAGATGAAAGTCAGGCACCGAGTAGGTAAATCACATTCTTCCTATAAGTATATAAAATGTGGGTAAAATATTGAAGTGAAATCTGTTTTCCACTTTGTGGTGCCTCGTCAATTAAGAAGGGGTGTGATTTCTTTCTAAGCATCGGCGTGATTTAGCTCAAAAGGCTATGAGAAGGACGCCTGCAGAGAGGATTTTTGAGAGAAATGTGACTCGAATTATTCTTATAGTATAGCAGAGCCTAAATACCAACGAAACAAACCTTCGCCAGTATAAAAAAAATAGAAATTTTTTCTTATTCATGGCAGTAATTTTCCATCAATAGGACGTTTAAATAAGGCTAAAATTTTCTATTAAAATTTACTGGTGGAAATTTTCTCAATTGATAATCAGGCCCTGCGTTCAAGGAAAATACTGAAAACATTGCACAGTTACTCCACCGGGACTACATTGGTTAAGAAGCTCCAAGGTCAGCATGCTAACCATAGTGCTCAGCGAGTTAGCCTCGTCAGATGGAATCCATATCTCCTTGTCCAATGCTTTCAGAACCTGGTCCTACATTGCAGTTGGTCAGGGGTATAACATAATAATAACAACAGTAATATGATTATCATATTGAAATAATTGTTTGAAATAAATCTTCGTATAATTATTCTCTTCTTTGAATTCTCTTAATCTCTATTTTATTAAGTTATGCTGTTTCATAACTAACTCTTTATTACACTATATTGCTTTTATTGTTTGTTAGTAATCATTTATTTTTTTTAACTTTCCTGAGTATTTGTTTCTGCCATATTTTCATAAATGCACTCCCGGTGAATTCTATGAAAGGCGGAATATTTTGTCTTCTAATTTTCCACGAATCTCAATTTTTAATTATGATATCATTGTTTTACCGATAAATATTGTTAAATTTTGGTTTGTACTCTTTTTTAACCGACTTCCAACAAAGCATTTGTAAAATTCGTTTGTATGTTTACCTAAAATACGTTGACGTAGAATGCTTGGACGAATCTTTCATAATTTTTTTTTTTCTGGAAACAGTAAAAATTTTATCAATATCGAAAAATCGTATTTTTCTTTGCCTGTTATTTTTCTTGTCTTTTTATGACGTCTAAGGCTATAACATACGTACCAATTTGCTAATCGCTGCAAAATTGCAATAATTGGTTAAAGTTCACTGTATTACTTTATGATTTGAAAATATGAATTCATCATATGTAATTTTTTACAAGTACACGTCAAAATATGTATTATGTGACCGTCTACAGCGCGTTAAAATATAATAACTAAATAAATGTATTGGCAACAGTGGGAAAGCGAATATGGATTATAATAAATTTTTATCACAAAGAATTTCTGTCATTCCTTTGTCCAAACATTCGTTTATCTAGTAAATATTTGTACAAAATAAGGTAAGAAAACCATTTGAAGTCGTTTAAATTTGTCTAAAGAATATTTGTAATATTTAAGTTCCATAGTTTTGCATAAAATACTTAGTTAAGCTGCTTTTCTAACTTTAGTCGTCTAACATCCTGTCCAGCATCTGCACTGACTTTATCTGGGGAAGTTGGCTTTGGATATTTATAACATGATTGCGCTACACTGTTAAAAGTCTGCAGCATTTGCTGCATAGTCACTCCATCGCTGTTATAGGAAACTGTTACTTGGCTATATTATGGAGCATACTCATTGGTCTGAATAGAGACATTCTATAAAAGCGGTGGGGTGACTATGCAGCAAATGCTGCATATTTTTAACAGTGAGTGACGTGCCGCTTCATCTGCTGGGTTATTTGGGTGGCAGAAATACACTCTCTCACTTATGTGTATAATGGAGTTATTAGTGTACATTTTTTTCTCTGTGCTCTTTCGAATATTTTTTTTTAATTAGAGTTTCAAAGATTTTTAACAGTGTACTATGACAGAACATGGAGATAAGATAGTTTGAAGGATGGGGGGGGGGGGGAGATATTTTAAATGATTGATTATTCATTTATTGTTGCTCGACATCAACGAATATGGCACTTTTCCGTCTAAATAAAGAGTTTTAAGATATTTAATTTTGTATGTGGTAGAGGAAGGAGGAGTGGAAATTTCAGGGGGAGTCGATAATTTATACCTAAGATTATTTATTTATTGTCACTACAGACCAAGAAATAGGACAGAGGATTTTTTATATAAAAATAAAAATAACTAAATTATTTTTAAATTATTTTTATATTGAGGTGGGGTAGAGGAGAAGCGTAAATTATGGGATGTTAGAGGATAATTTAGATTATCATTTATTATATTGTTATTAGTGAACAACGACCGTGTATTTTAAAAAAAATAAAGATATTACATATTTGAAACTCTGTTTGCTGGAGGGAACAAAGGGAGGAAGCAGGAACTTCAGGGATAGGGGAAATGTGTTTGATTATTTATTGTCACTAAAGGTCGATAAATAAAGCACATAATTATTTATCTAAAAATAAAATTTAAATTTTTTAAAAATTCCTTTGTATGCTAGGGAGGGGATCAAAGGGGGGGTGGAAAGGAAAATTTGGGATGTTTGGGGTGTAACCGCAGCATATTTCTTTATTATCAGTGAGCAAATGACGCAGATTATTTTTTTTAAATGAAGAATTTAAAAAATCTGAAACTCTGCAAGCTGGAAGGGTGGGTAAAAGGGAAGCAGAAATTTTGTGATAGTTGAATCATTTATATTATTGATTATTTATTGTCACCGTAGAACAACAGATAGGGCAGGCAATTTTTTATATAAAAATAAAAATAACTTAAATATTTAAAACTTATTTGTATGCTGATAGGAGAGAGGGAGAAGTGACAATTATGGGATGTTAGAGGGTAACTTAGATGATTATTTATTTATTGTTAGTAAGCAGCAAAACTAACATAAAAAATAAAGATTTTAAAAAGGGATAAGAGGATAATTTATATGATTGATTTTTTATTGCCAATCGAGATCAATAAATATCACAGAAGATTTTTTAATATTAAAAACAAAGATTTAAAATAGTTTAAACTCATTTGTATGCTGGCTGGGGGGGGGGGGGGGAGAAGGCGCATAAATTTTGAAGGTTAGGGGATAATTTAGAAGACAAATTATTTTTTTTTATTATTGATTAGAGATTCTTGCAGATTATTTTTTTACATAAAGAGCTTTAAATATTTAAAACTATGCATACTGGAGATGGGGGGGGGGGCAGTGTAAAGGTTTGGGCAAAAATTTCGGGGATAGGAGGTAATTTATATCGTTGGTCATTTATTGTCCCTGGAAAACAACAAATAGAACTGAAGGTTTTTTTTTATATCAAAGCAAAGTTTTAAAAATATTTTAACTTCATATACACTGGCGGGGAAAGAGGAAGAAGCGTAAATTTAAAAGGTTGGGTGTCGGGGTAATTTAGATTACTTATATATATTGTTATTACTAAGAAACAAAAATACAGATTTTTTAAAATAAAGAATTATAAAGAGATGAGACTCTGTACAATCATGGGGTGAAGAGGGGGCAACGTAAATTTTGTCGGGAGATGATTGATTATTGATTTTTATCATTATAAAGCAACAAATAGAAAATCATTTTTATGCTACAGAAGTAAGAAAAAAATTAAAGATTTTAAAGTCTTTTGCTTGCTCTGGTGACAAAAAAAGGGAGGGAAAAGACAAATAAAGTCTTATCATAATCAGGCAAAATTATATTTTGATGAAAATAGTAGTGGTCAGATAAAAAAGACATAAATTTTTAATAAAATAAATACTTAAGGAATATGAAAGGAAGTGCGAAAGAAAGAAAGAAAAAGAAAACAAAAACTGTTCCGGTATTGTATAAGATGCACCCTGAGTTTAAGGCGCATTTTAAAGATAAATGAATCTGAAGTGAATGGAATCAACTGTTATGTTATTTTGAGATATATTTTAAAGCTTAATTTTGAAGTTTTAGGATTTGCATGTTTTAATATAATTTTCAGCTCTCTCAGCAAGAAACACATTGTCGAATGCTTGTATTTTTATTTGAAGGATCTGCCCAGTGACATATGAAGAGATAATTTTATTTAGCAAGTTTCATCAAAAATATTTTGTAACATAAAACTTTTACACAGAATCAGGCCAGCATAAATATAACATTTTGCGCCGTTAATATAGCAATAAACATAATAAATGAGCGCACAAATATAACAATACGTGCTATTTTGTTCAAAATGAAAACAAAACATAATGTCGAATACATGTGTTTTGATTTGAGTGATTTCCATAAAGTCGTAGCTGAAGAGACAGTTTTATTTAACAAGCTTACTCGAAACTATTCGCTAACGTAATAATTTCACACAGAATTAGTAGCCCCTAAACATAACATACATTATAACGCATATAAATAACATATATAAATATTAAAATAAAAGATTATAGTTAATAAACTCGATTCAGTAAAAAATTAGTAAAAGGGCTTAATTTCAAGCAGAAGAAAGCATTGTGATTGATATAATGCTTGAAAACTATTTAACAGTTAATTTGAGGTCAAATAGAAACGGCAAAAGGATAATGTACTAAAAAATGATAAATGTGTACATATTTTTAACTATCAGAAGCAAAATTTTAGGTGTTTGTTTCTTATGTGTACGAAATAACGATTAACACATTTTATAGTATAGATTTTTAAAGTGCAGAGTTATAGATACATAATGTTCAAATAGACTTGTGAACGTAAAGCTGCATTAATAGAAATACCAATATTTGTTTGAGACAGATTTATTTATCTAAAGAATGTATTCATACAATGCAAGTACTTTTGGATAGTTTTAAACTGGCTATTTTAAAATGTAGTTTGATTAACATCCATTTATTTAAAAAATTATATTTTGATATTCCTCCTTTGCAATTTTACTTAAAAAACTTTTAATGTCCTCTGAACTTTTTTAAAGAAAGTATGGTGTAACAATGCCAATTTTATTTATTCATTTGTAAAATTGGAAAGTAAACCACCCGTAACGTATGATAGTTTTTCTTGTTTAATATAAATATACTGAATGTTAGTTCAATTTGTTTGCAGCTAAAGAAAATTATCAAATATTTATTGTTCTGTAAACAGTATTCCTATTTCGTTTTATATAAAATAAAAGTTATCTGTCAGAGAACAAAATTCTTGATATTTTTTGAAGCAATGATTACCTTATGAATGCTAATATAAAATTATCAAACACATTTATTTTCAGCTTTTAAATAAAGAAGGCGTATAGTGTATAGAACTATAGTTATAAAATTTTTATTCATAGCATGTACTAGAACTAGATAATAAAGAAACATATGTATATCCCTCACTAACCATGGGATATTCTAATTACTTATTCATTACAAGATAACAATAAATTGTTCCACAACCCAGCTATGTCATTTCTTTCTTTTTGAAAAAGAAAAAAAAATCTTTAAAGGTTTTCAATAGCTTGTGAAAATAAAACAATGCTTTATGAAGCAGCATTGATTACATTTTCATATAGATGCAGATTTTTTGTCAGGTAGGAAAATTTCAAAAATGCGAAAATTATGAAGAAAATCTTCGAAAGAAAAATAGTCATGCACTGAAAAAAAGCGTGCGTGCCACGAAGATATTAATTTAACATTTACAAATCAATTTATTTCCAAGTTATAAACTGATTAGTTTTAAGTAAGATGATATTAAAATGTATTTATAGTAAAAATATATTTCTACTTAATTATTAGTTTAGTATATTTATGTGTAAAACAGTTAATTTAAAGGATTTTAACAGTTTTTGAATCCAGTTAAGTCTTCATTTCTGAGCTTTTTAAATAATGAATGTGAAACCCTTCGGCCATTGTAATGCGAAAACAGTTTTATTTTTTCAATAAATTGTATTTTGGCAATGTACGTTATATTAAGGGTGAAACAGTGTACAAAGCCTTTATACGACTTACCTTATAAGGTTAATTCAATATTTTAAAGCTCCCCCCTCTTTCAGTATAGAAATGTTTTCTTGAACATTTCTTACTTTTAACATTTATCTGGTCCACTGTGGAGGTTAAAAATTGTGGAGTGTTTTCTATCTCTCTTCCTTTTGTCGTTTTCAATTAACTTCATATTAAAAATTTAATGTACGTTTTAGCAAACGTATAGGGGAAATTTCTAGAAGAGTGTGTCGAGACATCTTCAGCGTCCACAATATATTGGAATTGCTATTTTTATATGATATTTGTTCTCTGGTAGAAGTGAAGCTGAGTTAAGTTGAGGGAAATTATTATGTAACATTCTCATTGCCATCTTATTCTGAATCGAAAAGTAACTGTCTGTTAAATATCTAAAAACAGAAAATCAAACATTTCGCTGAATTCCTGTTTACATAGTTTTTTAAATCTAGAGAATAGGACGGTTGTTGCATTATTACACTTCCACGGAATCGCGATTCATCTTCTTGTTAAAACTGGATATGTACTTTAAAGGCCTTAACTTGTGATTAAAGGATTTTGTGTTCATGATTTTTATATCATTTCAAAAGTTTACTATAAAGATTTCATTAATTTCCAGCATTTGATTCTATAATCATTACGATATATCTATTCTTCTCTCTTAATTAAAAAATACTTTTCTAAACCTTTGTGATTACATTTCCTTAATATTAGGTTAAAATATTTAATTGAGCAGAGGAAGTAACAAATCACCGCATGTACATTTCCCTTTTTATAGGAGGATACGAAAACGACTTACAATTACATTATAAATTTTAATGTGTGGTACCTAAGCACAATTTTTATGTTGTTAACTTTCCACCTACCCTGCCAATTATTATAAGATTTTCAAAACAGTTTCATTGTTAATTTAAATCTACACATATGCATTACTGTACTTTCAAGAACAAATTAAACACTGGTATAAAAAAGTCTTAAATATACGAAAATTTCCACATGTATCGTAACATTGAAGAGCAATATAAGGCACCGAAATCTTCGAATAAAGTGTAATATTGTAAACTTTTCCTTTTTAAATACGGAAACATGTGCCACTTTCAGCTCATTTTCATCCATAATAGTTTCATTTTTCTAAGGTTATAAATTCATTTGATACTGAACTATAAAAGTTTTTGTTCCTTCCGTTATAAATTTAAAACGCATTTTAGAAGTTATTGCTGTAATAAAAATACACATTTTGTGGAAATCAAAGTTTTTAAATAAAACTATTTCGAGCCTTTAAACCCTGAAATTGTCATTAAAAGTTACTACATTTTTAGTCTTTATAACCAGTTAAAATGTTCGCTTTAATGATCCCATTAAAAAGCACGCATTTTATATTTTCTTAAAAAATGTAGTTTCAACACTTTATTTCCACATAAAAAAAAAAAAAGAGTTTTTCTGTACTCTAACTCTCGTAAATATGTTCGGATTGCTATAAAATTAATATATGATACTTACTTCCCAAATGAAATGTTCGATATTAAAAATGAAGTAAGTAGCGTGACTAATTCATTTACGGGGACACTCAAAAGAATTCCCTTACATTACGCTCTGTGGGGAAAAATCTCTTGTAGTATATTTAATGATATTACACAATTTCTAATAAATTAAAATTTATATTCATCTGACTTACGCTCCAAGAGGCATACTATCGAATATGGTGTGCATAGTATTCATTGTCCCTTTATAGAGATACAGAAAAGAATTTCACTACATTATGATCGATGGGGAAATTCATTAGCGGTCCTTTTTAATGGTGTTATGATACTTCAAACGTAAGTACAACACTATGAGTAAATCGATATTATACTGAATTCTCTATGATACTAATATAAGGGAAATTCTCATGTTAAAGGTAAAATGGCTGTCTTTTCCGAGAGAAGATCTTTTAAAAAGAGAGACGGATGCACATAAAAATATTTGGTCACAGAACTGACTATGAACTATGGATAAATAAATAACTGGATGCGAGTTTTTTGTTATGGTACATTTTTGTAATTTTAATTAATTTTTTTGCCTGTTGCTTGGTGTGTATAAATTCTATAAATGATATTCAGGCACATAAGGTCTCAAGTACAATTCCTTTTATGAATCGAAATTCCTGTAGGGGAATTTTCAACTGAGCTAATGTGTTTTCTAAATGAACTAAATTTTAGTATACTATGTAGTACATGCACAAATCTATAGATAATATGCAAGGTTATATAAAAGAATTCGGGGATTTTTCAGACTGCTGATGGTAATTGCTGAAATTGAGTTTTCAAATGATTTATGCGTTTTCCAAACTGTTTACTTAGACATCATATTTCACCTTATTAAGCGGTGAAGTTTCGTAAAAGTATTTTGAATGTGTTGGAAAGTGTTTCATAATCTACGCTGGATTCATGATTTTAAGTTCTTGTTTATCATTTAAAACTAGCTTTAATTGAAAAGTAAGTTTCGTAGTGCTTTAAAAAATAAAAAGATTCATTTGGTAGGAATGAATATTGATGTGATTTGGAATTGAATAACGTTTTTATTTTTTAATATATATTTTACACATTGATTTACATGCAATTACTGCCACAGGATAACCTTTTTCGCGTCCAGAACGTCGTCTTTGACAGGATTTTCTGAAAGACCAATAGAAATAAAAAAACCTAGTCGATTTCATTCAATAATGTTTTAGTTAAAAGTAGAAGGATTTTAGTTTAACAAAATTATTAATGGTATTCAGCAGTTCCAATTGAAAGGCACGTTATATTGAAGACCCGTATTCAGATAAAGCGATTTTTAAAAAATGCAAATATTTTTTCATGCTATAAAATGCAGCAACTTTCTAACGCATTCATGGACATACTTATTAACATAAAATTCTCTATATAACAGGCATGACTGTTGAAGGAATATAAAATCGAATAACCTTCGTCATTTTTCTACAGATGTGTTACATCGTGATTTATAAGTAAATGTTGCTTCACGATGCCTTTTTAAAAGTTCACATTATATTTTGAGATTACAATATTTTGTGTAAATTGGGTTTTGCTACTCAAAATTTTAAAGCGAATGACAATTTTAATATGAATACGGCCTCAAAAGCTTAATTCGTGCATTTCAAAATAGTAAGCCTTATCCCCTATCGATTGGTGAAAATCATTTTCCCTTTTCAATAGAAGGTGCTCAAAATAGAACAGAGCCGGGCATTTTCATGTCAGAGACACGTAAAAGAAAATCTATACTTTATATGCTATTTTTAAATATTGCAACACCTGTCATTTTAGCGCCAATTTTTATCTATAGGTGCCTTATTTTCGTAATTTTATGAATTCATTTTATAGAGAACTATAAAAGTTTTATTTTTGTTTTTCAGTCAATTTTAAAACTCTCTTTAGATGTTATTGCTAAAGAGAGTTACGTATCTTACGTCAATAAACATTTTTGAATGCCATTATCGTTTTCTTTTAAATGTTTAATTTGTCATTAAAAGTGTGCGCGTTGACGGTTTTCATATACATTTAAACTATTTATTTTAATGATCCTGTTAATTAAAACATACTTTAATCTTCTAATTTTTTTCCGTTGAAAGATGAAGGATTCCTTTATTCCCCTTTCATTTTAAATGACTTATTTCTAAAGCTATTGTCTACGTTTGTGTTAATTGTTGTTAAACTATTCAAATAGTTTCGGATATAAAAAAATTGGGCTTGTTTCTCCTGTCTTTTTTTAAAAGCAACTAATTGATTAAAAAAATTATCAAATTTTGTCTTTTTTGATAAAATTAAAAATATCAAACATGATGGCCAATTATCATTCAACCATTATCAACCAATACAATTAAGGCAGCAGTTTATGTTAATTTCACAATTTCAAACTGATAATAATTTATACCTTTACATGAAGATAAGAAAAAGCAAAATGATTCTAAATAATTTAATCAGTGCCTACATCAAATATTTCATAAATCGCAAGTGTTTATGATCGTTTGCATTTATTTGCAGGTTTTGTCGATTTTTCTTTTTATTTACTTTTTCATATCGAATTTTAACCTTTTTAATATTTTTAGAAGATTTATGCTTCAATTTTAGATCATTCTCTGAATTTTATGCTTTTGTTTAAAAAAAAAATGTATTTTCACACATTACCAAACTCAGAAGCATGAAACTAAAATTTACAGAGGACCAAAAAAAAAAAAAAAAAAAAATAGTATTTACTTATTATCCGCACCAAGAAGATTAATGATCAAGACTGGTTTTGCCGTTTTCAATCACCAATTGGGATTTTTTCGCCCTTTTCCAATCACTTTTAATATACTAATTTTATATATAGGGTGTACCTAAATGAATATAACAACATTACAGGGCAATTAAAAGAAAAAAAAGGTACAATCTTGTTCATCGGAAATCAAAATTAACAGTTGAATGTTCACGAAGATCGCGATAGATGTAAAAAAAGTACACAGATCACTCTGGACCTTGCTCTTCATCAATGGCTTCTTCGAAGCCCTAACATCACTCCATGTGATTTTTTTTTTTGGGGGGGGGGGTGTCATCAAAGGTCATGTTTGTTCCACCGCTACCATATGATGTTGACGAACTTAGGACACGTATATCTGCAGCCATTCAAAGCGTCACACCGGACATGCTGAAAAAATTGTGGGATGTTGTCTCGCTATCGTTTTTGTTTCTGGAGGTGCTCATACTGAACATTTATAAATGTGTTGAATTTAAACTTTCAATTGTTACTTTTGATTTCCAATGAACAACATGGTTGTACTTTTTTCTCGTTATTTTTTAATAGCGTGTAAAGTTGAAATATTCATTTATGTAATGTTCATATCTTAAATATATAACATCGTTGAAAATGGTAAATAATAAATAAAACTAAAATAATACAGTGTAATTTAGTATTACAAATTTATCAAAAACATAACATAAAGTTTGCGGCTTTTAGCAATTAAAGATATTTACGATAGTACTGTTATCTCCGGAAGTATGTTATGATTGCCTTATTGTGAATAATATACACATGATAATTTCAGAAACTGTAAGATAGGAGCTCACAATATGTGGTATAAATTTTAAATATAAATTTGTCAGATATGTAATTGTGAACTCTTATCTCCGTAGACGGTCATTTGCGGCAAGAATTGCAGTTTAGATATCGTAAAATGAAATTTTAAAGAGAAGAAAATGGCAAGAGTATGTTCACACTGCAATTTTCTATGATTTAAAAGTGAGGCTAAATAAATAAAAGTACATTCAATGTCTACAATCAGTGTAGTGTATGAAGATCCATCTCATGCCACTGTATTGAAACCGTTTAGAGAATTTTAAAGAGACCGAAATTCTCTACTGGATGAAGGACACGTGGGAAGACTTTTGTCAGCTGTAGTCCCAGACATGTGTTGGTCATATAAAAAAAATATTTGATAAAGACCGATGTACGTACAAATTGTCAAAAAATGACTTACGTTGCACCAGCACCTATACATAAAATTATGCATATAAGAATTGCATATAAAAATATTAGTAAAATTTAGTTTGTAATTAGATACTTCATAATATAATAGAAGAGCAAAACGGGATAGAATCAGTATATTAACCCTATAACTATTTAATGATGGGTGGACACCGGAAATTTTTTAAAATCATAACTGATGAGGAAATGGACATACTGTTCAGTGTTGCCAGATTGGGGATTTTGTCCCCATTTTGGGGAATTTTGAAGTTCCAGGGGAATGTTTTGGGGACAAGTAGTTCGTGGGGAAATGTTTTAGGACATTAAAATTTTTGGGGAAAAACTTGGGGAATTTATTTCACAATTTCACGTAAAGTTTAAGAAAATCTTCTGACAGCAATGGATCTGCCTCGAACTGAATTCTGATTTGGAAAACGAAAAAAAAAAAAAATACAGAAATCTGAGATATCAATCATTATTCTCGTAGACGTGTTCATCGTTTACAACATTATAGCTTACACGTATCACATGTGCATTACGACCTACCTTGGATTATTCCCACCAGATCACTAAGTGCGGCAGGTTTTCCTAGTCATTTTGGATAGACACACGCACACATATACACATAAACACATTTCTTTTATTAGTATAGATTTATACAACAGTAATAAAAACAATTATTTAACTTTTTTTTAAGACTGGTTAATTTATGCTTCATGGAATGACAGTAGAGCTTTTTGCAAGACATGCAATTGAATACTAGAATCACATTGCTACGGTTATAACTGAACACTGCTCAATGAATGCAGCAGACCCCTTGTTTCTTCTTATAAGATTCTTGAATGAAAACTCGGCGGTATTAAACGGCATAAACCTTCACATTACTAAATCTTCAGGTCTTATCCGAAATGTTCTTTTGCCGTATTTTTTAAAAGATTTGGAAAGCAGCTTTTTTTTTTCGTTATTGAAGAAAGCACAGTGATATATGAAATGAAGGAGCTTTGTATTAAGATTAGGCACTTCAGTAAGTATGGCAAAAAAACTGAAAAGAAAGTTTTATAGGTTATGTCAAATAGAAGCAGATGATGCCAACACCATTTGAGATTCATTCAAATTTTAACTGGCTCAACTGATGGTCTAAACTTTGAAAAAGTTATTGGTATAAGCGTAGATAGAGCTATCGTAATGATAGGGCAGCATCATCGATTGGCGACAATTTAAAAGAAGTGTAAACGAACTTGTCATTGCAAAATGTATCTCTCATTCTCTTCGTTTTGCTGCGAATATGCATGCACAATTCTGTCGAGATTAAGTGATTATTTTTTGTACATAGGGAATGTTTAAAAAAAAAATGCTTGATTTGGGGAAAATTTTGAGTTTAAATTACTTAAACATTTTTTTATACTGGAAAATGGAAAATTGAAAATTTAATTTTTTGCGTAGAAATTATATTGAGGAATATTTCGGAAAATAACACTGATTTGGGGGAAAATTTTGGGGAAATTGACTTTTGACTGTCTGGCAACACTGATACTGTTTCTGAAATTCCAGCGCATCGCATAAAGTATGGGTCTATGAAGGCTACCCCAAACCAACAACGGAAATGGAACATCGAGCAATTAAAAAAGAAATAAACGGTGTTTTCTTTATAAGTACAGAACTGATCAAAGGCATAAATCTAGAGGGACAGAAAGAATATGTGTCTTCCAGAAATTTTTGAATATCATGGGGCTCACGTTTCATCATGATAATGGATCTCTTCATCTAGCAAGATTTTCAGATTTCATTCCTTAAACAAAAACATGTCAAAGTGATAGACACATTTCTTCTGATTTTGATATTTATGAACTTTAGGCTATTTTTTAATCTAAAAAGAAGTACCATGATGCCGTTTTCATTACGAAGATAATATTTTTTAATGTACAAAAGTGTAATTATTTTATAGAGTGCAAGAAATGAACGTATTTATATCTTTAATCATTAAGTGCATTATTGTTGCAACAGCATCATATATTTCATGCATTTTGTTATTTTCAGTATTCATTATCCTCTTTGCAAAAAACCGAATACTTGAAATATTTCGTATTATTTCTTTATTTTCAACTAACACAATGTTTCTAATAGCTTTTTGTAATATAACATATATCAACAGTTACTTTTGTATATTAATTCATTTTCGATAACAACTTTTGCTTTGACGTTTATAAATATTTCATGTGTTTTGATACAACTTGGTACGGTTTTATGATATTTCTATAAAACCGTTTTGTATTAAGCCATTCTGTGATTTTATTTCGCTTTCATCCTTATTTTGAATTCAAGCATAAAAAAAATCATATTTTAAAAATAAATTAAATAATTTATATTTTTTTACTGACCAGGTGGTCATTTAATTTAAATTTAATTTGATAACACAAATATTAATAAATTCTATTTTTTAATCAGGATATGCTTAAATTTTCAACTAATTAGAAGTTTTTTTTTTTACATCTACCCCAAATCCTGCTTTAATTATCAAAAATAACTACTCCCTGAGAATTTTTTTTTTCATAATTTTAAATATTTCACAAGTTTCGGTATAACCTTTGCTTTTATTACCATTAGCGTAGGGCATTCTTCTAAGAAATATTTCTGTAACTTCATTTTAAATAAAATAAACTATTATTTTGACGTGAAAAAAGACTCGCAAGCTCAAATTTTTAAATTGAAGTTATAAAAATCAAGTTTTTGTGGAGATCAGCTGCCATTTTAATTTAAGCTTAATCTAATGATTTCACAAAAGATTCGCAAGTTCTATTTTTTTAATCATGATATACTTAATTTTTCAATTAATTTTCACACCTGCTGAAAATGAAGTGTGAAATGATTCGAGTGAATGACTATATTTTATTTGTTAGTTTATGAAAAGTAATCTTTGAGAACAGGATTTATTTAATTCATTAAACATTAAACATATATTTATGATAGAAACGCGTTATTATTAAAAGCACACCTGTAAAGTTTAGTGATTTTCTTTTATTTTATCGATATAATTTTATGTATGCAGAATCTTATTAAAGATTTACTTTTATTTTTAATGATTTTTTCAAATTTAATTTACATGAGATTTCAGGATCATCATTTTACTTTTCAGAAAACTTTCTTGGAAAAACTTTGAGCATTTGTGTGGAGTTTTAGGTCATAATTATATACGATGTTTTGATGGAAGTTTTTAAGTTACACTTTACTCCAATATTTATTTATTTGTCCTATTCATCGAAAAAATAAAGAGATGTAAAATGTATAGTAGAATTGTAGAGTTGTAGTATTGTAGAATTGTAAGTAGAATTATAGAAGTGATCTAAACTAAATTATAGGACGCATTACTGCATAAATAAGATCGAAATGCCTTAATACGGTCTAAAGATGTAAAAGTATTACCAAAATACTTCAAAAATCGTTTTGTTAATTAACTCCAAAATATTTTGAAAAAAGAATTTTAAATATCGTTGTGTTTCTTATTTATGAAAATTCCTTGAAAAAAAATCGACGACACAATCTAGCATAAAATTTTACTCCATAGACTGACAAAAGGACAGAGCTGTGAAATGAATATTCCCGAATATATTTCCTCTTTCAACGTAATTACATTAAAAGCGCTGATAGTATGGGATTGTAGTTAAAGTAAGCGTGAAAGAATAAGAGTAACTGTAAAAAGGGGCTAGTAATTTGTGTTCTATGCATGATATGATTGTAAAGTGAGAATAGTCAAGTAAACATGATAGAGATTGACATTTAACTCCTATTAATATGTTAAATTCAGATGCTCAATTAGAACAATCTTTGCTCTATCGAGAGTTGTAAAGAAAGATAGAGAAGAGGTTCTAGAAATCTATCTATACTAATTCAAAAATATGGCTGTTATGCCAAGCAATATTTGAGTCAGGCTTTAAAAACTACTCTCATTGCAGTTTATAAATGCAACGATTAAAAAATGGATTAAACACTAGGAGTTTCAAACTTTAAACCCTCCTAATTCCTAAAGTATTTCACCAAATGTTTTTCAGTTTGGTAACCGAAGGAGAAATTTACCGAAGAATCCAAATATGATGTCGAAATAAGGTTCTTGCTTTGGAAAGTTTAACCCATTAATGCCGAGTTCCTTTTACACCTTTTTAATACCTAAGTACCAGTTGACACCAGTTTTCTCATATTGTAATTTTAACTTATTTGATCTCTTAAAGTCTGAGATTAATTAATAACAAAATTCCCTTACTAAAATATTGGTTTTCATATTTAAAATTTTCGTATTTCTCGAATGGAGGATTTTCGTACCAACCGGTATTAATGGGTTAATGTTTGTTACAATTTTAATGTACACATGACTCCTATGCAAAATTTAAGTATAGTATTCATTAGTACGTGTTATTACTAATCGAGTGATACCAGTCTCTTTTTCTGCGAGGATTTTTAGCAGATTCAGTAGCGGCGTATCTTTTGTTTTGAGATGGGCTGTGGATACGAATAAAACAAAAAAAACAAATTACATTTCGAAGAAAAATTAAACCGATATCAAACAAGGTATTTTGAAAGTGACCGAATGTGTTAAAACCTCCGCACTATGATGTAATAAAAAAACTCATATTGAAAGATGTACATACATTTTTTATCACACTGTACACAAAACATAATTTCTGGTACATGGATATTGGGCTGCTAATTTAGTTGACTGAAAATTCATTAAATAATAATTGTCTCATTATATCTCCATTATTAACAATATGTGCGTTTCATGTTATTTTAGAGGTATATATCTCTCAATGATTGTTATCGTTTCACACTGTTTGTCTTCGGCATAGAACATTTCATTCAAATATCACAAAAAACTAATTCATGGTTTTTTAAGGCTTTGCTATCACCAGTCCCTTTGAAATTTTAAAATTAAGGAGGATCCTCAGAGCCATGAGTGTGCGCAGGAAAAACAATCTGCCATTCATAGCATGTTAATCCTGGTAATCTCTACTTGAGTTTACTCAAAATTGCCAAACGCACACCCTGGCAATTGTAACGGTTAGCTGCGAGACGTGTACTTCTTTAAAAAGAGAAACTCTCTTAAATGATTATTGGTTGCTCTTTAGTTAAAAAAAATATGTAACATAAAGTAATAATAAAGTAAATTTAGTATACAATTGTACACATATTCTTATTTTGAATATTTTTTTTTCACATTAATCCAAATATCTACACTTATCAAATTTATAAAATAGTTGAAAAGTAAAGGTAACGCAGCAATTTTTTTGCGACCTCTAAAATTTTATCGTGCCATTTACTTAAGATCTACTGTACTAATCGTATCACATGTTTGTGATTTGAACATTAGAAAATATTTTTAAACTCTTCTGAGTTTAACCATTTAATTTTGAGATTTGTTCTAATTTTTCATTTATTACTTAAAGGTCGTCCGATGCAATCTTGATCTAGCTTAGTGAAATTTAGGGTTTTAAATTTTATAAATCATCAAAATATTCTGAGATTACAGAATGAATTATCTCTGTAGAGCAAAAAGATGTTTAGGGGAGAAGAGGACATACGTGAACATGGGGCAGATGTGAACATCGCAACTTTTCAATAGTTATTATATGTTTCTTCATTTGAAAAAAACAATACCAAAGACAGCAGCACCTGTAGACATATGGTAAAATTTTTTTGAAGCTCTTTGACATTTTGTTTTTCTTCAGTAGCCAAAACACTGTTTATAGATCTCAAAAGTAAAATTTCAGTTTCAACTTGATAAGTGAATAACTTTATTTATTTATTCATTTATTTGAAATTTAATGTTTTAACATATACTCTGAATACTAATAAAGATTTTTGATAAAGATTTTTTTTTCTTCTAAAATTGAGAAATGTTAATAATTTATCAATTTAACTCTAGCAGCCATGTGGGGCACTTGTAAACAGACTAGTTGGAGCAGATATGAACAGGTCATAAAGGCCTCAATTATCATTCTGTGATTCTGTTCCTTTCAGTTAAGGGGACAGTTCCCCTTCAACTGGTCAAAAATGCTAGAAAACTTATTCAATTTCCATACCTTTTCACAAACTAACAAATAAAGCAAATTCAATGAATTTTTTTGAATTGTTAAATATAGCTTTACTTGTTACAATAAACAAAGCAGATTGATGACAAATATTTAAATTAATTAGGAAAACTTAATTAAGTAACCTACTGTTTTTTTTTGTTTTCGTAATTGCCATATGTGCGAATGATTTCTCAATAATTAGTAAAGATATTAAGTTGAAATTTTCGGAGGGCATTAATATTACACTTCTGCATAAAATGAACGAAAATCTTAGAATTATCTTAAATAATAAAAATTTTATTACAAAATATATGCGAGAAATTTTACAGATTTTCTTTTTTAAATTTTTATTATTAATTATAAATATTATAAACAAAGATAATTAAAAGATTTTAGTTCATTATGTTAAACAAAGTATTATATTTAAATTAACATCTATTTAAAGTTAATAAATTGAAATGAACACGAGATATCATGCGCACAGTGATATATAGTAATTAGGAAAAAAAAAACAGTAGGTTACCTAATGAAGGTTTCCTAATTAATTTAAATATTTTTCATCAATCTGATTTGTTTATTGTAACAAGTAAAGCTATACTTAACAATTCAAAAAATTTCATTGAATTTGCTTTATTAGTTAGTTTGTGAAAAGGTATGGAAATTGAATCAGTTTTCTAGCATTTCTGATCAGTTGAAGGGGAACCGTCCCCTTAACTTAATAAGAAATAATGTCAGCTCCAATATCTATAATTTTCCTGAAATAAAAGACATTTCAGTCATACAAAATTGATTTTGTATTGAAAATTCTACAAACAGATCTGCCAACGAGTACATAAAGAGCAACAAACTCGTTTACGTTCAATTAATTTAAATAAATTTAATGTTTTCGAAAATGCAATAAATACAAAATCCAATAAGTGAACGTAAGTTTCGAAAATGCAATAAGTGTAACATATTATTTTACTAAACGGTTTACAACAATATCTTTTATGCATTTTTAATAAAAAAAGTATTATGTTAGACAACTTTGCAATTTTTTCTATTTCATTTCTTCCTAACTTGCAATGATGGTTTACTTCCATCTCTAAAACAGCTACGTATATGATGCTTTGAATGGAGATAGATATCAGTAATATTTTAATAAAGTTATATTTTTAAACTACCTAAAATTCCGATTGTAAGCCCCTATCGTTTGAAAAGCAAAAGAAGTTAAATTTTGGGAGGGGGGCTAATAATCCGAGATTTTTTCTTCTAAAAATCGTTAACAAGCTCTTCTGTATGATTAATTTAAAAGTAAGTAAAGCAAATACATGGATGGAAATCTTTCGTATTTTGGCAGATTTCCAATAAATATTAACTAAATGCCCAGTCTCTAAAATATCCCTCAAAGAAAAACCACAAAGTAAAATTTAAAATTTTTCATTTTTTTTCCAAATTTACTTCTTTATTTTTTTTATTTTATTTCGACAATATTTAATCAATCGTCTATGCTCCCTCCACCCCAAATCTACTTATTTTCTTTTTTTAATTTTTTGCTTAAACATATCATCCAGAATCTAGAATTTTTTTTCTTAATGGAGAATTGATGACAAATGAATAATAGAATAAAAAGTATGTCAAAGGATATGTTTTCCTTATGTTCGAAACTACCCCGCTGATGGGGCACATGTGAACAATTTTCTGAATTTATGAAACTATTGAAAAAGTAAGAACTATAGAGGTGATTTTTAAAAAAATACCATGTTTATAAAAAAAGTTCTGTTTACCATATAGAGTAATTTTTGTTTATAGAAATTAACTCAGTTATGAGAAAAAGCTATATTTATTTAACTGTTCACATGTACCCCCATCTCTCCTATATAATTTTCAGAAATATTTTCTTCCTTTTTTTTTGAAAAACAAAATAGTTCCTAGCATATAAAATATAGCTTTTGATAATGCTATTGACTTATATGCTTATAGCTTTTGACACCCTAATTTCTCATCCTTTCGGAAATATTTGTTTTGAAACGATACGCATTTGAAATTTATAATCAGAACGTTTGAGATAATCCAATAGATTTTACTTCGTTGAAAGACTATATGCATAACACAAAAATGTAAATAAGTAGTTATGACTAAACACATTTATAAAGTTAAATATGTACCCTTATAAAACAATCAGTAACAACAAAATATACAGTCATTGTCTTTGGATAAAAAATCTTGTCTTATTTTGTGTAAATAATCGATTTTTAGTCTTCTGCTTATCTTTTCTCCATGTTTCTTGATTGATTCGTAAAACCAGCCAGTTGTAATTACCTTAATCGTTTCGTTATTGTCTTGGACATAAAAACAACAAACTTCGATTCCAGAAGATTGATCTTGGTTATTTGATCAATCACTTAAGACTCAAAGAGCTAATGCTTTTGTAATTAGTTCAGGGTTTGTAAAACACGTTTACTTTTATTGTTAGCCATAAAAGAACAGAATTTTAAGAAAAAAAAATGAGGTTAAATTAACTTTCCACTTTTAATTTAAGGAATTTTAGATTTACCTGAAATATATGCTTTTACGAGTAAGAAATTTTGGTGACGTATGTATTTTTAATTCAAAGATTTTAAAGTGTATGTATTTTAAATGCATTAAGTACATTTCTTTTCATTTTGAAGTTATATTCTTGTTTGATTTTTTGTAAATTTCAAGTATATCATTTAATATAAGTTGTAATTTTTCTACTTGGTGAAAAATGCCTAGTCCAGAATTCGAGCCAGAATGCTCTGCCAACTGAAGTATCCCGGACGAATCTGGAAGACTTAATTCACCCAGCCAACGTTATTGATCAATAGCATCTGGTCTGATGTATGAATCCTCTCAATATAATAAATCGCAGGTAATGGAACTCAGTAAACGCTGGATACATAATTAGAATAGATTAATTTTAACACAATTATTCTAATTGGTAAATAAATCAGTTGATTTATATCAATGATCAGTTTTAACTTTCCAATTAGCTAAAAGTGTCCAGGCCACGATTCGACTCAGGGATGTCTTGACTGAAGGTGCCAATGCTTTGCCAAGTGAGCTATCCCGGACGAATATGGGGTATTTAATTCACCTAGCTAACCTATTGACTATTAACTATATTAACTATTCAGACAAGACATCCTTTGTTCCTATGTCCTATCAAAATGATCATATACATATGATATTAAATTCTGTTAACGCAGTCGACCCCAGTAATCCCCATGTTGTAAATCCGGATTGTAGAATTTACGGTTTGTTTACAGTGTTACTTAAAAGATCTCGAATACATTATAGCCTATAGATATTTCTGAGTTAAATGTATGTTAATGACTGTTCGTCGCAGCCGTTGGAAATGTTCTATTTAGGGTTTAATTATAGATCAGCAGGAATGACCGAGCAAAATTCGGTCAAAATTAGCTTTGTGTTTATCTAGATATATTATTCCCACAGAATCATTCTTGCTGTTTTAGATACAATTAGCTTAACCCTGAGCCATAGTGACCCAAAATGACCCACTAATCGAATTTTTTCGAACATGCGACCAAGCCCAATGCTCTTCTCGAGGTTGAAAACGATGGAATATAAAATGTAGTGAAAATCTTTAGTCATTTTCTAGATAAAATTAGCTTGACCCAAGTTGATTAAAAAACGACTCACAAATTGAAATTTATAGAGCATGTGAGCTATTTCAATGTTCTTCACGTACTGGGAGACGGTATAATAAAAAAATTGTCAAAACCTTTCGAACCTTTTTGTGATACAGTTAGCTTGACTCTCACCCATTATGACCCACTAGTAGAACTTTCTTGAGCATGTGACCTAGTCCAATGGTTTTCTTGTCACCAGAAACGGTACAGTACAAAGTTTTGTCAAAATCGTTTGAGCCGTTTTTTAGATATTGTTAACTTGGTCCTGATCCATTAGGACCCAAAATGACCCACTGATTGAATTTTCTTGAGCATGCGACCTAGCCCAATGGTCTTATGCCCGGAAACGGTATAATACAAAATTTTGTCAAAATGTTTTGAACCGTTTTTTAGATACAATTAACTTGACCCTGACCCATTGTGACCCAATATGCCCCACTAATGAAATTTTCTTGAACATGCGATCTAGTCCAATGGTTTTCCTGAGCCCGAAAACGATAAAATACAAAATTTAGTCAAAATCGTTGGAACCGTTTTCTAGATAGAATTAGCTTGACCCACAGTGACCCAAAAAAGATCCATTAATCGAATTTTCTCGAACATATGACTTAGCCCAATGGTCTTCTCGTAGTCAAAATCGATTGAGCCGCTTTTTAGATACAATTAGCTTGACCTTGACCCATTATGACCCAAAATGACCCACTAATCAATTTTTCTCGAATTGTGACCCAGCCCAATGGTTTTTTTGTGATCGAAAACGGTAGGGTGCAAAATTTAGTCAAAATCGTTAGAGTCTTTTTAAGATAAAATTTACATACACACACACACACATACACACACAATTTTTGATCGTATTATTTGTTTAATTGCAGATTTGCACGAAAGCTACCAAATTCATGAATCCTATCGAGGGTTATAGAACACATTTTAATAAAGTCTTTTCTTCACTGCCCGCTATAATATGAAAACAAGTTAAATGGACGGTATCTCAATTACAAATAACTGCCACCGTAGGTTGTGGTAAAATTCGTTGTCTAGAGATTGTTAATTTCACTTTGATTGTTGGATGTTGTAGCCCCCTGAGGCCGCATCTACTGTGGCTACGATGACAGACGGTTAATTTCATGATCCATGAAGTAAGAATTGATTGATGCAGATTGACTTAGTCAGTCGTACACGGATAAGATGCTCGCGGTTAATACGCGACCCTGCTTAACGCGAGGATGTTATTTGGTTTTAGATAAAAACCACTGTTTCCGAATAGTAATAGCTGTTATATTTAATAACAAGTTAATTAAGGCGAACATTACTAATCGGAAACAGTAGTAGATATATGAGAAATATAACCCAGCTAAATTAGCAATTCTGCAATTCTAACATTCTTTTTCTCTCTCTTCCTGCATGTTTTTACTGTAGTATAGTGATAGACGTCATGCCATAAGGCGCTCAGATTACGTCATAAGAATCATTATGATTATAGGTAATTATGCTTGTTGTTACTGAGGTTTAAAATGTACCCTGCATGTTTTTACTGTAGTATAGAGATAGACGTTATAAGACGCTCAGATTGCGTCATAAAAATTATTATGATTAGAGGTAATTATGATTGTTGTTACTGAGGTTTAAAATGTACGTTATAGGATTGCTATCTTTTATAATACACGTTATATGAAAAAAAAAAAAACTTGTGAAGATTTTAAACAAGTACGATTGTGGTTATATAATTCTTTTTTTATTATTTCTATGTTTGTGTACATTTTGCTATGCTAAAAATATTTTTATACACAATATGCAGATATTAATAAGTATACATTGATAAGCGTAGTTTCTTATTATATTAAAAATGAAGGACAGATTATAATGGTATACATTATCACAAATATTAAATATAATTTTAATAATTTGATTTTGCTTCAAAGATTTAATATTTTGTCTTTGTTTTAAAAAAATTAGTCTAATGGGAAGATTATTTTTTTGTTGTAAAGTATTAATCGATACTAAAATCATGTTTGGATCCATATTTATCTTAAGTTATTCCAGTTAGTCCTATAAAAAAGAACAATGGGTTAAAGTTGAATTCAGTTAAATTTTAATCTAAATCTACATAATAGATTTTCGACCGTCAACATACAAGTGAAAGCTCTAAAGCTCATTTAGACGATTAGATGTCTAAATAAGTCTAGTTCTTGCAACGTTGCACAAATTACGTTTAATACGCGACTTTTGTCCACTCCCTTGAAACGTGTCTTAACCGTTTCGACTGTACATATTTAAAAAATAAGATTGTATGATATCACTTTAAAATAATAAAAGCGTATTTTTTTTTTTAAATTATTAAACTATTTATCTTTTATGCTTTATAGTGTTTAAAATACATCTTTGTTGTAGTTTCACAAACAGTTCGAATATTTTAGAGACTGCTGTTGGAGCATAATTAAATTAGTCGTATATATCGTCTGTAACCGTAAAGTATATAAGTCGATTTATCAATTACACCCCACTTATGGAATAATACCTTAGCATTTATGTATCAGTTAATAATTAAGCTCTGAAACAATTGAAATACTATCAGGAAGTGATAAAAAAAATCCAACTTTTACCGTGCATCCAATATCCAATTATGATGAATGTAAAATGCTATAAAAATCCTGTAAAGCACCATGTAAATGAAAAACGTATAAAAAACACCAAGAAATTTAAAAAGACACAATTTTGCATGCTGTTGTGTCCATTTTTCAATCGAATGGTGTTCTTAAGATAAGTATCATTTACATTAAATAAAGTTACTTTCCTTTAGTTTGAGCAAGATCTCTTTTGAAAATTTGTGTTTCAACTTTAGGACTTCGTTGGTGAAAAAAATTAAATAAAATTTAGATATGATATGTTGTTATAAGTCTCATTAAGTAATTGGAAGTGTTTATTAAAATATTTGAGGTTCATTTACCAAATCGTACGAAAACGCGGAATACATAACAAAATGGTTACTATTTTGCACGCATTTTAAAGGTTTACGCTTTTGAAAACATCGTGAAAATGATATATAACTTATCCCTGAAACATTGTCATTGCAAAATTTTATAAATCTAAAGGAAAATTCAGTAAATTTTGAAAATAATATTTAATAAGCGTAGTTTTATGTATATGTAAACAATTAGAGTGGATTACAACGGTTCATATAAGAAACATTATTTTCGAATGATTGTGTTTTGATTTGAGTGATCTTTGCAAAGTTATATCTGAAGACCCAGTTTAAATAACAAGTTACCTCAACAGTATTTGCTAAGGCAATAACTTTGCCCACATTTAGTTTCGCATAAATATAGCATAATCTGTTTTCGTGAAGTCCATAAAAATAGTGAAATAAAATATGTAAGTAAATACACTTAATCACTCAAAACTTAGATAAAGCGTGGGAAATTTCAAGCAGATGAATGAATAGTGAATGTTTATAAAAACTATTTAACAATTAATTTGATGCTAAATAGAAACAGAAGAAGTATGTTCTACAAAAAAATATAAAAATGGGTACATATATGTAATTATCAGTTGTAAACTTTTATTTAATGTAAGCTTTTGTTTTCTTTAAATTTACATGTACGAAGTCCGGATAAACAGCTACTATAATGTATTTCTTTAAAAATACACAGAGTTATAGACGCATAACAGCAATCGTTTTTTGCTTATAATTTGCAGAGTTCTTAATATAAAAAAATTATTTTCAGAAAATATGACAAACAACATTGTACACAGTATTCTACAATCAGAATTAAAATATAATAAAAATTGGATAAAAAATGAGCAGGTTTACTAAAAAATGTTTCACTGTACAGCGCGAATGCAATCAAAATATAATATGCATAATGTATTAGCTAAGTATGTAGAGCAACTTTTGTGAAAGTCTCAATAGCTTGAAAATTTTGAAAAATATCGTCGATAGAATAAGCTCGAAATCTGTTGTTCCCAAAAAGAAACAAAAAGATGAGGGGTTTTATCAAATATCTGTTGATTACTGCTAAGACAACGTACACAATATTGCACGTACTACTATATTTGGATACAACCCCTCATATTTTTGCTTACTTTCGGGAACAACGGATTTCGAGTTTATTCTATGGATGATAATTTTCAGAATTTTCAAGCTCTAATTTTGAGACTTTCACAAAAAGTTTCTCTATATACTTATCTAATACATTATGCACATTACATTTTGATTGCATTCGCGCATGCGCAGTGAAACCTTTAGTAAACCTGCTCATTTTTCATCCAATATTTATTATTTTTTAATTATGAGTGCAGAGTTTTATGTACAATGTTCTTTGTCATATTTTCTGAAATTAACTTTTTTTATATTAAGAACTCTACACATTATAAGCAAAAAACTTGGCGAAATTTGGGACTGGTTTTATATAAACCTTAATTTCTTTACGAGTATACATGCTATCCTCATAAAAATGAACGCAGTATATTACAATAAGCCACTTATTAATAATCTCGAGTTTGAACGCTTCTTCTACATTAGTTTTTACAGGGTTATCCAAAAGATATTCGTTCTATTTCAATTTGTTGACTGTCCCCTATGGATTTTCGGAAAAAAATCTTCGCGAAAATATATTACCTATACTATACTGTTTACACACTTGTAGTTTCAGGTTAATTCCTCCTGTATTGTTCTAGATATTTAACAAAACGTCTAAAATCGCAAGTGACCGGTCAACTTTGGCCATACAGTGTATGTTCTGTAATGCAAGCAATTTTGACTGTTTTTATACTGGATATTTTATAATGTAACTTGATTAACATTCATTTACTTTAAAAATGAAAATTTTATATTCTCCTTTTGATATTTTACTTTATTAACATTTGATATATTTTGAAGTTTTTAAAAAGACAAATGGCTTAAAAATTTTAATTTAACTCAACTATTTGTAGTATTTGAAAGTGAACTATAAACTACCCGTAACGTATGATAGTTTTTATTATTTAATAGAAATATATGGAATATTTGTTGAATACCTTTGAAGCAAAAGAAAGGTATGAAATGTTTATTGTTATTTAAACAGTATTCCATTTCGTTTTATATAAAAAAATCACCATTCACATAACAATATCCCTGATATGCTTGGAAACAATGATTACCCTATAAATACTAATGTAAAGTTATCAAATATTTTTATTTTCAGTTATTAAATAAAGAAAATGCATATTTTATAAAACCATAGTTATGAAAGTTTAATTCGTAACGTAAAATTGAACAAAGAAAAAAATATGTTTCTATTCTTCACTAACCATGGGACATAATTATATTCTAATTACTTATTCATTAGAAGCGAACATTATATTCTTTCACATGTCAGCTATCCCATTTCATTCTTTTAGAAAAAGAAAAAAGTCCTTTAAATGTTTATGCAAGTTTGTGAATTTTAAACAAAGCTCAATAAACTAACATTGATTACATTTTCATTTAGATGCAAATTTTCAGGCAGGAAGGAAAATTTCTAAAATGCGAAAATAATGAAGAAAGTTACCCCCAAAAAAAGAGTCACGAAGAAAAAAGAGAGAAAAGAAAACATTCGTGCCACGAAGGTATTAATCCAACTAACATACCATTTAAAAATCAATTTATTTTAGCATTTATAGATCAATTTATTTTCCGATCATAAACTCTTTAATTTTGAAAAAAGGAGATCTTAATATATACGTTCAGAAAAAAATATATTTCCTGCGTAATTGGTAGTTTCGTATTTTTATGTGTAAAACAGTTCATTGAAATGACATTAACCTTTTATACATCCAGTTAAGCCATAATTTCTGAGCCTTTTAAATAATAAAGATGTGACACATTTCGGCTACCGTAATGTGAGATAGTTTTGATTTTTTAAATGGTATTTGGCAATACATGGTATATTAAGAGTGACAAACTGTATAAAACGTTTTATATAACTTACATTCTAGGATTGATATTGAAAAGTTTAAAGCTCCTTCCAGTCAATAAGGAAACGGCGTCTGGAACTTTTGTTTTATATCTAAATTTAAACACGACACAATTCTCAGTCCAATAGTACATGTCTGTGCCAGTGTGGGGGTTAAAAATTATCAGGTCGCTCTCCATATGTTCTTTTCCTTTTGAAGAACTGCATATTAAAAAATTACAGCAAGTTTAAAGAGGAAATTTCTAGAAGAATGTGTCGAGGCACCTTCCGCGTCCAGAATATATTTAAACTGAACACATATGGTATTTCTTCTCTGTTATAGACGAATCTTAGTTCTTTTGGGAGAAATCCTGACGTCTCGTTCTCATTTACGTCTCATTTTAAATCGAGGAGTGACAGCTTAAATTAAATACTCGAAAATATTAACTTAAACATTTCACTGAATTCCAAGTTATTCATTTTTGATATCTCTAGAGTAGGAGTTTTTGAAAGTCTAGGAGATCGCGATTAATTTTCTTATTATAACTGCTTATGTGGTAGAAATTCTTTAATTTGTGACTAAATGTTTTTACGTTCATTATTTTCACATCGTTTCAAATGGTTGCTATAATGATCTCATTTCAGCGTTTGTTTCTATAATCATTAGAATATATCTATGTTTTTCTCTTAATTGAAAAATACGTTTCTAGCGTTTCTTAATACATTTCTTTAATCATGGTTTGTACGCCTCCTTGAATTTTGCAAACCAGAAAAATTTTCGAAACCAGTATTTTCTTACAGAAAATCTCGTCTTAAAAGAAGGCGAAATTTTGCGCGTTTAACATAGATTTTTTTTTTTTATCAAAAGATACTGGTCGTTTTCCTGGACAAATAACGGTATCCGTACGAACCATGTTAATACCAGGTTATAGTATTTTATTGAGTAAATGAAATAAAAAATGTACAGCTTGTGCATTTCTCCTTTTATAGGTGGCTACGAAAATAATTATATTATAAATATTAATGTGCGATACTTACGCACAATTTTTTTGTTGTAAACTTGATACCTCTCCCGCTAATTTTTATAGCATCTTTTACACAATTTTATTGTTAATTTAAATGTAAACATGTACATTTATGTACTTTCAAAAGGAAATTAAAAATTAAGATTAATAACAAAGTATTAAATGTGCGGAAATTACCAAATGTAACGTAAGACTGAAGAGCAGTGCTCCGAACAATAAAAGTTTGTGTTTTAAAAATAATTTTAAAACACATTTTAGAAATTACTGCTATAATAAAAATACTCATTTTGCAGAAATAAAAATTATTAACGCACGCTATTCGGAGATTTTAAAGTCTTAAATTGCCATTAAAAAAGTTTTGCTTTTTTATTCTTTACAAGCTTCTAAAATGTTCCTTTTAATGATCCCATTATCTATATTCTGAAAAATATAGGTTTTGTGTATAATTAAAGTGTGCCTATAACACTTTATTTTCTCGTTTTTTAAGGTCGTGTATAATTTCCGCCTTAATTTCGAGAGCTGTTGACCGCATTTTCTTTAACCCTTTATCTACACTGTAAAAAAAAACCACTGTAAATTTGCCAGAACAAACTCGATCACAGTGAATGTGCTGTATCTTTCTTTGGTTTCCTGACTATATAAACATGGAAAATACAGTAGTTGCGTAAAATTAACAGCACAATGTGCAGGCAATTTTATGCAACTACTGTATTTTTCATGTTGGTATAGTCAAGAAACCAAAGAAAGATACAGCACATTCACTGTGATCGAGTTTGTGCACAAGATGAATAGTACTTTGTACTGTAAAAATGTAGTTTTTTTCAGTGTACGATACTTATAAGTACCATTAAAATAACTTAATTATAATATTCGTCTAATACATCGATTAGTAGTAATACAGTTTAGAATGAGTTATAAAGTAATGAATAGATGCATTACTTTATCTTGTTCTAAAATCATTATTGGTTACACAAAACAAAAGTATTTTTAAAAGGATGTTTCTTTTCTCTTTGCAACTTTTGTACATTTCCTAATTCTACAAAATACTAAGAAAAATATTTAAAATAAAAGATTTGAGTGGGGTTATAAATATTGCACAATTCCCTGTAAATTCAAATTGAATTAATCCTTCTAAAATCCTACTAAAATTTAATAAATGATTATGTAAATCTTCTAATGTAATAATCAAAATAATATCATAATATAGTAAAACAATATCATAGCGATATTTCATATCGCCAGTATTTGGTGCTGTTTTGCTTCTAATGTAGTTTCAAAAACTCACGATCTGTTTATTAAATGAGTGTTTTTTGTGACAACATTTTATTGTTATACAAATTTATATGAAACTGCAAAGTTATCGGCATCGCTCATATTTGACACAAAGTAGACGATGGTATATATGTATCTCTGCACGCTGTACATGGTGTGATGACTATTTTTTAAAACATAAAGTAACACTGTGCTTGTTAACAACATATTCAAATATCGTGCTGATTGGACAAGTTTTACGGGAGTGAGAGATTGGAACCCTCTTACTCCCCCTCCCCAAAAAAAAACGGAAATTGACAAGCGGAGGAATATATCATTTTTTAATAATGACGAAATATATGCGAAAACCCAAAGAAAGAATTCCTTACATGAACAATTATTATTAAAAAAAGAACATCCGTTTACAAATTATGCTTGGAAATTTACATAAAAAAAATTAAATATTAAAGGAAAAACCCGAAATCAGTCAAAACCTGATTTTTCGAGTTAAAACAAATTTTAACTAATTTCCACCCAGTAAAAACTAGTTTATTGAGGAAAATTAATATTATCAAACATGGTTAATTTAAAACGAGAATTAAGCAAGTTGGAAATTGCACGTCAAACGTGGCAAATGACGTACTATAGCTAGTTTTATAAATATATTTTGCACTGCATATTGTGCTGAATGTATATTTTAGTGTTCTTCAATAAGTGAATATCAATTTAATTCTGTTCGAAAGGCTGTAACATTATTAAAAGGCACTTGAATGATTTTTTTCCCATTGGCCGTAATGTAAAGGAAAACTTTTGACTGTCCCTGTCATTAAACTATACATCCGATTTTCACAAAATTTGAAATGGCTCGACAAAATTTTGCAACAGTTACATATTTAAAATTTCAGACCATTCAATTGACTAGTTTTTGCTCTGTTATATGCGGACGGACGGACAGACAGACAGACAGGCGGACGAACTGAACGACGACTATAGGTGCTACGTATTTATATAATTACGAATGTACCTAAAAAAAGATGATGAGACCTTCTCAGTTATGTTTAAGCTAAAATTAGAATTAATGAAGTGTGATAGGACATTTTGAATTATTAAACATTTTAAGTAATTAAAACTAGTTCTAACTGAAAAATAAGTTTTGTTACTTTAATGTTAGTCAGCCCCACTAAAAATAATCTTAAGATTATCTGAAGAAAACTCCACTTTCTCCAGAAATTCTGCAGGAATCTGTAGAAATTTTGAAGATTTAGCTTTACCTTTAAAATATCTGCAGAATTTTTAAAGATATTCTTATAAATATCTGCAGAAATGGCCAATTACCTACAGATTTTTGGGGCAATTGCCTACAGATTTTCTACAGATTTTTTTGTGGGGGCAGCCTCAGGTGATAAATCGCCTAATATTATTCTATCGCCACCATTTCACTTATATTATAGTGGTCCAAGTCATGTAACTGCCATAAATGATTACGTGCTGATCCCTTCGCTTTTCATAAGAAAGGTTTTACATTTTGGTGAAAGAATCAAAATTATTTTTTCGAATAAAACTACATAAAGTTGCCATGATCGCAAAGAATTCTTGGTACTTTTATGTTAACCGGGTGTATATCTCGCCAAAAGCTTTTTTTTTCCTTAACTGGCCAGTTAGCATTTTTTTATTTTTCGAGTGGTAAATTAAAACGGTACTACTTGCTTATCCCATCGACCAAAAATCTATCGCCAAACTATAAGATGAAATGCCAATAATGGTTGATCGTAAATGTCACATTCTCTTGACTAAGGAAGTTACACTTGTTTACGCTATAAGTGATTTTTATTTCGACGTTTTATTTGTATTTTTATTATTGTTATTCTAATTTATTTGTTCTTTCGTTATTTAAAATAAAAATTATGTCAATTAGTATAATTTGGTAAAATTGGTCGGCGGGATAACTAAGTAGTACCATTAAAACATTGCTTTGAAGTTGAAATTAAATGTCATGATTTGTGCGGTTTGGCGTGATTTTTTTTACAACAATTTGGCGAAAACCTTGTTTTCGAATACCAGTTACATATGCAATTTTAAATTATTTTCTATTATTTTTAAAATGAAATAACAATAAATAAAAAAAAAGTTTAATTAATAACTATAGAACTAAACATTTTATAACGTTTTATTTTTAATAAAAGGAAAATAAATGTAAATAAACATTTATTAATAAATAAGCAACAGCAGCCGAGTTACCATGTCAGGCAAAATTCTGGCGCCAATTAGGTACCCTAGTGCGTATATGACACCTGTGCCTAATATTTTTCTTTTCATTTTGTTTAAAAAAAAAGAAAGAAGTGAAAGCCATTAATTTTAAATGTTTCAGTTTTAAATGAAAGTTTTGTATTAAATAAAGTGATAATGAAATACGAAAAAAAAAAGGTCACAAATTGAATTATGAATAAATTAACATGATACATTTCTTAGCATACATGTATGGGAGGCCAAACTGGTCACCATATTAGTTTAAAATAATAACCTTTCCTAAAATATGAAAAAAAAAACAATCTGTTATGATTAAAATTTGAGTTGCTTTCATTAAAAAAAAGTACGTAAAATGAGAAAAAAACTAATATTTCGAAAACTAATTTGAATTTTAAAATTCTAATACTAGTTTTGACCATGCGAGACTCTTTCTTTGCGATTTTCTTTGCGAGACAATACGGATTTTTTGTGTTAATTACATCGCGAAATATTCCATATTTTAGGAGAAATTGCCGTGGAACACAATCATTTGTTTATTCAGTCGTTTCATAAAATCGTTTCATTTCAGTCGTTTCATGAAATCGTTTCATAAATTCGTTTCATTAGGATTTTATATATATAGGATAGATACATATATTTATATGTAGTATACAGTGTGTCCACGTATAACCTGACCGACCTTTATTTTCGCAACCGTTGGTCCTATATGCATACTTCCAATTACAAAAGTGGTTTAAATAAGATAAATAATTATTTTTAAAGTGATTTGGGTCAAGAAAAACATTTATTAAAAAATTACGAAATTTAAATTTTTATACAGTCTCCCGGTCCTATAACTGATATTTACTAAAAATTTACTGTGACACTAACAAGTAAAACAAAAAAAGTCCCATTCATCTAACATTAAAATTGACCGAGTTATGAAACTTTGAAATGCATGACTTATACCACTTTTTTGCATATCAAAACATATGATTTCGACCATTCTTTCAAGGGTCCTGCATAAAGTACTTAAACTTATTTCAAGGTATCTGCGATTTGAAAGAAATCGTACAAATATTACGATTAACTTTTATTAGTTAAGTTTCAGATTAGTTAAAATAATTGTATTTTAACCTATGTTTTATTTTGTAAGTATTTGAGGCTATGATTTCTTTTAACTAAAATTATGTTATTTTCATAATGTTTTATTTAACTTGCAATGATCGTCTTTCCAGTTTAAAATTTGTACTCGAACTTTTACTTTAAAATGTCCGATCGAAGTTAAATTTTACATACTGACTTAAATCCGATGACAATGCAATATTGTTATGATTTTCTACACTTACTGTCCTATACATACTTATATTAGAGGATAACACAAAAAAATTCGGATACATTACCGTCAAGAAGTTTAAGAAAGAGTTTTAGATTAGATAACATAAACCTGCGATGTTTGTATTTTTTAACTTTTATAATTACATTTCTATGTATTTTTTAACGCTGAATCAAAAAATTACCTTCACTTTTAACCATCATGCCAAGATTTTTCGCAAATCGTAAATTTCAAGGTTAAAAAATAGCGAAAAATCGGGTACTATAAAATAGATGTAAGACTTTTTTATTCAGTTTAATTTTATTTAATTCAATAATTTATTACATTTGTTGGCTTATACTGGGTTTCTTACAGCTAAACAGCTCGGGGGTCCGATGAGGTTGGGAGGGGAGGGGGGGATCAATTTTAACTTTTAGCTTTTTAACTTTGAAATTTGCGATTTGAGAAAATTCCTGACGTGATGGTTTAAAATGAAGGTCATTTACGGATTCAGCGCTAAAAAATACATAAGAATCAATTTTCAAAAACTAAAAAACATGCCACAACCCGAAATTTGAAAGAGTGTAATCTAACAGCATTTTGAAATATGTATCATTTTGTAAAGAATTGAGGTTGTTGTTTTTCATCATTTTATTTAACAAAAAATCTGTTATTTTTATCTTCTTATAATGTACAAATGTACAAATTGTATATTTTGCAATAATATGTCAGAATAATTAAAGATTTCAAATTTATATTGCAATGCTAATTTTACTCTCAACCATTTCTTTAATATATCTGAGGAAATCATATTTCTACTAAATTTGTGAATGACCCCTAATATGCAGCAAAAAATATACTCCAATTTTAAACAGCTATTACTCGGTCAAATTGAATAGTAGAATAACGGGATTTTTTTTGCCTTACTTGCAAATGTAACAGGGAAATTTTACTAAATATAACTTATAGGACCGAGGGACCGTATAAAAATTTAGATTCTGTAATTCTTCTCTAAATTGTTTTTTCGCTTCAAACTTTTTTTTTATCTTAACCCTGCACCTAATTTTGACCATTTTTGTAATTGGAAGTGTGCATCTAGGACCAACGGTTGCGAAAATAAAGGTCGGTCAGGTTATACGTGGACACACTGTATAAATATTTGTTCCTTTACAACATGATTTATTTTAATTGCTGTTTTTTGCTATTTTGAGAAAAAATGCTGTTTTATTTACAATCTTTTATTGAATTTAACCTGGTTTTTCTATGGAAAGGTGGAGTTTCGCAAACCACTTTTAACCCACTCCCTGATATTCTAGAATTATAAAAATTATGTTCACTGGTGTGATGACAATAAAAAATTAAAAATTTTTAGAACTTAATTACAAATTAATACATGAATTTTAAGGCCTTTTTCCTTTACTCTACCACATTTAATAAATCACCAAATATTCCCTGTAACTCAATTCTGTATGATTGTATACGATTCAAAACAGCAATGAATTTCATTATACGCAAATAAATGTTCGTCAAAATATGCCAAATGGATGTGAAAATAACATTTTAAAGAATAAAAAGTAGAAAATAAATTATAAATGTAACATAGTGTGTAATATTTTTTTTAAATTACAAATTTGGTAAGTAATAGTATAATATTAATTGATTTATGATTGTACATGGAGAAATTAATTTAGAAAACCTAAAAAAAATAGTTTTTTTAAATAGTCTTTCATTTGTTTTCTTTCATGTTGCCATATCGTAAAAAATAAATAGAAGAAAATTATACATTTTTTATTAAAATCACTTGCTTGCGCTTTCTACCAAACGCAAAAAGTCAGTGAATTTTTAATAATCGAGTTCAGTGCCAATGAGGGTGAAATCAATGTATTGTAGCTGAAATTTTTCGGAAAGACACGGATTTCATTCAAACAATTAGGCTTGATTGTCGAGATGAACATTAATAAAAGTTTTTTTTGTTACTATTTTTTTCTTTTATACTTATTATTTAATTATTTCAATCAATAAATGCATGAAATTCGTTGAATTTTGCACTGAAATTTATAAAATTACACCATATGGTACGTGTGAATTCTACATTTCATAAAATTCATGCTTTCAGTTATTTAGTAACGAAATTCACCATTCTCACTATTTTGGTGTTACCGAAGAAAATTCAGCAAACAACAAATATTCCGAGTTTCGGCTAAGATTTCGGGAAAATATGCCTTTGTTAGATGGTTTTATACAGAGAACTAAAAACACCACTTGGAAGAAAATACTAGAATTGTGTATAGCATAAGCGAATGTATTTGTCAATAGATTGCAATAAAAGTTTTTATGTGCTGTTATTTTCGAATGTTGATTTAATAACTGATATTTCCTATCACAAAATCATGGTAATTATAAAAATAAAATTTTTATGTTTGTACATTTAAATAATTTTTCATACAAAAAACCATTCTTCGAGTCAACATTATAACTTCAAGAAGATATTATGCAACAGTAATTTAACATTAGATATTTTAAACTAAATAATTGTAATTTAAAATCTTTTGATACAAATTACTTCAAATTATCTAGCCCTGTACAAATATCAAAGGAGATTAAAATATTTTGTATACAAAATATTTTATATATATTTTGTGTAATTGGTTGTTGCTACTAAAAATGTGAAAGTGAATAAAAATATTAATATGAGGTCGGCCCCCAAAGCCTAATTCCTGTATAAATATCAGAAGATTAGACGTTATTCCATTGATTGATGGATTTCTTCCTGTATTGTTTAAATATTGCGATCATGTCACATTACTGCCCATTTTTATCTATAATAGCCTTATTTATCTAAGTTTGTACATTCATTTTATGTAGGACTAAAAAAGTTTTATTTTTATTTTCCAGGCAATTTTAAAACACGCTTTAGCTATTACTAGCAAAGAGAGTTTCCCATCTTACGGAAATAAAATTTTTTGAAAGTCATTATCCTTTCCTTTTAAACGCTTAATTTGTCATTAAAATTTTCCGCTTTGATTCTCTTCATATCCATTTGAAAAGATTATTTTAATTATCCTGTTAATGAATACATATTTTCAACTCTCTCATTTTTTCTATAAAAAAAAATAATAGATTCCTTTATCTCTCTTTAATTTAAATGACGTTATTTCTAAATCTGTTGTCTACATTTGTTTTAAGCGACATTAAAGCGTTTAAATGGTTTTGAAAAAAAAAAAAAAAACTATTGTAAGCGTATTTCTCTAGCCTGTTTTCGTTTTTATTTTGAATAGGCAACTAAGTCAAAATAAAATTATCGAATTTTGTCTTCTTTGATAAAACGAAAGTTATCTTCCATTCAAATTAAGCAGCAGTTAATGATAATTTAATCATTTCAAAATGTTAATAATTAATTCCTGTACTTGGCGATAAAAAAGCTATTCTAAAATTTCTAAATAATTTAATGAGGTGTTTCATAAAGTGTATCCAGATGTTATCCTGCATTTAATTGCAGGCTTTGTAGATTTTCTTGCGAGTTATTCACTTTTTCATGTCGAATGTTAACTTTTTCATATATTCAGTAAATGTGTCTTCTTATTTTAGATCATTTTCTACATTTAACATTTTAGTTTTAAAAATATTTTCATATATTCTCAAACTCAGAATCCCGAAACCAAGATTTAAAGAGAACAAAAATAAGCTTGATGTTTACTTTCCGCGCTAGGAAAATAGATAATTAAGAATGTTTGTAAATTGTCAACCGTGTTTCGTTACCAATTTCCCCTCGTGTTCAAAACAGTAACTTAACATTCATTTATTAATACAAAACATCGTTAAAAGTGGCAACTAATATAAAATAAAACTTAATCAATCTAAAACTATAATTTAGTATTACACTTTCAGCAAAAACGTAGCATAAGGTTGACGGCTTTTAGCGATAAAAGGCATTTACGCTGGTATTTGGATCCCCTTGGCGGGTTGTTATTTCTAACGTATTGATACTAATGTAACCGTGATTCATTCTAGAAGTCTGAGGCAAGGGGTGACAATATGCAGTAATATATATATATATATATATATATATATATATATTTATATTTATATTTATATATAAATGTGAACTCTTATCTCCGTAGACGATTATTTGGGGCAGCAGTTTCAATTTAAATATTTTAAAATAAAATTTGAAAACAAGAAAAATTCCGAGAGTATTATCACGCTACGAGTTTCTATGATTTTAAAATGAGTCTAAATAAAGAAACAGAGCTTCAGTGGCTACAATTAACGTACATAAATGAAGCTGCATCTGCTGTCACTGTATTAAAATGGTTTACAGAAATTTGTAGTGGCCGATGATGATGAAGGACACACATGATAAATGTTAATCGATCATAATCTATGAACCAATCATGTGGCACAGAGGAAAACTTAACATTGAAACAGCAACTACACATAAAACTATCCATGAAAAATTACATATGGAAAGATTAGTTTGTCTTTGATTAAGATTTTAACAGAATATCAAAATGTGCAGATTTAGTAAATAACAGAATTATTTAATGATGGGCGAAGACCACATTATTTATTAAATCCTACCCGGCAACATACATACCGCTTTTTGACTTTCCAACGTGTCAAATTAAGTATTGGTGTTTGAAGGCGACTCCAAACCAACAACAACGATAGGACGAGGATCGGTAAAAAACGAAATAAATGCTATTTTCTTCTGAAGCGTAAAACCGATTAAAGACATAAAGCTGGATGGGTACAAGTCCTTCACAATTAACTGGTCCACCACTATGTGTGTTCCAGAATTTTTGCAAGATGCGTATGTTAGGGGCTCATGCTTCATCATGATAATGTATCTCCTCATCTAGCAAGATTTACTGTCAATTTCCTGGAACAAAACCGTATCAAAGTGATGGAATATCTACACAATTTTTCTGATTTGGCTACTATGGATTTTGATTATTATTTAATAAAAAAAATACTTCAACGTCGTTTGCATTACAAAGATGAGATTTATTTATGTTAAGGATAATTCTTTTTATAGATTACAAAAAAATGCATGTATTGATTGATGCCTTTAACCATTGGAAAATTTGCCTGGAAGAGTGCATTGATGTTGGAACGGCATTTCCCTGATTTTGTAATATGTTTTTATGAATTTTGTTAATTACAGTATTCAATATCCTGTGTAAACAGAGGAATACTTGAAATATTTCGTATTATTTCTTCATTTTCCGCAAAGGTAATGTTTCTAATAGTATTATATCATAAAAAAATATCTAAAGAGTTATATTTGTATATTAGTTCCTTTTAGATAGCAGCTTTTGCTTTGTTATTTATAAATATTTCATGCGTCTTGTTACAAATTGGTTCTTTTTTTGTTATTTTTTTTATAAGTGTTTTTTTAAAAAAAGCCATTCTGAATTCAAATTTGATTTAGCTGTTATCCTTATATCGAAATTAAGTGTAAGAAAAAAATAACAAATTTCAATTTAAAAAATTAATTTTGAATAAATTAGAATTTCTTACGGATCAGGTGGTAATTTAATCTAAAATTAATACAATAATTTCATAAAATATTTATGAGTTCTATTTTTTTCCATGAGGTACTTATGTTTTCGATTAATTAGAGGCTTTTGCAACTGTCATAAGTCCAGCATTAATTGTAAACAGTAATTACTTCTTTAGAGTTTTCATTTTCATAACTTTAAATATGTCACATGCTTCGGTGAAAGTTTTGTTTTTATTATCTTATGTATACAGCAACCTTCTAAGAAATATTTCTATAATTTAATCTTAAATAAAATTGATTATTAGTTTTAAATGCAGAAGTACTCAAAATTTATAATAAATTTGGGAGGATCAGCTGCCAATTTAATTAAAATTTAATCTGATAATTTCACAGAAGATCCAAAAATTCTATTTTTTAATCATAATAAACTTAATTTTTAAATTAATTTGAAAGTTTTTCACACTTGCGGAGAATATGAGGAGTGAAAAAATTCAAGTTTAGAAATTTCTATAATTTGTTTTATAGATTTTGATGCAAGTTAATTGATTTCTTGATTTTTTTAAAATTCTTTATTTAGATAAGGCTCTTGAAATTTATCATGACCAATAAAATAAGCTAACGTATATAAATGTACTACTCATTATTTGTTAGTTTTGGAAAAGTGCATGAGAGCATGATTTATTTGACTTATTAGACATTAAAAATGTAGTATTACAGAACGTATGTTTCCTTTAAAAAACATCCCAAAAGTTTAGAAAAAAACGTATTTTTATTTTAGTGATGCAACTTGATTTACGCGTAAATTTACTAAAGAAAAAGGTTTAATTTTTAATTAATTTTTTATATTTTACGTGCAGGATATTTCAGTATCAAGTTTCCGCTATTCAGGAAGCATTGTTGCAGAAACTACGAACTTTTGAGTTGAGTTTTTAGTCATATCCGCAACAGTACTCAGACCAAAATAACTCATGACCACAAAAGCCAATTTAAGTATGTTTTAAGTATGAACATATAAGTATGTTCTTTCATTTTATGCATTTAAGAAATTGCAAGATGCAGAACTGGCATTTACAGGGGTCTCCAATATATCAGACATTTGACACGCAGAAAATTGGTATAACAAATTACGCGCAGGATTACAAAATAAATTTTGCAACTAGAATGAAATTTTTGGTGCTTTCTAATACTTCAGATTGTAATAATTATCCTAAACCTAAATAAATTTGTATTTAAAGTATTTTTATATTTTTAATAAAATAGCTAATGCAAAATTTTGAAAATTTCAATAGCATAATCACCTAAAAAATAATTTTTTGGACATTAAAAAGAAAATTTTAGGTTCCATTTATACAGACTAACATGAAACACATGTTAATAAAACTTAACGAAAAAAATGTTCAGAGGCTTTTGCGCGATCTTGCGCGTTATGCCCCCAAAAGTGATTTGGAGAAAAACGACTTCTAAGTTTCGGAAACGCCGCTTCAGCTATTGGTCGGGTATAATTCTAAAAGCCATAATTTCTGTTCTAATGGGATTTTCAAGGGATATTTATATCATAATGTTAAAAAAAGACAGGAGTTTAACATATAAAAAAATTAGAATTTCGAAAATTTTGAAACTTTAAGTGTCCTGAGACATCTTAAAATGGCTGTTTAGCAGAACCAAACATGTTTCATTGGATAAATGTATACTTATAATATGCTACCATCTATTGAAAAGATAAAGAAATATTTTCGCCAAACCTACAAGCTTTTAAAAGGATTTAAAGAGTGGTTTAATGTATCCTACATGCGACGGACAGCGAGAGAAAATCCCGAAAGGCTGGTCACAAATCGAAAAATAAAGTTACTATTAATGTTGATTATACTTTACTAGAATAATGTTTGGAGGTTCAGAACCTATATTTATGAAAAGGTTTTCGCTTTACTCTGATTACTTGTACCACTAGCGGACATGACCGAGCTAAGCTTGATCAAAATTAGCCTTGTGTTCAATTTGATATTTCATTCTCACTGTATAATTCTTGTTGTTTAGATAAAATTGGCTTGATCCTAAGCCATAGCGACCCACTAACCGAAATTTTTTGAACGCACGAACCTAACCAATGCTCTTCTCGAACACGAAAACGATAAAATACTATATTTAGTCAAAATTGCTAAAGTCATTTTATAGATAAAATTAGCTTGAGTCCACGGTAACCTAAAAGGGACCTAATAATCTAAACTTATTGAACATGTGACCTATCCCAACGGTTTTCTCGTGCTAGGAAACGGTGTAATAAGAAATTTTGTCAAAATAGTTTGAGCCATTTTTTAGATAAATTTAGCTAAATCTTGACCCATAGTGACCCAAAATGACTGGTTAACTAAATTTTCTTGAGCATGCGACCTAGACCAATGGTCTTCTCGAACCCGAAAACGATAGAAAACAAAATTTAATCAAAATCATTAAAGCTGTTTTCTAGATAAAATTAACTTGGCCCACAGTGACCCAAAAATGACCCACTAATCGAAATTTCTCGAACATGTGACCTAGCCCAATAATTTTCTCGTGCCGAAAAACGGTTGAATATAAAATTTAGTCAAAATCGATTGAACCATTTTTTAGATATAATTAGCTTTACCTTGACCCATTACAACTCAATATGACCCACCAATCGAATTTTCTCGAACACATGACCTAGCCCAATGGTCTTATCGTGCCCGAAAATAGTAAAATACAAAATTTCGTCAAAATCGTTAGAGCCGTTTTAAAGATAAAATTTTTACACACGCATACACAATTTTTGCTCGCATTATAGTATAAGATTTCAAACGTCGCGCTCGGGCTCTAGTCTAACAAAATAACGCTTCCTTTAAAAATGTGCAGCAGTTTTTCATATTATGCGATTTAAATTTTTTTAAATGTAAGTAGATTATTTACATGTCTTATAAAATTATATGAACGACATATACATTAGTAATTTCTTAAACAATTTTGATAATTTGTATTTTTTTTTCGTTCAAAGATTGATAAGTTTATAAGCAGCGTAACTTACGGAGAAAACAGCCTGAAGAAAATAGCCTTTTAAAAAATGCTAACCTATATTTCATGCAGGTGTTTTGCAACTGCAAGTAAAAATGTCACTTTTTTAGTCGCTTAGTTGGCCAACATTTTTGAAATTTTTAGATTAAGTTTTTTAATAGATTATTATGTATTACATTACAAATAAGTATTATAATCATAATCATATATGAATTTGATAAGCAAGTTTAGTAACACAAAAATAAAAGAAATAATTTTCAATGATAAATTCGAAACAATTGCATTCTATACATTATCTTTTCCCTAATTTACTAGTTATCCATCCATTTGCTTATCATTTTTAGTAATAAATTTGTTTATTATACTGTAATTAGAAGAATTGTGTTGCCAAATGGGTAAACGTCGAAAGACGCCCGAGAATCGCGAAAGAAATTGATTAAATGGAAGATTTCTTTCAAAAATATAATAGCACGAAAACGATGAAAGATGTGTTTTTACGGCTTTTAATTCCACCAGACCCTATAATTTTGAGCTTACGTATATTACGTAAATTACATAATTACGTAAATCACTGAAATAAATAAAAACCAAAGGTTGTTGCTTAATACCTGTATTATACTATACATTTATATATTTGCCGATTTTTATAAAGTATTATTTCATTAAAAATGTGGCCGTCATACATGTCTGTGTTCTTTGATAACTGTTAAAGTAGGGATGCACAACCTGTGGCCCACGGGCCAAAAGTGGCCTGCGACGTGTTAACGTGTGCCCGCGAATTTCATCAATTTATAACTGGAAAATATTGCAATTTTTGTCCATAGGCAGCAGGAAAAAATCGTGAATTTCGTCAATTTGCTGCAGTGAAAATTAAAAATTTCTTCAGTCAGTTAAGAACCGCGAATTTCGTTGATTTCGATAATAGCGAATTGTGTCGATCAGGCGCGGAAAAATCGCAAATTTTGTTGATTAAGCACGGAAAAATCGCGAATTTTGTCGATCAGGCGTGGAAAAAACGCTAATTTTGTCGATCAGGAGTAGAAAAATCACAAATTTGGTTAATCGGGGACGAAAAAATCGTGAATTTTGTTGATGATGCGATGAAAAATTGCAAATTTTGTTGATCGGCTGCGGAAAAATCGTAAGTTTCGTCAGTCGCGTGAAAAATCACAAATTTCGTCAATTTGCCACGGTCAGTTTCGTCAGTGAGTTAAGAATCACGAATTTCGTTCATCGGGTGCGGAAAAATCGTGTGTTTCTTCTGTTTATCGCGAATTTCGTCAATGTGCCGCGGTAAAAATTGCAAATTTCATCAGAGTCAGTTAAGAATCGCCAATTACGTTGACCGGAAAAATCGCAAATTTCGTCTAATGGGCACGGCAAAATCGCGAGTGTTGTTGATCGGGCTCTGCAAAAATCATGAACTTCGTTAGTCGGGCACGAAAAATTCGCGAATTTTGTCGATCAAGAGTGAAAAATCGCGAATTTTCTCGAGGATGCGTAGAAAATTGAAAATTTCTGTGATCGGCTGCGAAAAAAATCGCGAGTTTCGTCAGTTTATCGCAAATTTCGTCAGTCAGTTAAGAATCCCGGATTTCGTGGATGGGACGCCGAAAAATTGCGAATTTCATGGGTCGGGTACGGACAAATCGCGAATTTCGTCTATCAGCCGTGGAAAAATCACAAATTTCGTCAATCAGGAGCCGAAAAATAGCAAATTTCGTCAATCGGGTGCGGAAAGATAGTGATCCGGTGTGGAACAATCGCGAAATTTGTCAGTTAGGAGTGGAAAAATCGCAAATTTCGTTGATCGGGCTCGGAAAAATCGCAAATTTCGTCGATCGGTTCCTCCTCCCCCCTTCCATTCATAAAGCTTTGTTTTTTAGCACTTTTAATAAAACAAAATTTACTCCACCAAATAAAGTCAAGGAATATTATCACTCCTTCTAAATAATCCTTGCTATATCTCTGTTATATCGTATATAAACGTAAATTGTTGATACATTCTTGCCAACTGAATTGGATATGTTGACTGGTTAGGGGAACCTAGAGGGGTAACCCCTCCCCCCTCTTCTGAAACCATATTTTTTTAATCTGATTATGGTCTATCAAATCACCTCTACGAAATAGAATTCACTCGGTGTTGCTGAAGTGACCCTCGACAACCCAGAAATTTTTGTAAGTGGCCCTTCTCTTAAAAATGTTGTGCACCCCTATGTTAAAGAATCTTAATATAGTTATTAAAAATGTTTTAATTCATCATATAAAAATAAAATTCAATTGCTTTGTAAAAGATTTCATTTACATTTTATCTGTAAAAGTAGTACTTGGCAACGGCATAGTAAAAATTAAAATCTAGTAATATTTCTAAAAACAGATTCTTCATATAAAAACATCCGTGCCAAAAAGTGAATAATGATTTCTCTTATAGAAATCTAAATTTCATATTAAAAAAGACTGTGCTCTTTAAAAATACAAGAAATTCAAGAAATTTCCTATTTTAGTTTGGTTGTTAATTACATCAGAGAGTATTCCTCTTCCTTTTTTGTTAGAAAAACGCTTTCCCCTCCTCTGAGGCATCTTCAATTCTGAATGAAACGAATTCTATTATTCTGGCCGAGATACATTCACTTTTCCATCTTTTTTCCTAGTTGCTCATCTATAATCTGGCGCCGTCTAATGTCAATAGTTGCGCGGGTCCTTTCATTGCACAGTTTTCCTTCATTTTCGTTCTTTAATATTGTAATTTGCATGGCTTCTCTAATTAAAGCATTGTGTAAAAGTCGTAGTTAGCGATTTTTTCGATGAAGACAGTATTAATTTTAATGAGGGTTTCTATGTTATTTCTTGCTGAGACTGTCGTTTGGTTATTATTCTTTAAATCAAGGATATGTTCTATAGTATATAGAACATATGCGTGATTGTACAGACATGTATGAAAAACCCCATTTTTAATGAAAGAATACCTGATGAAAATCGGCAAATATATAAATGCATACGTAAATCCTATAAATTGCGTAAATTTCTATTAATAAGTAACGTAAATATATAAATTACGTTACATAAAGTGCATGAATTACGTAAATTTGTATCAATAAATGGCGTAAATAACTTGATTGTTATTTGAAATATTAACTTTTGAATCATAATTAGGATTCTCAAAAGCACCTGAATACGAAGTTTCATTCAAACATAAAAACTTTTGAAACTTTTTTAATTCGTCCGCAATATTGGATTCACCATTTTGTGTTTTTTCCCCACTAGTGGCTGAGAGGTTCTGCTCTCGAGGCTGGTAGATGGGAGGTACTGGATTCGAACCCAATCGCGCCCGTCGGCCTAATCGTTCGGAGTTTTCGTGGTTTTCTTAAAGCATGGATTTGCATGCGTAAATACGGGTTAGTTTCCCTTAGAAAGACCCCCTCGAAGGGCACTCCCCCCTTTGGCCTATATCCCTAGTGCAGATAATCGGCCGTCAAAAATCAACCAACAAACCAACCATTATGTGTTTGGGAATTTTAACTTTGGAATCGTAATAAGTTTCATGAAAATTTTAAAATGTTGGCCAGATTATTAGGATTTCGTCTCACTGTGCGACACCAGGAGTGAGGAGGATAATTATATGAGATGATTTGACTTATGCGTTACTATTAAGTTACTGATCATTTCAATATTTATTTATTCATACTACTCATCGAAAGTATGGAGAATTGAATTTAACTGAATGAATTATAGAATGCATTACTGCATTCATTCGATCGAAATATCTCAATAAAATCTAAATCTGTAAATGTGTTGTCAAAATACCCTTTGTAAACACTTTTTTTAACAGACGCAAAATTATATTACGCAGTAATTATATGAGATGATTTGATTTATGCGTTACTATTAAGTTACTGATCATTTCAATATTTATTTATTCATCCTACTCATCGAAAGTTTGGAGAATTGACGTTAACTGAATGAATTATAGAATGCATTACTGCATACATTCGATCAAAATATCTCAATAAAATCTAAATCTGTAAATATGTTGTAAAAATACACTTTGTAAACGCTTTTTTAATAGACGCAAAATATTCTGAAACATGAATTTTTAATGATGTCTATGTTTCTTACTTATGAAGATTACTCGTGAAAAACATTCTGGAAAACAGACTGAACATTCTGGTGCAAAAATAGTACTGCTAAGAACACAGCTGTAAAATTAATATTACATATTATGTTTAGATTATCAACTTTATTATATTAAAAGTTCCGAGGGCTTGTGATTGTAGTGAGAATAAATGAGAAAGAATAAAAGCAATTGTATAAGCAACTATTTATTTATGTTTCTATATGTGATATGATTTGAAAGTGAGAACCTTCGAGTAAAAATCACAGATCTTGAAATTTCACTCGTAATATATTAAATTTAAACATTTCGTAATATATAAAATTTAAACTCTAAATTTCGGGAATAATCTTTTTTCTTTTGAAAGGTGTAAAGAATTACTGAAATTATTTATTATGAAATTAATTTTTGAAAAAAATATAAATTGTAACCTATGAATTCTTTTAACAGAAATAGATTTCTACATGCTTCAAATATTCCAATCCAAATATACAGCCAATTCTGCCTGTCAGAGTCTGTGTTTCGCTGGAAAAACTATCCGCATTGCAACCTGTTTTCCAATTATTACAAATAAATTTAACATTAGAATTTTCAAATTTAAAACTTGCATAATACTAAAATACTACAATACTTCTCCGAATGAATTTCTTATCCGAATGTGATATTTACTATAAAATCCAAACAAGAAATCAAAATGGGATGGTCACCTTGAAAAGTAAACATTTTGACACTATTTCTACATATAGACGACACCAATTTTTTCGACACCAAGACAATTTAAGTATAGCATTCATTATAAGATATTAGTACTGATAAATTGGTAACATACCCCATTTTTATACCACAATTTGCACCAGAGTTAGTAGCGGCGTATCTTTTTTTACACAAAGTGTTCAAAGGGAAAAGGTAGAATTCTTTTTCGAGGTACTCTTAAATGCAGTGTTGAACTTATACACTTTTCTTCGAGAAGAATTTCTGTGACTCCGGAGGGAACATTATAGAGTTGCGGGGGTGAAATTGCACATTTGACAATTGAAAACACAAAATCTCAAATCTTCCGGGTGGACATCTTATTGCTCCATTGGTAGGGAATGTCCCCCCGGGTCACCCCCTGAATTCAATACTGCTTAAATGTGTACCCAAAATTAAGTCACGTTTTATCTGTTTCAAAATTTCACCTACATATGACTGAGCTCGTCAGAAGGCGAAAACGTATCTTATCAACATTTAAAAATATCTTTATACAAAATTGATTTCCCAGTTAAGAGAAAAGGAAACTAAAATACTATAACTGGCCGTCTAAGAGAAAAACAATGCGAAATCTATGGAAAACTGCTGATATCGAAGTGCCTCTTTGGGCGGAAACAACTTAAGCGTGATCAATAATTTGACAGTAGCTAAATATAAATAAGTTATAAGAGCTAAAAAAATAGTAGTTACGCGATTTACAAATAAAAAATTCTTGTTTTTTTCAAAGAAAATTGACGTTACCCCGCCCCCGAAAAAATAATAAGAAAATAAGAAAACGAAACGATCCAAATGTAGGTAATTATACATAAAACCAAAATTAAAAATTAGTGAAATCACATCATAGCTAAGAAAGAGGGACGTCAATATCAACTGCTTTCAACAAGTTTTCGCTAATGCGTTGCCTTAATAAAGACATATGACAAAAAATCTCGTGAGAATAGCTAAATGTGTTAATACCTCTGAACGTACAGTCGTGGGAAAAAAAGTAAACACCCCCGACTAACTCCTCAACAAATTATCGTAGAAGAAAGTTACTGGTACCAAACGATTGGAAATAAAGTCTACTTTTAAATGATGTATATACAATTTGCTTAGGGAGCCATATACATATTAAAACGAAACAAAACTTCATTTTTTTCAATAGCAATACCCAATTTTAACAAGATATTTCAAATCTTCGGTTCAAACTATGCCTAGACACCAAAGTTCAAGTCATTTGAATGATAATATTTTGAATTATAAACATTCAAAATTTAGTGCTTCTAATGTTAAATTACATTTTCATATTTTTATTTATATCTCTTTAAATTATAATCCTAATGTGATAATCTTTTGTGTGGTTACAATACGAATATATCCAAACATAAATACGTTGAATTTGCAATTTTTATAATTTTATGATATGAATTATAAATTATGAAATTAATATTCGAAAAATTTATAAATTGCAACCTACAATTTATTTGATGGATTTAGATTTATTAAGTCCTGCTTTATGGAAATCCAAAATTTCACATTTTTATTCCAAGTAGTTTTCAAATTATGCTTAAAAAACGGCAAAAGGATGGTTTAAGGGGCTATCTATGATAGAAGTGACTAGATATTTTGAAATTTCTTCTGCTATCCTGTAATCTAGCAGTCTTGCTTGAGTAGCGCTTATGATGCCTTGATCAAGAAGGAGGCTCTCTCGGTCAACAATCGAGCACCGAACTTCAATTTGGATACAGACCATAAAATACGCTCGTATTAAAATAATTAATTTCTCGGAAACTTATCGTACGGATTGCATAAAAATTTGTTTTTAGGCTAATTGAAGGGTGTAGAGTTCATTTATGCTGTCAGAATTGCGTACTGCTATTGAAAAAAACAAAGTTATGGTTCGTTTTAATAGGCAGAGAGGCCCCTAAGCAAATTTTATATACATCATTTAAAAGTAGATTTTATTTCCAAACGTTCGATACCAGTAACTTTCTTCTACGATAATTTGTTGAGGAGTTAGTAAAGGGTGTTTTTTTTTCCACGACCGTACATCATATATAGTAAAGCGAAGAGAGTTCGTGCGGTAGGAGAGATTGCGCACAAAGAGATTCAACGGGAAGGAGTAGAGTGCGCGCGCAGCGACTGCAGATAGTTGTACAGCAGCATTAGTGCAGTGTCTACATGAATGTTCATATTGATTGTTCCAAGCGTCTTGGATAAAGCAGTGTTATTTTATTTTGTTTTTCCAAAGTAAGTGCTTGAATTTTCATAACTGTTCGTCAGAATTTTTATATAACGTCAGTAATACAAAATATTTTGAACTTAAACAATTTCTTATAAACTACTAACTTGGACTAAGTATGCGAACACCAACAATTCATTTTAGAAGTGGCCATATTTAAATAAATGGTCGCACAATCTCTCCGACCAAAATAGGAGAGTATGGAGAATACTTAGGAGAGATGGCGCATTTCCCTATAAGTTTAAATGCTAGGAGAAATTAAGCAGATAATTGATAAAATTGTATGAATTGCAAATTACGTGTAAAACATATGAATGAATCAATTTTGAAATAATTTCGAAAAAAAAAACATATAATTATCAAAACTAAATTTGGCAACAAATTAATTTGCAAAAAAAACACTTTTTCAGATAAAATTTTTATTAATAAATTAATAATACAATTGTTATTGAATTAATTTTATGTAATTATTTTAGTTATTAAATTAATAATATATTTGTTAATAATTTAATTAAATATTTATATATATTTTTAATTTATGAACAATTAATTTGCTAATAAATTAATTTTGTTAACTAAAATAAATTTTCTAATACAATGTTTTAGAAAAGCTTTCACCCATTCCAAGTAGTGTAATGCCATCGAAATCAAAAGGAAACAGAGTGCAACTAATGTTACTAATCCACCGATATGGATGTACCTTCGTGTGTACATAGTAAATACCAATGTCTCGACCGCGTTCGTTGACCAGCTTCATCCGCTATCTTGTTTCAAAATGGCGGCCATTTATAAAAATTTTAAAATTTAAAATTTAAAATAAGGTACCAAAAAATTGGAAAATGAAAAAGATTTTTTCTTATGTGTTTGACCTTAATACAAAGATTCCGGAACAGTTTTTGTTTCGTCTATATCTAAAAAATTGGCTGAATAAAAGCATTTTTAATTTCTATTGTGGCTGACATTTTGAAACGACCTGATTTTTGTCATGCGATAACAGGCGTTTTTATGAACCGATTTGAATGTAACTTTCTGTGTACATAGTACATACCAATGCCTCGACCGAGTTCGTTGGCCAGCTTCATTTGCCATCTTGTTTCAAAAGGGAAAATTAAAAATTTTCTTAATTTAAAATTTAAAATGAGATATCAAAAAATTGAAAAATGAAAAAGATTTTTTTTATGTGTTTGACCTTGATACAAAGATTTCGGGGCAGTTTTTGTTTCGTCTATATTTTAAAAATATAGTTGAGTTATAGCACTTTAAATTTCTAGCATGGTTGACATTTTGAAACGATCTCATATTTGTCACGCTATAACACACGTATTTATTAACCTATTTGGATGTAAGAAGGCATGTGGATAGTATATAGCAATGTCTCGACCAATTTCGCTGGCCAGCGTCATCCGCCATCTTGTTTCAAAATGGCGGCCATTGAAAAATTAAAAAATAAATAAAATTTAAAATGAGGTATAAAAAAAAAACTGGAAATTGAAGAAGATTTTTTTCTTGTGTGTTTGACCTTGATATAAGGATTCCGGAGCTTTTTTGTTTTGTCTTTATCTTAAAATATGGCTCAGATATAGCAGTTTCAATTTCTTTATGTGGGTGACATTTTGAAAAATGTGATTTTTTGCCTGCGACAGCACTCTTATATATCAACCGATTCCGATGTGAGTGAGCATGTGCACAGGAATTACTAAGGTCTCGACCACGTTCACTGGTTAGCCTCATCCACCGTGTTGTCTTAAAATGGCAGGCACTTCAAGATATCGCCGAATTTGGCAACCAAATATAAGTTACTTTAAATAAAAGCAGCTTGGATAAAGATGACTAATTTCGTGAAATTCTCATTCATAATGATTTAGTATTGATAAAAATTAGTATTGAATTTTTCTATAATTGGTTTCCACTAAATTGAGCTTCGTGTGTTTGAATAATATAAGCTAGCTTTTTAAAAATAAGGAATATGAAAGCTACCTCTTCCTCCCGGCATTTGCCGGAAGGAATTTTTTTTTTAAATGCAGGTTTTGAGTTTTAGATTTCAGTTTATGGTGGAATGAAAGAAGTTCATAATAAGACGTAATTTTTTTATCACACTATATAAAAATCACAACTTCTTCTTCGTGTATAGTAGGCTGCTAATTTAGTTCATTGAAAGTTCTTTGAACAATAATTGCCTCATGATATCTCCAGAAATAATTAAAAGTCTGTGCATTTCATTTGATTTCAGAGACATATCTTAAAATGATTATCGATTCACGTTGGTTCTGTTCGGCAGTCTGTATATTTTCCACACATATCAGCTAAAATAAAAGAAAATCACAATTCTGTATTTTTTAAATTTTTTAGTATCATGACTCAATTTCAAACTTTAAAATTTAGGAAATTTCCCCCAGAAACATCAGTCTACCGCCATTCACAATCGGCCATTCATAGCATATTCCTTCTTGTAATATCTGCCTTAGTTTACTGAAAATTCACAATCACACAGCCTGTCAATTCTAGAGGCTTGATATGAAAGCTGTACTTGGATAAAACAGAAGGTCTTTTAAATGACTACAAGCAATTCTTACCTGTTCTTACCAATTCTTATCTCTGTTTGATTTAAGAAAATATCTAACATAAATTAATGACCAAGTAAGTTTAGTATACGATTTTATAAATAGCTTTTATTTTAGATATTTTGTATCGACATATATACGAATATCCCCACAGTCATTAAATTTGCAAAATCTTTTAAAAATAAAAAGGCATTCGATAATTGTTTGTGATCTGTTAAAATGTTATCGCGCCTCCTACACTCTAAAGAATAAACGTGTAAATAAGTACCTTTTACATACGTATATGTGTAATTTTGTAAAATTACAACTTTGTCAGAAATTTTACACCCTTGCCTTTAAAAGTTATCTGTATTTATATGTATTTATTGGCTTAACGAATGTGTGTAATTTGTTATTCCTTCAAAACTCTAAAAAGTGTATAAATGGTAATAAAAATTATGGAGATACCGAAATTGATGAGTTAATGTAATTTACAAATTGTGCATGTTAGACAAATAGCTGTGTATTTTGCATATTACACCGAAATTTATGTAAGAATATTACACAGATATTACGCAAAGGTATATGTACGTACTTTACACAGCTATATATGTAAGAATAGAATAGTACACATGATTATGTGTAAGAACAGAATAGTACATATGATTATGTGTAAGAACAGAATAGTACACATGATTATGTGTAACAATATCACGCAAAAATATGTGTAAAACAGAATATTACACATAAATATTTGTAAGCTTATGTGAACACAATGAATATCAATACTTGAAAACTTGACTTGTGTAGTAGTTGAATGATCAACAGGGCTCGCAGCGTTCCTAAAATTTTCGCACTTTCCTACCACTATTTTAAAACGATAATATTTATTGTATAATTCTATTACAGATGTGAAAGGAATCTATCACGAAGAATTCTTATTTATAATACTGGTAGCAAAGTGCGAAAATTTTAGGAACGCTGCGAGCCCTGGATCAAGTTAATGGCTTAGAAAGTTGTAGATCGTGAGTTCAAGGCCCGTTTCGGTAAGAATTGCTTGTTTAATGCAAATTGAATTAAAGAATTTCTCCCCTTGATGTAGATGTATCTATCAAAACAAAAAATTTTACTTTATTGTGTATTTATTCAGATTATACATTTTCGATTCATGCATTATGACTATATTATTTTAGGAATTCAAAAGAAATTTAACAGAGAATGACATGCAAAAAACAAATCGTCTGAAAAGAGAACAAACACATTAAGCACACGTGTTTCTTCATCATGCAAATTTGTTTTGCGAACCATACAAAAAAATAGTTCACAATTTACATCCCAATATATGAAGTAATGTACTATGTACAAAAAATCTATCGATTTTGTATATTACACAGATATATGTGAATTCATGTTCAATTTACACGTAAACTGTACATTTTTGAGTTATTTGATAGCATTTTACACACTTAAACCACTTAATGTGCTGTTAACATGCAAAGGAAAATGTGTATTTTGAAATTGACACTCGAGGGCGAGTATTTGACAATTTACGTAAAAAAATTATGTCCTTTCCATGACCGTAATTAGAATTTTTTTTTTCAAATTAAAATGGAAAATAACTCATTTATTTTTTGTTTCCATTAAAATAATCAGTAATGACTTCATTAGAAAAAGAAAATGCTTAAAAATATATATTTTTTAAAATTTAAATTATCTTTCTTTATTCATCTTGACTAACAAAGCAGTCTGTCCAGATAACTGTAGGCATAGTTTTCGGTTTAAGATTTTCACTAATAATATATAAAATCATATTTTTAAGTGGATTTATGTGATCATAAAACCTAATATTTTAACTAGTTAGGTCCAAAACACTAAAATATTTATTTATTATTATTATATTTTAAGATTAGCTTTTGTACACTGAAATTGTAACCTCTAATCATTACTATAACTTTTCTTACCAAAGAAATGACTTCCATTGTCCCCAACAGAGGGTATTATCGAGCGTACTTGTAGGTAAAAAATATTAAAAAAGATATGTTACAGCCATTTCGAATTTGATCTGCACACATGTGGTCAGTGAGTTTGAAACATCTGAATTCCAGGTTAGTGTGGGTTTTCTGTTTGTAACCTTTGTTACATAAATTTTAAATTTAAATATTGCCATTTTAATTAAATTTTTTTTCTATTATATGAAATTAATTTAATTTAATTTAAATAAATGCAACATTTACATATTTTTATAAAATTGTAGAAAATGCAATTTTTTTCTTTGTTAAATGTAACATCGGTTACTACTTCTAACTGCTGTCACTACATATTTGCAACAGATGCAGATAAATTAACAAAAATCTAGTTGAAAATTCATATGCATAATAAAAATCCATCAAAGTGCTGTAATGGCGTCATTGTTTTGAGATTAGCATAAATACACTTCTACTGTCTAATTTGTGTTGCTCAATGTAACTTCTGTTACAAAAATGTAACCTCTGTTACTATATATAATTTCTGTTAATTGCACATTTCCTCTATATTTTTCTTGTTGTATATGTTCAGCTCTTAAAAAAGTCATCTCTTCTTTCAATATATTAAAACTATTTGATCATTTAAATGTGTATTTAGTACAGGACGCTGAACATTTTAAAATGTTGAATACAAGTGACAGAGTTTACATATTGTTATATAAATTAATCCCTGTTATTGTTTTCTTTTGATATAAAATTACATATTGTAGTACACTAATGCTGATATATACAATAGAAATAATATTTTATTAGGAATATAAATGTTGTAAATTGAGTGGATGTTGTCCGGTAACAGAGGTTACATTATTTACCTTTAAGGCATTTTCAAGTGACTGTATTTTTATTCTAACTATGAATTTTTTTATGCTGGAAATGATGATATATAGGTTGTATACATATAAACACAGAAAAAATATATTTGGTGAAAACTGCATACTTAAAAATATATATTGAGAAAAGGACATAATTTTTTATTCACTCACGCGAGACACACTCACGCGCTTTTACACATATAGACAAATAGTTTTTGTATCCTCAGTATACCCCTCTCTTAATTGGTCATATATTTGGGATTTGAACATTAATATATTTTTATAAATTCTGCTATGTTTCGGGCATCTAAATTTGAGATTTGGTCTATTTTCCCACGCATCTTCTGAAGTACTAGGTCGCCCGATGCACTTCTGATTTAGCCGATTGAAATTCGGGGTTTTAAATTTATAAACCATATATACCGTTATAACGTAGTAATACGTCCAGTTTATAGAAATAGTTATCTCTGAAGAACAAATGTTTCTAAAATTTTCTGAATTCATTTCTTCCTTTTTCAAAAAATAACAAAAATACACAAAATAAATCAAGCAAACAAATAACTTCAAAATTGAGCTTTTAGGATAATCCAATAGATTTTATTCCTTTGAAAGATTGCATGAAAAAAAAAACTAAATGTTTATGACAATACAGATTAATCACTTTCACATATAAAGTTAAATATGTACTTTTATAAATCAATAAGAAAGAAAAAATACAACTATAGACTTTGGATAAAAAATCTTGTCTTGCTTTATCTTAATAATCGATTTTTAGCCTGCTGTTTATCTTTTCTCAATTTTTCTTGATTAATTCCTAAAACCAGCCAGTTGCAATTACCTTAATCGTTTCGTTATTGTCTTGGACATAAAAACAACTAACTTCGCTTCCAGAAGATTGATCTTGGTTATTTGATCAATCACTTAAGACGCAAAGAGCTAATGCTTTTGTAATTAGTTCAGGGTTTGTACAACACGTTTATTTTTATTGTTAGCCATAAAACAACAGGATTTAAAGTACAAAAGAATTTTGAGGTTAAAATTTCTTTTAATGTTTAATTTAATTACTTTTATATTTATCTGAAATATATTCTTTTGCGAGTACGAAATTCTGGAGACATGTGTATTTTGAATTAAAACATTTTTAATTGGAAATGTTTTGTAATGCATAAAGTGCATTTCTTTCCTTTATAAATGTTACTGTCGTGTGATTTTTTGTAAATGGGAATACCTCATTAATACCATGGAAGAACTTTTCTACATTAATGTTTTATTTTAATAAATATTTTTCAGATTTATCACAGATATATGAAAAACATGAAATACTTGAAACTACGCTTATTATATATTTTTATTCCTATCTATTTAGTTGTATGCGGACAAAACCTGAAATTGTATTAAAAGAAACAAAATTTATAGTACGAGAAAATCAGGTAGTTTCACATTTTCTAATTAATTATTTTTGTACATTTTATTTTCTTGCCCCATTTTTACACAATCAATTCTATTACTCTAACATTTGGATTAGTAAAAAACTAATAAGTGATTAAAATAGGTGTCATTAAAAATAAACTAAAAGCAATGAATTCAACCCCTTCAACTGTCCCAGAATCGCCTACCTGGTGAGGCAGGTGGGATTGTTTTACATGTTTATACACGGTTGATATACATTATTCAATAAGGGAGAATTTGCTATAGCGATATATGATAAAAAAAACTCACCAAGTTTTTAAATAATATATCAGAATAATTAAAGAAATTATTTATTTAAAATATTTACGATGGCATTGATAACTATCTGAATTAAGCAATTTTTATAGATAAATTGTTACTTATTCTCGTATTGTTTTTTCACCATTACATTTTAATATCTTTTTAGGTACTAAAACAACATATCTATTTCCATTGGATATCTTACACAGTGTATAATTTTCACTACTAATACGCACTCCTGCCTGATTTAGTTTTTCTCTTCCAGTTTTGCAATTTATTCTGGTTAACCTTGAGATTTCAGAGCGATTTAATACATTTAAAAACATGGTAATAGCGTGCGTTTCAAAATTTGACTTTTCTTTTTAAAACTATTTACTTTTGACTCTTCATGCCAAAAAAAATATATATATAAATAAATAAATAAATAAATAGCATAAAGTTAACGTCATCAAACGTGATCAAAGCAAAGAAAGTTATATAAAAGATAACTCATTCTCTAGTCAAGATTTTTTTTTTTTTTTTTTTGCCCCACCAGTGGCTGAGAGGTTCTGCTCTCGAAGCTGGTAGACGGGAGGTGCTGGGTTCGAACCCAATCGCGCCCGTCGGCCTAATCGTTCGGAGTTTTCGTGATTTTCTTCGAACCTTGGATTTCCAAGCGTTAATACGGGTTAGGTTCCCTTAGAAAGACTCCCCCCCCCACGAAGGGCACTCCCCCCTGGGCCTATATCCCTCGTGCAGATAATTGGCCGCCATAAATACAACCAACCAACCAACCAAGATTTTTTTTTTACTTTTGCAGTTTGTCCCGCGACTTATTTTATCGATATTTTAGCTTAGAGCGGATCCTAAAATTTTGTCTTTACAACGTTTCTACAAGGTGGCGCCAGGAGCACAATTTGTAGTGCTTTCATTTTTATTACGTTTCTCGTAGGTTATGCATATTTGTTATGCTTTTTAACCAAAATTAAAATGAGTAAACAAAAATTTCTTTCGATTGACGTGGCATTACAGCTTCTTGATTTATCGGAAGAAGAGCTTGTTGACGATATCCAGTCAGATAGGGAAAGCAGTTGTAAACTTAGCGATCGTGTTTACGATTCAAGCAATAAAGACGAAAATACAAATGCCGAATTGAATACCGAAGTAAGTGCAGTAAATGAAAATTTACTTCAGGGTGCGCAAGCTTGAATATTGACGTTGTGTAGTACCTTGTTTTGAAAAATATCATAGTTCAGAGAGATTCTAATTTATGCATTATTTGGGATCTTTATTTTTTATCAACCATTTGGAAAATTGGTTATTATTCTCCTCAAGGTAGGAAATCAAAAGCATATCTGAAGCTTTTTATTGGTTTAATTCGCAATTTATTCGTTTTCTGATTGGTCTATACAGTAATATGTATTTCCCTTTACTTTCAACAGAGATGAATACTTTTGTTGCCACTATGACAAAAAAGTAATAAAAATTAAAAAAATAATAATAATAACTCAGAAACAAATTGAGATACAGCTTTCAAACAAATTGCATTTAAAAGTACATTTTTTTCTCTATATGACGGTGTAAAAAGTAATATTGTGGGATGTTTAGAGGTTTAAGAATGAAATTTCATTTAAAATTGGTCTTCAGATTTCCAAGAAATCTGACGGTGGAAAAGCCTTTTCACGAACAGCCAATGAAATGCTTGAATAATACGTAAGTTTCAGGTGGATAATACATAAGTTTTAGGAAATCTGACGGGAGTAGGGGAAGAAGGACAGTTCAGCCCCAGCAGGTGGTGGTGGTGTGTGTGGATGTGGGTGGAGGAGGAGGGTGGAATCCACCTGTTGGGAGACTTATCCTATAGTAGGAGGGGTTAAATGTTAGAGGGGGCTTAATTTTTGAGGGGGCTTAATTTTTTTTTAAATCGACTTAGAGTAGAAATGGGAATATCATACTATAACATGGGTCTGTTCGAGAGGAAGTATGAAGACACTAAATTTTTCGATGGGCTTATTTTTTAGGGGGGCTTATTTTTAGGGGGGCTTAATTTTTTTTCTTCGAATCGACATAGAGTAGAAATGGAAATATCATACTATAACATAGAGATGTAGGTATTTTCGAAAGGGACTTTGAGGAGCCTAAATTTTTTAGAGGGGCTTATTTTTTAGGGGGGCTTAATTTTTAAAGGTGATTTTTTTTTTTTTTTTTTTTTTTTTTCTGAATTGTCTTAGAATTTGAATGAAGATAAAAATGTCTCATGTTTTCTGAAAAAAAAATTTTGATGCTGCCATCTGTATGCGGTAGTGCGAATTTATTATTGAAAATAGTATTTTATTTTTGAAAAGTTTTGAGGAAGGTTTGAACCTGCAAAATAGTCTCTTGGCTCGATGATATGTTGAAGACTTAACTAATCGAGCCAAGAAACTATGTCTATATGTTTAGATTTTAGATGTTTCAAAACAAAAAATTGTATTCCCCCCTTCTGTATGCGCAAAGAGAGGTTGGTTTCTTAAGATAACTCATTAATACCTATTTTAACTGCTCACTCTGCGAATTCTTTTAATGTATATGATTTTTATTTTTAGTTTAACTGATTTTATCGATTTTACGTACGAGAGTTTAATTATTTTACGCACAAATGTATGATCATTTTAGAAAGCCGTGGTTTCGAACCTGCGAACTCCCATTCAAATTTCATTTTTTGTAACTGATAAGCTATCCACTATTCAAACCGCGCCCCAATATTTTCTAACTTACTTTTGAACACTACATATTTTTAAAAAATACTTACCTCTTCCTCTTTCTTATACTAGGGAAGTTAATACAATTTATGTTTAAATTGAAGAAATAATTAATTTTTTATATTTCTTTAATAAGCAAGTCATTTTTTTAGATTGATTAGAAGGCTACCAAACGATTTGAATTAAACATTGTTTTTACCAGTATTAATCCACCTAAGTTTAGAATTGTACTTTTTCTTGTGAACCATATCCTATTCATTGAATCGTCTGAAATAGACTTCCTAAACCCCATTATCAACGTTTCTCACTATCTTTCAGATTTTCTATTTATCAATTATTATAATTTCAATCAACTCATAGTTTGTTATTGCAATAGATAATTATTTGATGATTCTACACTAGTTCTAATGAATTTTAAAACTACTACTTCAATTCAACTCATTCTTTTATACAGTTTAATAAATTCAGTATGAATTAAACCATTGGTTTGTCATATATTTCACTGAAATAATAAAATTAATTTGTAAAACCTTAGAATGACGAATTCAAAAACGTAACAATTATACTTTTTTGTGAACCATATGTTTCATCTGCTATTTCAAATCGACTTTATACATCACCCTTCCAGCAGATGCTTACTGACTTATACAAACATTCAACAAGTAATCAGCTTTTCAACACAAAATAACTAATATGTAAATAAGGATAACTATTGGTTTTAGGAGAGATTATTACACTTAGACACAAATTTCAACTATTCAAAAAAGTTTGGTAAATCTTTACTTCCGTTTATAAACATGATTAATCTTATCAGCAGATATTAACTGTCTTTGTTATACATTTGATAAGCGAATACTATCTTAGGAAAATGTTATCTAATTCGTTTTAATTGTCTTTTTCGTGGGAAATGTAACTGCTTACTTCATTCTACAATTATTTACTCGGATTTTTCGAAGAGATTTCAAACATAAACTTATCGACTGTCTTTCTTAATCATGTAATAGGTGAATGGAATCTTTTTATCAGGAAATAGTAATTATTTCAAAAGTGAAAATGATTTTTGAAGATATTTTAATAGTTTTTAACAAATTCTACTTTCAGAAAAGATAGCATTTTTTTGGATTGTAACACAACCTTTTAATATACTACGTGAATTGAAATATTTTATTTTCTGCATTTAAGTGACCAAAACTTTCAATTTTAATACATATATTTTAGTTTTATAATTTGTTTTTATTTAGAAGGGATTTTCGTGAATTCTTATCTTTTAACCGGAAATGACGAAATCGATAATTTATCATTATTTTCACATTCATCATAGTAAAACTATTTTAATTTTTAGCATTTTAATAAACAGAAAAAAAAAATGATTGTTTATTACCAAAGCACTACTTATTAGAATTTTTTCCTATAAATTACTTTTTGAAGGTTTTTAAAAACCCATTAATCGATTACACTAAAGGCGATTTTTTTTGAAGAAACATTGTTTGATTTGCTAAAAGTTAGAAATAATTTAAAATCAATTAGAATAATTTCATGTAAGTTAAAGAATAATAACTTATGTTTTTTACACAAATAAGTTTTTTTTTAATCGAAAATTACTTTTCTGAAATACAGCACTCCTTATTTTTACCATACTTGATACTTTTAAAAGAAATATATTTATTTAGAAATTTGTTTAACTGTTCTTAGAATCGACCAACTTTTGCTTCTGAAACACAAATAACATTTAGAGAGAGAGAAAAATTTGTGAATAAGCATAAACTGAAATTCGGAAAAATCCTAGTCAGGTTTAAAACTTCCTTGTTGAATATCATGAAACACAATATTAAAATATTTTATCATAAAAAATGTTAATTTTTTAACTCTACTTTCATAATTCGTTACACTTTTTAAAATTGTTCAATTTTATTTTATTTTATTTTTTGGATTTGAATAATTTCTCAATAATAACATTTCAGAAGAAAGAATTTTTTGAAATAGAGCATACTCAAGTTTTTAAACAATAATTCTTAAACATTAAAATTTTATCACATAATATTTTAGATTATTTCAAAACTGTACTTACATAATTCACGAACTTGCTGAAACTTTAACCCTTTGATCCAACTTCTTAATTTAAAATGAAAATTTTCTAAGTTCTTATCAGCTAGTTTCCCCTTAATCACGTGATATCCCGAGTGACCACGCGTTTTCCTTTATAGTTTCGTTATAAGTGATTTCACTTGCGTTATCACACCAGTGATTAGTGATTTCACAGTGATCTTTTCACGGAGGTTTCTCTTTCCGATTAGGAAAGTTTTATCTTGATAATGTGATAAGGGTTAGTATAAATGTACGTCAACTCGACCAAGTGAATGTATCATTCTTTTTCGCTTAGTTACTTCGCCTTGTCTTCTCGATTCACCCCTCGTTTTACTACCTTTAAAAAATGTCTTTTTTTAACAAGAGTGAAAATGAAAAGGATGTTTATTGTTTAGGGGAAAGACCAGAATGTGCATCTTTAGAAGAGGAATGGTTCACCCGAACGTTTCACGAATTGGATGCATATATCCCTTTTTGTGAGTGTATTGGTGAGGAAACACTCGTTGAAGTGATCATGGTGCCGAAGAACAGCGAATTAAAAGTTTATATTCGAAAATATAAAGAGGATGTGGATACCGGTGAATTTTTTCCTACTTTAGAAGGTGTCAGTTTTTTCCTCTGCAGCATTTGACTTTCTTCAAAAGAATATGAAAAACTTTCATTTTTCATCAGAGAAAGACACTTTTGTAGCCAATAATGAAGTTTTAATAGTTTTTGTAGATGACCGATCATGCCTACTTCAACAATTAATTAAGACGGATGAGATTGAATATTCACTTAAACCGAACTCTCTTCAGCTAACCAAAGAACAATTTAAAAATCTTGAAAAAATATGTTCTGAGGTTAATGATGTCTTGATTACAACCATCCTTACAAAGGTTATCCCCATTGAAGTGATGACTCATCTTAATGACTGTCGACATTCTCACTTAAGTTTGATTAAAGCCAAAGAATTTTTCATTTCGTGTTTTACACGGGTATTACAACAATCTGTGGTTCGTGAATTTCATTGCACTTCCTGTGTTCAAGGAGTTTCAACTGTTAGTCCTCATATATGTTTGCAGTTGAACTTACGTCAGAAATTCGATTTTTGTAGTGACAGTGCATTGCTAAAATTTAATATACAAAAATTTCTTTTATACTTGTCAGAAAAGTGTTCATGTGAGTATACTCATTCTTTCTTTGCATCAATGAATTTAGATATGTATTTAGATTTTTTGGTTAATGTTTTCGCCATGTAATACAATGCAATTCTTATAAAACTCAATTCAAAGCTTTGAATCGTTTTATGTGTTATTTTAATTCAAGCTTTTTTAATGAATTCAAATTCATTTTCAAAATATTTTATCGTTGTTTGAAGATTTTGTTTATTAAGAAAAATTGTAATTTTTGAATAAATACTTTGTTTATTTATTGTTAACTTTTCTCTGTTTTATTTAATCACCTACTCTTTTTTCAGCTTTTTCAATTTTTAGTGGAGAGAAAGTAATTGTTTCATTTTGAGGGAGGAACTTAGAAATGATTTGAGTGTTTTTAAAAACATGATCTTTTACAGATTTTCAAATTAATCAAGAATGAGTTTATTCTTTTATCATGTTGAATCATATAATTTGTTTAATTGCTTTCACTTTGCTTGGTTTTTAAGTCATTTTAAAAAATAACATTTTTTGTTTTAGATATGAAATTTAAATTAAGTTTATTTTTGTGAAATCATAATTTTTACTGTTAAGTCTTATTATTCAAAAATCATAAAGAAAAAAAATCACAAGTTTTATTTTTTAAAGTATATTATCCTCGTGCCAGTATTATACATTTTAAACTTTGATAATTATGTAAAAGCAGTGGTTTAATGTTGTTGTTTTTTTGTTTGTTTGTTTGTTTTCAACAAAGTCTGATTTATAATAACATAAAAAAGCTTATCTCATGGAATATTTTTGAAATCAATGTAGCACTAGTTTTTTTTTCTTGATAATGAGTTTTAAAATTTGTTTTTATCAAATGAGTTATAAGATGTATGCTTTCAACTAGCATGAATTTTCTGAAAAAATATTTTAATTTAATTTGAGATATAAAACTTCCTGATTTGTTTCTTTTAAGATGATATTAGTGTTTAATTTTAATAATTTCATCATCCTAATTAAAAATTTTAAGAATTATTCTCACTTCAACTTAAACGAGTATCAATTAGAGAAATTTCAAGAAAAACTACATTACTTGAATAAGAAACCTCTTAAGCATGTATGTAACACATATACTCAATCGTTTAATAATTTGTTCAACTAAAAGAAAGCCTCTTATACATTTCGATTTTGTTATTTCATCGTTTTTTAACGAAGGTTTTTGTGATAGTGAAATAGAAACCATCTAAAATGAATTGTTTTAAATAATAATTGTCTTTTGAACTTTTAATATAGTGTTAGAATTTAATTTGTTTATGTATAACTTAAGAAATCATCAATTCTTTAGCAATTAAAAATGTATAACATAAGCATAAAAATAATAATAACAAAAAAAAAGTTTTTAAAATTAAAATAATAATAATAATAATTTATTTTAAAAGTTTTCCAAATTAAAAAAAAAAGTTTTTAAATAAAAAAAAGTTTTCAAAATTTAAAAAAAAAGTTTGCAAATAAAAAAAGTTTTCAAAATTTAAAAAAAAGTTTGTAAAAAAAAAAGTTTGTAAATAAAAAAATGTTTTCAAAATAAAAAAAAAGTTTTCAAAAATTAAAAAAAAAGTTTGCAAATAAAAAAAGTTTTCAAAATAAAAAAAAGTTTTCAAAAATTAAAAAAAAAGTTTGCAAATAAAAAAAGTTTTCAAAATTTAAAAAAAAAAAGTTTGTAAATAAAAAAAAGTTTTCAAAATTAAAAAAAAAAAGTTTATAAATAAAAAAAGTTTTTAAAATTAAAAAAAAAAGTTTGTAAATAAAAAAAAGTTTTCAAAATTAAAAAAAAAAAGTTTCTAAATAATAAAAGTTGTCAAAATTAAAAAAAAAGTTTTCAAAATTAAAAAGTTTATAAATAAAAAAATTTAAAAAAAAATTACAAAATTAAAAGTTAAAAAAAAAAACTTTGAAAAAAAGTTTTCAAAATTAAGTTATCAAAATTAAAAAAATAAAAAAATAAAAAACTTAATAAATTATGTTATCAAAACTCAGTTTACCTATCTGTATATCTGTGTATGTGACTTTCAAATTAAAAAAGTTATCAAAAAGTTCAATTAGATTGAAAATACAAGCATACAAACAATCCTATATCAATTAATCATACCAATTAATCAATCAACCAATCAATGATATCAATCATTCATAAAAATCAATCATATTAATTACTGATATCAAGCAATGATATAAATCAATCATATCAATCAACCAATCGTTCAAATCAGTCAATCATATTAATCAACCAAACAATCATATCAATCAACTATCGTTCATATAAGTCAATCATATCGATCAACCAATCATTCATATAAGTCAATCATATCAATCAATCCTATGAATGAATGAATCAATCAATCAATCCTATTAATCATATCAATCAAGATATCAAATACAAATATTCATACAAATCAAGCACATCAATTGCAGTTCAAGTATTACAAGTTAGTATAATAACATTATAAGAAAGTTTTTGAATTAATACAATGATTAACTTCCAACATTTTGTAACAACACTTTTACAAAAACAATGTATATGAATAGATATTTTAGTTACAAAAAATATTTAAAATGCTTTTGAAAGTTAACAAAATTATTTTCCAAAAATGTTAAAAACATTACAAGCTGCTAAAACCTACACTTTAACAAGAGTGAGTTGTCCTATATTTCCTTTCTATTTACATTTGAGTACATGTATACGGATTCCTCCTTTCAATTATGTTCTGTAGTATACACTTCAAAATATATATATAAAAAAACCTTGAATTAAAATATTCTTTAGTTATTAAAAAGTTTAAAAAATTAACAATTTTTTTTAATATCATAAGACAACAAAAATTATTTTATAATTTATTAAAAGTGAATTTCCCTATCTCTATATATGCGTTTAACTTTCATTTTGCTTTAGCTTAATAATACAAATCTTCTTTATGTTAACATCCTACCCACATTTTATTTTATAGTCATACACATCGAAACAAAAAAAAAACAATCTATTATTAAATTCTTCAATTTAAAATTGTAATACATATATACTTAAACATTCATATAAAAATAACGAACTTACCGTACTTGAACTCAAAAAAGAGATGGCGAGCTTATCACGTGATAGACTGTGATGTAATCAATTAGATATCACGTGCCTCCCTCGTGTCTTTTGTCTTATCTACAATCAGATTATATTATCAATCACATGATCTAACTGATATGAGTCTTTAGCAAGACACTAGCCATTTTCACTTCAGTCATCGAATATGTAGGTCGGATATTTTCTTGAAAGTCTTTTATTTTGTGGAATCTTAAGCAACATAATACCATATATTTGCAAATAAAATCCTATTAAAATCTTTCTCGCAATTGTGAACAAAGATTAATTTTCATATTGTTTAAGTATAATCATTGATTTTTTAACTGGATAATAATATTTTTAGAAGTAACGTAAATTTCTTATAAAAGCGGAAATATTTATTGCATCATTCATAGAATTCAAGTTTGAATATTGACCAAGTTTTTTAAACTTGTATAATTTATACTAGTATTTGGTATATACTAGTACTTAGTAAAAACTAGTATATGTTCTAGTATAAAGTGTTTATAAACGTTTATACATAAACAAATTAAATTCTAACACTATATTAAAAGTTCAAAAGACAATTATTATTTAAAACAATTCATTTTAGATGGTTTCTATTTCACTATCACAAAAACCTTCGTTAAAAAACGATGAAATAACAAAATCGAAATGTATAAGAGGCTTTCTTTTAGTTGAACAAATTATTAAACGATTGAGTATATGTGTTACATACATGCTTAAGAGGTTTCTTATTCAAGTAATGTAGTTTTTCTTGAAATTTCTCTAATTGATACTCGTTTAAGTTGAAGTGAGAATAATTCTTAAAATTTTTAATTAGGATGATGAAATTATTAAAATTAAACACTAATATCATCTTAAAAGAAACAAATCAGGAAGTTTTATATCTCAAATTAAATTAAAATATTTTTTCAGAAAATTCATGCTAGTTGAAAGCATACATCTTATAACTCATTTGATAAAAACAAATTTTAAAACTCATTATCAAGAAAAAAAAACTAGTGCTACATTGATTTCAAAAATATTCCATGAGATAAGCTTTTTTATGTTATTATAAATCAGACTTTGTTGAAAACAAACAAACAAACAAAAAAACAACAACATTAAACCACTGCTTTTACATAATTATCAAAGTTTAAAATGTATAATACTGGCACGAGGATAATATACTTTAAAAAATAAAACTTGTGATTTTTTTTCTTTATGATTTTTGAATAATAAGACTTAACAGTAAAAATTATGATTTCACAAAAATAAACTTAATTTAAATTTCATATCTAAAACAAAAAATGTTATTTTTTAAAATGACTTAAAAACCAAGCAAAGTGAAAGCAATTAAACAAATTATATGATTCAACATGATAAAAGAATAAACTCATTCTTGATTAATTTGAAAATCTGTAAAAGATCATGTTTTTAAAAACACTCAAATCATTTCTAAGTTCCTCCCTCAAAATGAAACAATTACTTTCTCTCCACTAAAAATTGAAAAAGCTGAAAAAAGAGTAGGTGATTAAATAAAACAGAGAAAAGTTAACAATAAATAAACAAAGTATTTATTCAAAAATTACAATTTTTCTTAATAAACAAAATCTTCAAACAACGATAAAATATTTTGAAAATGAATTTGAATTCATTAAAAAAGCTTGAATTAAAATAACACATAAAACGATTCAAAGCTTTGAATTGAGTTTTATAAGAATTGCATTGTATTACATGGCGAAAACATTAACCAAAAAATCTAAATACATATCTAAATTCATTGATGCAAAGAAAGAATGAGTATACTCACATGAACACTTTTCTGACAAGTATAAAAGAAATTTTTGTATATTAAATTTTAGCAATGCACTGTCACTACAAAAATCGAATTTCTGACGTAAGTTCAACTGCAAACATATATGAGGACTAACAGTTGAAACTCCTTGAACACAGGAAGTGCAATGAAATTCACGAACCACAGATTGTTGTAATACCCGTGTAAAACACGAAATGAAAAATTCTTTGGCTTTAATCAAACTTAAGTGAGAATGTCGACAGTCATTAAGATGAGTCATCACTTCAATGGGGATAACCTTTGTAAGGATGGTTGTAATCAAGACATCATTAACCTCAGAACATATTTTTTCAAGATTTTTAAATTGTTCTTTGGTTAGCTGAAGAGAGTTCGGTTTAAGTGAATATTCAATCTCATCCGTCTTAATTAATTGTTGAAGTAGGCATGATCGGTCATCTACAAAAACTATTAAAACTTCATTATTGGCTACAAAAGTGTCTTTCTCTGATGAAAAATGAAAGTTTTTCATATTCTTTTGAAGAAAGTCAAATGCTGCAGAGGAAAAAACTGACACCTTCTAAAGTAGGAAAAAATTCACCGGTATCCACATCCTCTTTATATTTTCGAATATAAACTTTTAATTCGCTGTTCTTCGGCACCATGATCACTTCAACGAGTGTTTCCTCACCAATACACTCACAAAAAGGGATATATGCATCCAATTCGTGAAACGTTCGGGTGAACCATTCCTCTTCTAAAGATGCACATTCTGGTCTTTCCCCTAAACAATAAACATCCTTTTCATTTTCACTCTTGTTAAAAAAAGACATTTTTTAAAGGTAGTAAAACGAGGGGTGAATCGAGAAGACAAGGCGAAGTAACTAAGCGAAAAAGAATGATACATTCACTTGGTCGAGTTGACGTACATTTATACTAACCCTTATCACATTATCAAGATAAAACTTTCCTAATCGGAAAGAGAAACCTCCGTGAAAAGATCACTGTGAAATCACTAATCACTGGTGTGATAACGCAAGTGAAATCACTTATAACGAAACTATAAAGGAAAACGCGTGGTCACTCGGGATATCACGTGATTAAGGGGAAACTAGCTGATAAGAACATTTTCATTTTAAATTAAGAAGTTGGATCAAAGGGTTAAAGTTTCAGCAAGTTCGTGAATTATGTAAGTACAGTTTTGAAATAATCTAAAATATTATGTGATAAAATTTTAATGTTTATGAATTATTGTTTAAAAACTTGAGTATGCTCTATTTCAAAAAATTCTTTCTTCTGAAATGTTATTATTGAGAAATTATTCAAATCCAAAAAATAAAATAAAATAAAATTGAACAATTTTAAAAAGTGTAACGAATTATGAAAGTAGAGTTAAAAAATTAACATTTTTTATGATAAAATATTTTAATATTGTGTTTCATGATATTCAACAAGGAAGTTTTAAACCTGACTAGGATTTTTCCGAATTTCAGTTTATGCTTATTCACAAATTTTTCTCTCTCTCTAAATGTTATTTGTGTTTCAGAAGCAAAAGTTGGTCGATTCTAAGAACAGTTAAACAAATTTCTAAATAAATATATTTCTTTTAAAAGTATCAAGTATGGTAAAAATAAGGAGTGCTGTATTTCAGAAAAGTAATTTTCGATTAAAAAAAACTTATTTGTGTAAAAAACATAAGTTATTATTCTTTAACTTACATGAAATTATTCTAATTGATTTTAAATTATTTCTAACTTTTAGCAAATCAAACAATGTTTCTTAAAAAAAAATCGCCTTTAGTGTAATCGATTAATGGGTTTTTAAAAACCTTCAAAAAGTAATTTATAGGAAAAAATTCTAATAAGTAGTGCTTTGGTAATAAACAATCATTTTTTTTTCTGTTTATTAAAATGCTAAAAATTAAAATAGTTTTACTATGATGAATGTGAAAATAATGATAAATTATCGATTTCGTCATTTCCTGTTAAAAGATAAGAATTCACGAAAATCCCTTCTAAATAAAAACAAATTATAAAACTAAAATATATGTATTAAAATTGAAAGTTTTGGTCACTTAAATGCAGAAAATAAAATATTTCAATTCACGTAGTATATTAAAAGGTTGTGTTACAATCCAAAAAAATGCTATCTTTTCTGAAAGTAGAATTTGTTAAAAACTATTAAAATATCTTCAAAAATCATTTTCACTTTTGAAATAATTACTATTTCCTGATAAAAAGATTCCATTCACCTATTACATGATTAAGAAAGACAGTCGATAAGTTTATGTTTGAAATCTCTTCGAAAAATCCGAGTAAATAATTGTAGAATGAAGTAAGCAGTTACATTTCCCACGAAAAAGACAATTAAAACGAATTAGATAACATTTTCCTAAGATAGTATTCGCTTATCAAATGTATAACAAAGACAGTTAATATCTGCTGATAAGATTAATCATGTTTATAAACGGAAGTAAAGATTTACCAAACTTTTTTGAATAGTTGAAATTTGTGTCTAAGTGTAATAATCTCTCCTAAAACCAATAGTTATCCTTATTTACATATTAGTTATTTTGTGTTGAAAAGCTGATTACTTGTTGAATGTTTGTATAAGTCAGTAAGCATCTGCTGGAAGGGTGATGTATAAAGTCGATTTGAAATAGCAGATGAAACATATGGTTCACAAAAAAGTATAATTGTTACGTTTTTGAATTCGTCATTCTAAGGTTTTACAAATTAATTTTATTATTTCAGTGAAATATATGACAAACCAATGGTTTAATTCATACTGAATTTATTAAACTGTATAAAAGAATGAGTTGAATTGAAGTAGTAGTTTTAAAATTCATTAGAACTAGTGTAGAATCATCAAATAATTATCTATTGCAATAACAAACTATGAGTTGATTGAAATTATAATAATTGATAAATAGAAAATCTGAAAGATAGTGAGAAACGTTGATAATGGGGTTTAGGAAGTCTATTTCAGACGATTCAATGAATAGGATATGGTTCACAAGAAAAAGTACAATTCTAAACTTAGGTGGATTAATACTGGTAAAAACAATGTTTAATTCAAATCGTTTGGTAGCCTTCTAATCAATCTAAAAAAATGACTTGCTTATTAAAGAAATATAAAAAATTAATTATTTCTTCAATTTAAACATAAATTGTATTAACTTCCCTAGTATAAGAAAGAGGAAGAGGTAAGTATTTTTTAAAAATATGTAGTGTTCAAAAGTAAGTTAGAAAATATTGGGGCGCGGTTTGAATAGTGGATAGCTTATCAGTTACAAAAAATGAAATTTGAATGGGAGTTCGCAGGTTCGAAACCACGGCTTTCTAAAATGATCATACATTTGTGCGTAAAATAATTAAACTCTCGTACGTAAAATCGATAAAATCAGTTAAACTAAAAATAAAAATCATATACATTAAAAGAATTCGCAGAGTGAGCAGTTAAAATAGGTATTAATGAGTTATCTTAAGAAACCAACCTCTCTTTGCGCATACAGAAGGGGGGAATACAATTTTTTGTTTTGAAACATCTAAAATCTAAACATATAGACATAGTTTCTTGGCTCGATTAGTTAAGTCTTCAACATATCATCGAGCCAAGAGACTATTTTGCAGGTTCAAACCTTCCTCAAAACTTTTCAAAAATAAAATACCATTTTCAATAATAAATTCGCACTACCGCATACAGATGGCAGCATCAAAATTTTTTTTTCAGAAAACATGAGACATTTTTATCTTCATTCAAATTCTAAGACAATTCAGAAAAAAAAAAAAAAATCACCTTTAAAAATTAAGCCCCCCTAAAAAATAAGCCCCTCTAAAAAATTTAGGCTCCTCAAAGTCCCTTTCGAAAATACCTACATCTCAGTGGCGTGGCGTCCGGTCATCGCTGGATGCGGCGATGACCAAGCAATATTTTAAAACTCTTAATAAGCTTTTAAAACTCTACGATCCAGTTTTAGCAGAACATTTGGAGTTCATGTATAAGTGAAGGTAAGATTTAAAGTTTCTTTTTTGAACATTCAACCATTGAATTTTAGAGTTAATAATTTTTCACCACAAACTTAAACAATTGCGATGACCACCGAAAATTTTCACGCCACGCCACTGCTACATCTCTATGTTATAGTATGATATTTCCATTTCTACTCTATGTCGATTCGAAGAAAAAAAATTAAGCCCCCCTAAAAATAAGCCCCCCTAAAAAATAAGCCCATCGAAAAATTTAGTGTCTTCATACTTCCTCTCGAACAGACCCATGTTATAGTATGATATTCCCATTTCTACTCTAAGTCGATTTAAAAAAAAATTAAGCCCCCTCAAAAATTAAGCCCCCTCCAACATTTAACCCCTCCTACTATAGGATAAGTCTCCCAACAGGTGGATTCCACCCTCCTCCTCCACCCGCAAGGTGGATTCCACCCACAAGGTGGATTCCACCCACATCCACACACACCACCACCACCTGCTGGGGCTGAACTGTCCTTCTTCGCCTACTGACGGGTCGCAGGCGATTTTTGTCGCTTGCAATTTTTACGTGTAATAACACTATTAATGTTTAATTCATGACGTACGTAATGCCTGATCAATTCCGTGCAATTTTTTATGTCTTAAATTTTAGTCTTCGAAAAAATCATTTTTCAAATGGTCGTTGTAATTTGTTAAATTGCTTTTTTTTTTTAATTATTATTTTTATGTTTGTAATCACAAACAAATCATTAGAGTGAGAATTGTTACTGATAATTAATTTTCAAAGTTAAATAAACAAGTTTTAAATTAATTTGTGTTTTGTTTGAATTTTAGCGCTGCGGGGAGCGGTTCAGGCCCTGAGCGCAGAGGGTGGGACAAAAGCGCGCCTTTGCTCTGATGAAAGTGTTAACATTAGCGAGGGGAATTCGGAAACTGAGTAACGAGCAGCCTTAATGCTGTTCTGAAATGTTACCATTAGAATATTTAGATCCAGGTTCATTCGAGCATTATCTCAAACAGACTCTAGAAATTTCAAAACTAAATACCTTTTCTTGCAAGTAATACCCTACTAATGATTACATTATAGTAGTTTTACTATTTAAGAGTTTGGTTTAAAACGACAATTTAATAGTTTTTCTGATTTATGCTTGTAGGAAGAAAAATCTTGATGGATGCTTTTGAAATTGAATGAGAATAGCAGAATGTATCATACATTTAATTGTGGAAATGATATTTTACCTTCTACAGAAGGCAGTGTGTATAAATTTTAGAGGTCTTAGTTATTAGTCTTATTATCACTTTTTAATCGATATTTAACATAAAAGTGGATATTTAATAATTCAGAAAAGTTACTATTTTATATGTACAGAACACAATTTACAAGATTTCTGTTATTTATATAAAACATATAAATTTTGTTCTATAATAAAAGATTATTGATAAGGATTAACTGTTGTTTTCTTTTTTGCCATTTTATTTAAGTAAATATACTATATACTTTATAATATTACCATAATATTAATCATAACTTTCTTTTTGAGTACCTAGTGTGAAGTTGTATTATTAAGAGTTATCTTTGTTTTTGCAAAGTTATTCTTTAGTATTTTTACTATAAATTAACGGGGAAATTCAATGTCTGGTTTACCCGCATTTGTTATGAAAGGATATTTATAGGTAGCACAATTTGTAGCATATACCTGTAGCATAAAAGTAACTTAAATTATAACATTAATGTTATTTGATCAATACTTATTCAAAAAATATTCATAAGTACTTAGATACATATATTAGGTATAATTTATATATTTAGTGTTTTAAATGTATCATTTAAAAAAGATTATTTACGAGTTCTTTCTTCTCCATATATTATACACGATGTAAGTGGGAACTGAAACTTTGCACATTTGATTAATAGGGAGAGTCGTACGAAAAGAGGACAAAATTACATCAAATAAATGCATGATTTTTTAAGAACACTGACAGAGACATACAGAGAGACACACACGCATACGCACAAGCATGCACATGGACGATTAATCGTCAAAATAAACGAAATTTAGACACCTTCAATAAAACTAGAATGTTTCGGCCATCACAAAACTTTTTAATTCACAAAACAAAATTTTAATTCACAAAACAATAAAATGATCGAGAGCCGATATTTACACTATTCCTCGGATCGTCGTCTCGAACCCAACTCACAAGTTTCCAAACATTCCACATAGATGGCGCTTCTAGCGGCAACATATATATAAAACAAACCAGTTATGACTTCAATAGTAGTACAAGATTATCATATATCGATTTAGCAAGTAGATTTTTTTAATATATAAATGCATGATACTATTATGGAATTATGGGCAACGAATGCTTTTAATTCAATAAAAACAAATTTATTTACTTCACATAATCTATTACTATGATGAGTATTCCAAAAGGTTCCATGAATTTTATGCTTCCTTGTCTGCAACCAAACTTCAATGACAATTTGTTTATGTACTCACGATGCTAAGCGTGGAGTTCCGTTGAATTCTGTGAACATAGACTGATGATATTAGCATTGCATACTTCGAACAAATAATTGAATTTCGGTTCCCCCTCTTTGATAACCACTACCAAATTGAATGTCAATCTAATCGTATCATAAGGATTCTGAATTTGAATTTGAATTGGCTTCTGTGCTCATAAACTGGAGATATAAGTACCATATAAATCTGACAAGTCACCGATTCGCGCCACTCCCTCTTGTGGGAATTTGCTCTAAATCCACACCAGTTCACATAAAGATAGAAATTTATATGAAATTACATCCTATTCTACGCAGTATTTCCAGAGTTAGTATCACTATAAAGGTTTATGTCACAAACAAACGGACAAATAAACAGACTCACGGACATGCAATTTCTGAAAACTGTCAAATCGTGTTAAGGACCTTCTAAAACGTATAAATCCGCCAAAAACCGGAAGTTGAAATTTTTCTCGAATCCAATAGTTTTTCTTCTATGTAAAAAAAAAAAAAGTAAAAGTAACAGAAAAATTATTTTGTAAACGATGTAACAATATTATAAAATATAGTTCAAACTATAATTATTGAACATCTTTGACGGTTTTTATGCTGTAGAAACCTTTTCATGTATATTTTAGCACCTTTTAAGTAAATTTTTATCAGAATTGTAATATCGTATATTTAGATGTAACAATAGTTTTTTGAATGAAAAATGCGTTTAGTTCGAGAGGCAAGAAAAATAGGTACACGAAGCATACTCACGTCTTGTAGTTGCTGAGAGTTAGTTTAAACAGCAAAGCAAGCCAACGAAGTAACCAAGCAACTTTAGAGGTTTTTGCACATGTGAACGATTTTAGATGTATTAAGTGCAATTAGCGATCTTTTATTGAAGTTGGTTTCTGTATAAAGTAAATTAAAGTTAAGTGCCCGATGTTCTATCAATATGAATACACTGTAAAAAAAAATCTGTAATCCTACAAAACTAGTTTTTGTAAAACTACAGAAATCTGCATGTTTACTAGAATTTTATCTGTAACCGGGTATAATATTTACCACTCGCATAGTAGAAATACATGAAATATCTTAAGGCTCGTTTACACGGAGCTAGTTTACTAGCTACAAGCCGGCTAGAAAAGTAGCGGCGAGTCAGCTAGCGAGATAGTGATCGTTTACACACGAACTTATTTGCTCGCTCAGTAGCCAGCTCGTTATTGCGTCACTTGCTGCGTTCTAAAGCTTTCTTTTATGTTTTTTCTGGAAACAGTGTTTGTTTTTATATTAAGTGCCGAGTTTTCCTGTCTGTTTTTTTTTCTTTTTTTTTATACGTGTGTGTGTGTGTCCTTGGAAAATTTAAGTGGAACGCAAATGATATAGCCGAGTTTTTAAATGTATACCAAGAGTACCCTGTGTTATAAAAAATAAAACACGCAGATTACTTCAATTCGAAATTAAAAGATGAAATTTGAATTTTATATTTTAATGATAATTTATAAAAGTTCATTAATTTTTAAGGTTTTAAGACCAGTGTCCATTATTGTAACGTTTAATTAGTCTATTTTCAGTAATGGACACCCCATGTAATCGTTGCTAAAACTGCAATTTCACTGATGTTTAATAGGAACACCAAAATTTTATAAATAGTGCTGCTTTTAATTAATTTCATGTGGTTAATAAAATTTTCAATATTATCACATAATTTTTTTTATAACTCTGCCCTGTTTAGCTTATCTGCCAATCAATGAAACAAACCAGGAAGTAAAGCATATTGTTTAAGGGCATATGGAAAAGAGAGGCTCATAGGGCTCAGCCCCACCCCATTTAAATAAAAACTAAAGCGCGTAATTTCGCGTCCATCTGCCGCACCTCGGATAACTCAATTTCCTATCACAGTTTATTTTAAATAAAATGTGACTTGCGTCTGCTTGTCACTTATTTGACTTCTTTTTTTGAGTAAAATTTCCGGTCTGAAAAGACTTAACGAAGCCGTAGCGGATACGCGGGAAATTACGGTAAACTATTATTTTAACACAATCAAACTGATTGCTAAAGCTATCATACGAATTGAATATTTCCAACTGAGCGAAAAAAATGCCCAGGCCGAGAATCGAACACAGATCCTTGGCTTGCAGATATGCTCACCGGTTGCCGGCCCAGTTAGCTTAAACGGTAGAGCATTAGCCCTGTAAGCCAATGATCTGTGTTCGATTCCTGGCCTGGGCATTTTTTCGCTCAGTTAAAAATATTAAATTCGTAAAAAAAAAAAAAAAAAAAAAAAAAAAAAAAATTACTGAAGTTGTTAAAAATCTATTATTTTCTGTCTTAAACATTTTCACTTATTCATCTCTCACAAAAAAAAAATATTGTAATATTAATAAAATCTATGGTAATAATTGAACTAGTAAATCTGCAGATCAGTAGCCTCAAACGCCATCATAGTTCTGCAGTTTTATTTTGAAATTATTTTATTTAGTATTTAAAACATTCAACCCTCAGTATCATTCCTATCATATTTGTAATACTAATTACTAAAAGTACTTTCAGGTAGTTTAACTGAGAAAAATAGTGGAAAATATACGAATCTATTCACTAATACGCCAAAACTTTTTTTTTTCGATTTTTTTTTTCACTTATTGCCCTCTAAACCCTGTACAGTCTCAATAATTTGATAACTGCAATTCCCCGACATTAGTATTTTCAACTATCTATCTAAAATAATTAAAATATTCACCTTGTGATAATTACGGTAGTTATTTCAAACAGCGAATAATTTTCAAAAATATTTTAATTATTGGTATCCTAATTGTTAAGTTTATTCGAAAAATATATTTTTCTCATTCACGCCGACACGAACTACTTCAGTCGACATTGTTTACATTTACAGAACTGTCCAAACCACCGAATACTCGCAGCGATTTCACTAGCAACAACGTTTACACACAGCGAGTTTACTAGCCAGATAGCTCACACGCCAGCGAGTAGCGAGAAAAGTAGCCGAGCTTTCAACTTTTTTCGCACTCGCTGAGCTGCCAGATAGTTCGCTAGCCAACGTGTTTACACGGGGCGAGTTTATTAGCAGCTAGTGAATTCGCCGGCTTGTAGCTAGTAAACTCGCTCCGTGTAAACGACGCTTAAGTCTCCCATGTCAGCCAATGAGAAAGGAAATCAATGATGACGTAATGACTATTCACGCAACCACAGAGATGTTCAAGGTATCCATCTTGATTATGATTTCAAATTAGGATGTAAGTAAATATTTCGTCTTTATGAGTTAAATTTTGTTATATTTCCATTCTCCTTGATTCCTAATAAGTAAAAATGAACTACACAGTAAGACCGTTTGATTTCGAATTATAATGTAACATGATTTTAGCAGGTATTAATGCGATATCATCCTATTATTTTATTGTTAAATATTTATCGTTCAGTCAAATGACTATTCTTTACATCAGTGTTTACTGCATGCGTGCAATTTCCAATGTTTTATGTAAAAAATAATATTTTATTGCAATATGGTTAGCAGATTAAATATTTTATTTCTAATTAGTGATGCAATGAATAGTACCCCCCCCCCCCTTTTTGACTGATAATGAAGGCTAAATATTCCACTATTCTTCTGCAGAATACTTAAAATGTATACCAAAATTATCTTTCTTAATATTAGAGTCGTGCCGTGTAATCGGTATTTATTGTACTAGATTCCGGCATCGGGTCGGGTTTACCTTACTTTTTTGGTTCGGATCGACCTTACTTTTTTGGTTCGGATCGGGTCGGTTTGGGTTTTGAATCTTGTGTGTCGGGTTCGGGTTGACTGATTTTTCAAAAGAATGTCCAAAATATTTTTTTTCAGGTTAAAAATCTAGGTATTGGGCAGATGGATAAAATTGAAAGTTTGTTTATAAAAAAAATTTATACAATAAAAATTTTACTTTAAAAATTTTCTTCATAACACCCCCCCCCCCCCCTCACGCTTACATGTTTTATAATCTGTGTTATTGTTGATACTCTTAATCAAACCAATTAGGAAGCAAAAAGTGATCCTTCGAAGTTCCATATTTTTCATTTATGTTGGCGAACATGCAAAGAGGTGGTTTAACTTAATAAATTTTATATATTCTTTTACTTTCCTGCAAAATTTCCTGCAAAATTTGTTTTTGTTTTGGTAGCAATAAAAATTTTTGAATATGATCATTCTAGACATTTCATCAATCGCACACTAGATGAAGCAATGGTAGCCCAATCTCCAGTTGAAAAAAGTTGCATAAGATTTCAATTGTATAAAGTAAAAGATTATTTCAAGATCAGAAGTGATTTTGCTTCATATATTTTTTATGCTTTCTGAATATTAATGACTTGTTTATGCATAGATGTAATAGTTTCCCTATTTATGGAACATTATACTGTATATTATCCATAATATAAACTAAGCCTTTAAGCATGGATTAAACTAAGCATGGGACAAATTTTGAAACTTTCAATTTCTTTAATTATAAAATTGTTTCTGAAAATTATGTTTCTATATTGTTCAGGGACATTAGAAAGTGTTTCATTTTGTATTCTGTAAACTGAAATATTGTTTTTGTGTCAAACAAAGTTCATTTTCTTATTTTTGTAAAATGTGTCCCATTCCTCCATACTCTCTCCTATGCTTCTAACTCTGAATATTGGGCACTTTTCTATCCATACACACATATCATGGGTATGTGTTTAAAAACTATCAGAAATATTATACATATGTTTGCGTGTATATGAAAAATGAAATGTTGGTAAAATTTTTCTATTCCTAGAGAAGGATAAATGGTTCTTAACTGTGCCTTAAATAAAAAGAATTTATCATATTTCTTATATGTATTTTTTTCTTAACTTTTAACTCATGTTACCGGCCTCTCAGACCACAGCTTTTTTTTAAATTTTTATAGTTTTGCAATTATTTATGTACTTGCAATTTTCAGTTTAACTACAAGCACTACCGAAATTTTGTTCCGTTGTGAACTTTAGTACTATCACCAGACACTTTTGAATAGGTAAATTTTAATTATAACAGTCCTGTACAAAAAGTTCAGTACAAAAACACCATCCTATGAGTTAATCGTGCCTTTTATTCATCTTTCGATAAAGCGGTCTCGCAGACAACTTCACACTAATTGACTTCACACTAGTTGTGACAATTTCTGTGACATCAGTTAAAGGTTAAGGAGTAAATTTAATAATAGCTCATTCATATTGAAATATGTATTTATTTTATCTGAAAAATTGTTCTGCTCAAACTTTTTGTGAAAATCTTAGACTTGGAAAAACCTAAATATAAACAACTGCATTTTAATTTTACGTGAGTTTGAGCGATAAAATGCCGAGTTTTTACTTTCTCATGCAAAGAGAGATATAGGGTAGGTAGGGGTAAAGATATGAGCGGGGCAAAAATACGCACCGGCTGATTTCATATGAAGCAACATTTCGGCTCTCATGACCAATAGGTGGCAGTTTTGTTTCAAGTGTACTAGTCATTTGTTTAAACCTTTGATTAAAAGTAGCAATTTGTGCTAAGAAAATGAGGTAAGTTTAAATTTTCGAATTTTGATCTAATATTTTTTAAATTTCACTTTATTTTTTAGCTGATAGTACCTGGAATTTTTACAAATCCAAAATTTTAGTGGAGATCGAAATATTTTTAGCTTCTAAATGCCGTAGTTTACCTCGATCACATTTGTTTATACTTATAGGTAGCCGGTTAAGCAAAATACTGCAGAATAGGGTAAAAGTACGCATCCTTCTTCGGACAAAGATACGAACATGTTTAAGATATGGGACTTTGCCCTATCATTTTAGCTAGATGCAAAGCTTTTCACAATTTCTAAATTTATATTATATAAAATATAATAGCTGCTTAACTAATATAAGTTAGTAAACTACATTTTCCTTTTTCTAGGTAAGTTTTTTTTTTTTTTTAAATATAGAACGTTGGTATCTACCTACCTACTTTTAAAAATCAATATTGTTTCATGAATCGCTTTTGTTTTAAACCTTAATCCTTAACTCCTGTTAACGGTCTCGCCGATTGCTGCAATATTCAGTTTTCACAGTTTAACTTGTAATTTTCAATTTAAGTAGTTATGTTAGTTTAATTTTGATTCGTTTGGTAAATTAGAAGTATAGCTGAAGACTTCTGAATGCGGGAAATTTTACTATAATAGCCCTTTGCATAAAGTTTAACGCAGAAACCGCCTCTTATGAGTCAGTCAACCATTTTATTCAATCAACGATTAAGCGGTCTCGGAGACCACTTACAGTATTTATGAAACGATTTTTGTCACAACAGTTGGAGGTTAACTGCTATTTGTGATCTCGCAGACCGCTGTTCTTTTCATGGTCTAGTTTAGAATTTTCAGTTTAAATATTATCAAAATTTACTAACGCTTTTACATTACTCATTCATTTTAGTGAAAATAGGGGCAAAATCCGGCCGTAATGGGGAAAAAATGCGCACTGCGAATCTTTTGCCTCATCACTGCATACTTTTAGCCCAACGAATAGGGCAAAGATACGCAGAGCAATGTTTTTTTTTAAATTACAATTTCTCACGGAATTATAATTTGACAGAATGTCGTTTGATAGTGGTCGTATGATGGTGGAACGTGCCTAAGGTTTTAATACAACATTTTAATCAGTCGTCACATAAGTTTAGATCAATGTGCTCGTTAAAAATCAAAATTAATAAGTGCGTAACTTTAGCCCCCACCTATCCTACATCACTTAGGTGTGTCATGTGATTGTGAGCCATGTTGTGGACAACTTGTCAGCAAGCGCCATTGAGATCAACCATGATGGTGAATATCGATGGCGCTTTTTAACAAGCTGTCCTCACTTCAAGTACTTGTGGGCATGATACCCACATATGTTTGAATATTAAAGTATATACATTTGTCCATTTGCCTACATAAAACATTGTTATTAGAGATGTAATTGTAGATTACATTTCATAATATCAATAAAACAGGATTTCCTTTCCTTTTATTTCGGGTTCGTGTTGAAATAGGCCTGGGTTGAGTTGCAGGTTGCCGGAAATTATTTTGGCTGATTCTGGCCAGGTTGCGGATCGAGGAAATATTTTTGGAGGGTTCGGGTCGAGTTGCGGGTTGACTTAAGTATAATATTCGGTTTTGTGTCTGGTGCAACTTGACCCGTGCAGGACTACTCTGTAGTCGGGAAATTTTTAATATATCAGGATTCGTACGGTCCTTAAAAGTACTTGCATTTTTCAAAAGGTTTTTTTTGTGCTTGAAAGTGCTTATTTTCATACAAAAATTTTTAAAAGCCCTTTAAAGTGCTTTACTGTCATATTATTTCTTAATCGGGGGGTGGAACTCTTCTGCATTTCTTTTCATTTCTGATTTAAAAAATAAAGATAAAACCGCCATTGCTAACCTTTCTTCTGAAATTTCACCTCCCCTTTTTACTCCCTTCTCCACAATACCAAAGTTTAAACTGTTTAAAACTTTTTTTTTTATTCTTTAACTGATGTTACCGGTCTCACAGACTAGTGCTTTTTTCAATTTTCATAGTTTAACTTGCAAATTTCAGTTTATTACAAACACTACTGAAATTTTGTTTCACTTTAGTACTAACACCAGAGACTTTTGAATAGGTGAATTTTAATTATAACACTCCTGTGCAAAAAGTTTAGTACAAAAACAACATCCTATGAATTTATCGCGGCTTTTATTCATCTTTCGTTGGAGCGGTCTCACAGACCGCTTCACACTAGTTATGTGACAATTTCTTTGATATCAGTTAAAGGTTAAAAAAAAAATTGCTCTACTGTATTTGTTACTTTAAGTGAAAAAATAATCGGTCCTAAATTTCATTAACTATTCATTCCATCATATCCATTTCATTAAAATTTTATCTGAATTTCACCTTCAAAATTTCGTTTCCCCGTTTTCTTCACATCTCACAGTAATAATATTTAAGTTTCAAAACTCTTTAAAACTGCTTAAATTAAAAAAAAAAAAAAAAAAAAAAAAAAAACTGTTCTGTGTCATTTTATTGTCACAATAAATAATCAAGATTTTTCTTCCCACTCGAAATTGGCATCCCCCCCCACCGCCAAAGAAAAAAAAAAAAAAAAAAACTTAGAGCACATAGAATTTTAAAGTCTTTAAAACTCTTTATAGACCAGTGGTAGGGGAGGAAAAAAAGGGCCGCATTTGGAATTAATTAGGGGAAAACTGGAAATTGTTTTAATCCTTTTACTTAAAGTCTAGAATGAATGTACTAAGTTTTCCCCCTCTTACTAGGTGAGTGGTTGAAGATATGTAAGGATTTATAGTCAAAAAACACATTTTTATTAATTACCATAACAATATCTAAAAAAAACTAACTCTATCAAAAACATTGTCAATACAGATGTTGTAGAGGTTAAAATTCTGATTGAAATGTGTACTTAATATTTTTGTTGAATTTTTACAATTATAATGCAAAGTTTTGCCTAATTCGTTAATCAAGTGATTGAAGCCAGAACAGACGAGGTTATCAGTTCACCCTGTTTCTAATTTATATATATATATTAATTTATTGAGGATTTTGTAATTATTTTAGGCTTTATTTTGGATATTTTCAGAGTTATGGCTTAAACTCTTGATTACGGAATATAGCCCAGTGGTAGGAAATGAAAAAAAAAAGGCCGAATTCGGAATTAAATACGGAAAAGCTGGAAATTGTTTTAATCCCTTCAACATAGGTCAGAAATAAACGTACTAAGTTTTCCCGCCCTACTAGGTGCGGCTTTGCCGCTACGAACAAATAGATAACTTAAAAAGTGCACTATTTCATGATTTTTAGCATATTTCAAAAATGATTTGTAAATGATGGGAAATATTGTTTATGATCTCTGATATTGTATTTGAATTATGCGTCGTATTTAATTTGACATATATAGTGAATAACAGTGCGTATGCATCACATTTAAGGAGGTCGAAAATAGTGGGGAGGAGCGAGGGAACAAATGAGTGTGCAGGATTCTTGTCGCTAGAGGAATAGGTCAACCAATAGCACAATTTTAAACTTCGATATTTTACGAAAAGGACTAAGATGGTTTTAATAAAAATTATATTCGACTAGTATACAAGCATCTTAAGTTAAATTCATAAAATTTTAAAACCTTCGGAATATTGAAAAAAAGTATTATTAGTTAGCTTAAAGTTAGCTTTACGTTTTTTTAAACTAAGGTTTAAGGTTGACGATATCAGTTGAGAAATGGCATGTAAAACGGCTGTCAATTATGTAGGGGAGACCGGGGGAATGGCGACACCTTAAGGGAATTTAAATTTTTTCACCTCGAAAAAATGTTTATTTTTTAATAGTAAAGATTCTAAAGCTGAATCATGATCTTTAGTATCTGTATAAATTTAACCGTAATCATAACTGTAAAGTAAGCATACATAAAAAAATATTTTTTAAACCTCTGCACAGTGGCGGGATTACCCAGGACACTGGGGTAATTCCGCCACTGTACCGGGGTAATGCCGCCACTCCTTAATGACCTAGTACATGCATCAAATGGATACTAGGAAACACACAATTTACTGAAAATAGTTAGAAAGCAATGTAATTGAGCAAAATAATGGTTAAGCTTACAATTTACTTCATATTGCAAAAGTCACTCTGCTGAATCGGCTCCACAACATTAAAATGAGGCCATTTCTCACCCGATTTGCATGGTGGCGGCATTACCCCGAGAGGACAATATGGCGGAAATCCTCAAGCAAAGCCGAAACAAGAACCGAACTTGTTCAACACATTACATCAAAATGTCGGCGAATGCATATAGTTTACGGGTCATATTATCTTAAATACCTAATATTACAATAAAAGGTGCTTATCTCTACTCATTTGAAGCTCCAAAATAACAAGCAACTAGATGAAAACTACATTTTTCACTAGAACAAAAGAACGACGTACAGCAAAGTCACTCTCACTTTAGGCACTGTTTATATTGTTGGCCGCTATAGTGCAGGCACATTCACTATCTCAAACTGCCCTTAGTTTTTAAACTAGGTGGGGTGTCGGCATAACCCGGGTTGGCGGCATTCCCCCGGTCTCCCCTACCTCTTTCTCGATAACTACTAAATTATAATCCTCAAAATATACAAAATAAAGCATTAACATATTTACAGAAACATCTCAAGGGCCTCAACAACTTAAAGAAAATACATGTATGTAATAAACGGAGGCAGGGTGGATTGATAACTCTGTCTCTCTCCTGATTAGCGGTTAAGGCAAAATTTAGAAATAGAATTGCGACCTTAATGTTCAGCAAAAATATTAATATGGGTACTCATTTTATTCAGAATTTCAAATTCTACAACATTTGTATTGACAATGTTTTTGGAAGCATTAATTGTTCTGAGATATTGTTAAGGTAATTTAAAAAAAGTTTTTCGACTATAAATATGTACATATTTTCTAATGTTCACCTAGTCCGTGGGATAAAACTTGGTACTTTCATTTTAGACCTAAACGGAAGGGATTAAAACAATTTCCAGTTTCCCACCCACATAATTGTGAGTTACATCCCCCGATCACGGGTCTTTGAAATAGAATTGTGACAATGTTCAACAAAAATATTAAATGGAGTTCTCATTTTACTCGGAATTTTAAGCTGACGACAAGCTGAACACGGAAATTGCAAAACCTAAATTTCATTCCAGATTTCAAAGTGCTGCCATTTGCAAAATGACATCAGCGTTACGCGCAGATATATATTTGTTTTTTATAATATTGATAGATATAGATTTTATTTTCATATCAAAATCTTGGTGTTTTTTTTTCTTTTCAAACTAATTTTTTTCACCCTTAAATCCATTTACATCTGAGCCAAATCAATACTCGATCATTTCAAAGCTACTGTATAACATTAAGTGTGTATTTTTAAATAATATATAGGGGAGACCGGGGGAATGCCGCCAACCAGGGTTATGCCGCCACCCCACCTAGTTTAAAAACTAAGGGCAGTTTGAGATAGTGAATGTGCCTGCACTATAGCGGCCAACAATATAAACAGTGCCTAAAGTGAGAGTGACTTTGCTGTACGTCGTTCGTTTGTTCTAGTGAAAAATGTAGTTTTCCTCTAGTTGCTTATTATTTTGGAGCTTCAAATGAGTAGAGATAAGCACCTTTTATTGTAACATTAGGTATTTAAGATAATATGACCCGTAATCTACATGCATTCGCCGACATTTTGATGCAATGTGTTGAACAAGTTCGGTTCTTCTTTCGGCTTTGCTTGGGGATTTCCGAAATATTGTCCTCTCGGGGTAATGCCGCCGCCATGCAAATCGGGTGAGAAATGGCCTCATTTTAATATAGTGGAGCCAATGAGTGACTTTTGCAATATGAAGTAAATTGTAAGGTTAACCATTATTCTGCTCAATTACTTTGCTTTCTAACTATTTTCAGTATGTTGTGTGTTTCTTAGTATCCATTTGATGCATGGACTAGGTCATTAAGGAGTGTCGGCATTACCCCGGTACAGTGGCGGAATTACCCCAGTGTCCTGGGTAATCCTGCCACTGTGCAGAGGTTTAAAAAATATTTTTTTATGTATTCTTATATTACAGTTATGATTACGGTTAAATTTATACAGATACTAAAGATCATGATTCAGCTTTAGAATTTTTACTATTAAAAAATAAACATTTTTTCGAGGTGAAAAAATTTAAATTCCCTTAAGGTGTCGCCATTCCCCCGGTCTCCCCTACGTAATGTGAGTCCTACTGTAAAATGCGCAGAAAAACAGAAAAGTGACTTCGGACAATGAATTTTTTTAAAAGATTAATTTTCTATTTTTTTAAAATGTATTGCAGTATTTCAAAGAGAATTGAAAGTATATGCTTTTTGGTATTGTTATTATTATTTGGTATTAATATTCTGCATAATTTGATTTTTGGAGTCTTATGTGTAATTTTGAAATATGCCTGGAAAGGGATGTGGGGGAGGGACAAGGTTCTTCCAGTATTTTAAATTCTTAAAGTTTGTCGTTATCATCTAGACTCTTTGAAATTTTTAGATGGTAAAAACATAATGCTTTCGTATCCCGAGTGAAAAAATATTAATATTTTGTGGGAAAAAGGCTGGTAAGATTTTTACCACGATGTAACTCAGGTTTTTGCTTATTTTGTCGAAGTTTTTGCACATTTTATTTCGTAAAAAATATTTATATTTGTCCGAATGTTAAGAAATTTTCTTAGGTAAATGTAAATCTCGCCTGTTGATTTGCTCCAAAAAGATTGTGTAAAAATACGGACGTTTAGTTAGTTTTATGGTAGAAAAAATATAGTCTTTGTGAGGCACGAAGTGACCTACGCTCATTAATGCATTTGAAAGAGTTAAAACTCATGTTTTTAAAAATCAATTGCATCATCAGTTAGAAGATTTTAACTTTTAGAGCATATATATATACATATTTGCCGATACTTCTAAAATATCATCCTGGAATAAATTGCTACAAGCTTTCGGAAAACTTTTTTGATCTTTTTTTCAAAACTTTAACTGCTAGGTGGGGAGAATATCGTAAATTTAATATCGGAATATATCAACGTGTTAATATTGGTGATATATCGCGATAACTACCGTAAAGTGTATGCGAATAGAAAAATTGCTTATTTTAAAAGATAAATGGCATGTTACCAAAAATTTTGGTAGAAACAGATGTAGAAAGGAGCTAATAAATGTTTCATGTTATTTTCTTCTACAGCATCCTTTAAATATATGTAGGGAAGGTGGGGCAAAATCGGGTACCATAAAAGTTGTTAGTCTCAAATGCTGTGAAATGGGAAAACAAACTTTGAACACTGTTTTTAATGTAAAATGAATCCTTGGCGTTCTTAAATAAAACGTTCTTTTCAAACAATATATATATATATAATTATTTATATTAAAAAATAGCTTTTTTCAAACGTATGCAAAAATCTGGTTTTACCTCGCTGGTTGGGTAAAATTGGGTATTCATTTAAAACTACTGGAAACTCATTTTGGTCAAAAAGATCTTGCTTAATATAGTAAAAAATGCATTTTAATTATTTTTAACAAAACGAAATTGCTCATGTGTTCTTCCATGTGTAAAAAAATAATTCGTTGGCAAATTTTCTACGTTATATAGGCTTGCTTACTTTACACTGTACGTTTTCGAGTTCTTTTAGCTTCAAAAATCACAGATGAATTTGTCATCATATTCTTCTGCATTACTACATGCTTCGTGTGCCTAATCGTGGAATTTTAAACATCGTATTTGGATTTAGAATTTGAGTAAAGTTCATAGCAAAACATACAGGTTTCATTATCCTCTTCTTTTGAAGATGTGTGCGCAATCTTTTTTGGTTTCTTTTTTTCTTTTAAAGAAACTTCTTTTTTCGTCTTGCAGTTTGTTTGGCTTATTTCTCCTTAATATCTGCTTCGATCTGTAATTTATAGGGAGAAGAAATCAAAATAAGTTTTTCCCTTTCTTTTCTCAATTCTAAAGCCTTCCTTAGAAGGGGATAATAACATTTTAGGCGAAATTGGAAATACAGATTGCTGGGCTACATAGTCTGAAGATGTCGAATGGATAATTTTAATAATGTATTCTGTTGATGTAACATTTTGAATGAGTGATGACGCCTGTGATTGTGATGTTAACTGCTGCATCTGGAAGCAGCTCGACGTGAAAGCTGCTGGATGTTGTCAACTCGTTTATGTTCGGAAGGTTGAGCTCCATTATCCTGTGATGACTTTCATGGGTTTCTCTGTCACTTCCAAAGGAGCAAAAAGATGGTCTGGAAAAACATTGTTGTAGGGGAAAATCCCTGTTTTCACGAACCTTCTGATTGCAGTATTTACAATTGCTGCTCTCGAAAATGCAGTTTTAAATAATTTTCCAATTTGGTAAATTGTTATAGATTGCGCAGAGTTGGAAAATAACCACTTTTTCACCTCTTGTTCTTAGTATGAGCTTAGAGATGCTTGAAAGACACATCAAGGGGTTGAAATCGATGCGTTGCGTAAGGAAAGAAGCATATATAAATACATTGCTTTCTCTTACTAGATTAACTGGATTCTTTTGTATGAATTGAACACCTATTAAGGATTTAAAGAACGGACTTTTCAGGACAAGGATTGGAAAAAATCTGTACATTTTTTAACCAAATCTTCCTCTTTCGTAATCCATCCACTCCTATTATATACAGCAAATGAGTCTGGGGAAAGTTTCATTCGTCAAGAGGGTTTTTTTTTTGCCTGTTTAATATTTGATAAAAAAAATTCTGTTATAGATTATATAGCCTAGTTATATAGGATTGGGATTTTTTGGATTATTTGTCAATTTGGGCAGATTATTTTATTTAGAGAAACAAGTCACGAAATATATTTGCATTTTAAGTGGACCCATAACGCAAGTTATTACACCTCAGATTAGAAAGTTATTTATTAAAATGTAATAAGCATAATATAAAATTATACCTTAATTAGTACCATTATTTTGTTCATTAATAATTGCAAATTATTTAATTTCATAAATGTAAGTTAAAAATTAGACACTTTTTAATATAAAACAAAATCAAAATTAAAGTTTTTTCATTATAACTAGATAGAATTATATTATAACTTAACAGCATTAAGAATGCAATTTAAAATTCCATGCTAATTTATTAACTTTACTAAAAATACATTCTATGAGTGTCGGACAAAATCGGGTATAACCAGTTCTGACCCACTCTTAAGTACCCGGTATTACTTCAACATAACAGAGTTTAAACATAGCGTCACTACTCTTAATCCTATAAGCAAAAGATCAGTAAAAATTTTAAAATATTATCAGGAAAGGAAAGAATTAGATATAGTACTCAGGAATAGTTAATATGCTGAAAAAACGTGGTTATACGCGTAAAATCTAGAATCAAATAAAACAATTTTTTAAGAGTAATTGAAACTAATTCCTTCACACTAAAATAAAACCGCACACAGTAACGTTTCAATCAGCTATAAATGCCATAATGGTTACCGACAAGTTATTTCTCGTGTTGGCTGATAGACAGAAGTACAACTGAAGGAGGGATCTGCGCTACCCGGCTTAACCCACCTACCCTGTTTTTTACAACTCGCCCATATGTATATATATATACACACATACAAAATAAAAATATTTTTTTAAACAAGAACGTAAAATAATCAAGCTTCAACGACAGATTATAATTTTCCAACACATTCAGAATTATGTAAAAAAAAAAAAAAAAATTTTAATAAAGTTACATATGATGGCTAAGTAAGCAAATTACAAAACACGTAACACATTTGAAAATTAAAGTTCAGCAATTATTATCAGTCATCGAAAAAATATTCGAATTTCTTTGTCCAACGCTATATATGATCTATACATTTGAATATATACCAAATAGTATGCTAAACATTAGTTCATTTAAGAAACGCATTTTCACAGTTGAAAATTCCCCTTCAACATATTTCGTCAATAAACGGAAATTTATACATATTTTTTGCAGCCTGTATATGATTTACAGATTTTATACATACGAAGTAAATAAATTAGTTAAATTTAAAAAAAAAAAAACTCTTACCACAACAAATAACGAACTTCCAGCAATTATTGTTTATTTATACAGTAGTATAAGCAAATCCTTTTGTTTCCCCCATAAATAAACGATTAATGCTATGCTCATCATGTTCTATAGTAAGCATCTTTTTGTACATTTCAGTGATGTGTATCAATTTCTATATGCTTGAAATAGTGTAATATCATTCCAATATACTACAAATGATTTTTCCCTACATACCATTGAAATAGACCATAAAAAGTCATTGATTAAAATAACAAATTTTCCAAAAAAAATCAGTTGATTTCATCATGATTTAATCGTTGATTAAAATCGTTAACACCCTATTGCAGCCAAATGGCAAGCATTAGTTTTTTTTAATCACGATTGATTGACGAATTTTTTCCCTCAACCAACTGACGCTTTTTGCAATATTTTTTTACATTTAAGAATTTCACAATATTTTTCTTTTACCTAACAAATGGAGAATTTTGCAGCTTTTTCTTACAAACTTTCTTTGCAGTTATCCAAAATTTTTAGCCTAATAAAATATAAAATTATAACTAAAAATTAAATAAACAGCACATAAAGAAAAACTATAAAATTATTTAGGTATTTTAATTCCAAAATTTCAATTGACTAAGGTTTAATGCAGTTTTATTTATTTTTTAAAATAAATAAAATTGTGTGATTTGTGTTAGGTTGCCGTTTTCTCCGAGACGGGAAAATTTAAGTTTACCTATGACCTTTTAGAGAGGGGGGGGGGGGGTGGTTACTGCTCCTGCTGACCATTAAATTTTCAAATTAGTGGTTCAAATGAATTTTTGGTGTTCTTGGGCCAGCGGACCACCAATGATTTCGAACACTGATTGATTTTTTAAAGGCTGAAGATTTCCTTGTAAAAGAGATTTAAATTGATATACTGTTTAATTTTTTTATTAATTCCCCTGTGTGAAATTTGATTATTGTTATGTTTGCACAAGAAATATTTTGTCTTAAAATATTTACTCTTTCATTTAAAACAGGTGGAGAATTTAACCTGATGCTTGGATCTATTCCATTTTACCAGACTTGAAATCCTGATTTAGAACATACTAAGCTTCAAGAATTCTTTTTATTTGATGACCTGAATGGTCAGAGAGGGTGCAGCGCCCTCTTAAAACTGTATGAGAGAAACTGTATGTAAAATGATATTATATTACAGTAAATATTAGTCTGACATACTATACATATAATTTAATGATTATATAATTTGTATTTTCAATAAATGGAGCGGCATACCGCAAACCAACTTAAATGTGTTGCTATTTAATAGTGTCTGTAACCATTTCTTTTTCAGCTATTGCAAGGCTGCGGCTGATGAATATTTTTCTTTTTTACGAGTATAGTTAAAAAATAAATAAATCGTCGTCATAGATTATCATTTAGGAATACTGAAAAAATACTTATATGTAAGAATAATTAGTCGCTTGGTGGCGACACTGCTGTTATTAAATTAACCCTTCAAAGTAAGTATTTAATATGTTGTAGAAATACATTGTGTATTTAAAAAAAAAGCTTTAAAGTTTAAAGTAATACTTTTGTATTAGCTGATATTAGAGGTTAAGTGGATTCTGCTACTTATAGCTGCCTTTTTAATTAAAACAATAATAAAAACAGGGTATGTATTTAAATCTAAAGAAAATTATTATTTTTTTTTTCTTTGTGAATAAGCAAACACTAAATGGACTGTAAGTGTAACTGAGTGCGAAGAAATATTCCAAAATGTAAAAGGACAGAATGGTAATATTTGTGGGGAAAAAAATGTAATTATTTTGTTAAATTAGATCAAAATGGTTTACATTTGTTTTTTAAATATATTTCAAAGACAATAGAATCAATAATTAAAACTTAAATAATTTTCGGTTTAATGAAAATAAAAAAAAAGCTTTCCTACTGCAAGATAATCTCGTATAATCTGAAATTTTGTTTATTATTACACCATAAAATGATAAATTGAAAACAAAAGTGAGGGGAAAAAAGAGAGCTACAATCCGGCGTAACCATTCCCCATAAAGATGAGAGAAAATCCTGAATCGTGATTCAAACTTTTAGCAAAAAATTGGAATAGAGAAAACCTTGAATTATGATTTAACCTTTCACCAGAAAATTGGATTTAAAAACAATCCTGATTCGTGGTCCTACCTTTTACCAGAAAATTTGATTAAAAAAAACTAAATTATGGTTCAAACTGTTACCAGAAAATTGGATTTTAAAAAAACCTGATTTATAGTTAAACCTTTTATCAGAAAATTGGATTTAAAAAAAATCTTGATCTATGGTTCAACCTTTCACCAGAAAATTGGATTTATAAAAAGCCTGAATCATTGTTTAACATTTCACTAATATAATGGTATTTGAGAAAGCACCAATAGACTGGTAAAACTTATCGCCAATATCTTGGTTGCAGCTAAATTTCAGCGACTTTTCACCATTTTCTTGGTGAAACATCACACTTTATTTTTAACAGTGTATCGATAACATTTTTTAAAAATTTAGGCATATTTTATAAACTCAGTAATGATACTTTACTTTCATTATTGTTTCTATTCGCTTTTTTAATTTAACTAAAAACCATAAGATCTGCTTCTGCTTATCTGCTTATTTACTGCTGTTGTTATAATGCTCATTTAATATGGAAATGATTTTGTACCTATTTGAATATCTACAGTGAAGCTTCAGTCAGTTTTTTAATGCATAACATACAAATATTTCTGGCAATTGCTGTGGTATTACTGAAAAACACGTCAGGCCATATTACTTATTTTGATCGAAGGATTTTGATTTTATTGCAATATCTCTTGCACGGTTACAAAAATCTTTCTGGGGAGAATACAAAAACTGTTTTAGACACAATACTAAAAAATCATTGGTAATTTTTCTGACGGTACTTTAATAAAGTTACCAACAATTTTTTGCTAATGTATATGTAAAGTTTTGGGTACAATACTAAAAAAATTCATAGTAAATGTACTATGAAATCCTTCGCAAATTTACAAAAAAAATTCTTAGTCAATGTACTAAAAATTCCTTTGTAAGTGTACTAAAAAATCATTAGAAAATTCACAAAGTATTCTTTAGGAAACTGCCTAAAAAACGTTAGTACCTTGACTAAATAATCCTAAGTAAATTTACGAAAAATTCTTTAGTAAACTCCCTAAAAAATCGTTAGTAAGTTTACTGAACAATATTTAGTAAACTTACAAGGAATTCTTTGGAAAACTCTCTAAACAATCCTTAGTACGTTTACTAAAGTATCTTTCGAAAAATTACCACAAATTCTTTAGTAAACTCCCTAAAAATCGCTAGTAAGTTTACTAAGAAATATTTAGTAAATTTACAAAAGCTAATTAGAAAAACTCCCTTGAAAAACCGTTAGTAAATTTACAGCACAATATTTAGTAAATTTACAAAAAAAATTTTAGAAAACGCCCTAAAAAGGAATAGTACGTTTACAACATATTCACTGATAAATTTACTAAAACTTATTTAGTAAACTCCCTAAACAAGCATTAGTAACTTCACTAAACAATATTTAGTAAATTTACAAGAGTTTTTTTTGGTAAACTCCCTAAAAAATCACTAGTACGTTTACTAAGCAATATTTAGTAACACTTACTGAAGAAACTTTTGTAATTTTACATGATTATCTTTTGTTGTGGTTACATAAAAAGTTCTAGGAATCCCAGTTTCCTACAAAATTCTTAGTAACCTTACAAATTTTTTTTTACAGTGTACGATGATCTTAAGTCGAAAACTTATGAATTTGATTTCCCGTTCTCTCCCGGTATTCTCAGCTATTCATCTACAGAAATTCATCTTAGACTCTAGAACCTGTTATATTTACCTTTTGCAAAAAATGGTTCTATCTTATCACGAAAAAATATTGAAAAGTCCTTATGTAAAAAAAAAATAAAAAATAGGCATGATGAAGATCGAAATCAGTAAAGATATTCAGTATTGTTTTATACTTTTCATTTATCAAATAATCAAAGATCCAAAGATTTACCATGCTACTGATTGCTACTTAATTCCAACCAATTGCATTGCAAACCTGCCTCAGGATCTGGATTCAGGACAGTTAGCTTTATTGCTATGTCATTCAACCACTTACCAGCACTTTAGTCAGCGTTTACTATTGCAAATTGACTTCACCCGCGGTTTTTCTTGCACATCTGGATGTTTTTACCCAAACTATCATATCAGCTAATCTGTACAAAATATTATTATATAAAAATGCACAATCAATTTTAATAATAATTAGAAAATTACTTATTCAAAGGCTTTTTTAAAAACTAAAATGGCTTGAGACCTCAAGGGATTAAGGTATTTAAATAAAGCTTTTATTTAGAATTTGTTTCTTAATTTACTGTGCAATATAATTATTGAATGCGCACTGAAAATACAGGGTTATTAATTTTGAATTCAGGGTCTTATTCACTGAACAACCTGTACCTGGTATAATAATAGTTGCTCGAAATTGTTGATGTTCATCTTTCACTCTATTTTTCCCTTAAAATTTCGAGAAATTTTTGTGTTGCCATACTGAGGTCTCCCATAAGTATTTTATGTACCGTAATTTAAACAAAGTTGTATGTATTAACTTTACCATCTTATTTTAAGCGTCCCAACAGTAGTGTAATTAACAAAGACTGTTTTAATTGTAACAAAGCAATATTAATTTTTTTTAAATGCTATATACATTATCTTTCTCAAAATGGTTTAAAAACACTATTTTTTTTATGAATGAATGTTATCTCTTATCACAATATGTTTCCTTCAGCCAAGTTCAATTAATACTTTTAATTGAATTAGCAAAAAGGCAGGAAAATGGAGTGAAAACGAAGTCTTTGCTTTTACATTATTCCCAGTTCAATGAAGAGTCATTTTTCTAATCAAGAAAGCATGGGAAGAAACCAAATGCGAAGAATGCCAGAACGACTAATTATCTTAGGAAAGAAATGTATTTACTAATTAATAAAAGTTTTCTTTTCTGACTCACATTTATATATTATTACTTGAGATTACATACATATTACGTACTTACTGACTTAGATATTATTACTTAAGAAAGTTTATTCTCTCGACTGTTGTGTAAATAAAAGTTCTGTTTATTTATAACGTCTCATTAGAACGTTAGATAAAACATAAATTATTATATTAACATAAATTAACTTAAATATTTGAAATACATTATTTATTTATTTTTGAAGATATAATTTTTAAGAACTTTATATTTTATTGAAATAAAGAAAGAAGCCTAATAAGTCACAAATTATTGTTTTTGATTAACATGTATATTTAAATATTCAATCTTAACTTTCATCAAATTTAATGACAGGGTTTATATTATATTATTATTTATTATCTGTTGTGTGTTTAATTTTTATATCTTTTTTCAAACAATAAAACTAATAAGACACGGAAACTATCTCAAATCAAAATTAATTTTCATGTTGTTGTAGCAAGAATAAAAATGAAATAAATTTAGAAATTTGTTTATGAAAAAAAAATTAAATAACCAGGTGAGTGAAAGGGAAACATCTTATTTAGTTTTATGAATTTACTTTTCTTTCTGATATTTTGATAAGTTTTTTATTTTTTTAAATTTTAATTAATATGAAAACATTTAAATCTAAAAGGATTTAAAAACGTCTTATACTAAATAATCTAATTTTCACTTCTCCGTTGTCCATACTTTTTATCGATTTTTAGCATCTTAATAAAAAAGCACTAAATCTTCTTTAGAAGACTTTCTATATTTTTAATAAATTATATTAGAGAGACATTATAGACTGTATTAAACAAAAGCCTTAACATATATTTACATAGAATCAATAGAAATGGATAAGTTCAATAGTTAAACTATACGAATGGTTTTCCCTAAAGCTAAAATATTTTTCTTCTTTTTCTTTTTCTTTTTTTATGTAAACACCAAAGATCGTGTACCTTTTTTCTGTTCTTTTCTTTCTTGTTAAGAAATATCTTTTCTTGGAAACACTAGAAAAGTAAGAAAAAGAAAAAGTGCAGAATCGTTTTCCTTTCGAAAGAGACTACAGTAAAAGAATATAATTACTGTCTCACTAACTCCAGATTATTAATGACTGTTTTTGCTGTAACTCTTGTTTTAGAACATTTATTTATGTCTTTGATAGTCATATTGTAAGAATAAAAAGACTAAAAAAGTTTTTCTTTGAAGCTTTCAAAGTATGAGTAGGGAAATCTATAACAGAAGAAGTCTAAAGTGGTTGTAGTCTAAAGCACACGATAAGAGCAAAAACACAGATAGATGTCTCAGAGTTACTTTAAGTGATATTGTAACAATGGTTCAAAAGAAGATTTTTGTGTCATAATCAGAAGTTAGCTTTTATTTTATCAAATTTATGAAACACACTGTTTTGCTTATTGACGTGATATATATGACTAAATGTTACTAAATTTGAGAAGTTTATGAAGTTTAAAATTGTTAATAAATTAGATTAAATGAAAATGATAATTTATGTATAGATAATTAATATACATTTTTCTTTAAAATTCTAGCACACGATAATTAAAAATGTAAATGAAACGCTAAAATGTATTTGCGGCAATATAACAGAGAATAAAATATATAAATTGAAACGAATGATAAATGAATAAAACAATAATAATATCCGAATGAAAAGAATAAACTATCAATACTTAAATGAAGTAACAAAGATAGTACAATAAGTTCAGTAACATTTGTTCAAGTAATATGAATTCGAATCTTAGAGGTTCAATGGTTACACATTGTGTATAATTGAATTAACACTTCTTTTCAATACAATACGATTGGAAATTCTGAATGATTCCGCTTTGCTATGTCAGTTCATAAATTGCAAAACAGAAGTACTAAAGTTGATCTCAGTTGACTTGAGTGAGAATATATTAATTGTAAATGAAAATTTAAACGTCCTTTAGAAGCCATCTGTTTTGCATGGAAGAAGTAAAATATAGCGCTTAAATTAAAAACAGGTTTCAACCTTTGACATTTTGCGTGATGAAATTAATTTTTAGGTAAGATTTTTAGGTGTACTTCGAGATCATCTCTCGTATGTTCTTAATAGCTCTTAAAAACTTTATTCAAAAGCAAAAGTAAAGAAAAAGTGAAAAGAAAAGTAATATCCCTTGAAAAAATAAAGATAAAATATATACATAAAATATTAAGAACTTGAACCTTAGTTGACTTTGAACTTGACAAAACAGCGATTGACGATTACATAAACAGTATTGAAATGTATCTTATTAAGCAAAAATTTCTCAGTGCGTTAAAAATGTTTTACGATTAATTAAAAATTGTTGTTAAAAAATTATATGAAACGGAATGTTTTAGTTTGCCGCCTTCATTTGTTTTGTAGTAAAATTATGTGAGTGAAGTATGAACCACGCTGGTATTTGAAAATAGAAAAAAAAATTGTACTTTATTTAAAGAAAGTCACAAAAATGTTATATGGAAATATCCAATGTGATTCAAGCAGAGAATATGTAGAGAACTGCGCGAAATAGTTTGTGTTAACTGTTATTATGATGAAACAATTACACGCATATATATGAACCTATGTATGATTGAATGTATTAAATAAGATACTGGAAATCTATTTCTCTTTTTTGGCGTTAGAGAGGTACATCAAGGGTAATATTTACACTTAAGCAATTTTCTTTTAAAGTTTTTCACGGCTCGAAGCTTGTTCAAAAGGGTTTTTTCTTTAACTCATGAAAATGTGCTCTGAAAAGGCGAAAGATGAGAATCAGAATGATGATGAGATATCAGAAAGATAATTTGTTTGATTTCTTGGGGCCTTCTTTTAGTTAATTACATTTGTAATTTCAGACCTAAAATAGTCAATTCAAGCGGTTTTAAATCTTTTCATCCCTCGTATCGAAAAGTGCAACGTTAGACAAAAATTTATGCAAATGTTTCTGGTAGGCTTGAAAACTGTAAATGACCGTATAGTCCAGTAAAATGAGGTTAAAAAAGAGCCTAAAGTTAAACATTTCTAGTGTCTTACTGTATGTTTTCGAAGGTGCTGATCACGAATCTGATGTTTTCCTACAAAATTTTTCTCGGCAAATATAAAAAATCATGAAAAAAAAAAAACACTAAACATCGCAGATACTTTGGGTTTTTGGCTTATAAATGGCAAAGAAATATTTTTACGCAAAAGTTGACCCTATATTAAAATGCAGACGAGAACATTACCTACAATTCCTGTTCTTATCATGTTTTTGTACGACATATGGCTTCCGTAGAGGCGTTGAAAAATCGGTGAAAACCAGTTATTTTGGAAAATCGCAAAAAAGGTATTATTTAACACCCTTTCCGTTTATAACACTAAAAGTAAGCATTTCACTGCAAACATTTGCTAACGTACTCACTTATTATTAGGTTATATATTATTATGATATAGGTATACAGTGTGAGCTCAAAATCCGGCATCAAAGTCATCACTGCCTCCCCCCTCCTTTTTTTTTCACTTCTAACTTACGGAAGAAGGAAAAATGGCAATTGCTTATGAATTAAATCTGAGATAAAAAACGATGCATTTGCGAGATCGCTGACGCTATGCTAAATAGAACCCTCAATAATACTAGTAGCAGCTCAGAAGAACAAGGACGAAGACTTGACAGAAGATAAGGTCTCACAGAAAAAAAGGATAAATTTGATCGGAAAATTAATGTCATTTTTAGAGAAACAAGACTGTATTTCCAAAATCGATATTTGTCACTTGTATACAATCTAAAACAGAAGATAGTTACTTGAAATTGATACTTGAGAAATTACATGAGAAGAATTAACTACACTGTTTATCAGATATTTTTTCGAATACAGAAAATATCAACTAAGGTAAGTTTTTAAATATTCAATTTTGTCTTTATCTCACATCAATATCATTTGGATATGAATTAAATTACGAATAAATGCCACTATCAAGAATATCGTAAGCACTTTTGATATTTTTTCAGAAATCTGTAACTTTCAAAAATTTGGCTTAATCTCGGTTCTGATACCTCCAGATTTTCGAAGTTATACTGTGTATTAATAGGTATTGATTTTCTACGAGTTTTTAGTTATATGAGTGAAAAATAGGCACTAGAGGATTCGGATGCACTTGTTGTCACCAACAGAAGGGACCTTGTATGACAACATAAATCTGCACTTATCGTGGATGAAGAATCCGATTTATTAGTTATCATGATCTGTCGCTGCAGGGATGTACATTCAAATGCATACTTTCTAAAGCCAAGCAAAGGGACCTTTTCACCACTCATTTTTTCTTCTGACTGCAAACTTGACCAATCGATTGCTAACAACATATTATTTTTGTATGCCGTAGGAGGCTGTGATACTACTTCAGCCTTGTTCAAAGTAGAGAAGGTGAGGTTTCTTCAGGCTCTCAAGAAAAACCCTGCATTAATTAATACCACTGCACTAAGATTTTTAAAGATACTATGGCAGATTCTGTGCATTTACTGATGCTGGTAATCGTTTTTGGGTCTCATTGTATAAATTTGCTGACAAGGGATATCAATCCATTTGGCGTCCTTACCTCCTATTGAGTCTGCAGCTCAAGCAACATTCCTTGAGAGTGTCTTTTCAAGTTCAATAATGGCTTGGGAATGAAACAGATACTGAAAAATGGGGTTGGAAGAAAAAGAAGAGATAGTTTGGAACCAGTATCCACGCCACCAGCAGCTCAAGCCGTTTTGAAACATATTTCTTGCAGATCCAAGAAGATCTGCCAGAAAAACTGTGAATTCAAAAAAGCAGGTCTCAAGTCCTCCAATTGTGTGTGAACTGCTAAAGCAGTTGCAATAATATGCCTCTTACTGAAATCGAAGAAGACGAGGATGATCCGGAATTTTCTGAAGTACTTGAAGGTAACTATGCATAAATAATTCCATTTCACTTTTATTTTCTCACTAACTTTTTTTATTTTTGTATTCAAAATATGTATCCCAATACAGTGTGTATAACTATTCAATTTTCAGGCAATTAGAACTAAATCATAAATTATTTTTTTTAAACGGTGGTTCGTAATATTATAGGCTAATATGTTTCCTAAACTGAGGTCCAAAAGTAACCTATTCACGACTTAAGCTGTAAAAAAGGCCAAAAAAAAAAAGATGTAAAAATAATGTTATGATAAACTGTTGTATAAATCATTATTTGCAAACTTAATTACATTTAGTTCCAAAGTTTTTAAAAATATTATGTGCACCAAGGCTACTCAAGATCCTTCGACTACGGCTGGGACAGCTATCTTCTCCCACGGGACGAAAACGTCTCTTTCGCGCCCAGGTGCTTAAATACATATTATATTTCATTAATTTTTTTAAGAATAGAAGAATTGGAAGGCATGTCAGCAATAAGGCGACCTTTGGTCAAAGGGTTATGTTTGACTGATGAGTGTCATTCGAAGTCAATAAATAATCATTTAATAAGTGTTGTATAAAAAAATACTTACCTACCTATTTTATTATACTGTATAACATTAAACAGTTTTCATATTAACCGATCATTAATCACTGTTTATCTATTTGTGGTACCTATATAACTTAACGCTAACATTTTACATATCTGTGCAGACGTATAATGATGCATTTAAGCTGTATGTTTTCAATGAAAATGTAACTGACTACTTCATGCATTCACCATTGTTTTCTCATAACTATTCGTGGTCCGAAAAAACTACTTACACATAAATTGTAGAGAATTTAATCTTCTTTTTCAAAGTATAAGGATATAGTGAAATGCTTACTTTTAGTGTTACGAACAGAAAGGGTGTAAAAGAATGTGTTTTTTGAGATTTTCTAAAATTACTGGTTTTCATCGATTTTCCAACGCCTCTTATGAAACCATATGTCTTACAAAAAAAAAAAAAAAAAAAAAAAAAAAAACCCGATAAGGACATGAATTGTAGGTAATTTTTTCTTCTGTATTTTAATATAGGGCACTTTTTCGTAAAAAGCTTTATTTTGCAATAAGTCAAAAACTAAAAAAATGTGCGATTTTTAGTGGTTTTTTCAAGATGTTTCATATTTGCCGAGAAAAATTTTTACTTTAGACAACTTTAGATTCATGTTCAGCACCCCCGAAAACATAAAGTAAGACACTAAAAATAATTACACTAGAATTTTCCAGCTCGAACTCTAATTTGACTGGACTAATATGTAAATCCGCTAATTAAGACAGGTGAAAATAATTAAGTATGTTAGATAAAAAAATTCCACTTTTTTACTAGAAAAAGACTCAAAAAAGTAAAAAGCTTATGTAATATAAATATTGCAAAAATACGTTTTTTTACGTTATTCTGGAAAGTGGTGATTTAAATTGTTAATAATAATAGAAATTCTGAAAAACATTAGAAATACTGAAAATACGTCATTAAAAATATATTCGTATATACATTTTTGGATCTTTAATGATTCAGTGGGTCACAGTGTCTATACAGGACTATTACAAATGATGAACACGATTTTAAAAAAAATCATATTTTTGAAACTACTGCACGTATTACAATAAATGATTCATGAATTTAAAGAAAAATATACCAAGATTTTTCTGGTTACAAATGTTCGATGTGTGACCCTTTTGTCACATGACATACTTCCAATCTGTAATCCAGTTCGTCCCAAACATTTTGTAGCACCACTCTGTCAATGGTTCTGAATTCTGCACACATGCGTTCTTTAAGTTATGACAGTGTCAAAGACATTGTTTATGTACCCCAATGCCGAAAACAAAGTGTTCAGAACTTAAAGAATGCATTTGTGAAGCTTTCAGAACCAATGACAGAGTGATGTTACAAAATGCTTGGGGCGAACTTGATTACAGATTGGACGTATGCCGAGTAACAAAAGGGTCACACATCGAACATTTGTAACTGAAAAAATCTTAGTATATTTCTCTTTAAATTCGTGTATCACTTAATGTAATATGTGCTTTAGTTTCGAAAATATGATTTTTATAAATAGGGTCCAGCATTTGTAATAGCCTTGTATTACAGATTAGACAATTTAGAGTTATGCTCGCCCACTTCGAAAAATTTACCCTCGCTATTACTTGAACAAAAGCACTTAGACATTCCATCTTACATATTTTAAAGAAATTTATAGAATTCACCCCAAATTACTGTAGAACATGTATTTGCTTGGGGTCGCAAAATATTGATTCTGATATCTTTCTCATGCTAAGCGAATGTTTCATCATATGCTGAGTTCAGAATGAAAGTCGATCAAATCCATGCAGCATTGATATTTGTAGGTAAATTTAATGGGCTCAATGCATTTCAATTCCCAATCAAAGGAGACTAGCGTTGTCTGTTGTTCACATTTTCAACCTAGGACTTAGTTTGTTCTGGCACCGAAGAAACTATTTTCTATAGAGAAAGAATTCATTTAAAAAATCCCTTTCGGCTCGGCCTACAAGCACAGGTAGATTTATTTCTAAGTTAAGTACTAATTTCACCAACAAAAACTGAATCAAGATTAGAGATCAACCCAGTCTAACAATTTTATCTGGCCGCTTTTGATGAGTTTTTAATTTCATTGCCTGTAAGAGCTTATTTTATCAAAATCATGTTAATAGGATAATTGTTTCTTCAATCCTAATTTTTTATTTTTATTTTTTCCTATAAGATTTGGTTCTATGAAAAACTTGTTAGTATAAAAGTTGTAGATAATATTAAGAATATTTATAATAAATTTAAGCGGATTTGATATCTTATGAATTAATGGTTCTATGAAAAACTTGTTAGTATAAAAGTTGTAGATAATATTAAGAATATTTATAATAAATTTAAGCGGATTTGATATCTTATGAATTGATGAAGTTTATGATTTTTTTTCGTCCACTTTTTTTTTTTTTTTGGCTGTAATAGTTAGTCCTACCAAAAGCTTGACAATCTAAAATTTGTAGACAAGAGGAAGACGATTTATAATAAATTTATGTGGATTTTATATCCTCTAAATTGACGAATTTATGAAATTTTTTCTTCTTAAAACGCTATTTTTTTCGCCCCTTGAGTCTATTTTTAATGATATCAAAAATTTGTTATACATAAATTTTTGGCCCTTTTGCTAGAAGTAATAATAACTTTAAACTGATTTCATACGTATTATAATTAAGAAGTTATGGGTTTTCTTCAGTTTTCACAAAACCCCTACCTATTTCCATTCCCTTGGTCCGATTTTGCTCATTAACAATCTTGACAGAGATTTTCTGCCCCTTGATTTTACGTATCAGTTTGGAAGAGAATCGTGCGAAATTATGAAAGTTATCGTGTCCATAAAAATAAGATGAATAAAGTTTTGAACTGGGGGTGGTTTTGGATTCTAAGAGTCATGGTCGGTGTAGATCTGCAACACTTTTTCAGAAATTCAAGCATAGGAAAGAATGTAATAAGTCATATTTTTTATAAATCCTACCTAATTGGTTGAACGAAAAAATTGACTTGATGCATTTTGGCCCAGTCTGACGACAATGGTAACGGATGCGCTTTACAAAAGTATTTTAACTAATTTCTGAATTTTTTAATGAATTCTGAATAATTTATTGAAAAAAAAAAATGATTTAGCTTTTTTTGTGTTGGAAAACATTTCTAGAAGCACCATTTAAAAATCGAATTTTAGTTAACTATGAAATAATTATTGTTCCTTTATACGAACTATTTCTGATAATTCGAAATAAAGAAAAACATTTGAACTGTCATAAAAAGTATTTGCATTTTAATAGTACCTTAAGAGAAAAGCTTTGGTAATACACATTTGGTATCTAAAACTAAAAAGTCCACGAGGTTTTACGCATTTTAAGTACTTTTCATCATAGTAATAATGCAGCAAAAGGAAAATATCTGTGGCGAACTAATTACGCGTTCAGATGCTTTTGTTTTATTCTGTTCAAAAGAACCAATATTCAGAATTTGTTTTACTGAGTACAATGTTGCAAAAATATTTCTACTTTTATTACATTTGCTGTGATTACTGAATGTAATTCAATCTGAATTTTCAAGAGTGTTATATTCCAGAAAATGTATTTATTGATAAGCATAATAAAGTAAGATATCACATAAAGTAAACTAAATGTACTAAAAAACATTTCCATAAATTTGTATTTTCAAATGCTTGAATGTATCGCTTAGATAAAAGGAGTTATATGTATACCTTTTCTTTTGCAGGGATTTATTGCTTAGATAAAATGAGTTGTTTGTATCTGAGGATGGGTGATAAAATAATTTTCCTTCATATTAATTGTATTTCATTAAAAAAAAAAGAACATTTCTCTATTTAAACAAAAATTAAAATATTCAATAAATTATTTTACACATTGGAACATTCGCACAAAAGGTCGCGAATATCTGCAATTCCATTTAATATGACTGATTGCGTTTGAGATAAATTTATTTTAGGAAACTGTTTTTTTTAATTATTTTTATGTTTTTAGACAAACTATTAAATAAAAACGAGAAATCTTATAATAGATTAAAGATTAATATAATATATTTTGAATGATTGCAAGTAAATTTTAGAGAAATTCGACCAAAATCGCTTACACGCTAAAAACATACGTATCGATTCATAAATATATTTATCTATACTTCTGAAAACCATATATTCTACATTACAAATTATTATTCCGATACTTTCACATCACTTTGTACACAGTTTTTGTTTTACATAAACCATATTTTTAGTTCTGAAAAATAATAATAAATTCATATAAATAAATATGAATTATGACCTACAGCCAGTTTTTACATAAACAGAATTAAGAGCATCCTAACTATGAGTGTGTAAGTTTGCAGTTCATCTCAATAATTATTTTTCGAAATATAGCTAAACTTTCTTGTCGGAGGTCTAAGGATAAAGCTTGGAATATTTATACTTAATTGCAGGGGCATTTCGTCGTTATGAAATAATGATTGGTGTTATTATTTTATTGGCGTGTTGAAGAAGAATCTCGCTAGTAGATTCGAAACAGCTGTTTGCTGCTTTTGATGTATTATTTGTGCATTTTAAACGTTGGTTTTTCTGCTTTTTAATAATTATTGGTGTTTTAACACTTATAGAATAGTAGAGGATAAAAATTATTACATATTAGACATATTTTTAACACGACATAATTTGATTATTAGAAGTAACATATGAATATCATACTTTGAATTAAATTCGAGAAGAAATGTTTGCTTTTTTAAATAAAATCGATATTTATTTAGCTGGATTGAACTACTATATATTTTTTAAATGTGCTCGTTTAGACTATATTTTACACTCTAATATTTATTTTAATACACTAAAAAATAAATTATGAATACGTTTAAATGAATGCGAAAACTGCTACTTTATTAAATTCAAAAGCATTATTATTTTTTTAAATAAATCGTAAATTTTAATTTATTGAATTTTCTGTTTTTCATTTTAAAAAGAAATTCGGACATTGGTATTAATATAGCCGATACGCATGCGTGCAACGAATAAACGGAATTTCCCTCTCTTTATCAGACTTTCAGGAAGAATTAAAGGGAAAAGCATGTTTTCTAGGAGAACAGACATTATTTGTTAATAAAGGACGAATTATTAAACGTAAACCAAACGTCGTAGCACATTCGGTCTAGAACTGAGGTTTTAAATATAACATTTGTTAATATAAATATTATTTAATGTAGTCCATCAACTGGTGATAGGAAGCGTCATCTCTGATCCACGGAAACACGATCATCTTTTATTTATGGCTTTTCCTATCTCAAAGAAAAAAAAAGTTTACCAGTAAAGTATAAAAAGAGTAATTTCTGTGCCGATTGATGATTTCACACGCGATATTTTTTGTGTAATACTTTTTATGCAATATTGTTTTCTCAAAACGTTGAAGGAACAATGAATTTAAATTCAATTGAAAATGATGGTACAACGAAATTAATTATCAAGAATTGATTGTAATATTAAAAAAAATCCTTACTGCGCTCTGTAACATTTCACAAAATAGCCCGAAGCGATAAAAAAAAGTCCTTCCCGCCAGTGCCGGGAGGAAGAGGTAGCTTTCATATTCCTTATTTAAAAAAAGCCAACTATTATTATTCAAACACACGAAGCTCAATTAAGTGGAAACTGAATGTAGGAGATTCAATACTAATTTTTATCAATACTAAATCATTATGAATGAGAATTTCGCGAAATTAGTCAGCTTTATCCAAGCTGCTTTTCTTTAAAGTAACTTATATTTGCCTGCCAAAATCGGCGATTTCTTAAAGTGCCTGCCATTTTAAGACAACATGGTGGATGAGGCTAACCAGTGAACTTGGTCGAGACCTTAGTAATTGCTGTGCACATGCTCACTCACATCGAAATCGGTTGATATATACGAGTGCTGTCGCAGGCAAAAATCAGATTTTTCAAAATGACACCCACGTTAGAAATTGAAACTGGTATATCTGAGCCATTTTTTAAGATAAAGACAAACAAAAAATGCTCTTGAATCCTTATATCAAGGTCAAATACTTAAGAAAGAAACCTTTTTCAATTTTAATTTTTTTGCACCTCACTTTAAATATATATATTTTTTAATTTAATGGCCGCCATTTTGAAACAAGATGGCTGATGAAGCTGGCCAGCGAACTTGGTCGAGATATTGATGTATACTATCCACATGCCTTCTTCCATCGAAATAGGCGAATACGTGTGGTATCGCGAGACAAATACAAGATCGTTTCAAAGTGTTAACCATGATAGAAATTCAAAGTGCTATAATTCAACCACTTTTTAAGATATAAACAAAATAACAAATTTTCAGAAACAAAAACTGCTCCAGAATCTTTGTATCAAGGCCAAACACATAAAAAAATCTTTTTCATTTTCCAATTTTTTAATACCTCATTTTAAATTTTAAATTACATTTTTTTTTAAAAAAATGGCAACCCTTTTGAAACAAGATGGCGAATGAAGCTGGCCAACGAACTCGGTCGAGACATTGGTATGTACTATGTACAGACCAAGTTACATTCAAATCGGTTCATAAATACGCCTGTTATTGAGTGTCAAAAATCAGGTCGTTTTAAAATGTCAGCCACAATAGAAATTCAAAATGTTATAATTCAGCCATTTTTTTAGATATAGACGAAACAAAACCTGTTCCGGAATCTTTGTATTAAGGTCAAACACATACGAAAAAACTCTTTTTCATTTTCCAATTTTTTGGTATCTCATTTTAAATTTAATTTTTTAAAATTTTTTTTAAATGGCCGCCATTTTGAAACAAGATGGCGGATGAAGCTGGCCAACGAACTCGGTTGATTTATTTGTATGTACTATGTACACACCAAGGTACATCCAAATCGGTTCATAAATATGTCTGTTATCACGTGGCAAAAATCAGGGCGTTTCAAAATGTCAGCCACACTAGAAATTCAAAATGCTATAACTCAGCCATTTTTTAAGATATAGACGAAACAAAAACTGTTCCCGAATCTTTTTATCGAGTTCAAACACATAAGAAAAAAATATTTTTTCAATTTTCAATTTTTTGGTACCACATTTCAAATTTAAATTTTTCTTAAAATTTTAAATGGCCGCCATTTTTAAACAAAATGGCGGATGAAGCTGGCCAACGAACTCGGTCGAGACATTAGTCTGTACTATGTATAAACGAAGTTACATCCAAATCGGTTCATAAATACGCCTTTTATCGCATGACAAAGTTCAGGACGTTTCAAAATGTCAGCTTCGCTAGAAATTCAAAATGGTATAACTCAGCCATTTTTTAAGATATAGACGAAACAAAAACTGCTACGGAGTCTTTGTATAAAGGTCTAATACATAAGAAAAATATATTTTTCCATTTTCAATTTTTTGGTACCACATTTCAAATTTTAATTTTTTTTAAATATTTAAATGGCCGCCATTTTGAAACAAAATGGCGGATGAAGTTGGCCAACGAACTCGGTCGAGACATTGGTATGTACTATGTACACACCGAATTACATCCAAATCGGTTCATAAATACGAGAGTTACAGTGTGACATAGGTCAGATATATATATATATATATATATATTGATATATATATATACTAGCAGGCTATGCCCGCTGTGCTGGTGAATATTTCCAAATGGACTTTGGATTAAACTAAATGGTGAATTTGAACTTGTATTTTAAACAATATGGATCTTCAGCTTGACCTTGCTCATCACTGAAAACGATGCGAACGCCATTGCGATATAATGTTATCTTAAGCGTTGGACAAAATTTAGCAATTAAGAAGTAATTGTTTTAGTTGATTATAAACAGCGCACTTATGGTCGGGTAATGAGACCGTTATGACAACAGGAATTAATACCTCTGTAACTAATCAACATATAATGAAATCGTATATACTAACACCATTCCTAAAAGTCATGCAACAGGGCCACTTGTAACAAAATATGGTCTGTAGATTTTTTTTAAAAGGCTAAATTTTCATAATCGGGTTCACTTAATTTTTGAACTTTTACTGTTGCTCTATAACTAAGTACCCTTGAACAATATGTATACACTAAAACCTTTCCAAAATTATTACCTAACTAATTGTGGTATATCCTACGATAGTATTATAAACAATCGGAATGAAATACAAATTTCCGTTGTAAATATATAGTAGATGATGATGATGCGATGTTGTGTAATAGTAAAGTTTTCGCTTCAAACATAAACGATGCTTTCAACATTAAAGCTAATACACCAATATGTTAAGTATCCGAATACGGAAGGTTAACTTAAATTCTCATGAGCAACTACTCAAAGAAAAGTGAATATGTGGCTTTTGTGATATTTTTATGTTAGCCGGGCGCAGATAATAAATCAATAAAGATTGTTTTCATAGCATATTCTTATTTTATTATTTTCATTTAAAACACAAACCTTTCACTCATTTCATTTAAAATGCATGCCTTATACTAATTTCATTTAAAAAACTGAAAAGATAAACAATAGCAGGAAATAATGCCATAATTAAAAACAAAAAAATATTTTTAATTTACATACGCAAAATGTAACTACTGCTACTGGGAATTTTAAAAATGCTATCAGCGAAATGTGCGCACAGTTGTTATAAATGTAACCATTTTTTCTTCTTATCGAGGAGCAATTTATAAATCGCACAATATTATTCCAATTCCAATTTCTTTCATTGAGGAACCTATGACCGGAAAAAATGGAAAAAGACTTTTGTAGATTCTTCGGATGACGGCATCTGACGCCATAAACCGAGTTTATATATATGAAAATAATTTTTAAGTCGTTACAAACATTGCTTTCATACTTAAATATTTTCATTGGTACTACTTGTTATCCCGTCGACCAATTTCGCCAAATTATATAAATCGCCAAACCATTCGCCAAATTATATACATTGACATAATCTTTATTTTAAATAACGAAATAACAAATAAATTAGTATAACATTACTAAAAATACAAATAAAACGTCGAAATTAAAATCACTTGATGACGTAAACACGTGTAGCTTGTTTAAATTCAAGTGAATTTGATATTTACGATCAACCATTATTGGCATTTAATCTTATAGTTTGACGATAAATTTTTGGTCGACGGAATATCTAAGTAGTACATTTTCCATTTTTGTTTTATAACGCTAAATTCTCAGTAATTTTTTTCCTTTTATTTTACATAAAATCACTATTTTTTTAAAAAAATTAAGATGCTTGCATTTTTATTTCAAACTCATAGAGCCGTTTTTATTTTTTAGCCAAAAGGGTTGATTTGAATTTTTTCCGTTGCTAGAGTAACGGATGTAATGATAGATATTTTGAGGTTTAGATGCCAAAGACACCGCCAAATTAGAAAAATATGAAATGTGCCACGAACTGTTGGCTTATAAAAATTTATTTGGTAGCATTCGATTCAGCATACAAAACTACATTAAAATATGCTATCATTTGACGCATAATTTTTATATTCGATTTTTTTCCCCTCCACGTGCAAAAACCATTAGGGGTGACACTTTAGAAAGTCCTTTCTTAGCAGAAGTCTATGTCATAAGAAGTATTTTTACCAGTGGTGTAGTCATAAAAAAAACAGAGGGTATACGTTCTAAGCAGAAGGTATACGATCAAGGCAGAGGGTATACCCTAGTGTATATATACTATAGCTTTCTTGAAAAACAGAGGGTATACGGTGTTCCTTAAAAAAATCCAGAGGGTATCCGGCGTATACCCGCGTATACCCTCCACTACATCCCTGATTTTTACCACGATTTTCAAGATTTTAGGTTCAGTAGTTTGCGCTGTGCGTTAATTAGTCACCTAATCCAGACTTTATTTTATATACTATATTAGATATTCCATTTTGCGGTGAATCGATGATCGAAAATTAGTCCAATATCATTTGAAATATTACATAACAGAGGAGAAAGTACGAAGAAAGACGAAGAAGAAATGACGAATTACAAAAGACTTGTATTTTTTTTTTTTTCAAAATGTTGAATTTTTCGATAGTAATAACGTATTAAAACATAAATTTCCTTAAAAATTATCTTTATTTCCTAGATTTCGAATCTGTGAATTTTCCTATAAATGAAATTGGCGATATGACTTGAGAAAAAATGAAATAAACAATAGATAATATTTGCTTATATAAAATGGGTAATATTCGTTGATCTGAGTTCGAGTTTATAAATATCACATGCTTTCGGAATTACGGCGAAAAACATTTTAAAAAGTATGAAATTATTTTACAATATGTATGTGTGGCAGAGATTCACACTGAAATTTAAGCATTCGATTCCATTTTTAAAATATTAACTGATATCTATATAAGTTACAACTGAATATGAAAATGTACCCAAAAAATGATCTCTTTCACGTAAAAAAACACCATTTGTGAGAACATCCTCAAGCTAATGTCACGCTTATGCATTTTTGGCTTAAAATCACATCGTTTGGCGACAAAAGAAAAATAAAAAATTGTAAAGAAACAAATAGTAATTACACATGTGACTCACAATTACATCTGCTTGTTTCTTCTTTAAGTCACGTGATGGGACAATTAGATATATATAAAAAAAGAAAAGAGCAGAACAGAAAGAAAATGTCGTTAAAATTTCATCTAATCAAATTTTCTTATTCGTTTCCATATCTAACGCAAGCGATAAAGAGTCAAATATTGCGTATCAATTGTAATATTTCTTATTAAATTAATTTTTAAGCATTACAAATATTTCTTTCAGGTTTTGATTAAATGTTTCCGTTTTTTAATATTATCACGCATTGAAACGGATTTTCTTTTTCTTTTTTTCTTTTTTTTTCATTTAAATAAAATTAGTAACAGTTTTTCTTTTATTTTTCGAGGTTTAATAGCCGTTTCAATTTTTTTTTTTTTTTTATCAACGATGAATTTCGCCAAGAAATAAAATGGTAACCTTATCGCCCAAAATAACAGAATTTTCCGCCATAATTCTAAAACTAATATAGGTAGAATAATGTGTTATAGCTTAAAACCTTCCCTGAAACAATACCTATCTAACGGTATAAGTTCCGTAAAAATCCATGCAGTAGAACTCGAAATCTAGGCGTTCGGAACGAAATTTCCGTTTGGATTTTATATATATAATAGATAATAGAATAGATAATAGATTTTATATATATATATAATAGAATAGATAATAGATTATGTGTTATGAACTATCTCAAAGTTTAAAACAGATCGCATTGTTAGATTTCCCAATTTTAACAATATCGCGTTATGTTAGTTCCACATTCCACCACCAGGGAGCGCACTCTATTCTCAACGAAAGCGTATCTGAACGAAACTCCTTCGTGCAACCTTTCCGTAGATACATGAATCGGGAGGGTGGCGGTCTTAACGAATAATGTAAGATAATTGCTGAAATTACTACGAAAAATATGTTAAAGGGGCCCTACGCGGGCCCCTGATAGAGTTAGAGGAAATCGGAAGACGGCAAAATAATCGCGGGGAAAAGTTTGCTTGGGTGCTTCGGAGCTACTTTTGGCGCGAGATCTAAGCTCTACGACCAATAGGAGCCCAGATATTTAAGGAAATATGAAGTTACAAAGTTCAATATAAAATAACTTTCCGTAATAATTCTATAACTAATCTAGGTAGAATGATGTGTTATAGCTTAAAACCTTCCCTGAAACGATACCTATCTAACGGTATAAGTTCCGTCAAAATCCATGCGGTAGAACTCGAAATCTCGGTGTTCGGAAGGAAATTTCCGTTTGGATTATATATATATAATAGATATATATATATATCAATTTTGAACGGAGGGTGGTTTCGGGGTCTGGGGGTCATGATCGATGAAAATATACCAAAATTTTTTGAAATAGCTTTTCTCCGAACGGCTGCAATAGGTAGCTTTTTGTAAAGAAAGCTACCTAACAGGAAACCGAATAATAATAGATTGCTGACAAGAACAAATGTCCGAATAAATTGATTCCTGCGCCTTTTTTTTCTAATGTAGGCGCATTATTGTTTTTTTTTTTTTTTGAATCAAGGAAGTTTGAGAGATTTGAAGTGAGATAAAAAATATCTTCAGGATTAAAGAAATAGTTTAAGAAAATCGGAATACAGTGTGTACCAAAAAGGTTTTAAACTGTTGGTGAAAGGTAGCCAATGTAAATTGCCAAAGTGTTTAAAATGAGGCAGAAAAGAAGATTATGTTCATGAAATTAATTTTCAAAATGTTCTGACAAGTAAAATAATAAAAATTCCATTAGTAAAATTCCAAAAATTAATATCACAATTGGATCAATAAAGTAATCAAATCGTTTTTTAATATTTATTTAAAAGACTAACTGGAATAGTATTTTAAAGTCAAATACCTTAAAAGAAGAAATACGTTGTTTTTATTTTTCAAATTAGTATTTTGCGATTGAAAAGCTTAGTATAATCTTTTGACATAATCAGATATTTGTTATTCATCTGAACTTGATAATATTTAATAACATATAATATTCATGAATATGATATATATGATAATATTTAATAAGTAAAATTAATATTTTACCTTTACCTAAATCCAAAATTCCCCGATATTAAAGAAAAAATATTATAAAAGAGATGATTTGAAAGTTTATCATGTTCTTCTGATAACTTAGTAATGATATAATTAGAATTGATGCTAAGTTTTATCATTTATTTTACTCTCTTATTTCAACGTTAATAAATATTTTTAAGCAGATTCTGTACAGTTTACGGATATGGTTTTAAATACAACGTTAACTAAGATGTACCTAAGAAAATCAATACAGGCTGTTTTGAATTAAATGTGGAAAATTGTTGTCTGTGCATATTATTTGAGGAAGAAGGTCATCTGACTACTAATGTTTTGGAAGACCTTTTTAGATATATATGTATGTATATATATTTAAATAATCACATGACGTGATTCCAGTAGTGAAATGGTAGAATTTTTATAGCTGCGAAATGCCACGCTTTTTTGATACCACTGTTTCGGATAATTAACCTTAATCTTATTTAATTACAGCTTTCTTAGATAAAATAATGTGAAGGTTACTATTAGGAAATAGTGGTGATAAAAAATCGCAACCGTGGGCCACTATGGAATCTGCAATATCAATGCATGTATAAATTCAGTACCGGATCACATTATGCAATCCATGGCGCCGAATAGTTCACGAAAAGGCAGTGTTTGCTTGAATAATGCATATAAAACAGACAAAACATGGTTTGAAAAGCTTGTATAAACCAAACTCGTACAAAAAATTACCTTTTTCAGTTAAAGTACGGCAAATTTACATGCATAATCCAAAATCTAATAAAAACAAAAACTTTGTCCGTTCGTAGAATATTCCAGAAAATTCTTGCGATTGTTGGTTCCCTCTAGTCAAATGGGGAGTAAGAAAGTTATACTGGTTTGCAAAATCTTAGCGTTGTTCTGAACAATGGCGAGTACGAAAGTTATACCTTGTTTGCGAAATCTTCGTATCACTCTGAACAATGGAGAGTAAGGGTGCTATACTTGTTCGCGAAATCTTGGCATAGTTCTGAGCAATGGCGAGAAAGCCATGGACAATAGCTTTACATTAATTATAACAAGCTTTTGTACTTCAGTCTAAAATGATACATTAGATGGTCTAATGGTAATTTCTTTTGTGGGAAGTTACAGAAGGTGGCAAAAGGAAAGATATTATATAATACATATTTCAGTAAATATATTACAAAAATTTTGTTTTAAAATATTTTACAATAGTAAGAGTATTTTTAAATTGAATGAGAATGCTCAAAATGTATGGTATATTTTCTTTTGTTACGAGCATTTTATTTTCTTTATCGTGAATTGGCTTGTAGATTTTTCTAAGCGGCTGATAAAAAGTATGACCAACCAGAAATGATATTTGGCTGAAATTTTTCGTTTTAAAAGTGTTGTTTGCTGCACCATTTAGATCCTGATTATTCCAAAGGTGAACCTCCACCTTTTTTTGCCATATTTATGACTGAAATTGTGTTTTAAAATAAGGCGGCAATTACTATTTCAAAATAGTGGTGAAAATTTTCCTCTGGGGTTATCAGGATATGATACCATTTAGTGGCGGAACTCACTATAATACAGGAATTGTAGCTCGACGCTTTCTTGTAATTCCATATTGATTGTTACTAGCTGCTAAGAAAACGCCAGTTTGTATTCAAAATATTTCTCAGTACCTTGTGAACCACTCGAAATTTGGGTGCTATATTTAAAAAAAGACATATGTTTCTTTGTATACGAAAGTATACTATAACATGCATAAAAATATACAATAAGCTCCGGCGTATTTCCTATAATTATAAAAAGCGTTCTGTATATTTCGAAACGTCAGAAAATAATAAATTTTCGAAACTTAAAAAGGAATTTATAAAAACAATTTTTTTCTGACACTGATTTTCGAAATCTTTTCCGAGTAGCTTTTTTACTGTACTAATCAGTTTTCTCAAATCGGAATATATATTTTTAGATTACTATCAATTTTAAAGTAAACATTTTCATGTTCTACAAACAAATATCATAAATTAACAGCATATACAAAAACATCAAAAAATGTTATTTTGTTACTCCTACATGTATAAATTCAGTTATACAGCTAAAAATTTAACGCTTTTCTGAATCGTGGGCAAGTCGAAGAGGTTATTGTATATTTTAATTCGTGGTTAAATAATCATATTTTTCCTGCAGAATACTCAAGATTAATGCGACTTACATTGTCCGAACGAAGCAGAGAATATAGCCTCCGCCCCAACCCTTGAACCTGTGTTGCCACCTGAGGATTTTTCATTTAGACTTAGGTACCCCTTCTTTGAAAGAAATTCGATTACATTTATGCGTTTGTTTTACTTTTATTGAATTTTCTTTTAAAGTAAAAAAAAAAGTCTAACTTTTATATGTGGCATTTATACTGTACAAGTAAATTGCATGAAAGAGAAATGAAAATATGCGATAACAAAACGATACGTAAACGATATAAAAAATTCTTTTGCATAATTTAGTAGCTAACTATATAGCACAATTTCATTTTAAAAAGGCGGAGAAATGTTGTGTAAATATAGAAAGTTATCGACGATACAACCAGTTGCTTTCTAAAATTAACTGGATGATAAGTTACTTTTCACAAATTGCCATTTTTTATTAACTGACATCCAACAAAGGAGTTAGCATTTAACGTATGCTCCTTAGGGTGAGGTGAAAAAATTAAAATCAGAAATTTAAAAAGCCTAGATGTGAAAAAGTTTCCTATGATAAAGTTTATTTATAAAATAAAATCTCAGCTAAATCAAATAAAATTTTTGACTGCCCAAATAATTTTAAAATTCAGCAATTTTGCCCAATTTCTCACAAATCTAAGAAAAAAATATTCCTTATTTATAGTAGCTCCGATTTGAATCCACAGTTGGTTGAAATTAAACTGTCAGAGAAATCAAAAGTTTAACAGTTAATGTAACACTGAGAATTGAGGAATTTGCTCTTCAAATTCGCAATGTGTGTGCGCGTGCTCCTATATTGACCTATCTCTCTTAGAACATTTGGACGATGACTGATGCTTTGATCCTTGTTAGAGTGCAAGTACGAATATGTTCTCTCTTTGAGTTGGTTGTCTGCCTTACTTAATTTGCATTTCTTTCTATGTATTTTATTTTGTGTCATTTTTTCAAGTATATTTCATTTAGTTATCGTCTTGATTTTGTGTTATCTAGGACGTAAAGAAATGCCTCAGACGTGATCAGAAAACTTCTACTCTCTGTTTATTGCTCCTGAATATTTTAAATATAATTTTCTACCGACATATTCGGGCTTTATGAGATATTTATATGTAAGACAAGAAATTTTAATAGAATACAGAAACAGGAGCTTTGTGTAGCTTTTGTGTGTTCACTATTAATAAAAGATCTTAAACGCATTTTATGAAAAAAGGTGAAAATTGCTATTGCAACGGATCAAAAAATATTTCATAAAATAAGACAATACCATTAAAAATATCGTAATATTAAAAGTATTTTAAAAACAGAAGGTAACCTAAATTCATCGAAAAAAGTTGTATTATTAAAAGAATCAGCGGAGAAAAACTGTTTAGATATAATACTATGTAAATGTAAAATCATTTTAATTTGTACTTGTAAAATTAAGTGCCTATAGAGGAAAGGGTTTTAACTGATTAACGGACTAATCGAAGAATGATAATTCGAAATATTGACATTAACCCATTAATGTCAAAAGTGTTACCGAGGTATTAAAAATGTTCCTTTAACGCATTTTTAATACCTTGGTACCAGTTGACACCAGTTTTCACATATTGTAATATTAATCTATATAATCACTCAACGTTTCAGATTAAGTAATATGAAAATTTCCTTACTAAAATACTGGTTTTCATATTTAAAATTTTCGTAGTACTTAAATGGCAGATTTTCGTAACAACCAGCGTTTATGAGTTAAAGCCAAAAGATTATGAAAAGAGCGCAACGCAATAAAAAAGGCAGAAGAAAGAAGTCAAACCTCTCAATTGAAAAGAAAAATGAATAAAAAACAGATAATGGACTTTCGCCTTCTGTTATGGGACACATTTTGAATTCTTCAAGTTTCTTTGTTGAATATGAAGCTACTAAATATTAAGAATGTGAAACGATACACATATTTAGAAGTCAAGATTCATCGTTAGCTTCGCAAGTTATCACTAAGCTCCCAAATGTAGTACAGGCTTGCGACAGAAGTGATGTTTCTGATGATTATCAGCAATTCATATAAATGCAGTATTAAAGGATATGGGAATAATTACCCAAGAAATTCTTCGAAAGTAGTCGATCGTAGCAAAATCAGAAGGGAAAGAATAAAAAAAAGCAGTGACAAGGGACAACACTCTTCGTCGAAATGGGGAAAATTTAAAAATGTAGACTAATAGCAAAAATGGGAATACAAGTTCAAGAATTTGACTATCCAACATTAATTTTCAAAGCAGACAACTTTAATTCAATGGAAATCAGTTGCACATACTGAATCACCACTTATACTACCTATTTCTGATAATGAACTTAAGGCGTTGATTATGGACATTTCTGCTGTAATCGAAGTTTTAAGATTTCCATGCCATTCACAAGCAGTAGAGCGTTGAATCAATTTAGTTATTGAAGAATCAGTTCGGTGTGTGGCAACGACGCAAGAAGAGCATCCACGAGATCGAAAATAGCATTACCCAAATTTGAAACCAAAAGTCAATATCTTGGAGTTCTATGAGGAAATTAAAAATAAAGGAAGGGGACGGGGGTTACTCAATGTGCAGACACCTCCACGTGGTGTGTTTTGGGTTATTGTCGCAAAAAAGCAAAAAGCTGCATGAAAAAATCGAAAATTTTAAAGTTTTATGGAAATTTCCTTACCAAATCCACAGCCACAGATTACTGTAGAATAAGCTCAAATTTTACAAAGATGATTACACTGATAAAGAGCAACTTTTCCTTATACAGGCTAATAAATTAGGAAAAATATTTTTGGGGGGAAAAGGTCATAATTTAAAAATATTTTTGAAATTTCTGTGCCAAATGTGCAGCGAAAGGTTATTTTACAGAAAGTTCAAATTTCACGCAGATGATTATGCACTTATAGGTAGCAACTTGCCCACGTATAGGCTAATAAGTTAGGCAAAACTTTTTTAAAGCTTTTTCACTACATCCTAATGCTCATCCGCAACTTTAGGATCGAAGATTCGATTTTGATAATCTCTTTTTTATTGGAACGGGCTAGTTCTGATAATTCTTTCAAGGATTACTAGAGCATCAATAATAATTAAAAAAATAGTAGGGTAACTTAAGGTGAGATGCCGTGTTGTACAAGATGCCTTATCACGTAGTTTTCATATGTGCAGAAACTCTAGGGCAACATTTCCGTTTGCGTTCTTTTTAAAAAAATTTAAGCGGTGCTTTTTTATTGCTATTTCGTTTTAACACTTCTTGTAAGTGTCCAAAATCTTTTACGTGACTTCTTTATTTGCCTATATAAGTCTTTGTTTAAACACCAGAAAAAAATGAATCTGATGTTTTTAGAGAGTACTGGTACCGGCCCTTTCTGCAAAGCATAAATGGCGGCCGGTTCCCAATTCTTCACTTCAGTTGGGGGGGGGGGGGGGCGTCTTGCCAAATACTTTGAGATGAGCCCACGAAAATTTTGGGGGGTTACGATGCTGGTTATTTTCCCTTGGGGTAAGATGCCGGTTATTTTCCGTTGAGATCAAATGCCTGGTTGTTTCTTCATTGTTTAAATTACTCTTGGTTATTAACTAACTTGTCAACTATTTTAATAGGATAATTTAAAAAGTGAATAAATCGTTATTTTAATCAACTGATTAAAAAAATTCATTGATTAAAATTATAAATTTTCTAAATGTTTAAAATGACATAAAGAAATATTAAAATCTAATGTGAAATTCAGCTGCATGTATCACCGACGTCGTTCTGAATTTTTACGATGTTCGATTGGCCTTTTTATGAGTTGCCAATTAAATTAAAAAAAGCGTTTTGAAGCAGTGTGATCGCAAATAATATTTTTATATTCCATTAACGAATGTGACCGATGACATTTGAAAATACAATGTATCATTAATACAGGGTGCCCACTCTCCGCTGTGTTCAATGGCTAATTTCTAAAACGTTATTCATAGTCATATAGTTCCAATTAAAAAAAATATTTTAAATGAGGAAGAAAAAGGTATTTTAAAATTGATTTGGATCAAGAAAAACATTTCTAAAAAAATTATTAAATTAAACATTTAATACGGTCCACAGGTCCTATAAATTATATTTAATAGAAATATCCTATTGAACTTGGAAGTATGACAAAAAAAAATCCCATTCTTCTACGATTAAAACTGACAGACTAATGGATGTTTAAAGTTAAAGCATCTTTTTTGCTACAAATTAGGGGTCGTTAACAAATTGATTAGAAATATAAATAACCGTCATATAAAAAAAAAGTAATACTTGAGAGTAAAAGTAACATTACAATATAAATTTGAAATTTATTTTAATTCTCATATATTAAAGCAAAATATACAACTTGTACTAAACATATAATTAAAAAAGTAACAGAAGTTTTGCTAAAAAATAATGAAAAGAAAAAAGAAACAGCCTCATTTCCTCACAAAATAAAACATGTGTTAAAATGCAGTTATATTAACCAATCTGAAATTTTGTTAATAAAAATGAACACCATCATAATACTTGTACGATGTGATTACTTTAAGTTAAAGTGCCGCTACACTTAAAATAAATTCTTCTAATACTTTAAGCACTTTGTGTACGGTCACTTAATGCATGGCTGGACTCATCTGTTTTCAGATGCAGAAAACTGGTATAAGTCATGCAATTCAAAGTTTCATAACTCGATCAATTTCAGTTTTAGATGAATGGGACATTTTGTGTCTTATTTGTTTGTGTAATAGGGAATTTTTGCTAAGTATCACATATAGGATAAGTGACTGCATAAACAATTCAATTTCATAAATTTTTAAGAAGAGTTTTTGTTTATCCAAACGACTTTAAAATCAATTGTTTACCTTATTAAAAACATCTTTGTAATTGGAATTATATTGCTATGACTAACGGTTTAAGAATTAACCACTGGACACCGTTAAGAGTGGACACCCTGTATAGGTGGAGCTACTGATTTTTTCGTGGGTTTCATATAAATGTAGAAGATTTCATTTGGCGTATAGAAAGAAAACGTTCTTTTAAGCTGGCAATACAGCTTCTTAACCGGTCACAGAATTCCAGTCTATAATTTCATCGTCCGCATCGCCGAAAAGATTACACTTCTTTTTTTCTAAAATCATTTCTTGACGAAAAATCATTTCTTGCATCAAAAGTTAAGGTTTATTAGAAAAGCTCATCTGTTTTCAAAATTTAGTTTATAAAAATAACTCATGGGATTTTGCTTTTACAATGTCATTATTTTTAGTAACAATTTGAAATTTAAAATAGTAAAACATTAGTTAAATTCTAGTTAACCATAAAAATAGCTCGAATTCTTTTCTTTTAAAAAATTTCGCATGTTCCTTTTAATAATAACAATATTTTAATCATATTTAAAATATAATATAACTAATACAATAAATAAATATTTAATTTTCCATTCATTTATGAATTACATTGAAATTAAATACTTTATTTATAAAATCCAAGAACACATATCAGCAGTAGAATAAAAGTTTTCTAGGTTCATTAAATACTAATTTCTAATGCTCTTCAAACTTGTTGAAAAGTTAGACAAGAATTTTGTTAAAATTTCATTACGTATTGCTTTACTTAGAAAACCATAGGATAAAAAATAGAGATAAAAGATATAGCTTTTCTGATTTATCGTCAAACAAAAGAAAATGTCATTCATGGCTTAATAAGTTAAAAGTATTAGATACTTTCAAGCGAAATCATTGTCAATTAATGTTTTATTTGATCAAGAATTCCATTAGCAAAATTTGTTTCTGGAGAACAAATCTAAATTATGATCTTTCTTATTTCTTAACCGTATGTTAACGTTGATTAAATAAAACTTCTTCTCGAAATTAAAAATAAAAATTCTATTTTTTCCCTTATAAATGTAATTTATTATAAACTCATTTCATACACTTGAAGTTGATGAATTTTAATGCGCAAATGAAATTATTTAAAAATATAATTCGATAATTAATTTATGTCTAAAATCAGGTGTCAAAGTATTTAAAAATATTTCCCGAACAAAATTTTTCAAGTAACTTCCATATCAGTTAAAAATATTTTTCCTACATGCATTTGTAACTTTTTAAAGATGCATAAAGATAGTTTCCTATGCATATAATTTAGTAATTATATTAAATTGGTCATTCGTAATTCCTTCCTTCACCCAAACTACTAAAATGCGAAAACAAAAGGATTTTTTTTTTTCAGGATTTCTCTATAACAAAAAACCTTACGTTACCCGTTTAAATTTCAAATATCATCTTTTTCTTAATTTATCATGATAATGTTAACGATATATAGCGATTTAAAGATAAACAAACAAAGAACATCATTTAAAAAATATGTATAAATGAAAAAAAAATAGTCTTGTTATTAAATAAAAAAAGTATTAAATATTTTCAGATTACATTAATTAATAACAAAACAAACACATTTCTGTATTTATAGCTATTACGTAAATTATTTAAAAGAATAACCTTCCATGTAAAATGCATGCATTTAAAAAACTCTTCAGCAGATGTAAATATTAAGTGATTTATAGAAATAAGTTGGGTAAGGAAGGGTAAAGTGGCCACTCTAAGGTTGTGAGTATTTTTATGATACCTTTTTAGGGTTTAGTTCATCTGACGAAACCCCATTTGTCTCGCTCCTATGTCTGTCTCTCTATCGGTCTGTCTGTTTGTCTGTCTCTTCCAGAGCTCGCTCTCAGAAACTATATATATTGGAGACTTGAAATTTTGGATTCTTATAACTGAACACCTCACGTCAAACAACAAATCCTAAAATTTTGAAAAAGTCTTACATTTACCCCTCTGGGCTCTAACTTGTGTATTTTAAGCTTCTTGTTCTAGCTGAGCCCCTAATTAAGTTGAAGACTTGAAATTTTGGATACTTATAGCTGAACATTTCACATCAAACGACAAATCATAAATTTTGAAAAAATCTTATATTTACCCCTTTGGGTTCCAACTTGTGTATTTTAAGCAATTTTTCTAACTCAGCCCCTAATTAAGTTGGAGATGTGAAATTTTACATACTTAGAACACTTGTGATCACACGAAAAATCATAAAATTTTCAAAAAGTCTTATAATATTTACCCTTCCGGGGTCTAACTTCTGTATTTTTAGTAATTTTTCTAAACTCCACCCTTTTCACCCGAGGTGCACTTTTTAAACTTTTGCCGATACTCCTTTGACAACTCTTTCATATTGTGCACCATAGCTGTACATGTACATATTGTAGCTCCAATTTTTACCGCCAGGGGGCGCCTACATATCTCGGGTGCTATTTGCTCGATCCCTTCGACTAATATATCTACGGATAGTTTGTAAAACGGAGTTTCTTTCAGATAGAGGTTTCGTTAGAATACAGTGCGCCCCCTGGTTGCGAAATGTGGAATTAGCAGATTTTGCCAAAGGTTAAAGTGTTTTGAAGGAAATATTAAACGAAACCCTCTGTGCGATCTGTGATCACACTTACCCACTTGTTAATCAGTAAAGTTCTAGAAACAAATAACAGTAGTAACCATAATACTTTTGGTTTCACTTGCTACTTTACTTTTAAAAATGTTTTAAAATGTACACGTTACTTTAAAAAAAAAATTTAAAAAAATGCCAGTTGGTTACCTACGCTGGGTAAAATGGCCAGGATAAGTAAACGGACAAGTCACTCAGGAATCAATCACACTTGGTTCAGGATGTATATTTAATCAACAGAAGCTAAAGTAACACACATTAAGAATAAGTATTATGTTTTGTAATATTTTAAGAATAATATCGTTACAAAATAAAGTAAACAGTAATGAGTATCAATATGAAGAATGGGGAATAAAAGTGCCCTTAGCAGGAAAGCGGATTGCAAATATTTGCAAATGTTTTTTTAGTCTGCTGAAGTTATTGCCCCGACCTGTCTCTTTCTTTCAAAGAAAATTATTTTGAGTAGTATTTTGTTATGAAAAATGAATAAAAAATCGTTTCTAGGCAAAGTAGCCACCTGACCATTTTGACCGATCTTCTTTGTAGTCACTATAACATGACGCCATTGCAACAACTTTCGCCTAGCATCTAATTTACATGACTTAAAGTTTTCAAACGCACATCATTTAATAGGTCCTTTCACAATGACCAAACAGCATAAGAGCAAAAATTATAACATTGCATATTTTTTAGCTATAATCAAGAAATTGTACCACTTGTCTGAAATTAAGAATGCACCCCCCCCCCCCAAAAAAAAAAATGAGTACAGAACAAAAGCAATCTAGCCTTTAGCTTCAAAGTCGCACACAATACTACCAACATGTGTGATCTCCGTTTCGTTCCAGGGCATTAGATAGAGGAAAAAACGCTAATGGCCCCTTTGCCCTCACTATCCACTTTGCCCGTCCTTCGCCCTGTTATTCTAATATTTCCTTAGTGATGTACATTTTCAGACCTTCCAACCATACGTTAATCATGATGCACGAAAATCGTTCTTACAACTTTAACAAACAATAAAAAAAGAACGAAATAGAATATGATGAAAAGCAAATATATCCATGATCCTAACATATAAAATCACTAGCAAACCCAGATTAATTCATATGCAAAAAATGTTTTCACATGTGCGACACGCAAGAATATTTTTAATTCCCATAGTTTGCGTTGGAAAATAACCCCATTTTTTCACCATTTTGCTGTTGTTAGAGGAGAGGTGCTTCATCATTGAAAATTATTTTTAAATTCTGTCTTACCTTCAGGTAGTTTGTGAGGTTTAAAATTTCAAGCCAGAAGTATTCCAACGAAGATGATATTTAAAAATTTTATAAGGGAGTTTGGAGAAACATTGTTATTACGGACATGTTTCGAAGTGGTCGACATATTGTGGTAGAACAGATTATAGAAATGTTATAAAAGGACCCTCACTTTGAACATTTACTGTAATTCTAATCAGAGATACATGAATTGATATACGTTCAGCTGTCAACACTGATATGCACTTTTATCATTTAAAACATTATTAGCACAATATTGTATAGATTGATTTTTGGATCTCATTGTGACCTGTTTTGAAATACATATAACACATAACTTTTTATTGATTCGCAAAAGTATTTTTTCTTCGAATATACATTAAATACACAGCGTATTCTAAAACTTCCACGGCTCCTGCTCATAAACAAACACACGTGGCGCTATCTCTTCGAAACCGTCCGCGGACCGATCAATGACCTTCAGCAATGCGTATCAAGTAGTTGCTTTAATTTCTGTGTATTTCCGACTTTTTAGTGGTCATTTCCGTAAAGCGTGTGTGAGCGTCATTCTCATCGAAAAAAAATTGAACGAACGTTTTGTGTATTTTGTCTATTTGGAACGTTTGTAAATTTTGTCTTAAATTTAGAAATTCGGTCACAGAAATCTACCGAGTGATTAAATTTGCGTATGATATCGATGATATGAGTTTGCGAGTATTTCAGTGGCTTTTGAGGTTTCAAGGTGGGTAAGAGTGAATTGCAGACGATGATAGATTATGTCGCCATGTTCAAGTCGAAATGAGGAAAATGTTCAGGTCGTGCAAGCATTGGGGACATCAAAACGCATACCGTGAATGGTACATTCTACAAATATGTCTTGCATCGGCTTTTGAAACGAATGCGGCCTGTGAGGTCCGTTTTGCTGGACAACGGAAATTAGTTTGTTTGGCGCTACAACGCACCGACTCAGAAGTTAATACCTGTGCAGCAATTTTTGACGAGAAGCAAGTTGTGTGCATCAACCACCCACTTACTCAGCAGATCTGTCTCCCCCGGACTAGTTTTTATTTCCCAAGCTGAAAATGACGTTGAAGTAGCTGTGACAGCAGAACACAATAGTGTTGGAATGGAGGCGTTCCAGAAGGCGTTTACGGACCTGTACACTCGTACCAAGCGTTGTATGGAACTAGGAGGAGACTGAGTAAAAGTTCATTATCAGATGTAAGTGTAATCTCTGTGATAACGGTCTGGAAGCGACAAGTCCTGGAACTTTTTGAATGCATTGTGTATCTGCATTATTTTACTCCGGTGTCTTATATCCTCGATTTGAAGAAAAAAATCGGCATTTGAAATTACAAATATTTATAAGGGTATTGATTTATTTTTAACGCTTGACGCAATTCAGACTTCAGAAAGTTAGATTTGATGCCAACAGATATAAAAGACTATAAAAATGAACCTAATAAACTTTTATACTTGTTTAAATATGTTATTTCTATGCATATTATTATTATTTTATGGGTGCAAGGTATTTTTGTTTGTATATAAAAATATATAAATGGCTTCTTTATAATGAATAAATTATATAAACATTAAAAAAAATTTTTGGTAAAGTGTATATGAAACAGTTAAGAAGTTGCCAGAAAATATGTTGCCAAACTTCTTTCTCTCGGAAGTGCCATTTTTCTTTATCTCGCTAATGACCTTATACTAGAAAAGCACACATTTATTTTTGTGTAGGGTTGGATGATTGTTTGGATATTTCGCCTTTAAGGTCTGATTATTGATGTTTTTATATTGAAAGTTGTTATTTTAAAATAATGATTTCAAGAAATACTTAGAGAATGATTGGTTGGTTGGTTGATTACTTCTTTATTAAATCATTTCTATTTTACATAAACCTTCAAATTAGTCTTCTAAGTAGATACTCCTTTGTATATGTTTATATCTCTATGTTTATATATGTATGCATCGTTAGATTTTTAGATTTTTGTGAAATAAAGTGTGAAGTATGAAAGAAATTTTTATAACAATGGGCTTGTATGACCTACTGTTAGATTCACCTATATTAGTTTTAACCATTCCACCAACCATTCCTAAACAAGTTCAAATAAATTAAACATTATTTAAAACAAAATTTCCATCAGAAGACAGATATCTTCTTTCAGAAACAACACTCAAATGTGGCATTTGAAACAGATTTTCAAAATAAGAAAACAGAAAATGAAGAACGTAAAAAATATATATAAGCTATAATTAAAACTACGCTTGATATAGTGTGGCCAGAGCCTTCTTTGAGAAAATCTATCAAATGAAATTAATAAAAACTCGAAGTTTTCCTCAGAAGGCATTTTGGCGCTTTTGTCAAACGAAAAAAGTAAATTCTATTTGCATAATTATGTTTCAAGGATAGCGATCGTGAAAATAAAGGGAAATGCTCAGAGAATTTTCATCATTCGGTGTCAAATATTTACAATCCTATGATTTATTTATTTTATTTCATTACAATGAGATTACGGTATTAGAGAATTCTTATCATTCATCATGTTGAACTATATTTGTAGTTAACAATAAATATTTTTCAAGTACTGTTAGCAAATTTTATGTATTCTGTTTCATTGTGATTTTTTTTATATACTGGCAGCGTTTCAGTTTCTTCTGGGGTCAATTTTTAGTACCATTTAAAGATTTTATATTTCACCGAGAAAGTACACAAATTTTTGTTACATTTGGCTCAATAGAATGTTCTGCTTGATGGCTCAAACATCTCCCATTGATGTAAGGACCCTATATATAGTAAAATAAAAAATTATGTTGGGTTACAGAAGTAGAATTAGACCACTTGAAATTTTTATATAAATTCGAAAAATGCAAACTTGTAATTGTAACAGAAATATCAACATTATTGTGTGGCGGACGGTGAAGAAGAATAGAATAATTATTTCGCTAGCTTGTGTTTCGAGAACTCGCCATGCTTTTAACTTACAATCATCACCGGATGCGAGGGACACATGTGGGTAACTTCACAATGAATAAAATAGTGACAATGTGATTTATGGGTTTGTTATAATTTGTTATATGCTATTCACCATTTTTTAAAAATTAAAATAAATTCTAATAAATTTCTATATAAGAAAAATCTTTCTTCAAATTACACTGTGATATAAAAGTGAATGTTTTACTTAGAACTCTATAAAAATTTATTTATCCGTGTGAAATAAATGTGAAACGAAACAAACTTTTATTTATATTATGCAATTATAATTTTAAAGCAATATCAAAAGAATCTGATGAGAACATTTAAGAAAGTCAAGGAGCGGAAAGTTCTAACATAGTCTTTAAATATGAAAATTTCTCCAAAACTTAAGTTGTAGGTTTAAATTAAAGATATGTTCCCAACTTTATATTGTGGAAAAATGTCTAGCGCGAGTTCTTCTTAATTATATTATTGCCCATAAAAGCTCTGAACACCTGTTAAAGTCTTAAAGTGCTACTTCCAACGTAATATGCAAATTTCAAAACTGCTTAGTAAAATTAATTGTACTATTCTATCTGTTTTATACAGTGACAAATGGTGCACACATTAAAGACTTTAAACAGTGAAAACTAATGTTTTTCTGGCTTTTCAAAAAGTACGTGAAAAGGAAATTTGCTAAAAGGTGTGTTAGAAAATTCTTGAATGCAAATAATTTTGTCAAAAATGTCACAATTCCAGTAATACAGTATTTTTAAAATGAGCTTATAAACTGTAATTATTAGGTAGAGAATTCTTTCTGCAATACATTTATTCTAATTTCTTTTTATATTAAATTCAAATTTCTGCAAAAGCTAATCCTTAGATGCTAAATATTTCACAATTATTCTATCATCTTGCCCACGCTTTTGTTTATAATTATGGTAAATGAAGTAGCATTTTTACCGCAATGACACCTTTCTTGTTAATTTTTTAAAAATATTATCTAAAACAAATACAACAAGTAATATAAAAATTTTGTTTTTAAAGTCAATTCCTACGTAGGTCATCTGAGAAAAATTTTATATAATCCCTTAAGCTAATATTAGTTTTTGTTGCATTAAAATATCTCAATTTGTTGATTTTCTATAAGCAAGTAGGTTCACAATGCATGTCTATGGAATTGAAAAATATCCATGTTTTTACTTCGCAAATTATATGTCAAATGATTAAAAAAAGAATACCTACAATATACAATTAATTGAATATATAATGCTTGAATTATCACATTACTAACGAAGCGTAGAACCAACAATCTGAAAAATGTCCAAGCCGAGAATCGAACCCGGAACCCTTGGAATAGCACTCCAAGTGCTCTATCATTTAAGCTACGAGTACTATGCCCAGCTTAGATTTCCCATATATGCTAGTAAGGCTGCAACTGCAGCACAAGATGGAATAGTCTTCATGGGCGCAAAATCCTGCGGCGAAATGTAAGATACAAACTAACCCCGCATCGGTGAAGACATATATAATTTTTAATTAATTTTTCAATTAATTTTCATCAGAAAAAAATTAATTCAAATTAATTTTTATGAAAAATTAATTAAAAATTATATATGTGTTCACCCATGCTGGGTTTGTTTATGTCTCATGTTTCGCCGCAGGATTGTGTGCTCATGACGACTATTCATTGTTATGCTGCCTTACCAACATATGTAGGAAATGCTAAGCTTGACTTCGTCCTCGTTGCTTAAATGGTAGAGCATTTGGAGCGCTATTCCAAGGGTTCCGGGTTCGATTCTCGCCTTGGACATTTTTCACATTGTTGGTTCTACGCTTCGTTAGCAATGTGATAATTCACGTATTATACAGGGTGATTCATAAAAGATGGGCAGAACTTTAAGGGGTTATAGTACACTTAAAGACAAATAATATTAAATAGGAGACTAAGGGTCCCAGACGTATTCCCAAGGAGATAGGGGACATTAAAGTTTAGGGTCCGAAATTTCAAATGATTATAAAACATGGAAAAATTGGTCGATTCGTTTGCGGTTTTTGCAAAAAATTTTCTTTATGCCAGTATTTTCTTGAAATAAAATTTTAAAGTTCAATTTCAAAAAATGCCGATAGGGGGCGCTTTAGACTTTGGAGTAACAAACAACTATTTTTTAACGTTATTTTTTGTATTTCTTTAAATGATTTCGAAAGCTTAGACTTAAACTTAAATTTTGATCTAAAAATCTGAGTCCTAACGAGTAGTTAAGTAGCGTAAACTGAAATTTGAAACCCTTCTCCCACCAGAACAAAAATCAGTTATTCCCGATCTTTGTGTCGTAGGTTAGGCTCTAACTACTGCTGCGTTTTGCTAAAATTATTCTTTATGTCAGTATTTTCTTAAAAATAAATTTTAAAGAAAATTTTCAAAAAATTCCGATAGAGGGCGCTTTAGACTTTGGAGTAACGAACAACTATTTTATACCGTTATTTTTTGTGTCTCATTAAATGCTTTCTAAAGCTTAGACTTAAATTTTCAGCCCAAAATCTGAATCGTTAGACGTGGTTAAGTTTCTGGGGAGAGGGGTTTGAAATTTCTACTCCTGAGCACAGTTCAGTTTACCATGTCCACACATTGTGTGCTGTGATACGAGGTAAAAAGACACAAATTAGGATTATGTTACCAAAGCATATTTATTAACATGTAATTACAATAAATGTTCAAAATTGTGACCACCAGAGGTTATGCACGCAGAACAACGGCGAAGAATGGAACGGCGAACATTCGCGAAAACATCAGGCTTTTCGAGCACTTCCCCTACAGCGGCGGAAAGTCTGGCGACCAGTTCCTCGGGGGATTCAATGGGTGTCTCATACATAAGAGCCTTCAATCGTCCCCAAAAAAAGAAATCGAGGGGTGAAAGATCTGGCGAGCGAGCAGGCCAAGCAACAGGACCACCTCGACCAATCCATCTGTTCGGAAATGTGATGTCCAGATAGTTGCGGACGTCTCGTACGTAATGGGCTGGCGCTCCATCGTGCTGAAACCACATGACCCGCCGGATGCGTGGAGGTACAACGTTTAACAGGTCTGGCAGCACATGTTGCAGAAATGTGAGGTATGTTTTACCGTTGAGGCGTTCAGGAAGAAGGTACGGTCCGATTAGGTGGTCTCCGAGGATTCCTGCCCAAACATTGATGGAAAAGCGTCTCTGATGAGCATGTGGATACGTAGCATGTGGATTGACATCCGCCCATACATGTGCATTGTGTGTGTTAAATGTACCTTCACGTGTGAAGGTACATTCATCGGTGAAAAGCACAGTTCGTCCAAAATGTGGATTTAGCGCGTTCTGCTGCAGAAACCAGCGGGCGAATTCAATACGATTTGGATAATCCCCTGGAGACAGTTTCTGGACTCGTTGCACATGAAACGGGAGCAAATGTTCATCCTTCAGTACCCTCCAAGTCATGGACTGTGAGGTATCCGCCTGCCTAGTCACTGTTCGTGTACTTGTACTTGGCTGCGCCGCTACTACATCCAGAATGGCTTCTGCAACAACTACTGATTCGTCCTTTTTTGCACGACCTGCATTCGACCGGGAAGCAAGAAATGATCCCGTCTCACACAACTGTCTGTGCAAGCGCTCGAAAGTTTTGCGGTTAGGCAACCGCCTGTTGGGAAATCGCTCTCCGTACATTCGTTGTGCCTCTGCACCATTTCCATCTGCCGCTCCGTAAATTAAATGCATCTCAGCCTTTTCCTTATTCGTGAAGGGCACCATCTTCCGATTCATTACTACAGCGACTTACACTTGACTCACCGTTCAGTGGTTTTTATGCCTGAATCGTGTCGAAATTTTGCATACGTGTTCTTCTTCTTCCCCATTTGACATTTGCATACTTTCTGTTTCCTTCTTCACCCGGTGACTAGCGTCAGGAATGGAGCTTTAACGTTTGCATGAGCGACGTTTCCAACTGTGCCAGTGCCTTTATGAGTGAATTCCGACTATGCAGTCCTTGACGAAAGTTGTATTTTTGCCTCGTATCACAGCACAGAATCGTTGGGCATGGTTAAGTAGTGCAAACTGAACTATGTTCAGAAGTTGAAATTTGAACCCCCTCCCCTCGCTACTGAACCACGCTCAGCGATTCAGATTTTGAGCTGAAAATTTAAGTTTAAGTCTAAGCTTTAGAAAGCATTTAATGAGACACAAAAAATAACGGTATAAAATAGTTGTTCGTTACTCCAAAGTCTAAAGCGCCCTCTATCGGAATTTTTTGAAAATTTTCTTTAAAATTTATTTTCAAGAAAATACTGACATAAAGAATAATTTTAGCAAAACGCGGCAGTAGTTAGAGCCTAATCTACGACACAAAGATCGGGAATAACTGATTTTTGTTCTGGGGGGAGAAGGGTTTGAAATTTCAAATTTCAGTTTATGCTACTTAACTACTCGTTAGGACTCAGATTTTTAGATCAAAATTTAAGTTTAAGTCTAAGCTTTCGAAATCATTTAAAGAAATACAAAAAATAACGTTAAAAAATAGTTGTTTGTTACTCCAAAGTCTAAAGCGCCCCCTATCGGCATTTTTTGAAATTGAACTTTAAAATTTTATTTCAAGAAAATACTGGCATAAAGAAAATTTTTTGCAAAAACCGCAAACGAATCGACCAATTTTTCCATGTTTTATAATCATTTGAAATTTCGGACCCTAAACTTTAATGCCCCCTATCTCCTTGGGAATACGTCTGGGACCCTTAGTCTCCTATTTAATATTATTTGTCTTTAAGTGTACTATAACCCCTTAAAGTTCTGCCCATCTTTTATGAATCACCCTGTATATTCAATAATTTAAATCGTAATTTCACTGCAAAAAATTAATTTAAAAATTATATAACATTAATTATTTTAAGAAAATAAGATGTTTTTTCTATAATTTTGCATAAATTACAAATAAAGCATATTAGACATCATAATAATGAATTTATTTATATTTTGAGTCGTACACTTAAAATAATATCTTTGGTCACTTACAAAACTAACTTGAATCACCCCAAGAATGATATTTCTCAATATTGCAAGTCAGATAAGAGGAGAAGAAACAAAATATGTCAGTAACATATGTATATACCGGGTGTCCCAAAAAGGACTGACTGATTTTAAAATTCAATAAGTTGCAAACGGTGACAGATATTTAAAAAATTCTTGCAGGAGGGTTATGCATAAGGTCAAAAGTTTTATTACAGTGATTTTCAATTTTAGTTCGATTTACAAACAATAGATGGCGCTGTAAGCAATAGTCGCTAAATACAGGCTCGATTTTTGGTCCTTTATCTTGTTCCATGCAGAAAAAGGAGATGGAAATGTATTATCCGGGCCACGAAGTACCAAAAATCGAGCCTGAATTTAGCGACTATTGATTACAGCGCCATCTATTGTTTGTAAATCGAACTAAAATTGAAAATCACTGTAATAAAACTTTTGACCTTATGCATAACCCTCCTGCAAGAATTTTTTTAATATCTGTCACCGTTTGCAAGTTATTGAATTTTAAAATCAGTCAGTCCTTTTTGGGACACCCGGTATATATATATACATATATACATACAAAGTTTTTCACTTTCTGCCTTAGTTACTTTATTCAAAATGCTTATAATATCTACCTATTTTACTTGTCTATAAATAATACTTTAAATATCTTTTATATTTTAATCTCATGCTCTTAATTACGAGTATTCTTTTATTTAATTTTCTAAAAACTTTAATCTCTTAATAGCTACAATTCTTTGTAAAAAACCGTCTAATTTATATTACTTTTTCATATTTTGAGACATTAAATTCTTATTTCTTTCTAATTTTTATTAATACCATTTTTTCTTTTATTAAAATATTGTTCGATATTCCATGAGTCATTGCGAGTGTTTGGTGCTTCTAGTTTGTTTCCCATTTAAAGTTTCCGCTTTCAAGAAAGAGTCCGGTCTCTACGTCAGCTCGTCCCCACCTCTTTCCTGTTTTTCATCTTATCGGTTAGCGCGCCCTCTTCTCTTGTCTCCCCTAGGTTCCCCGATAGCTGGGTTGGGTCAAACGTAGAAAAAATCAGGTTATCTTTCCGCGTTCTTTTAATATTTATACAGCTTACCCTGACTTGAGAGAAAAGATTTGTATGCTTTTCATTTTGTTAATAAAAACCTGTCACTTATTGGAATGGGTTTTAAAATGTGAGTTTTTAATGTCTTTTTAACATCTTCGAGTTTTGATATGAAGTGGTGTAGCTAGATACGAGAGCCAATTGAAAATCTGGTGCAATTGTCAAGAGATGGTTTTACAATAAAATCTTTAAAGATTATGCTGCCTCTATTATTTGATCGAAAGGAAATTCTTCCCTATGTTTTTTAAGTCCTGTTGTCCACTGCCGCCACCTACGACTGCAATATGGGTATTCTACGGAATAATTGATAGTTTGCAAAGATGCGCGTGTGTTCGTCATCATACTTTGCTTCGGTATCTAGGAGCATCACATATTATAGTAAGTACAGAACTTGTCTGGAAATATAAATTATTTAAAAAAATATATACTTTTATATGGCTTTTATATCTAACTAACAAATTAATGTAAAACCATGAAATTTGTACAAGTTTCCCGCTGAATAGTTATTTTTTACAGTTAAGTTGTTAATAGGTAAATAATTATAATTTATCAAATAAGTCTGTGTTTAGCAACATTAAATAAATAAAAGATTTGAGAAAATATTTAAATAGTTTTGATTTAATAATGAATATACTCTCTTAGCTGTAATGCAGTTGGGATATGACTTTTCCAAATTCGTAATCACTTATTCCATCACCGAAATAATAAAAAAACATCCTCGTTTCAGTAAATATACCTAGTAGCCCAAAAACTTTGATATCTTGTCCAATTCCAAAATTTTATTACACACACACTGTTCAAGAGCAGCCACCCATAGCATCTTCTTCGAGAGATGGTTCCTAATTCTTTATCCCTAATTAAAGCGCAAGATAAAGATAGAATGGATTAAACAGCTTGATCTCCAAACCTTGATAATATCGAACACCTTTATGACTATATTGGAAAATACGTAGTTTTTTCTAGCTCCTCCTTCAAGTTCGTTGATCAATTGTTGATCATGTAATGTCATTGATCACATCCCGGTCATTAATGTAATTGCCCTTCATTGCAGTGCCATTCAGTTGTTACAGTTAGGGGAAGACACATGTATTAGTAAAACCCAATTATTTTATTTTCACAACACTTTTCATTTATTGTGTCCACATATAAATTTGTAAATAAAGTTTTTAATATTTTCTTGTAAACTTTAATATATGTGAAAAAATATATATAAACAAATAATAACTTAGTCCAAATATTGTGTATTTTGTTAATTTTTAAGTTAAACAAAGAAATCTAGTTGAATTTTAGCTTTGTGCGTCTCCTATAGTTTCAAAAATAGTTATTTTACAATTATGGTTATCAAGTATGGTTACAATTATGGTTATTTTGAAGAAGTAAATTTAGAACTACTTTAATTTTAATTTACTCTTAGAACATTACTAGTAATTAGCAAAAATGTCTGATAATTTACTATAGTGATATTTCATAACATGGTTGAAAAATAAATCTGCAGAAAATATTATTTAGACTTCCTAAAATACAATTTCTAAATCATTAAAATTACCTCTTTTTTAAAAGAATACCAAGCATATTTATTTTTTAATTTTCTACGGATTTATTTCTTCTATAAAAGGTCAACTTACATTCGAAATTCCATTAGAAAAGATTGAATTGGTTTCTTAAAGTAGCACAATCGATTTCCTTAAAGCACAAATCTTTCGATTTTGAAGAATTCCGATGACAGAAAACGTCAATGTGAATTCATGCATGATATTTACGCGTATTTGATCGATTTCGATAAGATTATATCCTCCATGCATTTGCATATCAAATAATCGAAACATATTACTGACTAATTCCATAAGCTTATTATTAAATTTTACAAATATCTCAGGGAGGATAAATTTTATTTTATTTCACTTTAACAAAGTAAATAATATTAATAAAAAAAATAGCAGAATGACATGTTCATCAAGAAACAAAGTGATTTTGTGGAGACTCGATTATTGCATGAGATTTTTTAAATTAACCCTTTGATTACGGATATAGGACATATGTCGTCCCAGTGACTATTTATTTATTCTATTCGCATCGCGTTTTGAAAAATATAATATCTGCCATACTTTTATACTCGGGTACATTTAAGAGAAATAACTCTACTGACAAAGATTTTTTTTTGCAAATTGTGGTGCGAGTGAATATGAAAATAATCGTTAGTCCAAGTATGTAATCAAAAGGTATGTAATCCAAGTATGTAATCCAAGTATGTAATCCAAGTATGTAAATCAACATGTTTATATTCCAGCAATAGAAATCAGTAAGAAGCCTTGCTTCTGAAATCACACAATTTCAGATAAGGCCTTTTTACGCTCCTTTAAAAATTATATTTCATGTAGTGTAAACTTCCGATGTCTTGTAAATTTTAAAACAACATAAAGTTTAAGATAGCTTTCATAACAATGCATTATCGCGTGAACGTCGAATGTACGGATAGGGCAGTGTCTCGACGTATTAAAAGGACGCTTCTTGTTTAATAATTTTCGAAATTAAAATAAATTAATCTTTCATGCAAGTTAATCATTATCATTCAGAATAGCAACAAAAAAAAGGTATATTATTGTACATGCATACGCGCACATATACATACACAGATACACTGTTAATTTAATTATTTATGTAGTTAGTGATAAGTTTTTTGTAAATGTTAATTTCTATTTATTTACAATGGCAGCCATCGAATTCTATTCAATAAAATGGCATACGCCCCTTTATCTACATGATTTTTTAAATAATTCATTAGCAAATAAAACAAATTTTGTACTTTATATAATGGCCTCTAAATAAAAACTAACCCCCCTCCCACCCTCAACTGTTTTCAGCGAGACCTGAGGCTTCTACGGTTAAATCACATGCATTGAGAATTTCATCACTGTTATTTAAATGTATTTTTTTATATCTAAGTATATTTCTGTCAACTTGAAATTTGAGTTTAGCTTTCTGAAACGACACAAAAAACATGATTACATAATAATTGCTTTAGATAATTAATTTCTACTTATTTAATTTTATTTTATTCCTTTTGAGCGTAAGTAATAAAATAATCAAGTGAAATGCAATTTTTACAGCAATAAGGAGGGGATTATTTTATCCTTCTTTTAATTAAAAAAAGAAAGCTTAAAGATTGTTTTAGAACAGATAATTAAAAACCGAAATAGTGCCTTTCATTAAAATAATGTGGACAGCCATTTTTGTGTTGCAGTGGAAAATATTAATGGATATAATTTTAAGATAAATTTATTTAAGTTTCTATTGCATTTTGGGAAAAATAAATGTATAATATCTCTTCTGAAGTTCTGTTTTTCAAATTAGTCTCTGCCCTCATGAGCTACTCTTGCCAACCGCCATTCAGACTACGAAGTGTCGAGAAAAGTGCTAATTTGCGCTGTTTTAAACTGCTTACGGAAGTCCGCATTATAATTAACTGACCACTGGCAACCTTCTGTAATCTGGTTGAGATTCATTTCCATTTCACTGGGGATTTTAAGGCTGAATCAAGTGTTATTGCGACAGCTAACGGCTGTTTTTGTGATTGATTAAATAAGATTATTTAAACAATTGAAAATCCTCTTTTACAAAATGGCTGAGTAAACAATGTCGCTGCTTCCCTGAAGTTAAAAAAGTTTTTAAAAAGACGTTAATTGTATCTTTTTAAATATGATGTAATTTTTACAACTTTTTTCTTTCACTTTTTAATATTCACGGGAAAAAAAACATTTAAAAAAAATCAAAATGAAATACTATTTGCGCTGTTTTAAAATTGGCAAAAAATACTATCTCTAAAATAATTGTAAGTATATTTTAAAATTGAAACTGTCTGGCATTATAATTTGACCATTTTAAATATGGTGTAATTGCCCACATTTACTGCTTTTAACGGATATTAATTTAATGATTATTTTAAAGTTTGCTCTCTTTTTAATATTCATCTGCAGTTACATTATTTATGTCGTAATTTCTTACAGTTACTGCTTTTAACAGGTGATAATTTATTTTTTATTTAAAAAGTTTTCTCTCTGTTATTAATAGTACCGTGTAAATACATTTTTAAATTGAAATGAAATAATATTTTTTTTCATATTTTACAATTCGGCAACTATATAAAGTATGAACTTTCCAAAATATGAAATAAATGTTTATTGAAATGATGAAATTTTAAATAAAAAATTAACATAAGCCTAAAAACATCAGTCAAATCTAAAAAATGATTGCAGACAGCACATCGTAATGTCGTCACGTATGTACCTATAAAAAAAATGTTTGTATGATTATGCATAGTTTTTGATACAATATAACTTTTTTATCGGAACTATATTGACCGACGTCACCATTACATAGCACTTAAAATAATTCTCCGATTTAAAAACTGTGTACTTCAGCGTGTTTATCAAACATTTCTCTATAAAACTACTATTTTTCTTATTTATATAGTTTTTTAATATTAGCTTAGAAAGAACTCAGGTCCTAAAAAAATCATTTACAGCGATGACAGAGGTAGTTACTTTTTACTTTCTTCTATCTTTACAAGAAGAAAGCATTGGATTCGGGAAACTTTTAGACTTCCGGTTTTGACGGATTTACACGTTTTAGGGGTGAGAAATACCGAAAAACATGTTTTTACAAAATGTCTGTCGGTGACTCTGTTTGTCTGTATGTGATGCATTTTTTTTGGGAGCTCTATCTCAAGACTTAACGCACGGAATTGAATATAAATTTATATTCAGGTAGTCTGTAGCATAAATTGGTGTTGAATAGTTTTTCCTTTAAATCTCCCAATAGATGGCGCTGCTATGCTGTATTTTTTGCAATTCCTGCAACAGCTCTATCTCAAGAGCTAATACACTGATTTTCATCTAACTTCAGATTATGTTAGTCCTTGAAATAATTTGATGTAAATTGCCCAGCATGTGGCGCTACTATGCTGTATTTTGCGTCATTTACACGATTTCAGAAATATTTCTATCTAAGGAATAAGCACGGATTTTCATAAAACTTCAGATTCAATTAGTACCTGTTATGAATCGCTGCTGATTATGTGTTGGTGTAAATCACCCAACAGGTAGCGTTGCTGTGCTGAATTTTCCCAATTTCTCAATTGATATTTCAAGAACTTATTTGCGAATTTTCACCTAACTTCAGATTTAGTTAGACGGGTACACAAGTTGTTGCTTATTAAGTTTTAGTGTTAATCGCCCAATAGGTGGCACTGATAGGCTGCATTTTACTGGATTTACACGATTTTAGCGATAGCTTCAAGAACTAATGCATGGAATTTCATATTTTTAGAATCCTCATGATGGGCATAGATTGTCATTTAATTTTGGCATTGTGATAGCGAATATTGAAGTATTAACATGTATGAGATAGAAGAAATTTTAGGATTGGTACATCCTACTAGTTTTCAAGGATAGAGATAAAAAAGTCATACTTGATTAACCTACTAAACTGTGAATTTGATCATCAAGCGGTGTGTGTGTGTAAAAGGAGGCCAGAAAATGTTTGAAAAGTAAAAGACTGTTTGTATTATCAACACGCATTGATAAGTTACCTAAATCCGATAATTTTAAAGTTTTTTTCAAATTCAACCAATGTAACTGTGCTTTCTGAGTTGTCTTTGACTGCCCATACTACATTAAGAGAACAAGAATAATCTAAATGGGTTTTGTGGCATAAGAAGAAGTTTACTAAAATACAAAAACGAGTGCAACAAAAATATTTTATTTTGGGAATGTAAGGATTGAGCAGAACGTTATGAACTCGTAGGAGGTAGAGTCGTATTATAAAAAGTAAATTTCACCTGTAATCCATTTTCTTTATTGATTTAATTTATTAAATTTGTTTTAAATACTCAACATTAGTCTGTAAATTATACAAATTTATTAAACAAGTTGCATTAAGTAAGTTAAAGGTTAAAATTAAGAATGGAGTGCTAGCAAAGAAATAAAATAAATGTAACATAAGCAGCGAAAAAATGTAGTATCGCTAGAATGAAAGAAGTTTAATAGTTATATAATAAATTGTATAACAGAATTTTATCTAACACAACCATGAACATATTTTATAATGACAATATATTTTTTTAATTTAAAGAAATATAGTCCAGTCAAATTGTCAAAAATAGTTGCAAAAATTCTGCTAGAAGATTTTATGTTTTTAAACTGTTTATGGGGATGCTAATAACAGGAATTAATTGTTTCCCAACAAAATATCTCGAGGCTAAACTTTGTGGAGCCAAAAAACCACGAAATTTTCGGACTTTTTTCAGTTTTTTGCCTATAACTCGAAAATTATAAACTTTTTGTGTACCATACTCTATTACAAAAAGAAAGAACATTAAATTCTCTACAAATTTCATTATAAAAGTATTTTTCTAAATCCATTATTAAGTGCGCTACAGCTTCCTGAAAATGATACTTTTTTTCTAACTTTGTGAAAAAATCGCAAATACCAACATTTGACACCATTTTTATTTCTTTTATCCTCTTTAATGTAACTTTTTATATTACAGGTATTTGCATGATAGTAATAATGATTAATTACAATGGTAAAACCGTAAAAAAATGACAACATTGTAATTTTTTTTGTATTTACAACTTAAGGTGAGAACAATAATAGTAGGTATTATGAATGTAGGTAGCATGAATGTAAGTAAAAAAATACTTACAGTAACATCTTTAATGAATTTAGTAACGTCTGGAGCGCTTGCGGGTTGATGAGTTTGGTTCGTCAACCTCAGCTTGAGAAGCAAAGGGGCAGGCTGCATGATCTTCAACAGCTTTGAGCTTGTTGCGACATCATCATCCTGGCTGCGAAAGTCATCGACGTTGCTGGTTTGGTCGATGGTTTCCCAGGTATCAGCTTCATAATCCTCTTCTTCTGCATAAATAATATCATCCACATTTTCACAATTGGCCCCGTTACAGTTTTTGCAAATTGCCGAGCATTTGAGTCCTGATTTTTGGCAAGAGCATGCCTTGGTGCACCCTTTTTTACAGCTACATGAGACAACATGCAGCAAGGATTCAGGTGCTGGGTTTTGGTACATTTGAACTGGCTGAAAAAGACCGTCAGACCTGCGAACCCACCCCCATTCTTCAGGGGGCATGTTGTTTCCTAGCCAAGCTTATACCTGATGATAACATCTTAGGAAATGATGCTGCGCAGCCTCTTGCGTCGGTGGCAGCCTTGCAAGATGAACTTTGCTTTTTGTGGCTGATTTAGCAAATAACTGGAACCTCAAACTGTTCAATGTCTGCGTGGTTTGCGTAGGGCTTTTTTGATTGTTTTTCGTTGAAGTCATCGGGATTACCTTCTCCACATAAGAAGCAATTATCTCGAAACTTGAAAGAAGTGCTCGATCGGAGGTACAAATTAGTCTGTGTAGAATCTTCTTCACCCCGACGAACATATGCTGCTATCATTCTCTCATTCACATATTTTTTTCGGCAATCCTCATGTACTCTAACTTCCTTGCCACTTTTCAGAAAACGTTGATGAATATTATTCTGACGTTGAACGCTACATTCAAAGAGCTTGGCAAGTCCTTTCTGGGTCACAATGCGTGTATCACGATTTGAAGCCGTTTGGCAAACGAAACACAATTTTGGATCGGGCTCGCTCATTTTTCACTACTGCACGAGAAGCAGACGCGCAATAAACTGAATAGTAAGATACCAGACCAGTGTAGAGAGGGAAGAGTGAGTCTTTAAGAAAGAACACCTGCGTCGGAAAGTCACGTGACCGCTATCTTCCAACTGCATTCCCTATTATTATCCTCTGCCACCCCCCCCCCCTCCCTTCGTAACTGTCTTTCTGCTAGGGTTGCCGGATATCGTCCTTCTGCTAAGGTTGCCAGATTTATCTCAGATAAAACGAAGATTTTGATTGACACTAGTTTGTTTTTATTTTATCGCACTATCGTTCTTTTTCGTACCATGCTAAACTATATTGAATGCGCCAGTAATGTTTTCGTTAACGAATTTCCTTAAAAAGTGGTTATTATTAATTAATCGATCTAATCATTATTCTCTAACTGCATTTGTATTGCATTATTCTGTTAACATTTTAAAACTAATTTTGCAGTCTTATCCAATTATGAATGAAAAAGTAATTGAATTGTAAGAATAAAGATAAATCAGACCATCCTGCAATTTAATAATTAGGAAAATTTTAGCAATGGACACCCTGAAAAATAAATATTTGTATTTAACCTTGTAATAATCGCTCCCGATACAATCACGGACAAATTGCCCGGGAATGTATCAGGCTCAACGTTTAATGGTTAAGCATAAAAGGTGATAATAAATCAAACAAAATATCTAAACTTATGATACAGTTAGACTAAATAAAAATTTTTATAATGTAGATATTTATCTATAATAAGGTAGAGTTCACTTGCTCTATTTCAACAGCAAATGCGCACTTAATATTACACAACTCACCCAAGATTTTTGTATTACTGATCTAAAACAAGCCGTTTTTACATTTGATGCGCATATCCATAACTTATTTTTGGCAAAAGGTGAAATTTTAAAGTAAACTGAAAAAGAATATTTTTTAAACTATCAAAAGTGGGATGGGGTAGAAAAATGGAAGAAAACGTTGTGCTCACACATTTAAACGTACACCTAATACCTAAAAAGCGCTATAGACCTAAAAAATACTAAAAACATATAACGTACGAGAAAAACGTACTATCTGGCAACCCTACCTTCTGCCTAACCTTCTGGAAAATTTGCCTTCTTACTTATTCATCAATAGGTGCATTTCATTTCCACAGTTAGTGATGAAAAGAAATTTTTTTTAGGGATGGGAGGCGAAAAATAGGTCACTTTCTATGAAGTTGAAAAAAATGTGCTATTTTCAAAAAGTTGTAGCGCGCTTAATAATGGGTTTAGAAAAACGTTTTTAGTATGAAATTTGTAGAGAATTTAATTTTCTTTCTTTTTGTAATTAAGTATGGTACACAAAAATTTTATAATTTTCGAGTTATAGGCAAAAAACTGAAAAAAGTCCGAAAATTTCGTGGTTTTTTGGCTCCACAAAGTTTAGCCTCGAGATATTTTGTTGGGAAACAATTAATTCCTGTTATTAACATCCCCATAAACACTTTAAAAACATAAAATCTTCTAGCAGAATTTTTGCATCTATCGGCCCAATTTTCTGACAATTTGACTGGACTAATAATATAGAAATTTTTGTTTCGTGAAAACTGTATGTAGTCCAGGCAATAGAGACCGTATAGGGACTCTACCTAGCAAAATTAATGGTAGTACTGGAAATCGGCTTTCTAGATGTTTTTTGGGTCGCTGAATCGGAATTTGTAACTTCCCACCTAAATTTTCCCCGGCAACACCCCCAAATTTTGGTAAAAAGCCCCCCAAAAAGGTTTTTATTAAAAAATTCCATTTTTTTATTATTTTAGGGAAAAAGTAGATAGAAATTCAGAAAGTAGACAAAATTTGCAACAAATTAGATATATGACATTATGACTTAGGATAAAGGGGAAGAGGGGATCTGCCTCGGAACATGCGCCGCAGTGATGCGTGGACTAAGTTGCGCAATTCCACTTAACCACTCACACGTTTACATTAGCCCTCCCATCTTCCCTCCGAACTTTCTCTATAAGGTTTACTTTAAGTTTTTTGGGTCGCTGAATCCCAATTTTTAATTTACCCCAAAATTTTCCCGCAAATAGTTGTTTTTAACTTAAATTTCTTATTATTTTAGGGGAAAAGCATTACAAAATTCAGAAACTAGACAAAATTTGCAACAAATAGGATACATGCCATTATGACGTAGGATAAACGGGGAGAGAGGTGGCTGCCTCGGAACATTCCCCGCGCGCTTTTCTCAAAAACCAAATTTTTTCAAAAAATCAATTTTTTGGGGGGGTTGCCGGGTGAAATTTTGGAGGGAAGTTACAAATTCGGATTTAGCGACCCAAAAAACACAAAGTGAGTCGAAATCCAGAACTAGTATTAATTTTGCCAGATAAAATCCCCTATTGCCTGGACTTCATAATTTAGTGCACGTAGCACCGCAGTGCATGTTCAGAGGCAGCCCTCACCCTCCCCGTTCATCCTAATTCATAATGTCATATATCCTATTTGTTGCAAATTTTGTCTAGCTTCTGAAATTTGTAATGCTTTTCCCCTAAAATAATAAGAAATTTAAGTTAAAAACAACTATTTGGGGGGGGGGGATTTTGGGGGTAAGTTAAAAATTCGTATTCAGCGACCCAAAAAACTTAAAGTAAACCTTATAGAGAAAGTTCGGAGGGGAGATGGGAGGGCGAATGTAAACGTGTGAGTGGTTAAGTGGAATTGTGCAACTTAGTTTACGCAGCACCGCGCGCATGTTCCGAGGCAGATCCCCCCCTTCCCCTTCATCCTGTCATAATGTCATCTATCTAATATGTTGGAAATTTTGTTTACTTTCTCAATTTCTAGATACTTTTTCTCTAAAACAATAAAAAAATTGATTTTTTTAATAAAAACCTTTTTTGGGGGGCTTTTTACCAAAATTTGGGGAGGTTGCCGGGGGAAATTTTGGTGGGAAGTTACGAATTCGGATTCAGCGACCCAAAAAACATCTAGAAAGCCGATTTCCAGTACTACCATTAATTTTGCTAGGTAAAATTATCTATTGCCTGAACTAATGGCTGAAGAGAGTTTTCTTCTTACTCATCTGTTCGCTTCCTAAAGGAAGTCAAATATAATAAGTTATTTCATTAATATCTGCCTTTCTTCTTAGAAAAACATAAGATCAAATGAACATAACTGAAGTGAGGGTAAAGGTTTCTGTTAAAAAACAATTCATTGCTATAGCCTACTCTACTTAACGGATAATCAAATACTACATTTAACTCGTGCAAAATTAGGTTAAATCATATATGATTTTATGATCTTTATGTAGCACTACATAAAGCCGTATGAGGGGACCAATTAGCTTTTGTACTGTTTTAAAACACTAAAATCTACTTAAAGCCAAATTCTAAGCTTTAAAGTAATTCAAATCGAGTCAAATCTTTAAATTAAATCAATCATTTTACATTATAACAAATTCCTTCACTTTATTAGCTTAAACGCTCCTTGTATTCTAAAGACTCGATATTCTTGTGCGGAAAACAATTCATTATCTTACTAAAAGCATCTCAGAATCCAGAATTTTCAGATAGCGTCAATGAAAACACCTTGGAAATCCACACGCTATAATACTTATCCAATAAAATACGAACTCGATCACATTTCCATAGATTAATTTCTTCGTTTCTTTTCCCCAATACACACTGGATACCAAACAAATTAGACGACATTGTACGCACGTAGAGTTTGTTTTGGAGGCTAAGCGCTACCAAATTAGAGTACTTATGTTTATAACTAAACTTCATCATCTCTATAATGAGAATAGATATATAAATAAATAATATCTAAATTTTCGGCGGTAAAATCTATGAATGATCGTGGCCTATAATATCCAGCCCTGTTTCTGTGACTATGGGTGACCTGATGTGCTATACAGGATACGTCCAAGTCATATATTCAGCGTAACGTGGGACCCTCAGTGTTTAATTCCTCAGAAAACTTGTTACTCATATTATTCACTCCGAAAGAAGGATTCCTGAAGGCATGATATGTTGAATGTACCTCGTGGAGACCCGAGTCGCATTCTAGTCCTCTAGTGTAGTAGAGGAACTTGCTAACCACTAAGTTACTAGGCTTCATATAACCTTATATTGAAAGTAGTGATAGGATTATTATCATTATGCTATTAAGCAGGCACTTTCCACTTATAAAAAAATGGAGACTAAAAATATAAAAATGTGTATCAATATATCCTACTGTATAGAATGTATTTTAATCCTGAGAAAAATGCCTTCAAATTGAACCACTCTCCACTGAAAAAGAGTAATTAAGAGACACTATATTCTATCACAATGCCAACGATTACATATCTTTCATACTTAAAAATTTGTTTGCTTATAGTTCAATAATTTTAGTGATCAATACTAGTGTAAGCAGTAATGACATTTTAAGTAAATATTTTTATACTGAGATTTGTTTAGTAACAAATAATTGTATTAATAAATTGCGTTAATAATTATTACAAAATAAGTAAATAAATCTTCTTGCAAAAGTCTTTACTTATAATGCGTGCTGCAATAGTATTAAAATAAATCTATTTCAACATTGTAACGTATGTTTCAATTCCATAGTATATCTTGGCTACTATAATATTAAAAGACTAAGCATGAAAATTTAATGAATTTTATACTTCAGGTAAAATCTCAGAATATATCTAAACTTCAGATTTCCTCTTTACTTTCACATGAATAATTCATATAAAAGGGAATTCTCTGAGTTGAATATTCGAAATCTATAGAGTAAGCATTCAAATTCAAGCAAAAATTATGATGAAGGTAAATATTTGTGTTTTTAAAAGTGAATTTAAATCATGCCTGAAAATTTGGTTATACTTGATGCATATTAATATTCAATGTATTATCATAAGTTTCGCAACGTGCTTTACATGCACGTGCCTGGCATGAAGTCAGAAAAGTACAGCGGTTTTATATTCTTCCGGGAAATTTCAAGAGAATATTAATATTATCTGCTTTGAATAAAATATTTTCTTAGTGTAAATATTTCATGTGACATGATGTATGATTTTGATATAAGTACGGTATTAACTCATATTTCAATACCTAGTTTTTAATATTTTAATATTCTTTATTATTTCTAAAACAATAATTTAAATATCATCATCATATGTAGTAATGTTAAAGTAATTTTCTTAAGCCCTTGTGCATTAACCAACAGTGTGACTCGTGGAAAGTTAACCAGTCTTCGCAGCGTTCCTAAATTTTTCTCCCTTTGCTAGCACTATTTTAAAACCAATGTCTTTAATGCAGATTTTAAAGAAACAAAACAGGAAGATTTTTATTGAACACGTTGAGTGCTTTATATAAAACTAGGGGGCTCGGCCCCCTACGAGCTACGCTCGCCAACCCCCGTCCAGATTCCGCAGACTCTAAATGCATGCTAATTTGATCGGCTTTAAAAAGATTTCGAAAGATTGAATTATAATTTAAAAAGCAGTGGCGATCTCCCTATAAACGGATTTCTATTCATTTCTCTTTGATTGGGGAATTTTAACGCCAAATCCGCTGCGGTACTACTTGATTAGCCCGTCGACCAATTTCGCCAAATTATATAAATCGCCAAACCACTTGCCAAATTATACAAATTGACATAATTTTTATTTTAAATAACGAAAGAACAAATAAATTAGTACAACATTAATAAAAATACAAATAAAACGTCGAAATAAAAATAACTTGATGACGTAGACATGTGTAACAACATTTCAAAATAAGCTAATATAAAAGGAATTAAGTAAACAGTGTCTTTGTCTCCTGGTATTTTTTAACAAAGCGAAAAGAAAGTTCTTTTAAATGAGTCATTTTAAATTAATCTTTTTTAATCTGACGTAATTTTGACCAAGCTATTCTTTCTCTTTTAAATAATCACGTGAAAATACTTTTGTTAGAAATGAAATATTATTTGCGCTTTCCTAACAAAAATAGTTGAAAAGTATCCTCTCAAAATATCATATAAATGTCTAGCGCAATTTCTAAATTTAAACCGTTTTGCAATATTATTTTGTGTTCATTTTATGTAATAACTGTAATGTGACGTAAATATGACGTAATTTCTCCTATTTAAGACTTCTAACGGATGTTAATAAATTTATTATTTTACAAATTCCTTTCTCTCTTAAAATTTACGTGTAATTATAGTTATTATGACGTAATTTGTAATAAGTTCCTGTTTTTTGTACATAATTATTTAATTCTAATTCTAAATGTTTTTTATCTGTTTATAATAGTCACGTGTAAATAAATTTTTAATTTATTTACACGTATAAATATTTTTTTATTTTCTGAAGCAAACATTATTGTTTCGTGATTATACAGTTAGCAACAGTTTAAATTAATATCACTTTCTAAAATCTGTAAAAAATATCTCTAGAAATGCTGAAAATTTGAATTTAAAATAGAAATAAAACCTCAAAAAATTAGTCAAAATAAAAAAATTAATGCAATCTGCACACCGGGAGCTTCAAACGTATAAAATGATCTAAAAATGATTAAATTCCCGTGAACAGTTTTTGCTCCTATAAAACTTTTTTAGTGGAACGATTTTGTCCAAATTGAGCATTAAATATCTCTTAAAATAATTCTTCGATTTGAAAACTGTCTGCATCAGCGTGTTTATGAAACATTTCTGTATAATACTACCGATTTTCATATTTTTGTATGCATTATTTTTCTTAATATTAACGAAGAAAGACCTCCGGTCACAAAAAATTCAAAATCGGCGGCGGCGGCGGCGGCGGCGGCGGCGGCGGCGGCGGCGGTGACAGCGGTAGTTCCTTTTTTTTAGAATAGAGAGATGTTTCCTAAGGGGCCCTTGTTAGAAGTAGTTTGTAGAATGTTGAAATGGTTACACCAGAATGTATGAGTGATTTTGTCAGGAAATAAATAAATGCTAGTTTTTATGTGTATTCTAAAAGAAAATGCTATTAAAAATAGTTGGTGCCGGTAGCCAGTGCGGAATTAAAATAAAGTGTTTCTGATGTATAAAAGAGCACCCTTGAAAGATTAACTAATAACAAGGTTCGTACGGGTACTGGAATTTTCAGACCAGGAAATTCTTCGGTGCCAGTTTTTTCTTACAGACAGCCTCCTCACAAATAATGTGAAATTTCGCGTTCTTAGCCTTGATTTATTTTTCTATACAAAATACCCATATTTGTCATGAAAATTCCCTGAAATACGAACCCTGTAATACGTTAAGTGGTATTTACTATATGTGTAAAAAGTGTTAGTTAAATATAAGTTTTGTGTATTTATAGAGCATGACAGTCGGTGGTACACATGACACTCGAATAAAATAATATTATCTAAGTGACATGTATAAAAATGTAAGAGTCAATCCATTTCAAGTGGTCCAGCACTGGTTGCTCGACCATTTTTAAAAAATCTGAAAATTTTTGTGCAACAACCCTAACATGATGGAAGCTCAAAATGACTATTATTTTAATTTTGTTAATTTTTGTTTGTGCATGGCGGCCATCTTTGTTTCACCGTCTGCAGCAATTTTGCACACATGAAGGGTTTCCGGAATTGTAAATAATTCATCGTTTATTTCTCCAATTGAAGTGCAGATTAAAGCAATTTGTACAGAATACATTGGGCTAAAAATCTGGTAATAGCGTACTTTCCGAAACTAACTGCTTATTGGTGAAATTTAAGCTTAAAGTTTCAGTTTTTTTCCAAAATTTGTTTGTTTACAAGAGAAAATTTTTCTAGCAAGGAAAACTGTGAACATGACATAATTTTTCTTACAAATATGCCGAAAGTACTTGTACTTACACACCAAGTTCCAGATCTGGGACTTGCTTTCTCTTCACACACACACACAAAAAAAAAAAAAAAAAAAAAAAAAGACCAAATTTTTCAGAAATGTCAAAAATTGCACTTTTGAGACTTTATATCTCTGGTGAGGAACGAGATAAAAATCTGAAGTTCTGGTTTCTGAAAGTATTGTATGGTAGTGTTATGCACAAGAAATTTCAGATTTGACTACAAGCTGAGATATGGCAAGGCAAGGGCAACATGTCAAAACAATAATACCAAACTATTGTTTTGTTGTAGTCACAGGTAAATATTTATCTCAGAGTGTCATTTAAATTAATTTTTTTGATTATCTTTAAATAATAGTAACAGAAAATAAAGCCTTTTGCAAAGCTTAGCAATTAATTAAAAAAATAATTATGCCTAAGGCCATACATTTTGTATGGTTTCAGTAATTTTTGTTATAATTTTAGTAATTAAAAATAAATCGTGATAAATAAATATACCTTGTGAATCAATCACTAAAGTGACTCTTGATTAATGCACATGTTATGGTATTAAATAATCGTTATTTGTACATCTACTTTTATAAAATACAAGTGTAGGAAATTGTACGTTACCATTCCGGGGCGAACCGTGCCATATATTATTTAAAACACGAGGCTGTATTTTTCATCTGCTCTGAGCTTTCTACTGAACCGATTTTGCAATATATTTTTTTTTAATGAAAGGTGTTCATTTGTATATATGCACGCACTAGCTATTTCTGAAAATGTTCCCATTTTAATATTTTAATTTTAATTAATTTTTTTATGAAATTTCTTTAAAATTGTGACAGTAGGATGATTTCCATTGTTTCAAATAAAAGAGTAATAATGACACGTGGCTTTTTGAACGTATTTGTTTCATTTGCAAGTTATTTTCGGTAAAAAATATTTATGCACGTGTACATTACTTTTATAAGCGAAGAAAGATTCAATTGCAGAGTGATATGAAGCCTAAAAGGTCTCAAACATTACCATTCTGTAGTGCATATTTAAACTTCATTTGCCATTTCATAAACCCAAATTCAGCGTAGTAATAATCTTTTGTTTTTACAGTGTACCTAAAACAAAACTCTTGTTCAAAGTTTAAACTTGGTATTGAGCTAAGTGCGCTTCGAAAGGAGACACAAAGTTACAGCGCCGCCCCGTGCCGCGTTTTTTCAGATAGGTTTTTAATTTAACTTAAAAGACACAGGCGGCATATTGAGAGAGCCACTGAATGCAAACTAGTCGCGAATCCCATTGTAATTATGTGATTAATTCAAATTAAATTAGTCTGTTTTTGACGTTTGTTGCTTTTACACTACTACAGGGCATTCCATTACACAAATATATCATTAAAAGGTATTATCTAAGCTTTAAAAGCCGATGGCGCATAGTGTACGTCGCCCGTGTCTTTAAGTATGTTGAAACATTCCATGTCGTTAAGGATTAATATCTCAGCTAACTACCAGCAATTTCTTTCGAAAATAATTATCACAAACCTTTCATACTTATGTGACGATAGGTACAGTCGTGGAAAAAAAAGTAACCATCCTCTATTAACTCCTTAACAAATTATTGTAGAAGAAAGATACTGGTACCAAACGATTGGAAATAAAATCTACTTTTAAATGATGTATATAAAATTTCCTTAGGGGCCATATATATTTATATTAAATTGAACCCAAACTTCATTTTTTGAAAGGCAATACCCAGTTTTACCAATATGTTTCAAATCTTCGGTTCAAACCATGCATAGACACCAAATTTCCAGTCATTTGAATGATAAGTTTTTGAATTATAAACATTCAAATTTTAGTGCTTCTAATGTTAAATTACATTTTCCTATTTTATTAATATCTCCTGAAATACTAGGTTGAGCAAAAAGTTCTGGTAAATTTACGAAAGTTGCGATGTTATGTGCAAATTAACAACAAAAGCAACAAGGACTATTCTTCAAAGTAGAGACCATCATAGTCCACGACTTCCTGCCACCGTTCTGCCAGATTCCGGATTTGCTGGAAGTACCATGGCGGATCCTTGTAATCGAAAAACCCTTGACATATATTCAACTTCAGCTTCTTCAAGTTCATTAAAGGATTCAAATCGACAGCTCTTGAATAAGTGTTGCATTGATCGAAAGAGGCCATGATGGGATGGAGCCACGTCTGGACTGTAGGCGGAGTGTGGAAGAATTTCGACGCCGTCGAACTGTGCAAACTTGTCCTCTGGGCCACGTGCGGTTTGGCATTGTCGCGCTTTCGGCGGACCTATCTTCGATACTTCTGCACCAATTTGTTGTAGACGCGATCCAATTGCTGTCAATAGAGCTCGTCATAGATGGCACGACCATCATATATGTTATGCAAATTCTGGTAATTATTAGATTAAAAAATTCCCAAAACTTTTTGCTCAACCTAATAATACTCCTAATGTGCTAATTTGTTGTATATCAATAATACTAAAGTACCCAAACATAAATAAGTTGAATTTGCAATTTATATAATTTTATGATATGAATTATGAAATTAATATTCGAAAAAAATATGAATTTCAACTACAATTTTCTTAGATGGATTTAAATTGGTTAAGTCCTGCTTTATGGAAATCCGATATTTCACATTTTTCTTTCAAGTAGTTTTCAAAATATGCTTAAAAAACGGCAAAATGATGGTTTAAGGGGCCGCCTATGTTACAAGTGACTAGGCAATTTAAAATTTCTAATGCTATGATGTAATCTAGCAGTATTCAATAACTCCTTGAGTGGTGCTTAAGATGCCCTGATCAATAAGGGGGCTCTCTCGGTCAACAATAGACCACCCAACTTCAATTTGGATACAGCCCCTAAAATACGATTGTTTTACAACAATCAATTTGTCGGAAACTTACTGTACAAATCGTATAAAAATTTATTTTTAGGCTAATTGAAGGGTGTAGAGTTCATTTATGCTGTCAGAATTGTGTACTGCTATTGAAAAAAACAAAGTTATGGCTCGTTTTAATATTTAGATGAGCCCCTAAGCAAATTTTATATACCTCATTTAAAAGTAGACATTATTACCAATCGTTTGGTACCAGTAACTTTCGTCTACGATTATTTTTTGCAGAGTTAGTAGAAGGTGTTTACTTTCTTTCCACGTCTGTACCTCCAGCGTTCCTCAAAACACATTTTCTGAAAGCCCGCAAATCGGAATTTGTGTGTAACGGAAAAATTGTGTTTTTCTCATAAACTATGTGGCTCGATGTAATAGCTATAGTTTTCCTGCAATGTTTAAATTAACATCTACTACCCCCACTTTTGTCATAATTTTAGTTTCAGTAGATTTGGAAATAGACGCAGGGAAACATATTTTTGCATCGCATTTTCGAAGATATCTCTAAAAATATAATACGTAAAAATAAAAGAAATGTATTTTTGAATTCGATGTTTTGAAAGCGATATACAAAGCGATACACGATATACAAAGAAAATATATTTTTTTCAAGTAACTTGATTAGCCCCTGTACATTTTTCCTAAATATATTTGAGAGTGGTTAGTAATCTATCAATATGTGGCCCAATAGCCTTTATTACTTCAGCCAATTTGAACTTTCCACATTCCATAGTGTACGAGTAAAATTGCTGTGACAAACAGAGATACAGGCAAAGGAGTGACGTAATAACGGTTCTACTTTTTAAGTACGGATCTCTAAAAATTGATAATATTGCGTCAAATTCACGTAATTTTCACTATTTTTTATTGCTTAATTCTAAAGATTAGAATTGGATCCTTTGTTGATTGCTGAACTATTTCAGAAATTGATTATTGAGTAAAAATGTACCTTCATCATTTGTATTTGTACAAATCATTTGTCATTTTTAAAATTTATTTTTCTGTAATACAAACCTTTCAGAGTAATAAAATCTTCATGCTGTTTGTTTATATGAAGTATTGTGAAAATGAAACGTACAGTAACATTCCACCATTTTTGCCTGGGGCATGCCTCAATATTCAAAATTAGTAATTAATAAAAAACACAAGTCGTTAAAGAATAATATTAAACACAAACATATTTTGAAGAACAAATTAAAAAAAAAACAAAATTTATTTCCTACATTGTTTAAGCCCGAGAAGGGACAGATATTAAGTTATTTCATTCAATTAGTTCTACATTTAATGTTAAATTTTTGTAACAAATTAGTTAAGCCAATTGAAGATTAAAAAATAAAAATAAAATTCATACAATATGATACTTAAAATACCCTAAAAAATTACATACCGTTCAAATGAAAACGAAATAAATCTTAGACTTTTTTTTAAAGTTTTGTATTTTGCATACATCTTATCATTTTATGCACAATTGTCATAAACATAATACAAAATCTGCAATGCAAATATTTTCAATTAAAAATGGAAGAAGTCTAAGATTTATTTCGATTTCATTTGAACGGAATCTAATTTTTTAGGGTGTTTTAAGTATCATATTTTATGAATTTTATTTTTATTTTTTAATCTTCAATTGGCTTAACTAATTTGTTACAAAAATTTAACATTAAATGTAGAACTAATTGAATGAAATAACTTAATATCTGTCCCTTCTCGGGCTTAAACAATCTAGGAAATAAATTTTGTTTTTTTAATTTGTTCTTCAAATTATGTTTTTGTTTAATATGTCAATATTTTAATAACTACTGCACTCAGACGAACGCATTTCAAAATTAATAGAGAGTATCATCATCAGGCTTTGATGTATGCGGTATTAAATCACAATGCGGGATGCAGTTTACCAATGTGTAATTCAAAATGTTTCACCACTGTAATAATGCAGGTTGAGGTATTTTGGACAAAACTTCTAATCTGAACATAAAAAATCTATAATCAAAACATAAAAAATTAACTTCACTTAAATTTAGATACCCTATTTCCCACTCAGGAACACTATGAATGTAAACGTAAATTGTGTTGAATCCTTACTGCTGATATTTAACAATATTATAGCTGTGATACAGTAAAAAATAAAAAATAAAAGTTTTACTTAAATTTTTAAACCTTATTCTCTCCCTAGGGTGATGTAAACACATCAGAAAATTATTACCCAAGTTTAACTTGGGGTATAAATAGTTCTCATCTCGGAAAAAAAAAAATAAAATTTAAGTTATGTAATTCCCCACTAAGTTCGTTACCTGCGTAAAAATAGATATCCATTAGAAACTTTTTACTAAAATATAAACTTGACCAAAGCAAAAACTTATTCTGAAAATATCCTTTTTATTTCCACTATGACGCCATATTCACCTTTTCAATTTTTGAAACATAAAACTAGCTCAATTTAATATTTCACGTGAAAATCTTTCAACTAAAAAGAAATAAATTATTATTACGGATTTGAAATTTTTGAAACAATGAAGTAAAAATGTCCGTTGATTTTCAATGAAAAAACCGAAAAGTGGAGTTATTAAGAAAAATATTTGAATAATGTAAAACAAAATGGCCCATGTGTCTCTCTGGGTTATAAATCACCCATATGCAAAGGCATTTTACCCTTCGTTTTGACCCTGACGTCAGGCAAACTTTTTTACACTTTAAATTTATAATATCATTAAAATTAGTAAAGAATAAAAAATGAGTGGCATCAGGGACAAAAAGGTGTTAAGAAAAAATTAAAAAGTTATGATCTTCATAGTCTTTTCCATGTTAAATTAACATTGAGAAGTGACACTGGAAATAAATACGTATTGCGCTGCCGCGCAATACTTAAATATTTAAATAATTAAAAATAAATCGTGAAGCTCACTGACGTATTTTATTTACAATTTAAACATACCGTATATTATAAAATCATTAATTTGTATGAATGCATTTAAATGAATATGTAAATTTATAAACGTGAATTTTTATGTAGGTGTAAAATTAATTTTTTTGTGTAGATTTCCAATGAATCTGGGGGCACGGCAGTTCCCCTTGCCAAGTCGAGATAGCACAGCCGTAAGCATCCTTTTTTGGAAGCAACTCAGGGTACTTTTGTCGGCCCCATATCTCTGCGCTGAAACTTCCCAGGAACTTGAAACTTTGTTTTTCTAAAAGTACCCTTCAAGTGGAAGCAAAGGTTTAAATTTCAGCGTTTCTATCTTTTCTAGGTCAGAAAATATACGAACTCAAAGTTTCGCTTTTTCGACATTGACTGTGAGATTGTGATTTCCATTAATATATATATATATATATAAGAACATTGAGCAACGTCTAGAGATGGTTATTAGAATTTTACAGAGAAACATTTGGTTGTTTTTTCAAGTACGACTTCAATAGCTGAGTATCTTTATTTTATGAGAGAAAGCAAAAATACTTCTCCATTATATTAGTGATGTAAAATTGGGAAATGTTCACAACGTTAGTTGTGCTTATCAAACAATTTTGTTGATACATGTCGCAGATATCGTAAGCAACATGTGTGTGATGACGATATATTAGATCGGGAGTCGGCAGGATAGACAATCACCTCATCAAGTTCACGGCTGAAATTCCAGAGTTATTTAAAACTCGATTCGCATATTAAAATGCAATCGGGTCTGCCAAGTCATATCTTGGTGGAAATCACCATAAGTCTCCATGTTTTCATATCTTTGGGTGCAGGAAAACACAATGGTAAACCTACGAGTCAACCGCTAAAATCGGGTTTTCAGGTATTTTCCATCAAGATATGACTTGGCAGACCGACTGCGTTTTAATATGCCAATCGAATGTAAACTTATTCTGGAATTTCAGAAGTGAACTGGGTGAAGTGATTGTCTGTACTGTCGCCTTCCGGTCTAATACATTATTTTTAAACGGACAACAGAGAGAAACAAGAAAGTAACAATTTGGTAGCGGAAAAAATGTTGTTGCGTAAAAGATGTTGTATGATATTAGAACATAAAAGTACAAATTACATAAAAATAGTAAAAAATTACATAAGAAAAACATGGGAATGCATGAATTTGCAGAACCAATTACATTAACACCATAATATGAATAATAAAAGCAACGGGAACATTCTAAACTCATTAATGTACAGTCAGTATCGGTTATATGGTCACCCATGCGGTCCTGTAAAAATATGACCTTATAAGCGGGGTGACCTTATATGTGGTGTAAACAGGAATTTTACTTTAGACAATAAAATATTAGTAATAAGTTAGTTATATTAGTAAAATAATGTACAAAGAAACCATGAATATATACTTTATTAAATAAGAGGTATAAACAAGAATTACTTTACACTTAAATTTTCGAATTGATGAGTATACTCGTCGTAGTAAACATAATCTTTTATGCAGGTTTGTTTGTTTTTTAGTCGTAGTTGTTAAAACTACTTTTATCTGTTCGCGAACAGTTTTATAATTATTCCTCTGTGCGTTTGGGATTGGTTATAAAATATCTGAGGATATTTAATGAGAGTTTCTGCTCGCCTTGTTGGTTCAGCTTCGCACTCTTTGTCATTATCATCTTTTCCTTCAGTGTTTATATTTAAAACTTTCGAAATTATTTCCATTATGGAAGCTTCACTATGGACGTTAGCCATGTCACTCCGCTTCGGATATCTAGAAGAAAAATACCAATAGGCGTTGTTCGGACCTTGTGCGCATGCCGAACGAGCTCCGCGGCTTTGCGGTCATGTGACCCAGTTCAGTTGTTCTTTAGCTGCCATTGCGGCGCGTTGTGTATTCGAGCGGGTCTTATCCCCAAGTATAGAGTATGTTGTGCTTTTAGCTGCCATTGTGGCACATTATGTTATAGCGGGTCTTATACCCCATTATTCTGTTTCTTACAGCGGGAGTATTCCCCAAAAATATGTTTTACGAACGTCACTTGTTCTAACAGCGGGTTATTACCCCAAAGTCACTTCATCTTTCTATATGCTCTTCAGTGTTCGTGTTTGTAACATTTGTGTGCTGTGTGTTATAAAAAATGTGAAAAAGAAACCTATTCGTCTTCATTTCTAAAGTGGTCTTTTGTGGTATTTTGTGGTCAAAAATGTATGTGAATACTGTGTGTAACTTTATCAAGGCTTAAACTTATGTAAATACAATTTAAGACCGCACAAGCTCTTCTCCTTATATCGATGAATCAGTGTCCATTTGCCATCCTAGTGGAGTAGTTCCGCTCGCGCGCGCAGAATCATCTTTTCTCCCCGTATGCGTAATCTAGTTATTTTACTATATCTATGATTTGATTAAATGATATATTCAGTTGCGAAAATTGACCTAAAAAGCTGCGAAAACTACTCTGAAACGCTCCTGAAAATCACGGTCAGCAGAAGAAAGTTATGCTTCAGAAAAAAAACTTCTTTTAATCTAGGAAATAAATTCATTTTGTGTTTCTGAACATAAAGAAATATTTTTCGGAAACGTTGGTGATTTGAAAGATGTTATACTATATTTCCGTTAACCCTAATAAAGATAAGAACTATGTTAAGAAACATTTGTCTTTTTTATAGTGTATAGTTATGAAAATTAATAATTTATATTATGTGAAGCAAATAAAGCATTAATGAGAATTTTCATAGTGCATATATAGTGCATTAATATTTAAATAAAGAGATAAGTTGACATTTTCTATCCAACAGAAAAAGAAAGCTTTCCAAAATACATTACTTGTTACGCTATTCTATTATTTATTTTTTTGTTTGTTTGTTCTTAAGAATCTGAAGCTTTAAGTCTTTGCGCTATTTTTCCTCTTTGATGAAAGATTTTGGAAACTATTCTCTTTTGAGTTTTGGAGAAGTTAATGTAGTTTGAGTTCTTGCTCTGAGGAAATCTGTTCAGTATCTTACTTGTACAATCGTAATTCTACTGTTTTTATGTATTTTTCAACATTTTAAAAGTTACAAGAAGTTTTATTTTACTTTAAAGTTAGACAACTAAATATTTCAAAATGTTGTAAAACAGAAAATTTTAAATTATAGGTCTAAATGAAAAATACGTGTTGCGTTAAACTGACGTATAGATTAAAGATTCTTCAATAAATTAATGATCGTGCTACAACGAATTTAAAGGATGTAATAAAAGTTTCTTTTCTTTTTAATACAATATTTTTCTTCCTTATGTATAAGACATTTTTTTAATGCTAAGTTCAAAGTTATATATCCAATATCATTGAAAATTCATATGTACATTTTATTTATTGTTATTATGTTGAGAAAAAAATTATTTTTTAATTATATCTGACAAATTTAAGAAATACTTTTTATTCAATGCTATAAACAAAGAGTTTTATATCTGTTACGAATTGAAAATAATTATAAGGAATTTTATAAATTATGGTTATTTATAATTGTATTATTTTTAAGAACTACTTCTCAATCAAGCCATCATTTCTAATATAATTTTCAAATTCTAACTTGGGAAAAATGACATTTTTTACGATTTAAATTGAATTCCACAGGTTGAAGTTTATATCAGAGGTGAAATAAAGTGGTGAACGGGCTTCTAAATTACACATTCATCTATTGGTGACTGAAATTATTACAATGTAAAGTTATGAATCAATATGATGTTGAAATTTTGTTAACCCAGTGCTTAGAATCTATATTTAATTTATAAGGTCAAATAAAAAACTAATAGACGTTTGTTTGACTTTCGAATGAAATGTTTATCTTTCATAGTTACATATGTTATTATTACATATTCTTTATTATTATTTCTCTTTATTGTTTATTGTTATTATTTATGTCACTAAAGGGCTCTGCCCCCTACAAGCAATGCTCGCCAACCACCATTCAGAAATCATAGACTCTAAAAACACTCTAATTGACTTGCTTTAAAAAGATTATGGAAGACTGAATTATAATTAAACAATCAGTGGCGATCTCCCTGTAATGCAGTTTCGATTTATTTCGTTTACTGAGCGATTTTAAAGCCGAAACAACTGCTATTGAGACATCCAATGACTGTTTTCATAATTGATTAAATAAGATCAGTAAATCATTTTAAAATCAACTTACACGAAGTTTTTTTCAAAGCTAAAGATACATAGTCCAAGAGCTGTTAAACATTTTAGGGAAGTTATTTGAGGCACCCTGAAAATTTGTGCAACACTTCTTTTGTAATGGCTGAATACAAAATCGAATGTCTGGCTGAAGGATCGTGGCCCAAAAACTGTGCCAGACACGTGTCAAGTGCCATTTTTTGACTACCCCCCCAAAAAAGGTATTTGAGGCACGCTGAGATTGAGACAGAATAATATTTATACTTAGAAAAAAATATTTTGAAAACGACAGACACTTTAGTCGGCCCAAAAACTGTGCCAGACACGTGTCAAGTGCCATTTTTTGACTACCCAAAAAAGGTATTTGAGGCACGCTGAGATTGAGGCAGAATAATATTTATGCTTAGAAAAAAATATTTTGAAAATGACAGACACTTTAGTCGGCACAAAAACTGTGCCAGACACGTGTCAAGTGCCATTTGGCACTTGACACGTGTCTGGCACAGTTTTTGGGTCACGATCCTTCAGCCAGACATTCGATTTTGTATTCAGGCATTACAAAAGAAGTGTTGCACAAATTTTCAGGGTGCCTCAAATACCTACTCAAAAATGTTCAACAGCTCTCCTACTAACACATCCGACAGCAGGAAATAAAAAGTTTTAATGAGCAATATGGCTACACATATTGTAATCTTGAACATTTGACCTTTCCCTCGCAGTCATTCGTTACTTGTACATTGAGTCTGTTTCGTATAGCACGTGTTTATAATGACTGCGTAAATTCAGAATCCCGCTAATTGTGAAGTACGTTGCGTCATGCGTCTTCATCATGCAAAAAGCGAGCGTCCAGCGGATATTCACAGAGAAACTGTTTCAGTATATGGGAACATTATGAATAGATGAAATGTAACGAGATCGTGTCGCGCTTTCTCTGGAGGTAGGACCAATGTTCATGTTGAACCCGGAGCAAATTCTTGGACAAGGGCGGCAATTATGTCAAAAATAAGGAAAATAACAGTAAGTAGTTTGTAATGGACATTTTATCAATTAAAAGTTTTTTGAAAGAGTATGCGGCATTGTACCTTTACTTTTCGAAATACCGTCGTATAAAACGAATTAAGCAAACAATCTCGTTGCCTCACGGGATTTTTTAATAACTGTATTATAAAATTGCTTTTAGTAACACACTTTAAATACATCGTTTTAAATCTGGCGTAATTTTTATTAAAGTCTTCTTTCTCTTTTTAATATTAACTTGAAAAAAAGAATTATTTGAGCGGAAATATTGCACTGCACTGTAAAAAGTTTTCGTAAAACTAATGTCTGTGGACTGCAAATTTCGCAGTCCATGAGCCGTAATCCTGAATTATCGTCCGCGAACTGTAAACATACTGATTATACTCCATGATGTTTCCTAACTTCGAACCGTATTCACAGATTAAGGTCTGCAGGCTGTATTTTTCTCCACGCGCAAGCGCAGACCAGACTTTCCTCTGACCTCTGACGCACAGATTGTCCTTGAAACGTTCGGATTGAAATTCATTCCCCTCGTGTCGTCCATCTTTGATTTTCGCGTGTTGTTGTTTTATTAAGTTTGAGCTGATGTTCTACAATGATGGACGAAGGATCTATTGAAATAGAAGGTAAGTTACACCATTTCTTATATTTAAGTTAAATATTATGTATTTTAGTTTATTATTAAATTTTTTTAATCGGTTTAGACAAATTTTATGCACATTGTGTTAGGGTAAATGTACCAGTAACGGACATCCTTCAATGTTTTCGTGCTAATAAAAAAAAAATAACCAATGAAAATTTTCCTTTAATTAACTTTTTTATTAACTTCTTGCATGTTTTATAATCTGGGTTATTGTTGAAACTCTTAATCAAACCAATCAGAAAGAAAAAAAAATAATGTTTTGAAGTTACGTTGTTTTTCCGCGAAAATCTTAAGTAACGTGCCACATTTAGTAAATTTATGTATCTATTTTCTTGCAAAATTTGTATGTTTTTGTTTTGCTAGTAATAGAAAACGGTACTTTTCGGTTAGCCGGGCGCCAGTGTTATATTTACATTCATATATACATATATATGCACATATGTAAATATATATATGTACACACACACACGCATAAATATATACATACATATGTATATATATATGTACATATATGTGTATATATATGTATATATATATGTATGTAAATATAACACTGGCGCCCGGCTAACCGAAAAGTACCTAGAAAACTTTGAATTTTATATGCTGATAGCCATTTATAATTTCATTTATTTTTAAGGTTTTAAGATCCATGTCCATTACTGGAATGCTTAGTTAGTCAATTTCCAGTAAGGACACTCCATGTAGTCATTAATAAAATTGCAATTTGAGTGATATTTATAGTGTATAAAGTCTCATGATTTAACTGAAAACCTAAGTAATAAAATTTAAACGTTAAATTGCACTTACCAGACTGTAATAAAATCAAATTTTTTACATTTCAAACATTTTTTAGTAAAAAGTTTATAAAAGGTAAGTTTGTTTTTTGTCACATGTACACTGCAACCCGAAGCACACTCATAAATTCCACTGCAAAGCGACACTTTTTTTTTTTTTCCCCTGAACACTTACATTCAAGGCATTGTTAAAATATAGGATAGATGTGCCAGTAATGGACACCCTTAAGGAATTTTTTAAAATTATTTTTTTTATTAATAGTTATAATTATTATATTCCAGTATTTTCAGTATTATATTAACCTATCAATAATATTTAACCATTCTTAGTCTCATTTCCTAATATGAATCTAAATTTAATTTTAAATAACAAATATATCAAAACACCTAAAGCCCAGTAATGGACACCTCATAAAAAGTAATAAATATAATTGTTTTATGACTGTATTTAGAACCAGAAATTAATGAATACATACTAATGAAACAAAATAGTTATTTTCAAATAAATTTAACAATTAGGATACCAGTAATTAATAAAATATTTGTGATAATCATTTACTGTTTGCATCAATTATTGTAATTATCAGAAGATTGATGTTTTATTTTAGATGGATAGTTTAAAATACTAAGTATCAGGCAGTTACAGCAATCAAATTATTGAAACAGTGAGGGATTTAAAACGTAATTAAAAAAAAAAAAAAAGTTTTGGAATATTACTAGTGTTTAGTTTTGTCTCACTATTTTTAACAATTAATCTTCCAGAGACTACTTGATATATCATTTATAATAATTAATATTACAAATATAAAAGAAATGATATTGTGAGTTGAATATCTTAAATGCTAAATAAAAAAATTTCAAAATGAAATTGTAGAACTGATGTTTGAGGCCACTGATCTGCAGATTTACTAGTTTCATGAATATTACCTATAGCTTTCATGAATATTACCTATAGCTTTCATTAATATTATTTTAACTTAATTGTTTTTATTTAAACAGAGGGATTAAGCCCTGTGAGCCCCTCTTTGACTGTGCTCTTAAACAATATGTTCGCCTTCCTGGCTGGTTTGATTGCCAGATTATAATTTAAGCAGGGTACATATATACATTTAAAATATATATATATATATATATATATATATATATATATATAGGGGAAGACGGGGTACAATGAAACACGGGGTACAATGAAACATTACTTGTAAAATCAGTCAAATTTGTCATAGAGACTTGCAGTTTATATATATGTTATACAACTATATGTTCCAATTACTGATGTGATTTGGATACATTCACACTTCTACAACAGTAGCAATAGAAGATTATTGCTTTTACGCCATTGAAAGTAACTTTCTTTACTAAAAGTAATTTAGTTTCTTTTTCCTTGTTGTTATATGTAATAATTATTTTTTCTATACATTGTTATCTTTGGGTTGTTGTCTTCATACCTCCAAAACCAAACTAAAAAAAATAAATATTAGAAGTTTGAAAATAAATTTTTATTTAGTAACCTCAGTGCGGGGTACAATGAAACACTTGCAGACGGGGTACAATGAAACATGTTTTATTATAGTAATAAAAGTAGTAAATAGAATATATTAGAAGTAAGAGTAGGAAAACAGAAAAAAAAGAGTTTTGTTCTAACCAGGTCAGTAAAAAATGCTCTTGTTAAGCAATTAAAAAATAGAAAGAGAAAAAAAGCTGAGAAGGGATTGTTTTGTAAACAAACTCTGCCTGCTACAGACTCTGATGATGATCCAGATTTTTTTCCAGGCCCAGCTGGTCATCGAGGTACTAAGAATGAGATATTCACACACAACATGTATGGCAAAAGCAGTATCCGTATAAATGAAAACATAAGGAAATATATACTGTTGGAGAAATCATACATTTAAATGAAGTCAAATGTGAAATATTTGATATAAAGACTCCAACCTAGTTTTTTTTTTTTTTTTTAGAAACTTACATTTAAAAAAAAACTCATTCTGTTGAAACTACCATCCCATATTCCTTCAGGATCAACTGAAATATAAACTGAAATGCTAATTTTTGAAACTGACTTGCGCCAATTTAATGTAAAATGAAAGGTATTTCTTAAACTAATAGAATTTTCTTATTTTTCATCTTAGACTATAATATTTTTATCAAGTTCCTTATTAATCAAGTTTTGTTTTTGTATTTATCTCATTTTTCATAAAATAAACTATACTGGGTGAAAATTGCTTCTATCATTTGGAGTGTTTCATTGTACCCCAGTACGTGTTTCATTGTACCCCGGCATACGGGGTACAATGAAACACTGTAAGACATTTATTTTTTGTTATTTTTCAAGCATAAAGATATTGTTTAGAACCTAATAAAAATTTATTTAGATGGGGAAAATACAAGATTAAAAATATGCATTAATTATATTTTTGTGCATGCAAAATTGTGGATAGGAAAAAAAAATTAGTAAATTTTGTTTCATTGTACCCCGTCTTCCCCTAGGGTAGATGTGCCAGTAATGGACACCCTTAAGGAATTTCTTTAAAAATAATTTTTTTATTAAGTTAAAATTATTATATTCCAGTTTTTTCAATATTATATTAATCTAGCAACAATATTTAACCATTCTTATAGCCTCATTTCCCCATATGAATAGAAATTTAATTTTAAATAACAGAAATATATCAAAAGCCCAGTATTGGACACCGTCTGGCCCAGTAGTGGACACCCCATAAAAAGTAATAAATACAATTATTTTTATGACTATTTAGAACCAGAATTTAATGAATACATACTAATGAAACAAAATAGTTATTTTCAAATAAATTTAACATTTAGGATACCAGTAATTAATAAAGTATTTGTGATAATCATTTATTGTTTGCATCAATTATTGAAATTATCAGAAGATCGATGTTTTAATTATTTTAGATGGATAGATTAAAATACAGCTATCAAATTAATGTAACAGTGGTGGATTTAAAAGGTAATTAAAAAAAAGTTTTGGAATATTAATGTTTAGTTTTGTGCCACTATTTATAAATGTTTAGTTTTGTGTCACTATTTTTAACAATGTTCCAGAGATTACTTGATATATCATTTATAATAATTAATATTCCAAATATGAAAGAAATGATATTGTGAGTTGAATATTTTAAATACTAAATAAAATAATTTCAAAATAAAACTGTAGAACTGATGTTTGAGGCCACTGATCTCCAGATTTACTAGTTTCATGAATATTACCTAATAACTTTCATTAATAATATTACCTACATGTTGTTTTTTATATATATATATATATATATATAAGGAAACATTTAAGATAGAAAATGGATTTTTAATAGCTTCTGTAGCTTGTTTTTATTTAAACGGAGAGGGATTAAGCCCTATGAGCCCCTCTTGGACTGTGCTCTTAAACAGTATTTTCTGCTTCCTGGCTGGTTTGATTGCCAGATTATAAAATATGTGAGGTATATATATGTACTACATAAAAAAATAAATAAAAAATAAATAAATAAATTGACATTTTATTAATCACATAAAATAACTTAACAGCAGCTATTTATAAAAGTTTTGATGTTATTACATTTTGGTAAATATAATTTTAAAAATTAAATTTGATTATTTAGGTTTGCAGTTAAGCCAAAGTATTTTATGCACTATAAACATTACTAAAATTGAATTTTTAGCAGTGTCTACATGGGGTGTCCATTACTGGAAAATGACTAATTAACCATCCCAGTAATGGACACCCCCTCTTAAAACCTTAAAAAGAAATGAAATTTTGTAAATAGCCATTAGTATATAAAATTCAAAGTTTTCTATTGCTACTCAAACAAAAACATTCAAATTTTGCAAGAAAATAAATAATAAATAAATTAATTAAACGAAGCCAGCTCTTAACCTTTTCATAAAGATTTTCACAGAAAAACAGCAAAACTTTGAAACATTATTTTCTGCTTCCTGATTGGTTTGATTAAAAGTGTCAACAATAACATAGTTTTATAAAACATACAAGGGGGAATTATAAAAAAAAATAATTAAAGCTAAATATTTATTAGTTATTTTTTTATGAACCAAAAACATCAAGGGGTGTCCATTACTGAAAGGGTGTCCATTACTGGCACATCTACCCTATATATATTGAAATTTTATTATTCGCATAAAATAACTTAAAAGCAGCTATTTAAAAAAGTAAATTTGATTATTTAGGTTTGCAGTAAAGTCAAAATATTTTATGCACTATAAACATTACTGAAATTGCATCTTTAGCTATGTCTGCATGGGGTGTCCATTACTGGAAAATGACTAATTAACCATCCCAGTAATGGATACCGCTCTTAAAACCTTGAAAATAAATGAAATTTTGTAAATGACCATTAGTATATAAAATTCTAAGTTTTCTATTTCTACTCGGAACAAAAACGTTCAAATTTTGCAAGAAAATAATATATAAATAAAATGATGCTTTTCTCTTAGCCTCTTCATTAAGATTTTCACAGAAAAACAGCGAAATTTTGAAAATTAATAATGCTTCCTGATTGGTTTGAATAAAAGTGTCAACAATAACCCAGTTTTATAAAACATGCAAAGGGGAATTATAAAAAAAAAATAAAGCTAAATAATATTTATTATTTTTTAATGAACCAAAAACATAAAGTCGTGTCCATTACTAGCACATGTACCCTAGTTGTCACATTAATTCAAAATCTCACATGTTTAACTTAAGTATACTGTGTTTATAAAAAAAAAAAAAAAAGTAAACGAATCTGAGATGGTAGGTTACATTTTGAACTTTTAGGAGTGACTTAGCATGGAATTTCCCTTAAGCCATTAAAAAAATTGGGAGTTGATCGAGGCAAAATTTGGAGCCTATTTAGGACCCTTTCACAAAAATCTAATAAAATGGGCCCTTTCACAAAAATCTAATAAAATGGGCCCCTTCACAAAAATCTATTTAATAAAATGGGCCCCTTCACAAAAATCTATTTAATAAAATGGGCCCCTTCACAAAAATCTATTTAATAAAATGGGCCCCTTCACAAAAATCTATTTAATAAAATGGGCCCCTTCACAAAAATCTATTTAATAAAATGGGCCCCTTCAGAAAAATCCATTTAATAAAATGGGGCCCCTTTACAAAAATGAACTTAATAAAACAGGCCCCTTCACAAAATTCATTTTAATAAAATAGGCCCCTACATGACATTCTTTTTCATAAAAACTGTTTTAAAATGTGTAATTTGCAAATAAAACCAGGTCACGAAAAACAATCTTTAGCAAGGGGATTTAAAGAATGTTTTTGTTCATAAATTCTTGGTTCGAATTTGAATAACTGGATTTCAACTTTACTTACAAAATGTTATTTTTCACAAAAATGTAATAAAATTCATAAAAATAACTTCTACTTTTCACAAAATGGGTCCCAAGAATAAACCTGCATCTACCCCTGAAAATGTTTTTTACATTCTTATTCTATTCATCAAATAATTTTTCTTTATTTTTTAATGGTATGTTTTGGGCTAGTCTGCCAGAGTTTGCAAGTTTCTGCTGTCGTGGTTGTAACACCAGTTAAAACCGGCATGCCAGAAACTAGTTTCTCCCAGTAAGTCGCAAAAACTAAGAAATAATACTAAGAACTTTAATCTGCAATGATTTATAATTCGACATATATTTGATATCTAAACAAGTTAAAAATTAAAACTGATGATTATGAATGTTATTCAAAGTAGCAAAAAGTTTCAAAGTGATCATATAAATATACTTTGTTTATAATACTAATTTTCTTTCACTTGAAAAACAGAAATTTTCATAATTGTAATCTGATGCTGTATTTAACTATTAATATTGTTTACCGTTGAATTTCTATTTAAAAGTAAAACAAAAAAGAAATTTACAATAAATTCTATGATATTCTATCTTTTCTTTGTGGTTATAAGCAACCTCCTAATATTTTTCTCTATTTCAATATTTTTTTATTTTGTAATCCTTCAAAATTCTGTGATTTTGCATCATTTGTCATTTTTGCGACTCTCAGATTCAGCTGCTGCTGCTTACAAAAAAATTTATTTCTAATTTTGCTAAAATTGCCCTCATTTTAAAAAATTACTTTTTTGACAATTTCTTTTAAAAAATTCGACTTTGTTAAATTTTTAAAATTATTTAATAGAAATTTAACTTATTTTTTCCTTACATTTTTAATGTTTTAACATTCTATATAAAAAATTTCCAAAAAGATTACAACATTAGCAATTGGGAAATAAAAAAAAAATTGTAAACAGCAGCAGCTGAGTGATAGTCTCGGAAAAGACAAATTATGCAAAATCGCAAAATTTCGAAGGACTACAAAATAAAAAATTATTGAAATAGAGAAAAACAATGTTAGCAGTTTGCTTATAACCACAAAGAAAGACCAGTATTGAACTTTCTATTTTTGTACTAAAATTATGCTTATAAACAATCTAGTTTATTTACTATGGTTTTGAATTTTTTTATAGGTTTCTGATATTCAATGTTCTCACTTGTTACAATTTACTTTTAATTTACCTCTTAATATTAGAAATAATAATAATAATAATAAAAAACTACATGAAATTTAGATTTTGAGTTGTGCAATTATTAGTTTTTTGCAAGCTCATAAAGCAATTTAAGATAGGCAATAATTTATCTTAGAACAGTATAAACATAAACCACTGAACTTACACTATTTACTGACTGTATATACTTATATTAACGGTGTTGTGTGTTGTCCACTATTTCATTTTTAAGCTATTTCTAATAAATTGTGTATATGAGCAAAATTGTTTACAGAAATTTTACCACTTTAAAAATGTTTAGTCCTTTTAGAGTGTTTACCGTTGCCACTGAATGAAATAATCGCACCATGTATCAATGTAGATTCTATGATAATGTATGTTTTTAAAGAACAAGTAATTATGTAATCTTTAAAAGAAAATCTGATAATTTTTATTACCAATTCAGTTAATTTTAATTTGAGAAAGGAAATAATTTATCTTAGTAGTATAAACCCCTGCACTTTTACCTACTAAGCCTACATGCTTATTAACGATATATAAAATATATTGTCTATTTTTTTCATTTTAAATTTGTAATCACTTACATGAGCAATTGAAAATTTTTGTTGGTTCCTTTGTGTCTTTGACCATGTATCGGTGTAGATACTGCGATTTCACCTGCTTTTCTTTAAAAGGATATGTTAAGCACATGAGTGTGCACAGATTTGAAAATAATTCAAAATTTCCTTGTGGTGTAGCAGAATGTCCATCCTCCTTTTCTACTTATGGTGCCTTCAATATGCATGTAACTAGATACCACCAAAAGAAAAGACAAAGAAAATATCATCAAAATGTAAATTTAAAATGTAACAAACCACTCTGCAACAAAACCTTTGACAATATAAAAATATTATTATCACACCTAAAATGGCACATTCAAACGTCAGGTAGTGTTAACTGCTGTTTCAAAGGTTGCAATAGAGAATATAAAATCAAGTCATCTTTTTCTGCGCATATATCCCGAGTTCATAATTGTAATATATCATCTATTTCTCAAGATTGCTTCAATGAAAATGCTGATATCACACCGTCTATTGAAACAGAAACATTACCTATGGTAAATGAACAAATATCAAATGCATCAGATTTGGAGGAAACACAGATATTGAGTTTTGACAAAAATTTACAGGAGCAGACAAAAAACATAGGCTTATTTTGTTTGCTTTTGGAAGCTAAATATCTTGTACCAAATTCTACCATTCAGCTAATAATTCAAGAGATGTCGCAAATATACCACATTGAAAATTCATTTTTTAATGTCATTTTTTTCAATAAGCTGAAAGAATTGCATCTATCTGATGAACAAATTGAACAAATTTTAAAGTCTGCTAAAGAGTCATCTACTTTAATGTCAGTATTAAACCAAACATCTGGAATTTACAGGTCTAGATTTGTTAGAGATAAATATTTCAAAGAAAATTTAAAATTTGTCAAACCTATTCAAAGATACCTTGGTAGAGATAGGAGAAATAAGCCTTGCTACTTTCATTATGTCCCAATAAAAAATACATTGCTTAACTTATTACAGGATAAATCTGTGATAAACCAACTTAACAATGCCATATGTAAAACACAACCAAATCTGCTAGCTGATTTCACTGACGGATCAGTACATACTGTCAATGGTAAAATTTTGCATTTGATTCTTTACCAAGATGTCTTTGAAACTGTCAATCCACTTGGCTCGGCAAAAAAGAAACATAAATTACTAGGATTGTATTTTACATTAGGAAACTTTTATCCCTGGCATCGGTCATCAACTGACCAAATGCAATTATTGATTTTATGCTATGAAAAGCATATAAAACTCTTTGGACAAAATTCAGTTTTCAACACTTTAATTGAAGATTTAAAGACACTCGAAAATGGTTTTGTTGTTAGTGGTAAATATTTTGAAGTTCAAGTTTTTTGTATAAGCTCGGATAACTTAGGAGCTCACTTTATTGGTGGTTTTAAGCAGAATTTTTCAACAAGTGATTATTTTTGTCGATATTGCCTTAAAACTAGAACTAGTTTTAACTCCCAAGTTTATCCTATATTATCGGATTCACCACGTACAGAATTTTCATATGATTCAGCAGTGTTACAGTTACAAAATGAAAGAAGTTTTGAGGGTATTTTATATTCATCAATTTTTAATCAACTTAAATGTTTTCATGTGTGTCGTCCAGGATTGCCTCCCTGTATCGGCCATGATCTGTTTGAAGGTGTTTGCGATTATGATTTGTCACTGTATCTTAATTACTTTCTAAAGAAAAACTGGTTTAGTATTGATTCGCTTAATTTTCTTATTACAGACTTTAAGTTTTTGGGTAATGATGCACTTTGCAAACCTACATGCTTTCAAGAAAAATCAAAGAGATTATCAGGAAATGCTTGCCAGAATTGGGCATTAATACGTTTTTTGCCAGTAATGTTGTACAATAGAGTTGATACAAACGATCCTGTGTGGAAGTTAGTTATAATGTTAAAAGAAATAGTAGAATATGTATGTGCTCCCCAAATAACATTAGATCAAATTGCTGAAATGAAATTATTAATTAATGAATACTTAGAGCAACGCAAATCAACTTTTATTGATGTGCCTTTGCGACCAAAGCATCACTATTTGCAACATTATCCAGATCTAACTGCAAAATTTGGACCATTAATAAAGTTATGGACGATAAGGTTTGAAAGTAAGCATTCTTACTTTAAAAATGTTGTTGCAGCTAGCAAAAATTTCAAAAATTTAACATCCATGCTTTCCAATAAGCATCAATTACTCCAAGCCTATCTTATGAATGGTGTTTTATTTTCAGAAGAATCAATTCCAGAAAAAGTTTCTTCTTTTTATTTATTTCATTATAATGAAGATATACAGAATGCTGTAAAAAATGTTGCTGTAGATAGCAGTTTATCTGTATGTGAAAAGATTACAAATCGTGGAGTCAAGTATTCGGTTGAACAAATTATTTGTATCAAAACATATTCAGAAAATAATAATTGTCTTTTTGGCAAAATATTGCTCATTCTTTTTGGCAAAAGAATATATTTTATTGTTAAATGTATGATTGGAGAGTGGGATTATGATCATGCTTCGTATGAGTTACGGAATGAAAATTCGCCTGTGATATGCGTAGATATAAAGGATTTAAAAAATTTTTATCCTTTATCTTGCTACAGCTGTTGCAATCTAAACATAATAACTTTAAAACACAAGTTATGTTGAGCTTTATTTCTTTTTTATGTGTAACATATTTTTCAGAATATGCTTTTCACATTTCTTCACATAATTTACTGAGGTCTTATATTTGTTTGAATCTAAATTTTTTAAAGTTACGTATATTTCTTTATTTTCTTCCACATTTTAACTTTGCACATTTGAATTAATACAGTAGACTATCATCTATATAAAGTTGCTAACAGTTGTTTAGTCTTAAGTTTTGATACATATCTCATTTGATACATGGTTCGAAGTTAACAGTGGTTAGTCATCAATTAAATTATTGCATTTGACAACTACAAAATTATGCCTAATCATCAAATTTGACATATAGGGTGACATGGGGGTAAATACGGGTCAGAAAACAAGATCTCAGTATCTAGAAAAATTAAAACGATAACATTTTCAAATTTGGCATGGAGTTGACTTGCTACTAGCTTTTGTATAAAACATTCAATTTACCCAAAATGTTTTAAAAATTTTTTTTATTGAATTTTTTGTTACCTATAATTACCCCGACAATGGTTAATTATGGGTCATTGTCTTTATGAAGTATTAATGCATGTTTATTTTAATAAAGAATTTTGCAAGTTTTTAGAAATTACCTCTAAAGTAGAAATTTTCATCACTAGAATTTAAATTTTTTTAAAAAGGCAAAAATAAACGAAAGTGTTATAGGCAAAGGTCAAAATTAGCACTAGCCACCGGCCACAGGGCCAGTAAATGAAAAAAAGTGGCTAGCGAAAAATTGTCTATCAGCGGTCACTTTTTTACAAGGAGATAATAAAATTTTCTTGTATTTCATCAAGGATTCTACTTTTTTTGGTTCCAATATATTTATATTAACATTTATTTGGGCTACTCAGTTTTAGATTAATACTTATAGAAATTATACTGTTTAGCCCAGAAGCAGAATTTTCTGCGTCAGTCTGCAGCAAACAAAAAATTATCTGCGACCCAATAAGCCTACTATCATAAGAAATAACAGAAACACTTAAAGTAAGCAAAATTTCCATTTATAAAGAATATATATAATATAAGGATACAACAAATACCGTAAATCTAGATACTTAAAGCAAATTTCAGCTATTTTTTAAGCCCAGCATTTATTTTTAAGTTGGTGGATTAATTTGCAAGGTTTAAAATAATCTGCAGCGCCTGCTTCCGTGCTGCACTGTTTCTGCTACTGGGCTGTTTAGTATTTTGAAATAAAAAAGTGGCCACTTAAAAAGCGGCCAGTGGCCACTAATGAAATTTCCCAATTTTGACCTATAGTTATAGGTAAGTTGAATCGTACTAATAAATATCAGTTTTTCTCAGGTTTAAAAAGGGGCAGGGTGCTGCTGGTGTGGAAGGGGCACTTTTATAGTGTTGATTTTAGGCTACTTTGGCAGGACCCAGCAACTTTTTTTTTTTTTTTTTTAATAACAACTTTAAGCATTCAGCAGAATTTTTTAATTATTTTACAAACCTGGATGGTCTTACTTACTCTCTCCCCCCCCCCCCTCCGTTTTGCCTTTCGATTTTTTTTCCTTTTATTTTCCTCCCCCGAAACACTTAAAGTAAGCAAAATTTCCATTTATAAAGATTATATATAATATAAGGATACAACAAATACCGTAAATCTAGAGACTTAAAGCAAATTTCAGCTATTTTTTAAGCCCAGCATATTTATTTTTAAGTTGGTGGATTAATCTGCAAGGTTTAAAATAATCTGCAGCGCCTGCTTCCGTGCTGCACTGTTTCTGCTACTGGGCTGTTTAGTATTTTGAAATAAAAAAGTGGCCGCTAGTTTAAAGAAAGTGGCCACTTAAAAAGCGGCCAGTGGCCGCTAATGAAATTTCCCAATTTTGACCTATAGTTATAGGTAAGTTGAATCGTACTAATAAATATCAGTTTTTCTCAGGTTTAAAAAGGGGCAGGGTGCTGCTGGTGTGGAAGGGGCACTTTTATAGTGTTGACTTTAGGCTACTTTGGCAGGACCCAGCAACTTTTTTTTTTTTTTTAATAACAACTTTAAGCATCCAGCAGAATTTTTTAATTATTTTACAAACCTGGATGGTCTTACTCTCTCTCTCTCTCTCCCCCCACCCCCCGTTTTGTCTTTCGATTTATTTCCTTTTTTAGAAGCGAGAGGGAAAATATCACAAAATACGTCCATTGATCTTAAATTTAATGATTCGATTGGAGGGGAAGGGGAAATATCACAAATTTGTCAGTCATGTGAAAAAAATAATGAAATTTGGCAGTAAGTTACGTGAAAAAATTGCAAATGTCGTGCATCTATCAACCCCCCCCCCCCCGCAATTATCACTAAGTCTGTCATGGGAAAAAATGACCAATTGTTGATGGAAAAATCTCAAAATTTGCCGATTGGTGTGTGGGAAATCTCTGAATTCGTCAATCCATAACGGGAAAATCATAAAGTCAATGACGTAAGCAAAAAATCTTGAAAGTTGCCAATTGACTGTGTGAAATTAAATACCTGCAGGTTTCGCCATTGACACAAGTAAACCCCGCAAAATTGGAAAAAGTAAAATATCACAATTCATCAGTCTGTCGTGGAAAAACAGTTGCGAAACTCTCATTCAGATGTAAAAACTCAATCACCACAGTGACCCATAATTATCCCAGGTATCTAGGCTTATAATTGGGTATATATCTGGAGTCTACTTGAAACCCTAGCTTATTTCAATGCATACTAGTTCAAGCAGTAATTTTTCAGTTGGATTTTTTTTTTTTTTACTTTTTTTTAGCAATCTTGTAATTGATTGTATATCAAAGTTTAATCACGATCCATTTTCTGTAATAATATTTTTATAAAAATAAAATAAACATTTTTAAAAGCTTGTTTTTATTTTGTTCTAGTGATTAACATAAAGTATCTTCCCTCCTGTTGCCCTTAACGTGTAAAAATAACAAAAGTAATGTGAAAATATTATATGAAATTAGAACAATAAAATGAATTTTACCACCTAGATTTTAAAGAAAAAATAGTACATCATTTGACAGCTTACTTAGATTTCTTAACTTCTAACCCTAATCTAATATATATATATATATATAATATAGTAATCAACCTTTTCCTAAATTTTATGGTCCAATTAGGCATCGAAAAATTAAAGACTCTGATACATGTAACATTTGAGAAATTCACATCTGATGCTGTAAACAACATTCTTCATTGCCTTGTTGCTGCTGGTATGGAAAGATTTGAGGATCTGGATTATGTCAAAGAAGAAGATTTAAAGAATTGCTTAAGGCCAATTCAGTTTAGAAAATTAATAGAAGCTTACAAAAAAGCAGGTATGATAAAATAAGTGTTAATATTACAATATTAGCTATGAATTTTTACGATAATTCTTTCTTTTATTATAGTATCGGAGCAACCATCAGTGGACGATATAGCAGACAGTTGTGAATCTGCACAGGCACATTTTCAGCAGTCAACATCATCTACCACTGTTACTCCAGCATTAAATGAACTTCCAGCATCTACATCCAGTAATGCATTTACAGTTGAGGATATAAAAATCAGCTGGCACCGTATGCCAGCTGAATTGATGGAGAATTTGGAAGCGAAAGAAATTCCAAGCCCCAGCATCCGGACCGCCATGGTTCGGATCATCGCTGACGACATAATCAGAAAAAATAAAAACCCAACTAAACATTTGGTTGATTTGGTTGCAGCTAAAGTTGCAACTAAATACCCTGACAGTCTAATGGATAAGTTGAATGATATTATCATAGGGCATAGCGGATTAACAAGGCAAATTTATAGCCGCATTGAAAATGAAGGGCGAAAATCCCGAAAAAAGATTAAAGAACGGCGATCTGGATCGCAGAAACATGAACAACCGATCAAAAAACAGTGTATTGCTGCTATTGACTCGTATGGGTGTGTCATGTGGAGCCCACCGTGTCCAAATAATGTGACATTGGAATCTATGCAAGACAAAAAACAAATGCTTGTTGACTTAGTCGCTGAAAATCCCACATCATCAGAAATAACCAAATTAATTTCTGAAACTTTTTATCTGCAACGCTTAGACATAAATAGTGGGTGTACCCTTACAGATCTAAAAAAAAGTTGGCCAGCTTTATTTATTCCTTCAGGCCTCTTACAACACTTTCAAATCTTGACAAATGTGAATCTTGGTGAAGAATTAGAAAAGAATATTTTGTCGAGAGCTAAAGATGTCATGATGTATCTAAAAACACTTACCATAAAGAACCTCTGTGAACATTTTTGGATTGTGGAGAAAGCCAAAAATCCAGATGAAATCATAGTATTTTTGTCTTCAATTGCCACATATTTTAAAGAAGATGTTGCATCATTATTTCTAGCATCGATGGTAAGTAGTTTTCAAATAATTGGGGTTAAATGGTTTCAAATATATTTAAATTTAATTAAAAACAAAGTATAAACTAGTAAGAATATTAAAATTGTTTAGTATAAGAAAAAATTATATATTCTCCTACTCAGATTTAACAAATTTTGAAAATATAGTAAAAATTTTAAAATTTGAATTTTTAATTGTAATGAGATTTAGTGGGAAGGAATGTGACACTTTTTACAAAAAATCAGAATATCAACTTTATTTTACATCAAAACTAAAATTTCAATCTATAGAATGCAAGATGAAACACTTTCTAATGTTCCTAAACAATGATAGATGTGATATACAAGAACCATTTTAATGTTAAAAAAAATTGCAAGTTTCAAAATGTATCCTGTACCTCCATACTAACAGGGAGCTTTAGGACAAATCTTTTTTTTTTCCCTTATGAATTTTTTTGTAAGAGTTTTTTTAAAGCATTTGATACTATTTTATTGTTTGAATTTAACTGCATTTTTATCTTTCTATTTATGGCAAAATATTGAAAAGAATAGTCGTAGCATCTGTAGAAATATTTAGCATGGAACAAGAATCCAAAATAGTAAGAAAATTGAATTTTGTAATTTAATACTTGATAATAGAATTTTTTTAAATCAATGCCAATGTGCATTGAATAAAGAAAATTTGAAACATATTACTAAAAATGTATTTGCACGATATTTGTTTGATTTCTGAATGATTTCGTGAAGTAAGTTGTTCGCAAATTGTAACAATTTTCAGAAAGTAGCCACTAATGAAATTTCTTCTAGTGGAGTTAGGGTGTCGACGATTTTAATCAGTTGATTTAAATCTCAATTTTAATCAACCTAATTATAAAAAAATGATTTAAATCAAATTTTCTAAATGCTTAAAATGTCAAAAATTATTAAAATCTAAGATGAACATAATTGGAAAGTTTCTACAGGTATTTTGACTTATGAATAAACAAAAAAAAGAGCTTTAAATAATTGTTTCCAAGCTTAATTCCTGAGTATTGTAAAAAATTAAAAACAGTTCAGTTTGTAAAAACGAAAAGAATTGTTTTTATCCAATGTAAAATAGTTTCATATAAAAATATTTAAATCTAATATAATTTGCAATGTCATAATTTCCTTTAGGAAATCATTTTATGAATTGTTTTATATACTATAAACTTAGCAAGTGTAATAAATTTCTGCAAGTAAAAGAACAAATAGTCAGTGTGTTAGTTTCTTGTTCTACATTTGTAATAATAAATTAATAGCAATATCGAGTTGAAGAAGAATGAAAGAGTGACATCTTCTCAACAACTAAATTGTAAATGAATTCAAAAGAAAAAAAGAACTAATTGGTATAAAAATATCATACACTGGAAGACCTTCGGTATAGATTGACAGGGCTTGAAATTCAATTTTTCCTAGGAGGGGAGTCTCCCTACCAATATATTTGTAAATGGAGGGGAGTTGAGCTATTTGGGAGGGAGAAAAAAATCATTTGTCGAAGTTCGTGATATTTTTCTGTTATATTTTTTATTTCCAAATTGATGACTGATTTTTCATGATTTTCTGAAAAATAAGGTACACAGTCACCTCTGAATTTGCCAATCGTCGCAGAAAATAACGCGAAACTTGTCAACCGATTTCGGGAAAAAATAGTGAAATTTGTCTATCGCTCATGCATAAAAATTGTGAATTTCAACGATTTTTCATGGTAAAAAGTTTGCAAAAGATTTTCATAGGAATTAATTATGTACAAATAAATGAAAGTTCCTCAACATTGTCCAGTAAAGCCGAATATTTGGTATTCGGCCAAATAGTTACTATTCGGCCAGCCAAATATTTGATATTCAGTTAGCTGAATATTCGGTATTCGGCCAAAATCACTATTTGGTGTATCCCTAATTTATACTAATCTGAACATTGTCTAAAAAATATATTAATTTATTTCTGCAAAATTCAAACGTCTCCAATTTTGGGAGACTAGGAATAAATGGGTTAACTAATACTTTGTGAAATTACTTTTTTCACAAAAACAATTAAATTCACAAAAATAGGACCCTGGGGGGGGGGGGGAACCTGGACAGACCCCTGCACAGGTGAATGGAGACTGACTCTATGAATGAAAAATGATTTTATTTTTTCTCATTTGGTATTCTATATCATTGGCTTTTGATACAATTTTAAGCTTTTCTTACATTAAAAAAAAATCGCAAATGAAATGTGGAAAAAGTTATAGTGGGATGTTTTATCCTAGCTTGTTGTTATATTGGGTGTGAAAAGAACATTGTGTGAATGGGCGAACAGTTTTGAAGAAATATATTGTCTACAAAGGTCATAATGGAAAGGTCATTGTAAATAAACAATTTAAACATTTGAATTCATTTTGTTTATTTTTAAAATTCATTTCACATGATGTAATTTGCTATAAAATTTAAATTGTCAGTGTTTTTCCATTTTTGTATAATTTCGTCCTGTGCATGTTTTGGCCTCTTTATTAATGTGTATTATCTTTTTTCTAATATTTAGATTTGCAGTCCACACCATTTCGAAGGAAAGTTGGGGAGTACTCCATTGCTTATCATGAAAGGTACTTTTAATTTTTAATATTTTCTCTCATAATTTTTTTAATATTTGTTTTTGTCAATCCGCATGTTTTGGTTTATTATATATTTATACTGCTTTATTATAGCATATTACAGGGTTCTGTCTTGAACTTGGACAATGATCGTTCTCAATTATATATAGTCTGTTATACACTCTGTCTAAGACGGAATCGGTCGGGACCGAGAAAAGTTTCCATAGTAGACAATATTCCGCCTTAGACAAATTTAACTCTATGTCTATGCATTCGTAGGAACTTTAAAATCTTTCCGAGTTAGGCAGATTTCCGTCTTGCACTGAGACCGCCTTAGAGAGTTTATTGTCACTTTTATATATTAAAGTTATGTTTTTATTACAATGAATTTTGTATAAGAGTAATTTTGTAAAGGATGCTTTTTTTTTTCCTTAAAAAGGAAATTTATTAAATAGCTGAAGATAGACTTAAATTTCTGTTGTATTTCCTGTATACAGTCAGAGATATGTTTAGGAAAATTTTAGGTCCTTTAAAGAACCCTTCACAAAATAATTTATCTTAAAACAGGACCCTTCACAAAATTATTTATCTTAAAACAGGACCCTTCACAAAATTATTTATCCCAAAAAAGGACCCTTCACAAAATTATTTGCCTCTTAAATAGACCTTTCACAGAATTTTTTCACAAATTTAGTCATTTAGAAATAAAATCTGGCCTGTAAGTAAGCAGTTTAACTCACCAAAGAGCGTATTATTTAGTTTTTTATACATGAAGGATAGGACAGGAAGACATCGTTAATTTAAAATTCACAAAATTATGACTAGAATTTTCACAAAAATAAGAAAAACTTCACAATTTCACAAAAACAGGACCATGTGAGAAAAGTCTGGACAGACCCCTGACAGTTATATTCAAGTGGAATAACTTAAGTTGCAACTTGGAATTTGAAGAAATGTGGAATGGATGTTATTTTTGACACTACTTTTCAACTATTACATTTCTATCACTATTATCAGGGTTTAAAGTAATGTGTGGGAAAATCCAAAAATCACATGAAAAGGGGAGTGTGCAGACCTATCCAGGATTTTTTCCTCCTTTAAAATTTTCATGCTCACTCACTAGTTTTTAGAAAGCAAAACATATCTATGTTGTAAAAAGACATAACATAAAGCAGGCATGTTCACTATAAATCAATTTCTTTGAAATTATTGATTTTTAAAACATATAATTAACAGGCTAATTGCTAATTAAAGTTCAAAGCTTATTTTATCACGAATTATAAAAATCCACCCTTTTCCCTTGAAAATACCTTCCAAACTTTGAACTAAAGGGGGAATTCTCCTCCCCCCCCCCCCTGTAATTTCAAGCCCTATGTATTTAATTACGAAAGCTGAGTTCCTTTGAATCCAATAAATTAATGATTCTTTAAAGTTAATGGCTTTATGATTGCTTGCATTCACAATCCAATGTGTTTTACTAAAATTATTTTAATATTTTTAGGATCATCTATCTTTGAAGCGGAATTTTATATGTTGGCATGTGATGGGCGAATTATAATCGAACATTTGGAAGGATCATTGAATGCCATTTTGGCATTATTTAGCTGTTTCTTTGTGTTCAATTTGAAATATCCAGATACAGTTAAAGTAACCCTGGAGTTTTTTCAAAGGTATGTATTTTTTTAAGCACACAATATTTGAAGTTAAATATCAAAATGAAATTTTTGTTGCATAAGTATAATAATAATAAGTATAAGTAAGCATTAAGTATAAGTTGCATAAGTAAGCATTTTCTATTGCATTTTAGTGGTTAATATATTTTGTAGTAGTTTGAGTTTATGCCACACTATTATTTATAATTTCCATTAATACATTGTGAATTGTCATTCACAGAATCTCTCTAATTTTCAATTTTCATGAACCTCTTAATTCCAATATTCTAAAATCCAGAAAACTTTTTTCTAGTTTCTATTTTATTTTATTTCTTTTACCATGAAGTGTACCAGTGGCACTGTAACATGTAAAAATTTGCTATGTTGCACTTTGGTAAAATGTAAAAAAGAAAGCGTATTTCCCCTTATGAAACTCCCATTCTCCTCCACATCTTATTAATCTATTTAACCTTTAAAAAAAATGAACCCTTCCCAAACCTTCATGAAAAATAAACGCTAATTTCGTCAAAGGATCGAAAAAAAAACGCAAAATTCTTGAAAGGATTGCAAAAAAGCGCAAATGTTTTCAAAGAATCGCGAGGAAAAAACACGAATTTTGTCAAATGATCGCGAAAAAACCATTAATTTCGTCAAAGGATCTGAAAAATAAACGCTAATTTCGTCAAAAGATCGCGGAAAAGACGCGAAATTCGGGAGGACCCGAAATCCGGAAAGCCCTCGGTCCCGAGGATTCCGGATAATGGGTCCTGTACTGTAGTATTAAATGTTAAATTAGATTGCAAATGGCGATACACTTATTACTAGCTTTGCTGCTTTATCAGCTCCAAAATGATTACATAACTCGCTCCAAACCAGACCAAATGTAGAAAAGCATTATTCGATTGAAGCAGAGGTAGTGAAGTAAAGGAAAGAATGTAAAGAAATGAAAAACTGACAAAATCCAGGAAGAAACTTATCTGTTTCACTCTTTTTTACCCTAATCTGAACCGTTTTTGTGTTGAAAACTCCTACATAACACTTTCATGGAACACTGAAGCAGTATAATAAATGGATGATTAACCTTAAAAGCTATAACAATGTAAACAATCAGGATGGGGCTCAAGTGTCATCTTTTTGCATGCATTAAGATGTAAAGTATTTGGATGCATTTTAGATTACAGGCATGAAAATCTTCCTCCTTTACAGCTAATGTCTTTTTTGGTCATTTTATCTCTGCATAGAAATTCCTTTAAATCTGGTTATTTTGAAATATATTTGAATCGGCATTTATCTTTGCATTCTCATACCTTAGATTAAATAATAATACAGTTGTGAAAGCACAAGAAAATTTGAAAAAACCCACAATGGGTTTTTTCAAGTGGGCTCGCCCGAAAAAACCTGGACAGGTTTTCTCGGGCTGGGCCCACTTGGTCAAACCCTGTCTAACAGCCACTGGCTATTAACCCAATTTTCTAGTTTTCACCTATTCTCATACCTTAGATTAAATAATGTTACAGTTGTGAAAACATGAGAAAATTTGAAAAAACCCACAATGGGTTTTTTCAAGTGGGCCCACTTGGGCAAACCCTGATTATGTATGATTTTAAATGTTAATGAGAAATAAAATAAGATTTGTATATTAATAGCTCTTAAAATTCCTTAAGTAACTGAGTAATCATTGTCCTCTTTAATTTTATAAAGCAATAAAAATGGAATGAAAAAAGGGGAGTTGGGGGTAAAAGGACAGTGTAAACCAGATAAAGCAGTTGGTATGACTCTTAAAATTTAGCTGATATTTCCAATTCTCACTTCAAAATACTAGCAGCTCTGATCTAATTCTTTTCCCCAGTATTATGGCTTCATTATTGAGGAATTTAGTTACTTATTATATTCTAAATCAGTTAAATGTCATTAAAACTAATTAAAAACACTTTAAAATGTGTAGTCTATAATTAAAATGCTTCACTGTATAAAAGCCAATTTTGGCCAAAAAAGGCCAATTTTGGCCAAAAAAAGCCGGTTAAAACCAATAAAAGCCACCGTCGTGGCTTTTTTTAAATTTTAGCCGTCTTTTTTGCAACCCTGCTCAGAATCATCCCTGACAATGCAATTTTCGACAAAATATCGCATAAACAGCACGAATTTAGTCTAAGGATCGTGTAAAAAGTGCAAATTTCAACAAAAGATTGCATAAACCCATGGAAGGGTTGCGGAAAAATTGCATAATTAGCATCGGGAGGCAATCTCCCGCTTCTCCCTCTGCTGTAATGTTTCAGAAAATTTTGTTGTGAATTTCAGAATTTTTTTTTTTTTTTTTTTTACTCAGAAGCACCCGTCAAAGTGACGTCACTGTACATGAGAGAAAAGAGAGAAAAAAATGCCAGTTTCCAGTGGCAGCAAAAGCTTTTTGATGCTGTAAACAGTGATTTGGATAGCAAATATGTCAATATTCATATGGTGTCAATTTTGATAAATCTAAATATTATTACAGTTTTGCTTGTCTATGAAGAAAAAAAAAAATATTGGCTAAATTGTTAAAAAGGAAAAAAAAAAAAGGTTAGGAGGCATAAGTTTTAAGTGTCTTGGTGAAAGGTAGAAAATCTATGAACAGGGGTGGGGAAATACACCATTTTACTCGCCACTGGCGAGTGAATTTTCTGACATGACGAGTGAATTTATAAGCAGTATTTAAAAAACTTCATGCCAAAAACTTTTTTTTTAATAGTTAGCTATATTTTATAACTTTCCAAATTACTGCGATGTAAACCCAGTACTAATTTGTATTCTTTATAAAATTTTTCTCTCGTGTATATTTCTCAATTTTACAGGGTGAAAAAATATGTATGTGTATATATATGTGTATGTATGTATATATATGTATTAGTAGCAATAATAATCAACTATTTTTGAAATCATGTAAATTTTATTATAGTAATGTAATTGCATTTTGCTGGCGGGTAAAATAAATCCTTGGCTGATAAGATTTTCTAAAAATTCCCCACCCCTGTCTATGAATGTTCAAAAATATATATATATATATATAGTAATTTTTAAATATACATAAGTTATTCTTTTTTGTCATAATATATATTGTGTAATTGCAAATTAGTGAATATTTTATTAGAGTTTCTCTTTGAATTTTGTTTATTTATAAGGATTCAGCTGTTTTTTAATTCTTACTGAAAGTGTTATAAAACTTAAAAAATCTTCTGATTTTTTGTCCAAAATCTTCTGAGTTTTACCGAAATTTATTTGGCAAGTATGGTGGGGGGGGGGGGGATTTTTTAAAAATCAAAACTTAATTTTCAAAGCAAAGTAAAAAAAAAAATTACATTTATTTCCTAAATATTTAAACCCGAGAAGGGACAGATATTTATTCCGTTGGTCCTACATTAAATGCTATATTTTTTTTAGCTAATCTGATTAAGTTAGTTAAACTTTATAAATTAAAACACATTATTTAAACATCCTAAAATGTTACATTCCGTTCAAATGAAATCTGAAATACAAAAAAGAAGTTGAAGATTTATTTTGTTGATGGTAACCCAAATAAGAAATTTGTTTTGTCATTTGATTTGTATGTAACATTTTAGGTTGTTTAAATAATCTGTTATTTGAAATTATTTTTAATTTAAGAAGTTCAAATATTTTAATCAGATTTGCTAAATGTAGCATTTCTCGGGCTTAAACATGTAGGAAATAAATGCAATTGTTTTACTTTGCTCTGCAAATTGTTTTTGTTTAATATATCTTTTTTGTCATTACTCAAGTCATATTATTAACTCATTCAATATTTAACAATAAGTGCCATGATAAACATGGGCAGGGGTGGGGGATTTCTAGAAAATTTTACCAAGCCAGCAATGTACAGTTGAAAATGACAAAATTTATGCAATTGTAAAAATAGTTGATTACAGTTACTACAATACATTTTCATAATTTGTTTTCTATGAAATTAAGATATATATATAAGAGAGGAAAGTTTAATATAGAATGTAGTACCATGTTTACATCGTAGTAATTTGGAGAATATAGCTAACCAATAAAAAAAAATAAAGTTTTTGGCATATCGCTTTAGTTTCAATTTCTGAAGACAAACTAAAAATTCATTCGCCTTTCAGAAAATCCACTCACCAGTGACAAGTAAAATGTTACATTTCTCCACCCCTGAACATTGGGCAGATAAAATTAACAAAAATGGAACTGTTATAATAAAGTGCCATCCTTAAATTTGGGACACTTTAGAAATAGTAGAAAAATATCTTTTTCAATACAATTGGCCTCAAATAATATTTTTTATTGGCCTCAATAGATATTTTTTAAGAGTTGTCAAAGGTTCTGGAAATACTGGAAAAGTTCTAGATTTAAAAAAAAAAACAAAAAAAAAAAATCCAAGGTCCTTGAATTGTCTGAAAATTTACTAAGTTCTGGAAAAATTCTGAAGGTTAGTTTTTTAAATCATCTATCTCTAAGTGATTTGAAGGCTTTCTTGCATTTTTATAAAATATCTTAAACTTGTTCTTAACTACTCAACAAACGCAAAACTTTCTGACACAATGACAGACTCATTTTTAAATGCGTAAAATTGGCAGATGTGATGATAGAAGAGATTTGTAATTGAAATGTTTTTCTAATTTTGGATCAATAAAGTATCGATAGAGTTGTAAGCTAATTTGATCACATGACAAGACATTTTTCTCCCTTCTCTGATTAGTCTTTCTGCTTTTGTCTGTAAATTCGGTTCAAAACATGCACTTAACATTTTCTGAAAGATCTATCGCAATAGAACAAAAAAAAAAAAAAAAAAAACTGGAAAAAATCTTTTCATTACATAGTTTCTGAATAACACCTGCAAGTTTAATGCGTTTCTGAACAGAAATGAATTAAAACTTTAGTCACAAAGTTAAGACTTCTTCGCTCAAAATTGGGCCTGACTCAGACTCCGATAACGAAGGCCTGCTTGTAAAATAAATGACTCTGACTCCAGGAATTTTAGCAGATCAGTCTCCAACTCTTTCATTCAAAAATGGGCCTAACTCCAACTCCGCAACCCTGATTTCGAGGAGGGTGGGAGGGTAGGGGAGCACACTCTGTCATATATTATCAAGGTAAACTGAAATCGTGCTGTATTTTATAAAATAGTGATTAAAATAACTCCATTTTTCGAATATTCCATTTATGGAAACATTTGCCATTCTGGGACGATTTTCAAATGAAAAATGCATTATGATTTGAAAACACAATACAATATGCAGCTGCTACATGTTTTTTTACGTTGATTTAGAACTTACAGCGCATGAGTCCTGCTAGAGCCACAGTGTCAGTTCTCTCTAAAGCATTTATTCTTTGTGCTGCTTGCACTTAGTTGCAGTATTAAACAATATATACCTCAAACTACATCTGTATTTATCACTGAAATTTAACTCTTGTTGTAACTGACCTTGGTGAAGTTTTCAAAGATCACTTTTATAATTAATAAATGCTGACATTAGTCATATTTATATCTTGTAACTTATTAATCAATTTTCTTAAGCCACATATATTACTAACAACTTTTCTTTTATTAGGTGCTTGGTAGGAATAAATCCAGACAGTGGCTCGAAAGCTGAAAGAAAAGAAAACAGGAAATTATACAATGGTGTAAATCCCAAAATATCATCGTTTTTACAAAAAATGTCACAATTTCATAGCTGGACAAAAGATGTTCGTTCATAAATAAAGAAATTGATTAAGTCCAAATATGTGTGTTCATTTTGTCCTTTTTACAATTTGCTGAATGTCTATCTTTTTCGTAATTTGATATTATTCCTAGAATTGGTAATTAATTGTGATATACCAAGTAGTGCAATTGGTTGAGTACCGAGTAGTTGTGTATAAGAAAGAATTACTGATGCACACATGAAATGAGCTTAGGGGCAACTCCCTCCCTATATATGTTTTTGGGTTTATATATGAGCATAAGATGTTTTTAATCAATTTCAACTCAAATTTCATCTATATCTGTCTAGACTTTTCTTTCGGGTTATTTTTATATATTTGTAAAAATTCTAGTCATAATCTTGTGAATTTAAAATTATTGCTATATTCAAGTTCTATCCTTCATATATCAATAAGCTAAGTGATGTCATTTGATGAGTTCAGCTGTTTTGTTAAAAGTCTGATTTAATTTTTAAATCATTAAATTTGTGAAAGCTTCAATTTGAAGGTAGAAAAAATTGCGAAAGGTCTAAGGTTAAAAGACAGAATTTTGTGACCTAAAATTTTCTTAAGCAGATCCATGTTATTGTGCAGTTTTTGAAATACAATTTTTGGAAATTTTTAAATACATTAATAAAAAAGAAAAAGAATTGATACATAAAGTAAAATTAACCAAAATTAAATTAAAACTCATTCAATCCACCATTGCTTATACTAAAATATAAAAAATGGCAATAATTCCAATAGCAATTCATCGAATAATGCAAAAAGTTTCATAGTTTCTAACTCTAACACTATTTTCTTCTGATTAAAAAATTTTTTTATTGGCTGTACAGTTTCTTCACTTTTTCATGTACAGCTTCTATTTTAGCAGTGCTTGACACATTTTGCAGACACATTTTTTCAGAGGCAGCAGAATTTGCAATGATAAAACAAATGCCCTATCTCAGGAAAGTATAGAATGATTGGTCTTTTTGCACCATAAATTGCATTAAAACTTTATTGTATTTTCTGTTTCTTTATCTAAAATTGTCTTTTCCTACATATTTAAAAATGATTTATTTTTATAATGTAGAACTAAATTAACTTTAATCTGCATTAATTTTTTCCTGATTTTTTTCAATTTTCCATATTTTGTTGATATATTTTTATGTACAAAGTTTTATGAAATGTTGCATTTCTTGTACAGTTCTATTTGATTAGCCTTTTTCAGATCAGTTATACATTCCTTTGTGTTCATATTTGTTTAAAAAAATGAAATTCTTACAAATACTCCATACTCAACCAAAATTTGGCTGAATATTGATATATACAGAGTACTCTGTACAGCCCTAATTATTAAAATTAATAATTAGATTTAAGATTTAAGCTACAATATTATTCATAGTAATCTAAGTAAATGAACCCATCATATTCGATTTTTTTCTACAGGTGTGTTTGTAGAAAAAATTTTATCCAGAAATCTGGATAATTTTGTCTTGGGAATCTGCAAGATTCAGGTAATTAAGAAATGTTTTTTCCAATATAGTAAATTCATGTAAAATTAGTAATCTTGTGGAAAATAAGATTTTGAGAATAGAAAAACCGCTGAAAACAGGTGTATTTTTACTGAATAAATGACAATGTTAACTAAAAATTTACATGCCATGCACTGCAGGAGTTCAACATGCGACTGGAAGCACTGTTAGCACTACTTCTTGCCAAGTCTGTGTCGTCAGTGACTTTCGAGCTTTTGCTAGTAAGACATATGACGTGAATTTCAAAACTCGCCTTGCCTTATCCGAAATTTAAAAAATTGAGTTTTTCCTTATGAACATATTCTATTGGTGAACGTGAAATGAAACTGTTTAGATGATGAAATTTAGATTAATTTTCTTCCCTAAAATTGGTTTTTTTAAATTATACTAAATTCTAACATGGATGAACAAAAAATTAGCATTAATAGAAATTTACTGTATGTGTATTTTGTCGTACATTAAAACAAATTTAAATTACGTTCTATAAATATATGAAAGTTTATATATCTCACATTTCTAAAAATGTTAGATTGGTAAACTTGTGATCCATCAATCATCACTGATAATATTAATTTAGCAAATTTACGATCCACAAATAATTAATATATGGTCAGTAAATTTACGGGGTTTGAGCCATCTGTGACAACATGTAATGGATAGTAAATTTACGGTTCATGAACCATCTTTGATAATATTAAAATAGTAAATTTACGGTCCATGAACATTTCTATTAGTTTTATATTTGTAAATTTTCGGTCCATGAACCATTTCTATTAGTTTTATATTTGTAAATTTACGGTCCATGAACCATTTCTATTAGTTTTATATTAGTAAATTTACGGTCCATGAACCATTTCTATTAGTTTTATATTAGTAAATTTACGGTTCATGAACCATTTCTGTTACTATTATATTAGTAAATTTACGGTCCACCAACTATTCCTAAATATGGTACATTGGTAAATTTACGGTTCGTGGACATAATGCAACTTACGGTTTGTGGACCTTATTTTAAAAGTTACGGTTCGCATATGTAAAGTTACGGTCTGTTGCCCGGTTACTCTGCTGCCGGTCTATGGACCGTAATCTGACGATGGAAATTTTTACAGTGTGTCTTAAATCTGGTAAAAATATTTGAAAAGACATCTCTAAAATTGAAATAAAACTCTCGTGTAAATATACTTTTAAATTGTGACTGTTCGGAAATATTTATTATTTGCCCGTTTTAAATATGACGTAATTTTCGCCATTTACTGCTTTTAACATATAATAATGCAATTATTATTTTCGAATTTTCTTTCTTTTTTAATATTTTCGTGTAAATACAATTTTTATGACGTAATTTTCCATATTTCTTGCTTTTAACAAGTGACTATTTTATTATTATTTAAAAAAATTACTTATTTTTAATAGTCAAGCGTAAATACATTTTTCATTGAAAGTATATATACTTTGTGGTACTTTTGCAAATTGACAACAATTTAAAATAATACCTTTTCTAAAGATGAAAAATATACCCCTTGAAATAAGGAAAAATTGAATGAAAAATTAAAAAAAAATAAAACACAAAAAAATATTCAAATAAAAATGAAGTACAATCTACATGCCGAGAGCTTATGAAGTATGTCCGTAAAAAAGGTGCTTAAATTCCTATAGATAGTTGTTCTTCCTATAAAATTTGTCTTGAAGTAACTATTTTGACCGACTTTAACGTTAAATAGCTCTTAAAATAATTCTTAAATTAAAAAACTCTCCCCTTCAGCGTACTTATCAAAAATTTTTCTATAATGCTATCAAATGTTGCATGCAAGATTTTCCTCATATTAGCGAAGTAAGATCCCCGATCACAAAAAATTTCTTTACGGCGATGATAGAATTAGTTACTTTCTTTAAGAGTAGAGAGATACTTATAAAATTAAGCATTTTGTATTGATTACGAAGGACTCTGTTCTATATATTTATAAATAAATAAATAAATAAATATATACATATACATATACAGGGTGATTTAGAAACTCTTTGTCAATAATCGACATGTAGATTAGGAAGACTATAACAAGCAAGAATCACATAGGATCGCACACGCAACCCTGATGAGCAAGACGGTGATAGATGTCGCGAGGCCAGTAGGTCAGGCAGAATCGAGTAAAAGCATATTTCGGGTTTATCATAGAGGTCTGCACGGGCCCGGGCTTGGCCCGAGGCCCGTACCCGGCCCGGCCCGCGGGCCGGCGGAATGAAGGAGAATTTTCAAACGGGCCGGGCCGGCAGAATTAGGACAATTTTTTCAACGGGCCGGGCCGGGCCGACAGACAAAATAAACGGGCCGGGCCGGCAAAAAAATTAATCGGGCCTATCGGCCCGATATAAGAATTTAAGCGAAGCAGATTAAATACGAGCCGTTTTCAATGAATATGATTTTCTCGAGAAGTATGTATGTGTGTCACGATCCGATGCGAGTTTAACAATATCAATACAGAAATGTAACATGTCCATCGTACAGATCGGCATCGTACAGTTACAAAATGTCTGATTCAGAGTTTTTTTTTTTTTTTTTTCAGCAGACTCGTGCCGGGACGGAACTGGTCTTAATCGATCTCAGAATGTGTAGAACAGTCATTGTGTTTTGTAGTATTAATAGTGATAATGAACTCTCTTAACAGTATCTTTGGAAATATACCTTAAGGTGGTTCTCATATTCACTGCTCAACAATGCGAAGCTTTCAGACACATTTTCTGACAAAAGTTTTAACTATAAAGTCATAAAATTGACAGGCCTGCCTATTGAAGGCATTTGGAAACAAATAGCTTTTTCCATATTTGATAAATTACTTACAAAGATAACAGAGATTCCTGTCACGTGACTGTACGTTTTTCTCCTTTCCTGTGCTATCGCTTCCGGAAATTCGATTCAAAACGCTAACTTTGACAGTATTTTCAGACAGATATATTGCTTTTATCTATGAAAAAAAACGACATTTACATAGCTTCTGAATAAGAATACCTGCCAATCTTACGCGTTTCCGAAAAGGAAATAATTCATAAATGTGTCGAAATGTAGCTCCTTTAGATTTGAGAAAAGCCTTAAAAATGGGAGAAATATTTTCACAAATCTACTTTTTATTATACAGCTTCAAAAGTTATCACGTTTTTAATCCTTTATTCTGAACTACATTAATCTTTTAATGAATCCTTATTTCCATTTTGAAATGTCTGCAGACACGATGACTAAAACACTGTAAGTAATCGTTAATGGTTACTATTGTGTGTTTTCTGTTTTGAAAACATAGTAATGTAAAATATACTGTAAAATGCTCCCATAAATATGTATGTAGTATTCATTAAAAGAATCTTAATTGTATGTTGAGAAAAAACGGATTTTTCTTTTTTGTAGAAATTGTGTCGGGCCGGGCCGGGCCTGTTTTCACTGATTTTTGTACGGGCCGGGCCGGGCCGAGAACTGTAAAAATGCAAACGGGCCGGGCCGGGCTCGGGCCGAACTTCCAATTTTTACACCGGGCCGGGCCGGGCCAAGATAGCTTTCGTTCGGGCCGGGCCGGGCCCGGGCCTGGAAATTCCGGCCCGTGCAGACCTCTAGTTTATCAGCTGAAGCAAGGATAATCGACAATCCTGTAGGAACGGGACGTTTCGACACGATCGATATGATCGATATTGGTGTTCAGAGAACAACGCGGACATGTAGACCATGCCGTATGGAAGAAGCCGTCTGTCCGAAGTCGAAAACGAACCGGCGGCGATTACTCGACGTATTGCCGCACGTATACGTATGTCTCAATCAAGCGTTTGGCGTATCTTACACGCGGACGAGTTGCATCCGTACCATGTGCAACGTATGCAGTCTCTGACCGCCGGTGATTACCAGCACCGTTTGGACATTGGTTTCGATAGCAGACGGTAGTCGTCCCAAACTTTCTGGGCTTTGTCTGCATTGCATTCGCGACCCTATGTTCCTATATGATTCTTGCTTCTTATCGTCTTCCTAACCTACATGTCAAATATTGGCAAAAAGTTCTGAATCACTCGGTATATATATATATGTCGTAGGCCAATTGCGAAATCTGACTCTTTTCAAAGAGGCCGGCTAATTGGAGAATCATCTTTCTTTTCTGAATCGGCCTGATATTTTTCAGGATTATTGCAAAGAGCCCAAGCAGCATTAGGCTAATTGTAAAATGATCATTTGCTTCTCAATCCGCCTGACATACACTGGTGTCCAAAATTAAGGACCAGTCACAAAATGCTAATTTTTAAGTAAGCGAATACTCGAAAGGAAATAATATAATTCAAATAATTACTATCCTTACAGCACAGCTAGTCCATATAGCATCTTATTCATGTCACAAGTGTCACAGTCACTACGGTGAAGTAAAAAAATAGGAAATTCCACACGTCTCAGTATGAGTCTCAAATGATCACTATATGTGACTCCACCGAGACGTCAATGTGACTGCTGCTTTGTGACGAGTCACCAGGTGACTTTACAATGTAGTTACATTGTGATTCTCATGTGACTGTCATTTTTAGACACAATTTCAAAGTCATCATGAGCGTTGCATTATGATAAGTCACCAAATAATATCATATTATAGTCACAGGGTGACTTTTTACAAAAGAACACAATGGTGACTTCACAGTAGTCTCCCTGTCACCTGAAAGTCATCATGTGACTTTAATGTGACATTATTTGATAATTTATCACAATGCAGCGTTCACGATGACTTTGAAATTGAGTCTGCAGATGGCAGTCACAGGAGAGTCACAATGTAACTACATTGTAAAGTCACATGGTAACTCGTGACAAAGCAGCAGTCACAGTGACGTCTCAGTGGAGTCACATATAGTAATCGTTTGAGACTCATAATGAGATGTATGGAATTTCCTGGTTTTTTTTGCTTCACCGTACTGACTATGTGACACTTGTGATCATGTGTGACATGAATGAGATGTTATATGGACTAGCTGTGCTGTAGAGATAGTAATTATTTGAATTATATTATTTCCTTTTGAGTATTCGCGTACTCGAAAATTAGCATTTTGTGATCGGTCCTTAATTTTGGACACCAGTGTATTTTCAGGCTTATTGCAAAGAGCCTGAGGAAAGTTAGGCTAATTGGAAACTATCCATTTAATTTCTGCAGTTTTAGGCTCATTAGAAAATGAACAGAAATGACTATCGATAACCACGTGTTTGTCCAAATAGCCTAGATTCATCAAAGTTTATGCCAATATCTTCGAGGTAGTAAATGTTTAAGCTTACATTTCGTATACAAAATAGGAGGAAATTAAAATGCTTATAAAAATGTATAAGAAAACAGTCTTATTTACCGGTGTCATTAATTCGATTGATTATATAACGTTAATTTTAAGGCGGGGTTGTGGGGGTGTGGAGGGTGTTAACACCCCGTGTAGAAATATCAATACAATCTGCAGATACTGCATAATGGGTAAATTGAAGATAAATTACATATTTTTTTTATGAAGCCTAACATTACTTTTTTAGAATTATGTATTTTATATCGTAGGTTTATATCGCATTTCTCATCGTCTCACTATCAAAATATTTTAATTGACCAAGGTTCCTCACTGTAAAAATATCCTTTAACGGCTATTTCTTGTCAAATGTGTGATCACAAACATATACGTCAAAAACACATTGTTTTGAACCTCTCTGATCTGCATAAATCAAGTGTAGTTTTATAATTCAAGTATGTTTATATTATATTTCTTACAACAATTTAATTTAAAATTTTTAATGCTAAATGGATCTAATTAGAATTAAATGTTATATGATTAGGGCACCCGTTCTAATTCTAGGATCAAACCGATAAATAAGGTTAGTTGGGGTAACTGGACCCACGAGGTAACTGCGGCATAGGCTATTTTATAAAAAAAAAACTGTTGATGTTCTTTAAGTTTTAGCTTTTGTGAACAATGCACCTTATTTTCTACTTTCTAAAACAGCGTGTGTCAACTCAATCATAACTCTCACTTTGCTGTGATAAGTTGTCAAAATTTTACGTTTCCTTTTTTAAAAACAACGTCAATATGGTTGAAATTCCTCGGCTTTTTATTAAAATACTGCAAGTACTTTTATTAAACAATATTTTATTTTAAAGATTAGGCATATAACTACATTAATATTATTAGGTATCTACAGGTATACATGTAAACTGTATACATGTTTACTTCATGTTTCAAATGTAAGCGGTGTCCCAGTTTCCCCATAAATTTTTCAAGAATGGGGTAACTGGGACATGTATCCGGGGTAATTGTGCCATGTTGGATCCAGTTACCCCTATAGTTATAATTTTTTTTTTGAGTTTCTCTTACTACGGAAAATAAATTTCTCCATTATTTTTTGCTCACAATAAAGAAAATTATAGAATACCTTAATAAAGTTACGTCATAAAATTTAAAAAAAGGATATTGGGTGGAATCAAACTAAATTTCTTGACCCCTTGAGAGGCGGTGATGCTGTTATGGCATCACATAATTTTAATCCCTAATTGCCACAGCGGCACCGGAATTTTATAATGAAAATTTCACCTTTATTAAGTACGCGAAAATATACTTTTACTTTTTTACAAATAGACTCTCTTGTAAATACTGGTGTCATTAAATTATTTCAACATTTTTTACGAATGCAAGTAACTTGCCCCTGAAAGCGAGATAGCCAAACCTTGAAATTGTACGATACACAAGGGTCGCATTCTATAGGGAAACTTTTATTGTTCTTACCACTATTTTGAAAATAATATTGTCATCGCACCATTTTTTAGAATATGTTATATAAAATTATCATGAAGGTAACTCATTAAGGGCTCTGCTAGGTACAATAAATTTTTCCCTATATAATGCGACTCCTGGATGCAGATAAAATACTTAAGTACTTACGCAGCTGTTTGTTCATAGATTTACCTTTCTATTTTTTTCCTTAAAATGCCCATATGAGATTTATACTTATTACCTATGCTAAAGTACATAAGTACATATTTAATTTTTATGTTTTTGGTATAAATAAATCTAATATTTTCCCCTTTAGTGCTTTTTTTAGACACATTGACAGCAAAGGTTTCCCTTACAACGCTCTTTAGTTGATATATAATTTACATGATCTGCCTGGTTTACATATTTTTAAGTTGTTTACACTTTTCAAACAGGACCTGATATCCCATTAAAAAAAAAAAAAAAAAAAAAAAAAAAATAACGCATGTGGAACATCGACCCTCCTGGTCCACTTACCCTATTTTTATGGGGCAACTGGACCCATGAGGAAAGAAATATGAAATATGAATATTTTCATATTTTTAAATATTAAAATGTAATTTTGAGCATTTCTGTCTGATAGAGGAAACCTAACTAAACACATTTACAGAAGTTCAGGCTTTAATTCAAATGAACATTAGCTTTTTGAAGCTGAATTGTCAGGAGCTTTGGAGTCACATTGTAAAATCATGGCCCAGTTGCTCCAACTAACCTTAATCTAGTTCTTTTAGCAACGAGCCTTAGTAGCATTAGGCTAATTGTAAAATGCTCATTTGCTTCTCAATCAGCCTGATACATTTTTGGGCTTATTGCAAAGAGCCTGTGGAGAGTTAGGCTAATTGGAAACTATCCATTTAATTTCTCAATTAGCTTGATGTATTTTCAGACTCATTGCAGTGAGCATCTGCACTTTTAGGCTTATTAGAAAATGAACCAAAATGACCACCGATAACCACGTGTTTGTCCAAATAGCCTTGATTCATCAAAGTTTATGCCAATATCTCCGAGGTAGGGAATATTTAAGCATACATTTTGTATAAAAAATAGGAGGAAATTAAAATATTTATAAAAATGTATAAGAAAACAGTCTTATTTACAGATGTCATTAATTCGATTGATTATCTAACGTTAATTTTAACGTGGGGGATTGTGGGAGTGTGGAGGTGGTTAACACCCCGTGTAGAAATATCAATACAATCTGCAGATACGGCAGATTTTTAATGTAGTCCTAGAATTACGTATAGAAAATGGGTTGTTCAATGAAAATAATTATAAAACATGTATAAGAAAAATTGCTATATCAAAAAATCTGCAGTTAAAGCCGATCATTAATTTTTTTCTAAAATTATGTAAGGAAGATATGGGTTGCTAAAGAAAATAATTATAACAATATTTCTCCCATTGTGAAATCAAAGGATGAGGTATATTTTTATTTTTTTTTCCCCAGTGTTACAGACAAGTCGGGTTTATGAATGAAAATAATTATAAAACTTACGTAAGAAAATATTTGTATTAATAATCTGCAAATAACGCAGATTTTTAATCATTTTCCTGAGATTACGTAGAGATTATGAACTCCAATGAAAATAATTATAAAAATTAATTTCTGCAATAATGAAATCTGCAGACGAGCCAGATTTGTAATGTTTTCTCGGCATTACGTAGACAGGATTGGTTGCTGAATGAAGATAAATATAAAACTTATATAAGAAAAATTGATGTATCGGTTAAATCTGGAAATGGGGCAGATCTTTTATTTTTTCCTCAACATTACGTAGGGAAAAATCGGTTGCTTTTGAAAATCATTATAAAAAATATATGAAAAAATTTCTGCAGTAATTAAATTTGTGGATGAGGCATATTTTTAATGTTTTCCTGGCTTTACATAGAGAATATGGACTGCTGAATGAAAATAATTATAAAAAATATGTAGTAAAACCTCTAAACAACGGACACCTCGGGAGCGCGGAAACTATCCGCTATTCGGAGTTGTCGGCTCTTTGGAAAACCTCAGAGATTCAAAAATTGCTAAGAAAAGCTTAATGCTTCATTAATTGACTTTTATATGTCCTACAACATTTATTATATGATTAATCAGAAATTAAAATTGTTTTTTAAGCAATAAAACTAAAAATTGTACATAACTTTATTCACTGTTAATTACATTCTTACAAAAAAAAATCTGTTACAAAAGTTGGCTTTTTCTTGCGATTACTTGTAATTTGTTTTTTGAAGTGAAGTTTTAATTCTGTCAGTAGTTTTGATCCTTCTGAATTATCTTTGGGTATAATAATAATAATAATAATAATAATAATAATAATAATATATATATATATATATATATATATACTAGTCAACATATTATCTGTCCTGAAGTTTCATGCCAATTGTAAACGAAGTTATCTTTCGCGCATTTAAAATGAAAGAGAAAATGATGTATGTAGAAATTCTGCGGATCAAGAAATTTGCACTTGTAGACATTAACCAGCAGAAAATCCTAAATCTTTCAAAAAGTGACGTTTTCTTCCTCGGACGTGTCGCGGGAGGAGGATTTTTCCCAACCCACCCGCTACATCTGTGGTCACAAAATTTGTGACATTAATAAATTCATAAATATCAATAATTCATAAATTTAGAGGCTTTATACTTTTTTCCCATTTTTTTCTCTTTAAAAAATAATTTTTCATCCTTTATCGCCAAAATTACTGTCCGCTATTTGGAATGCCCGTTATTTAGAGGTTAAACATACAAAAAATTAGGTTTTGGGAGCGGGGATTAGAAAGCTGCCCGTTAAATAGAGGTGTCTGCTAATCGGGAGTGCCCGTTATGGAGGTTTAAGAATTTTTTTTTTTCAACAAAATCTGTGGATGAGGCATATATGATACTTTCCCAGCGTTACGTATAGTAAACCAGGTTGCTTAATAAAGTTTATTATAAAACATATACAGTAAAACCTCCATAACGGACATTCCCGAATAGCGGAAACCTCTATTTAACGGACAGTTTTCCAATCCCCCACTCCCAAAACCTAATTTTTGTATGTTTAACCTCTAAATAACGGGCATTCCGAATAGCGGACAGTAATTTTGGCGATAAAGGATGAAAAATTATTTTTTAAAGAGAAAAAAAATGGGAAAAAAAGTATAAAGCATCTGAATTTATGAATTATTAATATTTATGAATTTATTAATGTCACAAATTTTGTGACCACAGATGTAGCGGGTGGGTTGTGAAAAATCTCCCTCCCGCGACACGTCCGAGAAAGAAAACGTCATTTTTTAAAAGATTTAGGATATTCTGCTGGTTAATGTCTACAAGTGCAAATTTCTTGATCCGCAGAATTCCTACATACATCATTTTCTCTTTCATTTTAAATGCGCGTAAGATAACTTCGTTTACAATTGGCATGAAACTTCAGGACAGATAATACTTTGACTAGTATATATATATATAATATATATATATTATTATTATACCCAAAGATAATTCAGAAGGATCAAAACTACCTACAGAGTTGGAACTTCACTTCAAAAAACAAATTACAAGTAATCGCAAGAAAAAGTAAACTTTTGTAACAGATTTTGTTTTTGTAAGAATGTTATTAACAGTGAATAAAGTTATGTACAATTTTATTTTAGTTTTATTGCTTAAAAAAACAATTTTATTTTCTGATTAATCCTATAATAGAGGTTGTAGGACATATAAAAATCAATTAATGAAGCATTAAGCTTTTCTTAGCAATTTTTGAATCTCTGAGGTTTTCCAAAGAGCGGACACCTCCAAATTGCGGACAGTTTCCGCGCTCCCGAGGTGTCCGTTTTTTAAAGGTTTTACTGTATAAGAAAAATGCTGTATTGCTAGAGAGCAGGTACAATTGAGGTAAATTTTTCAAGTTTTCCTTTGTGTACCTGGAGTTGATTAATGAAAATAATTATAAAAACAATATATAATATAAAACATATGTATCGATAAAATATACAGATGAGGTAAATTTTTAGTGTTTCTTAAAACTTTCCAACATAGTTGAACCGTGTTTATGACTTAGGTTTGTCTGTCCGTCTGTCCGAGCTCTAACTCTCCTAAATATACTCAGAATGTCTTGATTTTTTTTATGTTGCTTCGATTTTTTTATGTTACTTTTTATGTTGTTTATCGATGCTTACTATTATAGCAAGATCGTTTTTAAGTTTTAAAAAATGGCTATAATTTAAAAAAAAAAAAAAAAAATATGGCCATTTTTTTCCTATTCTGACCAAAGAACATTTTAAGACTGCTCTTTCATCTTCACATAACACTTCATTTATAATAGCTGTTTCATAATAATAGAAGCCATCAGTCTATCGGAAGAAATTAACTTGGTTAAAGAGGAAACTCAGTTAAGCGGGACTCGGATAATCGGAACTCTGCTGTAGAATGTACTAATGTAGAATGCTGTAGAATGAATTACGACTTAGAAAACACGATTTTATTTTATATAAAACGACGTCATCCGCATCCGATGAAGAATTCCTCATTTGCAATCCAGTAATAAACAACATGTACAATAAAATATGTATAGGACGTCACTATCCCAGAATAATACACAAGAACAGACAAAAAAAATCAGCAAGAAACTCGACAAAAAAATGGCTATCTAATGATTCACATGCCTTCATTTGTTTGTAATATTAATATAGATACATAAAATTGAATTTAGTTTATAATAGCTCCATGTTTTATCAGAAATCAATCATTTATATTTTTTCAAAATAGCATATGTATGTTAATTATTTTTTTTTTTCATTTTTTATGGGAAAATGGCAATATAAAGATATAATTGCTATTTTTCAACTATTTTTCCTTTACTTTCTACAGAAATGGGCTACTTGAGTTGCCAAAATTAAACAAATTTCGCTAAAAACTACAAAAAAAAAACTTATATTTCAAAAATAAATTTAGATGCAGTTTTCAAACAAATTGCATTTAAAAAAAAAAACTTTTTTTCCCAATACGGCAGTATAAAAGTTGAAAGTGTGCGATGCTTAGAGATTTAAAAAAATGCAGTAGAGTATTTAACAGCACAATGATACATCTTCTTTGTTTTACGGCTGGCTTATACAATGGGACATTATTTTTTGGAAACGACATTTTAATTTTTGGGAGAAATAACATACCGGGGGCTAATAAAGTGATGTCATTTACAATATTTTCTCTGGATTGATGAAACATGAAATGACACGCAAGAGTTCTCTGTAGTGATGGAAAGAACTGGTAATAAAATATTTTCGTCTGACTGATGGTTGATTTATTATTTTTACGGGGAATACCTGTCTAGTTGTAGAATCCACTTCTGATTTTTTCCAATTTGCTGACTGCATTAATGTAATCTCGCACGTATTACTATGAGTAAAATAATACTGGCTGTCATATACTGAACTTATATCTATTTTTACTCTCCGATTGCTATAATGTGACCTTCAATGGATCACTGCGAGTAAAGTAATGCCGACTGTGATACACAAAACCTATATCTGTTTTTCGACTCGCTGACTGTAATAGTGTGACCTTCATCGGATCATTGCGAGTAAGCTATTACCTGTTGAAATCTACGGCTGTATCAGCTCATTTAGAACCACACAGCCACCATAATTTTTATCTGAGATTTAGCAGATATTGTAGCGAAGGAATAACGTTACATGTTTTATTTTGTTTTTACATTTTGACTTTTCTACTCACTGTTCTGGCTAAAACCCTGTTTAACTAAAATATATTTTATATTTTTTGAATTCTTGGTTGCTTTTTATAAAAAACACACTGCCGAAGCGGCAACAGACTGATGTTCTATTGGTTTTCTATGTTTTATTGTTGTAATTTTTAACTTCTTAAATTGTTATATTTCGTATTTTGTTGATTTGTCAGGGGGATTCCTAGTTCAGGCCAATTATATTCTTTTGGTGGTTTATACAAAGACACACACATATATATAACTACTCTTAATGAGTACTACAGATTGAAAGAATGCCGAACTTTTGTTACCTCAGTATTTTACCCTTTTGGAGACGATACAACATTTCAGTAAAAATTAATAATTTTTATTTTATATCTAAACTAAGGGGTTCTCCCCCCCCCCAAGCTACGCTCGCCAACCCCCGTTCAGACACCGCAGAATCTAAAAATACGCTAATCGGATCGGTTTTAAAAATATTAGAGAAGATTGAATTATACTGAAAAAAAAAAACTGTGCAGATCTCCCTGTTAACGGGTTTCCATTCAATTCCCTTTGATTGAAAAATTTAAGGGCGAATCAGTTGCTGTTAAGATATCCAATGGTTGTTTTTGTTTTTGATTAAAGAGGATCAGTTAAACATTTGAAAAGAAGATAAAATAAAATAAATTAAGTATACAGAGTCTTTGTCTCCCGGTATTTTAAAACAATCTCTATGACAGTAGCCTAAGTCATGTGACTATCATCAACAGTTCCAGGCGGACCACTTTACTTTTTATACTCTAGGTGGCATTTTGGTGCTTTAATGTTAGCCAGACACAAGTGATAAGTCGCCAAATATTATTCTATCGCCATCATTTCATCTATATTATAGTAGTTCAAGTCATCAACTGACATAAACAAATACGGTCTGATCCCTTTGCCGTTCATATGAAAGTTTGGCACAGATGTCATATACGTCCCATATTGGTGCGATTTTTTAACAACCCCAATTTGGGGAACGCATCAACAGCATAAACAACAACATCTGGCTTACCATATCAAGCAAAATAATGATACTTTGGCGCCAGTTAAGTGCCCGTTCCGTATGTTACATTGAAATTAGAAAAATCGCGCCAATATGGGACCGTAAGTTTTCCATTTTGATTAAAAAATCGAAAATTTTTTTCGAATAAAACTACATAAAATTTGCCATGGTTGCAAAGAATTCTTGGTACTGTTGCGCTAGCCGGTTGCAAATCTCGGAAATAGATTTTTTCAACTCGCCAGTTAGCATTTTTTTTTTTCGAGTGGTAATATTTGGCCAGATGTCATATACGCACTGCAGGTTTGGCGTGATTTTATTTATTTATTTATTTATTTAATTTTTTTTTGCGAAAGTTTGGCAAAAACCTCGTTTTCAAATATCAGTTACATATGCATTTTTGGTATTACTTAGTTATCCCGTCTACCAAAAATCTATCACCAAACTATAAGATTAAATGCCAATAATGGTTGACCATAAATGTCACATTCACTTAACTTTAAGAATGTTACACGTGTTTACGTCATCAAGTGATTTTTAGGTACTTCTTAGTTATCCCGTCGACCAATTTCGCCAAATTATATAAATCGCCAAATTATACACATTGACATAATTTTGTATTTTAAATAACGAAAGAAGAAATAAATTAGTAAAACATTAATAAGTATACAAATAAAACGTCGGTTTTATTGGTCATTATCGGCATTTAATCTTACAATTAATTAATTAATGGCAACCATTATTGGCAATTAATCTTACAATTTGGCGACAGTAATTTGGTCGACGGGATAACTAAGAAGTACTGATTTTTATTTCGACTTTTTATTTGTATATTTATTAATGCTATACTAATTTATTTTTTCTTTCGTTATTTAAAATAAAAATTATGTCAATTTGTATAATTTAGCGAGTGTTTTGGCGATTTATATAATTTGGCGAAAATGGTCGACGGAATATCTAAGTAGTACCGCATTTTTTAATTATTTTCTATTATTTTCTAAAGGAAATATAAAAATAATTAATAATTATAGAACAAAATAATTTATATAATTTATAAAAAGAAATAAAAGTAAATAAACATTTATTATCAAATAAACAACAATAGCCGGGTTACCATGTCAACCTTTACTGAAATATGAAAAAAAAAAATATCTGTTTAATTAAAATTTGAATAACCATCATTAGAAAAATGTATATAAAATTAGAAAAAAATTAATATTTCGAAAACTAATTCGAATTTAAAAATTTTAATACCAGTTTTGAGATCTGCGGATCAATGCTGATTTTTGGTGTTAATTTTTTCGCAAAGTATTCCATATTTTAGGAGAAATCGCTTGAAACATAATCAGTTTTTTAACCAGTCGATTTATATATCCGTTTCATAAATTCGTTTCATATGTCCGTTTCATAAATTCGTTTTATTAGGATTTTATACATATAGGGTAGATAAGATTTTTATTACATAATTGCCCTCCGCCCAAATTGAACCCACCGATAAGTAAACTTGAATGACTTTGGACCGTTAAATGCTAACAATATTATAAGCATTATAAAATCAGGTTCCTTGAAAAAACGTTAATGCTTGAAACGTAACGTTACTGCGATTTTCTATAATGCTTGCAAACATGGCGTTATTGTTAGTTAGATTAAACAAGATTAGAGAAATGCTAATCAGACTAAAACTTCATTAAGTGAATTTATGCCATATGGTAAATGTTTTACGAAATTGATAAGTGAAATTATTTATGTGCATTACAGCTTATGTAATTAACTTTAGGTATATCCTTTGAAATAATATATATGGTATACTTAGCGAGATATATAATTAATAATGTTGCAGTATAAATTCATATCTTCAGATAGCAGAAATGTTTAGTCATGTATAAATATTTTTAGGATTGGCATATATTTACTTTGCAAAGTATAAATTTATATCAACTCGATATATCTGCAAAATGTATGAATAAATTTCACTTATTTTCAATGTAATGCACAAAACTTGATATTTGAAAAATGTCAAATATTGCTGATCAAAATGCTATTCAATGATTTCATTCCATCTATAATAATGTGAGATTTAATGTAGGAATAATGTCTTGATTTTCGGATTTAAAAACTTTTGATTATATGCGAATTAAAGGAGTTTGCCTATCTGTGCATTTCTATTTACAACGAAGCGATAACTTGAAATATTCATTGGCGCTGCTTACACCAAATTATATCAAAACTAATATTAAGTGTTAAAATGTACCTGTATATTAAAAGTGTAAATGAATATTTAACTATCTACATTGTGAAAATTATTTTAATTTTAAGAATAATTTCAGCATATTGTTCCAGTTATATTATATGCATAATTATAAAACATGAAATCTAAAAAATATAAGCAGTGTCAGGTAGAAATCTTGGCAGAATAAAAATTTATAAAAAATGAGTTTTATTAACATAGACAAATTATGTTTATTTCAAAAATATATATCTCAATTTTTGAAAAACTATTTAAAAAGATAAATAAAATTGCATTCACAACATAGAACAATGTTTGTTAGACATTGATGAAAATGTCTTGCGACATATTCTTTCAATAATTTTTAATATGTATTTCAAATATAAAATAATAACATACCAAATGCATAACGAGTGCAAGCATTATTATTTTATAAAAATTGAAATTCTTAAATTATATAGTAATTTAAATATTTCGGCGTTGATTTTTGATAATATATAATTTATTTATAAAGAAGAATATATTTCCCCTTTTATTTTAAATGCATGGGAAGTTTCAAATAAGAGCGAAATTAAAATGATTCCAAGTCTGGGGATATCTATTGACATTTCTCATTGTTAAATGATTAGTTTGATTATTTTGGGATATCACAGGCTTGAAAAGAAACGAAAGATAATATTAAAGCTACACAAAAAAATAAATTTGTTCAGTGTTTTGTTTTACGTATAGTTTTGGTACACAAATATTTAGGATTTAAATATGCTTCGTTGATTCTGTTAAATAAAAAGGTTATTCTAAAGTAAAAATAACTTTTCTAAGAAAATAGATATCTGAGCTTCTAGTGCTCTTAGCTAATTAGAAAAACGAGATTTAAACTTTCTACTTTGAAAGATTTTTTAAAATTATTTCATGATGAATTTCAACCAGTTGAGTTTTTCTTTTTTTTTAAATTTAATTTTTTCTTCTATTTCATTCTGAAATAGAATTACTAATTTATATTTTCCGGGTTTTGATATCTCTTTTTTATCCGCCCCTCCCCAGAAAAATTCATAATTATTTAAAAATCCAATTTGAGAAACCACTTAATTTTTTTCTTTATTTGGGAGATAATTGAAAAGGAAGCTTAAGATAATAAATTAAAATTCTCTTTCAAAATTACTTTTAAAATGGGTGAAGTTTAAAAAAAAATCTCGAATTTCACTTTTATGTTTAAAGTCACTTTAAAAAATGATAAAAAGCATAATATCATACTTTTCTTATCCCTAAAAGTCAAAATCCTTATAATGACGTCATAAAATGTTTTAATAGAATCTGCAGTCTAATATTATAACATTATTAATTTAAATAAATAATACTGCAGGACTCGCTAAATAAATACAAAATTGATTTTATGCGTAAAAAATGAAAAACTACCCTGTTAAAATTTGAAGCAAACTGTCCAATAGTTCGACCGTTTTTATAGAAAATTTACTTAACCGTAATTTAACACTTTTCTGACCATATTATTGGACATTTTTTTTTTAGAATTGAGTTAAATTGCGGGTATGTAACCATTTTTTATAAAAACGGTCCCATGACTGAACAGTTTGCACCATGCAATTGTTTTAGTATGCCAACAACAAATACTGTAATAAGTTTCGTTCAGATTAGGCTAATAATTTGTATGCTAATTAATTAAAAATATTTAATGAAATATGCATTATGTATGTACTCGAATTTTAAGTGAAAGAGAGGTTGAATGTGTTACCATACTCTTAAAAATTTCCCGTAAACTGCCCAGTCATCGACAATTTTTTAAAAAAGCGGTTACATTAAGGTAATTTAACTCTATCCTGACTCTATTATTGCCCCTATTATTCGCAAAATACAGTTAAATTACTATTATACAACCGTCTTCCATAAAAACTGTCAAATGACTAGACAGTTCGTTTCAATATTCAGTTATGTGCAAGTCATTCAAAATTATTAAGGAGAGAGTGTTGTTATTTAAAAGCACGTTATTTCATGGATTTGTTTTCAAATAACAGTATGTCAGCGTATGATGTTATGAATTCTATAGCAACACCGATATACTACAGAGGTGTTAAAAGTATTTAAGTATTCCTTTTTGTGGTTCGACGAAAAGTTTTAGTAAAATATCAAATTAATAGAGTAGATTAGGCCAGGAAACAAACGTAAATAATTTAATTAAGATTGATGACGTTATTATTTATTTTTTCCGGTAATTTGTTTTTTTATTTCGGATGATCTAGACGGCTGCTTATGTTTTGCAATGGCAGAATTTAGGGAAGGCAGCATTTTGTGTAAAAATTAAGGCATCGGTTACATTATTAAATAATCCCTTAAACAGTAAATTCATCTTGTATCAAGATAGTCTGAACTCTTTCCGATCATCATTTAACCGTTTGATTAAACCGTTCTTTTCTAAACCTATTAATTAGCATTGCCATAATAAAATATGCCTAAATAGAAATATATACATTTTTAGCCACAGTTGAAATCAGCATTGTCAGAAGCCCGCCAAAACAAACTTTGTTGTCGACAAACATTATTGGTTACAAAATTGCCTGATATTAATAAAGCCAAAATTACGTACGAATATTGCTCGATATCAGTATAATTAATAAATGGAATCTGTTGAAAATACGAATTAAAAGAATAGGTATTAAACCATTAGAAAACGCTTGTGTAATGTAAATTATTTTACTTACATGTACTAAATGAAACTTATGTAACACTAATTAGATATATAAGTATTACAAAAGGAAACTGGATGCAACTTATTTGGCGTTTTCTGATCTACGTACCTTCCATCCCATATAGAAAAATATTATCCTTTGTGGCTATGTAATGTGTCTTGGTCATGCAATATATATAAGTATAAGGGACAGTTGGGTTTGAGAAGAGGAAAAATTCTTCTCATCGTCTTAAGGATGCAAGGATTATCCAGCTTTTTCTAAAGAAACGGATTCGGCCATCGAATTCAGTTTAATAGATACGAACAGTATAGACATATTAAAGCATTGTTATGCGAGCAGTAGTTGTGTTAGATTAGAAAAGAAAAAAGAAACATTTGTACAGGGAAGAGAGAAAAATGAAAATCGGTAGAAAATCCTTCCTCACACGAAAAGAAAGTAGAGAAGGAATATAAGTGACTACCAAGATTAGCAAGCCCATAAAATCTAGAATCATCGGCCCGATAATGCAGCTGTTAATAAGTTTCTCATTCTCATGGGCCATGCAATTTAACTTTTAAGTACTTTTTGTGGTCCAGGATTTAAAATTTGGTTTGAACAAATTAACCGCTAATGATCGGTTTTGCACGATATTTAATATTTAGTAATGTTTTGAACAAAAAAAAAAAAAAAAAAAAAAAAAAAAAAAAAAAAAAAAAAAACATACAAGTTTAAAATATATGACAATATTCCTTCAGTTTCCTACTAAGTAACTCAAAATTGAACTATATTCTACAGCTATGTATGGAATAATTGTGACTGCATTTTACTGCCATTCATATATTAAGTATAATTAGATCATTTTGTCATTCATCAATATCCAATGTATATACCTTTCTTGTATATACATTGTATATTTATTGTATTTATATATTGTATATACATTATATATATAATTACCTTTATTGTATACTGTACTAATATTGTCCCTTTATCGTTTAAAAAATTAAAGTTAAGATATAAAAAATAATTTTGAACGAAATCATTGTACGTAGCATTATTGCAAAAATTCAATTTGTTCTTAAATTACTTTTTATATTCAATGTAAATATTACTATAAATTTAAAAATCAGTTGTACCCCTTTACTTGCTGTCAATCTATATGTTAATTGTACATAAAATTTGAATTTTCAATTAACTGTTATTATTTTATACATTTTTGCCTTTCTAAAACTTAAACAAAAGCTTCAAGTTTTTATTCCAGAGAGTTTTATATGCCTTATAAAAAAGTTTTTCTGTACATTAAAGTGCTGTGATATGTACCATTAATATGTTATTTATTGTTTTTGTATTTAAAATAACAGAACGTTGGAAATGTTTACGTAAGCTCTTTAGATTATTCTTATTTCTTTTAAATTCTATAAAGTAAATACTTGTAGTATTTCTTATAAAAGTTTATTCGACAAAAACTTCTTTGTAATTGGCATTTCTCAACAGAGCATATCAAAGTTTCGTATAAATGAGAGCCATTCTCAATCGCTGCTTAAACGAAAATCGATTCTTTACGTTTGACAAGCTTTGATGTAACCATTGAAAGATAGTCGCAAAAAATATCTTGATTGAACAAGATATTAAAAATCGCTTATAAAATCTTACATTATTCCATTTTATGAGTAATTTTTTCAGGTGTACTTTGACATTCTTTTTTGCCCTCTGTCGCGGTAATGTGGGTATCATGGGGTAATTTAAAGATAAATTGTATGTTTATTTTATGAAGTCTAACATTACATTTTTAGAATTATATATTTTATATCGTATGTTTATATCCCATTTCTCATCATCTCACTATCAAAAGATTTTAAATAACCAAGGTTCCGCTCTGTAAAAATATTATTTAACGGCTATTTCTTGTCAAGTGTGGGATCACAAATACATACATCAAAAACACATTGTTTCGAAACTCTCTGATCTGCATAATTCAAGTGCAGTTTCATAATTCAAGTATGTTTACATTGCATTTGCTTTCAATAATTTAATTTAAAAATTTTTATGCTAAATGGATATAATTGCAATTAAATGTTAAATGATTAGGACATCCGTTCTAATTCTAGGATCAAACCTATAAACTAATCTAGTTTTTCTTTTCATAAAAAAAGAAGAGATGGTTCCGCAAAACTGCAACCCAAGATTTCCTTTCTGTTTCGAACATTTTATCCGTCGAATAATTGCGACGTTACTAACACTTTTTTTCGGAAGTTTTGCGAGTAGTTTTATCGTTGTAGAAAACGAATGGATAAATATATAGATTTTATTTAAAATTTTGCATTAAAAAAATAACCTAAAAGTGTAATAAAAATTTTTCTTGAGTCTCCGATTTTATTTTTCTTTCCTACTTCGTATTGCTTAGTACCGCCTTTGCCTGTTTACATAATTTGGCATGCAAGCATAAACATAGCGTGGAAAAATATGCAGTCATCACTGTATGACGAATTCAATATTGCTGACGAACACAAATTTAGTTGCACTAAAGTTTAAGTCGTTCATGGTGGTTACATACTTCATAATGCAACGTGGGAGAAGGACACTCGTAAAACGTATTTTGATATACGCGTGCAGTACTTTAACTGTTAGAAACATAGTCTCATACCAGAATGAACACACGTAATATTGGTATTTGGCCGTTATGGTACTCCAGATGGTACGAAAAGATGTGAGCAATTACGCATGTACCAGCTTATTAACCCAGTGATTCAGGTTTTAGAAAATATGAAAATATGAAAATATCTGGTTTATGGCAATGAAGAGTGGCTTTTTGAATAATGCTCAAATAAAGAAGGAGTAGATCATCATGCTAGCTACTACATTTCAAAACAATTTTTTTAAGACGAGACAATCTTGTGGCATATATGCTAATTGTTCAGACAACTGGAAACTAGTCTCAGTAATTACTACCAAAGTCAGTAATTAATGGTTATAGATAGCTCCGATAATCCAAACAGCTTTCACAGAATTCTGCAAACTTATATTTCTCTTAAAATGCAAAATAGGAAGCATGAAGAGGAAAAGCATTCTTCCATCTCATTCCAAAATCAACACGATGCCTTGGAAACCAAAACCTTCCTCGGACATGACTTTAACTGGTGTAACACAACATGTTCTATACACGGCTATGGAAAAGCTACTTATGAAGTTGTTAGCTTGTGACAATGAAGAATCGTGTCTTGAAGAAACTTGTTGACCCAACAGTAGAACAAATGACAGAAACCTTTGAAAAGGTACTCATCCAAGTTGGCATCCATTCCCCTAGTTCTCCTAGTGCTGTCCAGCGTTCATTTAGGGTCTGCTTTAAAACCGATATTGTCCTGGAAAGAATTTGAAACCCGAACAGTGTAGATGGATGCGTCAAGACAGCGACTTACATACAGTTCAGACTACTCTACCTCCTGCATATGACTAAAAATCCAGCTGTTATTTTGTTCTTACAAATGTGATTGTTCGTCAGTGAATTGCAGTTGCATGAAAAGCGGAATGACCTGATCTGTTCAGTGCAAAATTTGTGAGGGAGTATCCTGCTGCAATGCATTGTTTTTAAAAAAAGAAGTTATGCTACTAACTGAAGTGGATTTTGACACATTTGAGAACCTTAAAGAACACTTGGATGGCGCTCATTTTCATTATTACTATTCTGAAGACATTTAATAATTTAGAATCCTTCAGTATGATATAAAGGATATGTTTTGAGCGTAAATTGAAAGTAATAAAATTAGGATCTTTCATAAAGCGTAATTTGGACTCTTATCCATAAAATCTCTCATAAAAAGTGATCTATAGACTTGCGAAGGATGTCATTCGATTCATCATAAAAAAACACATAAAACGATACCCAACTCACATATTTGATAAAGTTGAGTTTTTGAGAATTATCCACTCACCCGCTCAAAAAAAAAAAAAATAAATAAATAAATAAATAAATAAATAAATAAATAAATAAATAAATAAATAAATAAATAAAATGCTAGCTCTTTCATGGGCAACTCATCTGATCTTCTTTTCTAGTACAAAACGAACTTATTCTCAAATTTTCATGAGTAGCCACCAGGTATCGTTAAAAAACCTATTTTTTCTGCACTTACCTCCTTTTTGTGAAATGGAACGACACCAAGTTAAATGCTTGAAATGGAAACCACCTACGTCTAAATAACATTAAACCAGCCATCATACTCTGGAGAGTAGCACTTTTGACGATTTATACCGTATCAATGTCTAAATTATAGTAAAACAGCACGTCTCATGATGATATCACATTTTACAGAAACAGAGAAAGTCTGTAAAAAATATCGTTACAATAACTTTACTACTGATTAAGATATGAACAGAAATTTGCGTTCGGCTTGGAGTAAAACACCCAGTACCATTGATTCAATAAGTGGATTTGAACCATGATTTTCTATAAAAATGTCGTTTTTGTAATTTTCATTACCAATTTTTAAAGGTTTTACTCTTTAAAAAAATCACCCTGTATAATACATAGTATAATAAACCCTTTTAACAAAATAAATACATTGTATATAGTTTTAGATATTATTTTAAAAAGACTTTTGTAAATTATTTTCTATTTATATTGAATCATGCTAGAATCATGGGCAATGCTAGAAAATGTAAAGGACTAAGAACAGTCATCAACGGCTGTAACATGAAATATTTAAAGCCAAGAGAAATTTTGCAATTTCATGCAATTGTACATATTTAGAAAGTAGTAGCATTTATTTTTTGGATAGATATTAAAAATAGGGGCGGAGAAGAATTGGTATGATGATATGTAATCTTAGAATGTTTACAAAATGGTTACGTACTCAATTATAGACAGGCGCATTTACATTTTCTTTCAGCTCTCGTAAAACATGATTTTTGAAATAATAACTATCTGTCTTTTAATCTAACTATTTGAGTTATTAAACTTAGCACTCCATATCGTCAAAGGTCTAGAAATGTTAGATTACATTTCCTAATCTATTCTTCATATTACAAGTACATGCTTCGGCAGATGTCTACTTAGATGTCATTTTTTAAAATAAATTTTTCTACTCTAAAATAACTGAAGAGTTTAATCAAACAAAAAACCTCAGAACTTTTTCATGAAACACAAAAATTAACTAGCAGTACATTACTGTTGTTTTCAATGTACTTTCAAACTACACAATAAAAAAAATGCCCTCATTGTTAGGCAAGAAAAATTTGTTTGTTAAAAAACAAAACAACAACAACAAAAAAACTTATTTAGATAATTTTTTTTCTGAAAATTTTGAGAGCTTTGCCAAATGCTGTTTTTGGTTTAATTCTTAAGTTTTAAACTTAAGTACTACGAGGGTAGGCTGAAAAGAAATGCACTCATGCTTGTAGAACACGAATAAAAACAAATAGCAAGATCCGGTAAAAAGTACATTAAAGTACATTCTTAATCTTAAAAATCATATATTTATTTTTCAACATAGTCACCGTTAAGGTTAACAAATTTCTCCCAGCATGTAACAAGTTTTTTTAACCCGTCACTGAAAATGTCTTCCGACTTTTCTTGAATCCAGGATTTCACAACTACCTTCATCGCTCGTATGACGTATAATGATTACCCTTGAGGACCCCTTGAGTAAAGAAAAAAAAATAAAAATCTCAAGGCACAAGAGCGGGGAAGTAAGGAGGGTGTTGAATCGGTTCAAATTTCAGATTTCGCAGGGCCCCTGCACTTGCGTAGTTTACGGTATCTCAATTGTTCAATAATTAAGATGGCATGTTCCTTGGAATATTCCAATATGGTTTGCGATACACTTTTGAGTGATTCGCCCGTCGTCGCCGAGTTTGCGATGTTTATTGTTTGGACAGTGATCGGACGTCCTCTGCGTTTTTCATCAAAAATTATGACTCTTATAGGCTAGAAATCGCAAAATTTTACTACCGTTCTATTTACGGTAGACTTATGAATAGCATCGTAAATTTTAAGCGACGATGAATCTCAGCATGAGTCACTTTTTCAGCAGATAAAAATTCGGTAACAGCACGTTGTTTAACTCGCATTGACATAGCATTAGAACACGTCTCCATACTTCCGCTTCTCAAAACACATTGGATGAATTCAGCAACTTCAAATCTGTACATGCTTGTTTGATTGTTTGTTTGGACACATACATCAGACTTCTGTGCTTGACAACAAGGCCCGCTTATAATTCATCGTTGATATACAGGGACGAGATAGCACAATGAAATTTACAGCACAGAGAATTTTACATCCGGGAGCTCTACAAAGAGTGTGCAATGGAGCCAGCGGGAGTCGAACCCGACAAGCCTCCTACGCTCTAAAGCGATTAGCAGCGTAGTGTCTTAACCACTCGGCCGGGGCGGCCCCCTGTACATGGTTATAGAGAGGAAATATTATTTCCACATGCCACCGAGCGCGCTTTTGAAGGCCATTTCGTTTGCGCTCTACAAGTATGTGTGCATTACTTATCAGCCTACCTTCGTGCCTAAGATTTTATTTGTGAACGTATGAATTTAATTAATATGTGTTTTGTATGTGATAAAGTATGAAACTTTTTGTATGCAATTTTTATCTATATCAATATTATTTTGCAATAGTATTTATTCATGAAATTGTGGAAAATGTTTGTTCGCGTGAATTACTTTCAAGATTTTATAAAGTTACACTATATTACGGGTTTAAAGCCAACATTAATATCCAAATCGCTGTTTAAGCAATTATAAGACAGATTTTCTTCATTTCTAAAAATAACTTTTACGTGATGCTGTTCTACAAGAATTCAGTTTTTATTAATATGCTACTAATGTTACTATGATTATGGAAAAAAAAAAGAAAAAAAAACTAAAGATATAGAGGACTTTCAAATGAAAATCAAAACTCTTGAAAGCATCGATTAATTTTAAATAGGTTATTTTATACATTTTAACACCTTAATCGTGCCCGATACATTCTCGGACAAATTGCACGTGCAATGAAATCCGCGACGATTAATGAGTTAATAATATTTATAACCACAGCATCCGATTGCCAAAGAAATTTTTTGATTACGGTCATTTTAAAGAAAGTGGTACTCATTTTTGTAGACACTCAGGGAACCAGTGTTGTCAGTTCGGCCTCCATTTTTATTCAGAAAATCCGAATTCATGCCAGAAATTAAAAACGGTATTTTTAGCTCAGTTTCACAACAAAAATTTTGTGAGCACATAAAATACAGGTTCTTCTTTCAAAATTTCTGGAATTAATTTGAAGTTTCGAAATAAAAATGGAGACCAAATTGGCAACCCGGCAGGGAACAATTATTTCTGTAACGCCCATTTAAAACACCGTTTGACAGGACTTTGCAAATTTATACCTCTTCTGAAATGTTATTCTTGGCTCAATGGCTTTTTTAATAATAAATATTTATTCTGTTATTCTTTATTATTATTAAAAAATATACAAAATGTTGATCAAAATTTCATCATAGTATTGCAACTAAATGAAATAATTAGAAAGGTGTGTTACTTAAATAACTACAGATACTGAATAACAACAGAAAATAAGATTATAGAAATTTTAAAACTTTATAATTTCTTCTTTTTAAAACATATTTTCTTTGAGATTATTTCGTTACATTTTATTTTACTTTAGAAAATATGTATAGTTGTAAATTAATAGAATCAAAATTGATGTTTTTGTATGAATTGAAACATAGTATTGAGTAACATTTATGAGTGTATGTTGCAAGTTAAATTCTTGATATCACAAGTGTTAGAGAAAGATTTATTAATGTACCTACATACTGGCTGTTTTTACCACGAATGAATAAAAATCTAGCAAATGAGTCGGTATATTTATGATTAATTTACTAGATTTTTATTCGGATTTTTATTTTCGATCTTTATTCAGAGTTAAAATGGTTCTAAAAACATATTGAGAATTTATATCTCATTTTCTCATTAAAATCTGTTTTTTACAGATTGAAGACTTTCATTGTTTTCATGATTTTTAAATTTTCCATGTACATTTCACTTTTTCCGATTCTATTGAGATTAATAACAGATGTTGTAATATATTGTTGTAATCATTCGTGTCTAAAAGCTATGTAATTTAAATGTAATTAAATTTAGAAAAAAACAATTAAACGAAATAAAACTTCAGATAATTTATTAATTAAAATCAATGAAATACAAATTAAGATAATTTTTAAAGCATTATTTATAAAATAATCAATGCATTTTGAAACGCTTTCATTTTTTATGAATAATTTAGCTGACCCACACAGACATTGCCCGTACCCCTGATAACATCTTTAAACCTACCTAAACTAAATGTTGAAACTATTTATATTTTAAACACAGAATTTTAAAGTATGCATGAAAAAACGGAATTCGTGAACGTGTCTTAGAAAAAGGAACGCTTTGAAAGACTTGATATTTATATATTTTAAAACCAAAGAGCGTAATTTAAAGGGAGAATGAACCTAGAAGTACTAGATTAATTTTAACACAATTATTCTAATTGGTAAATAAATCATAATATTAGATGTAAATTTCCAACTGGACGAAAAATGTCCGGTCCAGGATTCGAACCAGGGATCTCCTGCCTGAAGCCGCCAGTGCTCTACCATCTGAGCTATCCCAGACGAATCTGGTTGAACTTTTTCACCCAGCTAACCCTAATGATTATAACATCTGGTCTGAAACCTGGTTCAGCTCAACAGAATAAATCTCAGGTAAAGGAACTCGCACAGTTGGAAATTTACATCTAATATGATTTATTCACCTATTAGAATAATTGTGTTAAAATTAATCTAGTGTAATTACGTTTCCAGCGTTTTTTGGAGTTCCTTTACCTGAGGTTTATTCTGTTGAGCTGAACCAGGTTTCAGACCAGATGTTATAATCATTAGGGTTAGCTGGGTGAAAAAGTTCCACCAGCTTCGTCCGGGATATCTCAGATGGTAGAGCACTGGCGGCTTCAGCCAGGAGATCCCTGATTCGAATCCTGGTCCGGACAATTTTTCTCCCAGTTGGAAATTTACATCTAATAGAGCCTAGATGTAGTTTGGTATCTCTGGGTATTTTTCATATTCTGAAAATCGCAGAAAAGACGGATTTCACAAAAGAGGGTTTCGTAAATGAATTTCAGAAAGTGTTAATATTCATAATTTTTGAAACGGATTTCGGAATTGTTACAGCAAAAACAAATTAAAAATACATATAGGTTGAAGAAAATAATATCGTATTAAGAATGTACTCAAATCCAAACTGCTTATTTTAACACTCGTTTTTTAATTTAATTTTTGCTTTCAAATGCATCCAATTAGTAAATTCTCTTATTCAGAAACTATATAATGTGACGTAATGGTCAATCTTTTTACATAGACAGAATATATTTTAAAAAATGATGTCAAAGTGGGCATTTTGAATCAGATTTCTCGAAGCTATTGTATTGGAAACGAAAAAATACGGTCCTACTGAATAAATAATTGTTTATAAATCAAGTTCTAATTAATTGAACGAAAAATAAAAGCATAGGTCGCTTATAAATCTCTTTAAAAATTACGCCAGCAAGTTTCATGTTTTTCCTGTTAAAAATGAATCTGAAAATGTGTCAGAAAATTTCGAGTTTTTGAACATTGATAAATATTTCTTGAATACTGCCTTAACATGATTCTGATAAAACCAGCTCTTATATAAAAATGAAATTAAAAACTCGTCAAAAGCGACCAGGTGAAATTGTTAAAGTGGGTTTATCTCTAATCATGATTTATTTTTGTTGGTGAAATTAGTACTTAACATCGAAATCTACCTGCGCCTGTAGGGCTTTTATTCTATATTACAAATGGTTAGCTCGATGTGAGTTTCCCAGGGCAGAGGGAGGGGGGGGGGGGGGTTGGTAAAAGCCGATATCGCACTTTGGGATCTACTCTGAACTGGTTCTCGAGCGCTCTCGTGGCACGTTTTTTTTTTTTTTTTTTTTACTTTTGTAATTTCGGGGTTTAATTAATATCTCGTAAGTAACAAAATTGTAAGCAAGAAAATAATGTACAAAGTAATGAAAAATCTCACCCTCAGGTGCATTAGCGTCCGCTTTACACTTTCATCATCCAAATTTTCAGACCACTACGTGCAGCATATTTTTCTAGCCCTTGCACAAACGTACAGATGCAAATTTTTTCTTTTGTTTGTATAGAAATGATTAATGTGGAAAAGGTGTGTAAGCATGGAATGCACAAGCACATGGACCCTTTTGAAAAATGCAAATTATTCAAGATAAAAAAAAAAAAAAAACTTACTGCATACTGACTAATAAAATTTGCATACTGACATCTAATAACGCTATCAAGATTTGATGAAATTTTCCAAAAAACTTATTGGATAATTAAAATAACATATGCCGAATATCCATTGTACAATTAATTTTATTTAGTAAAGAATATCTCCTTGGAATATTAAAAAAAAAAAAAAAAAAAAAAAAAAAATGTTTTCAATGTATGTTTAAAGTGACTCTTAACTGAATTAACTAAGTCGAAGCATTAAATATTTTTTTGATCTAGATATAGACTTAAATAATTCTAAATACATTATTAAGTGTCCAAAACTTGACAAAGAATCATTCGGTTAAATATATATATATATATATATATTCTTGTCAACTCAATGCAGAAGATCGATAAATAGAGCGAAGAATAAACTTAAGATATTGAAGAACTGAATAAAAATGATCTATGCAGTCATATAATTTTATAAAAGCAATAAAACAAAATATGTTTTAATTTATCTTTAAAAGAAACAATTTAATATATAATATTTTTACAAGTTTCAGTAGTCGGAATAAACTGGCATAATTTAACATTACTATTAGAAATATGAAGAATCATTAAATTAAAAAAAATTTCAATGTTAGTTAACTTAAAAAAACACTTGTAAATTCACTAAATTATTTTATGCACTATGGACAATAAAATACACTTCTGAAAAAAAAAACCTTCTTAAAACATTCAAATTATATATTTTAAATCCACAAATTATTTTTTGTTGTTATTCAGTAAAGAATATTTAACAAATTTTTAAAATTACATAAAGGATATTAAAAAATGATATTTTTATTAAATACATAAAGCATACTAAAGTATGCACAGTAAATAAATGAAACCATTGCCTATTCTGTAATATTTGGAATGTTGTTTTTATTATAATAATTAAATTTATCAAAAATACATATTTAAATTAAGATGAATCAAATTTTTAAGCAATCTATTAAACCCATCAAAAATGACGATTGAAAATAACAGTTAAATAAGAAATTTCTTATCTCTTTCTCGTACTAAAAGAACTTTTTGAAAAGTTAATAACAAACAATTGGTAAACAACCTGAGTTTATCAAGAATTAAACAAATTCATTCTAACATAATGAAATAAATTTGAGGCTAATTTTTTGTAAAGGGGATCAACGCAAATTGTTATTATCAAACGTAAGTGATGTCGAAAAAATAACGCTTTACAATAACACTTTTGGATAGAACGCATTAAAAACGAAGAAAATATAAAACCTTGAAAGTTTCGCACATTAAATATTTTAGAAGATTGAATGTTTGAATGAAATTTCTCTTTTTAATTTCACGGCCAATACAGAAACTAAAATGATGGTAACCCCAATTATGGAAGGTTCCCATTCCGAAATTGAATGTGAATTATCGCCAAATTAGTCTTATGCATGGGGATTTAATTTCCTATGTACGATATTTGCAAAGCTTGGCGATAATTTAATATGCGTGTATATGTGTTCATTTACTTTTAAAAACATCTTTATGAAAGCATATACAGTCAAAACTCATTAAACACGAAGCGAACACGCTTAATTTGAATTATTTTAACATGAATTATTCTTCCAATCGCTGTCAAGATTAATACAAAGATTTATTTATTGCACAATTGTTGACATGAACAAAATATTAGTTCTCCTACAGATTCATGTTAACAAGGTTCGACAGTACCTAAATAAAAAATATTTAATTTATGTATTCAATAAATATATTCAGTATTTCCTATCGCATAATACAATGACGCCACATCGAAATAACGGTCACACATCCCACAATTATAACGTTTTATTATAACAGATAACACATCTTTTATTATAAATCATCAAACGAAAAGAAACTTTTCATAAAAATATCTGTTTTCCCCTGTTTAAAGTTTTTAAAGAGAAAATACAAGTCACGGTTTCACTACGTTTAAGCATGGATAATTTATTTAAAAAAACTTTTCATACCTGAAATGATTAATCTCCCCATCTTCACCTTCGGGCGAAGGTGCAACCTTATTCCGGAAATGAGTTCACCTTTTCTAAAGCTTCAATGTCCCTTTGAAATAAATTGCTTGTTGCAAAAAAAGTTAACAGCGACTTTATGAAATAAAAAGATGCATCGTCATTATTGTCAACGTTATGTATTAAACCAAAGTATTTTATCAGTCAAAAACTCGTTTGGAAAAGAAATCGGGAATATAAGTTTAATTCTCTTTTTATTAGTTATACATTTTTTGTTAAATTTATATTATTGTAGGTTGTTTATCATAGTAAAACAGTAAATATTCATCAAATAATTCTTTGAATTTTCTGGAAACTATCATCTGCAATTATGTGTGAGCATAATTTCATGTACGTAAAATAGATAGTGCATAGATAAACCATGCAAAAAATATTTCTATGGATTTATTATTGCATTGCTCTTTTCTTCTGTTTTTAGATTTTTTCCTTTTTCATTTTCATGAGGCACTATAATTGGCAATAATGAATTTATGCTATTTCCTAACGTATTTGAATAAATGGTTAATTTCTATAGTATCGATTTCAACATTACTTTTATCGATTTCCCAATAGTTTCAAATGAGTTAATAATCATGTTATTTTCAAAAGGTTTGTTTATATACATGTATATATAAAGAGAGAGGGAGAGAGAGTTCTACATCAATAATCCGGCATTCAGAAATCCGACAACTTCAAAAATGCGGGATTAAAGTCATTTCTATCCCAGCTGTACTTTTATAATTCCAAATTATTGAAGAAAGAAAAATAATACTTGTTTACGAACTAAAAACTTTGAGATCGAAAGCAATGGATTAGCGGGCAGCGAGATCACTAACGCTGTGCAAAATAGAACCGTCTATATGATGGTAGTAGTTCGTAGGAACGAGCGCAAGAAGCCGGCAGAAGAAAAGATGTCACTGGAAAAATGCATAATTTTGACTGGAAAATTAATATCTGCTTTCGAGAAACAAGACTGTATTTCAGAAAGCGATATTCTTCACTTATATAAAATTAAAAATTAACTTGTTAAAGAACTACCAAAAAAAAAAATGAAGCATGCAAAATTGACATCGATATCTCAGAGATTAGAAGAGAAGAAATGCCTTCACTGCTTATTAGAATTTTTTTTTCTTTTTGTAACGTAAAAATAATAATTAACCCCTTCGAGACGGGAGCCTTTTACGAAAATTTCAATCTTTTGTCACCGTTTTTTAAAAACCGAAATTTGTGTGCTCTTGAATCGAGAAAATGCGCTTATTAAATAAGGCAAATTTTACAGTAAAATTTTACAGGTGAGAAAAAATAAGGATTCTGAGTGCTTCATGCGGCACGTATTCGTGCTGCTTGTCCCCAAGGGGTTAAAATAAATTTTCTTTAAAAAAAATATTTATTTTTCTCTTTTTCTCACATAAATATCACTTGGAAATGAATTAAATTATGAATAAAGGCACCATTAATAATATCGGAAGTACTTTTAATATCCTTTCAGAAATCCGGAATTTTCAAGAATCCGCCATAGTCTTGGTCCTAACGATGCCGTATTTCTAATAGTATTTGTAAAGTATACTGTATATACTTTTAATAATTTATTATTTTAAGTAGCATTCCTATTATTGGTGACATATGCCACTAAAATTAACAGAATTTTTAAATTAAACTTTTAAAAAAATAATATAATAATCCATACTAAGTCTTCATCTGAAATTTTAGTTGATTTTTCATAGTTGTAACTAAGATGTTTTGCATTAATAATTTATTTCATCTGTATTTTTGGTATTTGTACGTGTACGTGTGGCTTCTAGTATCTTTGTTAGCGATGGTTACGGAGATCTATCGCACGTATTGGTCTGCACATTTGGATCCAGATAGACGAAGACAGGTCCGAATGCTCTGGAGTCTCAGATTTTGGATTTTGGATTAGATGTGTTTGATATACTTTATATTGAGTGAGACGAATCGTGTATTCCTCCGAACTTCCAAGTTTGACTGAAAACAAACAAAAAGGAAGCGAAATGACGCAAAAATTCTATCTTCTTTTTTCAAGTGAATGTATGAAAATTTTAGAAAATAACTTATTGTTTTTATTAATACCTTTTTCATAGTTCTATTAAATCACTAGAAAGTCTTTATTACAGAAGAAAAACAGTCGTCTAAAAATTACGCATACTTGAAAATAGGTTTTGCAAACGTTTAACTTATTTAAGTAAATAAGAATAGAATATTAATAAATGATAATAACTATTGTTACGGTTATTATATGTTTGCATTTCTATTGAACGTGTAAATTAAAAATATATTGTCTACTTCAAAAATACAAATCTAACATAGCTGGGAAAATTTTTGCCGTTAGTCTACGTTACTACAAAAATGTTTTAAACTTGTTCATGTTCATAATTTTGTCATAATAACGTCTGTCGTATAACTTATGATTTCTCAGTTCAAATACGATCGAAATTAGTGGTAGAATTTTAATAAAACTCATAAATATAATTTAGTACTATAAAAGAAATTTTTATTTAATGTCTTCTAATTTTCTTTTTTGTAAGAGTCTTCTGAGTAATAAAAGACGGAAATTTTGTACATTAAATTGTCACTCTCTAAGCATAAAAGATTTTCTTAATCTTTATCAATTCATGATGTAACATAATATTAAAATTTGAAAAACATGGATATTTATGTTTTGACATTGAGTCATAATATATAGAAGAACAAATTAATTTTGAGAAAATGCATCTTATGGGAGAATGTAAACATATTATAAATCATCAAACGGACAACATATCATGATAAACATTACATTAAATATACTAAATAGGAAAAAAATACTTGAGTTGGATACAGGGTTTGCTGATATATATCGATGGATATATATCATGATATATATCGATGGATATATATCATGATATATATCTTGATATATATCCGATATTTATTTTTAAAATATCAAGATTTTTGATATTTTCGATAATTTCAAATTCTTGATATTTATTTTCAAAATATCAAAATGTTTGATATTTTGTATATTTTATATTTATTTTCAAAATATCACTGAGCAAGATATTTTTTATATTTTCTACATTCAAAGCAAGTGTAAATGAAATTTCTACCTGTTATTGACTGCATCATTCTGTAGGTGTAGATAATGAACTTTTGCCTCCGGCAATGACTTTTTTAAGAAAAGAAAAGAAATCTTTTCCAAACTTTAAGTTTGAAACTTTTATTTTTAAATGTAGAACTAATAATTATGTGAGACAGGTAATTCAGAACAGCCATTGAAAGATGTAATTTAAATAATCGTTTATATACAGCCAGGGTTCGTTGATATATACCAGTGGATATACTATATTATGATTTATAACCGATATTTATTTTCAAAATATCAAGATTTTTGATATTTATTTTCAAAATATGAAGTTGTGCAAGATATTTTTCATATTTTCAGTCGTAGTTTGCAATATTTCAGTGTAAATTAAATAAAATTTCAACTGTTATTGACTGTGTGAATCTGATAAAGAGCTTTTGTCTCCTTTGTATGTGACTTTTTTAGCCAAAAAAGAAAACAAATATATTTTTCAACCTTTGGATTTGAAGCTTTTATTTTTAAGCTTTTATTTTTGAACTAACAGTTATGTGGGACATAATTAATTCAGAACAACCATTGAAAGATAAACTGACTAATTTAAATAGGCAGTTATATACAGCTTCATTAGAAAATAATCTTTTCTCAAGTTCTGGTTCAGTTGAGTTTAAACAAAAACATGTTAGGAAATACGAAATAAGACATTTTATACTTACATTTATGTTAAAATTTTTCAATTAAAAAAACTTTTTGTATCTGTTTTAAAAGTATCTGATTTTTTTTATACTTAATCTTGATATTGAATCATATACTTAATTTTTTTATAAGTGTATAAAGTGAATTGTTATTGTTTGAGTTGGTTCATCTTCAATTTTGTTCTAAGTAAAAAAAAAAAAAAAAAAAAACCCAGAAAAAAAAAATGCATTTTTAGAATATTGTTTGATTAAGTTTTCATGTTAAGTGCAATATATTTTAGTTTCTAATCTATATTATGCTCGAAAACATTTATTATCAGCGGTAAGTTGACTGCTTCGAAAATATCGGATATATATCGAAAATATCGGATATATATCAAAATATCGGATATTTTTGATATTTTCAAAAATATCATGAAATTTACGAACCCTGGTTGGATAAGATTTTTATGAAAATTTCAATTATGATATATTTAGAGAAAAGCATGCTTCAAAGAGCCTTTTTACTTCTCTTAATAAAACAATGAAAACATCTTTGATGATATCATTTTTAATTAATAAAATTGAATGATTTCAGAACAAATAACACGAAACATGTTCAATTCATAATCTAGCTAGTAAAATTATGAAATACTTAATTACTTCGTAAATAAAGTAGAATATTTTCAATTAAAAGTACCGATGGATAATGGAAAATAAATATCCGTGTATAATGATATTTAATTAAAATTTTATATCATTTTACTAATACGTGACTTTTTAAAAAGTTAATATAATTAAATTGGAATTTCATAAAGGCATTACAAAAATTAAACAATATATTTATTCGATTGCATTTTAATTACTAAAAATATACAACTGCGTTAAATATACTAATTTTTCTAATTTTTCTGAGCCTCTAATTTTAGGTAGCTTTCTTTACAAAAAAGCTACCTATTGCAGCCGTTCGGAGGAAAGCGATTTCAAAAAATTTTGGTATATTTTCATCAATCATGACCCCCAGACCCCGAAACCACCCTCCGTTCAAAATTGATATATATATATATATATATCTGACATATGTCACATTGTAACTCCCGTAATTATGAACCGATTTCGATGTAATTCGGTGTGTACATAGTACATACCAATGTCTCGACCGAGTTCGTTGGCCAGCTTCATCCGCCGTTTTGTTTCAAAATGGCGGCCATTTAAAATTTTTTAAAAATTTTAAAACTTGAAATGTGGTACCAAAAAATTAAAAATGGAAAAATATTTTTTTCTTATGTGTTTGACCTTTATACAAAGATTCTGGAGCAGTTTTTGTTTCGTCTATATCTTAAAAAATGGCTGAGTTATAGCATTTTGAATTTCTAGCGTGGCTGACATTTTGAAACGTCCTGAATTTTGTCACGCGATAAAAGGCGTATTTATGAACCGATTTGGATGTAACTTCGTTTATACATAGTACATACCAATCTCTCGACCGAGTTCGTTGGCCAGCTTCATCCGCCATTTTGTTTCAAAATAGCGGCCATTTAAATTTTTTTTTAATTTAAAATTTGAAATGTGGTACCAAAAAATTGAAAATGGAAAAATATTTTTTTTTATGTATTTGACCTTTATACAAAGATTTCGGAGCAGTTTTTGTTTCGTCTATATCTTAAAAAATGACTGAGTTATAGCATTTTGAATTTCTAGCGTGGCTGACATTTTGAAACGTCCTGAATTTTGTCACGCGATAAAAGGCGTATTTATGAACCGATTTGGATGTAACTTCGTTTATACATAGTACTTACCAATGTCTCGACCGGGTTCGTTGGCCAGCTTCATCCGCCATCTTGTTTAAAAATGGTGGCCATTTAAATTTTTAAGAAAAATTTAAATTTGAAATGTGGTACCAAAAAATTAAAAATAAAAACATATTTTCTTCTTATGTGTTTGACCTTGATAAAAAGATTCGGGAGCAGTTTTTGTTTCGTCTATATCTTAAGAAATGGCTGAGTTATAGCATTTTGAATTTCTAGCGTGGCTGATATTTTGAAACGTCCTGATTTTTCTCACGTAAAAACAGGCGTATTTATGAACCGACTTGGATGTACCTTGGTGTGTACATAGTACATACAAATATCTCGACCGAGTTCGTTGGCCGGCTTCATCCGCCATCTTGTTTCAAAATGGCAGCCATTTAAAAAAAATTAAAAAATAAAAAAAATTAAATGAGATACCAAAAATTCGGAAAGTGAAAAAGATTTTTTTTGTATGTGTTTGACCTTAATACAAAGATTACGGAACAGTTTTTCTTTCGTCTATATCTAAAAAAAATGGCTCAGTAATAGCATTTTGAATTTCTCTTGTGGCTGACATTTTAAAACGACCTGATTTTTGTCACGCGATAACAGGCGTATTTATGAACCTATTTGGATGTAACTTGGTCTGTACATAGTACATACCAATGTCTCGACCGAGTTCGTTGGCCAGCTTCATTCGCCATCTTGTTTCAAAAGGGTTGCCATTAAAAAAAATTAAATTTAAAATTCAAAATGAGGTATTAAACAATTGGAAAATGAAAAAGATTTTTTTATGTGTTTGGCCTTGATAGAAAGATTCCGGAGCAGTTTTTGTTTCTGAAAATTTGTTCTTTTGTTTATATCTTAAAAAATGGTTGATTTATAGCACTTTGAATTTCTAGCATGGCTAACATTTTGAAACGATCTTGTATTTGTCACGCGATAACACACGTATTCGCCTATTTCGATGTAAGAAGGCATGTGGATATTATACATCAACACCTCGACCAAGTTCGCTGGCCAGATTCATCAGCCATCTTGTTTCAAAATGGCGACCATTAAATTAAAATATATATATATATTTAAAGTGAGGTGCAAAAAAATTAGAAATTGAAAAAGGTTTCTTTCTTAAGTATTTGACCTTGATATAAGGATTCAGGAGCATTTTTTGTTTGTCTTTATTTTAAAAAATGGCTCAGATATAGCAGTTTCAATTTCTATTGTGGGTGACATTTTGAAAAATCTGATATTTTGCATGCGACAACACTCCTATATATTAACCGATTCCGATGTGAGTGAGCATGTGCATAGCAATTACTAAGGTCTCGACCAAGTTCACTGCTTAGCCTCATCCACCATGTTGTCTTAAAATGACAGGCACTTTAAGAAATTGCCGAATTTGGCAGCCAAATATATGTTACTTTAAAGAAAAGCAGCTTGGATAAAGCTGACTAATTTCGCGAAATTCTCATTCATTATATTGATAAAAATTAGTATTGAATCTCCTATATTCGGTTTCCACTAAATTGAGCTTCGTGTGTTTGAATGATATAATTTGGCTATTTTTAAATAAGGATTATGAAAGCTACCTCTTCCTCCCGGCACTGGCCGGAAGGACTTTTTTTTATTTTGCTGTTTGCAAAAAATACATAAAATTTTATCTGAACTATATGCACTCCATCATAACTATTTTGCTGGTATTAATAATAACCAAACGTGATGAAACATACTTTGAACTAAAAAATGCCGTTAATACTCTCCTAAGTAATTTATTATTGACTTTCATTGCCATATGAAGGAAAATGTGTACGTACAAAAAGGGTAGTTTCTGTCCTATATATTTTAGTCCTATATATTCTTTCCAAAAGACGTCTCAAACTACTGAAATGACTACAACTGTTAGATTAGGAATTCTTACTTTATTTAGAATGTGGCTTATATGAAAGAAAAAATTAGCTGAAATACATATATAATTGTTCAAAATCAAGGCTCGAAGCGTGTGGTAGCCATTGGCGATCAAAATATTCTATTCAGCGAGTACATTTTTGGTTTTTTTATACAGTTTCCATCCCTGTATAAAGAACTATTTTCGGAATCTTGGGTAACTCGGAGGGGATTATAGTATATTTATTTATGCGGTTATATTATACAGGGTGTATCTGAAATGATTCAACAATCTTAGAGAGATGATAGTACTCATGAAGACAGACAAAAGATGCAATGGAACATAGGGTCGCAAATGACGTTTAAAGGATGAAAATTGAGAACATGCGTCGGGAAATGGGCAAACTGAGACAAGGAAGAAACATTCCAGAAAATTATTTATTGATCAGAATAGGTACAACACAGCTCGGGATGTCCAGAGAAAACAAAGATTTTACAACAATGTTCAAAGTGTCAACTGCGGACATTATTACACAGATTACATCTACGGAGGAACGACTGGCGGACGCGCTGAAATTTGCATACGTGGATTCCAGCTCACAAATTTGTTTGACTTTCTTCAAAGCTTTTGTTATCTCTTTCACACCGGATATGCACAAAGTGAAAGGAAAACGAGCTTCGTGCTACGAGCCAGTTCTGCAGAAAAGTAGCATGCGAAATTTTGATATTTGTATTAGTTTTGAAATTTCCCCCCTTTAAGCGTCATTTTCGACCATATGTTCCATTGCATCTTTTGTTCGCCTTGATGAGTACTATCATTCCCCCTAAGTTTGTTGAAGCATTTCAGATACACCCTGTGTATTCCAAGAGTAAGACATTTTTGAAAAGTATCTGTATGTTACAGTGCATTTGTCTTTTTTTTATTTTCTTGTTTTAGTTTCAAATATCCCTAACAGCTTGCTCAAAATTTTGCGGGTCGCAAACCATTGGCTTAGCGTATCACTATAATATTGTAATTAATATTTAGTATAAAGTGTCACTTTTTTATGCTGTTAAATTAAAAAAAAAACTATAAGAAACTACATTACACAAATCACAGAAATAGAAAAAATCCTAGCAGTAGCCTGCTCATGCTAAAAGAATCGATATTATCAATACTTTCCTTTCATGGTTTTATGAAGGATGAATAGCTATTAATTAAAAATGACCATTTATGATTCAATGGAAACCTGTCAATATTGCTTTAAGAACTCATGTTTAAAACTAATAAATGGGAGATAACTGTATTTTGATAAAGGGATTTTCGTTATTCTATAAAGAATCGAGTAAACTTTGCGTTAAGCCATGTGTGGAATAACAATTGGAAATTCCTTGAAATTTTTATGACAAGTAGATTCAGTTGAGAAAACTGAATACGAATTCTTGTACAATTTGAAAATAAACACAAACAAAAACAATTTTATATTAAAACTCAGATTCTCAAAATCATACGATAATTAGCCGCTTTTTATAAGGAAAATAAACATAGGGAAAATGGATTCAAACATAGGCGAAAATATTTTTACTAATGAGACAATAACGTAATGGAAAAAATACAATAGCAAAAAATAAGCCATTCAAAATGCACAGAAAGCATTAAAATTCACAGAAAAAAACACAAATAAATGTACTAAAATTACTTGCAGGTGCATTCATATAATATAAAAAAATGTTTAAAATACATTAGAAATATCTTAAAAATACATTAAAAACCATTTAAAATCCGAAACGTGAAGGAAAAACAACAACATTTAAGTAACCACTGGAGACGGCCGTGTGATGGATGAAAACGTTTTGGATTTTTAATGGTTTTTCAGGTATTTTTAAGATAGGTATACCGATTTGAGTGAGGATCTACAGGTTGTCGAAAAATGCACTAAACATTTTTTTTAAATTTAAGCAACTAAAGAGTTGCAATTATTGAAGTTATACTTCAAGGTGTTTAATATGCAAATTTCTAAATATCTTTATTACACTATATGGCATTGTGCTGTTTCAACTTGGTAGCGTGATAACCTACGCAAACTAACGTACGCAAACTAACGTAAGACAGTGGATCAAAGTAGATAGTTAACCGCTAAGTAATTAGTTTGCATTCAGAAAAGTGCTGAGCAAGCTGTTAGTGATATTTGAAACAAAAACGAGGAATTAAAAAAAGCCAAATGCACTGTAACACACAGACACCTTAAAAAGACAAATATTTCTTATTCAAGGAATATATGAGGGCTCACAACCATAGTAAACCAAGTCCAATTTGAAAAATAATGACATATTCCATTTTGAATCTGTATAAAATTTGTTTTATTATCTCCCATAGTAAACCAAGTCTGTATACAAATGACACATATGAGAAAATATGTGAAAACAGACTTGGTTCATTGTGGGAATGGAAAAAACAAATTTCATGCACTTTCTAAATGGTAAGCGTCATTTTTTTAAAATGGACTTGGTCTACTATGGTTGTGAGTCCCTCATATAATATAACCACATAAGTACATATACTCCTCTCTGATACATCTTCTCCGAGTTACCCATGTGTTGGCAACACTAGTGTTTGCAACAGAATTAAAGTCATATTATTGTATTTTAATGTACCTGTATATTATTTATTATTTCAGAAGTATTATTATTATTATTTTTATGTTATTAAACTAGGTATGAAAAGGTATTAGATGATTGTATATATATGTAATATATATTGAGCTGTTTACGATTGAGAAGTAAACAGGTGGGTAGCTATCTCTAAAGGAGATCTATGAATTGCTGCCAAGGAGTCGGCTACGGAACAATACATTGACGTTATAGTCAAAAGTATATTTATGACGAGATTTATTGATACTCATAGAACGAGACCACACACGCGGGTAATTCGGTATGGCCTCTTCCTTGCGTCCCCTTGAGGGTGGGGCCCTTGCAGTCACAAGCAACCTCATAGTATCGAATAAGATGCTTTTGCGGATGGTCTTTGGAACGGAATAATGATACTGCTTGTTGATTGGAGGAGGGGTTGTTAAGCTCGACCCTCTATTGTCCAGGAGTTTTATTACGAAAAGAGATTAAGCAAGAGACTCGATATAGATACTTGAGTGCAAGAAAATGATGTTAGAGTGACTTGAGAGGCAGCAATGCTAGAACATACTTCAGAAGCTTCGATGCAATGAGTTTAAGTTATTACAGAGATGTAGATTTCCCTAGGTTGCTCCCTGCGCCCATATTAATGCCAGTATGTTCGACACGGATTTTGCAGAATCCGTTATGTCCTAAGTTGGATCGGTCCGCTAGATAAATAGCGGGTTCGTTGCAGTATGCTCGATTAAGAGCTGCGTAAAAGTATAATGCCAGGCTCCGATCTGGGAGTGAAGAGAAGTGTGTGTGCCAAAGTTTCATTTAAGGATTAATTGTGCCAAGCCGGAACCCGAGAGGTGTGTGTTCCACGATTAGCTACATGTTTACGGAAGGTACTGTAATTTTATTATCTTTCGTTTAGGGATCTTTATTTCACAATTGGTATCCAGTAAATTAAGCAATTGTATGATAAGTAATTTAAAATTAATTTTAGTCAAAAATGATGATTTTGATGTATTACGTAGAGCAAGAGTGTCTTGCGTTAATTATTCCAAAAATGTATATATTTTGTAAATAAACCTTTTATTGATTGTCAAAATTTGATCTATGATTTTTCACCATGAGTCATGTAACTTACTTTAATATTAAGTTTTATTTCAGGTCAATTTATAATTTCGTGAAATTTATTAATGTTTAATTTTGGTATTATTTACTTAATTTTTAAATGGTCTAAGCGCAACTTCTTCGGCGAAAAATATTCACAACGCAATTCGGGGCCGTGTTGAGACCAATGTCTTCCGCCCCCTTAGAGATAATTATTTCAGAATCTAGCCAGGACCAAACGATCACAATTCATTTTTATTATTAATTAGCTATTAACACTATGAGCATTTAGGTTGAGTAATTAGGAGTGGTGACCTAATTTACTCTGGGGTTTTGGGTAATGGGTGATAGAGTTTCCCCACTCTTTTATGACTTCCCTGTACAAGTTTATGATCTATATCTTTATATTGCACATTATGATTTCCCCCCATCCCCCAATTGCACACAATTAAACACTATATGTTTGTGGTAGTTAAGTAGTACCGCTATAGGAGCCTAGATCGCCCCAACACCATGATTCCGTAAAGCGTTCTTTTTCTTTAGGAACCTCATAAACTAATATATATTCGAGATTTAAAAAAGCATTTGCAAAAAAAGAAAAAAAAATTGTTATGCATCTGCTGGGTTCCGGAAACGTTTCCGTGTTGTTTTTATAGTGTATTAATATTTTTCTCAACATGAAATTTAGGATTTTCGGATGCTACTAATTTGGAAGAAAACGTTTTTATATTCAACAAACATGTTTTACAGACAAACATGATAAATTAATAGCATTAACCTTAACAATAAAATTAATATTCTTTTCTTAGTTTTGCATATGTCGATTCAATTAGGCCACTAAAAATGTTTATCTAAGAGTGGATAGCATCTTGAAAACCGATATTCATGTCTGAGAAAAGTGATTAATACATTATAAAAACTACTCAGAGACGTTTACGAAAATCAGTGGGAGCAAAATAAACTTCGTTTTATAAATTATTCTTTAAATCGTGAAAATATATTGGTTTCTAAGGGTTCTACAGATGGAGAACGCATTTCGATATCGTGAGTGAGTCAAAAGAGGCTGCTGTATATTTTTATACGAAGTTATAATATGTTTTCGTAGATTAACAAACTCTGTTTTTGTTGCAGAATTATAAAAAAATTATGGGCTCGCCTACTTTAATAACTTCAGCAGCCGTCGCAGTATGCTTGTTAAGCAGTTTAAAAAATGTTCAATCCGTTTAAGATATTGATTAGGAAATTGAAGGTTTGATTATGTGCTAAGATTTTGTTTTCAAGATCACACTTTGTGGTATGGGATTCGGCTTTTCAGCACCTTTCTGGTACTAAAGGAATAAAAATGCTTCTGATCCATTTCTAGAATACTAGCCGCACTTGGCGACCAGTTTGGTCTCCCTTAAAATTTGTGTTTGGGAAAGCATGCTAAGCATTGTATCATGTTACTTTTAATCATAAATTAATTTATTTGGGCTCCCTTAAAATATAATTAATATAATACCTTAAGCTAATTCAATTAATTTTTCAACTACTATTCAGCAATGAAATTACGTTTGAAATTATAGAATATTAAAGACATGAATTATCACTGCGGTAGCAGACTTACAGACTTATGCGAGTGAGAGATGCCAAGCTGGGCATCTTCCTCGTGGCTTAGTGGTAGAACACTGGAGCGCTATTCAAAGGACCCGGGTTCGATTCCCGGCTTGGACATTTTCCACTATGTTGGTTTGCGCTTAGTTAGCAGGGTGATAATTCACGTCTTTAATATACCTTAAGCTAATATTAGTTTTTGTTGCATTAAACTAGCTCAATTTGTTAATTTTCTGTAAATAGGTAAACTCTATTGGTTTACAATGGAAGTCTATGGGAATTTGGCGAAATATTAGAAATATCGCCAAGTTGGCGTCACTTTTGGGGGATTAATTTTGGTCGCCAAATTTGGTGATATTTAGCAAAGTTGGCGACAGAACAGCCCCCCCTATGATAATCCCTTATAGGTATGGAGATGCATTAAATGCTTTTCAACAGTCAATGCGTTTCAATCGGGCGTTGCAATTAAACAATTAACAAATAATCGCGATTTCTGTGACACATACGGTATCGTAATATATATATATATATATATATATAGATTGAAATTGAAAAAGGCCCAGGAAAAAAAAATAATAGAACTAGAAAGCAGGAATTCTGCTTTTTCAGAATTTAGTGCCACCCCCGATGAAAAAAAATGTATGTATATATAAATAGTACAAAATATATTTCAATTTTAAGACTTAAAACACATACTTTTATTTTATGTAAAATGACGTCATATTCGCATCCGCTTAAGAATTCCACATTTACGATCAACTCTTAAACATCTACAGTAAAGCACGCATAGGATGTCACTATCCCAAAATAATACACAAATGCAGCAAAAAGATGCCGTCATTAAAGAAACTCGAGAAAAAACGGCTATCTAATGATTGATAGGCCTACATTTGTTCGTAACATTAATATAGATAACTTAAAATTAAATATAGTTTATAATAGCTCCATGTTTTAACAGAAATTATTCGTTTATATTTTTTTCAAAATAGCACGTAATTTTAATTACATTTTCTTTCCGTTGTTATGAGAAAATGGCAATAAAAAGATATAATTGCAATTTTTCAACTATTTGCCCTTTACTTTCTATAGAAATGGAGTACTTGAGTTGCCAAAATGAAACAAATGGCGCTAAAAACTACAAAAAAAAAATTGATATTTCAAAAATCAATGGAGATACAGGTTTCAAACAAATTGCATTTAAAAGTACTTTTTTTCCCCAATACGACGGTATAAAAGTTCCAAAGGTGCGATGCTTAGAATTTTTTTTAAATGCTATAAAGCATTTAATTGTACAATGATACATCTGCTTGTTTATTGCTGGCTTCTGTAAGGTTACGTTATTTTTTGGACACAAAATAAGCTGGGAGAAAGAAATAGCATACCGTGCCTGGGGCTAAAAAAATTCGGTATCTTTAAAAAGACTCAAAGGGATACTAATACTTTGAAAAAAGCCTAAGCTTGTAAGCAATGAAGAACTTGAAGTTTTATCAACTAGATGTGAAGCAAATTTAAAATCTCTCTATTAAAAAAAAAATAATAATAAATTATAATAACTAATGCTGTTACCGCCGCCGCGGCAGGTTTTGAACTTTTTGTGACCGGTGGTCTTTCTTTGCTAACATTAAGAAAAAGTATTGCATACAAAAATATGAAAATCTGTGATATTATAAAGGAATGTTTTATAAACACGCTGCAGACAGTTTTCAAATCGAAGACTTATTTTAAGAGATATTTAATGTTAAAGGTTGTCAGAATCGTTCCATTAAAAACGTTTTATAGGAACAAAAACTATACATTGGAATTTAATCATTTTTAGATCATTTTATACATTAGAAGTTCCTGGTGTGCAGACTGAATTTATTTTTTTTTTTAATTTGGCTCATTTTTTGAGGTATTATTTCTATTTTCAATTCAAATTTTCAGCATTTCGAGAGATATTTTTTACAACTTTTAGAAAAGGCTATTATTTCAAATTGCTCCCATATTTAAAAACAGCGCATAGAATAATATTTCCTTCAAATTAAAAAATTATTTACACGTGACTATTATAAACAGAAAAAAACTTTGAAATGAGAATTAAATGAATATGTATTAAAAGTAGCAAAATATTGATACTTACGTCATAAAAATTATATTTACACGGGAATTTTAAAATAAAAATAAAATTCTAAAATAATAAATTGATTAATATGCATAGACGTAAATGGAGGAAATTACGTGATGTTTAAAATTGCCAAACCATAATATTGCCAAACAGTTTAAATTTCAAAATGTACTTGGGCGAGACATTTATATCATATTTTGAGATAATCTTTTAAAACTAATATATCTATCTATCTATCTCTCTCTCTCTCTCTATATATATATATATATATATATTACACTATCGTACCTGGCACAGAAATCGCGATTATTTGTTAACTGTTTAATGGTAACACCCAAATGAAACGCATTTCATTGGTTATTGAAAAGCGTTTAATGCATATCCATACCTATAAGGGGGTTTAGAATAGGGGGACCCTGTCCTGTCGCCAAATGCCGCCAAGTTTGTCTCTTGGTGATATATCGCCAAATTTAGCGACCAAAATTAGTCGACAAAAGTAACACCAACTTGGCGATATCTCTAATATTTCGCCAAATTCCCCTAAGCTTCCATTGTAAACCAATAGTGTTAACTTGCTTACAGAAAATCAACAAATTGAGATATTTTGAACCATTGAACCAATGTAGATGTTATTGAAGTTCTACAAGAGTCGCATTGCTCTTATGTTGAGAAATCTAAGACAGCGCAAATAATATTTATTTTCTAACAACAAAAGTATTTTCACGTGAATATAAAAATGAGAAAGAAAACGTTGGTGAAAATGACGTCGGATTTAGAAAGATACATTTAAAATTTCTTATTTAAAAAAAAAAAAAAAAAAAAAAAAAACTTTCTTATAGCGTTGTTAAAAAATACCGCGAGACAAACACTCTGTTTACTTAAATCATTTTATATTACCTTATTTTCACATGTTTCACAGATCTGATTTAATCAAATACAAAACAACCCGTTAACATGCAGATAACCACTGTTTTTTTAATTATAATTCATTCTTCTGAAATTTTTTAAAGCCGATCAAATTAGCGTGTTTTTAGAGGTTGCGGTGTCTGAACGGGGTCTTTGTGAACGTATCTCGTAGTGGGCAGAGCCCCCTAGTATTTTATAAATTCAGAAAATTCAGAATGATAGTTTAGGTATTTTTTTATGATTATTTTACTTGTAGATTCTGATTACCCTTTCGGCTTATGGCAGAGCTATACACACTCTTGTGGAGAGAGGTTTTTTTTTTTGGCAGATATTGATAGAGCGGTTTGCAGTTTTTATAGAGTCGGTTCAAACCCCCCAGTCATTACATTTAAATATATATATATATTTTTTTTTCTTTTTTAAATTCTCAAATTTTAGTTATTTTTAAACAAAAAACTATTGTTTAATGAGGTTGATGCAGAAGCATGTTTGTTTATGAGGATTTTCATTCAATCAAGCATCGCCAACTGCCAAAGTTGCACATGGACGCAGTTCATCCTAGCGTTTCTGATTCCTCAAATATCTAAAGAAAAGGAAGTTACATAGGAATGGATTTTTCCTCAGTTATTCCTTTGTATTTTTTATTTGTTTTTCATACTTTTACGAAATATTTCGTTCTAAAATCAGGCCTTGACTGCATGTAAAGGAGAAACATATATGGTTTATCAGATGGTGGACTTGTAAAAAAACTCTACATAGTTGACAAACTTTTAAGAAATATATACAATTTTTCAGTATGTATTTGAAATTCGTGGCTTAGGCACATTGTGCGGCGTCGTACTAATGAATGATGTAAATAATGGCGACCATCATTGTTTATTTCAAGCTGAATTATGTACATATATACTAAACGATTTCATCAGTATGACTATAAGATTAGTTTTGTACGCTGACGCTGGAAATAAGAATTATTATTTTTCAAAGACAAAAATCAATTATACGCTATATTCTAATTTGTCTTAAAAGCATTTATTTTTTCTCATTTAGATGTTTAAATAACTTAACCGGGTTCTGCAAATAAGTACATTAAATATGGTTCTTTATTTTTATTAAAAACATTTAGTTTACATATTTTTAAACAATTTAATCAAGATGTACATGTGGTAGTAACTATAAATCTGCTGTACGATGTGTAAAAATTGACGTTTATAATTAATTTGAAACATAAAAATAAATGGAATGTCAAAGACAACAAAACTAAATTTAATATCAAGTAACTTATGTGAGATATTAAGTGTTTATTTTTGTTTCTTCGATTAATCCCGACGTAAAACTCCCCAGGCGATGGATAACAGAAACTACAGAATAATTAATGGCAGACAAGAACAAATTTCCGAATAAATTGCTCTTTGTTTCTTGCTAATCTATTTCTGACAGGTAAATTACTGTTATAGTTTGTCAGCAATAAGCAGAGTTAGGAAACTTTTAATACAAATATCTTCCGATTTACGCTATCTTATATTTAGATAAATGCTTGATAAAAACACATAAATTATCGATGAAGAATTTTTATTCAAAATTATCTTTCGTAAAAATAAATGCGAGTTTTCTTTTTTTTTTTTCTGATAATATTATGGAGCAGTTCTGAAGAAAAAATGCATTTTATATTCTTGTGTATAATTGTTACACTTAACTTTTAAAATAAATACTGTGTTTTAAGTAATACAAAACTTTCATAACTAAATATATAAATTATTGAACTAAAAAGTTAGTCATGTAAACACAACTAATCTTTCTTGATGATATTACCCCTGTTAAAATTCTGATGATACTTTTTTAATCAATTTAAAGTTGTTTGGATCTAACTGAAAACAATTCTTTCGTATAAAGTGTTAACCCTTTCGAAACCTATTTTATTATTTTTTCGGGAAAATTAGTTTAAGGTTCAAAATTAGTTCATCTTATGAAAAATTTAAAGTTTTACTAAAACATAATGAGTATGTAATAATTACTGAAATATAACGAATATAGTTATTTTAGAATGGCAGTAGGCTATGGTTTTTTTTAAAGAATTTAAATAAAATGCCTTATTACAGTAAGATTAAATATATGTTGGAACTTTGCAGTATTCTTTTCTGTTTTATGTGGCATTTTTCTAGTAGAAGAACGACAACACTGTTTGTCTGTTTTATTTTTAACTGACTTGAGATAAAAGTTGTATTCTGTCGTAAGACGGATCGAAAATTGAAACGAAGAAGTTTTATTTTGTTAACAAACAAGTTTCCAGCGCACTTCTCTGTTATGGAATAGGTTTATTATTTGTGGTATTTTTTAGAAAGACTCACATTCAATGCATAATAACATGTAAACATGTTTTTTTGTTTTTTTTATACCGCATAAGAGAGAATTTATATAAAATTTATGCAAAATAATTTATCTAAAGTAAAAATATATGTAAATTTTATCGTCGAGAGCTAAAGATAAAATAAAAAAAAAAAAATAAAAAGTTAATGTCGGATAAAATACAGCCGATTCGTATATTGGGATGAGATGTCTCCAAAATTTCGTTGCTAATTAAATTATATACTGCACAAAATGCACATGATTACTCGAGTAATATTTAAAGTCTGAAATTAGTTATACTAAAAGAAAGTTATTAACACTACCGTCGCTGCGGTTATTGAATCTATTGTGTTCCTTTGAAATTCCCGGCTTTTCCTGTAAAACCTGTCGCATTTAAAAACATAAAACTAGTAGTTTTTTAGAAAAGTGCATGATAAATATGTTCAAGCAAAGGACTTTTAAATCGAAGAATTATTTTAAGCGCTGTATAATGTTGAATTCGAGTCAAGCTAGTTCAATTGCATAAGTTTTATAAGATGAAAAAATTATGCATAGCAATTTAATCATCTTTTGCAAGCGTATACGTAACCAGATTGGAATGCATAATGTCCAATCATTTTTTAACTTTGTCTAATTTTTTAAGTTTTTCTTTTCGTATTTTTTATTTAAAGTTTATTATCTGAATGCACTTTTAAATCATATTTCGAAATAGCCGTTTTTGGGTGCTTTCTTAATTACATAAATACGTAGCACCTATAGTCATCCTCTGGTCCGTCCGTCTGTCCACATATAACAACCCATAAACTACCGAACCGAATGGTTTCAAATTTAATGTATATAATCGTTGCAGAATTTTGTGGAGGCATTTAAAATTTTATCAAAATCGAATAAAAACTTAAAAACATATTAATAATAGTTTTCTTTATTCTATTAAATCCAATCACACGTAATTAATTCAATGATATCCCATGATAAATAATGATAATTTGTTGTCATGGTGATTTCGTCCTATTTAAGATGGAGTCCTATTATTTCCGTGTTACCGAATTTAATATATATAATCGTAATAAATTTTGTATTCATGCATTTTCGCATAAGAGTGCAACAACCCTTGCACCATATTCTTAATATTTATAACTAGTTACAGTACAAACACACTTCATTTGTTCGTGTAACATACAATTTCCGAGTAGAGCCCCATGGTAAGATAGATAAAAGTAATTACAAAATGTATAACAAGCGCAATTAATAATTTTCTTTGGCAGTTAAGATATAAAAAATCTTCCGATATGTATCGTAATAATAAACTTAATTGATGATATTATTTATTTTTTAATTAAAAAAAGTGTGTTAGGTACTTTTCGGTTATCCGGGCACCAGTGTTATATGTACATTTATATGTATATTTATATGTATATGTACATGTATGTATTTATATATGTATATATATATGCTCTATATATATGTGTATATTTACATATATGTATGTATATATAAATATGTATGTATAACACTGCCGCCCAGCTAACCGAAAAGTACCGCTTTTTGTCATTTCACTTTACAAAATTAATATCCATCCGAAATTTCCTTGATAATTGTCCAATTATTTAAAAATGAATGAAAAATGAAGTATCAGCTTTAGAAAACACACCATTTACACAATGAACTTTCATTCCATTAATCTTCTTTCATTCGAATTATCGATCTCTGAAACCAATGCCTGTAAAAATACAAACGTCATTAGCCATTGTTCGGATTCAAATGATGATGTTTTCGACTATGCTTCATCTATCTTAAATAATGGACTATTATTTTAAACAGCAATTCTCTCTTTCTTTAATGCTTATTAACACTTGGCTTGCCTTGATTGTTGCTTTACACTTCAGAGAAACTGTTTGAACATTTATTTATTCATAATATGTAAAGTTAGTACTTATGTTTTCTCATGATTTTAAAACTTTATCGATCGAGGTTTATTGCAAAAACAGCATAGGTGGTATTACATCTTTTGTTGAATTTTCAAAAAGAAAAATAAATTCTTCATATCATGGATGTATCTATAATAGGACATAAAGAGTTCTCTCTACGCGTTTCATAACGGTAAAATGATAACTATTGAAAAAAATATTTGCATAATGTAAAAATATTATAAATTATATATACGTAAAAAGTTGCTCGCAAATTGTTTCAACAAATTAAGAAATGCCACAGTATCCAGGAAGACGAACACTTGTTTTAAAAGAAACCAGAATATCAGCTAACATATTCAACTTAAAATACAGGGTGTGTCACTGAAGCCAAACTCGGATTTTCGTACAAAACTAAACCAATAATGTAGTCCATTTATCAGTTGTTTAAACAAGCTTAATTTGTTTCTATGAAATGTAAAATTGTTACGAAAAAACTGTAATTGACCAATAATTGTGGCTATAAAATATTTGGTTAAACGCTCAAATAAACCAGATTGTAGTTAACAGTTCGCAGACAAAAAAGGGACAGACCGCGGTAATCTACTGATGTTGGCTATTTATTAGTTTACCTTGATCATGTGGCAGATCGATAATTGATGGAAAACATCTTCATTATGTCTTTATCATCAAAACTTTATGACATCTTTAACATATTGGTCATATAAAAGCCAATAGAAGTGGATTTATCCGACCTGCATGCTTCGGTGTCAATGATACGGTGTCGCTGTCAGGCACACAATAGGCCGGTTAGCAGAAAAAATTTCAAAATTTAGGACCCTTTAAGGGGGTAGGATACCTTTGAACACGTCGAAAAATGAAAAAAAAATACCACTATGTTCCAAGCTTCAAAACTTGTGTAATAAGTCAAAAATAAAAATCAAACTTCATTTAAATATAAAGCTCATATTTAAATTTATATTTAAAAAAATATATATGTTATAAAAATTTTTTTACTTTTACAATTCATTTAAATTATTCTATATAGCCGGTATATTCATTATTTCCTTTTTTTTAATACGCTCTATTATTTATTTCTAGTTAAATTCCTATAAGATAAAACGCGTATTTTAATAATAGTTTTATTCAAAAACTTAATCTGAACTTTTAATCCCTTCATTAATTTTTATCGTCTACCAAACTGTAAAATTCTGAACGCAGTTACTTTATTTTTCGAATATTTACAAAAGCCATTTTTACAATTTTATTTTATTCCATCTTATTTTCCCGCCAGCAGGGCGAGCGTCAGCTTATTCACATCGAAATCCTTCCATTAGCAGCGGCATGATTCTTTTCTGTGACGTTTCTCGATCGCTCTCCATTGGTTGAGTGACGGATCGCATTTTCATTTCGAGTCTCGTTCATAGATTTGTTTGGTTAGCCTGAAGTTTGCATTTCAATCGGATTTTCCTCCACGCATTCTAATAAATAGCTCGAGCATGAGCTCAGAAGAAGATTTTTTGTGCTGTTTGATTGTTTACTTAATCTGTTACCTGGTGTCCTAAGTCACGTAGAATATTAAATTGTCATTTAACATCTTTTTCGCATGAATAACTAGTTCGTGCTCAAGCAGGAAGGCTCTGATTTCTCATGCTGTGGGAATTGTTTATGTTGGTATGTTCTGATGGAATATATAGTTTCCGATGACTATGTTGCTATGTTCTTATTGGAAAAACCCTAGTTTTCTTCATAAGCCTTTTTTAACCACTCATGCGGCCTAATCTGCCTTGTTTTCATCATGAATAAATGAGTGTTTGATTGGACTTTACCAATCTCATCATCGGTCACAGCTGCTAAATTTCCACAGTGTTGACACCTCGAATAGCGATGCTTGCACTAAGTGGTACGACTGATGTACAACCTCACCAGTGGCTGATTAAAATATGGTATTAATCCAGTAATATGTCGTAAAAAGCACGACGGGATTGTTCGACATACTGTTAAATTCATAAATAAATATTGAAATGAAAACTTTAAAAATATATGATAATAAGAGAAAAAAAACTTGCGCGCATGATAAAATCTGAAAATATGCATATAAAAAGGACATTTTTGTGAAAATAAATACATAATAGTATTACTTTTATACTAAAACCAGAATATTAGTAAAAAATATTGACTAAATTGTAAAATTATCAAAAAATTAAAAATTTTCACTTTTTAACAAATATTTTCAAAGAACAAAAATTAAAAAAAAAAATAAAGTCTTAACTTTTTCTGGTTTTAAGTTATAGATGATACAGAAATGAATATGTGCTAAAAATTTCTTTTTATTACCATGCATTAATTTTTTAGTAACACTGCGCGAAGTATCAAAATTCACCGTTTTGAATAAACGCAACGCAAAGTTAGTTTCCCTATATAGTCTTAATATGTATTCTTAATAAAACTGCCATAATAAGTAAACTAATGGGAATTTTTTAATGCGGTTTTTTGCTTATTTTTCAGAAAAACGGAATCAAATATGTATTAAAAAAATCGAAAATTTGGAAGATTTAAAGGTATCCTACCCCCTTAATTGTAAATCGGAAATCGTTGTAGATTTATTATAAATATTTCTAAGAATAGAGAGTCATTTGACGGCCTTCCAGAAACATCTGTAAATCATTATTTTTTAAAATCAAAATATCAAAACTAAGGTAATCGCATAAAATGATTGATGAAAATAACTGGATTTTTTTTTATTATGATAATAAACAGCTTATTCTTTTTCACAGCTTTCTGTTGCTGTTAGTTGGAAATATGAAAAAAATCTAATCTTAGAAATATGTTTTTAAAGTTATGGGAAAGATGGGGTAAAGTGGACAGACGGCAAAATGGATATTTGAGTTTTTTCTACTGTATAGTGCCCCTACAATGCAGTATCTGGACAAAAAAGTCGCTACCGGTGCTGGTAGTATTGTCTGCGATTTTGAAGCAGAATGCTACATTTTTTAGTTCTTAACTCATTTGATTGTTTTGTCGCATTTTTGATTTTAGGAAAGTGATACACTTTCTTGATTATAGCTAAATAATATGTAGTGTTATAATTATTTGCTCTTATGCTGTTCGATCTGTGTAAAATAACCCTTAAAATAAAATGACGTGTGTTTGAAAACGCTAAATAGTGTCGATTAGATGCGAGGCCACAGTTTTTGTAATGGCGTCATTCCGGTCAAAATGGCCACAATGCGATTGGGCAAAATGGCTATATAGCTACTTTGCCCGGAAAGGATATTTTACTTATTGTTCATCACAAAATACTACTCGAAACTATTTTCTTTGAATGAAGGAAGATATGTCGGGGCAATAACTTCTGCATGCTTTCACATTCAATACTCTTGACATTTCCAGTCTGCATGTCTGCTTGGGCACTTATGTTTCTCCATTCGTCATATTGATATTCTTTACTGTTTACTTTATCTTGTAGCGATTTAATACTTAAAATATTACAATATATATTACTTTTTATTAATATGTTTCATTAGCTTGTGTTCATTAAATTTTACATCCTAAATCAATGTGATTTGTTCATTTCTCTGTGCTATCCACTGGTGGATTATCCATATATTATTAGTTAAAAACGGACGCATAAATTATACCTTAAGTTTTATACTATAACATTATATACATTCATACTCATTTTACGATAATATTTTATTGGATATGTAATAATAAATTAAACTTAAAAATTACATTTTAATATATTTATTATATTTTAAATATATATTTAGAATTGGTTTTACTGTGCAACTTTTATCTCGCCACCTCCTAATGATTTTCTGTATATCCTTGACGTCAACTCGAGAGCCGCTTTATCGGTCTAGAGAGAGTGGACATTTATAAAGGGTGTCAGTTAGACGATACTACAGAGAAATATATATTTCTCTGGGAAATAAATATTTTGCGAAAGCAGAAAACATTGTAAAATTATTGACAAGAAATATTAAAAATAAATCCGACGTATCCGTTTCGAATCCGTAAAATCTGTATTATGGATCCGTTTCTGACGCCAGATTTATTTCTTGTTTTTAGAACTTAGTATATGTATAATCACTGTATATAGCGAATAATTAGTTAGCAACGAATAAATTTTAAAAGTGTTTTTTTATTATGTACTGTCGTGGAAAAAAAAGTAAACACCCCCTACTAACTGCTCAACAAATTATCGTAGACAAAAGTTACTGGTACCGAACGATTGGAAATAAAGCTTACTTTTAAGTGATGTATATAAAATTTGCTTAGGGGGTCATCTACATATTAAAACGAATCCAAACTTCATTTTTTTCAATAGCAATACCCAATTTTAACGAGATATTTCAAATCTTCGGTTCAAACTATGATCAGACACCAAATTTTAAATCATTTGAATAATAAGTTTTTGAATTATAAACATTCAAAATTTAGTGCTTCTAATGTTAAATTACATTTTCATATTTTTATATATAACTTCTGAAATTATGATCCTAATGTTCTAATTTTTATGTAGCAATAATACTAATACACCCAAACATAAATACGTTGAATTTGCAATTTTTGTAATTTTCCGATATGAATTATGAATTATGAAATTAATATTAAAAAAATTATGAATTGCAACCTACAATGTTTTTGATGGATTCAGATTTATTAAGTCCTGCTCTATGGAAATTCAAAATTTCGCATTTTTCTTCCAAGTAGTTTTCAAATTATGTTTTAAAAACGGCAAAATGATGGTTTAAGGGGCCGTCTATGATAGAAGAGACTAAATATTTTGAATTTTCTTATGCTATTCTGTAATCTAGCAGGCTTAAAATATAATGCTTAAGGTGCCTTGATCAAGAAGGGAGCTCTCTCGGTTAACAATCGACTACCGAACTTCAATTCGGATACATCCCTTAAAATGCGCTCGTTTTAAAATAATTAATTTCTCGGAAACTTATAGTACGAATTGCATAAAAATTTGTTTTTAGACTAATTGAAGGGTGTAGAGTTCATTTATGCTGTCAGAATTGTGTACTGCTATTAAAAAAAAAGTTATGGTTCGTTTTAACATGTAGATGGCCCCCTAAGCAAATTTTATATACATCATTTAAAAATAGACTTTATTTCCAATCGTTCGGTACCAGTAACTTTCTTCTACGATAATTTGTTGAGGAGTCAGTAGGGGGTGTTTACTTTTTTTCCCACGACTGTACATGCACAAGTATTTGAAATTGAAAAAAAAAAATAAAGCGTAATCCTGACAAATATATTTAGCTGCTAATTGAAGATCCATATCAAAAGTGAGAAATAACAAAAATGTCTAACAAAAGAATACATTAAACTATGAATTCCAAGGTGAATAAAGTCTGGGCAACGGTGTTATATAAGAAAAGAGAATGCACTTAATATTTCCTGATTATCTAAAAGAATATAAGGTATAGTTAAGCAACTTGATTGCATTTTGAAGAATAATTCCTAAGACTAAATTGGGTTAAATTTTTTATGTATTTTCTGTGTTTAATTTTAGGTACTAATTTAAGCGCTTCTTCTGTGGGAGAAAAAAATATATTTTCATGCAAATGTTCGTTCAATAACGAGTAAAATTTGCCAGTTGTTGAATTAATTTTTAGGAATTTATTTACTACGGTTCCTTGGTTAAGTGCCAAATACTACCGATAAATGGCACCGCACTGGAAATAATTTTAGTGAAACACCGATAATTTATAAATATGGCCTTATATAAAAAATATTAATAATGAAGCGACAATGCCGCACACATTTGCTTTTGTTGGCTTTAAAGCAGGGGAAATATTCCTTCAACATTTTGGCGGAATATTGTCAAAATGTAAAAACCCTTTATTAAAGCCATACTTCCTGCCAATATTTAGCTATTATATCGTGAAAATTGGTTCTCTATTGTTTTGCTACTAGTGAGGAATTTATTCTAAATAAAGATAGTTATACATTGTTTTCTAGCAAAGTTATAATTTTGATATCAATTAATTATTGCTATCCCCATTATTCATGAACTAAATAATAATTTTAACAATTTTAATTCATTCATCAAGTAATTAATTTAATCTCACATAAAGAATAAAATAAAAATTATAAAACGAAACCTTTTACGCTAAATCGTTCTTTTCAGACCTAAAAAAAGTAAGAGACGATTTATTTTCGTTAGATATTAATTCCGAGTTTTTGGCTGTGTCTGAATTAAGATTTAATCAAGTATAAAGAAACTTGATCCATCAAAAGCAGCAATTGGATTCCAGGAATTTTTTTGTATCGATTGTTCCATTAATCTCGAGATTTCGTGAAACGTACTTAAAAGGAACTGACAGGAGAGATTTATATTGGAGATTTATGAATGTGTATAAAAAATTATTATTTTCAAGTATTATTAAGGTGAAATAGAACATAAAATACTAAATGGATAATAAATATCTAAATACCACACTTATTCCAGTTCATATATAAAGCTGTGTTTCTCGACTTTTTAAAATCCACGATACAGCTTCTGTTTAATAAGAATTTCTTCTGCATACAATCAGTTTAACCCTTTATAGTTTTTTAGTACATAATAATTTCCCATCATTGATCTCTAAAGGATTAACAAGGCTTGTTGGTTATTTTATGCATATGCGAATATCCCGCCACGATGTTAAAAAAACAAAAACACAAATGATTCTTAACCAGAGAAAATATAATATAACGACAAACGAGTATTTACAATAAACTCATCCTATTTACCCACGTTTCCGAAAAGCGTTCCGTATCTCCAGATACTCCATTAACCAACATATTCCCTAGATTTAAAGGAGCATAGAGTAGATAGGGGTAAAGATACGCACTTTCCACACATTTTGATTTTTAACGCATACATTAGTCTAAACTTATGTAATGAGTGATTAAAATGCTAGATTAGAACCTTAGGCGAGTGCCACCATCAACCGACATTCTGTTAAATTATAAATCTATGAGAAATTGCAATTTTTAAAAAACATTGGTCTGCGTATCTTTGCCCCATCGGTTGGGTAAAAGTACGCAATGTAGGGGCAAAAATACACAGTGCGTATTTTTTCCCCATTACTGTGGGTTTTTGCCCCATTTCCAATAGATCGAATGGGTTATGCAAATAATTAGTAAATTTCACTAGTATTTATAGTTAAACCATGAAAAAAAGGAAAAAACAGCGGTCTGTGAGATAGCAAACAGCAGATACCTCTAATTACTGTGACAAAAGTTGTTGCATAAATATCGTGAGCAAGCATAAATACCGTACAAAGACCCCTTGATCGCAGAATGAATAAAAGGGTTGACTGACTCATAAAATACTGTTTTTGCGCTAAACTTTATGTAAAGGCCTATTATAATAAAAATTCTTCTCATTAAGAAGTCTTTAGCGATACTACTAAGTTTCCAAACGAATCAAAATTAAACTAACATGAATAGTTAAATTTAAAATTGCAAGTTAAGCTATGAAAACTGAATATAGCAGCGATATGTGAGACCGTTAACAGGAGTTAAGGGTTAAGACTTAAAACAAAACCGTTTTATGAAACAAGAATATTGATTTTTAAAAGTTGGTAGGTAGATACCTACGCTCAATATTAAAAGGAAACTTAACTAGAAAAAGGAAAATGTAGTTAACTAGTTTATATTAGTTAAGTAGCTATTATATTTTATACAATCCCGTAAGGCATGGTGACGTCACGGCGACGTCGTTGTGAAGTCACACTGTGATTTTGTGACCGTCGATGTGACGTCACAGTGACTAGAATGCGAGGTCGTTATGGCCGTTTTAGAGGTCGTTTGTGACGTCACATTGTGACCACTCTGTGAAGTCACGGTGTGACAAATTTGTGAAAAAAGTGTCATTTGTGACTATTTTGGCATTAACTTTGTGACGAACCTGTGACGAAAGCGACAATGCTTTGAAGTCACACTGTGACCAATTTGTGAAATATGTGTCATTTGTGACGAACTTGTCATAAACACTGTGATTTCAAATGAAAATCAAATTTCAAATTAATTGCTTAAAAGACGCAAATAGTGAAAAAGATTCCATGCTGGGACTCGAACCCGGGCCATTAGTACAGCGCACTGACATTCTACCGACTAAATCACATGGAACGATACCCAGGCTGGAAAATTTCTCACTATTGCATGATGGCGAGGCTACAAACTCAGCACAAGATGGAATATTTAGCGTGAGCCACCAACATGATGCAAACACGAAACTTAATTAAATCCAGCATCGATTGAAATTATATTAATACTTGGAAATTTTTCCAGAGAGAACCATTCGCCTTGCATACGATATTTCAAATGAAAATCAAATTTCAAATTAATTGCTTAAAAGGCAATTTTAATTAGAAATGTTGTATGCAAGGCGAATGTTTCTCCCTGGAAAATTTTCCAATTATTAATATAGTTTCAATCGATGCTGGATTTCATTAAGTTTCGTGTTTACCCCATGTTGGTGGCTCACGCTAAATATTCCATCTTGTGCTGCGTTTGTAGCCTTGCCAACCTGTAATAGTGAGAAATTTTACAGACTGGGCGTCGTTCCATGTGGTTTAGTCGGTAGAATGTCAGTGTGCTATACTGATGTCCCGGGTTCGAGTCCCGGCATGGAATCTTTTTCACTATGTTGGCCTTTGCGCCTTTTAAGCAATTAATTTGATATTTGATTTTCATTTGAAATATTGTATATAAGGCGAAGGATTCTCTCTGGAAAAATTTCTAAGTATTAATACAGCGATGAATTTTGAAATAACCTTTTGCTGTAAATATAAAATCTTATCTTTTTACCGTACTTTTTAGCAAAATATCGCTATTTTGGAGTCTTATTCTTCTAAAACATTTTAAATTTTTCCACTTAAAAAACAATGCTTATCAACTGACATATTTTTTTATTTAGTTCTATGATTGATATTAAGTTCTATGCTTGATATTGAGTTCAAGCTTGATATTTAGAATGTGTAATTTTTTTAATTTGTTGTGATTTGTCATTGCTTTATTAAATACGAACATGGAGACTAACGGATATTAATACAACTATTATTTATAGAGCGGCATAATAAGCGATATTTATTTAAATTTTTTATTCCAGTGTATATTGTATTTTATGAATATGAGCTAAATATATTTGGTATGTTTTATAGCAAAAGACTGATCTTGGAAATAGAAAAAAAACGAGTAAGAAAAATCATGCGTTAATCATAGATTATAAAATACTTTCCAACACTTTCTGAATGCTTTAACAAGACATCGTAATTTAGGGAAATGGCGTAAATAAGATAACTAAGTAAACATTTTAGAAAATTCATAAAACATTTGAAAAATTGATTTCAGCAGTTACCATCCATAGCCAAATATGTTTTCCAATTCTTTTGAACAGCCCTGTATTTGATCTGTAGGTTGATACACTGAGAAAAATGAAGTACTCAAAAATAAGTAAACCGACGTACTCATATCGAATTGAATATTTTTGATAAAAAATGAACCCATGCTTTCTCTATTTTGAAACATCACATGTTATCAAACCCAAACAAACGAATAGTTTTGTACCCTGTAATGGTTCATTTCATTTATGGCGGCATAAATGATGTTTATTGATGTAAATATTAAATTATGCACAGCATTTTAAAAATAATTTAAAAGTGCTTGGAAATAATGCTCTTGTCATAAAAATATTCGATTTGAGTATCTTGTTAAGAATTTTGCTATTTTTCTTAATAAATAATCAATTAAACATTTCTTGTTAAGAACTTTGAACGGGAAATAAATGTCAGTACATTTTTACTTTAAATTTTAGGTTTTTCTTTTTTTTGGGGGGGTGGGGGGGGGGATGGGGGCAGTACATAACGATTCATATTTGATCACAACCAATGAATAAAAAATGAGTACATGTGTTTCTCAACTTTGAGTACATTTGGATCGGAGCTATTTTGAGTATTACGCATTTAAAATTGAGTACTTTTTACTCAATTTTGACTTCCCATTTTTTTAAGTGTATATATACTATATAATGGGAAAATCTAGTTTAACAAGAAAACGCCTAACAGGTTGAAATTCTTTTTCAGCAATTTATACTAATGTATGGAAACATACTTGAATACTTTTGTACAACCCTGTAGTTTACCTAGAATCTTTATTACACGCCACTATTTAGTTAAAATTTAATTCAAACTAAGACACTCTTAAAACTGCTGAAATCACATTTCCAGAAATTATAATTTATAGACAGCCATGTATCCAATTCTTTACGTGATCCTGTATATCATTTTATCTATATTCTACAAACATTTCTTGGTAAATTAAATGCAGTTCAGCAAAAAAAGCATATCTCATTTAAAAACAACTTTTAAGCAATTTGCGCCCATACCCAGTAATCCTTACGAATACTTTTGTGTAACCTTGTATAGGAATTATAGCATTTATATACACCATATACTATGCATAAATATAGTGAATCATAAAAGCGCATATCATAATTAAAAATACATTTCCAGCAATCATCGCTAATGAACAGTACTTCGGATACAATATAGTATCTGAAATATTTTGTGTGTCCCTGTAAATGCTATATACGTATTATTCTTATTATACATGAAATAATTTATAGTATGTAAACCTCAGCGACATATATCAATTTCATTATATATGAAATAGATTAACATAATTAAAGTATGCCGCAAACAATTCCTTCCACCCCTATATCATTATGTATTTGAATTCCTTTTTTAGCCCTGTAAATGAACAATAACTATTTTTTGCATCGCATAGTCAACAGAATACATATTTTAGTGCACTTCATAAATGCATATAAATTTTATTCTGTTTGAAAGCGTGCGTAAAATCATAAAAAAATCATTTGAAACGATTTTTTCCCATAGGCTGTAATGTAACGGAAAAATTTTGGCTGTCCCTGTAAATGAACAAAGCATGCTACAAACTTCATTACAAATAGGTACCGTGCTATGGTAAACGTCAATAACATCCAAAAATTTCAGGGCAATCCGAGTATATTTTCGAGAGTTAGAGTGCGGACAGACTGCTAGAGGGACAGGCGGAGAGACAAACCGAAGTCATAAGCACTTTTCAACTTGTGTCCTATATTATGTATCCTGTATTATATGAACTTTTCAAAATATATACTAAGCGGTTTAATCTATAACTTCCCATCAGGCATGAAAAACACTTTGTTTCAAAGCTTAAATATCATATTTTACTTTTTAGTGCCAGTAATTACGCGTATCATAAACGTAGAAAATGAATTTACAATAGAAGAAAATTTAATAACCGATTCAGAATGTCTATAATTAAATGTTTGATTAAAATAACAAACAGAAAAAATGCTTACATACAATTAAAAAAAATAAATATACCAATTTGAAAAACACTAAAAATAATAATTAGTATTTATAATTGTACTATTAAACAACAGCAAACTCAATAGATAAAATTAAATGCATTATTAGATTTAACAATATCTCAAAAATATTTCCATATGGTATAAGGAATTCCTATTATTTCATAATTTCAGCAAATGTTAAATCTGAAAACATTGGTCTGAAGATTTAGGATTTTAAAAGATAATTTAAAATATTATTAGCACTAAAAGGAAATTCTTTCAAATGTTTCACTACTGTAATATGTAAAAATACAGTTTACCAGTATAATGTTAATTTCTAATCTGAAACAGTTTCGTAATCTCATGATAATCGAACATCATATTTAACCCCAAAATAATAATAACTATAAGTGTTAGTAATCAAAAAATAGTAAGAATCCGATAAAATAATTCCAAATCATTGTCGTTCCATACATTTTCAATCTCAAGTAAGAGTAAATTAATGTTTATATTAATTCCAGTATGAATGTAGGCATGCACAGTCTCTGCGCAGTTTTTTTTTTTTTTTTTTTTTTTCAAGCGATGGCAGATTAAGATATTTTTCTTTACAGTTATCGAATTTGAAAATATCTCTAGTGACAGTTAAAGATCAGTCTCTTACAAATATAACATAAAACTATTTAACTCATATGTACAAATCAGGAATAAAATATTTAAATTAAATAAAACTTACATATACGTTCTATTAATATCCGTGTATCCTAAAATGGTCATTTCCTTATCTTAAAGTGTTGTAGACGTGGTGAAGGTGATGTTCTAAAAACAGTGAACTATTTATTTCCCGCGTCATCATGTTTATTTTTTTTGTGGGCAGACGATTTTCAAGCAGATGGTCTCGTACAGATTATTTGTTTTTGCATGCAAGAGATATGAAACTTGAATGCGCAGTAATTTTCTGAAAGTATGGTTAATTAAAATTTTGTATTTGAAGAAATGTCCAATGTATTTAAGCCAGGCATGTCACACTCGCTTACCGACGCGGGCCAAATTAATCATTATATACAAAGCCGCGGGCCACATCAAGTAGATAATATTATTACAATTGCACACAGTAAAATTTGTACGTACAAAACATAGCCATGTTAAAGAAATATTCAGGTAAAGTACCAAAGTTATTGCTATAATTCATAGTTTATTTTATCTTATTTTTCGAAAAAATTCTTGACTTTCGAAAAAATACTTCACATTACTTTTTTAAACGAAATCTACAAAGTTTAATGGGATTTTCTAAGTTGTATTAACTTAAAAAAATGTTCTACACGCTCTATGTTAATTTAGCAACGGTATAACTTTTAATCTTCCGGATTTTTTTCGAGTAAAAAAATTTTGAATCAGAAAATTTATTTAATAAATTGTGTCTTGTATCGATGCGTTTCGTATACGTATTTCATTTCATTCATTAAACAAATTTTCTCGTTCAAATAAGGTTTATTCTACCAGAAAAAGTTTTGTATCGAACATATTTAATATATGTCTAATTGGTCACTTTGCTTCATTGCTAACTTTTTCACCCAGTTGGAAAATTGAAACTTGTAACTGAATTAAACACAGGTAAAATGCCAAAGGATTGCGGGCCACAGAGAAGTTGTCGGCGGGCCAGTTGTGGCCCGCGGGCCGCGTGTTTGAAATGCCTGATTTAAGCTTTTCTTTTTATCCGTACCAAATAATTCAAGTTAAAATGTATTTTAAAGTTCCTTTTTTCTAAATAATTATAATAATAATATTCATAATTAGAGTTTATCAGATATACCATTGTTTAAATATTCAAAAGGTGTAAAAATAAATTTAATGGTAATAACGAGCCCCCCCCCCCTTTTTTTTTTTTCTTCTTTTTTTTAAAGTAAAGTTTGTTTTGCACAAATTTTGTATATTTCTTTTATTTTCGGAAAATGCTAATTTTATTTAAAAAGTCTGAAAGAAGTAGAATTTATAACTTGAATACAAATTATAAAAATATTCTAAAGCAAGAAATGCATAGATGACTAAACTCTGAAGACTCTTTCTACGTGCTCATTAAAAGGTGCAGATTTAACTGTAATAGAAATTTTTTATTTTGAAACCACAGAAGTGTTTCGAATAATCCTGGTCGGTAAAAAAAGAAATAAATAAATAAATTTCCTCCCAGCAAACTAAATATGTATAGTGTATAAATTTAATATTCCTAATTCTAAATATATTATCCAAATGCTAGATAAAATTGAAATCATGAAAAAGTATACATTCACTATCTTAGATATCAAATTGATAAAATATAGCCTGAAAATTTAGTTTATTAATTCTTGTATCGTGCACTTTATTTGTTATGCCCCCCCCCCCTCCCCTTTAGTGACAGAATTTACCATTTGCTATCAACTAATATATTTTTTTCCTTATGCCATGTAACTCGTGACTGTTTAAAATATTTCTCTTCATTTTCAAAGATTTTTGAAGTTCATATTTTTGTCACACTGTGACTTACAATATGGTGGTTTTTTTGTCACATATGTGACGTGACGTACGTTACATAACAGTGACCTCACAATTTCTTTTTAATTGCCAGAAAAACATAATTTTACAGTAAATAACATGTTTTAAAGAATTTTCGTAATTTTTTAAAGTTTTCTAAGAAGTTCACATCTCAGTCACAATGTGACATCACTGAGTGGTGGCATTTTGGTCACAGATGTGACGTGACCACAGTGACTTACAGTGACGTCACAACGACGTCACCGTGACCATGTATGCTATGAGGGATACTAACTTATAAAAAATACAACTTTCCACAATTGCATTGTGGAAAGCTTTGCATCTAGCTGAAATAATAGGGCAAAACCCCGCATCTTAAACTTGCGCGTATCATTGCCCCAAGACGGATGCGTACTTTTCCCCATTCTGCAGTATTTTACTTAACCGGCTACCTTCAAGTTTAAACAAATGCTATCGAGGTAAACTATACGGCATTTAGAAGCTATAGAGCTTCTGTTCTCTACTGAATTTTTGGATTTTTAAAAATTGGTAGTATTGTCTCCTAAAAAATAAAGTGAAATTTAAAAAATATTAGATCAAAATTAGAAAATTTAAAACTTACCTCATTTTTTTGGTACGGAGTGCTACATTTTTCGCACGGTTTGAACACACAACTACTATGCTTAAGACCAAACTACCACCTAGCAGTCATGGTTGTAGAAATGTTTCTTTATATTAAATCAGCCCTGCGTATCTTTGGCCCGTGCGTATCTTTACCCCACTTACTCTATGTAAAAGTAAAGTTTCTTTTGCTACCAAAGTTATTTTGTTTTCAGAAACGTTTCCGAAATAGTTCTTATGGTATATTAATCACTTTTTTCAATCCAAAATATAGGTTTATCGAATGCTATCAATTCTCAAATAATAATTTTCAGGTTAAAAAAACATGTATTACAGAGAAACATGTTAAATTATGAACATAATATAAAAAAATAACATTATTTATTAATGTTGCATAAAATCCGTTCGGAAACCATTGACGCAGAAAACCTTTAAGGGGGCTGTCACTCAGCTTCGGAATTGTCCTCCATAATGTTAAGTCTATGGACTTTTGATGCATTCGTATATTTAAAATATCTTCTCGGGAAATTCATATTTTTAACATTCTTTTTCTGTGTACTCGTCTTAAAGGGTGTCTCTTTTCTTCTTAGTTTTCAAAATATTTCTAAAATCTATGCTGAATTTAATGTTTTACTTCTTAACAACAGGCGAACTGTGAGTATGATTTTAACACTTCATATAAAATTAAGTCTAAAAAAGAGACATTTTTAGGAGGTGTACACAAAAAATAGAAGTAAAAAAGATTAATTTCCCTCCGAGATATTTTAAATATACGAATGCATCAAATGCCCATAGATTTTACATTAGTGAGGGAAATTGGAAGCTGAGTTACCAGCCCCCTTAAGTCTAAACTTCTGAGAGCTATGCAGAAGCTTGTTCGTACGTGTGCGATATGCTACGTCACGCATGTAAATTAATAGGAAAAAATGCAAAGGATTGGAGATAGAAAGAAAAAGAAAATGTAATTTAGGATTCGGTGTTTCAGAACTGCTGTTCCTCTGGGTTTAGGAGCGCAGTATATATCGCTGCTGGTGATTTACGACCTGTATTTAAATAATCACTAAAACCAGTACCGGAGCTGAGCTCCGACGCTAATTAAGTACTGTCTGTAACACATTCCATCACTACGAATGAAAAGTAAAAGTTCCTTCCGCTGTTGCAGTGGTAGGATCTTTTTTCACTTTTGATCAGAAAAATGTTATTTATTATGAAACACGTTGCGCTTGCTTCTTTTGGATAATGCATTGAAAAAGTGTCTTTCATTTGAAGTCTGGAACAAATCTTTGGAAATTATAGCTTCTTTAGTTTGTAAAAATATTCTACACTGCCGCTTGTATTTAAAAAACCTTTAAAATAGCTGAAAGATATAAACTATATGTTATAATTAAAAAAAATAATAATGAAAATAATAAAATACATTGGCTGCATTTTATCAAAATATTTTAAAGTCCAAATAATAGATGAACTTGTGTAGATGTAATTAATTATTTTAATTGATTTTAGTGAACTCTGAGATATCGATTTTATTGTGAAGTGATAAATGCAACCTCATTCAAGCATCGGAAGATTTCCCATAAAGAAGCAATAATCAGTGTTTGAAATTTTTGAAAAAGATCCACATTGTTCTAGACATTAAATGTCTAAATATGACATTTTGAAGAAAAACTGAAAGTGTGCAATGTTAAAAGGGAAAAAAGATTCAACATCGTTAGTTTGAGTATGTTTATTAACTAAAGTTTGCTATGATTTGTGTTTTTATCGTCTTTCTTTGTTAGAACTATAATAAATATATGGGAACGTCCACGGCAGAAAAAAATTTTTGCTGAAGAATTTTTTTAAACGGAAATATAAGTGTGATGCATCAATTTAAAGCAAAAGAGTTGAAGTATATGAATTTGTAAGTTTTAATTTCAAAAGAGCAAGTGTTTATTGAAAATGAGCTGGAAACTAAAAGTATAAAACTACATTTACATTTGGGCTTAGAATACAACTTATTGAAATGTATGATTTTTTTTACTTTTTAGAATTCAATAAAATTACTATGCGTTCAAATCAACAAACAATTATCATATCTTTAATATCTACATAAATAAAATCTTTTAGATAATGTCTTTAATATATTTTTGGCAGTATTTACACATTAATACTTAAATGTCTCAAGAGTAACGGAAATCATACAAAAGTTTTAATAAAAAAAAACTACTTAAAATTTTTAACCAAAACTTCTAATTCTCTGATTTCGAGGTATAAAACATATTTTACATTAAATATTTGGTGTATGCTATGCATGGAATAGGCTCTGGAAAGTTGTCACAAGAGTAACACATAATACTTTTGTCGATAGTTTTATATAACACTGCATTACAACCAAAACAAACAGAATGCTTAAAGCTTTGTTGTTTTTTTCTCTGCTATTAGAGCAGTTCTTGAAATAGTTTTAGCCATAACTAAGCTTATTTTGTAAATTTTAAGGATGATAAATTATCTTTATTAGTGTTTTTTTAATGGATGGATTTATTTTTATTCATTTTTGGTATTACGTAAGATTATAAAAGAATCAGGACAAGAAATTAAGGATATAATAAAACAACTCAACTAGATCATTTTTGTGTGCTTTCTTTTGGTTTGAAGCACATGGTCTTTGATTAGATATTTTATAGGCTTTGTAAAGCTTCGTTTACTGAATTCTGCTGTATAACCTACAGAGGTTCTTATAGTAACTCTTATGGAAAGGATTCTGATAGCATATTTTAAGGGAAAGATTTTAATATTGCTTCTTATACACAACATTGTTTTAAACAGCAGGAAAAATTCTGCTAAGCGCCAAAAATTGTAGAGAAAAAATAAGAATGAAATTGAATATGTTGTTGTGAGAAAGAAACTAAACAAAATATATTACGAAAACGTGAAGAAAAGTCGTAGAACCAGCAAAAGCTCCAGCAAGAAAACGGAAATATTAAGAAAAGGAAAAAGTAGAGAACTAGCTAACCTCAGATGCTGTAACGAAAAAAAATCTAACTCCACAGCTTTGAAGAATTTTATGTCGATGGAGATTTAAGAAGAGGTCATTCTTTAGGTAAATCTATGTTAGTTAAGCGTGAAAAAGGTCACATAATTTCATGAATTCTAAGGAACATTTAATAGGAGAATACGTTTTTTGTTTAAAGAAGCTTTCCTAAATTGAAAAATTGGAGATTCCTTTGCAGCTTTAAAGTCTAGTTTCATAAAGCAATAGAAAACAACTCATCAGGATATCTCCATTTGTTGCTGTCACGAAAACATTCAAGCAATTCATAATGTAGTAACTGGTGTATTTCCTGCATTGGATTTAATGACTTTGTCTGCCGAGATATATGATAATTAGAATTTAGGAATTCAGAATGTGTAATTTGCAGAGATAACATCGAAGAATTATTTGAAACAGAAGTCCATAATACATAACTTCTTATAAGTTATTGTAAATAGCAAAACATTGAAAGGCGTTTTGCTATTGACAAAACGTTTATCAACCTCTTCATCAATACTGTTACTTTTTAAAAACATTGATAAACGTTTTGAAAAAGTAACAGTTAAAGAAACCATTTCTGATTATTCAAAAATTTTTGAAAGCAACTAAATCCATTTCTGTCGCACACATTCATTGAAACTTATACAAGGGATTATTTTCGTAATGCCAAAAAATAAGCATTTCTCAAAGAATAGTTATGCTAGTGGATTTCCTGGAAACTGTTTTATTTTCATGCCAAGTCAAAATTTTGTTATGAAATACTACATTACTGGTCAAATCCACAAGTGACTGTATTTTCAGATTTTTATTTAGTATTATCCCAATGAAGTAAAATATTATGCTATTATTTTAGACAATGTAACGCATAAACAATTTTTTGCAAATGCTTTCGTATGCAAAACTTCAACATTGCATCTTTAAGGGAATTTGTATTTTCCTAAAATGTACCTGTTTTACTTTTTTATATGATGGTTGTACTTTCCAATTTAAACAAAACTATAACTATGCAAATATTCCTGCAATGAATCAGACTCCTTTCTCAATTAACTTAATTGGGCATATTTTTTTTTTCAAATACTTTTGGTATAGATGCTGTAGATTTATTTTGTGTTTTTGTATAATAATATATATGGAATGAAGTGCGTGCTAAAAAAGCAATTCTAAGATACACTGCTTAGTTTGTCAAAAGAAATAGAACAATAAAGTTTCATTACTTGGCGAGAAAATACCAAAAGCGAAGGGCTTTCAACAAATACAATTTGTTAAAACCATGAAAAATGACACTATCTACTACAAACCTTACGCTAATATGATTCGTACAAAGGATTTGTGTTTCATTAAGTAAATCATGATACAGGAGAAGTTACAAATGATATTATTTATAATGAAGACAATGACTTATTCTGTTAAGTAACAGAAACTGACAGGTTGTTATGTGGTTATAGTGTTTGTTAATTTTAGAATTGTTTACATTATTTTATGTTATTTTAAAATTAAACCATCCTTAACGGTTGTTCTCTATGGTAAATAGTTTTTTAAACTTTTTTTAATTATTTTATTTAGTATTTAAACTGAATTTTTGCTAAAATTACATTATGGACAAAATGTCACAAGAGTAACGTCACAAGAGTAACACTTAGCATTTTGCAAAATCAAATGTAACTAATTCATGCTATATCAGATGAGTTCAATGATTAATGTTTTTTAAAAAGATATAATTACTCTGCTATATTCAGTAAATTTTATTTCTATAGTCTCATATAATTCACAGAATTTCTGCGTCAAACACAATTTTTAAAAATTACATTTTTTTGTGGTCACAAAAGTAACAAAATTTTCATTTATTATCAAGGCAAGGAAAATGCTTTTTGTTACAAACTGTATATGGTTTATGAAAGTAGAGTACATGTATTTTTAAGTAGTTGCATCAAATTTATCCTAAATATAATTTGCATCACAAGAATTGGAAATATATATCGAAGTTTGCTCTGATGGTCACAAGAGTAACAGTGGACGTTCCCATATCTGCGTTATCTCGTTAAAAATGTGTAATTAAATGAAATTTCAATTCAGAATCTATAATAATTTTGATATTATCGCAATGCATATGAGATACTGCCGGGGGACACTTCTGTGACCGTAACTTTGATCGCAAACTCCGATGGCGTGATGGCAAACTTGTGTGACTGGAGAACTTGTATTTCTCAGCGATAGACCAGTTAAAATACTAGTTAAATAAGAAGTTTCTTCAGTATATGATTATATATATTTGTTATTTCATGCATTAAAGTGCGTTTAAATTTTGTTTATAAATAGTTTTATTTCCATTATTTTTCCTTTAGCATATAAAGCCATTTCTAAAGAAAATTACTCCTGCAAGATGCTAAATATTCTCTAATTGACATACAAACAATTTATAATAGGATTTAATAATCTCTTAATTATATAATACTTTATTATTTACTTAAAGAAAATAAAACTACAGAAGTTACAAGCTGCATTTATTCATTTCAAACATAAATAACATGTAAACATGACATGTACTGCTAACTAGATCTAGTGATCTGTTAAGTGGCAAACATTTTCCAACAAATTGAGAATACTGTAACAAAATTTCACAGTTTAGTAAGGTGACAGACGAAATTTTATTAACCCATTTATGCCTGAATTTTTTTTTCATATTGTTTTGGTAAAATAACTTTAAATTGTTGCAAAATGAACTGGAAAAATAGTAAAAAAAAATTATGCTAAAATATTTTTTGTATTTATTGATAAAATGTAAAGTACTAAATATGGGAATATCCATAAGTGGAAAAATACTTAATTATATGTTTTGTCTAAATTTATATAAATTAAGCTTCTAAATTGTAATCATATACTACACTTAGTATTTTATGAACTATTAAAAAATATATTTATTTCTTTACAAAGATTAATACCGTTACAAGCCATATTAATAATAAAATAAGAGTAATCGTATTTGAGGTTAAAAAACAATTTATTTCATAATTATCTTGAAAAGGACTTTACATAATAAATAAAATGACAAATCTCCTAAATGACAAATGGAAATATGTAACCATTTGCGCCTAGCGCTTTATATTTTGTACGTTACAAAAATACATAAAAAAGGCTTGAACATATAACTTCGCAATTTAAAAAAAGATACGTATTTAAAAGAAGTCTACAAGCTAAGATTATGAGTTATTTATTTGGATCCTTGATACAAAAAATACAAATAAACTTATTTTTTACATTTCGCTATCTTGAAAAATGAAAAATCTATAAACACCGAAAAAAGGCCTTCATTTATGTAAATAAATATCAATCTTATGCTGTCATCTCTTGGTACGTTATTAGATAAAGACATTTATAGACAAGTACTTCATACAATTTTCAGATTGTAAAGAAAAAGAAACATAAATATTTATTCAAATTCGAGACGTCTCAAAAATGGGACTCTAGGCATAAATGTTTTAAACAGTTCGTAAAGCGCATAATACGTTTGAAAACCCAAGTTATACAGTTACCATCTACATTCGTAAAATATCCTAAATATCTGGTCAGTTTTTTATATGATCTATACATTTGCGTGCAAAATATGTAGTATGACAAAAATTAGTTCATATAGGAAATGCATAACACATTTGAAAATTCCCCTTCAGAAATTTCCACCAGTAAACGGAAAACAAATGGAATTCTTTTGTGCGTCTCAGAATATGAACTATAGAATTTATACACAGCAATGAAATATACAAAATAATAATAATATTAGATAGAACGCATCAAGATTTGACAGTAAATAACTTGAATGTTTCAGTAGAAAAATTCTTGAATTTTTAATTAGTTGCTTTGAAATTAATTATTGAAATCGTGGAAAATTTCTATGTTGCATAATTGATTTCTGTTTCCTTAATGCGATAGTTGGTGCTGTCAGACAAACCTATTCAATGAAGTTAAAGAATTTTAAGTCTACAATTCACAACCAAATACGCTTGCTTTTTATCAGAAATTTACCTAAAAATATTGGGTAGAGGATTTATTTTTACTTACTCCAGTCTTATTTTTTTGAAAAAATTACCATATTTATTTTTATTTATTTGTTATTTTTTTAAGTACATGGCCATTAAAAGCTGCTTTGAATTTTATTTTTATCAGTCTCATTCTCTAAAAGCCTAAATTTGAAACTTGATACAGCTAACGATTTATAATATATATTTTTTATTATTTCAAGTTTATTTTACATTTTTATACATTTTTAGGGTTAAAAAGTAAAAACGGACCATTATAAGATTACTCCTATGTCTGTCTGTCTGTCTGTCACAGCCCTTTTACTCGTAAACTATGCAACGTAGAAAGTTCAAATTGGGGGAAGTAATAAAGGTTATTGACCCACATATTTACATATTCATAAATATTCATAAATATATCTAGGAAAAATGTAGAGGGGCTAATTAAGTTACTTGAAAAAAAAAATCTTTTCTTTGTATATCGTATGGGGTATCATGTGAAAGCTTTCGTAACGCTGAAATCAAAAATATATTTCATTTAATTTTAGGTATTATATTTTCAAAGTTATGGTGGAAAATGTAGTGCAAAAATATGTCCCCCCCCCCATCTAATTCCAAATCTATTGAAACTAAAATTATGTAAAAATTAGAGGTAGTAGACATTAATTTAAACCTTGCAGGAAAATTATAGCGATTACCCTATGTCACATAGTTTTTGAGAAAATCGCATTTTCCCGTTACACTGAAATTTCGATTTACGGGCTTCAGCAAAAGTGTTGAGCAGAGCTGGAGGTACCTATCGTAGCAGAAGTATAAAAGCATTGTTGATCATGAATTTCGGAAAAAATCGTCGGTAATTAGCCGATATATTAACCCTTAAAGACACGGACAGTTTGGACATGCATAATGACAGGGACGGCGTATTTGCTCTATGCTTCATCGGCTTTTAAAGCATAGATAACAAATTTTAAGTATATATTTATGTAATGGAATGCCCAGTAGCAGTATAAAAGAAATAGACGTCAAATTGTTAAAAACAGACTAATTTAAAGAGAAGTAATCACATAAATACTATGGGATTCGCGACTAGTTTCCATTGAGTGGCTCTCTCAATACACCTAGTATGTCTTAAAGGTTAAATGAAAACTATATGGAATAACAAATATACAGAATAGCTATATTTGCTATTATTTAAGTACCATATACCTTTGAACTTTCGGGGTATATCCATTTATACTTTTCTAGTATACAGGGTGCAAAGGAAAGTCCCTTTATTCTGAAAATACTTGTGAACGGAGTGAGCTACAGCTATGCAAGTGAGGGAACGGTATAGTAAAGCGACTACGCATGATTTAATGAAAACAACAGCAGCGCCCCCTAGTGGCAAATTTTGAAGATAGCCACTGCAAATTGAAAACGAAAAGAGATTGAGCAAAATTTCCAGTTAGAAAGTTTTAGAGCATCAATTAATTAGTAGACTACGACGTGTGGTTTACATGGATAAGATAAATCTTCGCCTGTTTACCCAAAAATGTTTGAAATCGATGCGCTCCATTTTGTGTAAACTAGGGATGCAAAACCGATGGCCCGAGGGCCAAAAGTGCCCCGCGAGGGGTTAACATGTGGCCCGCGAATTTCGTCTTATAACTGTAATTTTCTTTTTATAACTGGAAAAAGTTGCAATTTTTGTCCATATGGTCGCAGCAAAAAGTCGTGAATTTCGTCAATTTGCCGCGCAAAATTGAAAATTTCGTCAGTCAGATAAGAATTCCCTTGATCCGGCGTGGAAAAATCGCGAACCTAGATGATCGGACACGAAAAAATTGTGAATTTTGTCGATGAGGGGCGTAAAAAATAGCAAATTTCGTCGATTAAGCTCGAAAAAATCGCGAATTTCGTTGGTCGGACATGGAAAATTTTGTTGATGATGCGTTGGAAAATTACAGATTTTTTTTGATCGGCTGCGAAAAAACCGTGACTTTCGTCAGCCGCGAAAAAAAATTGCATATTTCGTCAGTAAGTTAAGAATCGTGAATTTCGTCAATGGGGTGCGGTAAATCGCGATTCCTATTAGGAGCGAAAAATCTCAAATTTCGTTGATAAAATTTGGAAAAAACGCGTGTTTTGAGTGTTTATCGGGAGAAAAAAATCGCAAACTTCGTCGATTATGCGCGTAATAATCGAAAATTTCGTCAATCGGGCACGGAAAAGCACCGAATTTCGTTCATCGAGCACGAAAAAATCGTAAATTTTGTCGGTAGGGCACGAAAAAATCGCGAATTTTGTCGATCAGGCACGGAAAAATCGCGAATTTTGCCGATCAGACACAGAAAAATTGAAAATTTCGTTGCTCGGGAGTGAAACAAACGCAAATTTCGTCGATCGGGCACGGCAAAATTGCGAGTTTTGTCGATTGGGCTCCGAAAATTCCCGAATTTCGTTGGTCGGAACACTATAATCTCGCAAATTTTGTTGATCAGGAGCTGAAAAAACGCGAATTTCGTTGATCAGGCACAGAAAAATTCATCAGTTTTGTTGATTATGCGAGGAAAAATTGTTGCAAATTTTGTTGATCGGATTGAGTTTCGTCTATCTCGAGAAAAAGTCGCATATTTCTTCAATTTGCAGCGGGAAAAAATAACAAATTTCGTCAATCGGTTAAGAATCGCGAATTTCGTTGATAGGCCGAGGAAAAATCGTCAATTTCGTCGATCGGGCACGAAAAAATCTCAAAATTCGTCGATAGAACACGGAAAAATCGCAAAATTCGTCCATAGAACACGACAAAATCGCGAATTTTGTCGATCAGCTTCGGAAAAATTGCGAATGATGTCGATCAGGCTCGGAAAAACCTCAAATTTCGTTGATCGACACCTCCCCCCCCCCTTTCCTTCGTTCATAAATTTCACCTTTTTTCGGCACTAGCCACTTTCATGTCTATGTTTGTTTTTTAGCACTATTAATAAAACAAAATTTACTGCTCCGAATAAAGCCAAGGAATATTATCACTCCTTGAAAATAACCCTTGCTATATCTCTGTTATACTATACAAAAGTAAACTGTTGACATATTCTTGCCAACTGCAGAGCTGCCACATGCGACTGTTTTTTTATTCTTTTCAACCCAGTATTTTTCTAAAATAAATTTTGAAGTATATTTCTCTTGCAAATGTCGGCAATGTGTGTGTTAAAAATTTCTGCTTTCAGAAAGTGGTGCCAGTTACAATTAAAAAATACACACCAGTTTCAGTCCCGCGACTGAATTGGATATGATGACTGGGTAGGGGAAACTAGAGGGGGTACTCCCCCCAACTGAAACCATATTTTGTATCTGTTTATAGACCCATAGATCAACTCCCCAAAACAGAATTCTCTCCGTGTTACTGATGTGGCCCTCGACAACACAGACATTTTTGTAAGTGGCCCTTCTCTTAAAAAGGTTGTGCACCCCTAGTGCAAAAGTTTGAATGGAATAGTCAGAAGTATGAAGAAATACGCACAATTTATGCTATAAATACGTACTTATCTCAATACATTTTGATAACATCACACAAAAAAAGAGACAAATTGTCTCACAGTGATAAAAAGTTAATATTCAGTATGTTCGAAAAGTTCGCAACTGCTCACGATACACGTTTTTATTCGTGAGAGTAATTCTGCATGCATATTTCTCAGCATGGAACGTGTATTGCAAGTCTCTTCAATACGACGACATAGATTTAACCCTTTCAAGGGCGGTGGCTAGACTGTTTAGCCATCTAATTTTAATTCCAAAACTGACTAATGGCACCAAGAAAATTTTAATAAAATTTTGCTTTTGTAATGAAAGTGCAAATTATCGGCTTTTTGTTTTCTGAGAAATTCGTTTGAATAGTCTGGTGTCAGTCAATTATTTCATCAGTTTACGAATAGAATTCTTCTGGCCCAGAAAGGGTTATTCTAAAATTTTAAATGTATTGGAAACTAAATATTTACAGACATTACAGCACAGTACAGCGTCACAATCTGAAATTGTGCACTGCTACATTTCCGGAATGTGAATAGGCAAAGTAGAATCGTCACTCATCGATTTCGGACATTTTTGGGTATGCAGGCGACGATTTATTTTATACGTTTGAACCACATGTCGTTTCGTACTAATTAATTGATGCTCTAAAACTTTCTAATTGAAAAATTTGCTCCACCTCTTTTCGTTTTTGCTTTGCAATGGTTATCTTCCAAATTTCGCCACAAGGGGTGCTGCTGTTGTTTGCATTAGGTCAGGCGTAGTCGCTTTACTGTACGTTACCTCACTTGTATAGCTGTAGCTCTCTCTGTTTTCAAGTATTTTCAGGTTAAAGGGACTTTTCTTTGCACCCTGTATACTATACAGCTATACCCAAGCCTACGTTGTATAGTTTTTACAAAGTCTTAGTATTCTTTTAGCAACGGTATTTTTTTAATAATACACTTAATAATTCATATATTATTGTACGGAACCCTCTGTGCGCGAGTAATACTCGCACTTGACCGTTTATTTATATACTAAACTGTGGATATCAACGTAATTTCTTTTATAGTTCTTATTTGGATATTTTCCTATCTTTCCGTTTTATTTTTTATTTTTTACGAAAAAGAAAAGCAAACTTTTCTTTCTGACACACACATATATATTCTTGATAATAGTCAAAAAATATAAGAAAGATTGCAGATCAGCTCAATTTATTTAATTGATACTTACATGCAAAATATTTACCTTAAATATTTTAAATATAACATTATTTTTATTTTTTTAATTTTGTTCAGTGTTAAATTTTATTTAATTATGAAGCATACAGATATTTTTTTATTTTTTACGGAAAAAGAAAGGGAAACTTTTCTTTCTGGCACACACACATACATATTCTTGATAATGGTCAGAAAATATAAGAAAAAATTGTCAATCAGCTCAATTTATTTAATTGATAATTACATGCAAAATATTTTAGTTTAAATACTTTAAATATAAAGTTATCATTATTTTTTAAATTTTGTTCAGCGTAAAATTTTATTTAATTATGAAGCGTTCAAATAATAATTAAAATAAAATAAATATCTTATAACCTTTCCTCCTAATAAAATATGTTATTATTGAAATAAATTATCGCCAGAAATATTACAGAACACATTTTGCTGGCCGTTGGGATTGATCCTGTGCTCTCTACAAAAATTCAGAGCTTTAAACTGCTACTTTAGACCGTTCGGTCACCAAGAATTCGTTCAAGTACCAAAATTGAATAGGTTCAAAAACGAAATGATCGAATTCAGAAACAATTTTCAACTATGTTAAATAGTGTAAAAAATAGGAACATATGAAGTTACATTGTGCGTCCGGTCATTTTTTATTGCTACTAAGTCATTACCTAGCTTACAAAAAATATATATAGCGTAGAAGTAAGAAGCACTTGGAGTCGACGAATATAATTGGAATGTCAGTATTATTGTCTAATACAGATTTTATTTTGTTGTTATTCTGTCATATGTTAATTCTAAATAAAAGCGATTAGAAGCTTCTCTACATAACACTTTGAGGTTAGAATCGATTCTCTTTTATCATTACCCATAAACTAATTTAATTCACCCCAATCTTCGAACGCCCCATTTTTTATAGCTTTTGCCTCAGCAGTAAAATTCATCATGGAAATATTGTAACAATTTCTTTCTTCATATGATAAAGCTAAGTGATAAGATTACCTGTTTAGAAACAAGTATCTCATGAACAATAATTGTTAATAAATAAGCGTTAGTACGGCATTTATGGCACATTCAATCTAGGTATTCTCAGAGGAAAAATGATTTTATGCGTACTTTTTTGAAAAAGTTTGCTGAAACAAACAAACAAAAAAAAAATATTAGATAAAAAGGATATATAAATACCTTAAAATGACACTAAATCTCTTTTTTTCGTTCTCTAATAAAATGAAAATAAATAATCTGTCACGGGTTAAATTGTTTTGTGAAGTTTTACTTCGAGAAGTATTTTGATTTTTTTTTATATATACATAATTTGGATATTTGAAAATTAATTTTCAGTAAAAATAGTAATATTATTTTACATTTTAAGGTGTTCGACAAAAGATTTTTGTTTTTGTGCGATGATCTTTCGTCTAAAAATTTCTTTTTGTGTTAGCGCAACCATAATATAATTTACGTATCAAAATTTATAAAAGGCTTCTACTAAGAACCCACCTAAAATGTCAGTTTAATGATGAGCTGACTGCAGAAAACAGAGACCATAAAATAAATGGCACCTTTCTGTCAGAGAGATAAACAGATAAATTAGGTTTAGTATACAGGTTGACACAAAAAGAATAAAATGCGCTTTAATTTTTAATTATATATGCAATAAAGTGAATGATTATGTTTATAAAATAATCCCAATATTAATTTTCTAAAAGTGCATCTTCGAAATTTTTATGCGATAACCCTAGACAAAATTTGACAGTTAGAAAAATTTACATTTGCTACTACAAGATCATTACAAACAGTTTCATACCTATATCTTTAAAATTTAATGAGTTATTCTTAATTTATAGATGCGGATTGTGATTTAGAACTATGTACAAAATAATAAATGTTTTTTATTTCGTAATAAAAGGGAAACACGGATGATAGTACATAGACAGTTCACATTAAACAAAAAGATAATTGATGCAGTAGCATTATAAATGGTGTTTTTGCGATGACTTTGTTGTATCAAAAGGTTCAAATTTCTAATTAAAAATTTTTCTTTAGGACGGGGGACATATAAAAATCCAAAACGTGTAGCATTTTCGAAATTACGGGGAGGATATTTGCATTACTTCAATAATATTTTCAACTTTTTTATGAATGGTTTTTCAACTTGCATTTCATGTTTATCCCAATGAGATAAAAAGTTAAAGCGCCTTTCCTCATTCTAAATTCATTGAAGTTCGTTACAAAGTGACAGAACAGCAGTTCTTAAACTCATAATTAGCACTCTTTTTTCGCATTTTCGTATTTAGCTTAAAGCATTGTTATGCTTAGAACATTTAGTATTTTAAAATAAACGGTACTTGTAACTTTTTAGTAGAATAATGTTCACCATCATAGACTAATCACATAATTTCTCATAAAACAATACAAAGAATCAGATGGAGGTTTCATCGGATTTTGTTGTCGAAAATTAATTACATTCTGATACATAACTCAAACTATATTTCCTGCATAATAGTAATCTTTTACATGATATAATAGAACCATTTTACTCAATTACGTTAAATATGTCTTTAAAGATATTCGTAATTACTATAAACATGACTTAAAATATTTGCATTTGTACATAAAAGAATTAGAAGGTTTAGAGAAACAGGACCAAATTCTTGGTTTTTTAAAATTTCTCGTTATAATCTTCCACTCTCCTGATTTCTTTACAATGTCTTCTTAATGATTCAGTTAAATAGTATGCATTTCCAACGCTTCTCCTTTTCTTAAAATATAAAATCAATCCTTTTTGTTCTTGAACTAAAACGAAATGTTTTTGGAGCCTGAGACTACTTTTATATTTAATTATAGATAAGGGAACACGAAGACAAAAGAAAAATATAATGACTAAATTTGTTTCAAATATTTTGTATAACATGCAAGTATAAGCATGATCAATTATAATTTTGTATCTTTTAGTGATAAGATAACAGTATTACTTGTTAAAAATTAAAGGACGATGTAATTTTCTTTTCTTGAAACAAATTTTGTTTACGTCTTACGAATAAAAAATAAAAATAAAACCGTTAACTTTAAACTGCTGCCAGATGTCTCATAGACAGCTGTCTTTTTCAATATTCTCAGCTTAACTATAGATACTGATGAAATTTTCCTTCGCTTGAAACCATAGTACTCTCGCCAGATACTTCTAAATAGATGAATTTTAATTAATTATAATCGATTATATATCTAATAGTTCTTAGTTAATAGTTTGTACAGAAACAATATCATTTGAGTCAATAGAACTTTTTACTCATTTTTTGAACAAGCGGTCTCAAAGATCGCTCTCAATAGTTATGCGACAATTTCTGTCACAGCTGGTAAGAGCACATACTAGTCACGCGAAGAAACTCTAAAGCTAATGTTAAACCAAAGTGCGTTTCTTTCACATTTACTCGTTTCCATTTTAATCTTTTAAGGACATTTTATATGTGATAGCTGAGATTAAACTATAACACTCTCCGTTTGTACTTTTTCGATTTTGATTGTATTTTTAGGATTTCGTTCATCTGACGAAACAATATATGTCTCGCTCCTCTGTCTGTCTGTCCGTCCGTCACAGAGCCCGTTCTCATAAGCTGCATATGTTGGAGAATTTAAATTTTGGATTGCGCCTACCTATCTCGGGTGCTATGGGCCCGATCCACCTCACTAATATATCTAGTAAAGGATAGTTTGTAAAACGGAGTTTCGTTCTTATAGAGGTCTGTTTAGAATAGAATGCGCCCCTTGGTTGCGAAATTTGGAACTAACAGATTTTGCAGAAATATAAAGTCTGCGCAATCTGTGATTACACTTACCCACTTTTTTTTTTTATTAATTCCCTTTCATTTTCGGAATGGGTTCTGAAATAAGAAGAAATTTCATAACAAAAATCTACAAAATCCAAAAAGCACAAAGTAACAATTTTAGACATCGAACTCAGATATCCCAAGCAAGAAAAATCATTTACCATATTAAAATGCAAAGGAGAAATTTGAACATAACGCTCCAGTAGTTTTAATATTAGTTGCGAGTTTCTTCACATAACTAGCGTAAACTCCTAATAGTCAAATTAATTAAAAGAATAGTTAACCGATTTTTTTATTTTCCAATTTATATAATGCGATTTTTTAAAAAATATTTTATAGGCAATTAAAAATTTGTTTTATTTTATGGGTGTTAAATTTAAATGAGAAACTGTCAAAAATGTAGATAAAAAGCATTTAAAATTAATCGTGAAACTGTATGATAAACGAAATATCTTGTGCTACATATAGTTAACTTAAAACGAGCCAGTTGCCCTTCGTTACATTGCACGTGCCCGGTAGACAAGAAAAAGTGCAATATAACAGACTTAATTATAATTTTAAAAAGATGCTAAAATAGAGGTAAATGTTTTCCCTTTGCGCTAAGATGTTACATTTTCCCGCGGCCGCCATCTTGGATTTCTTGACGATGTTTTGTTGACGTTTATCGACAAGGCAATCCCAACGACTAACGCGTTCTGGCAACCCCATTAAGTCTAACATGCGCATTCGCTACTTGGTGACATTTATTTGGCGGAAAAGGGGTTTTAATGCCAAGAAAAAATTCAAGATGGCGGCCGCGGGAATATGTAACATCTTTTCCTATATTTGTCTCCAAAGGTTTTGTTTATATGCATTTAAATTTTTTCTTAACACAATTTATTTAAAATATGAATTAGTATAATTATTGTATACGACACATGTACCATTGTACCGGGGATATGGGGCCTAGTTTTTACAGGATTCTTCGATAAAGTGTCTTCGAAATCTTTAAATAATTATTTGAAAAATGCGGATAACGCAAAATATTTTGTTTTCAGCAGGCACGGAAAAATAGATATGTATGAATAACCTTCAATTTGACAGAAAAGCTGCTTTATCTCCCTGCATGTTGTCACAGTAAAACAATTAGTCCTCATCATGACTAAAAATTATAGTCGAAACGCCACTTGAGGGTTTAATGTGGAGCCGCGAAAAGTTTTTTTGTATCTGATTGTCTTTTGTAATAATGATAACTTGGGATAACGTCCGCAAAAATCCTTTAGTATATCCTTTAGTATAATTATATATGTATATATGTATCCCTATATGTATCCTTTAGTTTGCCATTTGCAAGATATATTTGTAGGGTACCAGGGGCGGACTGGCATGGTTTGGCCCACCCCGCTAGACTTATGCGTTGGCCCACCAATCGACAACCCCATTGTTAAAATGTTTGAATACTGACTACCCTTTGTATATTGATTAATGTTTGTTTATAATATCAATATACAGGGTGGCTACTAAATACTGTTACAAATATTCAGTCATTTTATTTTACAAATATAAAATAGAAAATGATAACTACACTAACATGATGAACATCAGAGATGAAAGTTTAACCGGAAATAATTTTAATCAAATTGACTGCCATCGTTATCGATTACCAAAGATAATCTCTTATGCCATTGTCCGACTGCGGCACGAATCATTTTAAGAGGTAGTCGGTACCATTCACACAATATGGGAGCTTTGAGAGAGTCTAAACATCTGTGTTTGTTGCTATTTACTTTAGCCTCTAAAATCCCCAGACGTAATAATCTAAAGGATTTAGATCCGGTTGAGAAGGTGGCCAATCTTCTTGCATGATAAAGTTCGGACAGGTGACAGGGAGCCAAGCCTGTGTTGATTTATCTCGGTGCGAAGGTGTAAAATCTTGCAGAAATATCCAATTCTTTTGTAGATACAACCTGTCAGCATGAGGTAATAAATGTGTAGCCAATATGTCCTGTTTGTAATATTCGCATTGATTTTTATCCCTTTATCGATGAACTTCAAAGGCAATTTTCCATTGTTTGACACTGCAGCCCAAACCATAACAGAATTCTTGTTCTGAAAGCGTTTAGCATTTCGAAAGGTTTCAGGTATATCCTCGAGGGTTGCTAAATATACGATATAATTTTTAGCATTATAACACTGTTAAGTGCAAAATAACTTCCCATCAGAAAATATTATTCTGTCAACACTTTTCCTACCATGCCGCTTCATCAATTTCTTCCTTCTTTGTAATTTTTTTATACTTTGTTCAGCAGTCAATCCTTGAATTTTTCTTTTGCGATAAGAGCAATAACCCAGATCTTCATTTATAATAACTTGCATAGTTCTGCAATTCACGTTCTCTTCTGCAGCCATTTTATTTGCAGAACGTTGTGGATTTCTTCACACCTTTTCGCGAATTCTTTTGATGCGCTCTATTGTAAGAACTGAGCGTGGACGACCAGACCTAGATCGATATTTACGTAGCTATTAGTATCCAATAATCGATTTATAGTTTTATATATAAATGTTCCATAAAAACCAGGGCATTTTGATTCCTTAAAGGTTTTACCTGAGAAAAACCTGCGATCAAAGAACTGTTTAATCATCATTCTTTTGGCTTCCCTCTTTAAAATAATTTTAAATATCCGCTTTATAACCAAATTCGTCTGCACTAATAGAAGCTTGCCAATCCCTAAAATAGAGAAATAAATTGTTTTCCCAAACGATTAAAATTAATTCGTATTTTTTGGAGTGTAACAGTATTTAGTAGCCACGCTGTAGTAGCTGAAAATTGATTAGTTTGTTTTATACCCTCACTACTAACTAATTAGAATGTGAGATATATGGACAATTCTTTTGAACTAGAGGCAACTTCCATCTATTATCTTATCATAATCGTAATTTGGTTGATTATCTCCAGAACTACTGGGTAGATTTTAATGAAATTAGGTTTGTAAGTAGGTTGATAGAAAGCAAAAAAATAACCATTCAACAGTTCTCGCGTAATATTCATCAGCGTCTGAAGGTATAAAACAGAGTTTACAATATTGAACTAAAAAATGAGTTAATAGGGTATGTTTCCCTCTTACAGTTATACAGCTCCCACAACATGAATTCATATTGGAAATCAGGCTGTTTATGAGTCCCTGTGGCAGTTAGTCTCACTCCTCCAGCAACGCTGTTTTCAAGCACTCAGTGGTTCTGGAAGGTGGAAAGTGAGTTCTAATTGTCCTCCCCAGAACGTCCTAGACATGCTCTATAGGATTTAGGTCTGAAGATCTGACGGAACAATCCATCAAATAAATATCCTCACTTTCCAGAAATTCTTCGACCAGATGAGCTCTATCTGGGCGCGTGTTGTAGTCCATTAAAATGAAGTCATGGCTAACTGCATCCCTGAAAAGGCAAACATACGGTACAAAGATATCATCATTACACCTCAGACCAGTCACAGAGCCTTTGCCAAACATAGGGAGGGGTGTGAGCTCATTCAACATGATGCCTGCCCAGATCATCAAACCTCCTCTGCCATAGTGGTCTCTTTCTCGGACGTTGGGAGGCAAGTATTGGATCCCTGGTTTTCTCCAGATGAAAGTACGTCGAGAATTAGTGTTTAGGTTGAACCGAGACTCATCAGTGAATAGAACAGTCCCTTAATGATCCCTCGTCTAAAGTCGATTATCTCTGTATCATGATAAACGGGTCTTCCCGTGCGCAGAAGTGAGCTGACGCAAGCAGCAGGTCTTATTACAAACAGCCCTCTGTCATGTAGTCTTCTGCAAACAGTAACCCTTGAAACTCGGCTTTTTGTAGCCGCATAAATGTCACGAGAGGCTTGGGAAGATGCTGTACTCCTGTTACCCCTCGCTGTAATAGATAAATAGCGATCTTTATTGGCCGTCGTGGCTCTTGTACGACCTTGTCCAGGCTTTCTCTCTATGGATCTGGTGTCCTGAAACTGTTTCCATAAGTTCGATACGACGTTGAGCGTTACATTGAAGTCACCAGGAATTTACACTTGAGACTGCCTTGTTTCCAGTCTCCACGCTATTCGTCACCTCATTCCAGCATTCAAACGTTGGTGGTAACTCATTTTTACTTTCTTCTATCTTCATTAGAAGAAAGTATTGTAATCGAAATTTTTTTTCGACGGATTTACACGTTTTAGGGGTCAGAGATCCCAAAAAAATATGTTTATAGAAAATTTCTGTCTGTCCGTGTGTCTGTCGCCATTGTACCATCAAAAAGTGTATGAATTTATGCATAGAATTGAACCAAATTTTTATTTAAAGTTTTTGGCTATGGCTAGCAGGTCCTGCCTGAATTTGAAAAAAAATTCGCCGGGAGGGGGCGCTGCAATAGCGATTTTGTGCGATTTTGAATATTGTACCATAAAAATGTGTATGAAGTTATGCATAGAATTGAACCAAATACTTATTTTAAGTTTTTGGCTATTTCAAGCAGGTCTTCCCTTAATTTGGAAAAAATAGGCCGGAAGGGGGCGCTGTAATAGCGATTTTTGTACTATCGAAAAGTGCATGAAGTTATGCATAGAATTGAACCAAATTTTTTTTGTAAGTTAACGGCTATGGAAAGCAGGTCCATCCTTAATTTGTAAAATATTCGCCGGTAGAGGGCGCTGTAATAGCGACTTTTGTGCCAGTTTGAATATTGTACCATCGAAAAGTGTATGAAGTTATGCATAGAATTGAATCAATTTTTTTTTGTTTGTTTGTTTTTGGTCATGGCACGAAGGTCCACCCTGAATTTGGAAAAATTACGCCGGAAGGGGGCGCTGTAATTGCGATGTCTGTACCATTTTCATTATTGTACCACCGAAAGTATATGAAGTTATGCATATAATTGAACCAAATTTTTTGAGTATGTTTCTGACTATAGCAAGCAAGTCCTCACTGAACTTGAAAAAATTCCGCCGGAAGGGGGTGCTATAATTGCAATCTGTATGCCATTTCCATTATTGTACCATCGAAAAGTGCATGAAGTTATGCACAGAATTGAACTAAATTTTTTGTGTATGCTTCTGGCTATGACAAGCTAGTCCTCCTTGAATTTGAAAAAAAATCTGCCGGAAGGGGGGGGGGGCGCTGTAATAGCGATATTTGAGCCATTTTCTTTATTGTACCATCGAAAAGTGTATAAAATTATGCATACTATTGAACCAAAATTTTTGTGCATGTTTTTGACTTTGGCCAATAGGTCCTCCTTGAATTTGGAAATACTGCGCGGTAAAGGGGCTCTGTGATAGCGATTTTTGTACACTTTCTTGATTTTTCGTAGTTCTATTGTGCATCGGTGGCTCGTGAAGCGGCAGGAACTGGCTTCCTGCTAAGCCGGCTGTTCGCAAACAGCTGATAGCAACAGAATAAGGAAAAACTAATAATTTTAACAAATATCGTGATATAGATTAACTCGTTTTTAGTCCGTTTATTTGACTGAAGATGAAATTTATGGATAAAAATCCAAGTATTGAACTAATAATATTGAAGTATTAGCATGTGTAACTAGGTTTTGAAATATTAAGATGTATAAGATAGAAGAAAGTTTTAGGATTGGCACATCCAACTAGTTACTGTTTGCTTTCGAATTTCACCGTATGTAGCAAAAAAACACTAAGGTATTCGGCGAGGTGTGCGAGCGGACAAAACGTGAAAATTGCCACGCTCACTTACAAAGCCTGTTCTTCTACTCGCAACTCGCTCCGCCCATACACACATGTACGCTTACGTGTTCGACACTGAATAAATGTTCAATAAATAAATGTTCGACACGTCTTTGTCTTGGATAAATACGACCATAGGCATCCCACTCGCACAATAATTCTAATGCACAAGCTAGGCCTTTTTTACATTTCTTATTAACTTTGCAGCGATCCTCATCATCTTTAATGTGTTCTTCTGAATCGCTCATTTTTTTGCTGTAAGCGGCGTAGAGCTCACTACGCCGAGATTGTTGCTGCAACAGCGACGGATTATAGTGTGTATAGTGCCGGAAAAATTGCAGCAATTCTCTTCTGGCATAGTCTGTCATGACTTTCGCCAAGCCAGAGTACTAAAAGTTTTTTCTGCAAGTTCATTTAAAAATGTAACCACACTGAAGCAGCGAGAATCGAATCACGCAATGTCTTTCATGGGCAAGTCATTTCCAGTAAATCGTGTATTCAACTGGTGAATAGCTGTGTATAAAATGACATTATAAACATTTCCCTTAAATAAGTCAGATGAGGATCCGATAATACATCTTGTCTCATCATGAGAATATTCACCACATCGACGTTTCGCTATATATTCTCTTTTCCGGTAGGAAACTCTCAATTTCAATGGTTTACTCCTTTTCCATTAGTTGCTTCCGAAGATTTTCCGCAAATTCCGAAGTATTTTTCATAGCCATATCAAAATTATGTCATTTGTGCAGGAGATTGGATTTCAGGGTTTGGATTTTGTTAGCAGGAGTTAAGTATCCAAGGCCACTTATCTATGCAGATACTTCGATGTGGGCATAGATGTATTGAATAGGTCGCTTAAAATGGTTGCTATTAATATATGCTGAAACTTGCACCAATTATCAATCAGTGATCTTGCCCAAAAAGATACATGTGACGGGAAATCGGCCATTTCGGTGATACCTTGTAGACACTTAAGCAATTTTAATAACTTATATTGATCTTTAAAAGATTTCGAAGACTCTCCAAACATGCTATTAGGTGCTCGATCCTTAATCCACCACACAGTAGCACTTACATTTTGTAATCGGCGAAGAAGTTTATTTCCACCTACAGGTTCCTTATTCAGTGAAGTCCATGCTTTCATTCGCTCATATCACTCTGAGCTAAACATGGTTGTAGCTTACATTAAGACCAAGAAGTCCGTTGTCAATTTGCAACATTCTGTTGCATCTGCCATGAACAAATTAAGCACATGTGCATATCAATAAACATGCTGTATATTTGGATTGTCTTTTTCAGTTGTACCTGCAGACCTTTATATCTCCCACTCATATTTGCTGCACCATCAAAAGGAGTGCCAACTATTTGTGATGAAGGGAGTTTAAACTTTAAGTTCTTCTTTTACTTGGAGATAGAAGGCTTTCCCTGTTGTTTTGGGGGCATCAACCAATTTTAAAAACTAACCTTCACTTTACCACGCTGCTCATAACGAACACAAAGTGCCAACTGCTCCATTATCGATATATCTTTTGTGAAATTTACTTCCATACTGAATGGACCTGACTGTTTTTCATCATAGGGAATGTTCATTTGGATCTGAATGGAGAGATAAGCACTTAACTGATTTATAAATTACTTGGACAGGAATGTGATCAACGAACCTCTTCCATGCCATTTGGGGTTTTCATTTTGTTCTTCTTTCAGATCTATCTATCTTTCATCATACTTTCTGAAGATCCTCTTTCTTGACTTCTCTCCATAGTCTGTGCTACATAACCGTGCAAAATGTTATTATATTTACATAACAGCATTACCAATTGTAAAAAATTGCCATGTTTAACATCTCTGTTATTAATGTCTGCCACTGCCTCCTCTCGTTTTTCTCTATAAGCTAATCCATGCCTCCCGAGATCCTTGATCTGTAGATTATTCCTAGATAGGTAAGCTAATCCTTGCCTACCTATCTTTTGTTACTGCGCAAGGTTCCGCAGGTAGACCCATCCCACCGAACAACTTCCCAACCTTCACCGACCATGTGTCCTTTTTACGTTATTCCCTTTCTCTCGGCTTCTATACAAAATGAGTAATTTGCACAGATCTGGCAAAAATTGCTGATGGGAGAGGGAAGGTAGAAATTAAGACTTACCCAATAAAAACAAGTAGGAAATTGCTCGTCAAACATGGCAAATGAGGTGCGTTCGTACCATAACTAGTTTTATAATTATTTTTTGCACCCCATATTGTACTGAATGTATATTTTTTTGCGCTTCATAAGTGCATAATCTGTAACATCATTAAAATGCACTTGCAATATTTTTTCCCATTCCTTGTAATGTAACGGAAAACTTTTGACTGTCCCTGTCATTAAACTATACATCCGATTTTCATAAAATTTGAAATGGCTCGACAAAACTTTGCAACAATTATATATTTAAAATTTCAGACCATTCGGAAGGCTGTAACATCATTAAAATGCACTTGCAATAATTTTTTCTCATTGGCCGTAATGTAACGGAAAACTTTTGACTGTCCCTGTAATTAAACTACACATGCGATTTTCATAAAATTGGAAATGTCGGGACAAAATTTTGCAGCAATTATATATTTAAAATTTCAGACCATTCGGAAGACTGTAACAGCATTAAAATTCACTTGCAATAATTTTTCCCATTGGCCGTAATGTGAAGAAAAACTTTTGAATGTCCCTGTAATTAAACTATACATCCAATTTTCATAAAATTTGAAATGGCTCGACAAAATTTTGCAACAATCATATATTTAAAATTTCAGACCATTCGGTTGGGTAGTTTTTGCTCTGTTATATGCGGACGGACGGACGGACAGACGGACTGAACGACGACTATAGGTGCTACGTATTTATATAATTACGAACGCACCTAAAAAGGGGGGGGAAATGCTTTACGGAAGAAAAAGGAAAAGAAAAATTGAGTTTCATAATTTTTTTGTTTTGTTTTATTAAAAAGAAAAAACTACAAAAATGTAATTTTTTTGGCCTATCCTGCTACCAAGAAAAATTAAATTTCATATATGTATATATATATATTAGTTTCATTGAAAAGAAAAAAAAACTTTAAAAAAATGTATTTTTTTTTTTTTTTTTTTTTTTTTTTGCCCCTCTACACCCGTTTGACCCGCCTCGCTACCAAGAAAAATTGAGTTTCATATTTTTTTTTTTTTTTTTTTAGTTTTATTGAAAAGGAAAAAAACTTTTAAAAAATGTATTTTTTTGGCCCACTACACCCGTTTGGCCCACCTCGCTACCAAGAAAACTTGAATTTCATAATAATTTTTTTTTAGTTTTATTGAAAAGAAAGAAAAGTTAAAAAAAACTTATTTTTTTGGCCCACTACACCCGTTTGGCCCACCCCGCGATCGCGGGTTAGCGGGGTGGGCCAGTCCGCCCCTGTAGGGTACACCATATTAGCTTTACAGTTTTTGGTATAATTTGGACGATTCGTTTCTTTACAGAAACTATGAAAATAATTCGGATATATGTGCGTTGTTGCTTTGAACTACACCAATATGCTTTCTGTAGAAAAGGGTTAGTATAGCATTATATTGTTTATTTACAGGAACATGCAAAATATTTTGCTACCATTACCGCCTGTAAAAGTAATTGATTGAGGTAGGCATTAACGATGCCGTCTTATCTCTATTATAATGAAATTATTAAACAAGAATATATGAACAATGGATATATCAGCAATAAATGTTTGCGTTTTATAACAATGCTTGCATTTTTACAACAAACATATCGCGAATAACAATAATGCTATCTAACAATAAAATAAAAATCGCAATTATTTTAACAATAGAACAAGAATGAGACAAGTTCTTTTTGGAAATTAAATTTTATCATTCACGCCAGTGTCAGAAAGGACACCTAATTTAGTAGGTACAGAAAACATACTGCTCTTGTGACACATTTATACACTGAACTTAAAAAAGAATGGATCAGTAAAAACATTTTATGTCGTAAACCTCAAGCAAATTCATCCACCTCCTGTAAGTATTTGCGATTATATTTTAGTTATGTGCATAATGATACATATATGTCAGAGATGTATATATTTTCTAAGATTATTAAACTATAATTCTTCTTGGTTTGAATTTATATTGTCAAATATTTCTTTGTTTTATATCCAAAAATATTTAAAAAGTTAATGATATGTTGCTTTTCGAATATATGAAGTAATCTAAATTTTTATTATAGGTATACATATTTTTTATTAAAAATGTGTATTCAATAAGTATACTTGTGGATAGCCAAAGAAAAATTCTGAAATAATCTAAAAGTCAAGAGAAGAAATGCTTCAAGTGAGGATGAAAGAGATGACCATGAAACAAAGAAATAGAAGAAAATATGTACATCAGAGTTATGTATGATTCTTAAAATTAATTAACTAAAGTTTTCATTGTTTGAGTTAATAGTGTAAAATATTTATTTGTTTCAGGCCTACAAATAATGATAAAGATTGTTCAAAGATATGTTGATCTTAAACATTAAAATGACACATTTCTAGGTGATCTGGAAGATTGATACAGGTATACATATATATATTTTTTAAAAAGATGCCATAAAAATATGCGTCCCTGTAAATTATAGAATGCATGAAGTGATCTGGAGGCTAAAAGATAAAAACGTTTCAAGCGAGAATTCAGGCAATTGGAAAGAAATGAAGAATCAGGTACATCGGTGGTTTATAAATTTCTTTTTAGTAATAAACTAAATATGTTTGGGACTGAATATGTAATTTAAAACGAGGTGAAAACCGTCGAACTTCGACAAAGAAAATGTTTAAAAAGGAACTATTGCAACGAATTTATAATAAACCTGCAAAAATAAATAAAATATAAAAGGATCTTGCTTTCGCTAGTCTAATTCTTCAAAGAAATATCTTTTTTTTACCTATAGTTGCCGAAATTATTTTTTCATACGCTTCAATTCTTTAAATTATTAAAAAATTAAAATTTATTCGTGTACATAATCAGTAACATATAATCAAGATAAATAATTACGAAACAGTTATCAACTGAGGTTTGTATGCTTCGTAATGCGAACAAAAAATTAGCAAAAATGATTTGTTTTTTAATCAATCTTAGAATTTTTTCTCCCATGAAATCTAAACCTAACGTAATTTTCACCATCGAAAAATGTACATATACACCTCTCATATTCCTTTTTAATATTTAAAAAAATATTTTACCGCGCAGAAGTTTAGTAACAAATACGTTTCCAAACTTGAAGTCTGCCAACTACAACTTTGCATGTGAATATTTGTGCTCTTGACTCGAGGTTCAAATCTCAGTACCGATGAGTAAAAATTCCTGAATTTTATATCTTTTGGACTCATATGTAAGACGATGTTTGGTTTTCATAAAGAAAATGACTGTTTTCTTTTAAATATGACGCCGTTTCCCTTACTGAAGCGTTTCGTTTAGCTTATTGAACTCAGTGTCTGCGAATGGAAAATATTGAAATAAAACAGATTTAAGAAGGAAAATGCATGTTTTTAAAAGTGTAAACAGATTCAAGAGGGGAAATTTCGTGTTTTTAAAAGTGGACGTCATTTACTGTTATTATTAATTATAATGATAAAATAGTTTCAATCAAGATATAATAGACTAGCAAACCCCGCGGCTTTGCTCGCGTAATAGTTGAAATATGCCAAGTGATATTTGCATGACTATTGTTTATTAGAAGAACACTTTTTGGAATAATTCAAAAATTACAAATTAAGCTACATTTTGAATAAACTTCATTATAAAAGTGCAATAGACAGAAATGAGATTTTAATTAATAAGAAGAACTAAAACGAATTCCAAATAAATGGAAATTTAGAAAGTATTTTGAGTCTTTTATGTTCATTTCATACGCTCATTTCAGTATTCATTTGAAGTTTTGAATTTTTTTAAAACCATCTTAACACATTTGCTTCTTAAAATTAACCATCATGTCAAATTCCAAGCTTCTTGTCTAACAGTCTACCACCTCTCTGGTGTTAGTGGCACCAACATAAAATTCCGAAACAGAATTGAAATAGAAAAATGTTAAAACAGAGACTGTCACCATTAATTCGCCAACATTAACCTTGAAATCTGTTGGTATTCCCTAATATTCCATAGAAAACGGAATTTAGATGCTTTTAAAGGCTTTCTTGCTGCTCCTGCCATGCAGGTGGTACTGACACTGGCATAAAATATAGCCCGAATAGGACCAGGGACTATCACTCTTGATTCGCAACCAATAACTTCTGTAATCGGTTTATTATTTCCTGAGATTCCATAGAAATCGTAATTTAGGACTCTTTTAGAATGCTTTTCGCTCCTTCCTTCGCTTCACACCTTTTTAATTTTGAATTTATTTTCGTCTGTTCTATTTCGACTGTACCGCAGAAATTGCAATTTAGAAAGATTTTTGCTCCTGCAACCCTCTAGGGGTTGTGGCACCGACATAAAATCTAGCTTATGTTTGAGCAGGCTCTTTAGACAATTCTTAGAAAGCATTTGCATCTTTGAAGTAATTACCATTCCAAATTTAAAATGTTAGACCCCCTCAGTAACACAAAAAAGCAATTTAGAACATTCTTTGCTCCTGTAACCCCAGGTGGTAGTGACAACAACGTAAAATATAGACTATGTTGGAGCGCAGACTGTCACCCTCAATTTGAAATCATTAATTCTGAAATCGGTTTATATTTCCTGAGATTGCGTAGAAATCGCTATTTAGAACGTTTTTAGAACGCTTTTCGAACATTTTCACACCTTTTAAATTTCGAATTATTTAGGAAATGTTCTTAGAGATCATTTGTATCTTATAAGTAACTAACATTCCAAATTTCATGTTTCTAATCCCTTCAGTAACACAAAAATCCCATTTTCGAACGTTTATTGCTCATGCACCCCCTTGGGGTATAATGACATCGACATAAAATGTAGCCTATGTTGGAGCAAGGGTTATCACCATCATTTTTACACCATTATTTTTGAAATCGGTTTGGTACTTCTTGAGATTGCGTAAAAGTCCGCATTTAGAACGTTTTTTAGAACGCTTTTTGCGCATTTTCACTCTTTTTTATTTTCGAATTTTTTAAGAAATGTTCTTAGAGATCATTTATATCTAATAAGTAACGTCCATGCCAAATTCCATGTATCTGGGCCCTTCAGTAACACAAAAATCGCAATTTCGAACATGCTTTTGCGGCTGCGTCCCTTTTAGGGGTAGTAGCACCGACATAAAATGTAGCCTATGTTGGAGCAAAGGCTGTCACCATCATTTTGACACCATTATTTTTTAAATCGGTTTGATACTTCCTGAAATTGCGTAAAAATCGCCATTTAGAACGTTTTTTAGAACGCTTTTCCCGAATTTTCACCACTTTTTAATTTTGATTTTTTAAAGAAATGTCCTTAGAGATCATTAGTATCTTATAAGAAACTACCATTCCAAATTTCCTGTTTCTAGGCCTTTTAGTAACACAAAAATCGCATTTTTAGAATGTTTTTTGCTCCTGCATCCCCTTTTGGCCAGTGGCACGGACATAAGATATAGCCTATGTTCTAAGTTGGACTAACACCATTATTTTGATACCCTAACTTTTGGAATCGGTTCGGTAGTTCCAGAGCTTACCTCGTACAAATAAACAATTTTTACCTCTTTATAATATTAGTATAGATTAAGAAGAATAAACCCAATCAATTCTCTTTTCTTTGCAACAACAAAATTAATCAGATTCCCCTCATTTTGTAGAAATTTCGTAAAAAAAACATTTTAAATTAAATTTAAAATATAAAAAATGGAATATTTAAAAAAATAGCTAGTTTAGGCACATCTACAAATAAATTCATTTGATAAAAAATAATTAGCAACACCGTATTAGTAGGATGCTCCGAGCAGAGGACTAAAAAAGCAGCTTTGTGTTTTAAACATATAGTTATTCGCTTATTTCAGATATACAAGAATGTATGAACAATGAGCATTTGAACAATAACTGTTTGACTGTTATAACAATGCTTGCAGTTTTACAACAAACAGATCGCTTATAACAATAAAGCTACATAACTAAAATGCAAACAATCATATTTATTTTAACAATAGACAGAAATGAGACAAGTTCTTTCTGGAAGTGAATTTTTCTAATCCAATCCAATTTGCATAGAAGCGTCAGTTTAGTAGTTTGAGAAAACAGACTGCTCTGGAAACATATTTGGAGAGTTTACAACAAAGAATGTATCAGAAAAACACGTTTATCGCAAACATGAAGCAATTTATCCTGCGCTGGGAAATATTTGCAGATTGAATTTTAGATACCTGTCTAATAATGGATATGGAGCATTCTCACAATCTTTTGACTTTCGGGAATAAAAATCTGGTGAAATTAAACTTGCTAAAAGAACATTTTTATCAGATAGACGAATGCCTTAATAATTCAAAATAAAGCAAAAATTTACAGCAGGGATTTTTTTATTTTTATTTAACTGAGGTTTAAGTTAAACTTTCGAGTTTAATTTTCCTTACCATTTTACCACTATAACTTTCTATTTTCTTCTAAATTTTTACTTATAATGAATTTGCAGAATACCCACAAGACATTGAAATAAGAAATAATAACAATGTAGTATTTTTTGTACAAAATTTTGGTATAATATTGCCTTAAAGGGGTGTAAAAGAAAGGACGGAAGGGAAAAAAAGAGGATGGTATAAGAAAAAAAGGGGTGGTAATGGAAAAAAGGGATGTTAAGGATGGGGTGGTAAGGAAAATTACCGCTATTTTTAGGCAAATTATGTTAAGACTAAGTGATAGCCACAATGTTCATTGGTTTTTAAAACAGTTATTTACACTGGATAAAAAAAATAATAATTTACCTCGAAAAGTGCAAGAATAAACCTTGGGGACTGTAAGACAACCAATAAATCCACGATGCTTGAAATCGACATTTAAATGCTGATTTAAATTCTGCAGTCAATTTCCTGTCAAAGAAATTTAGACATTCTTTCTCCGGCATACTTCTGCATGAGAAAAAACTCGAAAAAAATTCTGTGACTGTGTCTGAATTGATTATCTGTATAAGTTTAGCAAGAGGGATGGTAAGGATCTAAAACCAGGGTCAGAGTTCAAAAAATAATATCAACCGTAAAAATGTGTGCAGGTTAATTTTTTGCTACATATTTATGTAAAACAATTATTCCAGTTTCGAAAAAAAATTACATCGAATTACGTTTATTGAAACAATTTTATACAGACAGCTCCAAACTTAAAAATCAGCATCAGGGACACAGGATGGTGTAGGAGTTTTCCTGGTATTTGGACCCCCAACATTGTCACAAAGTTATTTATCTCGTTAATATTGTTATTCAATCATGCAATGGGATGTTCCCCAGTATATGAAATAAAAAAAAACACAAGAATATGTACTAAAGTAAAAAATATTATTCAGGGACATAAAAGTCAAAAGATTAAGAGAATGCTCTATATTTATATCAGAGGTGCGTATAATTTCTGAGAGTAATAATCTGAAATTATTCTTGGGTTTGAATTTATAATGTTAAACAGTTCTTTGTTACAGGTCTAATAGTATTTAAACATATAGATTAAAGATATGTCGCCCTTTGAAATATAAAAAGAAAATTATGAAGCTTTCTAGAGATTCATTACAGGTATATATATATATATATATATATATATATATATAGATGCAATAGAAATATGATTTATGTGAATATTATAAGAAAAATTCTGAAATAATCTGGAAGTCAAGAGGAGAAATGTTTGAAGGCAGATAAAAGAGATGGCAACAGAACAAAGAATTAGAAGAAAATATAGGTAGGTAAGATTCTTAAAATTAATCAGCCGCAGTTATCTTGGATGTGAAATTATTGTGTCAAATATTTATTTTTTTCAGCTCTACAAATAATGAAAAAGTGGATCAAGCATATTTTGGCCTTCCACATTAAGAAGAAATATAGTGATCAGGAAGCTCATTATAGGTATAAATTTTTTAAAAAAAGATGTCATAAAAATGTGTATTGTGGTAAATTGTGGAAAGTAAATTGTGCAAAGTAAATTGTGGAAGAAAAAGTGGAAGAAATCTGGTGCCAAAAACATACATTATTTCAATTCAGAATACAGGTGATGACAAAGAAAATAAGAATTGGAGATTCATATCGGGGATATGTAAATTTCTTATGAGTAATAAGCCAAATGCATTTCGAATTCAAATTATAATTTAAATATTAGACCTATAAGAATATATGAACAATTGATACGTCAACAATACCTTCTTTTTTGTTCTAAAAATGTTTACACTTTAACAACAAAAAAATCGCATAATAAAATAAAGATACATACAAATAATATAAACAATAACATTTATTTTAACAGTAACAAAAATGAGACAATTTCTTTCTTGAAATTAAATTTGAAATTAAATATGATTTGCGCATCCACGCCAGTGTCAGAGAGAGCGCCAGTTTAGTAGGTAGGAAAATGCACTGCTTCTGAAGAACATTTATATAGCTTATTTACCAAAGAATAGATAAAACAAGAAAGAAAAAGACATGCGTCAAGCATAGATTATGAAACACTTTCCAAAAAATTCAGAATAATACAACAAAACTTCAGCATTTAATAAGTTGAAATACGATGCTTAATCGAAGCATATGAAAAAGCATAATAATTTTGAAAACTCATTTTAATCTATTTCTATCAACAGTCGGAAAACTATCCGAATTCTTTGAAAAGCCCTGTATATGAGATATAGATTTCTATCTATAAATTGCATACATGCAAAAATTTAGTTCAGTTAGGAAATACAAACCACAGTTGAAAATTATCCTTCAGTAATTTCGGCTATTAAAAGAATGGTACGTGAAGTACTTTGTGGAACCCTATATACGACCTATGGCATTTATACACAACGAGTATCAGGATATAATATTAGTTAAATTTAAAAACGCATAGTGATTTTAGAAACGTACTTCCAGCAATTATTGCTCAAAACTAATAATGTAACCAATTTCTTTTATGTGTCCCAGTAAATAAACGATAAATGCTATGAATGCCTTATTCTATAGCAATCATCTTGTAATAAATTCAGTGATTTATATCAATTTCAATACATTTGAAACAGCATAATGTCATTTAAGTACACTGCAAACCAGGGCCGCGCCGACCCAGTGTGGAAAATGTGCGTCGTACACAGGCGTCGAAATAGTAATGGCGCCAAAGATTTCAATTGAGGGGAAATATTTAAAAAAATTTAATTGCACTAAAAAAGAATGACATTTTTCTGACATTTTATTATGTTTTGTAGATTAACCTGAGGCAAATTTAGTAGTCATTTAATTCTGTTTTTTAAAAATAGATTTTGTTTTTTTATACTTCTGAGTGATCTATTGTGTTTATTGATGCACAGAAAAAAATAAAAATAACTTTTATTATTTTTTCTATAAACAGTAATAAAAATACTTATACCATTTCAAGTAATTATATTTTCATCAGATAGAAGGAGAAATAGAAATTGTTTTTCTCTCTTCTGGTACTAGAAAACTAATAAAAAAGTGGTAGTTTCAGATTTATACCTGGCATTGACGGCGACGACCATGGCGGGAGAATGAATTTCGCTTTATCTTTGAATTCCGTTTGTGACAGTAGGATATTTTTTAATTGAATCATTTATCACATTTGTTTTAAATTTAGAAATCTAACACAAATGAATATTTTATTCTGTTTTTATTCAACCTGCATTAGGTTTGCAAATTTTAAGTATTTTATTTATACGAGTCATTAAAAATATGAAAATAACATTAGTGATTCATGTAACTATTTTTAATGTGTAACACTGCTCATAGTGAGGCTCTGCTCTGCACATTTACGAATTCAATTTCATTAGTAAGTAGATATAATTACCATATTGTTACGCCGATAGAAAGCAATCGAGTAGTGTTTACTCATTTCCTATAAAAGCATCGGATCTTTCGGATAACGGTGTAATTTTTTTTATTTGAGCTGTTTTTCAGGGACACGACAATCACGAAAGATTGTTATGAGGAAGGAATCTTAAGTTTTAAATTTACAACCTTTAAAGGAAATATCATACACACCGTTTTCTTTCAAAGATAATAAAAATAATTCGGATATAGTATGGTCTATGTAGAATAATTGTTTCAAATAGCGATATTACAGTACTTAATAATGATTTATGACTACTTAAAAATGATGTGTGTTGTTTCTTTGCACTGCAGCGTGCTTTGTTTTGAAAATGGTCTGTATAGCATTCATTGTTTATTTACTGAAACATGCAAAATTATTTGCCGTCTGTAACATCAATAGTTTATGGTAGGCATTAACAATGCCGCCTTATTGCTAAGATAATAAAACTACTAAACAAGAATATATGAACAATACACATGTTAGCAATAAATATTTGCTTGTTATAACAATGCTTACATTTTTACAACAAACAGATTGCGTAAAACAATAATGCTACCTAACAATAATATAAAAAATCGCATTTATTTTATCAATAGAACACGAATAAGACCTTTCTGGAAACACAATTTTATCATCCAGGCTAGTGTAAGGAAGGATGTCAGTTTAGTAGGTTGAGGAAATATACTGCTCTTGAGACACATTTATGCACTATATTTAAAAATGAATGGATCAAGAAATATATTTCCTCAAACAAGCCTCAAGCAATTTATACACTACTGGTAAGTGTTTTAAGGTTAAACACTGGCCTCCAAAAGTTAAGGTACAGGGACTGGATGTTTTCGATTGCACACGCTTTGTCGAATATCTACCAACATTATTGGCAAATTGTTCTTCAACTTCTAGGATGTAAAGAACATGTTTGATTTTATATTTCTCGGTGAAGATTTATGGGGGGGGGGGGTGTTCAATTAGGGGGCTAATAGTAAATTTAATAATAAAATAATATTTACGATCACCTATGTAACAGAAAAGGCTGGAAATGGTTTGTCACTGTGGTAAATGACTATTTGGGTCCTGTTCAACGTTTGTATGCATTTGTGTAAGCATAGCACTCATATTCGTGAAGATGCTAACGTTTTTTGTGAAAAATTCAAAAGTTTTTTATTTATAGCATACAGAGTTTTCAACCAAATTTAACGCAACTTTCCGAAAACCTGACAAGGAACAGTAGCAACAATATACTGCAATTAAAACATGAATATATTGAATATTTGATGAGATATGGGCATTTGTATGAAATAATTTTTAACTACGCATGCGTGGGAGATCCTAAAATTTTTATTATATAATTTGGTAGTCAGGTATTTAGGACAACTTATATAAAAAGTCCAGTCAAATATCGCGAAAATTCACAAAGATAGGGTCGATATAGTGACTTGCTTCCTAAAAATAGCTTTATTATAAGGGATTTTCCACAACTTTTCAATCAGCTCACTATATCTTTCCAAGTTTTCACAACATTTGACTGGACTTTTCATAGAAGTTGCCCCAAAATACTGAGTACCAAATTATGAAATAAAAATTTTGAAATCTTCCGCGCATGCGCAGTTAAAAATTATCTCATAAAAATGCCCATATCTTATCAAATTTTCAATATATTCATGTTTTAATTGCAGTATACTGTTTCTACTGTTCTTTGTCAGGTTTTTGGAAAGTTGTGTTAAATTTGGTTGAAAACTCTGTATGCTGTAAAAAAAAAGTTTGAGTTTTTCTCAAAAACGTTAATATCTTCACGAATATAAGTGCTATGCTTACACAAATGCATACAAACGTTCAACAGGACCCAAATAGTCATTTACCATAGTGACAAACCATTTCCAGCCTTTTCAGTTACATAGGTGATCGCAAATATTATTTTATTGTTAAATTTATTATTACACCCCTAATTGTACCCCCCCCCCCCCCCCGATAAATCTTCACCGAGAAATATAAAATCAAACATGTTGTTTACATCCTAGAAGTTAAAGAACAATTCGCCAATAATGTTGGTAGATATTCGACAAAACGTGTCAATCGAAAGAATCCAGTCCCTGTACCTTAACTTTTGGAGGCCAGTGTATTTCAGTTAGCTGCATAATGACACATATATGTCAGAGTTGTGTATATTTCCTAAGAGAAATAAGCATAATTCTTCTTGGTTTGAATTTATAATGCCTTGTATTTCTTCGTTTCACACCTAAAAATATTTAAAAATATAAATTCAATACAGGTTGCTTTTTGACTTTCAGAACGAAAATATGAAATAATGTAGGTTAATTTTAAAAGGAATTTTTCTATTAAAACGTTCATTAAATATACGTATCCTTGAGAATATTCTAATAAAAATTCTGAAATAATCTGAAAGTCAAGGGAAGAAATCTTTCAACTGAGGATGAAAGAGATGAACACGAAACAAAGGAATCGAAGAATCAGTCGTGGAAAAAAAAAGTAAACACCCCCTACTAACTCCTCAACAAATTACTGTAGAAGAAATATACTGGTACCAAACGATTGGAAATAAAGTCTACTTTTAAATGGTGTATATAAAATTTGCTTAAGAGGCCCTCTACATAATAAAACGAACCATAACTTTGTTTTTTTCAATAGCAGTACACAATTCTGACAAATGAATTCTACACCATTTAATTAGCCTCAAAAGAATTTTTTATGCAATTCGTACCACAAGTTTCCGATAAATTAATCATTTTAAAACGAGCGTATTTTAAGCGTGTATCCAAATTGAAGTTCGGTATTCATTGTTAACCCAGAGAGCCCCCTTCTTGATCAAGGCACCTTAAGCGTCACTCAAGCAGTCAATGAAGGCTGCTAGATTATAGGACAGCTTAAGAAATTTCAAAATATCTAGTTACTTCTATCATAGACGGTCCCTTAAACCATCATTTTGCCGTTTATTAAGCATAATTTGAAAATTATTTGGAGGAAAAATGTGAAATTTCGGCTTTCCATAAAGCAGGACTTAATAAATCTAAATCCATCAAAAAAAATTATAGGTTACAATTCATAATTCTTTCGAATATTAATTTCATATTTCATAATTCATATCATAAAATTATAAAAATTGCAAATTAAACGTATTTATGTTTGGGTATAGTAGTATTATTGCTACACAAAAAATTAGAACATTAGGAGCATAATTTCAGGTGTTATAAATAAAAATATGAAAATGTAATATAACATTAGAATCACTAAATTTTGAATGTTTATAATTCAAATGATTTGAAATTTGTGTCTGAGCATAGTTTGAACCGAAGATTTGAAATATCTCGTTAAAATTGGGTATTGCTATTGAAAAAAAATGAAGTTTGGATTCGTTTTAATATGGAGATGCCCCCCTAAGCAAATTTATATACATATTTTAAAACTAGACTTTATTTCCAATCGTTCGGTACCAGTAACTTTTGCCTGCGATAATTTGCTGAGGAGTTAGTATGGGTGTTTACTTTTTTTTTTCACGACTGTACATACGTAAAAAAAGAAGTAAACACTCTCTATTAAACTCTGTAACTAATTACAGTAAAAGAAAGTTATTGGTACCAAACTATTGGAAACAAAGTCAACTTTTACATTATGGATGTAAAATTTGTTTAAGGGGCCATCTACAAATCAAAACCAGACCAAATTTTGTTTTGTTCAATGGAAACACCCAATTTTCAGTATATATTTTTAAATATTCGATTCAAACTATGTCTAAAAACGAAATTTTAAATCCTTTAGATGTTAATGTTTTGAATTTTAAACATTCAAATTTAGAGTTTCTAATCTGAAATTACATTATCATATTTTTATTAATATCTACTGAAATTATAATACTAATTTGATTATATTTTTGTTGTTATAATAGTAAAAAACTCAAACATAAATACATTGAATTTCTAATCGCAAAATTTTGTAATATAAATTAGGAATTATGAACTTAATATTCCAAAAAAATATGAATTGCAGCATAGACGTTTTTGGATAGATTTATAGTAACGATGTCCTGCTTTATGCGATTTCTCAATTTCATATTTTCCTTCCAAGTAGTTCCCGAATTACGATAAAAAAAAAGTTAAAATGATGGTTTAAGGGCTATCTGTGATATGCAGAAAAGCATAATTTGAATTTTGTTACATTTTTACTCATTTTATTGAAACATCTGAACTTGTAATAGTCGAAACATATAATATTAAGCGAGTGAATGGTCATATTAGCAAGAAATAATAGATTAACAGAAGTGATGCAGCATTCCAACAATCGAGTACTGAACTTTAATTTGTATACAGCCCCTAAAATATGCTCATTTTATAATAATTAATTTTTCTGAAACTAATCATATGAATTTTATGAAAATTTGCGTTTAGGCTAATTGCAGCGTGTAGAATTTATTTATGGTGTCAAACTTGGGTATTGCTAGTAAAAAACAAAGTTTGGTTTCCTTTTGATATGAAAGCAATCAACTAAATTTTGTATTCTTCAGGAAGTTTATAACAGGTATACATATTTTTTTAAAAATCAGTAAAATATGTATCCCTGTAAGTTATATAAGAAAATATTATGACGTAATTCGGACGCCAAAAGTTAAAAAGTTTCAAATGGGAATACAGGCGATGACTAAGAAAAGAAGCATCTGAGATGTATATCTGAGGTATGTACATTTTATAAGAGAAATAAAGTAAATATATTTGGAATTGAATTTATAATTTAAAATATTTGTCTATTTCGACTTTACAAGAATATAAGAACATTGGATACGTAATAAAAAAGAAAAGTGCCCAGCTAAACTGATGGCATTGAGCTCACAGGCTATTCACACTAATTGTATATAATACTCTTATTTTAAAGAATAATGCCCCTCAAAAAAATAAGTGAAGGGGTATTAGCCCCCGTTTCCCCCTTTATACTTAACCAGTGAACCTCCAAATCTAATCAGGGAAGCTCCTTATCATAATAAACCGGTATACCAAAATGGGAGCAAATCGAATAATCCTGCAAAAAAACCCATTTATCTAAATTAAGGGGGTGGACTAGCCCCCCTTTATCCTTAACCAATGAATCCCCAAAACGAATCAGGGAAGCTCCTTAACATAATAAACCGGTATACCAAATTTGGAGCAAAGCGAATAATTCTGCGTGAAAAACCCGTTTATACAAATTAAAGGGGGTGGACTAGCCCCCCTTCCCCTTTATCCTTAACCAATGAACCCCCAAAACTAATCAGGGAAGTTCCATAACACAATAAACCGGTATACCAACTTCGGAGCAAATCGAATCATTCTGCATGAAAAACGCATTTATCTAAATTAAGAGGGGCGGGCTAACCTCTCTTTTCCCCCTTTATCCTTAACCAACGAACTCCTAAAACTAATCAGGGAAGTTCCTTAACATAATAAACCGGTATACCAAATTCGGAGCAAATCGAATGATTCTGCAAGAAAAACCCATTTATCTGAATTAAGGGGGTGGACTAACCCCCCTTTTCCCCCTTTATCCTTAGCCAATGAACACCAAAAACTAATCAGGGAAGTTCCTTAACATAATAAACCGGTATACCAAATTCGGAGCAAATCGAATTATTCTGCATGAAAAACCCATTTATCTGAATTAAGGGGTTGGACTAACCCCGTTTTTCCCCCTTTATCCTTAACCAATGAACTCCCAAAACTAATCAGGGAAGCGCCTTATCACAATGAACCTAGAAAAAATTTTTGAAGCAAATCGGATGTTTCTATCAAGAGTTATCGCGTTACGTCATACATACATACATACATACAAACATACGTACGTACATACATACAGACTTACAGCGGGCACATTAGCTCTCAGGCTTTGATAGCCTGTGAGCTAAAAAAGAAAACTTTGTTTCTTAAAACAATGCTTACATTTTTATAACAAAAAAATCGCGTATAACAACAATACTGCGTAAGGATAATATAAACAAACACATTCCTTTTAACAATAGAACAAGAATCAGACAAGTTCTTTTTGGAAATGAAATTTTCTCATTCATGTCTGTACCAGAATGGACACCAGATGAGTAGGAAGGCAACATATACTGCTCCCTATACCGATATTTACACTTTACTTAATAAGGAATTTATCAAGAAAAACTCTTTCTTTGTCAAGCATCTGCAATTTATTTCCCACTGGTAAGTATTTGACGATTTTATTTTAGTAACCTCTATAATAATGCATATGTACAAGAGGTGTGTATAATTTTCAAGAATAATATAATTTTTTAAGCGATTGCATTTATATTTTCAAATATTGATTTGTTTTATATCGAAAAAGATGTTAAAATTTAAGTAAAATATATGTTGCTTTTCGATTTACAGAATAAAAAAATATGAAGAAATCTAGATGTTTATTACAAGTATACCCATTTTCATATTAAAAATTTGCATAAAAATACGTATCCCTCTGAAAATTAAAAGAAAAATTCTGAAATAATCTGAAAGCAGAGAGAAGAAATGTTTCAATTGGGGTTGAAAGAGATGACAACCAGACAATGAATTAAACTGAAATAGGTATGTCGTACGTATGTATTATTCTTAAAAGTAATAAATACATTTTTATCGATGAGAATTTATAGTATCTATTACTTGTTTGTTTCAGGTCTACGAATAATGAAAAAGACTGTTGAAGGACATGTTCCCTTCGACGTGAAGAAGAGAAATGTTGTGTGATCTGGAAGTTTATTTCTATATATTATATATACAGTATGTCCACCTATAACCTGGTCGACCTTTATTTTTGCAACAGTTGGACCTAGATGCATACTTCCAATTACAGAAATGGTCGAAATTAGGTACAGGGTTAAGATAAAAAAATTTGAAGCGAAAAAATAATTTAGAGAAGAATTACAGAATCTAAATTTTTATACGGTCTCCCGGTCCTATAAGTTATATTTAGTAAAATTTCCCTGTTACACTGGCAAGTAAGGCTAAAAGAGTCCCGTTATTCTACGATTAAAATTGACCGAGTAATAGCTGTTTAAAGTTGGAGTATATTTTTTGCTGCATATTAGGGGTCATTCACAAATTTAATAGAAATGTAGTTTCGTCAGATATATTAAAGAAATGGTTGAGAGTAAAGTTAGAATTGCAATATAAATTTGAAATCGTTAATCATTCTGACTTATTACTGCAAAATGTACAATTTGTACTGAACATAAGAGGATAAAAATAACAGATTTTGTGTTAAATAAAAGGATGAAAAACAACTGCCTCAATTTTTTACAAAAGGATACATATTTTAAAATGCTGTTAGATTACACTGTCTTTCAAATTTTGTGTTATCGCATGTTTTTTAGCTTTTGAAAATTGATTCTTATGTATTTTTTAGCACTGAATCCGAAAAATGACCTTTATTTATAAACCATCACGTCAGGAATTTTCTCAAACAGCAAATTTCAATCTTAAAAAGCTAAAAGTTAAAATTGATCTCACCTCACTTCCGAACCTCATCTGACCCCGAGCTGTTTAGCAGTAAGAAACCCAGTTCAAGCCAAAAAATCTAATAAATTATTGAATTAAATAAAATTAAACTGAATAAAAAAGTGTTACATCTATTTTATAGTATAAGATTTTCGCTATTTTTTAACCTTGAAATTTACGATTTGCGAAAAATCTTGACATGATGGTTAAAAGTGTAGGCAATTTTTTGATTCAGCGTTAAAAAACACATAAGATGTAATTATAAAAGTAAAAAAAAAAAAAAAAAAACACAATCATCGCAGGTTTATGTTATCTAATCTAAAAATCTTTCTTAAATTTCTTGATGGTAATCTATCCGAACTTTTTTGTGTTATCCTCTAATATAAGTATGTATAAGATGGTAAGAGTCGAAAATAATAATAATATTGCATTGTCATCGAATTTAAGTCTTATGTAAAATTTAAATTCGATCGGACATCTGAAAGTAAGTTAAAGTTCGGTTACAAATTTTAAACTAGAAAGACGATCATTGCAAGTTAAATAAAACCTTGTGAAAATATCATAATTTTAGTTAAAAGAAATCATAGCCTGAAATCCTTACAAAATGAAACATATGTTAAAATGCAATTATATGAAATATCTAATATGACACTTAACTAATAAAAGTTAATCGTAATATTTGTACGATTTCTTTCAAAGCGCAGATACCTTGAAATAAGTTTAAGTACTTTATACACGACCCCTGAAAGCATGATTGAAATCATCTGCTTTGATAAGCAAAAGCGTGGTATAAGCCATGCCTTGCAAAGTTTCATAACTCGGTCAATTGTATGGTTAGTTGAATGGGACTTTTTTTTGCCTTACTTGCTAGTGTCACAGTAAAATTTTAGACCCACTTACAAGACCGTATAAAAATTTAATTTCGTAATTTTTTAATAAACGTTTTTCTTGACCCAAATCGCTTTACAAATAATTCTTTACCTTATTTAAACAATTTTTGTAATTGGAAGTATGCATCTAGGACCAACGGTTGCGAAAATAAAGGTCGGTCAGTTTATACGTGGGCACATTGTATATTTAAATATGCCATAAAAATACGTATCTCTGTTAATTATAGAAGAAAAAAATTATGAAGTAATTCGGGGGTCAAAAGATCCTTCAGAAGAAAACTTCACGTGGGAATACAGGCCATGATTAAGAAAAGAAGTATCTGAGATGCATACAAGGGGTATAAATTTCATAAGAGATATGTAATTTTCATAACGATATTTGGATCTGAATTTATATTTCGGCTTTACAGGAATACATGAACAATGGATACATCGAAATGAAATCTTTGTTTATTATAACAATGCTTACATTTTTACAACAAATAGATCGCGTATAGCAATAAAGCTGCGTAAAAATTATATAAACAATCACATTCCTTTTAACAATAGAAAAGAATAAGCAATTTCTTTCTGGAAATGTAATTTTCTTATCTATGCTAGTAGCAAAGAGGAAGCCCGTTCAGAAGGGAGGCAAAAAATAATGCTCCTGATACAGGTTTATGCACTTTGCTTAGCAAAGAATTTATCAAGAAACACACTTTTTTTGCCAAGCATCTGCAGTTTATTCACCACTGGTAAGTATTTGATGAATTTATTTTAGTAACCTGCATAAGTCAATTCCATAGTAACTAACGTAACATTTTATCATCGATTTATGTTTTCAAAACTGTGTACAAAATTTACTAACAAAGCTAGAACAAATTTTTACAATTTAAAATATTTCTTACTAAGGACTTAATACCCAAATACCTGCAGATTATTTAAATCTCTCTTTTAGTCCCAAAAATTGCAATTCAAAATTATGTAACTGACGTAACATAAAATAGACAAACATTTTTTCTGCCTTCATTGAAATGTAAAAATTATCAAAACTATTCGCTAAAAAAAGTAATTTAATGTTCTCAACAACACTTAAGTAATGACAAATTTTAACAATAACTTGTTTAATTAATTTCTGAACAATAAAAAAAGAAAAAAATGCCATTTACACATGTAACTGACGGAATTTCTATAGTGTAACTGGCGTAACATTATGACATTACAAAGACAATAGTGATACTTAACTTAGTTTGTAAACAGTAATTTACAATGCCTTTTTATGATTTTACTATAGAACATAAAAATATCAAGCTTTCCAATCACACCCTTAAATTAAACATATTATACATTTTATTCCCCCCCCCCCCGAAATGATAATTTTCTGTGGAATTGCCCCATAATAAAGCATATATACTAGATTTGTGTATAATTTGTAAGAATTATAGACCACATCTAATTTAAAAGAATAACTTCTAAGAATTATATAATCCTTCAAGCGTTTGAATTTATATTTTAAAATATTTCTTTGTTTTATATAAAAAAATATTTTAAATTGTAAGTAAATAATATATGCTGCTTTTCGATTTAAAGAATAAAAATTATGAAGTGTTCTAGATGTTTATTAGAAGTTTGCAAATATATTTAATAAAAAGTTGCATTAAAATATGTATTCATGTAAATATTAACAGAAAAATTACTCTGAAATAATTTGGAAGCAGAGAGGGGAACCGTTTCAATTAATGCTGATTGGGACGACCACGAAACAAAGATTTAAAATAAAATATGTCGATCCTACCCATGTATGATTCTTCAAAGTAACCAAACACATTTTTTTACTAATAACCTACAGTGTCAATTATTTGTTTGTTACAGATCTTTTAATAATGAAAAAGATTGATGAGATATATGCTGTACAATGACATGAAGAAGGCCAGTGTCTGTGATCTAGAACTTTATTACAAATATACATATATTTTTCAAAATATGCCATAAAAATACGTATCTCTATAAATTACAGAAGAGAAAATTATGATGTAATCTGAAGGGAAAAGATAAAAATTTCAAGTTGGAACACAAGCGATGAATCAGAAAATGGAATCAGAGATGCATATCTGAGGTATGTAGATTTCTTAAAAGAAATAAAATATATTTGGAATTAAATTATAATTTAAAATATTTGACTTTATTTGCTATAGCAATGCTTACATTTTTACAACAAACAGATCTCGTATAACAATAAAGCGAAATAACAATAATATAAACAATCACATTCCTTTTAACATAATACAAACATGAGACAATTTTTTCTGGAAATGAAATTTTCTCAATCATGACAGAGAGGATGTCAGTTCAGTAGGTATGCAAAATATATTGCCCTGATACACATTTATACACTTTACTTAACAAAGAAATTAAAAAAAAATTCCTTTTGCAAGCCCCTTCAATGTATACAACACAGGTATTAGACATTTTTTTTTCAATAACCCTATAATAATGGGTATCTACAAGAGTTTTGTATAATTTCTAAGAATAATAGACTAAAACTAATTTCTGTGAATAATATAATTTTTCAAGCGTTTGAATTTATATTTTCAAATCTTTATTGGTTTTATATCAAAAAAGATATATAAAAAAAATTAAAGATATGTTGCTTTTCGAATTGGAGAATAAAAGTTATGAAGTATTCGTATTCTAGATGTTTATTAGAAGTTTAAACATTTTTTATTTAAAGGATGCATAAAAAATACGTATCCCTGTGAATGTTAAAAGAAATATTCCGTAATAATCTGGAGGTAGCGAGAAAAAAAGTTTCAAATGAGTTTGAAAGAGATGACCGCGAAAGTAAAAATTAAAATGAAACATGTAGATCGTACGTATGTATCATTCTTATGAAGAATTTATTATTCTTAAAAGTTATCATGTAATTTGGATGCCAAAAGATAAAATGTTTCAAATGGGAAAACAGGAAATGAAAACTATAAAAAGAAAAATCACAGATGCATATCCGATGTAAGTAAATTTCTTAAGAATCAACATTAAAACAAAATATGTAGATCGGACATATGTATGATTCTTAAAAGTTACAAATTACATTTTTTATTGGTGTGAATTTACAGTGTCAATTATTTGTTTGTTTCAGGTCTACAAATTATGAAAATGATTGATGAAAGATATATTGCCCTTCGACATGAAGAGGGCAAATGTTTGATTTCAATGTTACAGGTATATATATTTTTTAAAATGCCACAAAAATATGTATTCCTGTAAATTACAGATGAAAAAATTATGAAGTAATCCTGATCAAATGATAAAAAGTTTCAAGTAGGAATGCAGGCGATGACTAAGAAAAGAATAATTATAGTTGCATATCTGACGTAAGTAAATTTTTTAAGAGTCAATTTAAAATAAAATATGTAGATCGGACATATGTGTGGTTCTTAATAGTTACAAACTACATTTTGTATTGGTGTGAATTTATAGTGTCAATTATTTGTTTATTTCAGGTCTACAAGTAATGAAAATGATTGATGAAAGATATGTTGCCCTTTGACATGAAAAGGACAAATGTGTGATCTGAATGTTACAGGTATATATATTTTTAAAAATGCCATAAAAATATATATTCCTGTAAATTAGAAATGAGAAAAAAAGGAAGTAATACGAAGACCAAATGATAAAATGTTTCAAGTGGGAATACAGGCGATGACTAAGAAAAGACGAATTAGAGATGCATATCTGACGTAAGTAAATTTCTTAATAGTCAAAATTAAAATAAAATATGTAGATCGAACGTATGTATGATTCTTAAAATTTACAAACTACATTTTTTTGTTGGTATGAATTTACAGTGTTAAGTATTTGTTTGTTTCAGGTCTACAAATAATGAAAACGATTGATGAAAGATATGTTGTCCTTCAACATGGAGAGGGCAAATGTGTTATCTGAAAATTACAGGTATACACATTTTAGAAAATGCCATAAAATGTGTATTCCTGTAAATTACAGATGAAAGAATTATGAAGTAATCCGGGGAACAAATGATAAAAAGTTTCAAATGGGAGTACAGGCGATGGCTAAGAAAAAAGTGTCATAGATACATATCTGACGTAAGTAAATTTCATAAGAGTCAAAATTAAAATAAAATATGCAGATCGGACATTTGTGTGATTCTTAATAATTACAAAATTCATTTTGTATTGGTGTGAATTTACAGTGTCAATTGTTTGTTTGTTTCAGGTCTACAAGTAATGGAAACGATTGATGAAAGATATGTTGCCTTTCGACCTGAAGAGGAGAAATGTATGATCTGAATGTTACAGGTATACATATTTAAAAAAAGTGCCAGAAAAATATGTATTCCTGTAAATTACAAATGGAAACATTATGAAGTAATCCAGAGACCAAATGATAAAAAATTTCAAGCGGGAATACAGCCGATGACTAAGAAAAGAAGAATCGGAGATGCATATCTTACTCTAGTATATTTCGCAAGAGTCAAAATTAAAATAAAGTATGTAGATCGGAAGTAAGTATCATTCTTAAAATTTACAAACTACATTTTTTATTGATGTGAATTTACGGTGTCAAATATTTGTTTGTTTCAGGTCTAGAATTAATGAAAACTACTCATGAAATGTATGTTTCCTTCGACATGAAGAGGACAAATGAGTGATCTGAATGCTACAGGTATACATATTTAAAAAATGCCATAAAAATGTATATCCCTGTAAATTACAGAGGAAAAAATAAGAAATCCACAGACCAAATGATAAAAAGTTTCAAGTTCGAATACAGGTGATGACTAAGAAAAGAAAAATTAAAGATGCATATCTGATGTAAGCAAATTTCTTAAGTGTCAAAATTAAAATAAAATATGTAGATCTGACGTGTGTATGATTCTTAAAAGTTGCAAACTATATTTTATATTGGTGTGAATTTACGGTGCCAATTATTTGTTTGTTTCAGGTCTACAAATAATGAAAACGATTGATAAAAGATAGGTTGCCCTTCAACATGAAGAGGACAAATGTGTGATCTGAATGTTACTATTATACATATTTAAAAAATGCCTTAAATATATGTATTCCTGTAAATTACAGATGAAAAAATTATGAAGTAATTCGGAGACCAAATGATAAAATGTTTCAAGTGGGAATATAGACGATGACTATGAAAAGAAGAGTCGGAGATGCAAATTTGAGGTAAGTACAGGGTTCGTACGGGTACCGTTATTTTCAAGGCCAGATATCAGTATTTTCTTATAGAAAAATAAAACTAGTTTAAACGCGCGAAATTTCGCCTTATTTAAGGAAAGATTTTCTATAAGAAAATACAGATACCGAAGAATTTCTTAGCCTGGAAATTCAAGGACCCGTACGAACCCTGAAGTAAATTTCTTATGAGAAATTAAGTAAATATATTTTGGACTGAAGTTATAATATAAAATATTCATCTATTTCCATTTTACGTTAATTAGGTTCACAATAATATTTTATTATAGAAAATTGTTCTTGTTAAATATAAAATTCTTTGGGGATCACACAACATAATTCAGATACCCTATCGTTTATAAACGTCAGTTACAGGAAATGTCATTTCAATTGTTTAAAGCATTTTCAATCTTAATAGAATTTCAGTGTATAATGGGATGTGTATTCTACAGATAACGATATCTAAATTCTATAGATCTTATATATATATATATATCGAAATGCCCAATAGTATATGTTATCATCAATGCGTAAGAACTGAAGTCAATGTGTTTTTAACTTTGTTATGGGATTTTATGTTGAACAAAATTTTACTATACTGTTCATAAATTGTTACTAAAATAAGCCACAAATTCCTCAACAAAATATAAAACGGAAATTTTGATGCACACATACAACTATTCGATCCGGTTCGTTTGCTACTCAGATATCTTGTGCGAAGTCAGACCCGGTTCATCCCCTTTAAATCAATAAAATACTTCGTGGTTATAACTGTTACTTTTGTCTGTAATTATATATATTTATAATCTAGAGTAAACAATAATCTACTAATCATCAAAATAATAAGATTGATACAAAAATTAATAGTATTACTTTTAAAAATATAAATATTTTTATAATGAACAGTTATAGATAGAAAGAAGAGCAAAAACGACTGACCAATTTGTGTTCAAGAAAGTTTGATTCATAATTTACTTGTTCAACTTTGTACATGTAGAGGGATGATAAGTCTTATTTTATGTCCGTGATTTCTAAGTTTTGACAAATCCTTCAGCCTTAGAGATTTCTCTCTGTTGACTCTAGAAAGAATAAATTTTTCATGGAATATCTTTATTAAGTAGATGGCGTTACACGTAGATAGAAAGAACTTGTTTCCAAATAAGGGAAACAAAAACTATGAAAAACAATTTGAAAGTAACCACGATTCACTTACCAAGGGCATTGTGTTGTCTTGAACGCTATTTGTTCATTAGTTTCTGCTCTTAGGTTTCGGTATGAGGGCTATTTATGTATCCAGAATTGGCTTCAGTGGTGTTGATAGGCGAAATTTGATATCTGGATAGTAAAGTTTGATATTGTTAACTATATGCGTACTCAAAAAATTTTGTCATACGAAAGTTATTAGTGTTGTTTAGAAACTTGAAAATTTCATCTCGTTCAAAAAATGGAATATATTCGTGAGAATTTTTGTGCGATGATTTGCTACGAAGTTCGACGTGAATTATCAGAACCACTGTAAGTAAGTAAGCACCCACCCTGGGAACCCGCTTTTGGCTTATGGTTAGGTGTAACCCCCAAGCCCAGGGCAGGGAAAAGTTTTACTACCTGCAGAAACAAGCCCAGAGCCCCAGTCTCCGGGAAAGAGGCAAGTGCCGTGTCCCCGGACCGCCTGTGAAAATTTATTATTATTTAAGATGGCAATTCTTTACCAATCACAATTGGCTGCCCTATTGTTTCAGGGCGAGCCTAGAAATGTATTTCAATTATGATTTATATGTTTTGGAATTTGTGTACTATTTGAAAAATTTTTAAGTATTTACATTCGTCTTTACATTTGATAAGAAATATTTTTTCCCTTTTTTTCCCCCTTTTAAACAAAAATATTTATTCCTATTTACAATATTTCTAGTGGTATTTAAGTTCTTAAAAATTAAACAGTCTCAAAAACACCCTTCCATACACCACGTGGATCCATGAAATTTTTTTTTTTTTTTTTTTTGATAAAGTAGTATAATAATTTAGAGATATAATCATTTACCAATAAATAAGTTTTTTTTTTTTTTGACAGAAAATATGAAATACACGGAGCGATGGTAGAACTAAAAAGACAATCACAGGACAAATTTAAGCCCAAAGAAAGGTGGCCCCACTGCCCATAACTGGAGGCCATCCCCGCCGCAGCAGAAATATTAGGACAAATGCTGATACACTTATTATGATAAAAAAGATATGAAGATAATGAAGTAAAACTGTAAATATGGTTAAATAATTTAAAGTTCTATGATAGTGATGTATATACAGTGAGGATAGTCCTCTGAGTAATTGTTCTAGATATATAAAGTTCAGATTAGACAAGGTCAAGGTCAGAGTCTGTTATCTCTGCGTCTATCAGTCAACTGCGACTGATACACTGGGCAGGAGCTGGAATCGGCTGTATGTTGTTGATAGTCATTACGCGTGTGACAGTTTGTGCAGCGAAATTGTGAAGGGTCATTGGCGTAAGGACAGTCTCTAGTACGGTGTCCACGGGAGCACTTTGCACATATTGAGTCTCTGCGACAGTTGTTCGACGAGTGGCCATAAAGTTGACAATTGCCGCAACGGATAATTGGTCTATAAATACGAATTTGACAGTTATTCAGACCTACCAACAATGATTTTTTAGCTAGTAATGTTTGTGCATCATTGAAGTCTAGATTTAAGATTATGTGATAATTAGGTGATTTTTCTTTCTGGAGAATTTTATCAATTGTTATGTTGCAGATCGTAGTATTCTCTTTTATGTAATTCAGGAGTTTTGTTGTTGTAACCGATGTTGGTATGCCTGTGATGATAATTTTTAAACTTTTAGATAATTTGTAGGTTATTTCTATGTTTTCTTTAATTTCTAAGTAGTTCTCAATAATTTTAAGTAGTTTATCTGTATGTGTGTCTTGATCTGTTTGTAGGATTATAGTGTCTTTTTGTCTAGCCGCTCTACAGTATATTGGTGGAATATCAGCTTCTTCTAGGAGTTTTTTATTCAGGAATTCCTTGAGTTTAGTTATTGTTAGTTGTTTTGATATTATTTTGATTAATATAGCTGAGTTTGATGTTCTTTGTTGCAATCCGCCACTTGTCTGCTCAGTATCTATAATTATCCTCGCAGCATTCTTGTCACCTTGTACATTTATGCTTTCTCTGACTAGATTTTCAATCATCTTCAATTTAGCATTTAAGTGTGTCATATCGAAGTCTTGATTTTGTTCCAGGTCATTTTTTTAGCAGCTTATGTGTTACTATTAATCTATAAAACGGATTGAATCACAGTAAAAATAAGTGCTTCCTGCAAAAACAAAAATAATTAAAAAAAATTAAATCCTTTAAAATCCAGAATTATACATGGAATTCTTTTACTTTTTATGAAATTAGATACAAAAATAACGAGTCAGAAACCTCAGAAATAAGTATATTTCTAAATTAAAAAATATATGTTTTCGAGATAAAATAGGCTATTTTTCATATAAATTTCCTAAACTTTTTGTTGAAATTTATGCTGTATTGTACAATAATGACAATAATTAGCTGATATTTTTAATTAAAAAATGTAACCATCTGGATACATATGTTTAAAGAAACATCCATAAGTATGAGCTGAAAAACAAATTGTTGGATTTAATTTCCGTAATCAAGGATTTTGTTTAGTAACACGTATATCCGATTGGTAATAGATATTACTCCGCCAAAAAATACATAAGTATTATTTAGTATCTAATCTGAATAATCTGATCACCCTTATTTAAAAAATAGGTACACAAAATATGAAATTATGGTAAAATTAATATATTACTTACTAAAATAAGTAATCTGTCACAAATTAATTATTTTTTATTGAAACTGTTGACATCTGATAAAAGATTTTCTTTTTCTGTTAATCGAAAATTAAAAGAAATTTATTCCTTACATATTGAAAAACAATCAGATTTAGTCTAAAAAAGTTTTCAAAGCTTACACATGAATAAAGAATGTCTTTGAAGTACACCCAACGAAATATTCTCCCTAGAGATAAATTATGTACTTCTGCTTAGAGACAACAAAATCTTCATGCTTTGTTTTTTTGGTTTCTCTTTGTTGATAGGTAATTTCTCTTCGAAGAACTCTAGACAAGTTCGTAAAGGTAATGGCATAGGAACATTTTCCCCTGAGAAGTTTTTGATTCAGTCTAAACTAGAAAGAACAAATAAAAAAAATACTGTCTCACAAACTCAAGATTATTAATGACTGTTGCTTTCGAAATAGTTGCTTCAGAACAGGTATTTTTATCAGTGAGAGTCAGCATGCGAAAAGAAAATTATAACATAAATCTTTAGGAGGATAGATATTGGAAACTTAAAGAGAAAAAAATTGTTTTTTATTTGAATAAATTAAAAGATGAGGATACTTTTTAAAAAAGTGAAAGATTCTTGCAGAAAACTGTCTTCCTAGAATTTATTAAAAAACATTTGATTTTATTGTGTTTCGAAATTATATAACTAATACAACTTTTTAAGACTTTTTTTGTGAAATTAAGCCGTTGGAAGTTTTTAAAAAGTTGGTAAAGTAGTTGCCAGATTGAAAAAGAAATATAACTAGGTTTATTTTGTCTATAGAATTTATGGAGCTGCTTCTTCAATTTAATGTTTTTAATTGTTCCATAATTGTAGAAAAATGGTCGAACGACTGGACAGTATGCTACAGATTTTTAATAATACAACTTAAGTAAAGTGCAAGACAGTGGTGCAAAAACTAATTTATTTTTAAAGATACAAACGTTCTCCCGAGGAGGTTCATTGAAAATATTATAAAACACGCTATATTGGGCTAAAAGATTGAATTTGAATTGTTTTGACAACTGGCTCAAAATCCCTAGAGAACTTTTGTAACTGGGAAAAAGGCGAAAGTACACTTTCAACACACACAAAAAAAAAACATAAAATGTAATAAATGGGAAATCAGAGGGACTCTTTCTTTCAGAGTTTGCAAATTTCTATATGCTATAGGTGTTTCTGTCATTCCCCGCACATTCACTAACACAAACACTTCTTTTTATTAGTCTAGATTTTATTTCCAACTGACAAATTAGATCTGCATAACTCGGGCTCGAATAAAAAAAAATACCAAAAAATGTCTTTTCCTCTCTATTTTATGTTAATTCTCTCTAAAATTTTGTTTCTAGAGATAGTTTAATTTTTTTTTCAATTTTGGAGAAATTTATTGAATGTCAGATGTAGACGGGGGCGAAATTTTGAGAAAGTCCGTTCATGCGCACCATCTGGTAAAGATGTTTGGGGCAGTCTGCAACCAGATTACATAATAGCAAATAAAATCTATCGTGTCCCGTCCTTACTTAAAAAGTTTCTTTATTGTGAATTTGACAAGGACGATGATAATCGGCTCTGACAAGAAAGGTTTTATCGGTACAATAAGAAAACAATAAACTTTAAAATGGACACAGAAAATCTCTGGGTACTGGTAGATATTGTTTTCTGTGTAATGACTAAATAAATACGTAAACAATTTGAAATGTAAACAATGTTGATACGATTCCAAAACAGTCTTCATAGCAAAAATTTTAAACTTATGAAAAACTTTTTACGTATTTAGACAATAATAAAATTTTGATAAAGGATTTAAATACCCATGATTTTCAACAAAACTTAAAATAAGTTAAAAAAAATATTATTAAATGTTGAAAAAGAAAATAGATAAAATATTTGTTTTAAATTTAGAAAAAACAAAAACAGAAAAAAATGTAGGAGAATCATTTAAAATCATTACGTCTAGATGGGTCATAATGAAGTTTAAATAATGAAGTCTAAACTGAATTAAACATAAAATTCTGATTAATTTTTTATTTCAAGCAACATAATAATATAAATTTAATCGTTTATTAAAAAGTAAATAGACAAATCCTGCTCTTATGAAAATGAAAATGATCATTCTTCTGTTAAATGTGTTAATTTAATCACATATATGAATAAAAAGTATCTCTGAAGTAAACAGCGAGCAATATTCAGCCTGAAGGTAAACTGGGTACATTTTTTTACAGAGACAATAAATCGTCATACCCTATTTTTATAAAATGAAGTAAAATTTTTGTACAAAACTTTCTGTCGAAGACGTTTGGGCAAGTTCTCATAGACAATAATGTCAAAACTTTACTCCTTCTGAAGAAAAGAAGTCGGAATTGAGAGAAAAAAAATTAAATTACGTGGCCATTAACTCTAGATTAGTTTTGATGATTATTCACAGAGTGATTGTTTCATAACAAACAACAAATATCTGTTATCTGTAATAATAAAAATATCATAAAAATGTTTCAGTATCATTTTTCTTGAAAAATCATGCAGAAGTAATATACGGCTAATCTGTCTGAGAAAATAAAACGAAATGTTTTTCAAGTAAATTTAAAGAAAATTGTGCAATTGGTTTCATACTTTTGCTAGTAGAAAGTAACTAAAATGTAGTTCACTATACAAAAAAGTTTTCGTGAACTTTCGTAATAACTTGCTTTTTTCTTTATAAAAGTTGCTTTATATAGTTGAGTACTAAATTATCAAAAGCAAATGTTACAATCTTTTCAGCATGCGTAGTAAAAATTTATTTTCTATAAATATTGACATCCGACTGAATAGTTGATATTTTCATTTTGAATTTCAGTATGAAGTTTCCCATATTTAATGTTACATTTTCTGTATGTTATGTAAAAATTAGTTCAGTAAAAAGATCCTGATTATACGTAGCATTCTTAAGAAAATGCAATTTTTTTTTCAAACTCAATTTGTTGCCTACTTATTAACATGCATTCATGACGAGAATTTCGCTTTGATAGGCAAGTTCAAGCATACTCTTTACTAGTTGAAATTGAAAAAAAGCCGTGTGTAGTATTTCGCTACAAATTTGAAAATATATCTGAAACTGAAATTGTCTAATGATATTTGATTAAAATAAATAAATGAGTGAAATTACGATTCACGAAAATTTTTAATTAGTGTTTCTATTTTTGTAAATTTATTGTAATGTGAATAATGTGTGTGAAATTGTTCGTGAACTCTACAAAAGTGATTTTATACAGATACAGAGCAATTTTTATACAACGTTGTTAGGGGAAAATATTGATTGATTAAAAAATAAATTTTAGAAAGTATTCAATTTATCTCTGTATGTAAGTGTTGTACAATTTGCAGAAAGGAAATATGTATACAAGATGTATACAGAAGTACTCATTAATTAAAAGTTGTGGAAGATTTTAAGAGCAAGAATCTGAGAGAGTAGCACACCTGTTATTCATGTCACCTTAGATTTTCTCCAAAAAAATACCAGTTGTTACTTACCATTTTAATAGACCAAATCTGAAATTTTTGTTCAGAATTTGAGTTGTTCTTTTTTATGGGCCCGCAAAGGGCTCTAAATTTATCTTTAATTTTTTTTTCTTTTGCTAAAAAATGCTTGTATTAGCTTTATCTCATTCAGCCGAAATTGATATAATTGTCGGCGAATTTATAGGGGATTATAGATTATAGGGGATCCTGAAAGTAACCGTAACCACAAAAAATACATATACAGTAAATTCTGTCTAAGACGGATTCTGTGCAAACCGGAAATCTGTCGACCACGGAAAATTTTTCAAGTCCCGGCGAATCCATAGAAAATAACATTAATTCATGCTGCATAAGGCGGAATCTGTCTAACGCGGAAACGGAAAGGATTTTAAGGTTCCATCGAAACCAAAATTTTGCATAAGGCGGAAAAAAGTATAATTTAAAAATGAAAGGCATTTTGTTTGTCAAACTCTAAAACTGTTAAATACTCAATGTCAAATACTTTAAAGTCAAATATTCAATGTCGAGCATGTTAGTTAAATTGTGTAACACTGCGAAAAAATTAATTCAAAAGAACAGAAACTGTTTAATTTTTAAGGAATTCTTGCTTATGCCGTTTTTTCCTATACAAAATTGCATTTAAAAATTATTATTTCTAGTAGAATGCACATTTATCAAAATATATATTTTCTAAAGTACAATATATTATATTTTAATGTTGTACTCAAATACAACATGATACCATTCTGTCTCATTCTCTAAGTTTATTGTTTTTGTGTGTGTAAACATCCAATTCGTAAATATTATAGCAGTACTAAGAAATTGAATAGCGTTTCTCATTTATTTATAAAGACAAAGGATCTTTCAGAATTTCAGTTTTCAACAGATTTTCGAGTCAAGAAAATCAATAAAAAAACGTCATAAGCAAGATTTTTTTTTTTTTTTTTTTGTGGGGGTGGGGGATTTTTTTGCATAAGCCGGAATATTGTCTACCATGGAAAATTTCCTCTGTCCCGACCGATTCCGTCTTAGACAGAGTTTACTGCATATATTTAAAATATTCTAAAGCATCAGAAATTTTTAGAAATTAAAAATAATTATACACATTACATGTGGAAGAATTTGCATGCTAGTTTTCATACATTTTATACTCTATATTAAAAATTATTCTATAATATAAACAATTTTTAATAAATGATTTTTTTAGTCTATATTGCAGTCAGAGGTGTTGAGCCCCGCTAAGTGATATGCCAGGGTGCCGTGCGGCATTGCGCCGCCCCTACATAGGGTTAAGATTGGCGCCCGAGTTTCTCCGGGCGACTAGTATGGGGTCTTAATAGCCTACACTAGTCTCGAAAAGAAACGAGAACACTATTGTTAAACCTATGGAAGAAACCTTTACAGATTTATCGCTTGTAATGAAATACTTTTAAATGATCTTTTTTGCATAGGATATCTGAAGTCGATATTTAATATAGTGCTTACGATATTTAATATAGTGCAGAAATATATACAAGAGAGGAAAGTTTAATATAGAATAAAACTTAGTACCATGTTTGCGTCACAGTAATTTGGGTAATTGCAAAAATAGCTAACCAGTAAAAAAAAGATAAATTCGGAATATCTCTATAGTTTGCAGTTTTTGAAGATCACTTACAAATTTACTCACCCTGTCAGGAAATTCAATTCACTCGGCAGTGACAAGTAGAATGATGTATTTCCCCACACATGGAAATTAATATTATATGGTTTTAAATTAAAAATAATTTATCCATAATAATTTTAAGGTGTATTTTATATATATATAAACTAATTTATTGCTTTTATGTACTTTATTTAGTTATAACTATATACAAGTTTCATGTGAGAGAATGAATGGGATCTTGTGGTTTAAAATGGGTTGGGAAGTGGAATGAAAATACATGATTTTTTAACAAATATATAAAAAATCAAACAAAATATTTATTCCAAAATACATATAAAGTATAGAACATTGTAAAACTATTGCTTTTAATACATAAATATGAAAAATGATAGTAATTTTGTACATAGTAGTGGAAAAATTGTATTCTCATTTTACCCGAATAAACCAAATAGAAGGGAAGTTATGGATTTTTCAGATTTTAAAACAAAATTATTGTCCTCAACATCTATAAATGTAACAAAATATTAAAAATATCAATTTATATAGACAAATATATGTTAAAAAACAGTAATTCAGGGAAGATTTTTTGAGAAGTAAAAAATTCCCAAGTACAGAAATTGAGTCAGTAAAAAAAAAAAAAAAAAAAAAAAATATATATATATATATATTTAAAGCTATTTGCCTTAACGGATTTTATAATTTTAGAATGGGAAACAATAGAATAAAACAATGGCAAAAGAATAATTTCAATATGTCCTTACCGCAAGAAATTATGACAGTTTAAATATCGTTCAAATATGACATTTTTCAGGTTTTGACGCTCTGAACTAAAAGCGCATTCAACTTGCCTTAATTATATATACATTTTTTAAAAGTGCTAATGCATATCTTTCAAATGATATCTCTTTTGCCATGGTAACTTGAAGGCGCAAGCTGTTGTTACCCGTAAGGCATGGTGACGTCACGGCGACGTCGTTGTGAAGTCACACTGTGATTTTGTGACCGTCGATGTGACGTCACGTGACGTGGATGTGACGTCACAGTGACTAGAATGTGAGGTCGTTATGGCCGTTTTAGAGGTCGTTTGTGACGTCACATTGTGACCACTCTGTGAAGTCACGGTGTGACTAATTTGTGAAAAGTGTGTCATTTGTGACTATTTTGGCATTAACTTTGTGACGAACCTGTGACGAAAGTGACAATGTTTTGAAGTCACACTGTGACCAATTTGTGAAATATGTGTCATTTGTGACGAACTTGTCATAAACTCTGTGATGATTTCAAATGAAAATCAAATTTCAAATTAATTGCTTAAAAGGCGCAAAGGCGAACTAGTGAAAAAGATTCCATGCTGGAACTCGAACCCGGGCCATCAGTATAGCGCACTTACGTTCTACCGACTAAACCACATGGAACGATACCCATCCTGGAAAATTTCTCTCTATTACATGTTGGCAAGGCTACAAACGCAGCACAAGATGCAATATTTATCGTCAGCCACCGACATGGCGGAAGCACGAAACTTAATTAAATCCAGCATCGATTGAAACTATATTAATACTTGGAAATTTTTTCAGAGAGAACCATTTGCCTTGCATACAATATTTCAAATGAAAATCAAATTTCAAATTAATAGCTTAAAAGGCAATTTTAATTTGAAATTTGATTTTCATTTGAAATACTGTATGCAAGGCGAATGTTTCTCTCTGGAAAAATGTCCAAGTATTAATATAGATTTAATCGATGCTGGTTTAATTAAGTTTCGTGTTTGCCCCATGACGGTGGCTCACGATAAATATTCCATCTTGTGCGGCGTTTGTAGCCTTGCCAACATGTAATAAGGAGAAAATTTCCAGGCTGGGTATCGTTCCATGTGGTTTAGTCGGTAGAATGTCAGTGCGCTATACTGATGACCCGGGATCGAGACCCGGCGTGGATATTTTTCACTATGTTGGCCTTTGCGCCTTTTAAGCAATTTATTTGAAATTTGATTTTCATTTGAAATATTGTATGCAAGGCGAATGTTTCTCTCTGGAAAAATGTCCAAGTATTAATACTGTGATGATTCTTGTCATAAAAACTACGATAATTTTAAAGTAAAGTTTTGTTTGAAATATAAAATTTTATCTTTTTACCGTACTTTTTAACAAGATATCGCTATTTTGGAGTCCTATTCTTCTAAAATATTTTTAATTTTCCATTTAAAAAACAATGCTTATTAACTGACATCTTTTTTTATTAAGTTAGCTTGATCTTGAATTCAAGCTTAATATTAAGAATGTGTAAGCTTTTTAATGTGTTATGATTTGTCATTGCTTTTTTAAATACGAACATGGAGTCTAACGGACATTAATACAACTGTTACTTATAGAACTACATGATAAGCCCTATTTATTTAAATTTTTTATTCCCGTATATATTGTATTTTGTGAATATGAGCTAATTAGATTTGGTATGTTTTATATGAAAAGACTGATCTGGGAAATAGAAACAACAAGTAAGATATATCATGCGTTAGGCATAGATTATAAAACACTTCCAACTCTTCCTAAATGTTTTATCAAGACATCGGGGGAAATAACGTAAATAAGATAACTAAGTAAACATGAAAACGCGTAAAACATTTAAAAACTGATTTACGCAGTTACCATCCACTAAGGTGTAAAAAAAAAATCATAATTAAAAAAAAAAAAATAAATAAAATCGTTTTTTTTTATTTAAATCAGATTTTTTTTATTTAAATCAGATTTGTATGATTTTTCTCCCAGCGTTCAAATACTGAATAGCTATCATGAGTTTTAGGTTTCCAAAACAATTACACCACTAATTGCTAACATAATCTATGTTTTTACACTTTAATTAATAAAATTATAATTGTTAGTTTGTAATTACAGAAATAAAAACTGCAAATTAGTAGTTTCATTAGGTAGTATTATACAATAATGTTATATACATTAATATTGTAATAATTATGTAAAACTTTATAAATACTAGAGATACTTAACATTTATGAAAATTATTAACTGCATTTTATACTAAATAGCTAACATTACTTCAAATTAATTATTAAACAATCAACTCTCTAATTAGGAACATATTATACATTTTTAAGCCTTAATTATTAAAATGATAATAATTCATTTTAGAAAGAAAAAGGGACAGGATGCTAGTTCAAAAAACGGGCACTATTTCATGAGGAAATATATTAGTAATGTGTTTAGTAATGACGTAAGAAAAAAAAAAGAATATTTTTTAGCATTATAAGTAAAGTGTCCTTAATTTTTAATAATTTTATGAATAACAAATTGAAAAATACAATTAAATAACATATTTTAATAATATCCTGTTTTTTCTAAAGAAATAAAGTTCTATATTTTTGCAAGATTTTTTCCACATGAATTTAGAATACTGTTGAATGGGGAAGTTTTTTACAAGAAATCTCTGGCTACAACTACAGGTAAATTTCAACTTTTTTTTTTCTTTTTTTAAGGCAGGGTGCATTTTGCCAATTTCAAAAGGGGCATGGTGTGGCACCATTAAACAAAATGGCCTAGAAGAAGCAGTATAAGTAATTACAGAATTAATAAAAACTGCAAATAAGTAAAATTCATTAGTTAGTAGCACAAATAACAAAACTAACAAATATTATTTGCAGTTCATTTTGCATTTGTATTTAGGAAAATTTCTGTAAACCACCAAAATCTATACTTACACACATGTACGTGTATGCTAACCAAAAAAAAAAAAAGAAAAAAATGAAAATGAGTTAAACCCATTCATATAGAATAAATATAAGTTAGCCACTAATATCTGAAATCTCAAAATATTTAAGTAACAGCATTATTACCTCTATTAGCTTTCAATGGTTCAATTTTTTAATATATATGACTTACAAAAAAATAAAATAAAATAATAATAATAATAATAATAATAATAATAAACATTTATTCAACCTATGCCAAAGAAGCTCTTGCTGTGCTTAGCATTTTTATACCAATTATTTCTTTTTCTCTTATGCATTCATTTACAATTTAGCTGCTGAGCAGATGTCATTCTTTCATTCTTCTTTAACTTGAGATTGCTATTAATTACTATTTATTGTTTTACTTGTAGAAATGTAATTATACTTGCTATGTGTATTTTATATAACATAATGCATAAATTGATTACCTAAAGGAAATTATGACATTGCAAATTATGCTAGATTTAAATATCATTTTTAAATGAAACTGTTTTAATTTGGATAAAAACTTAAAAACAATGCTTTTTACAAACTCAACTGTTTTTAATTTTTTTACAATACTAATGAATTAAGCTTAGAAACAATTATTTAAAGCTCTTTTTTTGTTTATTAATAAGTCAAAATACCTGTAGAAACTTTCAAATTATGTTCATGTTAGATTTTAATACTTTTTTTTTTTTGACATTTTAAACATTTAGAAAATTTTTGATTTTAATCAATGATTTTTTTTTAAAAATCGGTTGATTAAAATCATGATTTAATCGCTGATTTAAATCAACCGATTAAAATCGTTGACACCCTACCATCCACAGCCAAATATGTTTTCTAATTCTTTTAAACAGTCCTGTATTTGATCTGTAGATTGATATATATATACTATATAATGGAAAAATTTAGTTTATCAAGGAAACGCATAACAGGTTGAAATTCTCTTTCAGCAATTTATCCTAATATATGGAAACATACTTAAATAATTTTGTACAACACTGTAGTTTACCTAGAACCTTTATTACACGCCACTATTTAGTTAAAATTTTATTCAAGCTAAAACACTCTTAAAACTGCTGAAATTACATTTCCAGAAATCATAATTCATAGATGGCAACGTATCCAATTCTTTGCGTGACCCTGTATATCATTTTATCTATATACTACAAACATTTCTTAGTAAATTAAATACAGTGCAGCGTTAAAATGCATAACTTATTTATAAACCTCCTTTAAGCAATACCCAGTAACACTTTCGAATACTTTTGTATATTCCTGTATATGAATTATAGCATATATATATACACCATATACTATGCATAAATGTAGTGAATAATAAAAGTGTATATCATAATTAAAAATGTATTTCCAGCAATCATCGCTAATGAACAGTACTTCGGATACAATATAGTATCTGAAATATTTTGTGTGTCCCTGTAAATGCTATATACACTTCGTATTATACATGAAATAATTCATAGTATGTAAACCTCAACGACGTATATCAATTTCATTACATATCAAATAGATTAACATAAATAAAGTACGCCGCAAACAATTCCCTCCACCGCTATATCATTATGTATTGGAATTCCTTTTTTAGCCCTGTAAATGAACAATAACTATTCTTTGCATCCCATATTCTATGGAACGCACATTTTAGTGCGCTTCATAAGTGCATATCAATTTTATTCTGTTTGAAAGCGTGTAAAATCATTAAAAATCATTTGAAACGATTTTTTTCCCACAAGCCGTAATGTAATGGAATACAATTGACTGTCCCTGTAAATGAAATAACATGCTACAAACTTCATTACAAATAGGGGTCTTGCTATGGTAAACGTTAATAACATCCAAAAATTTTAAATAATTTAATTATCTTTAAATGTCTATTAATTATGTTAATGATTGATGATAATACTTGTCCATATACTTTTATATTTATGCCACCATGTGGTTTTAACCCAATATTTAAATAAGAAAATAAACCAGATTAAAATGCAATTTAAATCACTAATTTTAATAATCTGATCAAAGCTGTTGAAAAGGAAGTTAGATATTTTAACAAAATAAAAAATAAATGTAATGAAATATTTGTGTTCTATAACATGTTTATTAGAAGATAACTGAAATCATTGTAATTAAAAAAAAAAAAAAGCAAACAAGGAAAATAATATTTTAGATATTTCAGCAAAATAAAAAATAAATGTAATGAAATATTTATGTTCTACAGCATGTTAATGAGAAACTAACTAAAATTGTTGTAATATATATAAAAAAAAAGCAAACAGGGAAAATAATATTTTTACATACCTAATTTCATTGACGTTGTACGTGATACTTTGATTTTGGGGAACCAATTAAATCCGATTATAAGTACGATAGCAATGACTTGAATCATCTTCAACAAGTCAAAGCTACCGTAATTTTCTCGGGTTTATATTTTGTTAGCTGAACTAACTTGGATCCTGAGAACGTTCTTGTTTCAGTTTTTAAATCCGTGTCAACACATCTATGCTGTCCAGTGTCCACAGAACTTCAGTGTCCACAGAACTGTCCATTGTCCCGCGTTTATTCTAAAAAGTTTCACTGTTACTTTTATCCGTTATTCTGTGGTCGAGTGGTAACAACTGAAATAGTGCAGATGCAGACGATTTTTAAGTTTCGAAGTTCGAAGCAGATGTTTTTTGGTTTTATTTGTTTTTCTATACCACAGTTTCGGAAGGAAATTAAATGCGTAATAATTTTGTCAAATTGTCTCTAATTCAATTTCCTGTTTGAAAATGTTTTATTGTATTTCATCTTTTATTTTTATCAGTTTTATTGAATTGTAAAGTTTCATTTACGTAAATTATAATAATAATATTATCCATAATTAGAGTTTACTAGATAAAACATTGCTTAAATTTTCAAAATGTATACAAAATAATTTAATGGTAATAATGATGACTCCCTCCTTGTTTTTAAAAGTAAAATTTGTATCACAGGTAATATATACAAAATATCTTCTTAAAAAATACAACAAGATTATCGAGAAGAGATGAGTTTTTCTTTGTCAATCTGTCATTCTCTTAATATTAATTTTCTGTAGAATAAAACTTGTAAAATAATTTTTAAAGATATATTTTGAAAACAAAAAATAAAACATGAATAATTAATTATGTCGTGGGCTTTGCCTAAATTTTGTACATTAATTTTATATTCGGAAAATGTCAATTCTATTTTAAACGTTTGAAAGAAGTAGAATAAAAAAAAAAAATACTTAAAATAGTGAAACACTAAGAGGAAAAAAAATGACTTGAATGCAAATTATAAAGCAAGAAATGCATATATGACTGAACTTTAAAGACGCTTTCTGCGTGCTCATTAAAAGCTGCAGCCTTAACTGTAATAGAAAGTTTTTAGTTTGAAACGACAGAAATGTTTCGACTACTCTTTGAGAAACTTCTAGTATAACAGATGATCATTTACAAAAATCTTTATAAAAGATAAGTCGAGGTCTGCTTACCTAAAACATTTTTTTTAATAATATGAAATTCTCATAATTAGGAAATCGTTTTGTGTTGCTGATGAATTAATTACATTTTATATTATATGAAAATAAAAAGTTTTTGTTAGAGGCACAGATGCAACTTGGACCACGGTTTAAAAAATTTGTTAATCCGGCAGAAAAATATATTTTACAGTAAATAACATGTTTTTAATAATTTTTGTAATTTTTTAAAGTTTTCTAAGAAGTTCACATCTCAGTCACAATGTGACATCACTGAGTGGTGGCATTTTGGTCACAGATGTGACGTGACCACAGTGACTTACAGTGACGTCACAATGACGTCACTGTGACCATGCATGCTATGAGGGTAGGCTTTAGAAATGGTAAAAAACTGCGAAATTACAACCTTTTATGACCTTCAGTGACCTTGCGGCAACAACTTGTCACAGACTTCTCATCTATTATATAAAGTTCAACCCTCTTACATGATGATATGACATGATGATTACATATGAAAATAATTTGGTGGCAAGTTGTGTGCGCAAAGAATTGTGGACCATAGCAATTGCCATATCTTAAGAAAACACTCAATTTTTCGCACAGCATGATGACCTTTGAGGGCCCATAAAAATGAACAACTCAACTTTCGAACAAAAAATTACAGATTTGTTTTTCTAATAAAGTAAGTAACAACTGGTAATTTTTTGGAGAAAATATGAGATGGCATGAATCACCCCATAATGCTAGGTGTGACACTTTCTTAGATTCTTGCTCTTAATTCTATTTTCGGTATGTCATATCATAAAATTGCAAAACCGGAAACTGAAATAATGTGGAAAATCAAAATTACAGATTTCGTAATAAAATATTTTAATATACTGAAAAATACATACGAACATGCCTTACTCTGATCTGGATATTACATGTGATATCATGCAGAATTTATGAAATTACTTTGTTTTTTATGCAAAACATTAATTAAAAGCTTTCGAAGAAAGTAACTATAAAAAGTAAAAAACAATTGTATGTTGCGACTACATATCACTTAATCCCCCCCCCCCCAATTAATTTAATAAAATTTTCAAATATTTATTCTTGAAAATGGATATGTGAAAATATTCTCAGAAGAGTTAAAATCTGTAGAAAAATAATAAAATGTATAAAAGGAAAAATACTCTAGTTTGTATATTTGAAGTCTAAAAATAATTTAAATTTTTAATTGTACGTAGAAACATAAAAGTGTGCTTAACTTATTTTTATCAAAATAAATTAACCCTTAATTGCGACTAGATGTCTCACAAACTACAGCTATATTTAGTTTTCGCAGTTTAACTTGTAACTTTCAATTTAACTATAGATACTAGTAAAGCATTGTTTCGTTTGCCAACCTTACTATTGCTAAATGCTTCTGAAAAAGTTGAATTTTAATTATAATACTTCTGCATATACATTTTAGTACAAAAAGAAATATCCCATGTGTTAATCGAGACTTTTATTTAACTTTCATGGTTAAGTCATCCAAATATTTCTTTTTTAATTGTATGAGATGAATTATTCTAGTATTAATATACCAGACCAATCACATATAAACTGGAATTTTGTTCCGATACGTGCTTGGAGGACGACATCGGAGTAAGATCTATAGATGTAATTTAGGAGAGGTCTCTGTGAATAGTCTTACATTGCCTGTGGTTACGATTGAATTAACTTTTCAGTTAATATTATCTAAAATAAGAAAAAAGTGCACATTTCAGATATGCAAAGGATAATTAGCAAATTTCTTGCATGTGAATCCACAAAACTCCCTGACATTTTACACTTGCTTAAAACTTAGCTCCTAGACATATATCTTAATAAAATCCACGTCTACGATTCGAATAAAAAATTCATGGGAAGACAAGAAGAGTTTAAAATCGAAGTCCTAAATTGATCGACATTCACGGAGCAGTATCACTGATGAAAACTTTTGTAATGTTCGCTGCTTCAGACAAATGCGGTAAACTACTGCCAAGATACTACTAATACAAAACTGTTCTGAGCAAAAACACCAAAATTTGACTGTTGGTGAAAAAGGTGCAAATTTCAAATGATAAATATTATCCTTCTCTGTGGGAATAACAACATAAAAAACTGGATGAAATGCTTTCATCAACTTTGGGACACCCTGATCCTACAGCCGAAACTTCTCAATCTGCAATTAATACATATTTGTACTACTAAAAAAATATTATAAAGATAATCAAATTGAGGGAAATGCAAACATCAAACCATTTCTGCACAATTGGCTCGACTACCTTCCTCCTGAATTCTTCTATAATCAAATAACGTACCTCTCCGTGGAATAATGCTTTTTGAAATGAGTTGAATATGTTGAAAGTTATTATATCATCAATTTTGTGTTTGATTTCAATATACAAAAAAACACCACTCTGGTTTATGTTTGATTTAACCTCGTCGTACCTAGACATCTTTGCGCGTCCAGTTTTTAAACAAAAAAGGATAAAAGCAACATTTTAAATATGAAATAGATTTTAAATGTCCTTATTTTTTTCCAATATTTATTTACAAATTTATATCTGAACGTATTATATATGTAGACATATACTATGACTATAAAAATAAAGCGTGGAATAAAATATTCATTGCACAATGTGGAAAAAATACAAGTAATATGCACATATGTTGAATGAATCAAATCACTTTATATTTTTAAACTAAGTTTTTACTGTTTATATTTCTGATTTCATATGAATGACGAAATAATTTTATTTAAAGTTGTACGATTCAAGGGCTAACTAATGACAGTCAAATAATATAGCTAGCAGTTTTTAATAGAAAAAACCTATTTTTTTGTATTATTACATGCAGATTTTATCTTATAAACTGCAATTTGTTTATGTAGTTCATACAGAATAATATTTCTAAATTAAATCAGAATGAGAGAAATAAGGGAACGCCATTAAATGCAAATAATTAAGTTAATCTTGCACTTGTACTGACTGACTGCGGTAATAAAGTAATTGAAATGAATATTTTCTATTCGCAGAAAGGAAATATTAATAATTGTCTTTCAGAAAGCCATTAGTAAAGAAACTTTTTCCCATTCACATTATTTCTGTTTTCAAGCACTTTCTGCTAAAGGTGGTAAATGATTTAGGTAGAACAGAAGTGAAAAAACTAGTTTCTAAGCTTTACAATTACCCAAGTTTGCGTATTCGTTTTTGCCAAACCCCCTACTTTATTTTTCATATTATTATGTAAGGACGTGGAGAAGCGAACTCAATTAAACAATGCGTTCTTAATTAATTATATACCTCACAGTGGAGTATTTGACCCGAAATCCAGGTCAAAAATATACATCTATGTAAATATAGTCCGATTGCTTTGAAATTCTTAAATGTTATTGGGTATCACTGTGGCATGTTAGGTATTGTAAATGAAGTCTATAGAATTTACTGTTCTTTTACAAAGATACCCCAAAATTTTTCCTTACATTATGGTCTGTGGGAAAAAATCTTTGCTCTGTATTTTAATGATATCACACTATTTTAAACACACTGAAATTTCAATCAATGAGGTGTAATAAGGCACTTATTGTAGAGTATGGTGTGCATAGAACATATCATTCATTTACAGGGGCACACAAAAGAATTTGGCTGAAGAAGAAATTTAACTATTGAAGTCTATGACCAATAATTGCTGGAAGTGCGTATTGTTGATAGATTGTTTTATTTACTAGTAATGTTTAAGTAAATGTATTTAATTGTACTATCTATAAAATTCGTTATTTACATTTAATTTACTTTGATAATAATTATTACATTTAATTTACATTTAATAAAGATTATTTACATTAGATAAAGTTACATTTAATAATATATTTAATAATACATTTAATAAAGTGGAGTCTTTACAGTATAGATATGCTGTTTTTTCAGTGTATTTAATAGATTACCAGTTGCAGTCTTATTCTTCAGAACTCAGTTTTTCATCTTCTTCATCACACTGTTCTTGGCTTTTATCAGGGCTACCATCAGATCTATTTGTAAGAAGAAGTTGTAGGGTCTCGCTACTATATGGCTTGCTCTTGTACCTTGGTTTTTGTCTAGAGTAGTTTATAAAATGACCACTGCTTAAAAGAAGCCAATTTGGAACATCTTTATTACAAACGTCTCTATTGCACTTTCTTGAGTACTTTGTACGGTACTGTCTAAAGTGTTTGTTTCTGGCCTCGGCAGCTTCATATGACCTTTGGCCGATGGGTACGACTACTTTCTTAATTACAGTGCCACCATGAATCAAAACCTTGTGCATTGTTGGAATCATGGGTAACAATTGTAAAGGCTGACGTACAGTCTTGCTGTTTTATCAGCACATGTTTGGAACTTTTTTCGTCAATGCGATGCCCACTTGTTATGGCTTCCAATATTACTTATAACCTTTTAATCTTTTTTGCGTCTACTCCAGACTTCTTTAGTTCCCTCCTTTCTTCCCTTATTTTCTACCTATGATCCCCCGAAACTAATTGGCGAAACTTTTAGCAGTAAATAAGTACTTACAATTTCAAACCGACCTGATATTTCTATCAAGATGTACGAGTTGCGTGCGTATGTACGTACCTACATACGTACGTACATGCATACATACAGAATCTGTAGGGGCAAAAGCTCTCCGGCAATATTCTGTAAGCTAAAAACCTGCAGTACGAGAGTAAAAATATAGTTCCTATCTCTTCAATTCGGTTGCAGCAAAAAATGGGATTTAAATGGTCGCCCCGAAAAAAAATTATATAAAAATGGCAACAATATGCGGAACATTTTTTTTGTGAAACTGGCTTTCAAAACTATAAACAATACGATCATAGTTCAAAAATGGCCCGGCAAAGCTCGGCACATTTTTAAAAAGCTTTCGATATGTTTGAAATAGAGCCAAAAACGCTTTAAAAATACCCCTTTTACAAATTTAATATTTTTTTATTGTATTAAAATCTAAGCTATTTAATTTAACACATAGTTTAACTCTAAGCTCTGACCTTTCTTAAACACTTAAGTGTTCTTAAATTTCAGTTCAAAAATTCAATCAGTCACAAAAAATTCACATTTAAAAGTAACAACAATGCCAAAAATCAACAAAAAAATCATGTCTTCTTTCAAAGAAGTATTCTCTTCCACTGAGGCCTGTAGCCACCGCATATGGCTCATGTTCCTGATGTAGACATTGATCGACGCGCCAACTTGTCAGCTATTAAAAAATATGATTTTTACAATTGTTGATAAAATCTTAATTTTTGCATTTTTGACCAGGTTTTTTGGTGAAATACTCCACTGTGCACCTTATTGTTACTATCATATTTATAAGCTCTTCTTACTATATATAAGCTTACTACTATGTAAACTCTTGCTACTATAAGCTTATCTTATTTATAAGCTCACATTTTTAATCTTTACTCTGTAGTATCATTGTTCGTAACAGACTTGTCGAGTTCGTGCTTTTTTAATAGATATAACATATATAATATAACAGATAGATTGTACATCTATATCTATATCTATATCTATACTCATATTATAAAGAGGTAAAAATTGTTTATTTGTAGGGGGTAGGCTCTGGAACTACTGAATCGATTCCAAAAGTAAAGGTATAAAAATGATGGTGTTAGTCCAACTTAGAACATAGGCTATATTTTATGCCGGTGCCACTACCCCAAAGGGGGTGCAGAAGCAAAAAACGTTCTAAAAACGCGATTTTTACGTTACTGAAGGACCTAGAAATATAAAATTTGGAATATTAATTACTTATAAGATATAAAAGATGTTTAAGAACAGTTCTTAAACAATTCGAAATTTAAAAGGGGTGAAAATGCACAAAAAGCGTTCTAAAAAACGTTGTAAATGGTAGTTTCTACATAATCTCAGGAAATACCAAACCGATTTAAAAAATATTGGTGTCAAAATGATGGTGACAACGCTTGCTCCAAGATAGGCTATGTTTTATGTTGGTGCCACTACCCCAAAGGGGGTGCAGGATCAAAAAACGTTCTAAAAATGCGATTTATGTGTTACTGAAGGGCCTAGAAATATGAAATTTGAAATATTAGCTACTTATTAGGTATAAAGGGTTTCTAAGAACAGTTCTTAAACGGTTCGAAATTTAAAAGGGGCGAAAATGCGCGAAAAGCGTTGTAAAAAACGTTCTAAATGGTGGTTTCTACACAATCTCAGGAAATACCAAACCGATTTAAAAAATATTGGTGTCAAAATGATGGTGACGACGCTTGCTCCAAGACAGACTATATTTTATGTCGGTGCCACTACCGCAAATGGGGGGCAGGGGAAAAACGTTCTAAATTGCGGTTTTTGCGTTACGGAAGGGCCGAGAATCGTGAAATTTGGAATGATAGTTAGTTATAAGATATCAATGATCTCTAAGGGCATTTCTTAAAAAAAAATCGAAATTTAAAAGGGAGTCAAAATGCGCAAAAAGCGTTGTAAAAAACGTTCTAAATTGCGATTTCTATGCAATCTTAGGAAGTACTGTACCGATTTCAAAATATAATGCAGTAAAAATTATGCTGACAGATCTCGCTCCAAGTTAGGCTATATTTTATATCTGTTTACAGTACCCCAGAGGAGATGCAGTAGCAAAATGCGCAAAAAGCGTTCTAAAAATGTTCTAAATTCCGATTTGTCAGTGATATCTCAGGAAGAATCAAACTGATTTCAAAAGAAATGGTAGGAAATTGATGCTGAGAGACTCTGCTCTTTCAAAGACGCTATTTTATGTCGGTATCGCTATCACCTAGACGTTGCAGGAGCAAAAAAGCGTTCTAAATTTCGATTTTTGTGATCGGTACGGGTTAGCAACTTAAAATTAGGGAAGATACATATTTATTAGATATAAATGATCTTTAAGAACAGTTTCGAAAAAATTAGAAATTTAAAAAAGGAGTGAAAATGCGTGAAAAGCGTTCTAAAAGCGTTCTAAATTGCGATTTAAACTCAATCTCAGGAAATATCAAAGCTATTTCAAAAGTAATGGTTGCAAATCAATGGTTATAGTCCCTGCTATAACATAGGTTATATTTTATGTTGCTGTCACTACCATCTGAGGGTTGCAAAAGCAAAACATGTTCTAATTTGCGTTTTTTGCACAACTGAGGAGTCTAATACTTTGAAGTATGGCATGGTATTTACTTACAAGATGCAACTTCTTTCTAAGAACAGTCGAAAGATATTTCCAAATTTAAAAAGATGAAGTAAGCGAAAAGCGTTATAAATTACAATTTTATGCAATCTTATCAAATACTAAACCGATTAAAAAAATAATGATGACAAATTGTTGGTGTTAGAACCTGCTCAAACATAAGCTATATTTTATATCTGTACCACTACCACCAGAAGGTTGCAGGAGCTAAAAACTTTCTAAATTGCGATTCTGTGATACTGAAAAGGCTAGAAACTTTAAATATGGCATGGTAGTTTCTTATAAAATATAAATGCCTTCGAAGGACTGTCGAAAATAAATTCGAATTAAAAAGGGGTGAAGCGAAGGGAGGTGTGAAAAGCATTCTAAAAATGTCCTAAATTACGATATCTATGCAATTTCAGGGGATATAAACCGATTATAAAAGTAATAGTTGCGAATCAATGGTAACAGTCTCTGATCCTACACAGGCCGATGATTCTACCACCTGGGGTTTACAGGAACAGCAAACGCTCTATAAAAGGCCTTTAAAAGCTTTCTAAATTACGTTCCTGTGGAATATTAAAAATAACAAACCGATTTCAAAATTAATGTTGGCAAATTAATGGTGATAGTTCCTAATTCAACATAGCCCTTTCTGTTGAGAGAGATGGTAGGACTTAGAATTTGACATGATAGTTAATTTTAAGATCTAAGAAGATGGTTTCTAAAAAATTCAAAACTTCAAATGAATACTGAAATGAGCGTATTAAATGAGCATAAAGGTTTCAAAATATTTTCTAAATTATCATTTATTTAGTTTTATTAATTTAAGTCTCATTTCTGCCTAATGCAGTGTAATAATGATGTTTAATCAAACTGTGTTTTAAATAGTAATTTTTGAATTATTCTTAAAAGTAATAAGTAAAAATTTTGTTAGTACCTTTTAATAAAAATTAGACATATAAATATCACTTGGCATATTTCAAATATTACGCGAGCAAAGCCGCGGGGTTTGCTAGTAATTTATATTGTTATATAAATCACCAGGAATATATGTAAAATGTAAAAAAAAATGATAATATAAAATTAAACACAATTTTAATCAGATAATATTATTAATCTTATTTCAAAGGCTTTCATTAGACTTCGATTTTAAAATAGAATGAATATTAATTGGAATATTCTGCTTTTCTAATGAACTAACGAAAGTTTTCATCTTTAGTAAAGAACATTCAGTGTACATTCCAAACGTTATTTTTAGATTCTAGACCGATACTTTAATTAGGACCTTTTCGAAATACATCGTTTATTAAATTAATTTTATCAAATTATTTATAATATCATGTACGTGTGACGAAATTCTAAAAGAATATCAAGCAATAATATCAAATGCAATTTAAATTAAAGTTTTGCTTAATGTTATCGATGACCTCGTTTGTATGAGCTAATTTTTAACATTTTAATTCCGATATAGCACATTCTTCAAAAACATATTTCCTTTTGTAACGTGATCAGCAGTTCGTAGAATATTGTCAAATTACTGTAATTCAGCTATTTTAAAAGAAATAATAGATACATAACATTTTTTACATTAAATATATTTTGTTTAAAATGATGAGAATATTAAGCTTGTTACTGTAGGAAAAAATATCTATTGTTGAAAACGGTTCGAATGGTTTAGATATAAATTACGGAGTTGGATTTTTGTATCTGGATATCTAGTTATCAAGGAGTCATTTTTAGATATATGCAGTTTCATGAATTATACGCTCTTCATCCAAGCGGAAAATATCACAGACACAAGTTAAAAGTTTTCTGCAATACAGTTTTACAATATGGGAATAGAAAGAGTCACAGCAAAAATTGCAACATAATTGCAAATCATAACAATAGTAATTATCAAATAAATTGATTTTGTGCTAAACAATACTAACTAAGATATGACAACGGTATAATTTTATAACTATTTGTGAAATATAACAATATTTAAAACAAGAAAATTGAACAACATATGTTTGTACAAATTTATAGTATGGTTCGACATGAATAAATATAGATACAGTTCATTTAATAAAAACGATAATGTTAATCAAAGTTTGATATTTAGCAATATATACAACTTGCTGAAATACGAGTGAGATATTATGTTATAAAAATCTGTCACTAAACTTAAACTCTATAGTAGTTTCCGATGTTGAACAAACTAATTTCTCAGAAATCGTTTTTTTATACTGGTTCTCGAGAATTTGCTTTGTCTAACAGTTCTTAGAGTTTCCCTACACTTCTTAGAGTTTCCATGTTTTTCGTGCAAACCTGTATCCATGATCTATAAGATTTACACACGCTATGTAATACACTAAAAAACTAGTTAAGTTTAAAACTGCATAGTAAAGCTGAATAAACACTTGCAGCAATTGTCAATCATAAACAGTCCTGTAACCGGTTTTTGTGCTTGTTTTGGTAAATTAGTGGTAAATTCTATGTCCTCCGTAATGTATGGAAAACATTTTGTAGAGAACCACAGTTATCAAATTACTTTAAATATATATGAAGTAGTGTAACGTTACTAAAATGCACAACAAATGATTTCTCTCTGTAAGCAGTGATACAGCGGAATCATTTCGTGAGTCCCTGTAAACGAACTATAGAAGCTATGAACTTCATTTTCAATAGTGAACATTTTATAGTGAACCTGTAACACATAAATATCACATGACAATCCAAGTATATTGCTATCTACTAAAAAACAACTTTTCAAAAGTAAAAAAAAAGCCAAGGAAAAAAAAAAAAAAAAAAAAAAGAAAAAAGGTGAAAGTTGTGGCTAAAAAATAGTGTGATATCAAATTTCCAAGCTTATATTACGGTACTTATTTAACATTTTTTGATAAAAATGTACCATATGTAAGTCGAGTACCTAATTATGCGTTGATAGAAAGCCTTTTCTCCTTTACTAAGTACATTATAACGTTTTTCTGAAAATTAATTTTTTTTAAATTATGCATGATGGGCTTGGCGGCCATCTTTCCATATTTTAGACAAATTTCTAAGCACACAAGTTCATTGTTAAGATTGGAAGTTCGAAATTGTTACTAAAGCAAACATTTTATTCTTTTAATTTATGGAAATGAGTGCCTAAAAATTTGTGTCTAAAAATAAAGCTGAAGTAACTTCAGGTTTCATCTTATGATTCTCTTTTTTCGGAGGGTGTTAATTAATTAGTTAAAGCAGTAAAAATCAATTTGTTTTTTCAAAATAAAAAACTTTCTTAATTTATCTGTCTGTAGCTAAAACTAGAAGTTCGAAATTCTTAATAATGCAAATATGTTACGAGCTTGAGTGCTTAGAAATTTGTGTCAAATATGGAAAGATGGCCGCCAAGCCCATCATGCATAATTAAAAAAAATTAATTTTCAGAAAAAAACGTTATGATGTATTTAGTAAAGGAGAAAAGGCTTTCTATCAACGCATACTTAGGTACTCGACTTACATATGGTAAATTTTTATAAAAAAATGTTAAATAAGTACCCTAATATAAGCTTGGAAATTTGATATCACACTATTTTTTAGCCACAACTTTCACCTTTTTTCTTTTCTTTTTTTTTTACTTTTGAAAAGTTGTTTTTTAGTAGATATCAGTTCTTTTTTAAAACAAATGATACATAATTGAAATAATTCTACTTGCTCAAATTAAAATTAGTCCTTGTATAGCCTTTATAAGCAGGGAGCAAACACAATAGTATACATTTTGTTCACCTATCATTCATTTTTTATAGTGCTTAATAATTTAAAAGTAAGGAAAGTCAATTTCTTCTTCCAAAGTATCAGTCTTTCTCAATTTATATTTCCTTAAATCTTTCTACGAAAGATGAAAATTTAGTAAAAATCAGAGTCGAAATAAAATATATATTTACAGTTAGTCTGTCAGTTAATTGTTTTTTCTAACTTTTTTTTTTTTTTGCTGACGGTTTTGCAAAATAAATTTACCTTTACAAATACCCACGGTTAATCCGAGAATGAACCCGCAGGCATCTAAAGAATCGAAGATCTGTAAATCTAGCAATTCGAGACATAATAAAGGAACATTTTTGATAAAAAAAAATCTAAAAATTTAAAGATATAAACTGCACATATAATTTCATCTTCATTTAGATCGTGTTATAGAGAAGAAAGGATAAATATGTAATTTTACTCAAGTCTGTTTATCCATACCTATTTGCATAAATGTGAAGGATATTAATTTACTATAAAATTTCCCCTAAATTTATTATCTTTAATAGTCTATTATTAAAGCCGCATATACATTAGAATTAAAAATTGCCTGAAATCTATAGTCTTACCGTGTGTCAAATTTGTTTTTTTTTCTTTTTAATGCCCAGACTCTTTTTCTGAACTCTGACAAAAGATCACAGACATATTGAAACTATCCAAATTTTTATATATTTCTATCGCATTTCCTTTTTTCAGGGGGGTGAGGAAGAGCCCTTAAGAACTTCGTTTTGTTCTCAGAATTCTGAATTGTTCATTCAAAATAGCTACCTACATAAGTCTTGCTGAAGAATTTTCATTAGCTAAGAGTTGCATCAAGTTATACATCATATGAATCTATTAAATTAATTTCGTGAAATACTAGATGGGAGCCATTGATATTTCCAGACCATTTGCCTTCATTTTAAACTTGAGTCATTTACTACTATTGATTAATGTTCCATACGAATTAAAGAAGCCGTTGTTTCCATGCCAACTGTACCATTCACTATTGCTTGCTTGTTTGTTTGTTTGTCTTATTGAACACATACATCATATGACATGCGGATCACGGCGGGATTCGAATCTGCTTCCACCTACGCTCTCAAGCGATTAGCGGCATGGTGTCTTATCCACTCACCCACGGTGGGCCACTATTGCTTTCTCTAATGCCCAGATACTCAAATTTAACCAACTGCACCTAGAATCATGATCATAATAGAGAACATTTATATGTTAGAGCAGTGTTGCCAGTGGGCTACTTTTTTTTAATTCACATTTCTTGATTGCCAGCACTTATTATAAACGGTAAAATTCCCTTTGTTTTCGCCTTAATTAATATGTCATTAAATAAGGCGCATTTTACAATTTCAAAAAAGTGGTGCCAATCAAGTATCTGAATTAAAAAAAGTAGCCCATCTGGCAACACTGTGCTAGAGTGGTGACATATGCACAAGTCGTGTACTCATAAAAATTTTTTGTCCAAAGTACGGTAACTCAGTTTTCAGTAATAGACGATGAAGATTTCAATTAAACTAACCAGAAAAGTTAACAAACATTGGCTTCCTGATTAGATTTTATTCAAAATTGTTTTAACCAACCAAAATTAATGTCCGGTATCCAGATAAATTTTTCTCCGTTAGTAAAATTACATTAACCAATCATTAGCCTCCATTCTTGCAAGCTTTTCGGTGTTTACTGCAAACATCAAAAAGTTCTGAAAAATGCAGACGTCTGATTGATCAATCTTATCCCGCTAATAGCAAAAAATCTATTTTGATCCCGACCTATTCAACGCCCTTTAAATATTGGAGAAAGCATTGACACGTGTCAGGAAAACGTCACACAAAGCAGGCAAAACAAAGAAGAAAAATCATTCATTGGCTCGGGAATATTCACGAGCCAATGAATGATTTTGTTTCTTTGCTTTGCCTGCTTTGTGTGATGTTTTCGTGACGCGAGTCAAGACTTTCTCAAATATTTAGGGGGCTTTGGCTTATTTCACCACCATGAAGTTATGAAATGAGAGGAACAGACATGTCAATCTTCCCGTGTGAAAAACTAGTTACCAAAAAAACGAGTTCTTTCCCTCTCTTTTGCCCTTTTCTCTCTTGATTTTGACCGATAGCAGCACATTTAGCAGCCTCCAGTACAAGATGCCGCTATATACGGTGGACGCAGGAGGGAGGGTGTTAGTGCGATCAATGTCATAATAGGCCAGTTCATGATGTTTAAAAGTCACACGGAGTTGGATCGAGGCTAACGAAAAAGACATGCTACCGCGGTGGGTCCGATTCTTCTTTTTTTACAAACCGCTGGAGTCACGTGATGCTCTTTTCACGCACCTTCATTGGTGCATTCGAGCATCACGTGACTCCAGCGGTCTGTAAAAAAAAGAAGAATCGGACCCACCGCGGTAGCCTGTCTTTTTCGTTAGCCTCAGAGTTGGATCATCTTTACACGATGATTAGTACAAAGCTGCGCGCCGATTTTTTTTGTGTCCATTGCCGTGTACAGATAATCAACTCCGTGTGACGTTATGAACTGGCCTTATATGTTGTTGGCCACAGTTTAGGAACAGCTACAAATGACTTCATCCATATCTACTCCGAGGTAAATGAAAAAGACAGGCTACCGCGGTGCTACAGCGCCTAGAATATATAGTGTGGAAATCGGCTATCCTGGTAATACTTAAAAAAGTGCTAAAATATTGGATCTCTTAAATTTCAATGATGCTGAAATCCAATGAGTCGATCACAGCGATATCTGCAGAATATTTCCTAAAACTTCATGACGATTTGATAACAGCGTTTAGAATACCTAGTGTGGAAATATTTTATTAAACAACGCTAAAAATTTGTATCCCATAAATGATCGACGATACTGCTAAAATCCCAAGTGTCGATCGCAGCGAAATCTGCGGGATTTTCGTATTCCATTGTACAAACTAGCAATATCTTGCAGTTATAGAAAATATCCTGCAGATGTCGCTGCGATCTGTATATTTCAGAAGCATCGTTGCACATTTAAGGGATACAATATTTTAGCACTTTTTAAAGTATTACAGGTATAGCCAATTTCCACACTATATATTCTAGGCGCTATAATTTGGTCTAGACGCTGTAGCATTCTTTTTTTTACATTTTATTAACATACATCTGACCTGTGTGCTTGGCCTCAAGCCCGCTGTAATAATACGATGTTTACTTTGAAAGTATATCCCAGATGTCGCTGTGATCAGCTCCCTGGATTTCAGCGTCAGTGCACATTTAAGGGATACAACTTTTTAGCGCTGCTTGGATAGCAAATTTCCGCATTATGTATTCTAGACGTTATAGCGGTGCCTTACACGTGTCTCTTTCTTCTTTAAAAAATATACTGCAGATGTCGCTGCAAATGACTGTTTGGAATTCAACATCGTTGTACATTTAAGGGACTCACTATTTCCGGGCTTTTTTAAGTATTGCTGGGATAGTGGATTTCTACAACATATAATCTAGGCCTATAACGGAGCTATAGTGTCCAGAAGATATAGTTTAAAAATCGGCTTATTAAAATGTGCTAAAAAATTGTATCCCATAAATGTTGAACGAGGCTGAACGATGAATGTTGATCACAGCGACATATGGTAATTCCAACGTAACTATTTCAAAAGACATCAATTGAGAAAACGTTTCGCTCAGAGAAGATCTAGAAAATGTTGCTGCTATCGACGTTTGTCATTCAGTATTTTTCAATATTTATGGGATTCAATTTTTCGCAATTTTTAAACTATTACTGGAATAGCCGGTTTCCACACCATGACCGTGATCTAGGTAGATTTTTCTCTGTTATCGCAAGGAGATTGACCAATCAGAAGCCAGAATTTTTGCTAACTTTTCACTGTTTGCAAAAATGTACCTTGATCTCGACCTATATTTCTAGACGTTATAACTGAGCACAGGAATACAGAAAGCAAACTCCGTACAGAAAGCAAACTCCGTATTTTGATACATTAAGGCCGGGATCCAATTAGGAACAAGTGTGTCGCTATAACGAAGTAGCGACATATGACCAATAAAGGTTTATTGGTAGAAGTGATAAAAACAAATCGTTAAAGGTCTTTGCGAGCGTGTCATTATAATCAGGCTAATGCATATTTTATTATTTCCCTAGTCTAATAAAGGTCATCCATGCGCGTATCGTCTAATGGAGGATATCCCAAATATGGGTTCAAGGCTGAAAAAGTCATGTGGTACCGGCAATCGATTATATTCCAAATATGGGTTCGAGGCTGGAAAAAGTCACGTGATACGGGTAAATTGCCCAAGGACCTTCTAACTGATAAGAAGGGAAGATACTACAGCTTTGCCTCATGAACTGTTTCATTGGCTAGCGGGGATTTACATTACACGTCTACGGAGCCTTCCCTTCTTTACATTAGAAGTTTTTACCTTGACCACTTGATCAAAACGGAGATGGAATATCCTCCTCCATTTACCTAAAGAACTTCTAACTGATGAGAAGGGAAACAGGAAACTACTACTGTTTCTCCCGTGAACTGTTTCATTGGCTAGCGGGGATTTACATTACGTCGACGGAGCCTCCCCTTCTTTACGTTAGACGTTTTTGCCTTGACCACGTGATCATAACGTAGATAGAATAGCCTCTATTCAAGAAAGTGGATTGCCGTACTATAGCACCTAGACTATATAGTGTGGAAATTGGTATCCCTGTAATACTTAAAAAAGGTGCTAAAATATTGTATCCCTTAACTGTGCAACGATGCTGCTGAAATATACAGATCACGGCGACATCTGCAGGATATTTTCTCAAACTGCAAGATATTGCTAGTCTATACAATGTAATACTAAATCTCGCAGATGTCACTGTGATCGATACTTGGGATTTTAGCAGTATCGTCGCACATTTAAAGGATACAAATTTTTAGCGTTGTTTGGATAGCATATTTCCACACAAGGTACACTGTTAAAAATATCGTGAAAAATTATCTCTGTTTTTAAAGGCTCTCTATTTTCTAACCAATGAGAACGCTACATAAACACCTATGAAGCGTTCTCATTGGTCAGAAAATACATAGCCTTGAAAACAGAGGTAATTTTTCACGATGTTTTTAACAGTGTATTCTAGACGCTGTAGCCGCACTTTCGGCAAAAACTTGAAATGAGCATGCCTCCTGTGCATATATCACCATTCTTATGTATAAAGGCTCTATGTTATGGTGTTGATTCTGAGCGCTCTTTGTTAAATTTCTATATTTGTGTTTTAGAGAAAGCAATACAGAAAAGTACTGTTACTATGGAAAGAACAACTTCTTTAATATCGAAATGTATAGCAAAGGAGTTCAGAATCAGTGCCTCAAATAGTTTCGAATATGTATTCTTGTTATGACAATCAATACCCTTCCTGGATGTGGAAATGCAAAATTGTGTTCAACATAATGGAGGATATTCCATCTACATTTTGACCACGTGACCAAGGTAAAAACTTCTATCGTAAAGAAGGGAAGGCTCCGTAGACGTGTAATGTAAATCCCCGCTAGCCAATGAAACGGTTCATGAGGCAAAGTAGTAGTATCTTCCCTTCTTATCAGTTAGAAGTTACTTGGATAAATTACCGGTATCACGTGACTTTTTTCAGCCTCGAACCCATATTTGGAATATCCTCCATTAGGCGCAATCTAGATAGATTTTTGGCTGTTAGAGAAACGAGATTCATCAATCAGAAGACTGCAATTTTATGAACTTTTCGCTGTTTGCAGAAATGCAGGCTATTGATTGGTGATTCTCGTTTCGCTAACAGCGAAAAATCTATCTGGATCCTGGCCTACATTTCTACAAACATTGCACTTCATCCACGGCACTAAAAAAATAACTCAAAACTTTCATGACATAGCCGGGATCTAGAAACATCAAATATTCTCAAACATGCAGGCTTCTGATTGGTCAAACTCATTTCGCTAACAGCGAAAAATCTATCTGAATCTCAGCCGTAGTTATCTTCGATGAAATCCATGCAAAAGGATAATATAAAAGAAAAGTATAAGATTTCTAAAATATTTTGGCGGGTTTATAGCTATTTGGCATAATTTGTAAACTTTAGAACTAATTAACAGTTTTTCGCTAATTATGAATAGAAAATTTATGTTTTTAAAGCTGAATTTTATAAAAGCACGTAGATTGAGTAAATATCTATCCAAAAATTCAATCCTTACTTTTTCTGTCCATTATTTAAGTCTCTACCTCAATCGAAACATAAGTTGTGACGAAGAAAATAAATCTGTCATTTTCAGTATCTCCACATTATTTTAAAAAATCTATATCTCTGTTTATAATAAATTTATAAGGATGAATTTGATCTCAAATTGAAGATCTTCTTGATTAGGACCTTCTGGGTTTGGTTTTATTTTTCTGCAATGATTGGTTCTTTTGATATGGGAAATTTTACGCTGCCATGTTTGGTCGATTTTACCTGGAGAAGTTGTCTTCAGTATAATAAGCAGTTGCGATGTCTTGCCGTTATTCTTGGCGTTTGTTTGTTTGGCGGGGTTAGCATTTCTTTTTCAGCTTGACTTGGCAGAACGACCGTCCTGCTTGATGAGCAAGCTCACGGACAAACAACTGTGGCTTGACAAACTGATGTCACAAAGACATTTAAACTATGTTTGAATTTGTTAAAACAGTAACGAAAAATGTATGCGAGGACATAGCTATGCCTATCGTCTATATCAATCGTAACGCAGAGTTTAGAATCGGAGTTTGGCTTACATATTTTTTTATTGTTCATTAATATAAGATAATTAATTTAAGTATTTTTTCGAAATCCTTAATATTTAATTTATTTATATGCGCATATTTAAATTTAATAAATTTTCGTGCTAAAGTATAAAAACTGTTTATTTATACATACATTATCCAGTCTGTTTATTTCAGAAAAAAATGAGTCAATAGAAAAAAAAAAGTCTTTAAAATTCTCCGAAAATTGTTTTATTAATATTCAAACCATTTAAAAAAAAAAGAATCAAAATCATTTCCTTTTTTATTTTTAATAAAAATATTTGACTTTCGAGAAAACTCTTCCTTTTTTTTGAAATCTTCAAAAATCTTTTTTCTTATATATTGAAAAACAGTCTGAAATAGTCGGAGAAATAGCCGGAAAATCTTTATCAAAGCGTAGGTATGAATAAAGGATGTTTTTCAAGTTAAATAGTGTGTAATATTCACCCTAGAGACGTTTGTTCTTCTTCTCAGAGCAAATAGAATCCTCATGCCTAGTTTTTTGTTTTGTTTATAGGTAGATTCGCTGAAAGAAGCTTCTGACAAGATCGTAAAGGTAATGACACAGGAACGATTTCCCTTAAGAAGTTCTGCAATTCTCAGTGTAAAGTTAAAAACTAAAGAGATAAAAATATCTTTCCACTAACTCTAAATTATTGATGGCTGTTGCTTTCAGAATATTTCTTAACAGGTATTTTTACCAATAAGAGTCAGCATTCAAGAAAAAGATTACGGTAACATTTTTCTAGAAATTTTTTAGAGGAGGGATATCTGGAGGATTAAAGAAAAGGAATAGGTTTAGTATAAGTTTAAAAGAAAATATAATAGCAGTTGAAAAATAATAATGAAATTTCATAATGTACAGATGATATCTACAGAAACGACTACTTCTTGGAGATTTGGGATGAAATTATGATATAAGACAATTTTATTAACAGTACATGAAAAAATGTCAAATCTGTCGCGGCATATATCATAGTACAACATGAGCTGCAGGGAGAACCTATACTCAATTTTAGCCGTACTGTCACGACATCGATTTTCGAGATAATACTGGTGTCAAATTAAATCTTAAACAAAGTATATTTTATGTAGTTTAGTCTATCTGATCATATCATGATAGAATCCCCAGGCAGACTATGACACAACATGAAGTCATATAGTATTATTGAGTCTCTATAAACATAATAATTTACATTATTTTGTCCTATATACTGTAATGTGATTGAGTTTCCATGTAGATTAATGATGTAGGTAGAAACTTTTAAGCGGACGTTAAATAATCTCTGATATACTTCGGCATATGTTAGTGCAATGAGAGCAAAAGGGAGCGCCAATTGTCATTTCGCAACACTATCTCGATATCGAGTTTTCTGAAAAGAAATTTTAAAATTTTGTAGATCTCGGCTAGTACAATACAAATATTTCAGTCTGCCTGGTACGATGCAAATAGAATGAATTGTCCATTCTTCATTTTCAAAGTTCTATCACACATTCCAGTACTTCCAGTGATACAGTGATGCAGATTTTATTAAAAGATCCCATGAAATTGTACCAAATTAGAGATATCAACTAGTATAGTACCAATATTTCTGATTTCGTGGTACGATATAAGAATAACTGAGCACCAATTCTTCATTTTGAAGGTACTTTTAGCTCATCAAGTTCTGGCAAGAAATTTGATCATATATACATAGTTTAAGTTTGATACCGTATATCGTCTTATTTCATGCAAGCAGACCAAGTGAAATAGTTCATTTTAACTTGAATTTCAAATTTGGGAAAATAAAAATTTAAAAATATATTTTCCCTGCCGCTACTCGGGATAATAAGTAGAATCGAGGGCCCTTTCAAGACAACATTGTTGGGAAGAAGGAAGCCCAATTACGGAAGATCCCAACGGAAAAATTGAAAGCGATTTTCGCTAAATTTAATATTATTACTCCGGATGACTGAAGTGTCTTCGAGATTATTCATTGATCAAGGCAGCGGACGGTGTTCGGGTGGGGGACCGACCGCCTTTACTGGCATAATAGTCAGAATCGTGTCTCTCTTCGAGACGAGACTCTTGGGTACGCCTGATCACAGCGGAAAAAAATTAAAGCGATTTTCGTCAATGAAAAATATCAACTATTGGGTTCGAGGCGAGAGTAGGGGAGTTAGGGGAGAGTAGGGGAGTTAATTATATCGTTGACTGAAGAGGATTAAAGTTTGTTCATTGCTCGAAAGGTTGAGTGGGTGGAGCCGATAGCCATTACTTGTGGGAAAGTCAAATAGCTGACACTTTCGAGAAAAGTTCGATCGGGAGGGGTGAATTTATATGACGTGATATTTTTGCCGAAATGAAGAATTGGTGTTTCGTTCCGCTCATATTGTGCCAAGCTATCAGGAGGCTATTTGAAATATTTGAATTGTGCTACTCGATATCTATAACAAGTTAAAATTTCATTACGAAACTATGTAATATGAAAGTACCACCAAAACGAAGAGCATACATTAAACTCATACTGTACCAAGATAACAAGAGACACACGGAAATATTTGTATTGTACTAATCGATATTTCCAATGTGTTAAAATTTCATGACGAAACTCTCGATGACGTGATAGTACAGCTAAACTGAAGGATTGGCATCCCATGTGGCTCATATCATACTATGATTTCACGAGTCAGACTGAAATATTTGTATTTTTCTAATCGATACCTTGAATGTATTCAAATTTCATGTCAAAATGGTATTTATCATATGATAATAACCGCCGAAATGCAGAAATTAAGCCCCGTTTTGTTCACATTCCAGCAAAATATCTCGAGGCAAAATGAAATAATTGTGTTATACAAATATATATCTACAAAATGTTAAAATTTCCGTTAAAATTAACGTGATACTACTACAGAAATAACAAATTGGTGCCCTCTTCTGCTCTTATTTTACTAAGATATGCTGAGCCAAGTTAGACATTCTTCCATGTACAGTTAATAATCTAGCCCTACATCATAATTTTACCAGTCATTCTTTAGCAGATTCTTAATAATCTGTTCCAAAATAATTACTTCATCTTGAAACACGATCGTGTTGCAATATATAGAATAATTAATGTATTAATGTAAAATATGATTATGGAATTTAACAGTTATATATGGTGTCATTTTCAGTCATAAAATGTAGACTTTTCTACAAAATATGCCTATCAAACCGAAGTATTTGAAAAATACTTTCTTTAATAATTGATTATATTGTTTAGTTTGGCACCAATTTCAATTTCAATCTCGAAATTAGATGACGTGATATTAGCGCCAAAATGACAAATTGTCTTCAGATTCTGCTCATATAGTACCAAGATATGCCGAGGCAGAACAGACATTCTTTCATGTACAGTTAAAAAATTTTGTTCTATGTTGTAATTTTAATTCAAAACTCGATGACGTAGTCATTTTTGTCACAATTTTGTCATTTTGACGTTACGTGCTGTATAACGGCAGTAAGTTTTTTTTTCTATAATTTTATTTTATGAAATATTAAATATATAATTTGGTTCTTTCTAATGGGTTGTTGGGAAACCAGGTCTATACTGATCCATTTTTTTAATTGCAAGTATATTCGAACACAATTTTGCATGATAGGTGTTTACAACAATTGAATTAAAAATAACCTTTTCTGCTGATTTATCGAAAATTTAAAATGATCAATCTGCAAAGAAGATCCTTGTTTAAAACAAGCGGTGCTAGAAAAAAGGAAACTGTTGGAGATCTATTAATGCCATGAAGCAAAGATGCAAAATCATACGCTGTTTGCTACTACAAAATCCATGTAGTATTCTTCGATTATTTTGAATCGTAAAATTTATGCGATTAAATAAGGAGAATAACGCTACAAGAATTGTGTGGGGACATACAACAATGTGGCATTTGTGCGTGATGACTTTCATGACAGCTCAATATTTATATTTCTTCGATTTATTCATGAAAAGATTTTTTTTTATTTTTAAAGAAAAAGGAAGTACATAAAAAAGGACATACGCTGGAATTATGATGTAGTAATAATTATTAAAAACTAAGCACTTTTTGAACCGAAAAAATAATTCCTTTTTACTATATTTTTACTATATTTTCCCTCTATTTTCTGAAAAGAATTAATGTAAATTCAATGGTATTTTTTAATGAATGGCTGCAGAAAGTTTATGGGAAAAGCCACCCTTTTCAAATTGAACGGTCAAATTCTGTAACATTGAAGTTTTTGCGGCAAAAACGAGTTTGTATTAGAGAAAAGCCCATTTATCTAATGAAAAAGCTCATATTTTATATGAGCCATTTTTTATATATATATTTTGACTTTGCCCGGAATGTCTGCTGAAGAAATTATTTACAGTTTTATTTTAAGGCAATCTTTCCTTTTTCTGTGAAGCAAAAGTTAATTGTTTTTCAGCAGATTGAATAAAACAAACATACTCGGAAAAACCTTTTCAAAGCTTCGATAAGAATAAAAAATCCTTATGAGATAAATAGTAGCAATATTCATCAAGAAATAATTTATGTTGTTCCTAAAGGAATCAAAATTTTAAGGTTTTCTTTTTGCTTACTGTTGTTTTTAGGTAGCATCGCTGTGTACCGCCTGACAAGAAAGTAAAGGTAACGACAATGGAACATTTTCTCTTGATAAATTCTAGACAAAGTGAAAGATTAGAGAGATAAAATTATTGCCTCATTCATTCGATATTATTTATGACTATTGTTTGCAATAGGAAAGACTGCGGAGGAATTACCTATTTTTTACAAGATGATTTTTTATTTTTTTTAAATATTAAACTTAGAATGAAATTTCATATGTCATTTTATTCAATATAAAATCAGCTATCAAAATAAAATCGCGACAAAAGTGTAATATATATCACTATTTCTAGTCCTTTATAAATTTTTCTATTCTTTATATTTATCTAATTTAGTAATTTTTAAATGAAATAAAAGTTCCTATGTTCTTTCTCACTTATATTTTATAAATCCTTTCTTGCTGTGGATACTGAAGCATTTTTTCACATCTTCCTTTAATCAATTTTAAACATTTCCCTTTCTATCATCCCATTTTACTGTAGCTTTGCAGAATGAACTTATCATTCTTTGACAAATAATCAATACCCTTCCATTATATACAGTGTATAATAAAAAGGTTTCTAAAAAAATATAATTAAAGAAGTCTTGACCAACTGGTCAACCTTTCCTCAGATTGATTGTATCAAGCCTCTCCACGTAACCACCTTGAAAAAAAAATAGCAAATGGTTATGTTAAATCTAATTTACTGCACAAACTTTATGCCTGGAATGAAACCTCAATATTTCTACATTACTTAAAACCAACTTACTAAAATTTATATGATATATTTTATCTGAAGAAATGATAGGAAATATTTCTAAAAAACACACTTTTTAAGATGAAAACTCTTCAGAACTGTATTTTTCCACTCCTGTTTAATTTTTTTTCTGCATGATATAAAGACTGTTATTTGAGCATTTTGTTACCTTTGGTTGCCAGCATATCATAAAACTCTAAAATTATTTTAAATATGAAAACTCAAGAGTGGGTCATGACTCCTCTAAAGTCAATTATCCTTAATCTCCTCTATACGTGTTTTAGTGCAGGTATTTTTGCCATTGTAAGAATAAAAGGGTAAGAAAAAGATGTGAGTATTATTTTTATAAAAATAATTAAGAGGGGTGATATACAAAGTCTCTTAGAGAAAAGAATAGGAAATAGTTTCTGGAACAAGGTTAAAATAAAATATGACGATAGAAAAATAAAGCATAACAATGAAATTTTATAAACTCTGTAAGCAGGTTTTCTATAAAAAATATAATTTATCAGATTATAAATACACACGGACACATACATTTATTTACCGGTTTGTCTATCTATTTATCTATCTAATCAGTTAGATTAAAGAAAAGGGTAAGAAATACATAAAAGAGGGAAAAAATATTATTGCTATGATGGAGTTTTATTAACTATATCCATTTTGAGCGGAATTCTTTTTAAAAATAATTTTAAACTTTTCACATACTGTTTCCAATTTCTGCCAGAAGTTTTAAATCTGTCTTTTTCATATACAAAAAAAAGGCCGAGATATATTCGTAAAAAAAATATTCAAAATCTAGATATGGATAAACGATTCCTTTCAATTTAAAAACTGCCCAATTTTTTCCTAGGACATAATTTATTTTCTAGATGTAGGAAAATATTCACAATTTATTTATTGTTTACGTTTGTTTACAGCAATTATCCTTAATCTCCACTATACGTGTTTTAGTGCAGGTATTTTTGCCATTGTAAGAATAAAAGGGTAAGAAAAAGATGTGAGTATTATTTTTATAAAAATAATTAAGAGGGGTGATATACAAAGTCTCTTAGAGAAAAGAATAGGAAATAGTTTCTGGAACAAGGTTAAAATAAAATATGACGATAGAAAAATAAAGCATAACAATGAAATTTTATAAACTCTGTAAGCAGGTTTTCTATAAAAAATATAATTTATCAGATTATAAATACACACGGACACATACATTTATTTACCGGTTTGTCTATCTATTTATCTATCTAATCAGTTAGATTAAAGAAAAGGGTAAGAAATACATAAAAGAGGGAAAAAATATTATTGCTATGATGGAGTTTTATTAACTATATCCATTTTGAGCGGAATTCTTTTTAAAAATAATTTTAAACTTTTCACATACTGTTTCCAATTTCTGCCAGAAGTTTTAAATCTGTCTTTTTCATATACAAAAAAAAGGCCGAGATATATTCGTAAAAAAAATATTCAAAATCTAGATATGGATAAACGATTCCTTTCAATTTAAAAACTGCCCAATTTTTTCCTAGGACATAATTTATTTTCTAGATGTAGGAAAATATTCACAATTTATTTATTGTTTACGTTTGTTTACAGCTAGGTTCGCCGAGTAAAGCGCTTCACAAGATAGTAAAGGGCACAGGAACATTTTCCCTTGAGAAGATATGGAGTCAGTGTAAAGTGGAAAAATAGAGAGATAAAATTATCATCTTACTAACTCCAGATTATTGATGATCGTTGTTTTAAAAATAGTTGTTTTTAAACAGGTATTTTTATCACTAAGTATCAGTGCGTTGAAAAGGATTACAGTATAAGTTTTCAGAAATTTTGTAGAAGCGATGACTAAGTCTGAAAGTTAAAGAAAAGATAATACTTTTCAGAATGACAGAATGAGTGTAACGTAAAATATAGGGATAGTTTAAAAAAATATTCTTGCTTACGAAAATTAATGTCATAAAATATTAGAAATTTCCTTCTAGATTGAACTGCATTTTCGAGTTGTTGTACCTGCATACAAATGTAGTATAAAACCCTTTATTTGGTACTTTTCATGAAACATGAAATGGCGTAATAATAAAGTATGAATTGTTAAATGTTGCAAAGTACCCATAAAACATTGCAACTTCACATTAACATTACAGATGCATCACACTGTGACTTGGCGACCATCGATGTAAGGTCACGTAACATCGATGTGAAGACATAGTTACAAAAGGAGAAGTCGTTATTAACATTTTTGAGCTCTTTTTTGGGGTAAGAGTGTGACCAGTTTGCAAAAAGTGTAACATCTGTGACGAGTTTGCATGAGATAGATTGAAGAAGTTTTTATTCAAACCCGACGCGACTTTAGTGGATTATCTTTTTTTCCATTTATGTAGGTCGGATTTCTCAACTCGGGTCGCTTTATAGGTAACTTTGTTACTGTAGAACGGCTTCGGAATAAAATCCTGCATTGAATAGGATAATATATTTTAGTCGAACCCAATAGGACCTCGGCTGGATCGGCTGCAATTCTTTTTAATGAAGATAGGATTGAATTTTTTTTGTCCTGGTAAATTTCAGGTATGGTTCATACATACCCAATTTTTTTTTAAATGTCTAGAACATACATAGCAGGCTAGATGTTCTAGTTCCATTTTAAAATTCAATAAAAAATCAAGTAATTGACGTACAATTACAGGTCTTGACAATCATTTATGTCAAGTAATTGACGTACAAATTTACGTCAAACCACACTTACAAATGACGGTGTGGTTTCGACAAAAAGGCTTCTTATTTTCAAAAGTTTTTTTTTTGCAAATTTTTTTATTCAAAAAATTCTATCATCTACATAACTTAGCGTTTTCAAGCACACATCATTTAAAAGGTTATTTCACACTGTCCAAAGAGCATAAGAGCAAATAATTATAGCACTACATATTATTTAGCTATAACCAAGTAATTGTACGACTTGCCTAAGATCAAAAATGTGAAAAAACAATAAAATGAGTTTAAAAACTAGAAAAATGTAGCCTTTAGCTTCAAAGTGACTGATAATACTACCAGCATCTGACGATTGTTTCCCCCGCTCCTTCATGGCAGAGGTAATACACAACGGAAAAATTTCAAATGGCCACTTTTTCCTTACTGGATACTTTATCCGTCCTTCCCTTATTTGTATATAATCAAATTAATCAAATCATTAAAATATAAACTTTTTTTGTTATTTATTTTTTTAGCATTCATTCCATAACGAAATCAAATTTTACATATTAATAATATACCGGATACACCGAAATTAATAAATACCCTTCAAACTATTTCTATCGATATAAATGACACCTTTAAAATGTTTCAATTTACTTTTTTTTTCTAATTCTTAGATAAATAATTTTTACTTCATTGAAGACTTATTTATGGGAGATTTTCAAAAGGTGGGATCATTAAACGTTAACTATATGTAATTTTTAAAATTTTCAAATTTAAGGCCAATTTTTTTAAATAGTATAGTATTTTGTCTATAAATATAATATATAAATATTTTTAATAGTATGTCTACAAAATTATACTCAAACATTAAAATACAGCAACTATTCTGGAAAATTAATGATTAAAGCATTTAATTAGCAGTTGTGTACGTTACAAATTTTGGACATTTTTTCGCACGTACGTTACAGATTTTGGACGTTGCTCTTAGTATTTAAAAAATTCTCAAGACTAAGAATGTAGTAAATATGTCTGTATACATATATATATGTATAATTTACTTTTTGTTATCCAGTAATAATAATAATAAAATCAAATGCTTTGTTACGTATGTTACTTTCGGACATAACAAAATACAGAAAAATTCTTTATAGAAAAGTCCTTCTATCTTCAAAAAAAGCAATAAATCAGCCTGCCATCTCTTAACGGAATTATCAAAAAATCATCCGTCTCCTTTATGCATTCGTTGTTTAGCATTAGAACCACCTGGAAAAAAGTTAAAACTCTTTTTCTTGGTGGTACATTGGTGCAGTTAACGTTATGAATGTCCGAAATTGGCCTCTTTAGCATAAAATAATAAAATTTTAAGATATTTATACAAAGCTTTTACAATAAATTATGTCCTTTTCTGCCTCTGAATAGAATTAAAAACTCAGTGTAAAAAAAAAAAAAAAAGTAAAGTCAATGATAATTAAAGTTGTGTTTGAAATGATTAAAGTTATGACGTGTGTCCAGTGCCCAACTTTTGAGAATCGCCCTTATATACTTATTGTTTTTAAACCTACAAGTAAAATAAAATAAATCAAAACTTTAAATGGTGACATTTGAAACTGTAGAAATAGGTTTAAATAGCTAAAAGAAAATTATAAATTAAATTTTCTTCAAATAAGCGAAAGTGCAATAATTCATTGAAATTTGTACATTTTAAAAAGAATAATAATAAAAAAGAATAAATATATTAAATTGACAGAAAAATATTTTTTATTGTACTTTAACAGCATTTTCGATTTCTTAGATATTTTATTCATTATTGCATAAAATATATTTTTTAGTTAGTAAACCGTTGTAAATATATGATGTGAATGAATGTTAAATTTATAATTAATAGAAAGTAATTTTTTTAGGTAGATTTCGTATGAAATACTACCTATTGGGATCGTTCCTATGTTGGAATTTCTGAAAAAGTTTTGCAGATCTACACCGAACCCAAAACCACCCTCAGTAAAAAACTTTATATCTATCTATGTATATATACATATATATATCTCACTTTCTTCTGGACACGATAATTTCCACATTTCTGCACAAATCCCTTCCAAACTGATACATAAAATCAAGGGGCATAAAATCTCGGTCAAGTTCGTTAATGAGCAAAATCGGACCAAGGGGATAGAAATAGGGAGGGGTTTTGTGACAACCGAAAAAAACCCATGACTTCTTAATTTTTGTACATATCAAATCAGTTTAAAGTTTTTATTACTTCTAAAAATAGGGCCAAAATTTTATGTATCACAGATTTTTGATAAAATTAAAAATGGTCTCAAGGGGCGCAAAAATAGGGTTTTTGGGAGAAAAAATTCCTAACTTCGTCAGTTCTCAAGATATCAAATCCAATTAATTTTATTATACATCTCCTTAATATTATCTAAAACTTTTATATTTACAAGTTTTTAATAGGACCAATTCGTACCGCAAAAAAATAAAATAAAATATAAAATAAAATAAAATAAAAACGAAAACAAAAAAGGGGTTGAAGAAGAAAAATTTCCATAACTCCGTCAATTCACAAGATATAAAATCCCCATGAATTTATCATATATCTTCTTAATATTGTCTTCAACATTTATATAGACAAGTTTTTGATAGGACCAATTCTTACAACAAAAACAAATTAAAAATACATAGCGGTTGAAGAAAAAAATCATCTTATTAAAGGTGCATTCAAATCCAAATTGCTTATTTTCTTAGTCATTTTTAAATTCATTTTTGCTCTCAAATGCATCCAATTGATAGATTATCTTACTCAGGAACTATATAATGTACAGTAAGGATCAATGTTTTAACAGAGGCAGAATATATTTTTAAAAATGATGTCAAAGTGGGCATTTTGAACAGAATTTCCCGAAGCGATTGTGTTAGAAACAAAAAAATATTGCCATACTGAGAAAATAATTGTTTATTAATCAAGCTTTAATTAATTGAAAGAAAAATAAAAACACGGGTCGCTTATAAATCTTTTCAAAAATCCCGTCAGCAAGTTTCATATTTTTTCTCTTAAAAATGATTTTGAAGATGTGCCAGAAAATTTCGAGGTGTTGAGCATGGAAAAGTATTTTTTTTTAATACCGCCTTAACATGATTCTGATAAAACCAGCTATTATATAAAAATGAAATGAAAACTCGTCAAAAGCGGCCAGATAAAACTGTTAAAGTGGATTTATATCTAATTGTTTAATTTTATGATTTAGTTTTTGTTGGTAACTTCGAAATCTACCTCCGCCTGTACGCCGGGCCGGCAGGATTTCCAATAAATGTTACAGTGCTTAAAGACATGAAAATATCCATATCTTCCTTTTGTACGATAGATAATTTCTTTTTCGAGGAATTTTCGATAATTCCGTAAAAGAACTGCACAAGTAATTTTCCTCGAGATAATTTTTAGCCACTGTAAAGTAAAATAAGACTATAATTATTATATTTTTAACTCAAGATTAAACTGACTGTTGATTCACGAATAACTGTTTTATAACATGTATTTCTACAGTAAGGTATTACAGTATCATTTTGCTCAAAATTCTTTAGAGGATAGATATGAGAAGTCCTGTTGAGAAAAGCGAGCGAAGTATTTTTCGAATAAGATTATGATGATAGTTTTACGAGAACAATAGTTCGCCACTGTTCAAAATTCAGTAAAATTAATCAGAATTGTCGTCTTTAAAACCTTTGAAATTATAAGAGATAAAATTGCGTCGGAATAAAAAAAAAGTAACTTTGTGTTTTTACTAATTTTAGTTCAAGTCGATTTTGGAATTTCTGCCTATGATCTCTTTTGCGAAATATTTCCTCTTGTTTTTTCGTTTTTCAGAGCATATGTTTTATTGCAAAATCTATGGTTTTACATGCAGAACACACCATCAACGAAGTGTATAACCAGCAGTAAATTTTATTATTAAATTCATATTTTCGTTCACAATATTAAGATTTGAATATAAATTCTCATCATAAAAATCGCAACATACCTTAATAACTAGTAAGAAAATTTTTAAGACAAACAATGAAGAGTACATCCAGAAGTACTATTATAAATTTATATTTTCATTATACGGTAATACAGTTTAATCGTAGTAAGTAGTATTTTTAGAGGCAGTAACAACCAGAAATAATCATTTACTAAAAAGGAATCAAGGAAACAAAATCTGACTGTATACAAATAACCAAATTATGAGTTTATAGGAAAAGACGCACTAATGAAATAAAGAAAAACACTAAAATAGGGATTCTCTGTACGCCAAAATAATTAAATAATAATTTTAGAAAAGCCATTTGGAAAGAAACCTTTTACATTCATAATGTTTATTTCTTTACAGTCACTCTCTGGCAAAGAAGTAATGGAATTATGTAGAACATTTGGAGACGTGGTGGAAAATAATTTATTTATAAGCTTTGGAGCTCCGTAAGTATACGCATTGAATTTTTTCTCTCTTCTGTTTCATTTTATCTCACATTAAGAAAAGAGCTTCAGAAGCATACAGGATATATAAATGCATCGTTATTTAATTATATAGTCAATTGTTAGTACATCTGCTTTATTTACACCTATTTTTAAACCCTAATAATGCAATATTATTATTCAAAATTGACTAATGGCGAAGATATTTTATTCTTATTCCAAGACAAAGCTATATAAGTAATGCGAGTATCATGTTTGATAATTTTAATTGAAGATCTAAAACCATATATAGAGTGATATAAAAATGATTTGAACTACAGCGGTTCGTCGAAGTTTGATGGTTTAACATTACCATTAGCATTAGTTTTCCTTTATGCTTCTTTATAAAACTTCAGCTGCAAAATATAATTGTTATTGATTTGTACGTCTGTTTTACTCATGAGCTAATGATTGTTTTCACCACCAGCATGAATATGAGTTTAAAGACATGACAAGATCTTTCTACTTACACTTTTGTCAATAATTTAATTACGTCATTTTATTGTTACACAGTTTGATGAAAAGAAGATTGTAAAATTAATTAAGTTGCCAGTTAAATGCATTTCATTGCCATTATTTTAAAGCAATGGTACATCATTTGAAATAACTGAAACTTTAATTATATTTCTCTTGAAATAATCATAATAGATAATGTATGTATTATACGCTTTAATGATTTCAATTCTAAAGTTTCACTTTTTATAAATTCATAGAAAAGTTTCAAAGATATTTTACTTTGGTTTGTGCTACGATTTTTTGTCAATCTGGCAATCGAAAAATTAAAAAAAAAAATCGCGCAGTCAACTATTTAAGAAATTGAGCTTTCAGAAAAATATTAGTAATTAAAGAAAGAGAAATTGCGTTAAATTCTTTTTACGACTTTGTCTCGATAGTTATAAGACTAAATTTGGATTTAATTTGAATATATTTTTGAACTGTAGCTCATTATGGCTTTTATAAAAGTTTGTTAGAAACATGCGTCAATTAAATTAATGTTATTTTAACCAACTAAACCAACTATTTGCATGGTAGTAAGGAATTTGCTTTGATTTAATGAATTTCGACGTAAAGGTTTGGAACTGAGTTATGAATTTTATAAAGGTTGTTCAAAAGAAATCATGTTACTCCAGAAATCATAAAAACTATGCGGGTGAAGATCACTTCAGTTCATCTTGTAGTTTGTAACGATATTAAGAAACATTTGAACATTTAAATGACTCAGGTGCATTCAGTGTTACATTATTCTTTTAATTTAGAAATGCTATGTGCTTCTTGTGTTCCATTAAATTAAAAGAAAAACTGAAAAGTACTCTCGTGTCAAATGCCGCAAGTATTTTTTTCAAAATATCCAACTACTGTGCTCCAAAACATGCCTCTGACATTTTAACAGGTGTAAAAATTCACAAGAACTTAATATAAGTCAACAAGGGCGCTTTGAATATTTCAAAATGAATACATGTCGAGAAACGTTCGTGCACGAAGTTCTTCAAAGAACAAAATTTCTTTGCTTTCGTAAATACAGCCGTTTCGGAACTCTCAATTTAGTGGAACGTAGAGCACTAAACGCTAATTTGAATGTGACAATATGTATAGCAGAAATGGTTCCTAAACTACAATAACAAAATATACAACGTCGAAATAATTTCCAACATTGTGGTATTGTGAGTCCGAACATTTCAAACATTACTTGAAGCAATACAAAATTGATATTCTTAATCATCTTTTATTGTTTGGTTTAAAATCTATTCATTTTTTCTTGCTCCCACTTATTAAAAAAAGTGCAGTTGAAGCCTACAAAAAGAATGTATCTGTGATACGAATTTCTGCATGGTATATCGGTTTTGAAAATTTGTTTAATGGAGAGAAAAAAAGTGTTTTGATTCTCATAGAAAATATTAAAAAAATCAATCAAACGTTTTATTTCAATAGGAAGTTCTTTTGTGTGTTGCTTTCTACAAACTTAAATACTGTCCCTCGTACACCCAAATTAGTGTTCTATAAATATGATTTAAAAAAAATTACACTCAATGGTTACTTCATCACAACTTTTGTTCTTTCGTGATCATCATGTAAATATAACAAGTTTAAAACAAGCACAGTTGGTCAAAACTGTATAAATTTTGATTTACTTTAAAAAGTCAAAACTTAATTTGTAATTTTGTTTTCAAATCCAGCGATAAATATATATTCATAAACAAGAAAACATGAAAAATATAGGATGAAAAACGTTTTGAAATTGTATTAACAATATAGAGAGTTTAAATTTATCTGTTTGCAAGCATTGTTAAAGCTACTTTTGGAATGACATGAGAAATCTTTAGTATTACTTTACTGTTTTGTTGTATATAATTCACAAATATTTTAATTTTGAAGAATGACTGTATAAAAATTAATTACTAAAGTTTACTTATGAATCGTCAATATTCTTTTATTAATCTTTCATCGATTTCACTTAATGTTTCGCTCCAGCAGGCGCATGACGAATTTTTGAGCACAGTAGATACGTTATTGCAAATCCAAAGATATTTCCTAACAGTAATAAGATACACATTAGAAGAGCAATTACATTTAACTCTAATAATGACTGAATGGTTATTTTGGTGCTTCGTGTGGCAACAAACTTTTGAAAAAAATCACCTTTATAGTAAAATTTGTATCTGGTAATAATTTTGGGAGGATATAAATTAATATATGAATACCTCAGATGATAAAGGTGGTAAGTTGCACAATCATCATTTGAGAAAATTAGCTGCAAAGTTCCGCATATCTATTTGCTTTTATTGTCAACTGCCTCCTTTATCAATTAAAATCTCTGTGAGTATTAGGTTTCTTCAAATAGTAATTTAACAGATGTAGAGGAGCATTTATTATGTTCAGTTTTTTTTTTTCATTTTTTTTTTCATTTTATCACATACCCCCTTTTTTATCTAATCTCATGATCTGATCATCTGATCATATGACAAGATGTTTTAATATCCGCATCTTCACAATTCGACACTTTTTGTTCCCACGAGGGGAAAAAATATATAAATTATATACTTTTTGGGCCTTGTTTAATCCAAAGAATTTAAATAAACTTCAAAAAGCGCTATTGTTAAAAAATAATTTGATATAGTTTTATATAAAGCCATCCTATATATGAAAAATAATGATTTTATTCTAAATGAAGGTATTTTAAGTATAATTATACTTTTCTTCTGGTTGTATTGCAAACGGTTTGCAAATAATGAAAATTGTATCATTTTAAATATGTAACAAATTAACACCTTGTAATAATATACTATGTTTAACTGATAATATGTGTATGGAAGACTGGGATAAGTAGGCCATAGAGGAGATTGACCCACCCGTCACATTTCCTATTAAAAAAAATTAACAAATCGAAATCTTTTTGTGATGAATGGGTCAACCCCACCCGGTCTACCCTAAATTAAAACTAAAGGACCATTAAAACTATGTTTAATCTACTGTTTACATATCTCGACTCTACCCGAGTCATCTTCAAAACAAATAAATAAAAATATTCTAAAATTGTGCGGTATATGAATCGCCAATATTCAATTTTTCATGTGCTCTTTGATATTATGTGCGATTTTCTTTTACAAGGGGATTTATATTTATTTTCGTAATTATTATATCATTATGAATTAGTGTATTATTTTATTTTAAATTCTCTTTTTTCTTCAAGTTTTAGGCATGAGTTTATATCATGACTGAAAGATTTTTTTCTTAGGAGTTAAAATGTGGAAAAAGTTATTGTTTTAAAAAATATATTTAGTCCGACTAACTTAATCTCTCCAGAAAAGAAATTAAGCTGAACTTCTATTGAACACTCTTCTATGTTACGAGATTTCCTTTGCAACCATTATTCTAAACAAAAATAACACAGAAATTAATCTACTAATAACGAAAACAAATTTCTTTTCAGATCAATATATTGAGAATTTAACCATTTTGAACGTACCAAGAAAGCATTTTCGAAACATGCTTTCATTTTCTTTGTAAACCCTTATAATACCACATTAAGAACATTCTACTTATGAATATTTATGGATTGCTATACAAAAAGAAAGATCTGTGTTTGACTGTATTAAAGTAGAATGAATAGGAAAACAGAGAACAATCTGAAACACGATATTCATTTATCGCATACCATGAAATGAATTACGGTATAGCAACTTTTGAGTATCAATCACATAATGAAATCCTACACAGTTTGACAAAAGCTAACACTGGAAAAATATAAAGGAATGAAGTAGAAGAGGAGATAGTTCTTGAAAATTCATCTCAAATAATATTGATTAAGATTTTAGGAACAATATATGATGTGAGTCTTAGTTTTTAAAAGGTGTTTCGAAAATATGTTTTAAAAAGTTTAAACGTTTTAAATATGAAAAGAAAAATCATCAATAAGTTTAAAGCTGAGACATTAAATATCAAATAATAATATCTTGAACAGTAACATTAATTTTTTTAATTTAATTAAACACATTATTAGTATATACTTTAAAATATAGAAAACTTAAAATGTAATACTTAAAACTAGGAGCTATGCAAAAATTCGAATTTCAAAACAATATCAAATTGAATTTCCAATTATGGAAATTTCTTTAATTTGTAATTTTTTAGAGGAGAAAAGAAATTCATTAAATAGAAGTTCAAGTTGTACAGTTCTATCGAAATTTATTTAGATACATAATAGATTAACCTATATTTCTTTTAAAACTTTCAATACGCTAGGATATAATTATTTTCTATTTTTTCTCAAATTTTGGACTCACATATATAAATTAAATAGATTGCTTTTGCAACAGTGGATAAAGATACCTTATCGACTTTTTTTCGAAATAAGACATTTTAGTTTATGTTCCATCCACTCAGTTCCCCTTTGTTGGGATTCAAATATAAATACCCGAGATCCAAATTAAAAGGTGTGATTTACAAAATCTCATATTGTGAGTGCAATTCCGTTTACATTGGTAAAACCTTGGTAAAACTAATAGATCACTGGAGATTAGATTAAAAGTACATTAATTACGCCTTTGAGAAAGGCACTATAAATTCGAAAATCGTCATTCATGCACCGGATTTAGATTACACAGTGGAGTTTACGAATGGTAGTGTTTTAAGATCAGTCCGCAACATACTATCTAATGAAAAATAACTTGCTGTAAATGATCCCGCCAAGTCACAAATCTAAAACGTCACTCATAAAAAGAAGTGATATCACATAAAAAAGAGGTATAGATGTGCATACTCCGAGTGCCGCATAAAAATCTAACACTAGTGATAATGTTTTCAAACATGACGGGGAAACAACATTACGAATAGTGACAGGTTTTTATACGGCACTGGGAGCATGCATATCTATATCGCTACTTTTTATGACTGACATTTTAGATTTGTGGCTTGGCGAGATCGTTACAATGAATTGTTTTTTTATTAGATATTACTCCTTTTTGTAAGGTATTTCATTTGCAGTACACATATTCTATTTTAATTCAGAAAATAAAAGATAAAAGAAAGATGACAGTGGTAAAAAATTAATTTAATAGTGATACTATAAAATTTTCAAATTGGTAATATGTCTAATAAGACATTATATTATACTATTTTAATTCAAAACGATTTCATTGATTCTTACACATCTCAGAGAATTCATTTATTTTTTAGAATTCATACAATGTGACGAATAAAACAGCAATATTTTGTTGCTGTTGTTCCATAAGCTATAAGGTGATTTATTAATTAACTCAGCAAGGATTTTTCCTAATAACTTTAGAAACAATGCTTTCACTTTTTCAGAATTCATATCAATATATACAAAATATTGCAAGATCTAAAAACAGACTGAATAATGAGCATTTCTTTTATTAATTGACGTGTTTGAAGTAATTTTGAAATAAAAATAGTTTTATTTTCAGGAAATCCAACGTCACTCCGATAATTGCGGTAGAAACGCTGATTATCTAATTAAGCTTTTTTTTTTTTTTTTTTTTTTTTTTTAATGCTTGTATAAGATCTAACCGTTGTTGAATTTTCTGAATTTTCAATGTATTTACTTTCTAAATTTGTAATTGTTTTTAACGCGCCTGACACGGCATACTGAGTGTATACCTTCAAAATATTTTCTCAAATATTTCGGATAATTCATCGGATAAATTATAATTAACTTCAATAAAGATCCGGAATTCGATACTTTATCGTTATGAAATGATTTTACCAATTTCGATCATATTTGAAAAAATTTAACTAGCAGTATAACCTAATTCAAAATAAACCAAAAGCTATTTATGGCATATGGATTTCACTCCTTAATTATCAAGTCAAAAATAATACAGTGGGTTAGTTTTATAACTCTCCTTATTAATATTTTAAAATGAAAACTGAAATGAAAATTCTATTACATTGCAACAAAAATTATTTGTTATAAAGGTTTGTAAATATTGAATCAAAAGATATTTAATGAAAAAATCTTGCTGAATATATGACATTTGTACAATGGCTTAAATTGATTAAATTGCATTTGAACTTTTGAAATTTTGGACTTTTGTATAAAATATTTGAGTTTATGTGCAGTATACATATAGAAATACGGACAAAAAAAGATACATGTAAAGCATCCAGGAAAATTAAAAAAATAATCAGTTTAAAATTAAAAGAAATACATAATTTATAATTTTTCCATCATGACTAATATAAAGTGACCCGGAAGAAACCGTTATTCTAGTTATTGCACTATGACAAACTCTAACCAAAATAATAGATTTGTTTCTATGCATATCACAAAAAAGTTTATAATAAAGGGATATTTACTATAATTTTCAATCAGTTTATTATAAAAGCAAATGAAAGAGAAAATTTTCTCACTTGTACTCTGTGATTCATTAAAATGTTTATATTACCTTGTGGAGCGTGTTTTTCCATAATCGAAGTCCACTGGCATATTTCTCTAATCTAGTTCCTTCTCGAATTTCAGCAGGACATTCCGCGATTATTGTTCGCGGTATCTCCGTCAAAAATCCTTCCGATTTCATGCACACAAAAATTTTATTTAATTGATATATAAATTTTGTGTTCACAAATCTCTATAGTATTGGATTTTTAAAAGATTGCGTTCTGAAATCTAGTGGCTTCTTTAATAAAGGGGATAATGGACACATCTTTCAAAAAGTTGAAACCTGTATTTATGAGCTTTCAGATTAACAAACAGAATTTACGTTCATTTTTGAACTAAAATTTAATAGAGATTGAAATAATATAAAGTCATTAAAATACAGGCACTCAGTAAATATCTATCGGTTGCAATGCAATCAAGATATTTTAAGTCATCCTGTAAATGAACCGTAAATGCTTCAATTCCGCCTAAAAAAAAGAGAGCGTCGAGCGCGTAATTGGGTCAAATGCAGTAACTTGAATATCGTCTGTAGATAAAAACTTTGACAAAAGTTAGGCTATTTAGTATTGTTTTCATCTATGTTAAGTATAGGAATCCAGTACTTTAAACTGATGTAAATCGAAAACTAATCGATATTTCTTATGAAATTTTAAAGTCCTGAACTGCTCATATAGAAAATAGAATACACCAAATCGCTTAAAAATCCGATAATTACACACCTGTGTAGCCCAATCAAAAGATGTTTTGAGTGACCCTGTAAACAAAAACTAAGTGCTGCAATTCTGTTTTACAATAGGAAGCTTACTTGGATCTACTGTTGTAACATATGTTAATATCATGTGTTTATGACTAATTTGACAAGAGTTTTGCCAATTAATATATTTTTGTTCTTTGTTAAATATAGGAATCAATTACGTCAAACTCATATAAATCAAAAACTAATTAATATTTTTACATGAAATTTTAAATATTTGACCTGCTTTAAAAAGTAAATAAAGTAGAGTAACTACATAAAAATCCGAATATTACACAACTCTTTAGTCCATCAAAAAATCTTTTAAGTTACCTTGTAAACCAACAATATATGCTAGAGTTCTATTTTACAACAGGAAGCTTACTTAGGTCGACTGTAGTAACGTATCATAATATCATGTTTCTTGACCGTTTGGACAAGAGTTGGATCATTTAATATATTTTTGCTCAATGTTAAGTATAGGAATTAATTACTTTAAACTGTTATAAATCGTAAACTAATTAATATTTTTACATGAAACGTTCAAAGGTTGAACTACTCATGAAAATAATTCAAATGCAGCAAACTACGTAAAAATTCGATAATATTACATCGCTGTAGCCCTGTCAACATTTTTTTGTCTAAACTAGAAATTTAAAAGTGCGAAAAACAACACTTTTAAAATCACATTCACCGAAAACCTTTTATCGGATTCCGCTTTATTTTTATTTCCTTAGTCACTTGGAATGCCTCATTCTATAAAAAGAAATTTTGTTTCTATGATAAATAGAACGCGAGATATAGAGGCGTCAAAATACCGTTTTGGTCAGCCCGCAAAATATAAATTAGACAGAGCAATAAAATTTTTAATTTAAGTCTTATCATGTTTTTATTGCGACATTTCAGAATTCATACGTAATTATGTTTATATATTTAAAAATTATGTTACGTTGGTTGCATGTTGTCAGCTCTTAAAAATATTGAATAATTTCTTAAAACTTTTATGTTAGAAATTTCTTTAAGATGAATAATATTTTCCAAATGAATAATCTTTTAACGAGAAAAAGTTTGATTGTACTGTCGAAATTTTTAGACACTTGGCATGTCTTATTTTCGCCATAGAAGATTAATGTAATTGAAAGTTAGTGTTAGAGAGCGTTAAACTCTTGAAAATTAATAGTAAAGTGAAAATGTAAATTGAAAGAACTTGAAATATAAAAGCTATAAAATTAGAATTGTTTGTAGTGCACTGTCTTTTTGATTAACTCGAATTGATTGAAACTCGAATACTCTCTTTAATGATTTAAAAACAGATTGGATAAGAAGTGTTTCTTTTCAAAAAAGGATGATCAAATGATAATACAGAAATTTTTAAACTATTAAGAATAGTAAAAATTATCTATCTATAGGCATGGTGGCCATAATTAAAACACCCCTACTTCGAAGTCTCTATATATTGAAGTAATCAGTGTATCCCCTTCAAATTTTTTGTACGTGCTATTCAACACATGGGAATCAAATTACGAGAAAAATTAGCTTCAGAAACTACCGATAGATGGTGCTGTTCAACTGGTCATACGCTGAAAAGATGTATATTTACAGAATTTATTTAAACGCACTAAATGTTCATGTGACAAGGGCCTTATCTACGCACGGAACGCTGCTCAATATGGTTTTCTTCATGAAGATGTAAATCTGTAGTCCGTGGACAGCTTGTTCAACTGCAGATCTTAACTAGTCGACTGAGATGCTTCTCACAAATAGTGCGATACTTTCTTTAAGGTATGCCAATGTTAATAGAAGTCCTTGATAAACAAGATTTTTTAAGTGTCCCCGCCGCAAAAAAAACAAAAACAACAAAAAAACACGGATTACGGTCAGGAACGCATGCCTAGTTGCTTTGTCAGTATTGAAATGTTGCAGAGGAAATAACATTATCTTCAGTTTTTATACTCTTTCATGGGCAGAACTTGGCTGCAAACCATCGGTTTAACCGAAAGTATTGTGCATACAAAGTGAAATTGAAGTTACAATGGCAGTTTAAGCGTTTTTTTTTTAATTCAGAGCTCTATAAATTAAAATGGAAAAAGTTTATTTCTCATGTGGTTGTTTTTTTTAATTATTTTTGTCTTTTTTTCCTACTTTCTGTTGTATAGCGGCATCTTACACTGGATATATCTGGATCTTTTTTGCGTAATCCGTTTCCTCATGTCTTGAATAGTATGTACACAAAATGGTTAGCCTTTACACTGAGTAGTTCAATATATTGGGAGATCACAGTAGGCGGGTTTTAATTGAGATAACCTTGTATATATATATATATATATTTCCATAAAATAATTAAATTTTCACGATATTTTCCACTACTTCAATAATTTTCAATATTTTACTATTTTTAAACTGCTTATCGCACTTATCATTATAATTTATTTTTGAATATATTTTAAAAAAAAAGCACCACATCATTTTTGATTTTCGTATTCAAATTTGTAAAATAAAAATTAATGTTATTTTACTGGGTACTAAACTTAATTTTAAAGGCTTGACAACAAATGGCGTAAGTAGCATAGAAGGTTTCGGGATTTAGCCATCGTCATATGAGAGCCCTTGACCATTAGGCTTTAAGAATCAGTATTGTCACATCTCCCGTGAACTGAAATGAAAGGACTTGCGCGAGTCAGGAAAAGGAATAATGTTTTTCCATCGGCTGTTATGAATTTGTGTATATTTTTGATGTGTTGTGTTTGTCATTGTGATTGTTTGAATAAAGTGATGTAAATGTATTAAATTAGTGCAGTTTTATAAGTAGAATAATGCTCGGCCATCCCGGCGAACCTAGATTCAGTTCAACATAACAGAAAGGGTAAGCGATTACCTTTATTAAGTATTAAGTAAAAATAACTTTTACATTATTGGAATACTTTGAGTTGACATTATGGCGCCCGTTAATAGGGACGTCGGTTTATAAAAGGCCGTGATTATATATTTTTGATCTATCGAACTATTATTGGTAGTATATTACGATGGAAAATTTAACGAAAATCAGAACTCCGTTGCGTACCAGTTTTACGAAAGCTGCAAATAGGCTTGACGAAGCTTTAAAAGCTAATCCTGTTGATTTCGAAGAAATAGAAATTTCCTTTTACGCTTTTAAGCGATAAATATCAGAATCTGCAAGCTGCAGATAATGAGATATTAGATTTACTTTCGAAAGATGATAAAATAAATCAAAGTGTTTATGATAAAGAATATGATAATATGACTTCGTATACGGATAAGTCATCACTTTAAAAATAGAGACTGAATGAATGCAGAATTCACTGAGTAATTCACATACTGAAGCGGTAAATAAAAAAACTGTGAGGTTACCAAAATTGGAATTAGAAAAATTTGATGGATCGATAAAAAATTGGTTGAAGTTCTGGTCTATTTTTAAAAAGATACATGAAGACCCAGAATTATCGGATGAGGATAAATTTGTTTATCTTATTCAAAGTACTACAGAAAAATCTAGAGCGCGTGATCTTGTAGAGAGTTTTCCGCCAACAGCAGAAAACTACCCTTTAGTGATTGATTGTCTTAAATCTCGTTTTGGTAAAGACGAACTTTTAATTGAAGTATACGTACGAGAGTTGTTAAATTTGGTACTAAATCATAATAAGAGTAATATAGTAAAATTATATGATAAGATGGAATCGTATTTAAGATCTTTGGGCACATTAGGTGTCACTTCAGATAAATACGCCGCAATGTTATACCCTCTTGTTGAGAGCTGTTTGCCAGAAGAAATTTTAAAAATATGGGAACGGCATATTAGTTCTCTTTTGGTAAAAGATAAAGAAAAGCGAGAAATTAATAAATTAAGTTGTTTGATGGACTTTTTGAAGTCGGAGGTTGAAGGGGAACAAAGATTGGCCATCGCCAGAAATACTTTTGATGGTGGGAGAGATTCACATAAGAAAGCAAATAAGCAGTATTCTACGGAAAATAAAAGCGAATTTTCAACGGCTGCAGGGCTTTTAAACACAAATGTAATTCATGAAAAGAAATGTATTTTTTGTGAGAAAAAACATATTTCTCAAGATTGCTATAAAGCTAAGAAAATGAGTATTCAGGAGAAGCGTGAATGTGCAAAATGGGCTGGTTGTTGTTTTTTATGCCTTAAAAGGGGCCACGTTAGTAAAAATTGTCGCAGTAAAATAAAATGTTTTATGTGTGATAAATTTCACTGCACAATCATGTGTCCGAATTCGTCACTTGAATCAAAAGTAGAAACTCCTAAGCCTGTCGAAAATTCTAATTGTGTACAATCGAAAGATCAAACACTGACTAGTCAATCTAGTTCATCTGGGTTATTGTTACAGACTCTCCAGGTCTATGTAAGGAATCATAATGGAAGACATATCATGAGAGCTTTGATAGATACAGGTAGTCAGCGATCGTATATAACTTCCAAAACTGTTAGATTATTAAAGTATGAAAGTTTAGGAGAAATTACAGTAGTTCATAGTTTATTTGGCGGTCTTGAATCCCCCAACAGAAACATCGTCGTTTTAAGGTTTATTTAACTAGCTTAGATGAAAAATATAATTGTAATTTCGAAGTTCTAGAACAAGATAAAATATGCGGTGAAATATCCAAGACGCGCGCCCCAAGGACCGTGGATGAAAGATCTCAGTAAAAGAGGAATTAAATTGACTGATTGTGATAATCACATGTCACAGACATACGAGTCAGAAATTCAACTATTAATAGGAGCAGATGTGGCAGGAAAATTATTAAATGGAAAGATTCAATATTTACCAGGTGGACCTGTTGCAGTTGGTACACATTTGGGATGGACGTTAATGGGTAAAATTCCCCTAGTTCCACAAGTAGCTGAATCTTATCTTTCGATCATATCTTTACTCACTGGTGACATTAATCTTCCCGATATGTGTATAGGAATTCTAGATTCCGTTGAAAGACAAAATATGATGGAAATGCATGAAGCTGCGCTTGAGCATTTTCAACGTAATCTGAAAATTAACAGTGCAGGAATATATGAAATATCATTACCTTGGATTAAGCCACATTTTCTACTTCCCGAAGGAAGTCAAACAGCAGAAAGAAGATTAATAAATACCATTAAGAAATTAAAAACTAAGAATGGTGAAATTCTAAGATCATACAAAAGACTACCCCCTTGAATTTCAACGTCAACAACAATTTTTACTACATGAGAGATCCATTCCTGATGAACCTGACAGTTCACCTCCTCTCCCGAATGATCATGACATGGGATGTGCTGATTCTACACAACCATCAGACTATTCAAAGGCTGAGAAAGATTGTCCAGACAAGTCAATGTATAGAACCAGATGCAGTCGAGTAATGAGACCTGTCAAAAGACTAGACCTATGAGTGGTGACTTTGCTGATATATGTGACCTTGGTTGCATCCTTTTCTAAGAATGCAAGGTGGGAGGATGTCACATCTCCCGTGAACTGAAATGAAAGGACTTGCGCGAGTCAGGAAAAGGAATAATGTTTTTCCATCGGCTGTTATGAATTTGTGTATATTTTTGATGTGTTGGGTTTGTCATTGTGATTGTTTGAATAAAGTGATGTAAATGTATTAAATTAGTGCAGTTTTATAAGTAGAATAATGCTCGGCCATCCCGGCGAACCTAGATTCAGTTCAACATAACAGAAAGGGTAAGCGATTACCTTTATTAAGTATTAAGTAAAAATAACTTTTACATTATTGGAATACTTTGAGTTGACAAGTATGTTTCATTTAGTCGATGTATAAAAAAAATATGTGTTTTGCGATTTGAAGATGTCACGTTTTTCGGCAACCAAACTCCATGTGCGGGAGGCGTAAAATTTGTTTATATTTGAAGAAATTGGCAGCTAAAAGTCCTCGTTTGCTAACCAAAGATTATGGGGATTATGCTCCATTGCTTTCAATGCGTGAACATTTATTAAAGATTCAAATATGACTACTTTGACGACTGATTACATTTGTACAACAGGAATAGACTTGATCAACCGAAAAAGTTTTCAGACAAATAATTGGAGGCAATGTCAATCAAGCAATGCAGATCAATGTCAAACACTTAACGGCCTTTATGAGACCTTTGTAGTTGATGGGAGTTAAGCCGAATATACATCATTCGAAGGTAATGCTCTGTATTCGGTGTGTTCAAAAGGGGGGTCGTCTATTAGAAGTTACTTAAACGGGTCAAACCTTTATTGCAGAACGTTACAGACAACAAACTATGCAACTAAACCGCGGATTGAAAGGACAGCCGCAGAAATACGCCGGAAGAAACGAAAATGGGATTTTCCAGAACTTCAACTATTGCCTCCTGTCTGCTGCCTGTCACACTCCCTTTATTTCCGAGACATTGCACTTTCGGATTACCACACATTTCGATTGATGCAGAATCATCTTTCTGATCAGCATTTCAATTCCTTTAAAGATATCTAAAAATGGATCGATTCCTGTATAACACTAAAAAACGATTCGTTTGTCAGCCGAAGAATCCATATTTGTGGAAAAAAGCTGAGAAAATGATATAGCTAACGATGAACAATACTTTGAATAACAGGTAAGTTTCACTTTATTTTCTAATGAACGTTCTTTGTCATAAATAATCCTTTAAAATTAAGTTTACTACTACATTGAATGGTTATATACATACTTTTATATATTTATTTATTTATCCGAATCCGAATGCTAGTTCCAGTTTCAGTTCTAATTAACGAGAAATACATGCATTCAGTTAAATTATGTTTATTTCAAAATCATTTTTGTCATCTACATATTAACATTGATCCTAAATATTAAAAGGTTAATAAAAACCGTCATATTTGTATTACATATTTAAATTCAGCATGCAGAAAATCTAAAATTGTAAAATTCCAACAATTTTGAAAGATCTGTTACGTAAATAATACTTGATATGTAAAAAAAAAAAAAAATTAAAACTCATGTAAAGCACACAAAATCCTACCTGCACAAATAGAATATCTCAGGAGAAAGTTTATTAAATATTTTGGACTATGAATTCATGTTAAAGAATATTTGATTTTTTATGTATTTTTAATAAGAACGGACGTAGAAATGAATGCAGAAACAAAGTAATTACATTTGACATAACATTTCTGAGACATTCATAAAGTTTTCTGCAAAATTATAATGGTTTCATTAACTTCTGTTATATTTAATTAAACGGTATTTCATTTAAATGTTTGAGAATGTTTATTTCTAAATGCAAGTAAATTACATGTATAAATGCATTTGTAAAGATTGATATTGTAACAAAAGATATCGTAGAAAATAAAATAAATAAATTTTAAGAACAGTTAACATTTAGCTTACGGGGAACTAATTTCTAAAAAGTGCCTTGACTACGGGAAAACTCTGATAGTTTCACCTCCTTTCTTAATGATTATGCACGGCAGGCGATGAAAACATAGCTGGAATCATTTGGAACATCTGATAATCGTTTGGGAGTCATGAGAGTGCTAGGGAATTCCGTTTCCCTAAAAGAAAACTGTTTACCTGTCGGAAGTAATGATTTTGGTTTGGATATAAGGTTTGAACCCAAACGATATATGTGATAAAAACTATCTTTTTCTGTGAAGTGGGTGTCATTAAATAAAACATATTGTATTAGTAGTAATTGAGCGGTATCTTTTTAAAATAATTAGAAAAATTGATGAATGTTCATTGAATGTTTTAACAGCATTTAGTTTCTCGAAAGTTACAATATAAAAAAAAAGGTTTGTTATAGGCAAAATAATTAAAATTGTATGGTAATACAAAAATACACTATTTAAAAATGCGCTGAAATTTTGATATAAGTAAATAATACAAAATTGATTTCCTTAAGTATCATTGTTAATATCCTTTTAGAGATTAAAAAAAAAAAGAAATTTCAAGAGTAAAAATAAGAAATTAATATATAAGGAATCGGTAAATAATATAGTAACATATAATAAAGTGATATCTAATGGAATCCATGTTTCCAGTAGGGTCTTTGTTTTTAACCATCACTACAACCATTTTTTACGAATAGTATAATAATTTATTCTGTAAATTAATTACTATAATATTACTAGTAAGAAATATTGGTTGATATCTGAATAGGAAAACGCTATCAACACAGTAGATAGAGAGATTTTCGTGTTAGAACGCCTTCAAGGGCATTTAAGGATGCATACAAATATCTTGTATTACTATATAAATATGATGTGTAAAAACCAAAATAAAGGAAAGCAAAAATCAAAGCACTAAATGTTACTCTTAAAAAATAAATTGTTTCAAGGCTTCATAATAAGAGCCCCGATTTCGATGCAAAATTTGTCAAGGAACAAGTTAGGCGGAATTAGACGTCTGCAGTGGCCGGAATTTCTCAGTCGGGGTTTGGCCTGGCCTTGCCCGAGGAAAGCTATCTTGGCCCGGCCCCACATTTTCACGGTTTACAGTCCGGCGTGTGCTATAAACAGTGAAAACAGGCCCGGCCCTCGCAAAAACTAATGAAATCAAACCAGACTCAATTTCCGCAGAAAATACCCATTTTTCTAAACATACAATAAATATATTATTCATATTCAAGGATGGAGTAGCGCAGTTGAAGTTTATTCCAACAGAGCGAAAAATGTCCAGACCAGGAATCGAACCTGGATACTTGGCGTGCCGTGCCAATGCCTTACCTGTTAGGATATCCGGACGATAACTGGCTGACATAATTCACTCTTATTTGTTGGACTTGGCTGCGAACTGCAGCGCTAGTTTCATTCATCCGAGCTATAACCATAGCATTTACATGATGAAAGTAGTTTCCAAGTTAACACACTTTCATTTTCGGTCCCTTACAGACCTCTGGGCTTAGTACACATGTTAAAGCACTTTGTTCCTCTCTTATTTTTCCTCTCTCATGATTGAAAAGTGTGCTTTTTTATGAAAACTTTAGATACATAAATGCTAAATTTAATGTGATACACTAGATTAATTTTCACACAAATATTCTAATTGGTAAACAAATCATATTAGATGTAAATTTTCAACTGGGCGAAAAATGTCCGGACCAGGATTCGAACCCGGGACCTCCTGGCTGAAGCCGCCAGTGCTCTGCCATCTGAGCTATCCCGGACGATTCTGGTCGAACTTTTTCACCCAGCTAACCTTGAAGATTACAGCATCCGGTCTGAAACCTGGTTCAGCTCAACAGAATAAATCTCAATCTAAATCTCTGTGTGAAAATTAATCTAGTGTAATTTCGTATCCAGCGATTTCTGGTGTTCGATTACCTGATATTTATTCTGTTGAGCTGAACCAGGTTTCAGACCCGATGCTGTAATCTTCAAGATTAGCTGGGTGAAAAAGTTCGACCAGAATCGTCTGGGATAGCTCAGATGGCAGAGCACTGGCGGCTTCAGCCAGGAGGTCCCGGGTACGAATCCTGGTCCGGACATTTTTCGCCCAGTTGGAAATTTACATCTAATATGATTTAATGTGGTAGATTGGTCTTTTTATTACGTCAGTTTTTATGAGTCAGATATTTACGAAACACTATCTTATGGACATGTATTACAATGAAATTGTAAATTTTGTGAGTAACTGTGGTTGAAAATAATTCCAAGTTGAGGATCCTGATTAACATTTACCGGAAAATAAAAGTTTTTAATTGTTATCTTGTAATCATATGCTTATGCTTTCCTCTTTAAGCATATGCTTTCTTCTAATTAAATTAACCTTTTTTTTCTAGAATAGACAGCATACAATAAATTTGTGCTCTATAATAATTTTAGTACAAATATATTCGTTCTAAGTAAAATTATATTATTAAGAACAAAACTCTATTTGTAACTTCTAAGGCACAAAAAATGAGAACAGAAAATAAAAATATCACTAGATTTGGTAAATGGAATCAAGATAATAAAAAAAGATTTGACTTTTCACAAAAAGTACAATAATAATAATAATAATAATAATAATAATAATAATAATAATAATAACAATAACAATAATAATAATAATAATAATAATAATAATAATAATAAACGGCTGTGCACGTAATTTTTTACAAGTTCACAGTTCGATTTTAAAGTAACCCTGTGAAATTATTCCCACACGACCATCGGCGCCAATTTATAGTGACATCTCACCGATAATTTACTCCCCCAGATCACTTTAGCCCCACTAGTGGCCGAGAGTTTCTGTTCTTGAAGCTGGTATAAGGGAGGTGCTGGGTTCGAACCCAATCGCGCCCGTCGCCCTAACCGTTCGGAGTTTTCGTGGTTTTCCTCGAACCGTGGATTTCCATGCGTAAATACGGCTTAGGTTCCCTTAGAAAGACTCCCACGGAGGGCACTCCCTCCCCCCTTAGGGACTATAGCTCTCGTGTTGATAATTGGCCGTTATAAACACAACCAACCAACCTAGATCACTTAACTATTCCCTTATTCTGTGGCATTTCCCTTTTTTTAGTAACTGGAGCAAAATTTTGTTCCTAAAATCATTCTGTCTTTAAAATAGTAAAGATATTGTTTCGAAAAGAGGACAGGGGGGGGGGGGGGTGATCCTTTCTTAAGTCTTTAAATATTAATAATTCTGTACACTTTTCACTAATTTTTGATCAATTTTCACTATTTAGCCAATCTCTACGGAAAATTCTTCATACACCAAATTCAGACAAATATACGCATAAAAGTATCTTCGGCAGATTATTTTACTTTTACCAATGAATAGAATTCAGTAACCTTCTATTTTAATCTCTTGAAACTTACAAAGCATCCATAAGAATTCCTTTTTTCTGCAAGTAGGGAGTGGCGGTAGGGATGAGGGAGCTCACAAATATTCCATTATTATCATAACTCTCATACACCCTTTTTTTCTGTTAGAAGTCATATACATATGTATGTTGAAATCTAACTTTGTGTATCGTGGTCTGTTTACAAAAGAATGGGCTACGTCTTTTCCTATCTTTACACAATGAAAATAACACAAAAACTGAAAGGAGAGGCTGTCTTCGGAAAGCCTATTAAAGGGGAAGGGGTGTTGGTGGGTCAATTTATCTCATCAGACATGTCCTGTTTAAACACCCCTATAGTATTAGATACAATTACCATTTCTATATAATTATGTACGGTAATGATTTAAATGTGTGGATGTTCTCTGTGAGAAATTATCTGTGGATATATTGAAATTGAAAGACTCGCTATTTTTATCTCAGAACTTTCTAATCAGAATCGGTTGCAAAAGATCAAGGCATGCTGAAAAAAAAAGAAAAAAAAAGAGCCAAGCTGTTCTAAAATCCAAAGTGGTTACTGTTTTGAAGTATTTACCATTTCACTTTTAACCTGATATTTATGAAATTTCAAGCTATATTTATCTAGAAACAAGGAGATCGAATAACATTTTCCATTTTTCCGTAAAGGCAAAACACTTTGAGAAGATGCTGTAAAAGTTAGCTTTTTAAGCTGATTTTTTTTTTTTTTTAAGAGAGAGAGACATTAATTACTTTCAAATTATATTATATTCACACTTTTGAAGCATTCTGTATTAGCGTACAAATATCAACACTGTAAAAATATAGTTGTTCAAATTAAGCGAGTGTACCACCGAAATTTTGAGTGAATTAAAATCTGTACAATTTTATTATTATTATATTTTTTAATGATTGTTTGCGTCATAAAAGTTTTAACGATTAAAACATCGCTTTTTTGTTTTCCCTTGACGAATTCGATAATCATAACTGTATAAAGAGTGTAGAAAAACTCCGGGTAACGACATTCTCGCAAAGAGATAGTGCTACATCACTTGATAAAAATCGTTAAAAATGAAATATTTTAAAGGTGTTTATTTTATTTTATTTTTGTGCAATTTTTAAAAAAGCACTGCACCAATTTTTATGAAATTTAAATGCGACCAATTTGAAAGTATCCTCATTCAACATAGCTGACAACTTTTACGCTTTTTTGTTACCACTAAAATTTAATAGAAGTTTTTATCTTATTTAAATTATACATTTGTACGATTAAATGAAACAAAATTTTCTATACTATTTTAGTGTTAGGAAAAAAAAGCGTAAAAGTTGGCAGTCAATGGTTGTCTTTCAACGAACAAAAAGTCACATGAATCGGTCGCGTAGTTTCGAAGTAATCGGTTAACATAAAAAAAATACATAGGTGCCAAATTGAGAACCTCCTCCTTTTTTTGGCGTCAGTTAAAAAATAAATAAGGGATTATTAATGCAATCTCTATTATGGTTTGCATAAATAAATATTATTTCATTTGAATTAGACAATGAATAAATTATTTGCAAATAATGCTAGAATTTGATAAATTGTTAATTTTCTGAAACAGGCAATATACAATTGCATACGCAGGGGATAAAACATGGTTATTTAGTTGACTGTGGGTATAAAATTAAGCTGTTTTGCAATGTAAGACTTTCTGACAAATTTTCTGAATATTTTTTAATTGGCGTCATAAAATTGGCAGGCCTGACTTTTGAAGGGATTAGGAATGAAATGTAGTTTTCCATTTTTTGATAAGTTCATTACTTATCGATTTATTATTTTTGTCACGCGACAATAGATTTCTACCTTTCCCGCACTGTCGCGCGCCCTGTTTGAAATTCTGTTCAAAATTCGAGTATTTTCTGAAATGCTTTTGCCTTTACTGATAAACTGAAAGCACCATTCTATTACATACTTTCTGAATAATAACATCTGCCAATTTCATAAGTTTTCGAACAAAAATGAATTAAGAAATCCCTCAGAAACTAGCTCCTTTGAGTTTGAGAAAAATCTTAAGTTTCGTAAACCCCTTTTTTCAACTGTACAAATAAAGAGCTAATTTTTGTTTGATTAATTATGTTGTTACAAAATGCTACGAAAAGCATTGCTTTTTTATTAAAATAGTAATAAAAATAAACATTTGAACTTTCCAGTTCTGTACATAAAATTACGCGTATTATTTAAGATATCTAGTGTGTTAGAAAGAAAGAAAAAAATAATAATGCTACATTCGGTCATTCTAAGGACAAAAGTCTAATCAAAATTAGCAATACGAAACTGCTAAAACTATTTGTAGAAAATAATCTATTCATTATCATGTCAAAAGCATCACTATCATGTCTCACAAACTAGAATTATCTTCAACTAATTTGCATCAACCGGTGTAGAAACAGCTTTACGTCGTTTGCGTAAACAATGTTTACTTTTTTACAAACTAATATTCCCCGTAATTCCCTAGAATAATTAATATCTTCCCTATAGAATTTCCGTTCTTTGACACGCAGTCGGACTCCTGCTAAGCAAAACGGTCTTAATGATTTCCTGCACATCATCTTTGAGGGGTAGAAATGTTCGGGATGGTGGTAATCCCAACCCCGTATTTTTGAACACTCTTTTTCTTGGGATTACGGTAATCATCCCGTAAGCTAAAGGTTAAGCATCCCTACAGTTTTTTTTTTATCTTTTCATCTTTTTTGTGATAAAAAAGTGCCATTTAAACGAAATCATTATATTACTTTAAAAAAATTATTATGAAAATATGAGATCGTTAACAACAATAGGAATTAAAATACTTTTTCAAATATATTTTTTTATATTGAGTTAGTTGCTAAGAAGATATTGTTTTCTCACAAAATATATACATGTAATATGTTTGCCAATATGTATAAAATATTGTCATGTGGAATAATTTTTTATCTGTATGAGTATTTAAAGCACTCAAAGTGTGGATTGTTTAAAGTTTTGTATGGAAGTTGTGAATAGGGAAAAAAAAGTTTCTGTTAGAAATAATCCAAAAAACATGTTTCGTCCTCGTCTTGTTTGTGAAATATGCATAATAAGTGTCGCCACTAGCTGGCCAGTTTTTCGAATAACTTCAAAAGACTAAGACATTACCTTGATAATCACACGGTTGATTTCTTTCAGACAGATGGCAGCACCATAAACCTTCAGAGACTCCACGGACAAAATATCTTAATTTGAACTGATCATGAATAAAGACTTTCCGCAACATCATCAATTTTTCTTTGTATAATTGAACTGCGAACTAAGAGACCATGTACTAACTTTTAAAACCCTTCAGTTTGGGTGTTGGTCTCTGAACCACGAGGACGTATTAAATCGTCCTCCCATTACATTAATTTTAGGAAGCAATGCTCGCTCCTATGAATTACTCATAATTATTTACTCAGGCGTTTTTATTATGTATATTTAACTATTTAATCAAGATCCTGTATATCTTTAACTAATAATTTGCATTCATATAAAGTCCAGATTCAGAAGACGCTGTCCAATTCTTGAAAACAAAGAAACACACTCGTTTTAATAAAAGAAATAATTTCAGCTCTCTTACCGGAAGAACGCGTATCTCCGAAGAAGCTGGATTTACAATACCAAGAGGTAAGAATTTTATTTACTCTCTTACCTGTTATGAAAGAATAATATTATTTAAAATGAAGTAATATAAATGGTCTTATGAACTGCGCAATCTAATAGATTATGTATGACTGATATTGCGAAAAAAAGACCATAAAAATAAATATTGAATATAATATATTGAATAATATTGATTAACATTGAATAATATTGCTGAAACATATTGTTGAAGTATATACACGAAAAAAAATTGAACATATTATATATAAAGTTATCGCTGACTGCTGAAATAAGAAATAAGTTGAGAATGTAACGAAATATTATATAGATATTATATTGTGTGTCACATTGATATATATATATATATATATATATATATATATATATATATATATAATATACATAAATATAAATAATTGAAAAAATTAGCATTTAACATTTAACTATGGCTACCTCTTCCAGAAAGGACATCTCTTTAGTAGAGAAGCTCAACAATAATAACTATGATTTATGGGTCTTTCGCATAGAAATGTTGCTCACTAGGAATGACTTATTCAGTTATGTTACCCAGAACCCGCCATCGACTCCCAATGATGCCTGGCGTAAAAATGACGCTAAAACGAGAGCCACGATAAATCTATTTATCGACGACACCCGGATTTGCCACATTAAGCATTTAAAAACTGCTAAGGCAATCTGGGATACTTTTAAGTCCGTGCATCAAAGATCAACCTTATCGTCTAAATTGTTTCTGTTAAGAAGACTATATTCCCAAAAACTATGCGACGGTGGTGTCATGAAAAAACACATTAATAGCATATTGACCATAAGAGATAAATTACACGCCATCGGTGAGGAAATTCCAGAGACCCACATAGTTGCACTTTTATTGTGCAGCTTACCCAAGTCGTACGATCCCTTAATTAATTATAGGCCTTGAAGCCCGGAATGAGAGTGATTTAACCCTTGGATTTGTAAAGACTAAGTTGTCTGATGAATATAGACATAGGACTGAAGATAAAGAAACAAATCCAAGTACAAAATAACAAACAAACCGAATAAAAGTAAAAAATGCTGTAAATTTTGCAAAAGACAGAACCACACTACAGCCGAGTGTTATCATCTAAAAAATAAAAGCCAACATAACAACTGCACAAGAAATGACTGTAACAGAAATAAAACGTCCAACAACTCAAGTAACTATAGAAATAATGCAACTAGTAGCAACTCTTGTATTGTAGCCAGCAGAACAGCATCGCGGAGCGCGAAATAGAACCATAGTCGAGATGGCGCACACCATGTTATATGATGCGAATTTACCAAAACACTTTTGGGGGGAGGCCGTATTACAGCGTCGTACCTGATAAATCGGTTGCCCACTAAGGGAAACAATAGAAAGCCTTACGAGCTGTGGAATAACAGGAAACCTAATTTATCTAACATAGGGACATACGGATGTAAGGCATATGACTACGGCGAAGAATCGAAGAGATCCAAATTTGACAAAAAGGCCGTTGAAGGTGTTCTATTGGGGTATGATAACCGAAGCAAAGGGTACAAAGTACACACAGAGGGAAACAACGCAATAATGTCGCGAACTCTAAAATTCTTTGAGAACGGAGTGAACGAAATTGACGAAAGAATAAAAGATGCAAAGGCACCTATTGAAATCGTGGAAATTGAACTAAATAATGATGAACAAAATCAAAACAATGCTTCGCATCAAAACACCGCTGAACCGAGAAGACCACTAAGAAGCAACAGACGTGTCCCCCCTGACCGCTTCAGGATAAGCGCGAATATCTGTAAATTACTAAATCCGAAAAAATTGGGAAGACGTAAAGAACATCAGAGATGCTAAAATTAAAATCAAATGGATAGAGGCAGCGAATGAGGAAATTACGTCGCTAAAGAAAATTAATACTTGGGAACTGGTGAACCCGACACCAGGAAAACGTACCATAGGCTACAAATGGACGTTTAAGACAAAATATAATGCCCGTGGAGAAGTGGAGAGATACTAGGCGCGACTCGTCGTGAAGGGATATTCACAAAAGTAAGGGAGCGACTACGATGAAACATATGCACCAGTGGTGGTGCATACCACGATCAGAAGCTTCCTAAATGCCGCCGTGTATAAAAATTTAGACATTACTCACCTCACATAGACACCTCACCTAGACATTTAAATTTTAAAGAATGCGATTCAGATCAGTGCCTGTATAAAAGAAACGAAAATGGGGACATTTCCTATATAATCGTATATGTAGACGACATTTTAGTCGTTGCAAGCGAAGAAAACACGCGCAATATACACGCGGAGTTATCTAAGGAATACGAAATTAAGAATCTTGTCAAGGTATCACAATTTCTTGGGATAAACACCAAAAGGTTAGACAACGGAAACCTTGAGCTAGACCAAGGGAATAAAATTGACGAAATAGCAGAAAAATTTAAATTATCTAACTCCAAACCCACATATACACCCATGTGCACAGATTACTTTAACATAGACATACACAATGAACCACTGAACGACAACAAACGGTATAGGCAGGCAGTGGGAGCACTCTTATACATCGCGACGTTAACCAGGCCGGACATAGCCGCTACTGTCAACATTCTCGGAAGAAGAAACAAATCTCCTAGAAACGCAGAATGGGAAGAAGTAGAGAAGGTGATTAGATATCTGCGTAGTACAAAATACTTAAAATTAACCATAAATAAAGAAAAAACACTGGTACTAACTGTATATAGGGACTCAGATTGGGCAGAAGAACGAGAAAACAGGAAGTCCACTACCGGAAACGTACTATAACTAGGCAGCAATCTCCTGTTCTGGACATCGAAGAAGCAAAACTGCGTCGCCTTATCTACCGCAGAGGCAGAGTACATGCAACTCAAGAATGCAACTCAAATGCAACTCAATGCAACTCAAGAAATCCAATGGACACGGAATTTGCTAATAGACTTAGAGTTACACCAAAATTTACCAATTGTAATATATGAAGACAATACCGCCTGCATAAAACTGAGTGAAAACGACAAACACCAATCTCGCGTAAAACACGTGGACATCAAATTCCATAACGTGAGACATCTAAAGGAAAGCGGTGTCATAACATTAGTATACTGCCCTTACAAAAGAATGATCGCCGACATCTTTACAAAGCCGATCCCCAAACCTCACTTTGAGAATCTGAGAAGTAAACTTCAACTTCTACCACCACAAGGCTCAGACGAAAAGGGGGAATGTTAGAAATAATCCAAAAAACATGTTTCGTCCTTGTCTTGTTTATGAAATATGCATAATAGGCGTCGCCACTAGCTGGCCAGTGTTTCGAATAACTTCAAAAGACTAAGACATTACCTTGATAATCAGACTGTTGATTTCTTTCAGACAGATGGCAGCACCATAAACCTTCAGAGACTCCACGGACAAAATATCTTACTTTGAACTAATCATGAATAAAGGCTTTCCGCAACATCATCAATTTTTTCTTTGTATAATTAAACTGCAAAATAAGAGACCGTGTACTAACTTTTAAAACCCTTCAGTTTGGGTGTTGGTCTCTGAACCAAGAGGACGTATTAAATCGTCCCCCCTTTACATTAATATTAGGAAGCAATGCTCATAATTATTTACTGAGACGTTTTTATTATGTATATTTCACTATTTAATCAAGATCCTGTATATCTTTAACTAATAATTTGTATTCATATAAAGTACAGATTCAGAAAACGCTGTCTACATCTTGAATACAAAGAAACACACTCGTTTTAATAAAAGAAATAATTTCAGCTCTCTTACCGGAAGAACGCATATCTCCGAAGAAGCTGGATTTACAATACCAAGAGGTAAGAACTTTATTTACTCTCTTACCTGTTATGAAAGAATAATGTTATTTAAAATGAAGTAATATAAATCGTCTTATCAACTGTGCAATCTAATAGTTTCAAATCATCATTGGTTAATATAAAATTACCTGCGTGGAAGCCTGATGATTTGCAGTTAATTTCCATTAGAGCATTCAACATTGTTTTATGGAAAAGAAATCAGAACATCTTAAAAATATTTATTATATAATTTTTATAAAATGTTAAATTACAAATAAAAAAATTGTTTGTAATGGTGGTTAAAAGTTTTCTCAGCAAATGTGCACTTTTAAAATTAAGTCATTTTTCAAAAGACTTTTAAAATAAAAAGGATTTCAAATAAAATTTTTTCAATGTGGCTTCAAAGTTTGGATCAGGTGGGATAAATGGCGACATTTTGAATATATATATATATATATATATATATATATATATATATATATATATTCTAATTTATAGATTAAGATGTTTTTAAAAAACTTTCATTTTATACGTTAAAACATTCCAATATAAAAACCCGAATGATAAGTTTAAATCTCAATTTTCAGAAACAATTATTTAAAAATTCATTATATCTTTAAATACAATTACTTTCAATATGTCTTTATAATTAATGAATTAATAATCTGCACAATTATAAATGAAGAAGTTGCACAGATGCATAATAAACATTTAATTAACATATAACAAAACAAATCACGTCACTATACGTAAGACATATATCACAGAACAGACTAGAATAGAATATTTCTTTGCTACTTATTTATAATGAATTCAGGATAGAAAATGCATGGTGCTGCCATCTGACATTACAAATTTAAACTAGGAACACCACAGCTTTAAATAAAGGGGGATGTCCCGGACTTCCCCAGCAGCTGCCACGATGCGTGCAACAACTTCCTGAGCACTTTCCAGCATTGCTTCGGCATTTTTGCAGCACTAAGAATAATAAACATGTTTTCTCTCCCTGTTCATGTCCCCCCTTTCTTGTGTTTTGTTTCGTCACTACCGCTCCAGGAAAGGTTTTCCGATCATGCATTGCTATGTGTTTTCCCATCGTCTAGATCAGGCATGTCAAACTCATTTACAGCCGCGGACCAAATTAACCATTTTATACAAAGCCGCGGGCCACATAAAAAAAGTAGATAACATTATTACTACTGCACAGAATAAAATTTGCACGCAAATAACACAGCATTGATAAAGAAATATTCACGTACAGTTCCAAAGTTGTTATTATTCCTAGTTTATTTTATCATATTTTTTTGAAAAAACACTCGACATTACTTTTTATGAATCAAATCTACAAAATTTGATTTTCTAAATTGTCTTAAACATTGACTGTAAACGCTAGTCTGTTAATCTTTATCTAGCAAAGCCATATCTGTCAATCTTAAACATTTTTTTCAAGTAAAAATTTTAAAATGCATAGCTTTTGAATGAGAAAATTTATTTTATAAACTGCGTCTTGTATCTATGCGCTACTTCCTTGATTTCATTTATTAAATGCATTTTCAGGTTCAAATTATATTTATTTGACTTGAAAAATAACCAAAGGTTTGCAGATACGCAAAGGTGTCGTGCAAAAGTGCACTTTCGACATAGCTAAAATATGCTTAATTGCTCACTATATAAAAATCTATCGATTGATAAACAATTACGGAAATTTGGTATCCTAATACCCGTATATTTTCACTCTAATATGGAATCGCACTGGATTTTGATTAACTATAGTAATAAATCGTAAGCAACAATTTTAACATAAATCATTAGTAAATAGATTAAACAGGTTTCCATGGTTCTTGAAATTTAAAAATAATATTTTGATTTGATTTTTTAATTTATTTTCAATATATTCTAAAAGTTTCCACTTAGGTTATTTTTATAATAATGTCTGACAGCACTGAAAATTAAATGCATTTTCTTTTTCAAAGTTCTTTTTTCTAAGTAATAAGTTCTAATTGAAAACGCTAATACTAATCATGACTAAATATACTAAGCATGATGGCATTGTGAAATTTGCTTTGAGGTTGAAGGTGCTTGTAAATTCAAATGAAAATCCAAGTACTTTGTCCATTTATGATCTTTTAATAATCCCCATTAATAATTTGTGAATTTGAAATGAAAATGTTGTTTTTTTTTAACATTTCAAAATGAACAGTTAAAACTTTAAAATAGAAAGCCGTCAAATTTATGCATAAGAAGGTAGATCTGTCTATCTGCAGTACCTTAATTCCCAAGATATTTTATAGATTGACGATGTTTAAGCGCATGAATATAATGTACGTTTATAAGCACCATAAGTTTTTAAGCTCATATCCGTCTTTAATAACTGGCTATGTATAACACTTTCTAGGAATGGTATACTTATGTTTTTAGTATTTTCAAATTTGTTTAGTTGCTCTGTTAACATCATTTCTTCCATTTTGTAGTAAATAATTTGACTCGCAGAATATTTAATTTAAAAATACAATAATTATTTTTATAAAGCAATTTTTTTTTCAATAGTCTGGATTGAAGCATGCACGTCCTATCTCTTTAAACCCTTTCAGGGGCAAAGAGCTTCCATTTGTAAAATGTTGAAATGAATGAATACCGAATTTACGATCAGATTTATTGGAAATAAGAAAAAGGCTATATTTTACATACATAATAAACGGAAAATTTTATACCAAATATCTGGTGCCATTGTGCCATTTGGGAATTAAAATTATATTGTTCCATAAATATAACACCACTCAGAAAAAGTTAAGAAATATCAGTTTCAGTTATGACAGTTTATCTGTCCGATGTTTGGCCACATTTTCATGAGTTTTCTCTATGCTTTGTCCTTTAGAACATCTGAATGTTTCATTCTTTTCAAACATAAAACTTCAATTTTTCTTTTCATGTAATGGAATTGTAAATCACCTTTCAAAAGAGTCCGCGTTGTTTATCTTCAGTTAATCATACTAATTAATACTGGTAGAGAACTTTAAGAATTATTTTAAATAAATCCTGGTGTAAGTAAAATCAAAGAGAGTAGTAAAATAATGTATGTGAGTATGCCAATAACATTTGTGTGTATCATTAAAAAGAAAAGAAGGAGCAAACAGGATTCATTAACAATGATATACATTTAGTAACTTAATACCCAAGTAAAGAAAATAACTAAAGACCTTAAATCCACAATTCATGTTCATCTAAAGGCCAAGTGTAGAACCTGGATGACATATTCGGGCTTTTTTTGTCAAGCACAAAAGTGATAATTTGTGTCATATTCAAATGATTTCGTTTTAAAACTAACTATTTAACTTTATATTTTGATATTTTGTAAATTCTAACTGTTCTTAATTAACGCCGAATTCGGTTAATTTTAAAATACATTTCTTTTTAATACATCATAAGTAAAATTAAAGAGAGTAGTAAAATAAAGTATTAACTTCGACATAAAACTCATAAATATTGTAATTAAAATACTATAAAAGTTTTATGAATATATTTAAATTTTTAGAGCCAAAGTCCCGCTCTATGCTATATATTTCGATTGATTATCTTTGTAACCGCAATCTCTTGGAGCTAAAATTTAAAACTGAATTACATCTTAAAATATACATAAGGCACAAATAATTGTACAAAAATTACTTCCAGGTGCATAAATATAATATAAAAATATTTAAAATACAAATTAAATGTGCCTCAAAATGTATCAGAAAAACCTAGAACGTTTTCAACCATTACAAGGACGTCTTCAGTAGGATTTAAATGTTGTATGAAAACTTAAGCAACATAATTTACATAATTTACAGACAACATTTAAATCCTACTGAAGACGGCCCTGTAAATGTTGAAAACGTTCTAGGTTTTTCTGATGTATTTTGAGATATTTTAAATTTGTATTTTAAATACCTTTATATTATATTTATGCACCTAAAAGTAATTTTTGTACAATTATTTGTGCTTTATATATATTTTAATTATTTAACTCATGGTGAATATAGCACTAGAATTTTAATTTACATTTATTGAATTACATCTGTTTCTACTCTATAAAACAGTGCTGCTAGATAAACGGGATTATTTTTTTCAGAATGCTATCACATTCTGAAGAGAAATTTTCTACTTATTTAATAGCTAAATAAATAAGACAAAAATTACTATTAAAAAATGATGGTAGCATTCTAAATAAAATAAAGGTCCGCCTAACTGGCTGCACTGGTATACATATGTTTCAAATGTTTGCCGTCACTAAGACCATGGTTGGTGTAAGTGTGTTTGGGTAAAGTACACTGGTTATCAAAAATTAAGGAAAAGTCACAAAATGCTAATTTTCAAATACGCGAACACTCAAAAGGAAATAATATAATTCAAGTAATTACTATCTCTACAACACAGCTAGTCCATATAACATCTCATTCATGTCACACATGGTCACAAATGTCACAGTCACTACGGTGAAGCAGAAAAAAATAGGAAATTCCTTACATCTCATTATGAGTCTCAAATGATCACTATATGTGACTCCACTGAAACGTCACTGTGATTGCTGCTTTGGGACGAGTCACCATGTGACTTTACAATGAAGTTACATTGTGACTCTCATGTGACTGTCATTTGTAGACTCAATTTCAAAGTCATCTTGAACGTTGCATTGTGATAACTTACCAAATAATGTCACATTAAAGTCACATGATGACTTTCAGGTGACAGAGAGACTACTGTGAAGTCACCATTGTGTTCTTTTGGGAAAAGTCTCCATGTGACTATAATATGATATTATTTGGTGACTTATCATAATGCAACGTTCATGATGACTATGAAATTGAGTCTCAAAATGACAGTCACATGAGAGTCACAATTTAACTACATTGTAAAGTCACCTGGTGACTCGTCACAAAGCAGCAGTCACATTGACTTCTCAGTGGAGTCACATATAGCGATCATTTGTGATTCATAATGAGATGTATGGAATTTCCTATTTTTTTGCTTCACTGTAGTGACTGTGACACTTGTGACCATGTGTGACATGAATGAGATGTTATATGGGCTAGCTGTGTTGTAGAGATAGTAATTACTCGAATTATATTATTTCCTTTTGAGTGTTCACGTATTTAAAAATTAGCATTTTGTGACTTTTCCTTAATTTTTGATAACCAGTGTATATTTTCAGCATACGCATCCGAATAACTGAATTAATCACAGGTAAAATGCCCAAGGGTTGGCAGGCCACAGAGAAGTAGTCGGCGGGCCAGTAGTGGCCCGCGGGCCACGTGTTTGACATGCCTGGTCTAGATGTACTCCATCTGTCCTGAAAGTTTGCAACCGCTGTATTAATACACCCTGTATATGTATATAAGTGTGATTGTATAAAAATATCATATTATTAACAAGATGAACTTATGCTTTGTTGTACACAAATAAAAAAATCCATCCATTCACGAATTCTTTTATGCCAAATATTTTCTTTTTTTCTCTAAGAAAAAAAAGTTATGGACAAAAACAAAAAGTAAAATAAAAACGAATACAGCATTTTCAAAAGACTGAGCTCTTTCCATTTCAGTTGAATGTTTTTTTACTCCGGAGTCTTACCGATAAAACTATGAAAGCAGAACATAAAGGTTCTTTTTTTCACAGAAAAAGTCTTTTAGAAAAAAAAAAAACTCATGGGAAAAAATCATTTTGAAAGTACAAATGTTTCTATAATGTTAGCTTAAAGAAAACTGTTTTGTTAACAAACCTAACTTTTGAAGAAACATGATAACACAAGAAATGATAAACTTGGTGTTTCAGCATTTACCTGTCGGCAATTTTGCTAGATTCGATCTTAATGTCTGAAGCATAACACGTTTCTTTTTTTTAGACTTTTTGTTCATATAACATAGATAATGGATAGCTTTAAATCTAGTTTTTTTTCTAGTTCGTAGCATTGTTTGGATTTTCATTGTTTAGCCTATAATGTTCTTAAAAGAAATTATAAATTTTTATATAAAATAGATGAAATAGTTTTTTGTAAAATAAAGTACCGTTAAATATATGACTTATAGTACAGTTAAATATATGATTGTTATGCACAGGATGTTTGGATAAGACTGCACAAACTGTTCAGTATGAGAATCGTCGCTATAAGTACAAAAATGTTGTCCAAAGAATCATACCTCGACGAAGGATAATTTTCGAGAAAAAATGCAAAATGAACTACGATATCATAAATTCATCGCCGTTCGTAATGTATTAACATTACACCAACCGAAAGTAAAGTACATATCACAATACTGAATAACAGAGTACAATAACACTGTGCAAAAACTGCCGATACATTTAAGCAACCACCTTTTAAAGCGAGCCGAAGGATTACTGTTTATTTACATATCAGACACACACATAACGTCCATCTTTCAAATTGTTCAAATTTCTACAGCCTACGGCTACAATTGTTAGCTTTTAAAATATTCTATTTTTTTTAAAACCGGATGTTACATTATAGTTCTTCCACTGCATCGTTCTCAAAAACTATAAGTTGTGGAGGAATAGTTCTTTGGACGCATTTCCTTACTACTTCGAGCCAGAAATCTGGTTCTGCAGAAACTGTGCGGTAGTATCAAAACACTATGAAAAGTAGAAAAAAGTTAAAGCATGCTTAAACCTATTAGAGCGATCGTCACGTATACAGCCCGCATAATGTGTTCATAATCCTTGATTATACCTACTAGTAATTTGTAATTATAAAATCTTCCGTTTTTTAATCAAATCATTTCTTCATTTAAATTATGCAAATAAAAATTAAAAACCGGTGATAAAAGATTAAAAGTTATATAAAGAATGGTCTTCACGAAGGGGTAATTTAGGAAAGACACATTTCCCCTCTAATCTAAAGAAATAATTTCCGTGGGTATCAGTCCAACTTTGGATACTTCTTTTATTACTTAAAAAATGATTTCCTGTAAAAACAAACTCACTAAATCTAGATTCACCTTTTACTACATACAGTTAACTAAATAATATATGCATATTCAAAAACCACATATATTATTTTATGAAAACTTCTACTGAAGGTGTTTCAAATATATACAAAACTGTATTTTTCATAAAAACCGAGAGCTTTCGAACAAACTCTTACTCATCATCAGGGTTACAAACAAACTCAAACATTTGGTGATCAGCATAAATATGTTGTATATGCCCTATATATGTTGTAAAAATATACCTTGTACTTTTAGAAATATTAACATAACTCTAAAATGCGCGAAATAATTGAAGATTCACTGCAAACGACGCGAATTTCAATGGCTTTTAATGTGTCATAAAGCAAATGTACATTTCAATAAGTAGACAACAAATTACAACCATTAAAGTGACCATTCCGTAAATTGCTTAATGTTTAACACGGTGAAAATTTCGTTTTCAAATTTTGCTTCAGGAAATAGAAGTATAATATTGCTGTGTAAATTGAAACGTAAAATTAATTCCGTGATATAGTGATGGTTTAAAAAATACATTAGGAATAAAGAGCTTTTTAGTAAGATGCTTTCGTTTGAAAATTATATTTTATCATAAATATGAACATTCATTACAAATTTCACAGCCGTCATTATTAAAAATTATTCAGAAATTAGTTCCTAATCTTTTTTACTATATATATATATATATACATATATATATATCTATAAAAGAAAGTCTGAATTTTGTATTAATCAACGCGCAGCGAAAACTACTGAACCTAAAATTTTGAAAATTGGCGTAAAAATACTTCTTATGACATAGAGTGCCGCTAAGAAAGGATTTTCTAAAATTCCACCCCCAAGGGGGGTAAAAAAGAGAACGAACTTTTAAAAAATTCCTTAAAAATCTGATTTTATAATTATTTTTCAAGTGATAACATATTTTAGTGTAATCTTGTATGCTGAATGGAATGGTACTAACCAAATTATTTTAAGTCCAATAGTTCGTGAGATATTCCATGTTTTTTTAATTTGGCGATGTCTTTTGCGCCAAAAAATCAAATTTTCGAATAATAAATGATAAAAATACATCCGTTACTATAGCAACGGAAAAATTTAAATTGAGTAATTTTGTTAATCAATTCTTTTGGTTCAATAATTAAAACAGCTATATAAGTTTTTTTAAAAAAATTACAAACGCTTCGAAAACTAAAATTTTTAAAAATTGGTACTTTTTCCCTTTACCATGCCAAAATGTATGCTATTGCGCCATTTATTTCAACCCTAATCGTGCAAAGGATTTTTATTGCAAACCTTGACAAACATTAAAATTTGCTATTTATTGAACGTGAATATTTTTTATGAGTATCATTTAAACGTAGCATCGCAAAAGTCTTAATTTATTATTTTTCGAATAGTAAATATTTATTATTAAATTATAACTTACATTTATTGCTAACACTGACATAGATTTTTTACCATTTGGAAGTTACTTGATGATGAGGAAGGTGTAATAAGATCATTTCATAACTTAGGAATTATATTTATAAAAATGTTTTGTTAAAAAAAAAACATGAATGTCTTCATTCCAAAAATGAAACGTTTACTCCTTACTGCAATGTCAGACATGCGTATTACGAGCGGAAATATTTAATTTAAATATGAAAACAATGTTTGTGTTGCTTAAAAAAAGTTTTCATTTTCAAAGGTTTAAAATGAAAAATTATTTTGCAATTTGTCAGCCGCTCCTGGATGAAAAGAAAAAATGCGTATTTTTACGTTAGCCGGGCACAAATCGCTTTATTAGAATTTTTGCTACTTCTTAGTTATTCCGTCGACCAATTTCACCTAATTATATAAATCGCCAAACCAATCGCCAAATTATACAAATTGACATAATTTTTATTTTAAATAACGAAAGAACAAATAAATTAGTATAATATTAAAAAAAGTACAAATAAAATGTCGAAATAAAAATCACTTGATGACGTAAAACGTTATAACTGGCTTAAAGTGAAGTGAATGTGACATTTATAATCATCCATTATTGGTATTTAATCTTATAAATTGGCGATAAATTTTTGGTCGATGTGATAACTAAGTAGTACCGAATTTTTTAAATCGCAAATACGAGCACTTCAGTTTTTACTCATCATTATCTACTACATATATAAAATGCAAATATTTATTTCATTCCGATTGGCTATAACGTAGGTTCTACTGAACAGAATTCTGTAGAACTTACACTGTTAATTAGATAATTTCATTTAGCAGTATTTTAATGTAAAAAAAAAGTTATAATTTGCTTAGTGATAGCTACGCGAGTTTTAAAACTAGACGAACCCGATTATGAAAGATTACCTTTTATTTAAAGTTCTACTGAATGGATTTTGATGCTATGCCGGAAAGTTCTCAGTGGTGTAGTAAAAAACTAGAGGATGTACGCTATATGCAGAGAGTATATACTAGAGAATATATATGCTATAGCTATGGAAGGTGCGCTGAGTTTCTTAAAATATCCAGAGGGTAACGTAGACCTGCCCATAGATCCCTGGAGTTCTATAATCTGGTTAACGCGATTATGAAATATATTTAAATTTAACTACCTTTAATATATAGGAAATGCAAAGAGAAATTTCTTTCCGGCTGCTTGAAACTTGAGTTCTGTTGAATAGATTTTGATGAAACTTATATTATTAAATAATTTTTCTGAAAGATTTTAGTATATTTTAGAGAATGCATTGAAGGGAGATGATAAAAATATCTCGGTGACTCAAATAATCAGAAGGTTTTGTAGAAAAATAAACTTTATTAACATAACAACACATAGTCAAATATTTGCCATCTTCACTGACAGAATAATCTGCCGCTCTCTACAGAGTTCGAATGTTACTGCGTCACGTGACTTCAAAAGCTCTCCGCAGAAAACGCGGGGGGAGGAAATGCGCCTCATTGCTATTGGCTGGCTCCTCGCGTGCGAGAGAGAGAGAAATAGCAGACGGCTACAGAGTATGCCCCCAGTGACGAAGTCGCGATTACAAAAAGGTAGCAATTAATAAGATACATAAGAAAGGTCTTGAGTAAAATTAAAGTACATATGATGCAAAAAAAAAATAGAAAATATATTATGCATTACATGAAAAACAATACTTTTGAGAAGGAAATAATATGCACACTATATACATCAAATGTTTTAAACAATATAATCCGTAACGAGATGTTTCGGAAAACGAACTTTACGACCAGATTTGGTGGTAGGGTGTTCAACAGGAGTAGTTGGAAAATTTATGGGCTCATTTTGTTTTTGAGGTTGGGAAGGTGAAATAGAATCTGCTAATTGATATGCAGGTTTAATGCGATCAATAGATACAGTACAGCGCTTCCCGTTTATTTCCAAGTCAAACGTTTTCTCAGACCTGTCAGTCACTCGATGAGGTCCGGTATAAGGGGGTGATAAGGGAGGATTGACTTTATCTGATCTAAGAAATACGTGTGAACAGGTTTTTAATGAGGGATTGACATAAATTTTAGGATTGCCGTGCATTGCAGTGGCAATGGGATTTAACTTTCTCATTTTTTCAGTTAACTCAGTCACGTATGTAAGAGTAGGTGGTTGATTTATAGTTTCAGTGTTTATGAGATCAGAGGGTAGTCTGATATTTGTGCCATAAACAAGTTGAGCACAGGTCGCTTGGATATCATTTTTAAGAGCAGTGCGTAAACCAAGTAAGACAATGGGGAGGATTTCAGTCCATTGAATTTGATTGTGAGCTTTAAGAGAACTCTTAAGATGGCGATGGAATCTTTCAATAAAATCGTTAGACTGTGGATGGTATGCTGTAGTTCTAATACGTATACATCCTAATCTATTAGTAAGCTCTTTGAAAAGAGTGGACTCAAAGTTTCTACCCTGATCAGTAGTGATGGTAACAGGGGTTCCAAATCTGGAGATCCAACTGTGTATCAATGTACGAGCAGTTGTTTCTGCAGTCATATCAGATGTGGGTATAACTTCGGGCCATCTCGTGAACCTATCAATGATGGTCATGCAATACTGATTGCCATCGGATGATGGTAAGGGTCCGATAAAATCAATATGAATATGGGCAAAACGAGCATCAGGTTCAGAGAATGTACCAATTGGTGATTTGGTGTGTTGAAAGATTTTAGCTTTTTGACATTTCGTACAGCTGCGAACCATAGATTTTATATCCTTACGCATTCCAGGCCATACAAATCGTTTAGAAATTAAATCTAATGAAGCTGAGATACCTGGATGCGAGAAATAATGCAAAGTTGAAAAAACTGATTGTCGCATACTTTTAGGAACAAATGGTCGAGGATGTTTTTGTGACATATCGCAATATAAATGTACATCTTCGAGTGGAAAATAATGTTTTTCTAATTTTAATGAAGTGGTGTCAAATTCGAGAAGTTGTTTTAGCTCTTCATCATTTGTCTGAGCAGTGGCAAACTCTTTAAAATCTAACACATTAGAAGAAATTGAATCTATCTCAATTCGAGATAATGCATCGGCCACAATGTTGTCAGAACCTTTAGTATATCTAATATCAGTAGAAAACTGTGAAATATAGTCTAAATGTCTCAATTGACGTGGGCTACATTTATCAGGGTTTTGTTGAAATGCGAACGTAAGGGGTTTTTGGTCTGTATAAATAATGAAATTTCGACCTTCTAGCATGTGTCTGAATTTTTTAATAGAACAATAAATAGCAAATAATTCACGATCATAAGTAGACCAATTTCTTTGAGATTTATTTAATTTACAGGAATAAAATGCTATTGGTTCCCATTGTTTTTCGGAGAGTTGCATTAAAGATCCACCAATTGCGACATTGCTGGCATCGACCCATAAGCTTATCTGGGCGCCAGGAATTGGATGTCGTAATAATGTAGCTCGAGCTATAGCTTCTTTTGAAGCAGTGAAGGAAAGAATGGCTTCATCGTTCCATTGTAATTGCTCAGTTTTGTTAGCATTGGAACGGGGATGTTTTTTCGTATTTTTGTGTCCTTCTAAGAATTTAACGAGTGGAGCTAAAATATCGGCAGCTTTGGGAATGCACCGTCGATAAAAATTGAAAAGACCTAAGTAGCGTCTTAGTTGAGTTAAGGTAGAGGGCTGGGGGAAATCTAGGATGCATTTTAAACGATCAGGTAAGGATTCAATTCCTTCAGCTGAAAGTTTGAATCCTAAAAAATCGATAGTGGATTGGCCAAATTTACATTTATCTACATTAATACACAGACCATACTCTTTAAGTCTAGAAAACAACAACTCAAGGTGTTCTAAATGTTCAGTTTCATTATTTGATGCAATTAGAAAATCATCAAGAAATGCGTAAACAAATCCTAAGTCACGAATTACGTCATCAATAAATCGTTGAAAAGTTGAGGAAGCGTTACAAAGGCCGAATTGCATACGAGTGCTTTCGAAAAGTCCGAATGGAGTGCAAATCGCAGTTTTATGTACATCATCAGGATTTATGGGAATTTGATGGTAGGCTTTTACAAGATCAATGTGACTGAAGATTTGTTTACCATGTAATTCAGCAGTGAAATCTGCGATACAAGGGATAGGATATTTTTCTTTAACAGTTTGTGCATTTAGAGCACGATAATCACCAACAGGTCTCCAATCGACAGATCCTTTCTTCGGCACCAGGTGCAAAGGCGAAGAGTAATTACTTTTAGAAGGTTTCATATGACCGAGTTGTAGCATGTGCTGAAATTCAGCTTTGGCAATTTTTAACCGATCTGGAGCTAGCCTTCTAGGCTTAGCAGCGACTGGAGGCCCCTTAGTGTTTATATAATGCACAGTATTATGCTTAACCGGTTGGTTAGGATCCGGTAATTTCGTGATTTCAGGAAATTTAAATAATAATTTACCATATATATCATTTACAACATTGGGTTTCACAGAAAATATATTACAAGTACTTAATATAGCAGGAGCTTTTAAATTAGTAGTGGAATCAATAAGACGAAGATTCCGTAAATCAAGTTTTAAATTAAAATTATGCAAAAAATCAGCTCCTAAAATAGCACATGAAACATCACAAATATAAAAAGAATATGTAAAATTTTGGCGTAGGCCTAAGTTGATATTAATACATTTACGACCATACACATTAATTTTTGTGCCATTAGCTGCACGAAAGGTTTGAAGAACAGGCTTAGTTTTGTCATTTTTATTCGCGGCCACAAGTGAGGCATCAGATCCAGAATCGACTAGAAAACACATACCTGTATTTCTGTCTCTAACGAAAAGGCGACGAGAAGGTGCAGGCGAGAAGTCCGTCGCCGCTACTCTTCCCGCTTCTGGTTTTCCGAATAAGAACAAGGCGCTAGGCACTTTTTTGCTTTTTCTTGATATTTTTGGTGATACCAACACAATGTTGCATCCCTATGGCGGGACTGAGAACGATTTCGCTGATGGTTATCACTTCTAGATACACTTCTTGAACGACGAAGATGAGCGACCTCTTGGCGTAATGCTTGGATTTCCTTTACGAGCATATCAATGGCTGGTGGTGTCTGAGATTCAGTTGTTGGTGTTCGAATCGAAACAGAACTAATGTTGGAAGGCGTTAATTCAATTATTCTATCAGCAATATCCGCCGCATTATCTGGAGTAATTTTTTCAATGGAAGCTAGAATCGTTTGCACAGTGGTTGGCATTTGTTGAGTAAACAGTTCTAAAAGAAGATCGTTACTAATATTATGGATTTCAGCCCGTCTTTTCATTAATCGAAGTAATTCAGTTGGTTTTCTGTCACCCAGGCTTTCTCCAGCTAGCAGTTTCCGTATTTCTAAAGTACGACTTTCTCCGCAACGTTCGATAACTTTTGCCTTTAAAGTCTGATAAGGATCAGTAGGATCAGGACTCATAATTATATCTCGAACCATAGTAGCAGTAGAAGGAGGTAGATGCGCTACAACATAATTATATTTTGTTTTCGACTCAGTGATAGCTTTAGGAGTAGCTAATTCGAATGTGCTATCCAGCATATGAAACCATAATGTAGGGTCCACAGGGATATAGGGTGGAATGACTACGGCAGATGTTTCAGCAATTGCCACTTTGCTAGTTAAACAAAACGTTCCATGAAACAGTTGAATAGTTCGACGTTCTATGAAACAGTTGAAGGTTCAAAAATCCGCGGTCACCATTTTAGAGAATGCGTTGAAGGGAGATGATAAAAATATCTCGGTGACTCAAATAATCAGAAGGTTTTGTAGAAAAATAAACTTTATTAACATAACAACACATAGTCAAATATTCGCCATCGTCACTGACAGAATAATCTGCCGCTCTCTACAGAGTTCGAATGTTACTGCGTCACGTGACTTCAAAAGCTCTCCGCAGAAAACGCGGGGGGGAGGAAATGCGCCTCATTGCTATTGGCTGGCTCCTCGCGTGCGAGAGAGAGAGAAATAGCAGACGGCTACAATATCATATTTCTACGTTGCTTAGTTAAATAATCATGGGGGAAAATTCAAAATCAGATAAACACGATTACGAAAGATTGACTTTCTTAAAGGTTCTGCTGAATAAATTTTGATGGGACTTAAACTGTTAATTAGAAAATTTTTAGGGACGCTTTTGGTACATTTGCCAGTTTAAAAGATTCTGCTAAGTGGATTTCGGTGGAACTTGCTCGGTTAGTTAGTTTTTCAAGGAATGTTTTAATATAAAACACATATCGCTCTACCTTGCTTGGTTATAGAAATTTGGCTGAAAGTTCTAGAATCAGGTGAACCCAATTATGAAAGATCAGCCATTTTAATAAATTCTATTGGACGGATTCTCTGATGAGAATTGCAGGGATAAATTTTCAGAGGAAGGGTTTTAGTATGTTACATATTGTTCTATCGTACTTTACCAAATCCTACCGTAAAGGATCAACTAAAGAAGTTGGTCCTTAACAGCTCAAATTCTGTCTGTCTGAATAGAGGATATAATAGCATAATGACGTCGATATCGCTTGTAACAATTCCGATGGGCATTCCAGGTAAATGTCCATATTGTTTTCAAACGCAGGATCAAATTCACAGATATATTTCGTTTTATTCAAGGATTGTTTAGAAAAAACGACCAGCGTAGCGGGCGAAGGCTGGTAGTCTATATATATAAAGAAAGTCTGGATTTTGTATTAATCAACGTGCAGCCCAAATACTGAACCTAAAATCTTGAAAATTGGGGTAAAAATACTTCTTATGACATAGAGTGCCGCTAAGAAAGGATTTTCCAAAATTCCACCCCTAAGGGGGGTAAAAAAGAGAACGAACTTTTAAAAAAATCATTAAAAATCTGATTTTATAGTTATTTTTCAAATGATACATATTTTTGTGTATTTTTGTATGCTGAATCGAATTGTACTAACTAAATTCATTTAAGTCCAAAAGTTCGTGAGATATTTCATATTTTTCTAATTTGGCGATGTCTTTGACGACAAAACTCAAATTCTCAAGCGATAATTTTTAAAATCCCATTCGTTATACTATAGCAATGGAAAAAATCAAAGTGAGTAATTTTCATCATCAATATTCTTTTGGTTAAATAATTAAAACGGCTATATCAGTTAGAAAAAATTACCAACGCTTCCAAAACTAAAATAAAAGAACCCGTGGTACTTTGTCGTTATACCAACCAAGCCAAATTGTATGCTACTGCGCCATTTATTTCAACCCTAACAGAGCAAACGATTTTTATTGCAAATCGTGCCAAACATTAAGATTTGTTATTTATTGAACGTGAATAATTTTTTTATTAGTATTATTTAATCGTAATATGGGATAACAGCTTAATTTGTTATTTTTCGAATAGAAAATATTATTATACTCTTATCACTTACATTTATTATTGACACCGACATAGATTTTACCATTTGGCAGTTACTTGATGATGAGGAAGCTGTAAAAAAAATATATCAGAACTTCGGAATTATACATATAAAAATGTTTTGTTAAAAAAAATCCATGAACGTCTTCACTCAAAAAATGAAATGTTACTGCAATGAGAGACATGCGTATTACGTACGCCACGCTGCAATAAGAAGAGACATTTACAACTTCAGACATGCAGTTTAAATTGACTTTATTTTATTACTTTATTGTAAAATATGTAATTGTTCTTTTATTTTAAGTATTGATTTGTATTTATTTTAAAAAATAGTCTATGAAAGTCTGTAATTTTCAAATGTTATACATTTTTAAATGCTAATTTTTGTATCTACATTTTTTTTTAAATGTTTCATTTCATTTTGCGCTAATTAATATGCTTGGCGACAACGGTTTTGGTATAACGTAAAAATTAACAAAACAGTTACTGATTTTATTTAAAATACAGAGAAAAAATGTTTAATAAGAAATAAATATTGTAAAGTGGGAATAATTAAGTTAAATATGAAAGTAATGTTTGTACTGCATAAAAAAAAAATCATTTTCAAAGGTTTAAATTGAAAACAATATTTTACAATTTGTCATTTGCTCCTGGATAAAAAGAAAAAAATGGTACTTTTATGTTAGCTGTGCACAAATCTCGCCAATAGCATTTTTTAAATCGCAAATACCAGCACTTGCATTTTTACTCATCATCATATCTACTCAATGTATAACGCGCAAATTCTTATTTCATTACGATTGACTATAACTCAGGTTCTACTGAACAGAATTTTGTAGAACTTACTCTGTTAGTTAGGTAATTTGTTTTTGAAGTGTTTTAATGTAAAAAAAAAATAGTTCTACGTTACTTTGTGATAGCTACGGGAGTTTTAAAATTAGGTGAACCCGATTATGAAAGATTAATTTTAATTTTAATTTCTACTGAATGGATTTTGATGCTATGCGGGAAAGTTCTCAGTGGTGTAGTAAAAAACTAGAGAATGTACGCTATTGCAAAGAGTATATATACTAGAGAAAATATATGCTATAGCTATGGAAGGCGTACAGAGTTTCTTAAAAATCCAGAGATTATGTAAAAGTTAACTTACCCCTACATCCCTGAAGTTCTATAATCTGGTTAATGCGATTACGAAACATACGTTTAAATTTAACTATCAATAATATATATGAAATGCAAAGAGAAATTTATTTCCGACTGCTTAGAACTTGAGTTCTGCTGAATAGATTTTGATGGGACTTACATTGTTAGATAATTTTTCAGAAAATATTTTAATATATCATATCGTTCTACGTTGCTTTGTTAAATAATTATGCGGGAAAATTCAAAATCAGATAAACACGATTATGAAAGATTGGCTTTTTTAAAGGTTCTGCTGAATAGATTTTGATAGGAGTTAAACTGTTATTTAAATAATTTTTAGCGAAGGTTTTGGTACGTTTGCCAGTTTAAAAGATTTTGGTAAGTGGATTTCGATGGAACTTGATCGGTTAGTTAATTTTTCAGGGAATGTTTTAGTATGAAACACATATATCGTTCTAGGTTGCTTGGCCATAAAAATTTGGCTGAAAGTTCTAGAACAAGGTGAGCCCAATTATAAAAGATTAGCCTTTTTAATAAGCTATATAGGACGGATTCTGATGAGAATTGCATTGATAAATTTTCGGAGGAAGGGTTTTAGTATATATTTTTTTTCTATAGTACTTTACCAAATCTTACAGTAAAGGATCAACTAAAGAAGTTGCTCCTTAAAAGCCCAAATTTTATCTGTCTCAATAGAAAATATAATAGCATAATGACGTTCATATCGTTTGTAGCAATTCGGACGGGCATTCCAGGTAAATGTCCATATTGCTTTCAAACGCATGATCAAATTCACAGATATATTTCGTTTGATTCAAGGTTTGTTAAGAAAAAGGTCCAGCGAAGCGGGCGAAGACTGCTAGCATATATATAAAGTAATATGAAAACATGTACTTACTAAAGAGATATACGTACAATAAAGTCAGTTTTTAAAATGCTTAAGATTTATTTTGATATTAATAAGACAACAGTGTTTTAACTTTTAACAAACCATAGTGGATAAAATATACCTTAATTAAACACAAAAAATATTATAACTATAAACTAATTCATCATAAAATCTACAAATAATTTTAAGAAAATTTCAATGTAAAGCATTTATTAAAATGCTACATTTATGAAAATGGCTGATTCTTTGCTGGGTAGAGCTAATAAAAGTAAGCTTCTAAATTTGTACTCTTGGTTCGACTATTCCTACATTCTATTGGAAAATAAGCAGATTAAATACAGAAAATCGTTATTGTCCCGATGGTTCGTATGCTCAGAAAGGAATATAGTGATAGGAGATCACCTTCCATCTAGTAATAGATGTGAAAATAAAGTGATAAAATGATGACATTATTCCTGCATAAAATGATCGTAACTTGCTGATATTATGAAAATTTTATAAAACGAAGAAAGTTTATGAAGTAATGTAGAAAAATCTATAACCTTAAGAAATAGTCTTAGTTTAATATTTGTGGCATTGGAATGGCAGTTCAGTAAAAGTTCAGAAAGAAGATTACTATATTTATAAAAGTAAAATTTTATCCCTAAAATTCATTAATGATTTATGAAATTGGATTAAGAATTAATTGTTTATATTAAAAAAAATAAATATCAATTCAATATTTACAGTTTATAGACAGCATTTTATAGCAACTGTGAAAAAGCATAGTCATAATTATTTTTTACAGAAAATTTTCAGTCTGAAATTAAAATTTTATCTTTCATCTCGCACCTCTTTTAGCCACTACTTTAATTCTGAGCATTATTTTTTAACGTGAAAGACAAAATGGAAATAAGTTTCATACAGCACTTATATTTGTTTACTTAAATTATGATAAATTATTTTTCTGACAATTTAAATGCAAAGTAAATGTTCAAACACTACAGTTACAAAAGTGGTTAGTTATCTGACTTCTAAGGAGAAGATACTGAACTGGTGCGATTGCTTTGGTTATACTTGTGCTCTGATAATATATACATAAGCCCGTCAACTCTTCAGAGTCGTGATTCTCTAAAATGATTGTATATAAAAGAGCGAGACAGGTTTTAGTAGCAACCATACTTTCTAATATTATATTTGACATTGAATTTAAAACCATGCAATATTTAAAATATTCCAATTTAGCAATTAAACATGACTTTAAAACGCAATACTTCCATCGTAACACACTAAGAAAACATTTGAGATATTCTCTTTACTGGAGTAGGGGGAAAATATCTTATTTTTCCAAACGTTTTCAGCATTTATTTATATTTGCTGTAAGTAATCTTGCATGGCTGTTCTCTTTTTCTTTATACATTCATATACATACTCGGCGGGGGCATAATGGATTTCCAAGGGGAAATGTCACTTATGGAATGGTAATAATTATAAGATCATTGCTTTCGAGGAAGGTTATTTCGATGCTCCCCCCCCCCCCCCCCCCGATTATACACCATGAATTTATCAGTGACACGACGTGATTATATTATCTTTTTGTTACTTGAGATAATATTTAGAGAAAAATCTTGTATATGGTCGAAAAGTACCCTCCATAAGATAGTAAAAATTTGGGACTACAATGACATGGTTACACTTTCTTTTTGTTACCACATATATATCTCATAACAAATTTTTTCTGTTATCGAGAAGAGTTATCTAAATGAATCTCACGTACTTCCAAGATAAGTTTGCACTTCTAATGTAATAATATTCTCTACTGTAAGTCAATTCAAGTGTTTGAGGAATTAAAAAATAACATATTTAAATTCTATATGAACGTTATTTTTCCCCCTATATCTCGAATATTTTTTAATAGAAAGTAACTATGTTTGAGTGAAAAAAGAGCCAAAATTTGACTTTGTTTGGTGTTTTGCTTAAATATTTTTAAATTATTGTGCGTTATTTTACTTTAAGTTTATTTTTACTAGCATAAATAAGAGTAGAATAATAAAGACGATGATGTGGATGAACATAAAAAAATTGCTTCATTGAATTTCACTATCCAATTCAAGATAATAAAACTTTTAAATATATTTATATAAAGTATAAATTGATTTATTTTACATTTAAAGTTCATGCGTTTATGTATATTATATATATTTTATTTGATCTTTTATCCATTAAGAAAACTTATTCTAAAAATATTCTTTAAACAGCTTGAGTTTTATGTTTTAGTACGTCAAATATAATATGATATTTAAATTAATACTAAACCCATAACTTTTAGGATGTTTTAGTCATAAGATTAAAAACTGAAAACACTTAAGGAAAATAAAAAGTTATGATAGAAAAAAGTAAAGCTTTTACAACATTTTTAATGTTTGTTTTTTATAAAGCACATTAAAATGAGGTAACGCTTCTTTAATGATCTGACAAATAGCATCATTGCAGCATAGAAACGACAGTAAAATGCTTTTTTTCATCTAAATAATGCATTTAATGGTTAGTTTGGCAGTGATAATTTAAAGAATGTTGTAAAATGTTGAAACATAAATTACACTTTTAAATAGTTATTGGGTTTTTAAAAAAATATATAAAAAAATAAAGGTTTTTTAATTATCAGTTTAAAGATTCGGAAAATCTCAAATATTATAGGACATTTTACAGGAAAAGTATTTATCCTTTATGAAGATTTTTTTCACTTAATTTATTATTATTGTATTACGACGATATAATTAAATTCGTTAATGTAACTTATTTCATATTTCATGAGAATTACTGGTGATTAAAACAAAGATACAAAACGTTTTTATAACAAACGCGCATTATATTTTTGTGCCATACATATTGAAAGCTATAAAAATGTCAGTGGTTTATGAATCATGTATTTTTTTAAATTGTCATAATGCTTAAATGTAGGTCTGCTCTTATAATTTTGTACGTTAATATATGTATAAAAATTTACATTTTTCTCTTAGTTACTTACAATGCAGGAAGGGGTTCTATTTCTATCAAAACATAAATAATCAAGGGCGATAAATTATTTTATTTAGAAATAAATTATGATCAATCGAATCGATTGATTTATTGTGAATATCTTCTAAAAACCGTCTAAATATCTTCTAAGAAGTTGAATAAATAAATTAGTTGGTTGATTGACAAATATTTTTAAAATAGAAATATAAAAATAATGTGGATCTAACTAAATTAAAAAAACATGTACATATTTCGATGTTGATTATCGAAAAAAACAAATATGAATTGTAACATATATTTTTTTTTTAACAGAAATCTATTTCCAGAAGCTTCAAATATAGAATCAATAATTACAGCTGGTTCAGCCAAATATGTTTTAGATATGCTTTGAAAACTAACCCCAAAGAATTCTGCTTCGCAACGATTAAAAAATATCTAGCATTAGGGTTTCGAAACTTCATAATTGTTAAACTATTTGACCGCATGACTTCTTATTTGTTATGCTAAAGCAACATTTTCCCAAATAATAACAAAAAAATATAATATGCTGTCATAATTAGCTGTTCATATTGAAAATTTAACTAATCATCATGTAATTAAGTATCCGGCGTTTACTGGAGTTCTGTTACCTCTGATTTATATGTACATTGTCATTATCTTTAGCCAAGTTGAAGAAGCTAAAAAAAATGTGACTTTAACAATTCTCCAAAATAATAAATACTATTTTTCTTACTGCATATGACAAAGTTTAGGATATATTTTAAGTTTAGTTAAAATCTTGGAGTTGTCACCTATCTAAAAAAAATCGCTCTTCTCGAAAAAATCTAGTAGGCCACATTTTAAGATATCATCGTTTGCATTTGCCAGTGTAAAATAAAAAATGAAGGATTAAAATATTTAATACGAATGATTCCACAAAATATAGTTTCATATGTTCCTCTTTCAGACGAGATCATCTGACCGGCTTGTTTTTTTAAATATTTAACCACAAACTTTCCTTGATTTTTAGCAGTGAACCTGTCTTATCTATATTCAAATTTGCTTGAGAGTTAATTTAGCACTAGTTTTAAGTTACTGAAAAAAGTACTTATATTGAGGGGTTTTAAATTAACAGCACTTGGCATACTTGAAGATTGAGGTTCTCGCAACAATAAATTTTAACTCCTCATACCAAGAAGCCAGTGAATTCTAGCTTGGAAATTATAATCCACTTAGGGTTGTACACTTTCATTGCCAACTGATGTGAAATCGTTTGCATGCTTGAAAACGTATTTTTGAGATAATCCATAATCCAATGTTTCTTTATTTTGCAATCTTCCAGCATATTCTTCTTCTCTTTAGTAAATATCTGTCTTACAATGAAATTAGGTTAGAGCGCGCTGGAATAATGTCTCACACTCTGTGTTTGGATATTTACCTTGTCAATTTCATTCTATGTATGTCGTAATTTTTTGCTGAATAACAAAACTAATACCCTAATTTTCAAAATGGAACAGTTCACTTATGACTCATGTATCCCAATCTGATTGTCATAAGTATTCCTGCTACCAACATCTTTATTTACCGAGCTAGTAATTAAAATGCAGCTTTTAAAAATATTTTAAATTCCACATTGCAAGTAAAATTATACTTACTTCAAATAGGTATACTATTATATTTTAAAAACAAAGTTTTATCACAGAAAAATTGAAAATCGCTTTCCTAAATATTTATTACAGATACAAAAAAAGGTTAATGATCATTACACTTTCAAAGTGCACCAAGGTATTTTAGTTACTTTTTCCATATGTAAAACTGTTAAGATGTTGCTAATTTTCGAAAGAAAAATAAAACAACTGTAGAGGAAACGGGGTGGGGGTGGGCAAGAATAACTTAGGTCAAGTATCCCCATTCTAAATAAAAGTGGTGGATTTTCCATAATCGGGAACTTTGACAAATTTACGTATGCAATGGAAATATTTTTTGGACCAATATGAATTGCAGTCATAAAATCAAGACACAATTTTAAAGATAAACGTTAAATTCTAATGTTGGTTTAGATTCGTTCGATTCGTTCTTGGAGCTACACGCTGATACATCGTAAAACCTATCTTCATATACCTCACACTTGAAAATTTTAATATGTTTGAAAGAATTAACTTCAGGGAGTACTTAAGATAAAATGTATGTTATTTGGTTTTACTTTTAAAAGTTCGTTAAACATTAAAAAAAATAAGGAGCAATTTCCACAAATTATTTGCTTTATGTCAGAAAAAGAAAAAAAGCTTTGCAGACGCTAAAGAAGATGTGTGCTACGTACTTTGAATCTACTGCTGATTATTCAATGTCCACTGCACTTTGTGCAGTAAATGGTTGTGAAAGTTTCATAAAAACAATTTTAATATCAGAGATGCACCACATTGTAGACAACCAATTTTAACTAATGACCAAGTGGCAATACCGTTTATGTCACCGAAATAATACCGTTAACTTACATTTATGAGTATAGAACAATTTCAGAGATCAAGAGGATTTCTTGGAATGAATCAATCAGCAATATCAAGGCAATTACATTAACTTCGAATTGCTACAAAGGTACTTACGCCACATGGTTAATTGAAAAAAAACATTGATATACTGAATTTCTACTTGCGATTCTCTTTTGAATTGATACCTTTTTTAAAGAGAAAGGGAACAAGTGAGCAAAAATGATTTGTGTTCAGAAATTATAATCACAGGAGGTTATGATCTAAGCCATCAGATTCCCTTTTAATCAGCGCAAATATAAGTTTATATCAAAAGAATGTTTTCTTGTGCATTTGATGAGTGAGGAAAAATGGATTTTTTGTCAATTGTTACACAAAAAGCAGATAATTAATTTGAAGAAATAAGTTTCATAATTAAGTTAATTCTGAGATGAAGTAGGTGAAAAATTGAATCAGCCAACAGAAGGACATTGTGTTTTATAAATCCAATACTAGGCAAAATGTGTATTTTGACTTTCAACAGAAACTTTTTGAACTTGAGTGCTACGTTTTGATAGAAACACCGTAAACGTAACTCAAAAACACTTTGGTAGAAGAAAGTATAATTCTCTCCCAGCTTTGCACCTTCATATTGTCACTTATTTAGGTTATCCGAAAACAGCTTAAACGAAAAAAAATTCTTTTAAGGCTTCAAAAATCACCAGGATCAGTTCTTTAGTCAGAAACTACATATATTCTTCGAGAGAGGGTCTATGTAGTTACAAAAAAGATGGAACAAGGTAATAACACATACTATATTTATTAAATATAATTTTTAATAAATAAAGCATTTCTCCAACGTAAAATGGGACGAACTTGTGAATTAACCCAATAAAATTGGGTTTCGTAAAAACTATTTCTACATTTACCTTTAATATTGATTACAAATCAAACTGAAATGCGGATAATTTTTAAACATAACTCAAAAACTCTTTGGTAGAAGAAAGTGTAATTTTGGAATCCCATATTTAAAGCTTCTAGGAATTTAGTTCTGTTAAAATTTTTATAGGTTACTGTACATATTATTTTTGGAACATTAACAGCATAATTTATATCTTTAAATTTATTAATCAACGATAGCTGACGTGATAGAGTATATGAGATGGAGCATACACTCTCAGAAATACTTTCTTCAATTCATGGAAATTATACTGGCTGACTGCTGCCAGGATTTTTTCGTTAATTTACGAATATCCGTCTAATTTACGAAGTGTCTAATTTACGAATTAATTTTTTCTCCTTTACAGGAGGTAAAATATCCGTCAATTGAAGATAGTCTGGGTCGCTAACGATCGCGCTACAGTTGGACGGAAGTGAAACGCTTTGAAGTAAAGATGTTTGATCAAATGGGCATGGTTTGATTAATTTCTTTAAAAAGCTTTGAATTTTGAAGCTAATTTCCTGAAGATTTCGCCTTTAATGATATTGTGGCTAGGGTTTTAATACTTTAGTATCAAAATGAGATAAAAATATGAATTATAAATATTTTTAAGTAGCTTGCTAAATGTTAAATTAAGAATATTATATTTTTATTTGCTAAGATTTTTATTTTTTTGAGTAAAATCGATTTTTTCCCCATTCAATATTTAAATGTGTTCATTTAAAATATATTTTAAATGCGAGTATTTTTTTTATAAGCAACTTTATAAATTATTTTTTTTAATTTTTTTACCTTATTCGACTTAAAAAATAATTTTTATTTACTTTTGAATGAATGAGAAAAGTTATTGTTATTTATTTTTTAAATTCGAAAACATTTTCTCTTTTTTATTGAAAATTTAAATCTTAACTTATACAATTTTTCGTTTTTACTTTTAAAATAAATTCGGATTTTAATATTAATAGTGCGCATGCGTGCTAGGAATGAACGAAATTTCACCCTCCTTTTCAGACATTTTGGAAGCATTCACGGATAATACATGTTTTCTAGGAGTATGGAAATTATTTGCTAAAAATATGAGGAATAATTTTGTGTATATTGACGAATTTGTCTGATAGTGCAATGTTTGAGCATAGAAAATGATTTATAATACATCCATTGGTAACTATTTCTTTTAATTAATTAGTCTAGCATTTTTTCCAAATAGTGTTTTTTAGTAAATACTTAATAGGCATCTACTACAAAGACTAGTTGTTTGGAAATTATAAATAATAAAAAATAATAAAAATATAGTCTCTCAAAGTAGCAAAACAAGTCGCTTGTGCCAAACCTGTAAAAAAATTGTAACTCAAGTTCTGATTATAATAAATTTTGCCAGTGTGTATTTAATTGAGTATAGATTGTTCTATCATAATGATCTCAAAATTGATATTCTTGACAAATTTTGAATTTTTAAGAAATTATTAAGCGTATATTATTTTTAATAGATTATTAAAACGATTATGGAAGGACATCCTTCATATTTTTACTTTGTTCTATTAATCAAAATCTTGGATATTGAAATATTGATTATTTAAACATTGCATGTACTTATTGAAAACAAGTTTTGAAGCTGTTTTTATTGATTAAAGTATTCCTTTACATTTATTTCCTTAAAAATATACTGTATGCACATAAGAAGAATATTATAAACACCCCGTCATTTAAAAACTTTTTAAGGGATTGTTATCATGATAAATTAGACTTTTAAATTTATCAAAGCAAGAAAAATCTTCAGTGTGTATTTCTTTTAGTTTTTACACATCAAGAAGATAAATTATGCTAGGATATATAGTGATAATAAATTGAGATAAACATAGCATCAATTTAGAAATGTTTTTAAGTAAAAAACCCTTTTACATGGGAGTTGGCGATATTTAAAAATTTTTTTAGTTTGATTAAATTTGTTTTGAGTAAGTATATCCATTTCATAGAAGAAATTAATTACGATATTTCTAAAAATGTGAACGATTTATTTCCTGACAATATATTTTTTTCTTCGAAATAAAATATTTCTGACTAATAAATTTTATGACTGACATTCTGTGGCACATTTTATGTTTTAGGAAACAGAATATCCAGAAGATTAAATAAATGACTTGAAATAAAAATAATTTACTTGGCTTTCAGGAATCGTTTGAGCCAAAAAAGGATATTTTTAGAAGTATGAAAAATATTTTATTGGTGAAATCTTATTCTATCGATTAAAATCAAGGAAAATGAGTCATATTTGGGTTACAAAAAGTTTTAGATAAATAACTAAAAAAGGCTAATATAAATACATTGAAAGAAGATGAAAGTTTAATATTGTAGTATAAAATCGTTGGAGGAGCATGATTTTAAATTGTTAATTTTAGTGCATGTTTTCATCGTTCGCTTTCCATATTCAGGATGACTGCCCCTTTTAATATAAACACCCTGAAAGCAGATGAAAGTTTAAAATTATAGCATAAAATCTTCGGAGGAGTATGGTTTTAAATGGTTTAAATTGTTAATTTTAATGTATGTTTTCTTCGTTCGCTTTCCATATTTGGGATGACTACCCCATTTTTCACAATTTGGATAATTTTATCTATCTTTTGAAGTCGGTTCGAAACATGTCTTTCAAATAAATATTAAAACACAATTCCGAGTATATTCTATTCAAAGATTAACTAGTTCCTTCTACCTAATTGAATATTAATTTTACGTTCAACATGAAATGGAAAAAATATTCCTCGGGGAAAACAACAGCCAAATGTGGCAACTGTTCGAGTAGCTATTCTATATTATTGTAATAATCAAATGCTAATCGCTGATATAGGTTTTTAAAAACATCATGCTTGAAAATTATTTAAAAATTCATAGAGAGTCACTAAATTTAGCTAAAAGTTTCAAACAATTTTCATTGGAAAGTATATATTTTTCTGTTCGATTAAATTATGCCAAATTTAGAAGTGATATTACAGAGATTAAAGCGGTAACGCTAGTTGTTGACATCATCATTAAACATTTCTAAAATAATTGGATTTGGCTGGCGTCACAAAGAAGCATGAATTTTTGACGGGGACTGAAAAGTCCTTACTGGCAGATATAGGACTATGTCACTAGAAATGTAAAATAATGATGAGCTAAAAACGATAAATGCATATATAGTGTGTTATACAAATAGTGGGTTATTAAGTTTCTTAAATTAAAAAATATAAATTCGAAAATACTTTATTTTTATGTATCTTCACTAAGATATACAAAGATCTTATTATTCAGTCTACTTTTCAAAACAAGTTCTAATTATGTTTCGCAGGCTATTTCAACGAACATTAAACAATTGAAATAATGTAATAATAAACGTACATAAACCTGGTGACTCGGACGTGATCCATTTTCGAAAATATTTTTTTACCTTTTAACAAATAAGTAAAATCCTGAATGTGAGAAATGGGTACCTGTCTTGCATTGTAATTCGATTAAGCGCCCTATAATCCCCTGATGGTCTCCAATCTGACGCACCCTTAGGAACCATATGCAATGGACTGGCCCAATTACTTTTAGAAGGTCTACAAATACCTTTCGGGCATACCATCAAATTACAGTACATCCTCCCGATATCCCGAAAACTGCTATTATAACTCCTTTTGGTTTATTTGAATTTCCATTTTTAAACTTTGGCTTATCCTTTGCAGCGCAGACGTTTCAACGCTTCATAAATGAGGTGCTATGAGGTTTAGATTTTTGTTTTCCTTATATCGATGATATCTTAATTGCGGGTGAATCTCACGCAGAGCACTTGCAGCATTTGAAGGAACTTTTTAGGAGATTTCGAGATTACGAAGTTATAATTAATGAATCAAAATATGAGTTTGGTAAAGAAACTATAGATTTTCTGGGCGACATTATAAATAATCAAGTCTGTGGCGTAGCGTAGCAGAAGAAGGTATGCGCTGGACATTATGATGCAAAAATATATTTTAATTAAAACTTTTAAAATTAAATTATTTACAAAGTAAGCAAACACATCTTGGTGCCAACAACATTCGAGTGTACACAAACTTTCCGTGTCGATCTCCAAAACATCGGAGAAGAGTTGTTTTAGTTCGTCTCAATTATCGTCTGCCTACGAAAACAATCGAATAAATAAATTTATTGTCTTTTGCTTTGCCACAGAAGTCTGTATTACATATGTATTTGAGCTTTTATTACGTATCCCGTTTTTTGCATGTAATAAAATAACGGCCTAGTGATAAAGAAAATTGAAACTAGCGTATCTATAGGATAGATTTGTTAAAATAGGTCCGTTGTAAAAATATCAGCTCTTACTCTGGTAGAGAAACTTTACTACAGGTGTTGTGGAAGAAAAATGATGAGAATTTGTTCAGTGCTTGAAGAACCACGTTTTCCGGGAGCATGCGTGGAAGCGAACATTCCATGTTGATTAATTACATTATTAAAAATTGCATGTAAAATTAAATCCAAAAATATAATAAAAATTCGAATAACACCTTTCGAAGCGCATTGCCACCTTTTGAAGCGCATAGAGTCTATCATAAAAACAAACAAGATTATTTATACATGAAGTGTTAATGAGACATATGAAGTATTGGGGCAAGAGATACAGAATGCAGATACCAGTAAAATGTTGCGCAAACAAAATCATCAGAGTCGATGCATTGCCATTAGCAGAAAGTTTAGGAATAAGTTTAACGACGTTTAACTAGTAACAAAAATGTGGTAAATCTAATATAATTGTTTTTTATGATTCCCACAAGCATTAAAAATTCATTTTGTATGGAACTCTACGATTGGTTGATGCGGATCGTTAACCTATATGTATGTATAATAGAATCTGACTTTAGATAAAACTGTAAAATGCACAAAACATTCCCTTGATAGATTTTTGCTGTCTATTTTAATATTCAACTGTATTTAATTCTGCCAAAAATGAATTTTCCCACATATTGTAACAATTTCACTGCGCTTGGCAAGAAAAATCTTACTAGTACTGAGAAAAATCTTACTAGTACGTAAATTGCGAAAACATTCGAAATATACATACGTATATTACTGCCTTTGATGTATTTTAACTAACATAATAATTAAAAGAAATTAATTCTATTTAAAATAATATCGCGCTTGGAATGTTTATTTGTTAAAAGATACTATGCGATTATATTTTTACAAAGGAAAATCTGTTCTTGACAAAAGTTACTTTACAAACGCATGATTTTTATAGAGTACAGTACTTTTATAATAACAATTATTCACACTTTTGATAAAAATTACCACAGACGACTGTTTTGTTATTTTTTCAAAAAATAATTTTATGAGCAGAGACATGCAATGATTGTTTTGGAATAGCGGCAGGAAAAATTATAGAAAAATATTGGCCTTTTGTAAACATAATCGGTACGCACGTGTAACGTTGGTAGTCAACGAGTTAAATAAATTATTGACAGTGTACTGTTAACTTTTAGAATATCAACTATTCACATTTCTTTCTAAAAATGAACACAGACGACTGATATATTATTTATTTTATACAATAATATTTATGAGCAGAAACATACAATGGTTGTTTTGAAAATAGTGGAAAGAAATATTATAGTAAGATATTGGCCTTTGGTTAGTATGAAATATTATAAGTAGATATGGGCCTTTGGTAATAATAAGTGGTAAACATGTGTATCGTTGCCAGTCATCGGGTTAAATAAATAATTGACAGTAATGAAAATCATTATTCAAGAAGGTGTTATAAATACATTAAAACTACAAAATCCTCTAAAGAATGTCCAACTTATTTTTCAGAGAAGTAGGCAGATAAGAGAAATGGAGTAACGTTTACAATGACATTTACAGTAAATTTGTGAAGCCAAAAATTAGATATGAATTAGGATTTTAATGTTGCATTTCCATTTATCTTTGGAATAACAGAAATTTAATATGATTATTTTAGTTCACATACAAACGTTTGTTTCAGATTATCTTTAAAAACAATATAAATAAACAAAGGTATTCATTTCACATCAGAATAAAACAGAAACTTGTTACTCCATTAGAGTTTCATTTAATTATAGATCATTTCCGAATTAGATAATTTCCCATTCACTTACAGCAGATTTATTTTTGGTGAACAATTTTTTCAAATTTTTTATTCAAATCTAATAATCATATTTGCTACTTCAGTATTAAAGGGAACGAATTCGCAGTGTTTCAAAACCAACCGCCAACTTTGCCTAAAATATTTGTAACAGCATAACAAAAGCAACGTAATATAACAACGTAAGAACTTACTATTTCCATGATAATTTATTTTCCGTTTTTCATAAAATGTAAGCAGTAAGCATACGATACTTGAATATAAAAATATGAAAAGATGGTGGTATTTACCTATAAAATATCATATAAACAACAACAACAACAAAAAAAAAAAACCTGTTACTTCATTCCTATACATCCTTATGACAATACTATTTGCGATGGCCATAGGGTTTGCTATTCCCGACGAAATTTAATGAAACAAGTATGTTTTATCCCTTTCTTGTTCTACAGATAAATTCAGTAAGATAAGACGCCTTGTGTTGACGCAAAAAATGGAACCCATTTGTTTTCTATTGTTGATTCAATAAGCCTGAAACAGAAAGTATCAATTCAAAGGTAGTAATACTATTCATGAACAATATGTAACAAATCTTTTATTCAAAGAAAGATACATTGTTTTATATATATATTTGTATAAACATGTGGATTTATATAGTGCACGCATAATTAAATTATTCGTTTAAAATAAAAACAAATAAAAAAAAACAATACTCTAAGAAAGACAGTTGCATAGTAACACGAAAATTATTTCAACGAATTTTTATCTTTCAGCGAATTCAGTAATAAATAAATAAAAAATAGAACTTGTTGAACATTCGCAAATAATTTTGTAAATGACAAAAGTAGAAATAAGTTTCGATTTTCGATGTTTCTCTTCCATTTTTCAAAAAAAAAATAAAATAAAATCAATTTACGAAAGTGAAATTATTTTCGTAAAACTACTATTAGTTCTATGAATATCAAATACCATTAGTTGTATGAATTAGATTTCCTTTAATTTACGGACATTTAGTTCAAATGAGACAGCACAAAGGTAACCTAAGGGAAAGCGATATAGCTTTATCTGGCAAAACAAAACAAAACAGAGCAATGTATTATAAAATTATTAATTTTTCTATGTGTGCTTTAAAATTGTTTCATTTGGCATTATAGCTATGATTTTCCCAAGATTATATGTATTCAGTAATGATGATGTCTCAGTCTTTTACAACAGATTTTTTCTTTTTTGGACTGCCTATCACATTTTTTTCAGAGTGTTTATACTGTAACATTTTGTTCTAAAATCAATTTTATGGATTTATTTGAAGTATTTTCCTCAATATATCTTTAGCTACTTATGTACATTGCAATAATATTTATGATGAAAAAATATGCTACTACTTTAAGATTTTTCTTTCCAGCAAAAGAAAAAAAAATAAGAGCAAGGACATTAAACATTGAGTTTTTTTTTCTCTGACAGTTCAGTACATATGGTAAAATATTTTAATTATGAAAAGTAATCTTTCAAACATCATGATGCAAAAAGTTTTTACGAATGTAATCATAAAGAATGTCTTATCTTTTGGGGATTGATAATTGAAATTTATGACCATGCTAATGAATTTATTTTTATGATCATATATTTTAATAAATATACTGCTACAAAAACTAGAAAAAAGATTAACATTTAAACCGATAAAAAATGAATTATGCTCTTTTTTTATTTTATTTGAAAATATCCATTAGGTTTTAATACATTTGAAAAATATTACAAATTATACATTTAAAATTAAATTTCCAATTCTATTAAATTTTTCATCTGATAATAAAATTATGATATATTTTACCGTAAATATATTTTAGTATAAACATATTAAAAACATATTTGTTTATAATAAATGCTTTAAAATAGTAAATAATAACAAAAAATGGAAGGAATTAATTTGAAATGCAAAATTTAAATGATATAATATTGAATATTTTAAATTTAAATGAAAAATAACAAATGGAAACTGATGGAATTAGTCTGTTTTATACCCATTTAGTAGAGTCGTTACCTAACTTTTGTCGAATTCAGTGATCCGGTTGATGAAAATAAGGCATTTGGAATGCGGAAATCATAATTTTTCCTTCCTTATTCCTTTTAAATCTTTACCTGCTTAACAGAGTGTTCTAAGCATAGCAAAATGAAATGTTCTTATTTGAATAGTCTTTCTTTTACATCTAAAAGGCTCGCTAAATAAACACATTTATGTTCGGTAGAGCAAGTGACTTAATAACAATAGTATGGAATACGCATAGAGCAAGCGTTCAGATTCAAACAGCTTGTCCTAACTGCGGCATTCAACATTACAGAACATGGCTTTATTAACTTAGTTCACTAAAGAAAGAGTATAATTTTTTCAACTACAAATTTCAAGCACTGACTTGGATATAATGACTCGTATCGTATTATCGCCAAGAATGGCTGTCCAAAAGCCTCGCAACCAATCACATTTCACTGTCTGTAAATTAATACTCATTTATAAATCTACTCTAGGGTTCCTTAAGTGTTGGGGGGACCTTAAAAGGTCGAAAGGGAAAAAGGGTCATTTTACATAGACAAGAAAGCAAAATCATGCATAGGACACATGTTATGAAACACATTCCAACACTTCCTGAATACATGAACAAACTTCTCATTTTAATAAAGTGAAGAAAATACCTAAGTAAACATTTGAGAAAATGTTTAACACACTTGATAAACAGATTCCAACAATCACCACCCATAACCTGGTACTCCAATTATTTTGTGCCTCTGTGTATATGATCTATAGATTTGTACAGAATCTACATTTTACGCTATAATTTTGTTCAGCATGTAAAGGCATAGCACAGTTGAAAATTCATCTCCAGTAATTTCTACCAATCGCTAGAAACGTACTTGAATTATTTTGTACATCCCTGTATATTACATACAGACTTTTATACAAGCCGCATATTAAGATTAAATTTAATACAGAAAAAAACACGCTTAAAACAACTGAAATCATACTTCCAAGAGTTACCTTTTATAGGCAGCCGTGCATCTAGTTCTATCATAGCCCTGTCTATTATATTATTTATTTGCTACAAACATCTCTTAGTATAATAAATATAGTTTAGTTTTAAAATACACGATTGAAATTAAATAAAAAAACGCCTTTAAGCAATACATGTTCATTTTCAGTATTGCTTACGAATACTTTTCTGCAGTTCTGTATATGTTCGATATAATTTATGCTCACCACATTGTATTCAAAAATTTAGTTAAACTTAAAATGGCATACCATATCTGAAAGCGCACTTTCAGGAATCATCCTAAATAGTGATTACTTTGGATACACAATTATATCGAAATCTTTTATAAATTCCTGTAAATGAACGATAAAAGCAGTGCACATCATATTCTACTGCAAGTATCTTGTAGTGAACCTCAGTAATGTGTATACAATTCCTCATGTTTGAAATAGTGCAACATAATTGAAATACGCTGCGGACAGTTTCTCCCCGTAGACTCCTTTGTGTAACCCTGTAAATGAATAATAAATGTTTTGTGCCCCATATTTTATAGAAAGCATGTATTAGAAAACCTCAGAAATTTATATCAATTTCATTTCGTTTGTAAGAGAGTAACATCATTAAAATACGCCGCAAACAATTTTCGTAGATAGACCATAGTATAACTGAATACTTTCTAGTTTAGCTCTACGCGTACTGTAAGTGATACATATAATATATGCTGTAGTAACTGTCTTTTAGTGCAATTAAATAATGGTTATAAATTATGCATATCATATTCTACTGCAATTCTGGCGTGGGTTAGATACCTCCGTATTAATGGATTTACCTGCAAATCAAAAGGCTCCTGGTTCAATGCTCATGGACTGACTTTAAGATTTCCCCCCTGGAATAGATTTTATTATCTAATAGATTCAAATTTACAGATTTTTGGTAATTTTAAGAATGAAGTTCTTGTAAAATAGTTTTAAAGTTCTTGTAAAATAGTTTAACAATTAGTTTTTTAATTATTTTTTTTTAATTTTAAAAATTTCAAATTTTATTAAAATTTCGCTAATTTTTGTTTAATTTCTGAATTGTAAATTTCGTTTAAACTAATTGTTTTCATTTGAGAAAATTCGAAATTTTAAATTTTACTTGAACAACTACCAAATTTTTGAGAAATTTCAGCATTTTAAATTTGGTTTAAACAAATTTTTAGACTTTTTTAAAATTTTATTTAAACATCCGCTAAATTTCTAAATTGTTAGATTTTTTAATTGTATTTATACAATTTGACTTGAATAATTTTAATTTGATTAAAAATATAGCTTTCTTTTCTAATAATTTTAAAATTAAATTTAGTAGCGGTGCCATCTAAATGAGAATTTATTAATTAAAAAATAAATATTTCGATTTATTAATTAAAGGAAAAAAGTGGTTTGAAAAGAATATTAAACGAAAACCTTTGTGCGATATTCGATCTAACTTACCCCCCCCCCCTTTTTTTTCTGACAGCACTACCAATTTCAATCATCCTGGAAATTATGGGAATTTGCCTTAAAGTTTTAAAGAAGCTTTAAAAGTTTTTCTTTTTTGCCTTAAAAATACATTTATACTGAATGACTTATAGATTCAAAACTGATTGCTGAATATTATGTAATATGCATTTATTGATTTCTCAGACTTTTATTTCTTTTAAGCTTCATTTGCACTACAAAATGTCCGTTTTGTATGTGTCTCTGTTGTAAATCGTTTATCTAATGTATTGTGTTATATTGCAATGCTTTTTCTAGATACTAGAGGGCTCTGCCCCCTACGAGCTTCGCTCGCAGACCCCCGTTCAAACTCTACAAATCCGTTAATTTGATCGGCTTAAAAAAATTACAGAAGATTGAATTATAATTAAAAAAACCAGTGGCGATATCCCTGTAAATGGATTTCCATTTATTTCTTTCGTATTTTTTTATGCAGTAGTATTCTTAATATTAACGAAGAAAGTCCCCAGGTCACATAAAATGCAAAACCGGTAGCAGGGGCCGTGCCAGTGACAGCGTTAGTTAATTTTTATTTAGAACAGAGAGAAACTTTCATGGATGACAAAAGTGCTTATGTTGAGCAATAATTCAAATTCTCTAAAATTAAAAAAATATATATATAGTCATAAATAATTTATAATCCGACTTAAAATGAATATGGGATGTCTAGAAATGCTATTTTACAGCGAACCTCTTTAGATTTTATTCGACTTCTCCCTTTTACTATTCTTTTTTCATACCCACATTGCATCACTTTCTAGACAATTTAGAATTTTTATACATAAATTATCAAAAATTCATAATTTGAAACTCCAACCTATCTGTGAGTTTATTTTCTTAGCAGAGATAAAAAAGTTAACCCTTAAGGAAGAAAATCATCCTTGATATAGAGCTAGTAAACAACAACAAAAAAAAAACAACTAAGCTATTTAAAAAAAGGAAATATGCATATTTAAAAATTTCTTTTTAATTTAGTATTATTTTATCTTTTTTCTAAGCATCAATTATAGAATCAGGGATAGTATACAAAATTAAATTTTATAACTTTTTAAGGAATGTTCTTATTTATCGAAACGACTTTTAATATAATTTTTAACGCATTAAAACGCATATATATAATTTGAACTATAGGGAAGACTAGGGACCGTTTACCCACTTTTTACAAAATGATTTTTTATTTTTTAAATATTGAACATAGACTAAAATTTTATATACCATTTATTCGTTATGCAATCAGCTATCAAAATAAAATTGCTACATAAGTGTAATATATAAGACATTTGAAAAATCATTGATTTTAATCATGAGAAAATAATGGGTGAAGGCTCTCCACATATGGGAGGGTTGACCCACCATATGGGAGGCTTGACACACTTAGTTTTACATTGAAATATTTGTGAAGAGAAATAAAATCAGTTTAAAAAAGCAGAATAACTTTATGCTACATGCTTTAATTATAAAAAAAGATATTTTCGAAAATATGATGCTTAACACTTTGAGGGGCAAGCAATAATGTCGCTGTAATATTGAATTGCCACCGGAATAATAGAAAAAATTATTTCTAAATAGGAAAAATCAATTTTTCAATATTTCCTCCCCAATCTTAAAAATATAAAATTAGTTAAATGTTTCTGGTGCGAATCTTGTTTAAATTAGGCGGGATATAATATTTCCGACCGCTCCTCAAGGTGTTAAACAAACCTGTTTAGGCGCAATCGCATGTCAGAGGGGAAAAATGTTTTACACAGGATGCTATCTGAGCAGGTATAATTGCACAGCAGGGAAAATGAAATTTTAACGTTTAAGACAGTATTCCGCTAGAGACAGGTTCCATTTTAATATGGTTTCATGCATTATAATGTACGTTTAGCAGTCACTGCCCCCCCCCCCTTTTTTTGACTCCTTGCCCTACTTTTTGTGTCATTCGATCTGAGAACTCTAGTTATCACATAGTTTCACTTCATCTCACTGTATTCATCATGTTGAAATTTATCTACACACCTTCTTAAAGTTTTTCGATGAATGCCATGTTCTTTTGCAGCCGCATGAGTACTTAACTTATTATTAATATCTTTTAACCCTTTCAGGGGGAAAGTATTTTTAGTACTAAAATGTTGAAATAAATGACTGGCACCGGAATCTATGAACAAATTTATTTGTAAATATTAAAAGTCTATATTTCACATACTTATTAAACGGAAAAGATTTTTGGAAAACTCTGGTGCCATTGTGGCGTTTGGGAATTAAAATTAAGTGGTTTCATAAACCTATCACTGCCGTTGAAACGGATAATACTGCTGCTTTCGTAATTTCTAGCCTATTCTAGTCTTTTCCACTGTTTCTATTTACTTATTATAAGTAATATTTAAAATGGAAAAAAAGTTCCAATCAACTTTCTCATTTATATTTCATTAATTATTTTCGTGCCGTGGATACTATAGCAATTTTTCACATCTTTCTTTAATCAGTTTTAAACGTTTTCTTTTCCATCACCCCATTTCAGTGTAGCTTTTCAGAATAACTTTACATTCATTTTTATATATAACCTTTAATCTTTCATTATGCACGATGTATAATAAAAAGGTCTCCAAAACCCCTTAATTAACACATTGCCGACGGGCAATTTTTATCAAATCTGAATTTTAAAAAAGTAGAAGCTCCTCCCTATTCTGAAAGTTTTTCGTAAATTGGTGTACTAGGTAAGTTTCCCAAGTTTATATATCGGTAAATATCTTTCAATGCACGAATATAATATAAAATGTCTTACAATCTAAAAAGATGTGGACAGCATGATAGAGATGTACTTTCTGTCAGGTAGAAACCACGTCCTTAGTCAATGATGTTTTTTGAATGAAAACGAGGATTCTCGTTTGCCGTCGTGAATGTGTTAAGGGAGCTTTGGACATCTGGTCAAACCTCCCTCACATTGACTGGGTCAAGCCTCTCCACATAGCCTTTTTCTAAAGAATAGCTCATTGTTATGTTAAACCCATCAGTCCTTCTGTATAATCTTTATGCCTGGAATGAAAGCTCGGTATTTCTGCATTACTTAAAATCTACTTACTTAAATTTCTATGATATATTTTATCTGAAAAAAGCTTACAAGATATTTCTAAAAAACACAACTTTTAGGTTGAAAACGCTTTACAATTGATTTTTGCATGCCAATTTCGATTATCTGTATGAAACAGACCCCGTTGTTTGGGCATTCCAGTAGCTTTATATGACACCTGCTGATAAAACTCTGAAATTCTTTTAAATATGAAAACTGATGGGTGGTTTAATCCTCCCGTATGGTCAACTGTCCCCAGTCTCCCCTATGTATATTACTAACGGTTTAGGAATTAGCCATTGGACGCCGTTGAAAATAGACACCCTGTATTGGTGAAGATACCCCTTTTTTAATTTATTTTATTATTATTTTTTTTTGTGGATTTCTCATAAATGGAAAGGATATCATTTGGCGTCTAGCAAAAAAAAAAAAAAAAAAAAAAAAAAAAAAACTTTCTTTCATGTTGGCAATATAGCGTCTCGAACTGTAACAGAATTCCAATGTATAATTTCATCATCCGCATCGTCCAAAAAATTACAATTTTTTTTGTTTTTAAAACAATTTCATGACGAATAATACAAAGCTAAAAATAATAATAGCTCCTAATACAGCTAAAGATTATTAGAAAAGATCATTTGTTTTTTTAATTTATGTTAGCAAAATAACACATGGGATTTTGCATTTGCAATGTCACTATTTTTAGTCAAATTTAGAAATTTAAAATAATAAAACGTTACTTAAATTCTCCTTAATCATAAAAAATGTTTGAACTGTTCTTTTCTTTTAAAAATTACCGCATATTTCATTTAATAATAATAATGTTTTAATCATATTTAAAAAAAATACTACAGCTATTGCAATAAATAAATATTTAACTTTCCATTCATTTATGAATTACATTGGAATTAAATACTTTATACAATTAAAGAACACATATCAGCAATGGAATAAAAGTTTTCTAGATTCATTAAATAGTAATTTCTAATGCTCTTCAAGCTTGTCGAAAAGTTAGTCAAGAATTTCATTAAATTTTCACCACGTATTATTTTACTTAGAAAATCATTGGATAAAAAATAGAGATAAAAGAGAGAGATTTACCGTCAAACAAAAGAAAATGTAATTCATGACTTAATATGTTAAAAGTATTAGATCCTTTCAAGCGAAATCATTGTCAATTAATACTTTATTTGATCATGAATTCCATTAGCAAAATTTATTTCTGGTGAACAAATCTAAGTTTTGATCTTTCGTTTTTTTTTAACTAGATGTTAACGTTGATTAAATGAAACTTTTTCTAGAAATTAAAAATAAAAATTCTATTTCTTTCATATAAATATAATTCATTAAACAAATAGTTTCATACATTTGAAGAGGATGCGCAAAGGAAATAACATAAAAAATACGTAACAAACATACGTATGAACATAAAAAATATGTTCAAACTATATTAAAAAATTTCCCTTATATAGGGTGCCATAGACTTCTTTGAGAAAATTTATCAGGTTAAGTATAACAAAACTTCGTCTACAATCAGAGATCAAATCTTGTTACAATATTCGAAAAGTTGCATCCAGAATGCATTTTGAGTCTGTTTTCAGAAAACGGTGGACATATTTGCATTGCTATATTTCAAGGAGTGCGATCATGAAAATAAAAGGAAATGGTCGGAGAATTTTTATCATTCAGAATCAAATGACGATAATTCTATAACTTATTTCATTTCAATGAGATTATTATATTAGCGAATTCTTATCATTTATCATGTCGAACTGTATTTATAAATAACAAAAAATTATTTTCAAGTATTGTTAGTAAGTTTTATGTTTTCTATTTCATAGTGATTTTATTTATTACGTGAACTACTCTGGCAGAGTCTCCGTTTCCCCTTGGAACAACTTTTAGTACCATTTTAAGATGTCATGATTCAGTGAGCAAGTGCACGAGTTGGTTGGATGATTTTTGACGGCCGATTATCTACTCTTGGGATATATGCCCTAGGGGAGTGCCCTTCGTGGGGGTCTTTCTAAAGGAACCTAATCCGTATTTACGCATGGAAATCCAAGGTTTCGAAGAAAACCACGAAAACTCCGAAACGGTTAGGCCGACGGGCGCGATTGGGTTCGAACCCTGCACCTCCCGTCTACCAGCTTCGACAGCAGAATCTCTCAGCCACTGGTGGGGCGCGAGCAAGCACACGAATTTTTGTTATATTTGTTTCAATAGATTTCCATGTTGGTTGGCTCAGACAAGCTCCCGATGTTTTAAGTACCCTATATATAGTTAAATAAAAATGATGTTCAGTTACAGAAACAGAATTAGACCTTTTGAAATGTTTATATACATTCAAAAAATGTAAATTTGTACTTGCAACAGAAATATGAATGTTACTGGGAGGCGAGCGGTGAAGAATTTAAGAATAGTTACTTCGCTAGATTGCCGTTCGAGAACTCGTTATTTTTCCATTTTTCAATCACCGCCAGATACGAGGGATACCTTTTGCTAACTTCACAATGGAAGTAATAGTGACGATTCGGCTTATGGGTTCTTGTAATAATTTTATACGGTATTTGCTATTTTTATTGAAAGTAAAATAAATTAAAAATATATAAGAAGATTCTTTCATCAAATTACACAATAATAGAAAAGTGAATATCTTTCTAAAAAAATATAAAAATGTATTTATCCCTGTGAAAGAATTGTGAAATGAAACAACCTTTTATTTATATCGTGCAATTATAATTTCGAAGCAATATCAAAAGAATTTGATGAGAACATTTAAGAAAGTCAAGGAGCGGAAACTTCTAACAAAGTCTTTAGATATGAAAATTTCCCCAACTCTTAAGATGTAGGTAAATTTAAAGCTCTTTTCCCGACTTTATATTATGGAGAAATGCCTTGCGTGTGTTATTCTTAATTATATTATCGCCCATGAAAGCTCTGAGCACCTGTTAAAGTCTTAAAGTAGCACTTCTAGAGTAATATGCAAATTTCAAAACTGTATAGTAGAATTAATTGTACTGTTCTATTTGCTTTATACGTTGACAAACGGTGTACCCAGTAAAGACTTTAAACAGTGCAAACTCATGGTTTTCCGGATTTTCAAAAAGAATGTGAGAAGGCTATTTACTAAAAGGCATGTTAGAAAATTTTTGAATGTGAATGTTTTAGTCAAAAATGTCAGAATTCAATTAATACAGTACCTTTTAAGCTAGCTTATAAACTTTAATTATTAGGAAGGGAATTCTTTCAGTGATGCATTTATTCAATTTTTTTTTATTATATTCAAATTTACTCAAAAGCTAAAACTTGAATGCTAAATATTTCATAATTATTCTAATGATCTCGCTCACGCTTTGGCTTATGATTATGAGAAATGAAGTAGCATTGTTTCAACAATGAAACTTCTCTTAAATTAAGCTATTTCAGTCATTTGTAAAAGAAATACAAAACTATGCATGTTTTTACTTCTGAAATTAGTTGTCGACTCACTGAAAAGTGGATATCTGCAATATAAAATTAGTTATTTCAATAAAATATAAGATGTTTTTTTCAATTATTTTGCATAAATTATAAATAAAGCATATTACATATTGTAATAATGATTTGTTTTGTATTTTTGTCGTATCGTTATTAAAATATTTTTAGCCATTTACAAGACTAAAATAGAAATGAAAATACCAATAATATAAATATATTTGTTTAATTTATCATTAACTATTTTCGAAGGATATAAATGTCTTGTAGTTGGATTCGAGTAGATGTCAAAATTACTATCGACGAAGAGTCATGAGGAATAGTTGCCAAATTTCATGTTTATTTCTTACCACTAATGCTGAATAATATTTTTATGTAATCGCCAAAATTTTACCATTAAATAAGGCTAAGTTGGCAGCTATGTGTCACAATTTTTCCAGCAGCCCAATATAAGACGTTTCTCCTCAAAATCTGTATTATTGAAACTTTTTAGTGCACGATCACACACACTATTCAAGAGTAGCCACCTACAGCAGTTCCTTTAAAATATTGCTTTTAGGTCTTTATTCGTAATGTAAAAGAAAATAGCTATTAGTATCATCTAGTAGAATATTCCTTTATTCATATAGTAATATCGTGTAGTGACCTCAGAAGACGTCAATATAATGGACCTTTACTTGCAAAACGATCCTTGTATGTCGTGATGAATAGCAGATAAGCTGCCATTACTTTGGGCAAGAAAGAATCTTACCTGTTCCACGTCACACTGAAAATATATACCAATTGTAGAGGAGTTGCAGTTTGTTTGGGAAAATGATTTATGATATGTATCAAGCTGGAAAGTGCAAAATATCGAATATCTATTGAAAAACACATTTACATGTGAAGTAGGGCCGTTGGAATCTTTCTGGTCAGATTTACTGGCTACCACGTGTCCCAGAGATGAATTCCGACTTGTGACATTACCGGAACAAGTTACGTGTTCTACAAGGTAGATATATTCTAGGGCTATTTGTGATGACTTCATACTAATGGATAATAAATCTAGACCTTTCATAACTAGACGTTAATAGCTAGAGAGAGCGCAAGATAAGCGCATAATAAAGATAGAATATATTGAAGAGTTTGATCTCCAGACCTTAAACATATGGAACCACTTACGACTATTTTGGATAGAAAGTACTTTTTTATACTTCCCCCTCCTAAGTCGTTCTATGAGCTTAATAAATTGTTGATCGTTCAATGTCATTGATCACATTCCGGTAATTAATGTACTTATCATTCTGGAAAAGAAATGCCATTCAGTCGTTAAAGTTAGAGAAGGATATATGGATTAGTAAAATCTAATTATTCAATTATTTTCACAACACTTTTCATTTATTCTTTGTTTCCAATTATACGTTTCTTAATAATGCTTTAAATAGTTTCTTGTAAAATATTTTATGTGTTAAAAGTATATAAAATAAAATAATAATAATGTTGTCCAAATATTGTGTATTTTTATTAATTTTTAAGGTAAAAAAAGGAATCTTGTTGAATTTTAGCTTTCTGAGGACATTATATTTTCAATGCATTATAGTTTCAATAATAGTTATTTTACAATTATGTTTATCAAAAGCCTAAAGAAACAAATTTAATGTTGCTACATTTTAATTTACTCTTAGTATATTATTGACTGTTAGAAATGAACAAAAATGTCTGATAATTTACTATAATAATATTTGATAACATGGTTAAAAAAAAAGAAATATATCTGCATGAAATGTTATTTAGAATCTTTAAAATACAATTTATAAATTACTAAAATACCCTCTTTTTTACAAATTTTTGCCATATTTATTTTCTAATTTTCTACGGATTTATTTCCCCTATAACTGTTCAACTTACATTTGAAATTCCATTAGAAAAGATTGAATTGGTTTTTTAAAGTAGCACAATCGATTTCCAGAAAGCACAAATCTTTCGATTTTGGAGAATTCCGATGACAGAAAACGTCAATGTGAATTCACTCATGAGATTTACGTGCATTTGATCGATCTCAATAAGATTATATCCTCCATGCATTTGTATATCGAATAATCGAAACATATTATTGACTATTTCCATAAGCTTATTATTAAATTTTACAAATATTTCAAGGACGATAAATTAAATTTTATTTCGCTGTAACAAAGTAAACAAATAATAAAAAAAAATAGCAGAATGATATGTTCATCAGAAAAGAAAGAGATTTTGTGGGGACTCGATTTAGAGCACTGAATTTTTAAAAAAAGTAAACCAAAAGTTTATATTCTAGCATTAGAAATCAACAAGGAGCGTTGGTTTGGAAATCACTCCATTTAAGATAAAGTCTTTCTGCACTGCTTTATAGCATTATATTCCTTTTAGTATATTTTTGCGATGGCGTGTAAATGTTTATAACAATATAAAGTTTTAACATTGTTATTCCAATACTGCATTATGGCATGTACGTCAAATTTACGTATAGGGCAGTGGCTCAACGTAGTCGAAGGAGACCATACAAGATGATAGTTATCGTTAAAAATATTTCATTATACATGAATACACACATATATGCACACACACACGCATTGTTAATTTAATTATTTTATAATTAGTCATTAGTTTATTTTAAATGATAATTTATACCACGTGTCCCGAAAATGGTTTATGTATTTTAAAATTTAATAACTTTCAAACGGTGACAGATATTTAAAAAACTCTTGAAAGAGGGTTATATATGATGTCAGGAGTTTTTTACTGTGATTCTGGATTTTAGTTAGAATTTCAAACGATAGATGGCACTGAGAGCGATAGGTGCTCTGTCCAGATCCGATTTTTGGTACTTTGGGATCCATGCAATACATTTTAATCTTTTTTCGCATGGAAGAAGAGAGATGCCGAATAGTCGAGCCTCGATTTAGCTGTTATTGTTTGCAGCACCATCTGTTGATGCTATTTGTAATAAAACTGAGTATCGCAGCATAAAAACTCCTAACATCTTACATAACATTCCTGATAGAATTGTTTTAATATCTGTCACCGTTTGCAAGTTATTGAATTTTAATACCCATCAGTAATTTTTGGGACACCCGATTTCAATTTGCAATGACAAAGTCATCAAATTCCGTTCAATAAAATAGAATATGTTACTTCATCTTCATATAATATCTTTTATAATAATACATTAACAAATAAAGCAAATTTTGATTTTTATGTAAGGAGCCTTAAATAAAAAATATACAGACATCCCAACTGTTTTCAGAGAGTCATGGGGAATGTAGAGATAAATCACCTGTATTGGAAATTTCACCACTGTTATTTAAACCTATTTCTTATATCTAAGTACTTTTCTTGTACTTTGAAATTTAAGTTTAAATTTCTGCCCCCCTCGAACAAAAAAAAAAAAACAAACAAACAAAATAACAACAACAAAAGAAAACGATTACACAGTAATTGCTTTAGATAACTGATTTTTACAAATTTGTTTTACTTTATTCTATTTAGCGTAGGTAAAAATAATGAAGTTAAATGTAATTTTTACAGCAATAAGGCGGGGATCATTTTATCCTTCTTTTAATTAAAAAAACGAAAGACTAATGATTGTTACATAACAGGTAATTAAAAAATAAAATAGTGCCAAATTTCATAAAAATAAGGCGAACAAACATTTTGGCGTTGCAGTGAAAAATATAGATGTATATGATTTTAAGATAAATTTATTTAAGTTTCTATTGCATTTTGGAAAAAAATAAATGTATAATATCTCTTCTGAAGTTCTGTTTTTCAAACTAGGAGCTCTGCACTTATGAGCTAATCTCGCCAACAGCCGTTCAGACTTCGAAGTCTCGAAAAACGCGCTAATTTGCTCTGTTTTAAATCGCTTACGCAAGACCGAATTATAATTAAAACAACAGTGGCGATCTTCTGTAATCTTGTTGCAATTCATTTTCATTTGATTGGGGAATTTTAAGGCTGAATGAACAACTACAGCGACAGCTAACGACTATTTCGTGATTGCGTAAACAAGATTAATTAAACATTTCAAATTCATCTTGTATAAAAAGGTAAAGTAAACAATCTTGCTGACTCCTGCAATTTTCTAACGATGCTAAAAAATATATTTTAAATAAGGTATTTTAAATGTATTTTTTTAAATATGACGTAATTTTTGCAAACGTTTAGTTTCACTTTTTAATATTCACGTGAAAATATTTTTTTAATTGAAAGGAGATAGTATTATTTTTGCCGTTTTAAAATTGTCAAAAATACATAAAAATACTTTCGAAATATGAAATAAATCTATCTAAATAATTGTAAATATAATTTAAATTGAAACTGCTTGGAAATATTATTTCGCAATTTTAAATATGGCGTAATATTCGACATTTACTGCTTTCAACGCGTAATAATTCAATTATTATTTTAACGTTTTCTTTCTCTTTTTAATATTCATGTGTATTTACATTATTTATGTCGTAATTTCCTACAGTTACTGCATTTAAATTTAGTTACTGCATTATATAAATAAAGTCAGTAAATAAAATTACTGCATTAAAAGATTGTTTAAATTTTATTTCAAAGTTTTCTCTTTGCTTTCAACAGTCACGTAAAAATACATCTTTTAATTGAAATGAAATATTATTATTTGCATTGTTTTACTATTTAGCAAATGCATAAAATATGACCTTTGGAAAATATGAAATAAATCTTTATTAAAATGGCGAAATTTTGAATAAAAAATTTTACAAAACCCTCAAAAATTTAGTTAAATCTAAAAAAATGATTGCACACCGCAAGGTAATCGTGTATGTCCCTGTATAAAATGTTTATGTGACTATGCATAGTTTTTGATACTATAAAACGTTTTTGACGGAACTATTGACCGGCGTCACAAAAACATAGCATTTAAAATAACTCTTCGATTTAAAAACTGTCAACTTTGGCGTTTTTATCAAACATTTCTCTATAAATATACAAATTTTATTATTTATATATTGAATAGTTTTTTTTAAAAAATATTATCCTAGAAAGACCTCTTAGTAATAAAAAATGCCTTTACGGTGGCGACAGCGTTAGTTGCTTATTTTAGAATACACATAAAAAATTCTCATACTTGATTAACCTAAACTGCGAGTTTGATCATCAAGAGGTGTGTGCGTTTAAGAATCGAGGGGCGAAAATCATGAAAACAGAAAGAGTGTTTGTAAAATAAGATTTTTTTTTCCTAAACAAGTATTGAAAAGCTACCTAAATCCGAAATTTTAAAAGTTTTTTAAAATCCAAACAAACTAACTGTACTTCATGTGCCGTCTATATCTGTCCAAGTGACATTAACAGAACAACAAAAATCCATGCCGGCCCGGCCTACAGGCAGAGGTAGATTTCGAAGTCAAATATACTAATTTCACAAACAAAAACTAAATCATGATTAGAGATAAATCCACTTTAACAATTTTATCTGGCCGCTTTTGACGAGTTTTTATTTCATTTTTATATAATAGCTGGTTTTAGAAGAATCATGTTAGGGCGGTATTCAAAAAAATACTTTTCCATGCTCAACAACTCGACATTTTCTGGCATAATTCCAGATTCATTTTTAATAAAAAAAAAAAAAAATATGAAACTTGCTGACGTGATTTTTGAAGAGATTTATAAGCGACCTGTGTTTTTATTTTTTGTTCAATTAATTAAAACTTGATATATAAACAATTATTTTCTCAGAAGAACAATATTTTTCGTTTCTAACACAATCGCTTCGGGAAATTCCGTTCAAAATGCCCACTTTGACATCATTTTTTGAACTATATTCTGCCTCTATCCAAACATCGATCATTACAGTACATTATATAGTTTCTGAATAAGCGAATCTACCAATTAAATGCGTTTCAAAGCAAAAATGAATTTAAAAATGAGTCAGAAAATAAGCAGTTTGGATTTGAGTGACAATGATTTTTCCAACACAATCCACTTCGGTAGATTCGGTTCAAAGTGCCCTTTATAACAGCATTAAAAAAAATATATATATTCTGCCTCTATCAAACAATCGACCATTACGGTAGTTTATATAGTTTCTGAATAAGAAAACGTACCAATTGGAAGCCTTTGAGAGCAAAAATGAATTGTAAAATGAGTCAGAAAATAAGCAGTTTGGATATGAATACACCCTTACTAAAATGATTTTTTTTCGTCAACCGCTATGTATTTTTAATTTGTTTTGCTGTAAAAATTGGTCCTATCCAAAACTTGTCTATATAGATATTGTAGACAAAATTAAGAAGATATATGATAAATTCATTCATCTTTTGAATTGACGGAGTTAGAGATTTTTTTCTTCTTCAAACCCCCTTTTTGTTTTCGTTTTTAATTTGTTTTTGCAGTACGAATTGGTCCTATCAAAAAATTGTGAGTATAAAAGTTGTAGATAATGTTAAGGAGATTTATAATAAAATTAATTGGATTTGATATCTTGAGAATTGACGAAGTTATGATTTTTTTTCTTCCAAAAAACGCTATTTTTTGCGCCCCTTGAGCCCATTTTTAACTTTATCAAAAATCTGTGATACATAAATTTTTGACCCTATTTGTAGAAGTAATAAAAACTTTAAACTGATTTGATATGTACAAAAATTAAGAAGTTATGGGGGGTTTTCTGTTTTCACAAAACCCTTCCCTATTTCCATCCTCTTGGTCCGATTTTGCCCATTAACGAACTTGACCGAGATTTTATGGCCATTGATTTTATGTATCAGTTTGGAAGAGATTGGTGCAGAATTACGAAAGTTATCGTGTCCAGAAGAAAGTGATATATATATATATATATATAAAGTTTTTTACTGAGGGTGGTTTTGGGTTCTAGGGGTTGTGATCGGTGTAGATCTGCAAAAATTTTTCAGAAATTCCAACATAGGAACGATCCCAATAGGTAGTATTTCATACAAAATCTACCTAATAAGAATAAGAACAGTCTAAATTGGTTTTGTGGCATTAGAAGAAGTTTACTAAAATACCAAAAAGTATGCAACAACAATATTTTATTCTGAAAATCTAAGAATTGGGAAGAACTTTGTGATCGCGTAGGAGGAAGAGTCGAATAATGAAAAGTAAATTTACCTGCAATCAATTTTCATTCTAGTTCCGATTAATAAAATTTGTTTTTAATATCGCAACAATAGCCTGTAAATTGTACTAATTTATTAAACAAGTTGCATTAAGTAAGTTAAAGGCTAAAATTAAGAATGGAGTAATAGCAAAGTGATAAAATAAATGCAGCTTAAAAAAAAAAAAAAAAAAAAGGTCAAGTGCGAGCATTACTTGCGTACAGAGGGTTCCGTAGAATAAATATATGAATTTGTAATTGTATTATAAAAAAAAAAGTTGCTAAAGGAATACTAAGACTTTTTAAAAAACTATATAACGTAGGGTTGGGTATAACTGTATATATTAGAAAAGTGTAATCGGGTATACCATGAAAGTTCAAAGAGATATATGGGACAATTTCAAATATAGCTATTCGTATAACTTTTTTTTTTATATTATCCTAATATGTTTATGATGAACTTAATTCGGTACTGACAATAAAAGCAGTGCGTAGTTAAACTTCATTTGGCATTTCATGAAACTAAATTCAGCGTAGTAATAACCTTTATTTCTACAGTGTATCTAAAACAAAACCTTTGTTCAAAGCTTAAATTTGACATTGTGCTAAGCGGGCTTCGAAGTGAGGTCTCAAAGTTGCAACGCCGCCTTGGTCAGTGCCGCGTTTTTTCCAGATATGTGTTTAATTAACTTTTAAAGTCACTCGAGGCGTATTGAGAGGTACATTCAATGCAAACTATCGCGAATCTCACAGTATTTATGCGATTCATTCTAATTAAATATTTCGAGGGCGATGCCCTTAAAAAACGGACACCTAATTTTAATTCAAAAACAGACAAATGGCACCAAGAATATTTAATTAAAATTTTTCTTTTATCATGTACGTGAAAATAAGCAAGTTCGCATTTTCTAATAAATTCGTTTATAAATTCTGGTGTCAGTTCATTATTTCATAAGTTTATAAATAGAATTACTCCGGAGGATTAAGTGGTCGCAGGAAGCTTAAAGCTTCAAAATTTAAGAAATTTTAATTTTTTTAGATGTTAAACTCCTATCTTTTCTGAATATTTTGATATAATTGTTTCCTTGAAATCCCATTAGAACAGAAGTTTTGGCTTTTAGAATTATACCCGCTCAATAGCTGAAGCGGCGTTTCCGAAACTTTAAAGTCATTATTTTCCAAATGGCGTCTTTGGGTATAACGCGCAGGATATCTCAAAAACTTCTGAATATTTTTTCATGAAATTTTCAAAACATATATTCCATGTTATTCTGTATAAACTGAACCTAAAAATGCCATTTTATTGATCAAAAAATTATTTTTTTAGGTGATTTCACTGTTGAAATTTTCAAAATTTTGTACTAGCTAAATGCAGCATTGCATTAAAAATATAAAAATGCTTTCAATACAAATTTAAGTTCAGGGAAATTATTAAAATCGGAAGTATAAATAAGCACCAAAATTTTCATTCTATTTGCAATATTTATTTTGCAATCCTGCGCGTAAACTGTTATGCCAATTTTTTGTTCGACAAATGTCAAACAGTTTCGAGCCCCCTATAAATACTAATTCTGTATCTTGCAATTTTTTAAATACATGAAACGAAAGATTATACTTATATCTTTCATTCCAATTAAAATTGTGTTTTAAAATAATATACATTTTAAGACATTAAATATTGAAAATGGTCTTTTTTTTCATTTTTTCCCCTTTTTAGAGTCCCGAGACCCCTTAAATCAGTATGTTTTTAACAATTTAACGTTTATTGCTTTTATACTCTTACTGGACATTACATTACACATATATATCATTAAAAGTCCTTAAGTAGGCATAAAGTACGCCGCCCTGTCCTTGTGTATGTCCAAACTGACCGTACCTTTAAGGGTTAATATCTCAGCTAATTACCGATGATTTTTTTTCGAAAATCATTATCAACTATGCTTTTATTCTTCTGCAACGATAGGTATATTCAGCGATGCTCAACAATTTTTCTGAATGTCCGTAAATCGAAATTTGTGTATAACAGAAAAATGCTAATTACTCAAAAACTTTGTGACCTAGGGTAATCGCTATAATTTTCCGGTAAGGTTTATATTAACGTCTACTACCTCTAATTTTTTTCATAATTTTAGTTTCAGTAGATTCGGAATTAGATGGGGGGGGGGGGCATATTTTTGCGCTACATTTTCAACAATATCTTTGAAAATATAATACCTAAAATTAAAAGGAATGTATTTTTGAGTTCAGCGTTACAAAAGCTTTCACAGGATACCCCACATGATATACAAAGAAAAGATTTTTTTCTTCAAGTAGCATAATTCGCCCCTCTACTTTTTTACTAAATATATTTATGAATGTTTATTAATCTGAAAATATGTGGATCAATGGTCTTTATTACTTCCCCGAATTTGAACTTTCCACGTTCCATAGTTTACGATTAAAATGGCTGTGACAAACAGACAGACAGACGGACAGACACAGAAGTGATCTTATAATGGTTCCGTTTTTACTTTTTAAGTACGGAACCCTTAAAACGTTGTATCGCTCTGAAAAAAAAATTGTATCGCTAAAATGAAAAAAATTAATGGCTCTACAATAAAATTGTATAAACCATAATCATGAGCATTTTTTATAATGACAATATATATATATTTAATTTAAAGAAAAATATATAGCAAATTTTGTCATTTCCCTTAAAACTGTCAAGTTCAAGAGTGTTCAATCCTTACTCATCAGTTCGCTTCTTAAAAGGAAGCCAAATATAATAATTTAGTTCTTTAATCTTTCTCTTTTTCTTAGAAAAATATAAGTTGAAATGAACTTATTTGCAGGGAAGTTATATGTTCCTGCAGGGAACTTATATGTTTCTGTTTAAAACAGTTCGTTGCTATAGTCTACTCCACTTAACTCTTTATCCAATACTACATTTAACACACAAAATTAGGTTAAATCGTATATGATTTCATGATGGCTTTATGCAGCTCTGCATATAGCCGTATGAGGGGATCAATTAGCCTTTATACTGTTTAAAACACTAAAATCTACTTTAACTCAAATTGTAATCTTTAAAATAATACAAATAGATTCAACCCTTTAAATTAAACCAATTGCTTTTGATAACAAATACACAAACAAATATATAACAAATTGATAACAAATTACTTCACTTTACTAACATGAGAGCACCTTGAACACCAAATACTCGATATTCGTATACGGAAATCAATTTTCTTTCCAAAATCAGCTCAGAATGCAGAACATTCATCTCAGAAGATACTGTCGCTGAAAACACCCCAGAAATCCACATGCTATCTAGCTATAATACGTATCCAATGAAATATGAACTCAATCACATTTCCATAGATTAATTTATGCTTTTTTTTTCGTAAAGACGCACAGGATACCAAACAAATTACAGGACCTAGTACGCATGTAGACTTTGTTTCGGGGACCAAACGCGACCAAATTAGAGTACTTTTATTTATGACTAAATTTGATTATCTCTATAATGAGAATAAATAATAAGAAAAATCAAAATTTGCGGCGCTAAAATCATGGTTAATTATCATGGCCCTTAGTACCCAGCCGTGTTTTTATGATCATGAATCCTGATGTGCAATATATGATATGTTCAAGTCATGTGCTCAGGCGAACGTGGGACCCTCAGTGTTTAATTCCCCAGCCAACCTGTTACTCATATTATCCACCCCGTAAGAAGGGATCCTGATGGCAGGAAATGTTGAATGAACCTCGCGCAGCCCCGATTCGAACTCTACACCTCTAGATTGGTGGTGGGACGTGCTGACTACAAAGTTACTCGGCTTCATATAACTTTACAATGAAAGTAGTGATAAAATTATTATAACTATGCCATTAAGCAGACATTTTCTTATTACCAATGAATGGGGACTAAAATTTAAAAAATGAGTATTAATGTATCCTACTGTATAGAATGTATTTTAATCCTCAGAAAAATGCCTTCAAAATGAGCCACTCTCTACTAAAAAGGAGAACATGTGGCCAAATTTTCATTCACACCAAATTTTCGCACAATGCCAACGATAATATATCTTTCATACTTAAAATTGTGGTTGCCATAACAGAATAATTTTAGTGATCAATAACTAGGGTAAGCAGCAATGTCATTTTAAGTAAATATTTTTATACTGAGATTTGGTTTGTAACAAATAAATGCATTAAATAGTTGCGTTAATAATTATTACAAAATAAGTAAATAAATAAATCATCTTGCAAAAGTCTTTACTTATAATGCGAGCAGAAGTACTCTTAAAACAAATGTATTTCAACATTGTAACATCTGTTTCAATACTATAGTATATCTTGTCTACTATAATATTAAAAGACTAAACATGAAAATTTAATGAATTTTATACATCAGGTAAAATCTCAGAATATATCTAAACTTCAGATTTGCTCTTTACTTTCGCATGAATAATTCATATGAAAGGAAATTTTCTGAGTCGAATATTCGAAATCTATAGAGTAAGCATTCAAATCCAAGTAAAAATTATGATGGAGGTAAATATTTGTGTTTTTAAAAGTGAATTCTACATCATGTCTGAAAATGTGGTTACACTTGATGAATATTAATATTCAGTGTATTTTCATAAGCTTTCCAACGTGCTTTGCATGCACGTGCCTGGAATGATCAGAAAAATACAGCGGTATTATATTCTTTAGGGAATTTTCAAGAGAATATTAATATTATCTGCTTTGAATAAAATATTTTCTTAAAGCTACTATTTCATGATGTATGATTTTTATTACAGTTTTATTTTACAGTATTAAACGGTACTTCGATATCAAGTTTTTAATAGTCCGATATTTTTAAATATTTAAAAAAATTCATTTAAATACCATCATACTTTGTGGTATTGTTAAATTAATTTTCTTAAGCCCTTGTGATGAGTTACAAGACTAATCACGAGTGTGATTAAAAAAATGTAATGTAAATGTGATGTAAAAAAAAACAGTGTTCGCAGCGTTCCTAAAATTTTTCCCTTTGGTAGCACTATTTTAAAATCATAATATTTATAGCAGATGTTAAAGAAACATAACACGAATATTTTTTATTCAACACCTTGAGTGACATATACAGTGTGATTCATAAATATCGAAACAATAGGCTATCTCCTTAAGTATTACCCCTAGACAAATACTTTCAGTTGCAAAGTTTCATAAAAAAAGATGGAAATTTTGATGAGATAAGTTACAAATCCATGGGGAGGGGTCTATTTGAGAAAATGCAAAAATTACATTTTTATACATCTCCCGTAGGGTAAAATTTACAATTAGGCAATTTTTTTTAATCTATTCCTGTATTAAACACAAAAAATCCATCTTCATATCTGCAAATTCTTTGGTGACAGTTTTTTCTTAGAAAAAACATCTTCTCAAATAACATGAAATTTCGTGCGCTTAGCCTAGATTTATTTTTCTATAAAAATACTGATGTTTGTAATGAAAATTCCAACAAACGTTAGAAAAATGTAATACGCGAAATGGTGTTTACTAAATGTGTAAAAAGTATTTGTGAAATATATGTTTTGTGTACGTATAAAGCATGACAGCCGATGGTATACATCGCCCTTGAATAAAATAATATTATCTAAAAGCCATGTATAAAAAATGTAATTATAAAAATAATATGTAGCGTGACAGCTAGCAGTACGCACCGTACCCTAATTAAAGTAAAGTGTTTACGACGGACGGTGCGTATGGCATACAGCGGGGGAAAATACTGTTAAAAATTGTTGAAAAAATTACTAATATCGCGAGATTTTGGTAAATTTTGTCTTCTGAGTCAATCACAAAAATAACTCGTGATAAATTGTGAATCAATCACTAGCGTGACTCTTGATTAATGCACATAGGATGGTGTTAAATAGTCATTATTTGTATATCTAATTATATAAAATCCAAGTGTAGGAACATGTAGGTAAACATTCAGGGGTGAACCGTACCATGTATTATTTAAAACACTAGGCTGTTTTTTTATTCACCTGCTCTGAGCTTAATACTGAACCAATTTTGCTAATTAAATATTTATTCTTTAAATGAAAGTTGTTCATTTGTACAAGAGAAAGTCAATAAGTAGGTCACAAACCGATATGAGAGGTCAGAAATTAGTAGTAAATTGTTTCCAAATATGCCAATAGGTGGTAGCATTGTCCAACTGAAAGATGTCAATTTTGAATTTATGAGACAACAGTTATACAAGATGAGCAGGAGCATTCAACAGTTGTTGACAAAGAACGAAGTGGTCGTCCTGTTGAGATTGCGATAGAAGAAAGAGTGCATAAGGCTGAGGAAATGGTTATAGTTGGCAGCCAAACTAGACAGCATTAGCAACGGCCAAACTAGACAGCATTAGCAACGGCAGCAGGGTGTTCACATTGTTTAGCATTAGCCGACTGATGCTACGTTGAATGTGAGGTACACAGATGGCCGAGAGAGCAGTCCAGATACTTTTATGCAGCAAATATTAACCCCTTAAGTGCCACAGACGTATATATCCGTCGCGCATAGTCTATGCGTTAAGTGCCACTGCCGTATATATACGTCAGTCAAAAATATTGTCCATTATACTGAGCTGTATAAGTAAAACCACGCCCACGGCTTTGGAATTAAAAAAAAAGAAAAAGAAAAAAGACTTTGAATGTGTTTTTGAAAGACACATTTTCAGAGGAGAAGAGGTAGAAGGAACTACCTTCACAAAGGCTATCGCACTGAGCCAGTGACGTGAAAATACAAGCGAATTTTTTTCTATATTTGACAAGGCTCCGCCCTTTTTGTACACCACTATTATTTTAGAGAAATTATTGTTTGGTTTGCCGTTCACTTTTCGCCTTTCTATCGCATTGCTATTTTGATGTCACTACCTCAGTCTCATAGCTTTAGCCGTGCAGTTTCTCGAATTTCATGGGAGTATGTCCGATACTGATGATAGTGAGTTGGATGACGACTTTCCGTCATCTTCTGGATCAGAGACGTCAGAATATGATATGTCAGATGAAGAGGATTCAGATAACGACTATTCTATGAAAAATGCCAGAAACTGGGTACAATTGAATATAAAAAACTGACCTATGCCACCTTCACGGTTTTCCATTTTCGGGACAACCAGGAATAAATAAAAATGTAACAGATGTTACGAACCCACTTTTATTTTTTGAATTATCAGAAGCTGGTACTTCATATTGTTGCAGAAAATAACCGTTTTGCAGACCAGTATAACAAACAGCATCCTGGAAAAGAGAAATCAAGGACGAAGTTGTGGCGTCCAACAACTTTGGAAGAAATATATGTTTTTTTAGGTATACTTATTCTGCAAGGAATACTTGTAAAACCCCACGTTGCGCTTTACTGATCTAAAAACAAATTGATCGAAACTCTAATTTATGAACAGAAATCGCTTTCAACTTATCATGAAATTTCTGCACTTTTCTGATAACAGTACTTTTGATAAAAATTCACATCCAAATCCAAAACTAAGTAAAATATGGCCTGTTTTTTCTGACATGATGAATAAATTTTCAAGTGTCTATACACCTGAAAGGGACCTGAGCATTGATGAGAGCTTGATGCTTTTCAAAGGCCGGCTATCA